>OU744248.1:21369076-22752614 GCA_916610215.1 Omphaloscelis lunosa | reverse complement strand
AAAGTCTGGGTTTACTTATAGTGCTTTCAGAAATTGATAAGTAGGTGCTGACGTTGCCTATTTACTTGTATTCTTATGTTCTCGTGCATAACTTTAGTATATTTAAAAAAACTGAGTTTTATTTCCCGCTTACTGCATAACCCAGCCATACCCGGCAACTAGCATAGCACATTGTGTGTTTTATAAGAAGGGGGATGATTGACCGCTTCCTCCTCACAAACGGTCGCATTTTGATTTATGCCACCATCCGAACCCCTTTTGTTTTATGCCTGCCTGGTGCATTCGCGTTTGTTCCGCTTTTGTTTTCGGCATTTTAATTTATGGTAATTTAATATCCTACCCCTATTTTATTGTAGTCAAATGAAATAGAATTTTGGGCTTTTATAATAATAATTGAATTGGGAAAATATTTCAAGGTACTGTCCTGTGTAATTAGATATTTGATGATAAGAAATTAAATTAAACAAAACTCATATTTCCAATAAAATAAATTAAGTATAAAATCGGTTGCCTAATTTGTACCTACTAAGGCCTATACCTATTGGACTATGATAAAAAATGTTTGCATAAAATTGATTGATTAAATTACTTAATGGGTAATCAGTTAAAATGGGCAGGGATAGTTTTTACAAAAATAAAATCATAATGTAAATTCTATAAAAACAATCTTATTAGTTACGACTATTCATTAATAATATTGTTTTATGATGAATTAATAACACAACTGTCGACAGGAAACATAATTATAGTGATTAATTAATTATAGACAATGATTGGCTATGAACGGCTCTGTTAAATCCTAGAAAGCTGTCCCTTAACAGGAAGTGGTATAATAAGATACAAATGAACGTGCATCTTCATAATTATAGTTTTTGCGTGATTCGTCGTGTGTGAGCGGCCCGTGCCCAGCTAGCTATTGAATAACCCCCCGTGTGCGGGACGCCTTTGAGTGCTCGTAGGAATGCGATTAAATTAAACATCTGATTGATTTAATACCATAGCTCCAGGTGGGAAAACTCTAATAAAATTTCATAAATGCATAATATTTTTTGTGAAAAAAATAACTGCAGCGGTAAATAGAAAACAAAAAACGATGCCAATAATAACAAATGGCATACGTGGTCAGAGCAACTTAGCTCGCGTGCAGGCTGCACTGCAGCCGACATCTGCAACATTACCTATGCAGAAAGTGTATACAAATGTGCATCCGTCGATATTAACTAACATACTCGCTCTGTCTGACGTGAAACCGCTGATTTATATCGAATGCTGGCCAATCAAACCGCATCGGAATGTCACGAACGAATCTGAAACGTGTTCGTAATATCGCGATGCCCTATTATATATGCCTATATTACACATATTCGCTGATTCTATTACATGTGTGAAAGCATTGTTTGATCAAAAGTAGCTACAGCAAGTCGTGGGAAGTCGATAAGTGAAGCAGACGAGCATGTTGTCTGAATGTGAATCGGTGTTCGATTCTACGTGAACCATCTAATGAATGGTTCGCAAGAAAGTTAAGCGGTATGGCAACGAATAATGGATTTAAGATCGTTCTAATTCGTCGGTAATTATGTAGTCTTACTTATTTAGGGTTGGTTGAAAACTGCAGACGTAGGTTGACGACACGCTGCGTCGATCCCTGCACAGTAAGAGGTCAGTTGTACTCGGATCAGAATCCGATTAAAATACGTTAAACATATGGATAAGATCCAATTAGTGTGCTAATCATTCCATATACAGTCGTAAGATAAATTTGTTTGAACTTAGTTGGATTTTTGAAGATTTGTCTTGTTTTCTTGATTCTTGGAATGAGTGAAGCGCTTAAGTTTTTTAGTGAGGAAGTTGTGATTTCGAAATTATCATGAATTGCTAATTATTGATATTTTAGAAGTAGCTCGTGGCTTTGATTTCTTGGTCCCTGAAAAACTACGTGACCATACTACCCACGCGGTGTTGTAATTAATTTAACTTTTTGGCGTGTTGGTCCGTGTCCCGGAGAGATGGTTCGTGCGATATCGGCCTTTTTCGCGGAATCCGCTCGCAGGCGACGATTAATGCCTTGTACAGCGTTCCCCGGCTGTTGCCCTCGCAAATCGTGGGTATTGTTTTTAAATTCAACCTCTTTACTGTCTCACAATTTTTTATCACACCGCTTCTTAGTAGCGCTGCGCTCCTAATTAGAGGACGGGACGAGCTGTGAATTTCTGAAAGCCTGGTTACTCTTTTGATGGAGACTAATAGCTTTATTTCATCTTGAACTAGATTTCCAGAGTTATTTATTTGGTTTTCTATATTCAATACGGAAATGTTGTATTTTTGTTTTGTTGTTTGGGATTAACATTTTTATTTTTATCTTGACCTTGCATGCAAAATGGACCCGCGCGGTGGTGGTTGCGTGGATTGTGGTTTGGTCCTTGCAACTACATTACGGTTTGGTTTACCTACCTCTACGATAATTCCAGCAGCACTGATCATGTTTTATCGTCATTTTCTAGGTCAGTGTCTTATTAACCGTTATTAAAATAATTTATAGAGGCAAGCAAGACACAGAGTTCTAGATCATATGAACGTTTAAGTGCAAAAGACCTAATTTATTGACTAGATACACGTCCCACGTATGTCTAACACTGGGAGCCGGTCGATCGGTCACTCATGTTAGATATTAGCCTCATTGAATATTAATGCTCACCTCTGACCCGCGCTGTACTCCTAGTAGATCTGTGAGTAATGCTCAGAACTACTCCACTGCCTTTTATTTTTAGCTGATATTATACTACACAGGGTAATTTATCAAATTAATGACTGGTTTGTACAAACGAGTTGTAGATACTTATGCATCATATTGAAAAGTTCAATCTTGTCCTAGATAAAACAGTATGTAGGTTCGTTGTTTCGACTAAGTATCTGCAACAGCTACAACCTGCCTTCAGCGGTTTCAAACAAAAGTCGTAATGTCGCTTGCATATTAATTTCATATCATGAGGACTTCGTCCTGTTTCCGTTGATTGTCCACATCATGTGAATGTTTTTTATTTAAAAAAAATCATTTATAAAGGTTATTTTATCGTGTCTGCGTTGAGTTAACATTCGGCGCAGGCGGGCGGCGCGTGTCGTCGGCGACGTACTCACCGCGGGCGCTTGTAATTGCCGCCCAGTGTTTGTTTTGTTCACCCCCTTAACTCTTCAAGAATACCCCATCTCACTCACTCTCACACCCAACCCGATACAACCGTCCCTTTCCCCCACGCCGCAGTTGAACTACTTAAAGTTTATTTATCACAGTTAGCTCTCGATACTTTCCGTTGAACCAAACGCCTCAAACTCAGAAAAATATCAAACAATTCCATATTTTACGGCATTAACTTTAAGAACGGATTTCACTTAACAAAAAAGCCGTTGTATGGTAATTGGAATGCGTAAGGAATGCTCAGAGCACATCGAAATCATCAGATTAATAGTTGCTATTCAGTTTATATATCGTGTAAGCGATTATTGATTGTAATTATCATGGCGCCCTAAGTTAAATACTGGGCGATCACGCGATCTCAAACAAACTATGGATTTATGGCCTCTTTTTATGGCTGGCTGTGAATCACTTGCGTTTGCTTATTGAATTCGCGTTGAAATATGGATTTGACTCGGCAATAGCTGCAATTACTTATGGCTATTTATAGAGGACAGTTTTAAATTGTTTTAAGTAGGTAGCCTTATTAAAGGGTGATGTTTGTTTTTGTCATACTTACTGGTCAAGGAATCTATGTAAATCATAGAGCTATCATGCGATTAAAGCAAACTGTGGAAAAAACAATGAATTAAAAAAAGCAACTAGATATTCAACTTTAATGTTTCGTTTGGCAATAAAATTATACCTTAACGATATGCCTTATGCAGCGCTTCTTTGTACAGCATCACAATTCTTAAGATTGAATACACATTCACAAGCTGATATTTATAAACCGTTAAGCAATTTTATTCGTCGTATTAAAATTTTGACAAAAATGTCACAATGAACCATAAAGAAAATCTGTTGTTTCGACGAGACCATATTTGGCGTAGTGAGGCGGCACGTGGACTTCCAGGAATAGAGTTAAACTTTCTGGAAATGCCTTCATTTGATTTAATGGAAATAGCCATGGATAGTTTATGGATTAAGTCATATTTTTAGTGATGAATTTCATAGAAGCTTTTCCAATTAATTTCTGATGTATTTTATTATTTATTTATATATACTTTATTGTTCACCACAAAAATACATAACAAAAAATAAATCAAACACTACAAAATATACAATGGGCGGCCTTATCGCTTTCCGCGATCTCTTCCAGGCAGCCTTGCAAATTTTATCTTCGTATAGAGAAAATTTATAAAGTCAGTCAAAGCTTTTACCCCAGAAACGTTGTTTTGTTAATTAATGGATCGGTTAAAATATTATAATAATTTGGATCAAGATCAATATGATCATGCATGATCCTTGTTTTACTAACCCTTGTTTAGAATCTGAAAATATGTTCACATATCGTCGCCCTGCAGTGAAAACCTCGTAAAGAAAAACTTATTGTTCTTCTTTTTATTTTTCTTTGTGTTGTACCTCATAATGCATATGCTTTCTATTGATGATAATGAACGTCGGACACCATCAAAGATGGCCATTTTTCAGGCAGTTTATGTCCCTGTAAAATTACGTTTATTGCAATCACGAGGTTTTGCATTGCACGGCCTCGATGTTAGTAGGTACCTACCTTAAATTCGGATAATCCAGTACCTTCACATCTTCGCTGTACCCAGGCAGTAAATCTGCAATGTGTCTGATGGCGGCGCGGGCGCACAAAAAGGGCTCGGTCGCAGGTGACGCGCGCCCGAGACGTCGCTCCACACACTGCCTTATATGGCATGCCCCAAATGAGGGCCTACGCGGCCTGACTCGGCAACTGTAGAGCGAGGGTCTGGCTTAACAAATGATGGGGTAGGTAGGGACTGCTGTGGTCTCAAATTGGTTTGGAAACTACAGTTACTGCTTACTTGGATAATGGTGCGTAACTAGGCGTCCATAATTCGCAAGAACCAGTGTAGCAAATATTTGGGAAAGACTCATCAAACTCTGCTTTGGTTTGATTAAATATTAGTCAATATTCAGCAGTATGGCTAGGTTTTCGCTTAACCTTACTTCTTAGGTTATGCTTATTATGCCGTCGCCAAAACTTTTCGAATTGGACAATTAGTTCCAATACGAAATATGCTTGCTTTTCAATAGTAGAAATATATGTTAATGTTTCGACATGAAATAATAAACCGTCAAGACGCTACAATATTGCAAATCTCATCATTTGCCTCGAAGAAACCACAGCTAACCTATCCAAATGAGAAACTGTTAGATAAACCCTAATTTATTCCACACTGATCCCAACCACCGACCCATACCTTACAATACAAAAGCAGTGCAAAAACAGATTCCTCTTCCTTTCGCTGAATCCAACACTTTAGTATTAAAAGTATGGCTGCACAATTAAAAGAACACGATATAATTAGCGGCTCACTAATGGAACCCCTTGAGTACACACAATGGTTGCGGTGACAAGTTTCCTATGATTTATGGACTATTGTGTTTCTCTTCTTATTTATACTAAATTGTAAGCACAGAAGTTTCATGGTTTTCCCCATAAAACCCTCTTCATTTGTCATGTTAACACTGGTCAACTATCCAATTTCTGCCTATCTTTTCCCAACTAAATTTTATTCCTGTCTATCTGACGCTATAATTGACTAAATCAGCTCAGTCGTAATTACGTATATTTATTGTTGTTGTTAGGGTGTGGCTGTGGAGTAATCTTGATCAAATTAGTCATTTCCACAACTTTGCCTTTAGCCAAAAATCGAACAGCATAGAAGTAAGCTGTCCTGTCACCCTGGTAACGACGCTGCCTGTCATTGGGTCAATGAAATAGGTCAACTGGAGAGCTGTAGCTCTCCAGACGACGATTAAATAAATAAATTGGACTGTAGTCCAATTTATTTATTTAATCGTAATGGTATGTAACAGAGCCTTGCTTGCATCTACAATAGATACACACATGATAGTTTCTGATCTTCGTTCGAGTAGGCCTTCTCACCTTGTTGCTAAGTGATATTGCAGTTGTTTTTGTTGTCTGTCGTGACCGTCTGTTGTCGGTGACCACGACGCGACCAACGTGATAGTTGTCACTTATGAATGCGTGGTTTTTATCACAGCGTGTAGGAATTTGATTAGGCATGGATCGACTAGGAGTGCAGACGGTTTTGGATATACCCACTGCCCAGTTATTTAGGCGTAATTAATATTGATGATCTCCATGGATGAGGGATGGCAAATAAGCTGAAAGAGCATACAAAGCGAATATAAATATAGAAAAAAGAAGAGCATACAAAGCGAATAATTTGGATGGTGGCAAAAGCGGTTCAGGGACTGCAAAGTTATAATATGAAAAGTAAATGGACCTTGAATTGCGTTTAATTAAAATAGGTTTTTTTAAAACCTTTGTATAGATTCTTTTTTATTTTGTGATTGTGAGAACGCTGTAGGCTTAGTGGACTGTAGATCTGTTGACCATTTTCTATTTTGTTATGTACCTGGTACTTATTGAAAGACCTACACTGTCCTCCAATACCTAGTTATACTGTTATTTGAAAGAATTGTAAAAGCCAAATATTTTTAAAAGAGTAACCGTGGAGTTTCTTGCCGGCTCTTCTCCATAGGAAACGACCAATTGGAACCGTGCACGTAGCTTTGAAGTTTCATAAGTGCTCATGTAGGTTTATGTGAAATAAAATATTTTGAATTTGAATGAGCGGATAAAAAGTAGAGTTAGTCTGTGTCATCAGATAAATTGTTACCCTATCACTGCGAATTCGAGGTGGCCATATTTCCAAAGTGCTTGAGAATCCAATTGGCAAAGAGTTTTCCAAAAAGCGATGACTATCTTTTACTTAAAGAAGACCAAAGAAAAGCCTACGTAATTGTCAAACACCGATTCATCGTACCCGAATAATGAAGCGGTGTCCACAATCAGCGAAACATCTCAAATGCCGCGTCACAAGAAAATAACGCGGTTTAGGAATTCGCTGCGTCTTCAGTAAAAACAGCCGCTTGGTGTTGCAAGCTGCAAGCCAATCACCACGACACATGTCCGTCATGTATTATGTATAGACTCAAGTCTCAACAACTACTCCACTACTCTCGGATTTTTATTCTCCAACAGCTTTTTTCCCTCTGGCAACACTCGTATGTCGTGTTGAATCTATTAGTAGTTGGTGCATCTTAATCTTGAGAAGTAATGTGTTATGAGTTGTGGATAGGACTGTAGACATGTTTTTGTTGTCATATCTGTTTGATGTTTCATGTTTATGGGCTGGGAATATGTGGAAAATATCTGTAGAGCCGTGCGACACGGTATTTGCAAGTCTACTTTACAAATAAAATTACTGCACCTCTATATTGTCTGGATATTCTGGAATAAGGGTAGGGTAAGTACCTACCTATCCTTCCAATTGAACATTAAATGGTAAATGATCTTGGGTAGGTAGGTATAGGTAGGTAGGCTAATGGTTTACGTTCAAAACTTCGCGTTAATGCGCTTCAAGAGCTCTTAAATATACAAGACTTTCACTGATAAGAAGCGCCTTCTAGGAGCGATAAAGATCAAAGATAATGAAGCTTTCGACAAGCTGCAAGTTTAGTGGGTCGAAAAAAACTAGTTTTGCGTATACATGTTTGTATTTAAAGTTCATATTGTTTTGAACTCACACAAACGATTACATTGCATTAAACAAACGTTTTGACTTAACAAACAGTCACTCATAAACTCAAACATACTCTTCAATTACTGAAACCACCGCATCATTGTCGGCTTCTATCAAGCGTATCTCCAGTCATGTTCCTTGTAATGAACATCATCAGCAGAGCATACAGCACCACTAATTTGTATGTGCTGTTATCTCCTACATGTGTTTATAGTCCGCTGGTCGGTTAGTACTCGTTTGATGTTGTAGATAACACGCTTTTCGGCGGTCGATAAATTCAATTGAATGTATATTCGTGGTGTTGTTGCGATTAACTATTGTTAAGGTTAAAGGTCGGGCTGCTAGAAAAGTTAAAACGTTTCTGAAACAAGTCTTCTTCTTCTTCATTTTCCTGTGGTTAGTGACTAACCTGGGGTCAAAGTGTTTTTGCCGCCCATGGGCTTCTGACTTGGCTTCACATGCCGTCGAGAAATATCTATGAGAGATATTTCTGCATGCATTTTCTCACGATGTTTTCTTTCACCCTTTTTGAAACAAGTGATAATTAAAAAGTAACTTCTAGAATTTGTTAAATGAAATGAGCCTTGCTCTTTTTGCTGTTGATAAGGAATTTGTATCTTCTAGTGTAATAAAGTTATCAGGCGACGCTCTCTTTGAATTAATATATCACTCGTTAACTCCAGACAGTTAACGAGTGATATATTAATTCAAAGCTAACAGCAATAACTTAAAACGATAATTTATATTACAATTTTAACGATAATTAAAAGTACAATAAAGAAGCGCAGTGGCTTCATTTTAACAGGCAAACCCTCGAATCTTCACCATCTCGGAATTTTCGAATAGCCAATGAAATTTTACTACCGCGCCCGTCCACATAACTTAGGAACTAAAAAGGCCGTCCCTCGAATATTTCGAAAAACAAAAAGTTGGAATATTCTCGGACGTTTATCTGTCCTCAGCATCGGAGTGTTTCCCGACGAAGCTCCTCGGAATTAAAACATTGCATTTTTACCATAGAAACGTACGGATGTAGATGGTATCTCGAGCGTCTTACGATTTATTTTACGAGGCTGCGGAGACCCGCGGACTAACAACACAACGGTTGCCCGGCAACCACTATTTACTACTTTTAAATTTGGACCCGCGCTCACTCAGTGGAAAAACCTCCATGGTCGGTAGTGTTACATGGAAAATTAAACACGGGGTTTATGTTATTGCGTTTCTTGCAGCAGAATGGCGGATGTCGTCTGGGAATGTTTATAAAGCTATTGTATTTTGTAACTGAATTTAAAATCTTAAACTTCTGGACCTTCAAGTGGTTTGGAAAAGCGTTTTTTCCAGCATGGGTTGGATTTAAACTTTCTTCGTCAAAAACAATTACAAAAATTATCGCAAGAAATATAGCAGTACTTATAATTCTTCTCTGTATCATCACGCTTGTTCCCAAACGGTGCAAAAACAAGGTGCGGGCTGTAATCGCTTCATTGTCGCGTCTACAGACGTGCCAGCGTCCAGCTCGTTAAAATACCTTGGTCGAACAAACGACCACCATCACAATGTGGTTTCTTTTGGACTCCGAAATAGGAATGATTGCGGATACCAAGGTTAGCCTCGTGAAAAATTAAGATCTTACGTAAGGAAATTTTAAAGATGGTCCAGTTATATGAAATGAATTGTACGAGTTGCTGATTGTTTATTTATTTATTTAACAGTTTATGTACACACATATAAACAGACAAGAAGAAATGAACAGAAAAATACGTACAAAGGTGATGTTTATTTCTAAAGAAATCTCTTCCAGCATACCTGCGATAAGAAACTAGTTAAAGAGATGTAGACACCGTGTGTAAGTGTAGAAGAGAAAACAGAATACATAAAATAAAAAACTTAACTATTCACTAATTTAATTATAAACATACAATATGAGAATATACTAAATACATACTTCTAAAATAGATATCACTAAAATAGATATAAAAACTTAATTAAAATGTAGTATAAAATAATTTATACATAATATGCAACTATGACGAAGTGAAAAGATAGTGTTCTTTCATTCTTTAAAACTGCAACAGGTAGTAGTGTTAGTATGTATTTAAACTTATTTCGTAACAGCCGGCACTGACTGTATGTCTGTTTCATCTCCAGCACTCTTAACATGACCACGATAGAAACGGGTTTTGTCGACGGAAGAATAGACAAAATGACGGATAAACAATCACAATCTGTCATTTTGTCTATTCTTCCGTCGACATAACCTGTAGAAAATCCGTTTCTATGGATGACACGCGTGCAGAAATGCTGTACCGGTGATTTTTTTGTAGATTTTCATAGTAATTGACCGTTTACTTGTATGCGTGGTGCAAACTGTAAATATAAGTTGTAAATAGTTAGTTGCTTTGAATTTTTGGATAGGTTCTACTGTAAAACATCACTGTTGTCGGCTGTCAGTTCTGCCCTACCATTGATGTTAAAATTCTAGACCAAGCATATATCTTCGTAGATCATTAAAAGTGTCTAGATGTGGACATGGTAGAAAGTACCTAGGTGCAATATTATTTTTATTTGTGACTTCTTTAGGTTTACGATTTCTCAATATTTTTCCAATATGTGGTGATTAATGATTTACTGTAAACCAGACTTGCGCATACGCCAAGTGAACATGTGATCGTCATTAAGCTGTCTATGCTAAATCGTATATTTTTTATCGATTTCAATCGCATTGGTATATATTTTATTCGGGCACGTATCGATTTATTTATCGTAATAATAAATCACTCGTATTGATCATTACCGATAATAATTTATAGTAGGTAGGGGCAGTGAGCTGCGCGCGCGCAGGGCATCGATAAATCATGGCCGAAAGCTGTGCGTGACCGCAGCGTCAACGATCATAGTCGTCTAATGCTCTACGTTTGTTTTAGAGCTTGGATCAACATCAAACATCAACTAATCATCATTTTTCTATTTCTCAGAATTGTGCCACCATCATTTGTTATCCATTCTCGAGCTGGTTTGAAGAATATCCGTACGAAGAGAAACGAACTATCAACCAATTGCGGAATGTTCTGTGATTTATTGAGCAACTCGGTGTGTTTTAGTTGCTGAGGGTTGAAATAGCTGGATAAACAACTATCCTTTCTATATTTATTCCCCGTTTCCAACAACCATCCCTAAGTCATCACCTAACTAGGAGCCTCAGTTCCACCTCGCCTGCATGCAACATATCCTGCGGAACATTCAGTTCAGATCCAAGAGTCTTCATTCAAAACGCGCTATGCATTTCGTACCACTTCATCTGCCAGCTACACATATGCCCATGAGGGTTTGCATAAATACAATGCTATGAACCCATTGATCAATATACCATTGTACCTTTATAGGTACTAGGGATACATAACGCGCAAGTATCGGCGGCTGAGCAAAAGGCGCACAGCCCGCGGCGCACTAACGATGCGCGCAATTGATTGATAAATCAACGCGGCCAAGTTGCGCGAGCGCATACGACCCTTTGTGGTGTGCCGCAACTGAGGCACTGTTTGTTTTAATAATTTAGGGTATCTGTTTAAAAGTCTGCTTGAATTTCAAATTAGGTACAAAGTCGGCAGGCTATTGGCAAGTTTTTTTTTTCTTTTTGTTTGCAGTTGCTCACGAGATTTGGTTTAGAACGTGGGTAGAAAGAAAATCCAGGAGTAAAGATTGATAACATAAGTAACGAGGCATAGGATAATTATAAGTAATATACCTACATCCTTATTAACTAGTATCAATTAGTCATTCTCGATTCAGCGAATATTTGGTCCCTATCTGCATCTGAATCCGTTTGAATGTCTGCTCATCACCAAAATTGGGCAAAGAGACTATGTTGACAGCCGTATCATTTGCATGAAATCTATTTCTGAGCAAAACTGAAACTCCAGTAAAGTAGCTTTACTATTTACTCACACTAGTGTGTCTTCAGGCACCCTAACTCAGGTGTAAATGTTGCATACATGCATTTTAAGTGACGTTGTAAGTCTATTAAGGAAGTATATTACATCGCATACCGCTGTGCCCGCAAACGATCGCCTCCCGTCGCTACTTATGGCACTATTACCATCCATCAACATCGATATATGGGGGTAGGTAGATAAGTATAACTATTGGAGGTAGGGTAGGATAGAGCTCTTGAGATTTCGAGGGAAAAACGAGATGTCGTTTTATTTTTTTGATTGACTGTTCAACGATGTTTTATTTGTTTCATTTTGCGAAGCAGCAAAGGAAAGCAAAGCAAAATCGATAAGATTTTTGTTGTAATTTCGTGGTAGCCAACAATAATGAAGAAAGAAAACAACAAAAGTCGAATGACACTCGAGAAAATGGCAGTGAACAGGCGAAGTGTCTATCTGCTTGGTCTTAGGTGGCTGGAAACGTATTTTCTGGCATAGCATAGCATTTTGTGTTACTTTCTGGATCTCTAGCTTTCTTGGATTAATGGCTAACCATCATTCAGGTATCTAATCTAACAAGTCAGTATTATCCCACTACAGTGCAAATGTGCGGTATACTACCAGTTTTTTTCCCAATTAAGAGATAAATATCAAAAGCAAACATATTATAACTAATTCACCATCCCACTTGTGTGTTGGCTCACAAATCATCACGCTGCATCGGGGGCAGGCCGGTAGGGTTGTCTTGTAATCACTTTAGCTCTCCGGAGGTGTAATCTCGTTATGACCCCTGCCAACTAATCGAGTTCGGATTTCATTACTGCTGCACCCCTGATGATTGTTTGTTTTCTTGCACTTCATGCTTATTTTTCTATTTTGAGAGCTTTCTGAAATTGGGTATAGATTCATTGTTTTCATATTACTTCAGACCATATTGGTGCACACTTTGTTGTACCTAACTAATTTTTGTTAACTTACTGTGGTTCGAAAGCAGTGGCGTGCCTAGGGGTCAAAATTAGGGCAAGCCGCCAGAGTTTTTACCATTAAAAAAAAACAGCCAAGTGAGGGATTGACTGATTTTCATATGTTGTTCATGGTACAACATTATTATAATTTTGGTTAGAAAACCTTTAAAATTCGAAGAGGTCTGGCATTAGTATGTAATTGTCATAAGCGCCATCTACATTAATGAATGCGCGTAATCACACCGCTTAACCGAACCTTTTTACCATAATTCATATTCGCTTGTCAAATGCAAAATTTTTCAATCAGAAGCCACTAGATGGATCCCACATTATCGATTTGTTGTTCTACTGCCGTACGCATAATTTTACGAGTTTAAAACTTAATGTCGATTGAAAATGTTAAAATGAGATATTACCTACTTAAATATTTTTTTATAATTTATTTTAATGACAATAGCCAACTCTTATCTTTATTTCAAAACACCTATGAAGAATCTCTGCGATACGAACATTATTGTGTTTTATGATCTCAAGATGTAATACATAAGATGGTTTATTTTTCAGTGGTTTACTAAAACTACGAATTCCATAAAAAAACAACCCTAGTCATGTGCTTTCATGGCACCAGCTATTCACCTACATAAATTTGTATAATAGACAATCGAATGCCTACGAGTATTTCAATATATTCTTCGACTAACAAAAACACTGTTTTTTATTTCCGAGAAATAGTTACAGTAATTTGATGTTGGTTACGGTGAAGTAAAGAGTTACTTACCTATGTCAGAAAACTCAATATGCCTAAACTCAAAATACCTTTACGAACACAGTCTCCGAATTTGATGATAAAAATAACACTATAATCACTTACAAAAAAGCGCGGAATGACATCGCCGCAATAACTATCACATCATTTTAAACAATAAAACTAATTCATTACTTCAGCACGTGGAAAATAAAATACTAGTCTCAAAATATTAATTTCAAAACATATACAATAACAAATTCGTCGTCGCGTCGCACGGACTTGCAACTCACTTTACGCGGGTCAACAAAGCGGATAGTGCATTTGCGTCGTTTGCGCGAACTTAATGCGTCTAAAATAAAAAGTACTCTGTGCGCATGTGCGCTCAAAAGCCGGGCTTTTCATTTCATAGAAATCTGCGTATATGTACTTACCAATATATCAACAAATGTAAACGTTTCTATAGCAATTTGTAAGCGAAAACTGCGAGACAAAGAAAGGTGAGGCAAGCCAGATAAGAACCCCACGAGTGTGAGCGAGAAGGCGCAATTAAATGCATTGTATTGGCGCGTAGGTTTGGCAACAAAGCGCGCGGAACTTAAATTTTATTTATATGATTACTAAATGAATGATTGAGTTCAATGAGTGCGTAGATCTGGCAACCTAGCCCAGTGCGCGCGGCAGAAAAAGCAGAGATTTCGAAATTTGATTATTCCTATGACATGCATATTGAGTTCGAGTTCATTCACTGTTTTTTTAAATTTTTTTTTGGTTGGTAGGCTTAGGTTTGTTCTTGTGAATAATGATTTTATTACGGCAAGCCGGGCTTTTCGGCTTCTATGAAGGTACCGCCACTGTTCGAAAGTAACATTAATTTTATTCAGTCTCTCTGCGTTTATAACTGAACTATATAATTATGTACATTAGTCTTAACTCTTAGGTGAAAAACTTTTCACCAAGGTAAATACGGATATAACTTCTAAAATATACAACAGAAAACTCTATCTCATGATTCTGCATCCATCTGATATCTTGAACGTACGACACGTTCAAGATATGCTGCTTACAGTCTGATTTCAATTCCTCCTTTCATTCAAGCAGTACAAATAACACTGATTAAACTAAACTAAAGCGCAATAACTCTATCTGCACTCCCTTGCAGCATCCACTATAGATGTGTGGGGGACACAAATTAGATTGTGCTCGGAAGTTTCCGCCTGACCGCCTCCCGCACTGACATTAGTTTTCATTTCAACTTTATTACATTATACTTATCGAATGAACTTGCCAAGTGCATTCTTGGCAGTATTTGTTTGTCTGTGGAGTGTTATTCGTTGTTGTATTTCAAGTTACTATCAAGAGGAGGTATTGTTGGAGTTTCAAATAGATTTCACAATTGACAATTCAAAAGTACCTGTAAATGGTTTAATTGAAATAAATGCTTTGAGTTTGAGTTTTGCTGATAGCTTCAAGGGATTCGTGGCTAAGTAAAAAAAAAAATGTGGTCGCACTCCGGGAGTGCCGACAGAAATGAAAACTTGAACCAGGTCGCCTAGGTGGAAGAAAAATACTTGCATAGAACTTTGGTCCGTAACTTTCTCTTAATTAAGAGCACAATCGCGTTTACAAAAATGAGGTATCATCACAATTTCGCGAAATCAATGGTTTAGTCCCATCTCAAAACTGCCCAACGCGCCTAAAGAAGATTTCACTTTAAAAAAATGTGTTTTTAAAACTGCGCCAGTGGCTTAGGTTTAGCCTGTTTCACTAAACCTAAGCTCAAAATGACAACATTTAAAAGATAGCCTAACCGCAAAATGACATGCAACGAATAAATGAATGAATAATGTCTGATGAGTCCATAGACATAGATGAGTCTAACTTGAACGAAAACATACAGAACTTCCCCAAACCGACACGGAGATTTGGATAGTGTTAAGTTACCCCTTAATCATGACATCATTACATTAGTCATTATTTAGCGGCAAATGACTCCAGCTTCCATTGTGTAACTTCACCAGGGCAGCAGAATTGGCAAGGCAGGCCACGCGTCGCCACGCGCCGTCATCCGACACGCCCGCGATACTTCTGCACTCGGTTGCTCTCTTGGTGCGTGAAATAGGATTTTGATGCCTTTCCGATTAATATTATGCATACTTTGCCGGTCTGTCGGTTTGTCCTTATGAATTTATTGACTAGGGAAAAAAAGGTTCGTTGAAAATGCGTGAACACTCAGCCAGAAAATAGCCCAGTAAACAATAATATTCATTCAAATATTTTACATAATTTTCGGTGGGGCTTGCCAGTCTGAGTATGCTTAAGAGCTGTAAAATTTTTCGCGTAGCATCCAAGCTGTTCCTGAGAAATACACCGACTCAAGATCTCCTTCTTGCTTATTCTACTAGCTACGTTACGAGATATAGCCTTAGTTCATACTCTACATCCGTAAGTTTCTGCCAGTCCATCAATCAAGTTTAAAAAGTAAATTTTATACAGAACGGTTCATCAAATCTACATCCTTCTCAGTAAAAAGGAAGTAGGCAACATTTGACAAATGTGGGTTGTATCATGTTAAAATAATCTTTCTGCTTAACCTCGCAGACTGAGCCACAAATTGTCATGTCATAGGGATTCCGCTGAGCGTGCACTAATCCCAGGGATTACTCAACAGAACATGATTTAATAACCACAGCTGTCAACGCCTAAACGGTACAAAAGAAATAAAAGATTGCAGCTGTCTTCCTAAAAATCTGTTACATAAATTGATTTTAATTTCATTTACTTTATTAAGGTTATTAGGCTTGAACTTAATCTTCCTATAGCTTTTTTTATGACTCAATCCAAATAATTTATTTAGCATAATCTCTAGAGGTTAATTTTCTTAGGATGCTGATTAATAAATTGTCACTGCACCAAGTTTAAATATCATCCCAGTAGACTGGGTACAGTACATTGTATAACTTAATTAGATACACTGACACTATTAATTATGGAAATTGAAAAATTATGTAAATGATAAATATCAACCTTATCATCGGAGCTGAAATTAATATAGTTGTTGCAAATTACACATAACATGTTTTCTACTTTTCTTCATTTGTCGCAGTTTTGACATTGCATTAAGTTGTAACTCAATTAAAAGTCAAACAGTATTTAATCTTGGAATGTAAGTCATGCATTAGAAGAGAGTGAAAGGGACGCACTCTCATTACAGAGCTACGTACACAAGTGGGCGGGGCTTACGCCGCCCTACGGCGAGTAGTGATGTCACATAAAATATGTCGATGAATTTTACCGCCTTGTACGTATACGTCTACGGTTTTATCGACTGGTATCCAGATTAATGATAAAGGGCTGGGACTCTCGAACGTTAAAATCACAACGGGGTGCTTTTCTGTAGCAGAAATTACCCAGCGTCACAAGTTTCTTTAATAGTACAAGATTTTAATTAGATCATAGACTGTACATTATTATTTATGTATGGGGGCTTTAATTTATATGCGGATGTCTTTTACTTAGATCTCAGAGGAGGTTTGTGGAGTATAGTGAATGTGGGAAACTAAACGTGGATAATTAATTGTGTGTAGTTATGTGATGTCAGTTTTGTTTGGTTTCTTTAATTAGACGCTGTCTTTATACCCTGATCTTTATCACCTTTCCGCTGTTTACATTACTAGAAATTAAATTATTACGTCTCGTATTGTATAACGGGCTGGTTTCCTAAATTTCACGCCCAAGCGCGTATTTTGCGTACGGAAATGATTAAGTTTGATTAATTTAGGAATTTACAATATTCTCTGTAATACCTTTTTAAAAGTTTCTTGACTTCAATTCGTTTTATAAATTTATTTATAGATCCGCATCTAATCAGAGATTTTAAATCACATCTTATTCAATAAGTAGGTACCTACCTATGTACCTATATGGTGTCGCAAATGGAATAACAACGTTATAAAAAAAAAAAACAACTTGAAAATCTTACCTATTAAACGCACTGTGACAGTAATTAAATGCATCGTCCAAATAGAAGAAGAGACTGTGAAGGTACAGACATCCGCCCACAGTGTGACCTGTATCACCCGTCGGCCACCAGAGTAGTAACTATACTTACTATAATACTACACAAACACGGGCCACGCTCTATTATACCGGCGAGTAACTCGATACGTAACGTTAATGTCTTCCAAAACGTATAAAATAAAACGCCACGATCTTCACATGATACTTTGACAATGATTTGAAGTGCGACCCGGTAAACTATGGAGTTACTAGTGCTCCAAAAAATAGATAGGTAATGTTCTAACTAGCGTTGAATAAATACTAAAGTTTGCACTCTTTTCTATTAGAGGAAAAAATATAACTAAGATGAAGTAGACTCTGTCAAAAAGTAGGTATATCTTAGTAAACAAATCTTTATAAAGTGACGAAATTCGGGCAATTAAAACTACAAACAAAAAGGACAACAATTCTGCTTACTCTCAGAATCACTAATTTTCGCAGACTTGATTATGCAAAACTAATACGGTCATTAAAAGATACCGGTATAAGCCCAGGCGTCTCCATTTATGGTTGAAAGGTTCCATAAATAGGGAGATTAAGATTTTGTGTGGTTTTAGGCTAAAAAAGGCTAAATGTAAATGATTGGTGGCCGGTTGGCGCCGCGCGCATTACGTCGGGTCTGATGCGCGCGTGCGCTCCGCTGCCTTGCACTAATCCGCTGCGCAGACGCATTCACGTTCCGTTTATAGTTAAAGATAGGTAAGTACTACAAAAGATGAACAGTCAGCGATATTCCTATCTTATTTTTCTTTCTTTCAAAGTTAACTTATTTAATTTTGCAATAACAGATTAACAGATGCTTCAATAATTGTATTTTTTTTATATATTAAATGCAAATTAAAGTTTTTGTAGTTTAACTTTTCAACCAATTTTCTTTACTGAAATAGGTAAGCGGAATAGAAAAGAATTATATGGCTTTTGCGCTAGTCTCCATGGTATATTGGTAACTTATAATTACTCCAAAGAGTACAAAGCAGTTGCTTCGTAAAGCATTTTCATCTTGTTACACTATAATAACAAAAACCACCTAGGTACTTAGCGAGTACATCGATAAATATATCAAAATATTCCGCTATTGGTTTATGACTTGTTAAAACAACGTCTGATATCTTGATTACAGGCCGCTTTGTCTGAGCCGACCTTTGTCACCGTCACTTATCGACTCGACTATCGAGAGCTACGCGCCGATGAACAACACTATTATGCTAAAGTGCACATTTTATTACGAATGAGTGAATTTCACTCGAGACACTCGGCCACCTCATGTGTTCCTGGTATCGTGTTTCATATTTGACTATGCTTTCTATGGCGTGTGGTCTGGTTTGGATAGGCCACCCGTAAGAACGGAGAATGTAACCCAATTGGTGACCACTTACTGTGCACATACTTTGACTATTAAATAAACCGTTTTTAAACATTACAATAATAACAATGCCGTATATTCAGAATTAATATTCAGGATATATGTCAACCACCTTAAGAATTGATGATGTAAGAACAAGCGCTTATTTCATGAATAGTTAACAAGATTCTTTCATAATTACACAGTTTTTCATCCACTTTATTGCACCAATCTAAGTGAATCATAGACGTTATATACAATATCAATGAACACGCAGTAAATTTCACCCACAGTAGCGTGAAATATTACTTGCGTTGTATCAAATATGTTGGAATCTTAAAGCAACGCGTTGCAACAACTTATCAAGTGTCCGATAGTAATCGAACACCAATCGTGACTGACTTCTAGTTTACGAACACTCCTATATGCGCGTGCGCAACCCTTCGAGAAATATTATGAAAATAAAATTAGTAAGTATTCCTATCTAAGAACAGAATCTATTTACAAGTCCTTTCCAAAAGTAAAATTGTGTTAGACAGGTTTTGTTTGCAATAATTAAGGCATTTACTTATTACAAGTGTTATATTCACTGACAGATAACACACAGCCACTGGCTCTAGCTAGAAGCATGAAGTTGTTGTACAAGAGTTCGTCATGTAACGAAAATGAGCACTAAGGAAGGAGTTGTTTTTTGCATAAAATTTTGCCGTTATTGCCGATGGGAAAACCCACTGGGCGGGCCCACGGGTTATTAAATATACTAGGGCTTAATAATCAATACGTCAAATACATAATATTACTTCAAATAAACGCAGAAATTCTACTGTAATCTTGCAACCCGAATTGTGGCGATGCGCGCGCGCTCCATGCAGCGCCGCCTTTTTACAGCGCAAGCGCAAAAAGTGGCCATTACTCGACACTACAATCACACGCCCTTTTAGGGCTTGCACAAAGCGACGCCGCTGCAGCCTTCCGAGTACGCTAAATCCAATAAAAAGGTTGAGTGGTACTGTTAGCGGGAAGTGATATAAGAAAAAGAGGACTATTTTGAGCTTTATAGTTTCGTTTGAATAACTAAATCATCTTCATGATATTTGAGGGAGAAATGAGGATTCGTCTTTATCTACTTTCCGCTATCGATTATTAAATTCACATTCTTCATCATCGTCCGCCCTTATCCCAGTTCATTTGGAATTAGCTCAGCGTTTATCTTCTTCCATATGTGGAAGGAGGTGACAGTATTCACCTCCTTCCATATGTATGGCGATTGATAGTTATTTACCTACGTCTCTATCAACCGCCGTACCAGTACACACCTCCTTTCTAGCCATATCGTATTTAACTACCATCCGTCCATCGCCTCTTTGCCCTCACTTACATTCTAAATCCAAAACTAAACCCAGAACCGCTCACTCCTGACACCGGCACCGCACCTCAGCACGGTCCAGTTACCTCAAGACGTGAAATTTAAAAGGCTCTCAGAAACAAAGCGCGCTCTCGACGGCGCTTTGAATCCAAATCCCTTCTTAAATCTCTATTCAATATTGTTATTCCTTCAGCAATGCCGTTTTTGGTACAGTTTTTGTATAGATAAACGTCGGTAATGTAATATGGTATTGTTGCGCTATCCAGATGGGATCGAGTGTCGGCTCGTACGGGCTCTTGTTTATTATTATTTTTATTTATACGTCTAGTTTTTATGATGACAACTGGATGAAGTCCTTTTTAGTAGGTATTTTTATTTTCATATTTTGTAGTTTGTCTACCAAGCTTTTCTTTGATTCGAATGTTGGAACAAATGCTTCCAATATATAATAGAAATTGTCTTCTGATTCATGACGGGAACTGCCATTACGTTGAATACCTGAACTTTTTTAAATTATCTTGTACTATGCCCATAAAATCTCTTGAGCAAATTGGAGTACTTTCAGATACTTAAATATTCATACTCCAAAGGTCTATTAACATTCAAGTACTCTATAGCCCTCACAAAGCATACAAGTACGTTAGTTTCCCCTGAACAACCGCTAAGCGCCGTTGTGCTTTTGTGCGCGTTTGTCATAATCCCCTGGCTGTCCCCTGACATTGTGTTGACAACCATTGTGCGTTGCGCCTGCGACGCGATCCTATCTCTCAGCATAATGATGTACAATCCTTTTATAAATCTCACATTAAGTGATCGTAATAAATGTAAAGGGCGGACTTTTTGTGGAAAGATTGCACAAAAAAAATATAAAATCTGTTTTGGACCTTTATGTTGAAATTATAAGTGCATGCATCCAGTTCCTTAAATACCGTAAAAATCTTCATATTGCAAGTTCTGAAGGTATCTTTTAATAACAAATGTTACCTAATTTGCCAAAACACGATTATGTCATGAGCCAGCCCACAATCAGCAGCGTCTAAATCAATTATCTTGACATTTCATTCACTTAAACCAACAACAAAACGTCAAAAAGAATGATGATGCATATTTGGTTATACGGCCGCGATAATTACGAGTTTTTGTTCCATCGATACCACTAATTTAATAACCTATTCTTTAACAACGGAGTCGACGACACCCGAGAGCACGGACATAAAAATGTCGGGTCGTGTCCAATCAATCTTGGTCTTATACCTGGACCCAGAGATCGGATCGAAGAGATAACCCTTCTTCAATGCGTAATACCATTAAAACAACGGTGACAATCCAACCAAAAAATAATTTTCAACAGCTCTTTATGTCGATAAATGTGGTATCGGCCATGACACCACTCCCATCTCTAATCCGTCCGCGCACGGTCAGTTTTCCATCGACAAAAAAGATTTTATGTTCGATGATTAAAAATGTGAGATGATGATCATTGCGAGGGATCCCACTGCGAAGGTTTGTTTAACCTCTTTGTTTTTCTGAATTCCTGGTCGTGGGTCCGTTTTAATTAATGCCCGTCACGTATTTTTTTCGATGTTGGTTTTTCAACTGATGTTTTTCATTTTGTTTTTTATTTTATCTCCGGTTTTTGAAATATGTCCGTGGGTCCGTGGTGTGTGATGCGATATCTCTGATGTCGCCCTATTGTTTTCATTTGATATATTTATGCGCTGTGTTCTCGGGAGTGGTGTTTCCAATGTATTTTTTTGATCGTGGAAGCGGTGAGTGGCCGGTGACGCGGTATCATGGATCATCGATTGTTCTGAATCACCGACTGTTGACATTATTTATGTGGGTGACTCGGGGACGTCTAGGAGAGTGACGGCTACCGCTCTTGCTCGTGTAGTTTGTATGGAGATTAACTCAGTCGGGGAACTTTGAGATGTCCAAATAATTTTATTTGTCTTTTCAGCGGTGATTGTTAGACGAAGATAATGAACTTCCGAGATTTATGTTATCTAGTGGTATTGAGAGTCAGTCGGTACCTTTCATAATATCCGGAGAGAACTCATCTCTCATTTCATAGTAGTGTTTGTTATTGATGCTTGTTTGTTATATTTCAAGTTTATTAAAGCACAGTCATAAATATCCAACATTAGATTATTGATACCTCTACACAACTCAACTCGTCGTTAAAGTTTAACTTAATTGTCATCAATTAAAGATTCAATGTTAGGAAGATAACACCGAAATACTCACATATTTGAATGCAGCCTCCTTCAGATCATAAAGCTGTGTGTTTATAGTAGCTCGTGTAGATAACTAGCTACAATTAATGTAATCGTGTTATTTATTGGACGTGTTTGAATTAGCTTGTTAGGGGGCGTCCATAAATTACGTGAGGTGTTTAAGGGGGGGAGGGGGTCGAGTCAAATCTCATCTAATCTTACGTTGGAGAGAGGGGGGGGTTTCGGCAAATATCACGCAATTTTTTTTCTGATTGAAACAAAAAAAAAATTATACTATTTTGGTCCATTTAATCCAGATTGTACATGCTTAAGATTTTATCTTAAGCGTAATCGTAATACGATTAAGATCATTTATTAATTCGTTCGAAAGAAAATAATTTCATTCATACTTCGACGTTATACATTTACTCACTGTCAAACCACCATATTTGTTTTATACCAAATAGCTCAATTTAATCTGAATTTACGGTACAGTGTAACCCGTCCTTTGTTTTCGCGCCACTATCAGCTGAACGCGCGACTCGATGAACGAGAGCGTACGAGCTGAGTGGCAGCGACACACGGACAGGTTCCAACCTGCTTTGTTTATTCTTGTAAATGTTTTACTGGACTCAGTGCATGCTCTTACTAATTTAAAATGAGTTATCAAGATTTTTATAACGCATACGTCAAAAGATACGTCTATAAGACGAAGAAAACCTGCCAGGACGATGTAATAAAATTATGGAATACAGCGAAGCAAAAATTCCCGAAGAAAGAAGAGTTAATACATCACATTCAACATGAGATTGAACGGCTTCTCAGGGAAGCCACTGAGAGAAAAGTTCGGTCTACTTTAGCATTCCTTCAAAAGGTAGGTTAAATATATTTTTTTAAGAAAATACTTTTTTTATATAAAATTTATTGTTACAATTAAGGAAGTCCTTTCGCTCCAGTTGAGTCACAACAACTGTAGTAGTCAATATTCGATAAATTAAAATAAAGAACCCATAAAAATTCCTAAAACTAAAAAATAAATAGTATATGAGGCATTAATCCTTGAAACTTTGAAAATTAAAAAAAAATAGTTAAATACAAAAATTAATTTGGCTCTTTTAAATCAGCTGCTAGTAACCTGTCCGTGATTTGGCAACGCTATATTTCGGTTGTTTAGATTTTCATTTGCACAATATAACCTCAACCATGTTAGAGTTTTTGCAGTCAATGCAAATAAATAAATTAATTAAAAATCACAAAACTATAACATTCTTATGTCTCATGGCAGGAATGCTAGTATTTTTTAATTATATAAGTAATTTTATAAGTATGTATGAAAAACATAAGTGCATTGAAGTTTAGTTTGAATTTATTGAATGGTCTAAAGCTCGCGCGCTACGCAACGTTGCCAAATGTTCTGACGCTATTTAAATGCAGATTACTCAAAAAAATTCTGTGATTTTATAATTTTAATTTCTCTTATAAATTCCACGGCAACCTATTTTATTGCAAAAAATCAAACCTGAATATTTTGAAAACCTTATTTTGGGGTTTTTTTTACCCCATCTAATCAATGGTTAATGCCATAATTTGAGAAAGTTGTTAAGGTCTGACTTTCTCGTAAGACTCGAAAAAAATATACTAACATTTTTAGATTTTTTTTTTTTAAATTTGCACGTTGAAGAATAAATTAAACTTCACTAGTAGATGAATAAGGACTTTAACTATTAGATAAAAATTAATTTTATGCATAATCTAATATTTTTTATTTAACATTGATGGCAAAAGGACCTCCTTAATAGCATTAAGGAGATTAAAAAACTGAAACAGTGAAATTCTTGATAAAATATGCTAAAATCATAACTACAAAATATTAGCGTCGTCATTTCCTTTACTGTTTTCACATAATTCAATATTTCTTAATTTTGTGTTTATCTATCTTTTTAATTTATTGGACTTATTTCTTTATTATAATAATTTGATTTCAGACTAACACTAAGATCTCTAACAGTTCTTCGATTCAGGCTCGTATAAGCACTGAGAGTGTTCCAAACGTGGAATGTGGAGGTCAGGTTCAGATCAACGATCATAATATTCAACACGCGGAATCTGCGGTTCAGGATGAGATTAATGACCAGCAGTCAGGAGATCAAGATTTGGACGGTGGCCCTCAACCGGCAGGTTAGTATTCGTCTTTCTTTCTATAGGTGACGTTTTCTTCATTTTGTCCTATTCTAAATAAAAGTTTTCTGGATTTCACAGGCGCTTCGAAACGAAAAAATCAGCCTCTTGTGATCAGCGATGATGAGGATGAAGCTATGTCGAACACTAGACCATCTAACGTACGTCCTACTCCAGCACAAGATAATATGAAGAAAAAGATTACTAAGCTGCATGCGGAGCTTGACTTAACGGAAAGGCGCAAAAGATCTCTTGTAGCTGACGGCACTGAATTTGATTTGCGGCTGAATTTGACATTTGTGAGAAGAAGCTCAAGCTTAAAGAAAAACAAAGAGTGTACTCTATGACGCACAGAAAAAATCAAAAACAAAAATTAATTGAACTATGTTCAAAGAATCCCGATGCAGCTAAGTCGTTGACGCCTCGTGATGGCCCTGGACGCCCACGTTTAGAAAAAGAACAGTCTAAATTGCTAAAAACAATAAGTGATTTAGCCCTGTTTGGTGCTTCTGCTGAAGAGCGACGTCGTTGTGAGATAGTTCGTACGGTCCATACGCTTTCAGAACTTACAAATAAACTAAGCGAGCTGGGATTTAATATTTCACGAAGTGCTACTTATATTCGACTGTTGCCTAGACGGGCAAATACACGAGAAGCTAAGCGCCATGTAGTGACTGTGCCGGTGAAGCTGAGTCGTCCTGACGCTGACCATCATAAAGCACACCAAGACCAATACTTTTCTGTGGCCTCCATAAGGTCGCTGGAAACGATAGCCTCAGTACTTGGTCCTGACTCCGTAACTTTTTTATCTCAGGATGACAAAGCCCGCGTGCCCATCGGCCTGACAGCGGCAAACAAGCAGGCGCCATTATTAATGCACGTTGAATATAAAGTGTCGTTACCAGATCACGACTTTGTGATTGCTTCGAGGCACAAATTAATTCCAAGCGTGTATGCTTTGTGTGAAGTGAAACCCAATGAGATGGGACGACCAGAAGCTGTTTCATACAGTGGACCAACTTACATAGCAATACGAAGTGGCAAGCACTCTTCGTCAACTGCAACTAGTCACGCTCAAGACTTGGACGCTCTTTTAACAATTGAGTCTTTTTCCAAATTTATAAAGAATATAGACAGCAAAGTTAAACCTGTTCTTATAATTTCAAGTGACGGTGGACCTGACGAGAATCCGCGATATCACAAAGTGATCGCACACGCCATAGAGCATTTTAAACAATATGATTTGGACGCAGTATTTATTGTGACTAATGCCCCTGGCAGGAGCGCATTCAACAGAGTAGAAAGACGCATGGCTCCACTCAGTCGAGAACTAACAGTCGTTGTTCTTCCCCATGATTCTTTTGGGACACATCTTGACTCTAGCGGCAGAACATTAGACGAAAGTCTGGAAAAGGATAATTTCAAAAAGGCAGGGGATATTTTGGCTGAAATATGGTCTGCAGTTTGCATTGACGGACACGAAGTAGTCGCTGAATATATAGACCCGAATAATGACACTTCCAGCGTTCCAGACCTGCCAGCCGAAGAATGGTACACTGAGCACGTTAGAGAGAGCCAATATTTACTCCAGGTACATTGGCAGTTGGTTTATATCAAATTTTTATGCGTGCCTATTTTTATTTTTTTTTATTTTTTAACGAGCACGAATATCAACAAATTTTTATTATGAGTTACAAAGTTACAATAAGGGAAATTGTTAATAATTTTTTTTTAGGTTGTAAAATGCGATGACCAGAAGTGCTGCAGCCCACGCCGGAGTGATCTGCATATGATTCTTCACGACCGTTTTTTGCCACCTCCATACCCTTTTTTTTTTTTTTTTTGAGGGTGGGAAATCATCAAATAACTTCTCCCGCTCTGGGCGGAGCGGGAGGGCGTGTCAGACTCTTACTGACTAAAACCCACCCGTGTTCCTTCGGCTGCCCTGTTGCCGGGGGCCACGATCTCCCTTTCGGTTTTCTTCGCAACCCCGGCAGGCATCGGCCCTAGTGGACCCCTTCGAATCTGCTGACATCTCTTTGAGGCGCGCGTGGAACACAACGCGCCGTCGACCCGGGCCTGGTCCTTATCGGACGGTGAGCCACCCATTGCTCACCGCCCGCAAGCCCGCGCCTACGGTGGCCGGAAATCGCCTCGCGATTCCCGACGCCCTGGGCGTCTCCTCCTGCGGCGGTTAGGGGCATGAGGGCGCGAAATTTGCCTCTCCCTCACGCGTTCCGCCTCCTCCTTCGCGAGCATTACCGCTTCGCAGAAGGAGGTGACGGCCTCCCATTTCCTCTCGCTCCGTACCATGGCCTGAACCAGGGCCGGACGCGAGAGATCACCGCCGCCGATCGCCTCCACGAGGACACGGCGATGCTCCGCCCAAGCTGGGCAGACCTCCACCGTATGCTCCACCGTGTCCTCCGGGCGATCCACACAATGGTGACACCCGGGCGTTTCCTCCCGCCTTATCCTGTGCAGGAACCTCCCGAAACTGCCGTGTCCGGTGAGGACCTGCGTCAGGCGGAAGGTGAGGACGCCGTGGCGCCTCTCTAGCCACTCCTCAAAGAGGGGTCTTATCGCCGCAATTGTGGCGTGCCCAGCGCTGGGTTGCGACAATCGCACTCTCCATGACGCCATGAGATCCCGCCGGAGCTCTGTCCGCTGTGCCGCGATTTCTCGCGGCAGCGGAGTTAAGCCCCGGCGTTTCGCCTCCTCGCGCCACTCCCAAATGTGCGCGAGGACCTTTGCCTCCAGATCCCATGGCGGTAATCCGGCAAGGAGGCTCGCCGCCTCGCAGGAGACCGTGCGGTATCCTCGGGCCAGCCGGATGGCCATGACCCTCTGCACCTCCATACCCTATCACTCAAGTTGATGGACATTTGACAATTCCGGACTTTAAAGAGCATGACGGAAAGTCATTTGCTCCATTTCTAATACGCCACTGCCTACCGATTCAACCGCTGAATGTTTTCATCAGCACGCCTTATGATCTCTATTGCCCAAGTGTACGTGATGATTTAGAGAAAAGATGCTGCAGTACATGCGGTATTTACTTTGCATCTAGCACAAGAGCTGCAGAGCACAGGCGATCAGCCCACATTGCACCAGCTAAGCAAGCGCGTATGTTCCGCAAAGTGCGACCCTCACGGATTGTCACAAGACGAGCTAATGAGTTACTTTGTGCAAGTGCCAATGGCTTAGAGTGGCTAGATCAGAACGAAGTTGAAGAAGCAGATGATTTTACTGAAAATCATATGGACATGTTGGTTCCAATAGTCTCTCTTGAGACCGTGCATGATTCTCCATGGACTGAATTAGAGTAGATATTCTTTTTTTAATCACAGTAGTTACGATTTAAGTATTCTATTGTTAAATTTTTATTACACTTATAATTAAACTCTCAGCAATATTGATTACTAGTCTTAAATAGTCGTAAATAAAAGCATGAGGCAAATTTGTTTTTTTCTTATTACAATAACAATCCAACGCGTTTACGTAAGAAACTCACATTTTGAAAAATCTCACGTGAGATTGGGGGATGGGGGAGGGGGTTGAATGAAATCTCACGACATCTCACCAGGGGGGGAGGGAGGGGCAGAAAATTTAAAAAAACACCTCACGTAATTTATGGACGCCCCCTTAGGTACCAGGGTAACAGAGGCAGGAGATAGTGGAATTGTTTACATAGTTACGCGATGTTTATCGACTTCAAGAAACGACATTGTTCGTGTCAAACCTGGTTGTAAAATATGTGTTTTATTTACGTTCGCCAGGTTTGTGTTCCCCTGTTTGTCTAACTTGAATATCGGCCGTTTTTCAGAAAATTTCTGACCAGGCAATATACCTTCATGGAGCATAGTAGATTTTGACCTTCCTAAAGAAACTCATGAGCTCATGTTCGGTCTCTTCCCAAACGCTTAAATAGGGTGATCGCTAGGTTAGTAAAAGTCCATAACTGTCCAACACTATGGGACACAATGGAGGTTAGATCAAAATGTAGGCCACAAAAAAACTATAATGCTATGACAAAACAATATTATCTCGACAAAGATCACGAACGCCAGTAAAATACATTAAAAAAAATTCGCCATTCCCATACATAAATTCCTCGTATTTTTTCCCAACGGTGTGTAACCTATCTGTTTGTATCTTTGCAGGTAAGTGTTGATGTAACCTGAGAGTTTGTTCACTGCAGACGTACAGACATACACTCGACTTAGTAAGATGATCGCTGATAGTGTATGGTATGTATGTATGGAAGAAAGATGGGGCGATAACGCAGACGGAGGTAAGTGATATTATTTTTAAGATTCGAAATTTGGTGAGGTTGGCATGAAAACGGAATTGTTTTCTTTTGGAAGATACTGCCATGAGGAGGGACTTAGTTTGTAATAGAGTTTATACAAACTAGTCCCTTCTCAACTACTATCTACTAACTTACATCGATAAATCATAAATTCATCATCATCCGGCTTAAGGGACCATGCTCAAATCTTGGGCTCTGGTAGGCAACTTACATCGATACATATTTAAATAATATTCATTTATCCGGAAAATTCTTATATAGAGTTTCCAGAGTTCAATTAATTGGATGAAATAATAATGAAAATTAGTGTGAACAGTTTGTAGGAAATTAGAGAAAAGTTTGAAAATTTAATTTAATTCGCCTCAGACATCTTACCCAATACCCACGCATAACTAGGATAACATATTTGCAAGCACGTCGCAATAGGGTTGCCTCATAACATATTGTAATGCATGTGTACAAATGTATCTATTTGTCCGTGCGCTCGTGTTACGTGTCCTGCGGGACCCCGGGATTACCCGGGATGCTCGGGATGCTGCCCCCCGGGATAAGTAATGTACCGGTGGGCATTGATGTGCCCGCTGAGTATTGCTTTGTTAATAAATTAGGACACTTCCACTGGATATTAAACTAGGGTTTATTATAGACTTCCCTTAGTGA
Organism: Omphaloscelis lunosa; assembly: GCA_916610215.1. NCBI lineage: Eukaryota > Metazoa > Arthropoda > Insecta > Lepidoptera > Noctuidae > Omphaloscelis > Omphaloscelis lunosa. The sequence continues at coordinate 22,723,060 of OU744248.1, read as the reverse complement.
ATTTAAAATGTTTGTTTTCATTTTGTTGGTTCTAGGCTATAGCTTACTTAATTAGAATTATGCATAAATTGTTAAGATATGAGAGATTGCGGACAAGAGCGGGCCCAATTATTATGAAAAAAAAAATATATATATATATATATTTTATAGTTTAGTCTTGTCAACGTCGCAGTACCTGTTCGCGAAAAAAAATGGAGTAAAAATATATATAAATAATATTCCCCTGGCACTTATTGTCCCCTGTGCATAATAATCAACATGTTGATAATCAAAAACGCGCACATCCCAACATGTGCGCTTCTGTCCGCGCAAATCCCAATCTCAGGCCGACAGGGACCACTGATCCGGAAAATTGAAACAAGGGAACTGTACAATAAACCAACATAACTTTGCATACACATACACATAGTAACACCACTATTTATTTGTGCATAAGGTTTAAAATTGGGTTTTGGCAAGATGGTCGTAGGGTTGGCACGTCCCATGCGATTTTAAGGATTTAAGAGAATTATTAGGAAATAATTCGACCGGTGTTTTGTATTTATGTTTGCTGTTTGATATGGCATTATTAGGCTTCATACGTTGTTCTAGCTATACCTAAAATAAAAAAGACTAGAATTGTACGGTTGTTTATTTTAGTTTCAAAGTTACCTCATTTCCAAAACGCTAAAATTAAGCTTTTAAAGTTTTAAACCTTGTTCTTCTTATATTAATTACTAGGTAACCAAATAATTAAAACTTTAAAAAAACTAATTTCCTAAAAGCTTAGACAATTTTTCAGGAAATACCAAAATTTTCCCCAATTTACGTTTTGATAATAAATCACTACGAATTTTTTCCACCCTCCGATCCCTTAAGGGCAGAGAAAATCGCAACAGGATCGTCATTTGAAAAATAATGATGTCATCAAACACTAATCCGAAAGCTTTCATGTGGATTACATGTAAACCAGCTTTCATTTGCGATTAAAAATCTATTGTTCAAGCCATTTCCAACTTTATTCTTTGCCAAAACAGCTTTTTTTTTTCCTCTGGAGGACTTTCTTCCAATGTACTTAGACTCTTGCTCTATAAAATTGCAATGGTCTCTTTGAACTTAATGAATTTTAGACCTTACTTCCTGAACATTAGGTTTAAAATCCGAATACCATCTTTGTATTCCAATCTTAACCAAAAACTTGCAAATTCTTTTCTGCAGAATAAGACACAGAGTGCAATTTCGTATGCTGTATTAATAAGGATGGCAATACACAGTGGTGTCTGTGCACTGGTGCGTCATTTCGATACATTAAGCAAGTGATTTATACGCGGGAAACGGCGGAGTCAAAACATACAGGGTGAGCGCGCTCGGTGTGCAACCCGCCTGCCCTGTAGGGTTATCAAGATGCGCATTTTTATTCACTTTTTCACTTATGATTATGACTTTCATGAGCAATTGTAAATATATACGTACAGTACAAATGCTGGTGAATACAATTTATCACACTTTAACAATGATTGTGTTACATATAAAAGTGTGTAGTGGTTATCTATAACAGCTTAATATTATTCACAATATTCCTTTACGAACTTTCGTGTTTTTTCGGATAATTATGTCAGAAAAAGCATTATATATTGGCAAAGAAATGTGTAAGTTGGGATTACAATAATTTTATTGTGTGACGAGTATTTACTCGTCATGAAAAGTACGCATGGCATCATCTTCCTGCTTCACCTTTCATACCCTTTGCATAAAAATCTACTTCAGAATTCAGACGGGACTATTATTTCCGGACAGCCCTACACTACAGTTCTCATTTGGGGAAGATGCATTGGAGATCAGAAGCGCGTCCCCTGGGATGTAGATCTCATCTCGAGGGCTCTCCATATTCCCGTAAGCGGATGTAGGTTTTTGCATCGGCTTCCTAACGAAAAAATATTATCTATAGTACAGGTGTATTACGGGACTGTGCGTATTTCAAGTGTCTAAGAACAGCTTGCGCGGTTACACTTTTTGGTCTTTCGATACGAGCAGTCAATTGAAGAGACTTTCGTCAAATTATATGCAAGACATTCTTCAATGTCTGAACATTTTAGAGTTTAAACACAGTATCATATAAATAATTCCTGATAATTCGTAAAAACGTTTTCTATCATCCATTCTTTGCTTACTAAACGAAAATCCAAATGATTCCTGTCACTAGGCGCCAATCTATCATAATTTAAAACCTCGGGGGTCGTTTTGCAAGTAAATGTGTTTTACTCCGAAGGGGGAAGGGTTAATTCACGAGAGTAATTTTATTGCGACGCAGCAAAGGGTTAAGTGAGGTGAACACTGAATCATGTTTTATGCTTTTTAATTTGTTTTCGGAAAATAATTTGAGGGTTGCAGAGTGCTCTATGTGTAGTACCAACCCTTTTGCTTTGTACTTTGATGAAGTTTGGGCGGGATTACTAGGAGTCCATAAATATCTAGGAACGGTGCAAGGAATGAGTTAGAATCGGTTAGATGTGAAGCGAATTGCAAATTTGCAGACATCTCTCCACTCATATTTGCCAAAATACTGTAAGTGAATTGTAGCTACTAGATTATTGATTGAAACCATACCAAATAAACAACAATAATTGTCATAACGTCGTAAATTAATGGACAAAATAATGGAGCTGGTTTTACTTCATTAAAATTGACTAGCTTGTATCAACAAACTGTATCATACCCGGAGGGCTTTCTTTAAAAATATCGTCCCTCTAATGAGTCGCTGGCTATTAAGCAATTACTTCCCTAGTGTAGCACCTGGCTCCCGGTACACTGCCTCTATTCTATTAATACGTAAACGCTTAAAGATACTCGCTTAATGTGCTCCTTCCATTAGGCGACGTTGTAAATTATATCCACTTTAGATCTATGAGTTCCTGGTACTTTCGCCACTGCAGTAAATAAGACATATTCATGGGATTTGTGTCAAACACCCGCTAATAGTCTGTTGTGTGGGTGAGTTATGTCTTCCGATTGATACACATACAGAAACAGTATTTTGTATCTATAAAAATGCTCGTGGAAATACTACGTACAAATTCCCTTTAAAATTAGCCGACGAACCGTCGATGTATTAAAAACAGCCGATTCTAAAATATTCATACTCAATCTAAACAGTCGTATTTCACGCAGCTAACCACTGCTGTGACGTCAAAAAAAAACCTTAAAATGCTCTCAGATATTAAATTCAATACGGTGCTACTATTTTCGTGCAACCGTGAATTGAATATTTTATGGGACGCGCGTGGGTCTGTGTCATTTGTTTTCATTACACTTCACCCCTCAAGAAAAAAGTTTGTATTCGTACGCTGACGAGTTCACAGTAATTTTTGCGGTCCGTATGTATACTGGATCTTGATTTAAATGTTATTATTATGCGGACGGAACTAGTGACGTTAATAGCGCTAACGATTTGAGATATTAGCTAATAATCTTTATCTTTATTTTCCGAATGGAATTCGGAAAGCTTAGGATATTATTCGCCTCATATTTTATGCATACTGGTAGTCTAATTTCTTTTATTTGTGATGCTTGATAATTAATTTTGTCTTTCTTGTATGCAGCAGAAGCTTTTAGAAAATCACGGTTTTCCTTAATTTCGGAAAACACCAGTCTGTTGGTCTAATAACAGTATTATAGTTCACTTAACGTAAGTCAAGTGGTTTTTGTTTTGAACGGTCTGCATCTCCTACCACTCGACTTGTTGCCACTTTTTAATGTTCCTGAACTAACCCGCCTACTAATTATTTCTAAACAGATTACCATTAACTTGACCGTGTGCCAAACTTACGTAATTAAGACATTTCACAGTATTATCAAAATAATCAGAAAATCATTTGGAATTTCTAAAACAAAAATGTAAGCAAACATACAGGAATCCCAAGTTTATGGTAGAACCAGAACGTTAAACAGCTAGCTGCCGGGTGATTATCACCACTAATGACTACAGTCGCGCCCAATTCATAACATTCGTATATTTCGCTTTCATTCTCAAAGAAATAATAGAAAAAAGTAAATGATAAAACTGTTTGTGGAGCTTATTATGATTTTACATTTTCACTTTTGTCACAATATAAAACAATACCTATGAATATAATTAATTCTTCGGGATGTTTCATATGTTATTAGGATACTTAGATATCTGGATTTATAGCTCCAATCATATTCAACCATAATTCTTACAATATACGAGTGAGACGAGCATTGTTCTTATTTTCTAGTTGTCTAAACACACATGAAACACATGAAAAAATAAAGCAACGACATGTTGACCGCCGAAATGAATTCGCAGAAACAAAACGTCGCATTAGAGGCTTTTATATACATTTTATTGGGCGATAATTAAAAAAAACTTCTCGGGACAATCTCGTATAAACAAAATGTCAAGATTTACGAGCTAAGATTAGATAGGAAACGAATAAAAATATAATATTTGTGTTTAGAGAGAAACAGTGGAATGGACCCCCGTACGGATGGCGCCTACCCCATGCCGCGCCGACCTTCCCGCAACATCCCATAAAAACGTACAAGTCCCATAGTACCGGCGCACTTACTGCGCACTGGTAATGTTCTCTGTTAGATCATGTTTCTATGATATTACTCACTCACACAATGCTGTGAACATTGTTACGTTTATAACGGAGCGCTTTACCTTGAATACATGATGATCTTATAGTAATTGACACAATCCCTCCGGCGACGCCATGTTTTAAAATGGAGATTGAATTACATCGCTTAGGAATATTTCATTTATTACCTTCTGTAGCTTATCTTGACCTTAAGAAATATGTAGATAATAAATTATTAGTTTCCTATCACACGCATTGATCTCCTACACGACCTTCAGTCTACACAATAGTTTATTATTGGTACAAATGGCTCGGTAGTGAAACAATATTGGACAACTTACTTTTCAGGGAAAGAGTCATTCAAGAATTTAAGGCTAAAAAAAATTTCACAGTGTCAGTCAGTTGAAGACTGATCTATTGCTGTTCTAATACACCTTCAAAACAAGAAATTAACAAAATATAGCGAAAATGCTACACTCTGAATCGCTACTTACGCCAGGATAACCTAAACCAATTAGGGATGAAACGTCTCACCGTCTGCTAACGCACGAGCAAGTCGATACTAATTGCATTATATACTCATCTGAGCTGGCATCTGGACAGTATTGGCATGTTTACCGAGTCGAAGGCCGGCCATGATTCAGTCACATCTAATGTCGCATTGATTAATAAAGTGCCATTTGAAAAACAAGGTAAATGATTATAGAAATAAATATTGCACCTATCATCGTATCGTCTTTGTGTAGATGTTTCGTCATAATTAATGGCATCTTTGATTTCCTGGATTCTTAGTAAATGAAGTGTCCACTTAGTTAGATGATAATAAAGATCAGTAAAACAAATATAAAAAAATAAAACTTTTTGTTATTTTCGCAATTCTGAAAACTAATTCTAAACTTAGGCTCATTGTATATTCCTGAGTTTACATTGTCCCGTGTTGAGTCTAGGTAGGGTTACCAACCCTTCTATAGAATATAATATCCTGCTATAATAGACGCCTAAATAGGGATTATATTTTAAAAAAATCGTACGCGATGTAATTATACTTACTCGTATTTTTATTTTAATACGGTGAGATGACCAAGGGCCACTATTAATCTCATAAAAGCTAAATGGTATATATTTTTTATAAATGTCTCACAGCATAATGTAATTAACGCCATAACGTCTTAAATAATTATTTATGACGTAATTATACTATGACGTTTATAAAAATAAGTAGCCGTTAATAAAGTCTCAAAGTACCAAAAAATATGCATTAAATAATAAAATATTTCTGAAACATACCTATAATTTTTTTTTTTCTCTGTTTACCTGTATTTTTAAGGTTATGGCTTCGAAAATACTGTACTTATTTCATATAAAAAAGGTGCTAACCCTAGTTCAGTCAGACATAGTTATAAGCAGTGATTCGACGCCCAAGAAACTGATTAATTCAACAAAAATAACAACCGTTATTTCATAGATTTTCTCCTCATTCATCACACGTTTAAAATGAAGCCGACGATAGTCACTCCTATCAGCTAATAAACCGAAATTTACGGCTAAATGCAGTCCACTAGTTCTCATTACGCCTACACACTGCTGGTAGCCCGGTACACTAACAGTACATGACAGATGGCACAACAATCTTTGAAACACGCTGCTAGCGTGCAGCGTGATGATAAAACATTGATTCAAAATAGGGTATATTTCCCATTTTGAATAACGATAATTTATTGAAAAACACTAGCACAGCTACTTGGTTAAATACTACATTTATTTGACTTATATGTATTGATATTATTATTTTAGAATTCTGCAACTCTTGACCTTTTAGATTAACTAGTCTATAAACACAAAAACCTATCCAATTTTATGTAATAGGTGCTCATTTAAAGTGCCAAACACAATGTACCCAATTATAGTTTTACACAAATCAAATAAAATGTTGGACGACCCGCTATAATTTGTTGAAAAAAAAACTGACTAGGTAGATATAATAAAAACATTCTATAATATCTGTCTATTCCGTACTTGAGCATTTTATTCAAACACATAACGAGGAAAAGTAAAGCATAGTCTACATAGTCGAGTTTTCATCGATTACGTAATCATTGCTAAAGGATGTGCAACTCATCGAATCGTAAATTCGCAGTCGCAGTAATCGAAGCGATGATTTTCTAAAAGCCCTCAACATCTGAAGTGATGTCTGCGTGAAAAGTTTGAAGATAATCAGGTGTTACATGACTAGGAAATGAAGATAGATTAGAACGTTAATGGCGGTGCTCTACAAAAATGTAGCTCGCAGTTATTTTGCATGGTGTTGCTGATAGGATAAATCCTATTTATGTCTTTGCTTATATTAAATGACAAATAATGTATGTGCTTATTATGTTTAATGCATTATGATAATATTATTATTATGATTCATGCGTCATTGTTCATATTAAAAACTCCTATACATATGACTCTACTAAAAACAAAATAAAATCATTAAAACGGCCGTCAAAAAATAATAAAACCCTTAGGTACGCACTTTAAGCCCGTAAAAATATTCACTCATATAACTTTAATGAACAATTAAATGATAAGGAGGCGATCTTTCGCTCTTCTGAACTAAGGTTAATGTCTTAGAGTTGCCATTTTGTTAATAATTCTTATCTTAACACTGAGATCGGTGATAAAATAGCCATGTTCTTTAAACGGCTGTTTTAATTCCAAGTAAATAAGCTTAAGATTGCCATTCGTTATTTTTTCTATACCTGTATGAATTAATTTAGAATTAGGCATCACGTGTGTGTAAAATATTAGGTGTAGTGTTTCTTTGAGTGGCGTCTGGTTGTGGTAGCTAAAGGAGAGGCCAATTTAATATGAATTTCAATAAATAACTATCGTTGATTTGGATCCTGTTTCGGATAATCACAATTCACATAATATCTTGTTATGGGAGTAGGTATAATTTAACTGAATTTGTTGCATAACGAGCAGTGGTGGCCCAGTGGTAACGGCCGTAACTTACGAGTTGCTCGTAAATTATTTCATCACCACTACTCCCAAAACGGTGAAGGAAAATATCGTGAGGAAACCGGCATGTCCTACCAAAAATTCTAAAACACGCAACCCGCACTGGGCCCGCGTGGTGTATTAGGGTCCACTCCGTCTCACCGAGAGGACGCCTGTGTCCCAGCAGTGGGAACATTATAGGCTGTTTAAGTTGCATTATATTGTTTTTTCACCAATTTTCCTAAGCATTCTAGTAGTAGTAAAGTTTAAGCACTTTTCTATTATATTTATTTAAGTAATGGAATAGATTTTGATAAAAAATCAGATCGGCAACAGGAGCACACTATGTACTTAAAATCCTACGGTCCTTAGAAACAAAACATTTTTTTCAGTTACGATAAGACAATTAGGTCAACTACAGCTGAAACATTAAATGTTTGATGAGAACCTACTTGTGTAATTAAGTCTGAAATAATTCTTTTCCAACAGATTTGCAAGATTTTGCTTGATATAATCTAATCTGAATGAACAAATCTACTATCCAAATACAAAATGCTCCATTAATTTTTGACTTATCGGGTTTTTGAGATACAAAAAAAACCTATTAGAAAAACCCCATAATACACGGTCCACTTATGCACATGTTTAATGTATTTGCGCAGAGCAATGCATGCATGCGTGTGCAGTCATGCGTCTATAATGCGTAATTAATCAGCGCAAGCGCTTGTCTCGTTCAATAATAACTGCGTGTATACGAGTTTATATGCAATAATCGATGGTAATTTAATTTGCAGTGAATTCATAGATAAAAAAATCCTGAAGATTATCATGAAGACCAAACACCAAGATACTTATGCTGGCTATTGGTCGTTTATTAGTGAATATAATGATGTTGATTTAAACCTGAATTAATATCAGGAAAACACTCAAAATGAAAATGTACAGTTAGTACGATTATTGTGTTTTCTTATTAATTTTCCAACGCTTAATGCAGGAAACTTGTATATGCATCACACATATTAATATTAAACGTTTAGGACATAACAGTGCTAGCTGTAACACCATTTTCAAACTATGCGCGTGCGTATAGAACCTTAGCCGCTGCGTTTAATGGCTGCCGTTTATCAAGACTCTGGTTGTTTACTTCTGGTTGGAACTCTTCTCACATAGCCCTTTGCTACCACTGCTGCACCGCAGTCACCGACAAAGGGCGCGTTGCATCCAGAATAAATGAATTATTCTGTCAGTGCATCGTCATAATAGAGGTCACACGTTTCAGAACGCCACAGTCGTACTCTTTTAGTAAATAATTACGCCGGAAGCCACCCATAACGGGCCGCACTTAATATAAATCATCCACTTAACACTTTTTTTTAAACTGAAAACGCAGCAACAATATCATCTAAATATACCAGGAACGCATAAAAAGTTTAGAGTTTATTTTGGTGTACGGCGATGAGAAAGTATGCGGGACGTCGTGAGCTACGATCGGTGTCCCAGCAGTGGACGGTGCCCGTCCATCATAGCGCCTCCCGTCCCTTTCGCACTCGGCCGCATTCTAACGCTCTCTTTCTTGCTAGCCATGCGTGAATAGCTGGAGACAATCACGTTTATTTTTGAAATTCGAACCATTTTTGAATAGTGATGAGACTATCTTTTTGACTATCCTTTTGCATCGATTCGTATTTTAAAATCGAATTAATACAAAAAAAAAACTTCACTAATATGATTTCCATCCGATCGAACTTCTGATATAGAAACAACTAATATCGTAAGACATTTTTTTAAGTAAAAAATGTCTTACGATACCGGTTCACTGCTGCGAAAATTCAAAAGTTGTCCCTTCAATAAAAGCTCCACCGTCCGGTATGAGATAGCATTTACTTTTAATTTAATTTCTACCTATTTTTCGATCCGATATTGAAAAATGTCGTCGGATGCATCACTGACGGCCTGCGAGTTTTTTACATATTTTTTTCACCGAATGACACAGAAAAGCTTTTTGTGTGACGTGCGTTATCGTGCGGTACAAAAACTTTGCGAACGGCTTACAACCTCGACTTTGTATTCAAATTGCCGAAATGTTCGCTAAAACAATATAAATAACGTCTGGGGTTTGTTTTGATTTCTTATATTCAAGATAGTTATAATTAGTTACCTTTCTATTTCGTTCGAAACATAAGTTCGTAGGCACTTATAAATAATTTTGAGTGTAATCTTCAGCGAACTATTAATATGTAGGTAATTTGTTCTGAATTCTGTCACCGACTGGCATGAACAAATTGCTAACGACAGCCGTTTTCGCGAATATAGAAATACGTTAAAAATAACCACTCCTAATCGTTTCACCAAACATTTTTTCGCATGTCGTTTAGTTATTAACTACTTCCAACATGTTTTCAAGTTCAAAAGGTTTAACTAGTAAATACTTAGGCATTAACAGATTCCTTTGAAATGCCATGAAAAGTTCAACTGCTGAACAGTTGATACGGAACAGGTTTTAAATAAGACTAATAACTAATAACTATTGTAAATAAGACTTATCTTCAATCTCCAACTTACATTAAAGTGTAGAATTTTTATATATAATGTAGAGCACATAAAAAATACAGGGTGTCACAGACATCGACGCGAAAACTGTTACCATGGATTCAGTACATGATTCTGATCCCCCTGCATTGAAATTTTTGCCGGTTATTAAAAAAAAAAAAAAAAACAGGTGTTTCATAGAAAAATGCAATACCTCTATACGGTCGAATTTTTAGAACAGCAGATTTTTAATAACGATAAAACAATTTAACGACATTACAAACGAGATTTTTAATAATGATTTTTTTATTGTGCTTATTTTTATATATATAATTAGGCATATATATTATATTTATTGTTTGTAATAGGAATATATGTATATTAATAATTGAATATTTTTTTAATCCTCAATTTTTCGTAATTGCCCCTACCACTGTATCTGCATCACCCAAACGTTGACTGGTAGAAAATGCCTGTGGCATTAAGGCCGCCTCTGTTATCTGTGCTTGAAGTATGAAATAAATATATATATTTTTTTTATTGCCGACGAAAAATTTCAACGCCCCGGCGTTGAAATTTTTGTTCAGAATCATGTACTGAATCCATGGTAACAGTTTTTGCGTCGATGTCTCTGCCATCTGTATAACCGACAGGCACAGTACCTACACAAATACTTTCACATATCAATAAATAAATAAAACTGTAGGTACCTACTATATGTGTAATGTAGGTAAACAACACCTGAGTGATAATTGAGTAGGACATTTATCGCCGTATTTACATTAATAACATTGCATCTCTTATTAATTCAATATCGCGAAATGAATAAAACATCACATAATGGCGTCCTATGTGAAGTTGCGAACATCGGGAAACTGTTATCGTAACCCATGTTTTAAAACACATCAGTATTAAAAGTTAAAACCTTTTTAGTGTAGGTAAGTACAGTAGAGTCTGATGACAGTGATAACTGTACAGGCCGACGACGCTTTTAAAAAATTGGTCCTTTGGTACAAAATATGTTTATCAGCTTTGTCATATTAATTTATTTGCATAGATAAATACTGAAATAAACCTATTTCGATACCACAGGCAGGCAGTCAGTTTTCTAATTGCTCATCAACTATTTATGACTTACGGCAAATATCCTAATTTTTTATTCATGTTTCTATGTTTAACGAAGGCATTGTCTTATATATTAATCCTAACTAATAAGTATTATAAACGCGAAAGTGAGTTTGTTTGTTACGCTTTCACGCTAAACGGCTGAACAGATTTGGATGAAATTTGGCGACCATAACCTTGGTTAGGACATGCAATACTTTTTATTCCCACGGGATCGAGATTCATACTGGTAAAACCGCAGGGGCGCAGCTAGTTGATGATAACACTAAAACAACTATACTCAAATCGCTTTAGCGTGGTAATAGCGGTTATTGACCCACCTTTACATTTTCTAGCATTCTTTATTTCAAAAACTGAAATAAAATCCGTTTGATTAGGTCCATATCGGTCTCTTCCCCCAATATTTGTATCTTCTCAACGACTCCCCCGCATAATCTCCGTCGGTACGTATACGTCATTCCGATACATCAGGGAAGTCGCTGACGTATGTATAATAATTATAAATATTAACTTATTTGTATTGTGTATCACATGCTTGGCTTGACGGTCTTTATAGAAATAAACATTATTCTCTATTTATAATAGACCGTAATAACATCTTGAAAGAGAACCGTTTTTGTACAAAATTCTATATTTTACGCACCAATGAATTGCGTAGGGGGCGAGTGAAAGCGGTTGAAGAAAAATAGTAACTTTTAGCTATGTTTATTCTCAAAGAAAACCAAGTACTCAACTTTGCGAAGACAAGTCTCGAGGTGTGTTATTTTTGTTCTTCTTTCTTCTTAGCGTGTTGATGGAAAAAAATAACACGAAAAAATATATGTTCTTAGTTTTTATTTCCGCGAATACCGTTTGCTGATGCAACCATTAGGTCTTCACTCGTGCAAGTGACAGGGCATGCGATTATTTCTCTTGAAAGATCATAACGCGCATTTCAGTAAAGCTATATGAAAAAGTAGCATCACTAAGTGGTATTTCACTGTTTTTCTTAAAGGCCAAAACAACTTTTCGGCTAATTCGCCTTTTTTCCCTTATCTGGTTTGTTGCTCAAAGGACCTTTTGTCACGAATGTTCATCATTCTTATGAAAAAAAAAAAAAAAACACTATCGGGCCATTATGGACCATCTATAAAATAGTATGCTCTATATCGCCCGCTCCGCTTATGCGTCGCTTATCGCTTCCCGCTACAAGTGCGCCACACACGTCGCACCGCATTACACGCCCGACCGGCCACACTGTTCGGATGAATTATTATTAAATATCAAGCGATGTATGTATGCAGCGTTCGGTTACCGCACTTATATTTGCCCAGTCGTACTCTTTGATGTTCCTTACTGCACGGTTTTTGTTACCACGCCGTCTGAGAACATTAGGATAGGAAATATATTGTGTACTTAATTACAGGGTTATAATTCTTTATATTTTATAGAATTACCCGTCATTTAAAATTAAGCATTGAGCCGCATTCTCCATCTTTAAATACGAATGAAAGTTACAATGTTGGAATGTCCATTTTAACCACAAAATGTACCGATTTAAGTTAATTAAGTAACGCAGCTGCGTTTAACGATTTTATTTGCATGTTCATGAGGCTGATGCCTGTTTACAGACATATTTATGTCTCTGATTAAACTATAAACCTATATACGTAGTGCGCCAGTTCCTTGACTCACTGTCGAAGGCTGATCACTGAGGTGACATCAGTATTCAAAACCTAGGTCTTCTGGTGAAGTCTGAAGCTGATTTAGTGTTCAGTCATTGTATTACAAATACTAGAATATATTTGGCTGTCTAGACATTGAGATTACCTATTGAAATGTTTGTTTGTGATGGTACTAGGTCGTTGCTATTTGATGCTCTATGCGTTTTTGGGGATATTGTTGTAAGTAGTTTGGTGCCCCTCGGTGAAATTAGGAGCATAGCAAGGTCTAAGCATATACTACTTATTGGTGCCGAGGCTAAAATGGACAGCCAATTATTTAATTTATTAAAACATTACGCACAGAAAAATAATATTGTACAAAGGTGGAATTAATGCCTGAGGCAATCCCGTCACCAAGGCCGTAGGCAGGGGGGAGGTGTTGGGGGTTCAGCCCCCGCCGGAATATGAGAAAACAGAATCAAAATCCAGAGATTGTTGTCATGCGCTTTATTTCTGATGATCATCCTCGTCGTTTGACTTTTAATTCAATTTGTACTTATTTATGTATATAAAATGATAATACCTATTAAGGCTAGTAGCTTATTTCAAAATTAAGTTGTTCCTTATTGTCTGTGGTCCAGAGCTCGACCAGACGATACTACTACGGTATTTCATACTCTATTATAGACAGATGTACTTTGTTTCGCGTAGGCGTACTACTTCATACTTCTACAAAAGCAATAAGTAAATAGAGTATGCTAAAAAACTCTATTTTTATTGACTCTAACTTTGAATTGAATGAATTCCTGCAACTTCAGTATTCGCTGGGGTATGCTAAAATTTTCGACCTCATTTCGCTCGCTCTTGCAACATAAATTTTCTTAATTCTTAAAATTTTTCTGCATAAGACGATGAAGTTACTTTTTTTTCTGTATGAACGTTCAAAGGAAATCTCAAACTTATTCGAAGCATGGTGCTATAAGTTTCGAGCTCGCTTCGCTCGCTCTTGCATCCTATGTTCGCCATATTATCCTAAAGAGGCTTTAAAGGTGTCCCTGCTTTTGGTCATGATTGCAAAGTGCCGCGAAGAGAGAAACAGGGTTTTTTTAAAAGTACTTATTTTAAAATTATATAAAAATATGTTTAAGATCCTCACAACAAGTCCTTTAATATGTCACACGGTACTGTTAGCAAAACGTTCTTTTTTTTTAATTTCTTGTTTGCCCCTCAAAAGTGACCCCTATATTCAAAATTCATTTATTAACGTTACACGTTCATGTTTGGGTCACAGAAATACATATGTGTACCAAATTTCAACTTAATGGGTCCATTAGATTCGGAGCAAGTTGGCTGTTACAGACGGATAGACAGACACACAAGTGATCCTATAAGGGTTCCCTTTTTTCCTTTTGAGGTACGGAACCCTAATGAGTTAAAAAAAAAAACAAAGAATAATACTCTTTTTCTTCATAAGATAGAGAAAAGCCAATCTCAGACCTAGAAAAAATTAAGGAAAAATGTTCATAAAAAATCAATTTAATGGTTATGGTAAAATAATAAAAATATGGTACGAAATATTAATTGAAAAACTTATAACAAAATTGACGATTTCCTTAATGATGAATCACTGACTGATTGTCATGCTAATAATGCATTTGACATTTTTTATTTGTGATTTTGCAACCTTGTTGACATTTGACATTTTTGTATTAATTTGACATTTACTGTAATTTGAACGATTTGGCATTAATTTATATTATGTATTGTAATAATTTCTTTATTGTTATTTAAAATGATAATTTCTTTAAATTTTAGTAAATTAAATATGATCTGCATGTCCATGTGACGGTGGAATATGGCGGAAATTCTAAATAAAACATCAATGTAATAGTTACCCATGTTTGCAAAGTAATTAATGATTTGATTTGTAAATAAAAAGTTGAAATATTAGTACAGAAACAAAAGCATGAAATCCTATCAGCTACTCAGCATCAGAATAGTTGCTCTTGTTCTTAGATACGCAAGGTCCCAATAATATCTAGGTACGGTACCTATTAAAACTTTGTATAAAATAACAGTCTAACCGCAAAACACGCAAATGTCAGAGTTTATTAAATAACTATAACTATAAATGTCATAGGAAATAGCTCAGGTAAATAAATTGCTCGAGTGCTTAATAAACGTGGGTTTGTCTGTCAGAGCCTGCGAGCTATCGCAATATTTAGATACTTAGGACATTTAAATGGTCCTTTTGGATAACTCAGGTCGTAATGTCCCCATTTGTGGGTAGGCCATCCAATCACTTGCAATGTCCTGAAATGTAGAAAATAACAATTTCATAAATATTATATGATGATATTGAATCGCAACCGTCTGAAGATAAGATTGATCATGGTGTTGCAATCTTTGTATGTACATAGTTTTGGGACGTTCATTGCTGATACAACACCAAACCTTTATACAAGGAAGCCTATACGAACCTCGTTGCCATTAGCTTTTGTAGTTTGTACACGATGACTTTAGAATGTGCCTAACAACCAGTCAAATAAAATACAAACAACCAAATAGATATCCCTTCAATTTGATCCGGCGAACCTACATCGCGTGGTTACAGAACATTGTTAGCCGCATACAAACTGTTTAATTTCCAGCTCCTTCTCCTTATAACCCTCAGCTGATCAAACATGGCGCCTGAGTCGGGCTCACCCCGCAGGTCAGCGAGCACAGTAGCTCAAATTATGGATATGACAACAGGTTACAGCCTCGCACATATCCTACCTATAAATATGTATGTAAATCTCGCTATAATCGAATAAACATCGTGCCCCGTCCGCCATATTGAATAATTCATCCAGCAAATTGTAATATTATACAGATTACATTGAAATTTGTCGCCGTGAACGCGTTTGCGCATTCGTTATGCAATCGCAACGTGAAAATTTTGCGTTTCGCACGAGTCCTGGGCTCCTGGTGCTGTGAGGCGCGGATTAGACGAAAAGATAGGCCGTTGTTTATGCAAGTGATAGTACTGTTAGGAATTACCGTGTTCGTGGAACAGAGCCGCTATGTACTGCTAAAGTACCGGCTCCAGGTCCGGGTCATCCGATTTCCGCTAACCCTTTTGTATCCTAGACTTTTAGTAGATCCTCCCTATTTATATATTTTCTGTTGACTCTTCTTTTAGCACGTGGCAGGCGCCTATCTCTTGTATTCATTCAACTTTTAATTTCATCATTATGTTACTTGGGGTAGAGAGTGATTTGTTGTACACTCATTTTTACAGAAGATGTTGCCATGTTAGGCTTATGCTTCAGCTGTAATATTTTTTTCAATCTATTAGCTTTGATAAACGACTCCTTAGCAATGTATGTATGGATAACTCGCACCGATAGCTTTTCTTATTTTCCTTGCAACAACCTTTTATTAAATAACATTCTACCTCCAGCTTTTTCTGAAATACAGATAAACTAGGTATATTTAGTGAAGCTGGAAGATTTAATATCATAAGATGCTTTAGTAATATTTAATTGAAAGTTGTTTCGATAGCCGATGCGAAGGAAAAGTTCGTCTTCGAAGTCAGAAAATCTAATAGTTGTCCTATTAGGACCCAATAGGACAACTTTTAGGTCTTCTGACTTAGAAGATGAAGGATTACTTAAGAAACTTTTACAATCAATACAAACTCAAAGAATTTATTTCGATTAAACCATTTACATCCACTTTTGAATTAGCAAGGAGTCGGTCAGTCAGAAAGATGAAGCTAATTGGGTAACTAGAAATAAAATAGAAAGTGGCGGCACTCCGGGAGTGCCGACAGAAGTGAAAACTTGAACGAGGTCGGTTTGGTGGAAGAAAAATACTTCTATAGAACATTGGTTCCTAACCTTATCTAAATAAAGAACACAATCGCGTTTACAAAACTTTCAAAGTAAAAATAATTGCATAGAACATTGATCCGTAATGTAATATAAATAAAGAGCACAATTGCGTTTACAAAAATGAGGTGTCGTCATGGTGTCGCGAAAACAATGGTTTAGTCCCATTTCAAAAATGCCCAACGCGCCTAAAGAAGTTTTCACTTCAACAAGGGCTTTATAGTGTGCAATGGACCGCTTAATAATTAAATACACTCGAGAGCACTGAATCCGGGTCACTTAAAGAATCCTAAAAATCTCGGAAACTAAAAATGCTAGGTTAATGCAATAAATTGTATTTAATAGACAATGTAATACTCCTTAAATGAAAGTTAAAAAAATATGAGTCACCATACATTTTATTAACACAAAATTACATAAAGAAAAAAACTGCTGATCTCTCCTTAAAACAAAAATAGGAAACATGAAATTTTTGAACTTTATTACGATTTTCTTGAATTTTAATACTTCGTATTGCCTCCTCGTGCTTCCATTACTGCGTTTACGCGGTTTGGCATGCTGTACACCAAGTTCCTTATACGATTTTGGGGAATATTCTCCCATTCCTCTGTGAGAGCAATTTTGAGCTCACGAAGCGTGATTGGGGGAGGGTTTCGTTGTTTTACGCATCTGCCTAGCTCGTCCCAAGCATGCTCGATCGGGTTGATATCCGGGCTGCGCGCTGGCCACTCCATACTAGTAATGTTCATCTCTTGAAGGTAGTCATTCACAATCCTACCTGTATGAGGTCGGGCATTGTCATGCATAAATATAGCATCCTCACCTAAATTACCAACGTGATCATTGAGGATTTCTTCCACATATCTTACGCTAGTTAAAGAGCCGTTTTCTATGATCACCAGCTCTGTGCGACTTTCAGAAGAAATTCCGGCCCACACAAGTACAGACCCACCACCGTAGGCTACTTTTTCTTCGATGCATGCTTGCTTGAATCTTTCCCCTGGTCTTCGATACACTCTGTGTCTTCCATCGTGCTTGTAGAGCATAAATTTTGATTCGTCGGAGAACATAACTTTTGACCAATCTTCAATACTCCAATTTACGTGGCTCTGGGCATATCTTAGTCTTGAAATACGATGCCCACGCTCCAGTTTAGGGCCGTTTGCAGGTCTAAGGGGTTTTAAGTTAGATTCAGCAAGCCGACGTCTTACTGTCCATGCACTTGGGTTACTTCCTCCGAGGCGTCGAAACTGATTTGTGAGTTTAGTTCCTGTGAGAAAGCGATTTCGAAGCATGGTGTTCACCAAGTATCGGTCTTCTCGTGCTGTGGTACACCTGGTTCTGCCCGTTCCTGGTCTGCGTAGGTTAGAACCAGTTTCTTCGTAACGTCGGAGAACTCTTTGTACTGTTGACAGCGACACACCGACAGTCCTGGCTGTATCGCGCTGACTCCGGCCGGTTTCCAGCATTGTAAGTATTCTGGTGCATTCTTCAGGCGTAAGCGACATAATTTCAGCTTGAATAATGAATATAGAGCACTATCAACATGGTTTATGTTCCCACATAAATGACAGATTACAAACAAAAGCAAAACCAAATGCTGTAATTTCGTAGTTCCATCTTTGAAAGTGGCCCTTTTTCAAATTTGATTTTTTTATGATATAACTTTACAATAACTAAGAAGTTTTAAGCATTTTTAGTTTCCGAGATTTTTAGGATTCTTTAAGTGACCCGGATTCATTGCTCTCGAGTGTAGATGGGAATCGAAGCAAAGCAACATAAACATTTTTTCTCCTCCGTGATCACTATCTATGTACAATATTGCATCGCAGTGAGCCGTTACACTATCTAACGCAATATTATGCAAACTGCTACGAGACATTACTGATGTTAACATCTCGCTGTGCTGACTCTAGTGTAAATTCTGTCGCCTTAGTGATAGTGTCTAGGTATTGTTGAGAGCTTTTATCCGTTTTCAAGGAACTTTATGTTTATAGACATTTTCGGTATAGTTTCCGTTAAGAAAACGAAATTAAAATACGTGGAAATTATTCCTACTGCCTCAAAATCCTCAGTCACTACCTCCAGATAAACTCTGTCCAATAGATAAAATCAATATGGAACAGAATTTAACCGAACATTATCTGGAGCTGGTGATGAAATAGGCCCTATGAATTCAATCTTCCTCTGCGGAAAAATTTCCATCATCGCTGATCTAGTTATCCAAGCTCCCATGATCTTTATCCTCCAGCTCCGGCGGGATTTTATGGCTTCATGGAGAGTGCGATTTTCGCAAACCAGTGCTGGACATGCCACAATTGCTGCGATAAGTCCCCTCTTTGAGGAGTGGCTAGAGAGGCGCCACGGCGTCCTCACCTTCCGTCTGACGCAGGTCCTCACTGGACACCCGTTGTTTCGGGAGGTTTCTGTTCAGCATAAGGCGGGCCTGGGTGTCACAACTGTGTGGATCGCCCGTAGGACACGATGGAGCATTCAAGCCAGGCAGACCTCTGCCTGGCTTGGGCGAAGCATCGCCGTGTCCTCGTGGAGGCTATTGGCGGCGGTGATCTCTCGCGTCCGGCCCTGGTCCAGACCATGGTACAGAGCAAGACGGCATGGGAGGCCGTCACCTCCTTCTGCGAAGCAGCAATGCTCGCGAAGGAGGAGGCGGAATGCGTGAGGGAGAGGAAAATTTCGCGCCCTAACCGCCCCAGGAGACGCCCTGGGCATCGGGAATGGCAGGCCAATTCTCGGCCACCGTAGGGCTTGTGGACGGTGAGCAATGGGTAGCTCGCCGTCCAATAAGAACCAGGCCCGGGCCGACAGCGCGTTGTGTTCCACGCGCGCCTCAAACAGATGTCAGCACAACTGAAGGGGTCCGCTAGGGCCGATGCCTGCCGGGGTTGCGAGTTTGTTCGAAAAGGTTACTGTGGCCCCTGGCAACATACAGGCAACTGAAGGATAACGGGTGGGCTTTAGTCAGTAAGAGTCTTACACGCCCTCCCACTCCGCCCAGAGCGGGAGAAGTTATTTGATAATTTCCCAACCAGATAAAAAAATGGCCATATGTATTCAATATTCCTCTATAGAAAAATTCCCATCAGCTGATCGCTGATCTAAATAGTTATGCCAAAATTACTTGGTAGTCCAAGCTCCCATGATCTTTCATTTTTTTTTTTTTTGTAAGTTTATCTGATCAGATAAACTTACGACAAGCCGGCAACAGTAGACCACACCGCGCACTCGCACAAGACGCCACATTTCTTACCAAAGAAATAGTTTACAAGAAACGCTTACACAACACTCTAACAGAATACATAGGATTCATTATATTGTATGATTATGACGCATATTAATGCACATTAATAGAGTACTGTGAAAGTCACGTATTGTAGCGGTATTGTTTGAATTATTGTCGTGTGTCGGGAGGTGGCGCCGCGCGTCGCCACGTTGTGTCGCGTCGCATACTAATCTTCGACAACTTTTTGAAGCACATTTTTGTTATAAAAGCTACCGAATGTTTTTAGAGTAAATAGAGGAGACTGTTTGATATGAAGCGGGTGGTTTGTCGGTAGGTAGAAGGTGTTAATTTGATGACACTATTAGGTAGCGTAGAATATTAAACGGTGGATAACGGTTTCAGCCGGAAACCAGCATTTAGATTTAGTGAGATTTATAAATTTTCGTTGTATAATGTTGACACTGTTGACAGTATTTCATTTCAAGGCTTCAGTGCGATAAATCTACACGGTAGGTACACCAAATGAATTTCAATACTCAGATAGCATTGTCATGTGCGCGCCTAGTGATCAATCTCTAAAATCTATTTACCAGATCATAGCAACAACCAAAATAAAGTTGACGCATGCATAGAATGCGTCCCAAGTCCTAATTAATATTTTTTTAAGCAAGATAGATACATCACGTTCTTGAAAACTAACAAACTTCGTAACAGCTACAGTGTACCTACGCAAAACAATTTTAAGTGGTACCTACTCAATAGCTGCAAAATATTACCTATGTTTTTACCTGATTGTGAAACATTACCCTTTTCTCTACAATTTTACAGAAACCCTGCCAACAAACGCCCGGCTTTCAGAATTCTCAAGAATTTCCCTAATTAAAATCCCACAATTTAAATATTCCAAAAGTTTATATTAAATCGGCAGTGTGCCCATATTTCCTTGTGCTGCGTTAATAGCGCTATAAATCCTCAGTAATCGATCACCAACGATCCTATGCTCTCCTGGTATCTTTAATTGGTACTTAATAGGCAATTATTGACGTCGAGTGGCTTCAACTAGCAGCTTTGAAGTACTCGATAGTTAAGTCGTGAGTTATCCTTCCGATACGTGAAGAATGAAGATCATTTAATGTACTGTAATTGATATGATTACATTACTTTTAAATTGTAAAAAAAAAATTGATCAAAATGACTGAATGATCGCTTTATGAGAGGTATTTCTTTGTGAATAATTTTAAACTAGCTGCGCCCTGCGGTTTCATCCGTATAGGTCTCGATCCCGTGGTAATATCGGGATAAAAATATCCTATGTCCTACCTAACCCGGGACATGGTCTACCCATTACCCAACCAAATCCGTTCAGCCATTTTAGCGTGAAAGCGTCACAAACAAACTCACTTTCGTATTTATAATATCCGTTAGTATTCAGTGATAAAGCGACAAAAATGCTCCATATATACAGTCCTCCTGAAAGACCGGATTTGCACATTACATACACAGCCTGATAAAAGTAGCAGAAAGATCTACTCCAGATTATGTATTTAATTTTTTTACGGCTTATTTTCTCAACGTCAGGTAATTATCTTTTATCCGTGGACTAAAACTTACGTCTAACAGTTTTTGTATGGAAAAGCTGCCACAATTCGTCTTCGGATAAAGATTTTCGGTTCTGGTGTTAGAAAAATCTACTCCTAATATAATTTGTCATATTTTCTGACACAGCCAAACTCCTATAGTGTACTTACCTAACGTAATAGATACCTTTCCCATCTTTCTTTGCACAAACTAAATGGTACACGTTGCAAACCAATAACATTTATCATAAAAACTACATACTTACATTTATTTAATTCTCTTAAATATATCCTACTGTGGGGACCATTTTTTCCTGCGCTAATCACAATGGGCCTACGTCAATATTTGTTTGGACGTCCGCGGCGCCTGCGACGCCCCCTTTTGCCTCCTCATTATAACTAAAATGCGTGTTTTATTGAAAACTAAACGCCCACTGTAATTTATAAAGCTGCACGGATATATCGTAGTAAACGATTTATGGAAAAAAAGTTGAGCCGAGTTCATGAACAGTTTCGGAATCTACTGAATTAAATACCTCCTTAAACTTTTCATTTTCCTACAGATCATTGTTGTTTTGTTAAAAGAAATTAACGTTTTGTCGACATTTTAGATCTACTAAAACATTTATTGTTTCCTCTTTAAACATGGGAATTTTTTAGTTGTCCTGTCCACCTACTTTGCTCAATTTAAAATACCAAGGTTTAAAAATAATTGGCACAAACTACACCTAATCGATTGATTGCATCTCTATTAACTAAAAGACCACCCGTTATCAGGATAATATCGCCTTATTATTAAATTCTTTCATAAAGGGCACGTAAGAAAGTCGCTAATTAATAAATTATTGCAAAAAGTAACAACAGTTTTAAATCCTTAGACGGACTATAATTATAACTTGAGTTTCACCAACTGTAACTATCTAGGTTAGAATTTATTATAATTAGTTAACTATTTATTACAATTTAGATCGTTATTTATTGCGGGATTGTTCTGTTTCTAATTACTACAACAATGTACGACTATCACCTTGTAGAAAATGTTTAATAACTATAGCTAAAGATAAATAGACGTAATAAATTACGGGTTAATAGAACAATTTCAATTGCAAACATTTTCGCTAATGCTCCATAACAAGTATTAATTTTTTATCTCAGCTCACACCTATGATGTCTAAAGAACATCGCTGTTTTTTTTAAGAGTTTCCTTTTTTGTTTGCATTGAATAGAATCCGGCAAAGCTGGTTTTTGCTCGTTCTAACAATGTCTTAAGGGATCATTAAGTTTATTAATATTATTATAAAAAAGCAACTAGAGAAAAGGAAACTGAGAATAAAATAAAAAGCTAAAAAGTCTTTTTCTATAACGAATGGAGTAGACGGTGATTTTTATGATAAATATTCAGAAATTAATTCACTACTATCAGCCCTTAAATGGCTTTGGTCTTCTGCTGAACTTAGCTAAACAGCTTTATTTTTACTGTAAAAAGTATTATATTATAGCTATTTTTCCTTTATGAAAAAGCAATGTCTGTCGTTCAGATTTTTCATATCTAACTTATCATAGTTGGTAATCCGCATCGAGGAAAGAATTAGATTGTTATTAACTAGCCGGTGACATCGTCTGCGTGGACTTCAGAATTGGGTCCAGAGAAAAATAAAAAATACAGATAGACATATAGCGTTGCTACAGTTTAATAGATCTTTTTAAGAGGAATAGTTTCGTAATATATTGTTTTCATATAACTATTGGTTTACGCGGCGAACTTCAATAAAGCTTCCCAGTCGGGATGATTTTTCCGACATCTTCAAGTATAATCGTCATATTTCAGCCAATTTATACGAAACCTTTAATGAATTATACATCTAACCCTTTCTCATGAATGACTCCGTCCATTAGTGAAAACCGGATGAAAATTGGTTCGGTAGTTTTTGATTTTATCGCGTTCAGACAGACAAACAGAAGCTGCAGCGAGGGCCTTTGTTTTATATAATACTAATACTAGCTTTTGCCCGCGACTTCGCCCGCGTGGATGTCACAAAATGGGATTACATACCCAATAGCCGAGGAAAAGTTCATTGACTCCTACCACTGCGCCCTCGAACCGCGTTGCCGTCAACCATAATTATTTTGTTACGCGTAATTTTTAATCTGTTATAGATTTTGAACTATTTATTTAAATGATATGATGTCAAGGCATATTTTAATCTAAATCAAATGCCCAATTTAAATAACATATATTGTTGGATAAAGATTTATTTAATACCGGTCAAAATAGCTTTGGAAATAACAATGACATTTTTATCGTGATTTTTTGATAATTTTTTCAGATTTCTTCAACAATAATCGTCATATTTAAGCCATTATTTAAGCAAAATTTACACAGTCAAGTCTTAATGAATTATACACTAAAACCTTCCTCATGACTCACTCCGTCTACGGGTGAAATTGAAAACCGTTTGAAAATCCGTTCGGTAGTTTTTGAGTTTATCGCGTTCAGACAGACAGACAGACAGACAGGCGGGGGACTTTTTTATATTATGTAAGGATAAGGATGTAGTGATAATCGACTTCTAACATTTTATCAGCTCATTCAGTACTTAACTAATAGTCAGTAATTAAATATAAATTCTTTAATAGTTAATTAAAATGTAATAGTAATGTCATGAACAGCTCATTAAGTATCGCCACTCAACGGCCAATAAAAAACCCTATTTGTGTAACACCATCAAAATAACAGATGTATATATTCGTTCCTTTAAGTGCTCTCCATTTTATCATTTTCTGACTATATTTTAATTTATAAGACACATTGGTCCTTCGGTACATTGGTCTTTTCACCTCTACTCTAACGCAGTTTGCGGATCGTAAAGGACCTAATTCAGATCGTCCAAGTTCAGTAGTTAGTCTAGTTAGATTATATTCATCAACAGTAGCCTATTGTAGGCCTTCGCCCGTCATGGAGCCATACAATAAAGAAAATATTACTTGTGTGTGCCCGATATATTGCCAAAGGAACCTTATATCGTCATCTAAAAACTGAGGTGTGGGTTGAAAACCGACGTCTCAACCTGCTCCTCATGTGTCACAGGCTTGTAAGTTCACTTTATTTCTTTATTCTAAGGTTATTTTATTTATAAATGTGTCCGTACGTCTGTTAGTACGGCCAAGTAAAAACTAAAAACAAATGCGAGCGTAGGTGTCGGTCGGCGTAGGGTGACCAACTGGTTTGTGGGCACTTAGCGACCGCTCCAGGTTTGTTTGATATGGCATTGTTTATACTAATGTTTGTTTTAATAATGTTACGTTCTGATGTTATTGATTTTATAGTTATTACTCCTTTTCGGGGCACAGCAGTGTAGGTATTGATGCGAGTTCGTTTACATTTCCTTCTCAATACATGTTCAGTTTCAATGTGTCGATATTTGTACATTTAGAAGTGTGTGGGAATATTTTTATAGATTTTATCTTGTGTAATCCACTGAGCGCTTTCCCAGCTGGGTAGGGTCCAGTCTAACCAGATGCGTTTTAGTACGTATGTACAACGTTATGCAAACATCAGATTGACATCTCGCACAGGTACCATACAGAGTCTGTAAACTCGTAGGACTCAAAGCTCGACCATCAAGATATGCAGCTGATTATCGCCTAACTTTATACATAATTATAATTTATGTACTTGCATCTGCTCAAGTACAAGCACGTTATTCCCCAATCAATTCCGTTTTCATCGCGGTCCTTATCCTTCCATCAATAAGATCCCTATCTCCAAGGCGACAAGCTTGCGGCGTTAGTAACTTATCCAAGTTTTATCTCACATCTAAAATCCTTTACACACAATTTTTCCGTCGTATATTCGCGCGAGCATCGCGTCTAGATATCACTGTATAAATTAATGATCGCCGACTATCCGTAGGCTCGCGGAGTCGTGCCCGGACTCGGCCCACGGGCTTTTACATGTAAAATATCGACTTGTAACCTGATACTGTCTACGTAGGACGTACCAAACACTGTCACTTGACAACGTTTTGTGCTTTTTTTGTTACTTTATTTAGTACTGTGGCTGAGGTATTCAATAGGCTGTGTCTCCGAGTAGGCACATGATATCGAATAGGATTTAGGATTTGTCCTTCCATCCAAGTTTCTGTTTTACAGAATCCATAAAATTTACATACCGTTTTATGAATATCACGCTCTAAGTTAGTCGTTACCGTGTAAAATGCGGTCGTTTAGATAAGCCTGTCATTTTAGATGTGGTCGTAAAGAGCTTCTTGATTTTTTTTAATGAAAAAACGGGAGTAGTTTATCGTAATGTGTTGACTTATGGTTTGGTTAGCGGTCTTGCGAACTCTACTGTAGGTATATTCGATGTTAGGGTATTTTATCTACTGATACGATCAACGATTTATATTAATCTATGATCATTAGCCTATGCAAATTGTGCAGATTATGAACGCTTGCACAAAACCTACATTATCGGAATGTGCATGCATATGATCGGTTATTTAGGTTACACAGATAGTTGCTTGCAAAACCGACCGTGCTCATTCCGCCATGGCAGCAGTAGGCCTACTTTGCACAATGAAAAATGCAATATGTTAATCCTTTTCTCGAACGGATTACATGAATATGTCTGATGTATAATGATGTGTGTATGTTAGTGTGGGAACATGTCTACAAATCAAAGTAAGAGTTATAGTTTCAAATTATTTATTTTTAACTATAAGTAGATTATGCGCCTACTTTATAAGATTTCAGTCAAATAAATACACGATGATTTTAAATTAAATATATCACTAAAATTGTACAACGTTTAAGCTATTTACAGTATATCACAAAAATATTATATCGAAACTGCGTCCCTAGCGTATATTAGTATCACTTCTACTTACAGTCTGTCCGATCCGAATGGAATATTTCAGATAGCTCACATACTACGACCGTATACTTTACACTGTGCGCCTTCAAACACATTGCCTATCAACACGAAATGCTTCGCTAAACTACGGAAAATGACTGGAGGACCATTAAACAAGCGTTACACCACTCCACGTTCACAATCACTCATCAAGTGTTCGCTCACAGCTTCTCGAATGCTCTGGAGTTGGTGAGCATCTCCCGCGTCAGCCTCCACACCTGCTTGGCCGCGTTCTCCAGCGCCGTCGGGGACTTGCCCTTGAACAAGTCCACGTGAGGCAGGAAGTAGTGCGGACACCGGCGACACTGCAGCGAGGATATCAGCTGCAGAAAGATGCCGTTGATCCTGTCCCCGATTGCAACTTCGTCCCATTCATGCTCCCTCGGGTGCTTCTCACATTCGTACAAGAGTAATGTCTTCATGTGATAGCACGTCACAGGGTTTCCGGGCAAGTCTAAATGCCTGTCCCGAATCGTCTTTAAGATACTTAAGCACTTTCGCCGGCACCCGCCTTGTAGGAGACGGTTCTCAGCCTCAAAAAAGCTCAACACCCATGCGTCACCTTCCATTGCAGAGTTCTTTCCTTGTAAAGCGAGACATTCTTTCGATAGCAAGTCAAAGCCTTCAGTTTTCACTTCAGCGACAATATTAGGGTGTGGCCACGGTATCGCGGGCAGCGGCCAGTGAGCCGCCGAGCGCGGCCACAAGCCGGCGCATTTGAACGCTGGCGTTATTTGCACAATGTACCTCTCCCGAATCCGTAGTTTCACTTCTGTCGTCTCGGCGATCATTTTCACACAATCTCTGTAGGAACATTTGTCACACGCCTGCGCGACCAGGGTCTGGAACCTCGAACGGATCTTCCTCGCGGACAGGTATCCTGACGCGGTAATGAACTCTACCCACAGGGACATGGAGCGCTTCCTGCCGTCGCTCAGCTTCAGCACAGCGCAGCCAGGCAGGGAGCCGTCATCCACGAAATTTAGCACACCCATTTGATTTAAGTAAATAACTATCTCAAACTCATGAGGCGAAACCACTTCCAAACCGTCAAAACGTCCATTGTAGTCCGTAAGCGAGGATATGAACCTCGGCTCCTGAAGTTCCACCTCTTTGAGAACATCCTGAACTATCCTGCACACTTCGTGGATCGTCTTGGTTATCTGCGCCTTGCGGTTGGCGACCCGCTCGTTGTAGTACTTGTTCATCTGGTAGACTAGCTTGGATTGCGCCGCCATCATCTCAGGTGGCACGAGCATGGTGACTATATGTTGTCTCTACGCGGAGTGCATCGTACGCCGGCGGCGGGCACGCACGCGCACGGCACGCGGTTCTTTACCGACTGAGCCATGTCGGATTACCCGACTGTGAAGGCCGGAGAACGCCCATCGGGATGCGTCGCAACGAATGAGGTGGTCGGGTTCCGTCTCGTTCACTCCGAAGGTAGTGTGAGGCGTGTCGGAAAGGGACACAGCTATTTCCCTTCGGTAACATTAGCGCGTTGTGCTCGTATTGATCGGTCGGAGGCCCCGCCTTTCCGCGAGGCTGTAGGTATCCCACTGGTGTTGGCTGGCTGTGTAGCCGAGGTGTTCGTAATTACATGATTGCGTTAGTTCGGCGCTCGTTAATTCGGTAGCAGTAACAAGTTTGGCTCTATTAATGAGGATATTTTTTATAGCCGCTTGTTATCTTGATTCTAATTGGGCCTATTAATTCAAGTTTAGGCGGGTCAGGATGTTGTGAATAGGCAACCTAACAAGATAATTGAGCAATTTCCTAAATTGTGAATAACATGGAAAAATGGTTGCCGTAAATTAAGTTTTTTGTTTACTAAACTTCATGCTACCTTAAATGTTAGATAGAGTAACTACACAAATTATGTAAACATTCATAACCCAGTATTTAAATAAATTAATAGAGGCAGTAATTTACTAACACCGAATTTAAATTTAAAAGTACTTGTCCTTAGTCCACTTCATTTTAACTGTAATATAGACACCGTAATTACAGTACACATTTAGTGTACAATCAGTGATGGACTTGTTGTAAGAATGTATCATTTGTACTATTACCAGGAAAACATTAACATTTTGTATGTTTCGGTCCTTGTCTTCGATTCCTAAGTTACGGGATACTCACCAATTTCTGTTTTTTCAGTACTTTGTCTGTACGTGTTGCTTTACTGTTGGGCACGGTATATATTTACTACCAATTTTGTTCCTCATGTATTACATCTGAAATTATAAAAGATCTGTTAAATGAAAAGAATGTTATTAGGACGTTTCCCGTAGAAATAAAACTGGCTTGACAGAACATGAATATATTAAAACCAAAATTAATAATGCTAAACCCAATATTAAGTAATCTCAACATACATAATAAGAAAAAATCGCGTGCCAATAAAAGTAACTAAAAACCGTCGAGCTGATATTGTTTTTACAATTGTAAGACATCATTATTACCTACCACCACCTTAGCTGAACACCAGTTCTCTTATATCAGTCAAAAACTATACACGTAACAGGAGCAACAAACTGCTCGCAATACAAAAACTTAATTTACACCATTGTAAAATCGCAGGGAAAACGTGGTTGACGGAAAAAAACTACAACGAAATAGAAAACCTTCTATTCTCTCCTACTCAATAGTGCAAAAGAAACACCTCAGCTTTACATACACTGGACACTGCACAAACACACCTCCGGTGTGTGTTTGTGAAGTGTCGACACACCATCACACACTTTCATGCTTCCAATTATTGTAATTATTATACTTATTCGATTAAAAAAATGTGCCTTTGTTCTCTTTTTAACCGACGAAAAAAAAAGGAGGAGGTTCCCAAGTCAGTAACTTTTTACTGAGTAGTCCAATTTGAACGATTCTTGTTTTACCTCGAAGTTGGTCCCATGTAAAATTTAAAACTCAAATCTACCCCTAAAGGGTAAAAAAATGGGATCAATAGATTTTTCATCTGTCGAATTTTCAAAGAACCGACTGTTGTAATTTCGCACATATAAGTAGCTCTGATGACACAACCACATACTAGAGTTGATCTGATGATGGAGACGAAAGACAGTTGCGAGAGCTCCTTAGCAGTTTACAGCAGCTATATCGTGTTTAGGCTTATTTAATGCACCTTAATGAGAACTTTAGACCTAGCTGAGTATGACTGTCATCGAGGGTCTGGTGATGGAGACGGAAGGCTGTTGAGGTAATTCCTTACTTGAGAAAAACAATAAATGGTAACTCAAAAGCAAAAAATAAAAAGCTTTTTTACAAAAAATTTAACCGACGTAAAAAAAACTGAAAAGCGAAAAATAAAAAAATGCCTTTTAGTGTAACTAAGCTCCTAAACGAATTTAAGTAACAAATTTTGAGGCGGCGCCCAACACACATTCAACGAAGATCCATCAAGTAACCATTTTACGCTTTATTAAGTAATTAATTGGTTTCTGGAATTTCTCAGTAGCTTGAACCTGGATTTGTGCATGGTTGGTGGCAATACGCTCCCCCCTATTTATTACATGGGACTTAAACATAACTGGCGAAATGAGGGTGTACTATACGTTCGCCTCTGCCTAACCCTTCGGGGAATACAGGCATGATGTTTTGTTATGTAATTTGTTTGTTGGGCGCCGCCTCAAAATTTGTTACTTAAATTCGTTTAGGAGCTCAGTTACACTAAAAGGCAGTTTTTTAATCACTATAGCTTATTAATCTACACGTAAAAACTCCTACTCCTCACAAGTATAAACCTAGTTTGGGAGCCATGGGACCCATATATAAGACACTGGGTTCTTCTGTAAGTATATTTTAAAATATGATATTTATGTTACAATATTATCACTTTTTTTTCAATAAAGAAATTATTATTATTACCTACCTAATTGTTTTTTGGAGTTTTGAAAACTAGAAAGCTGCATTTTCTGTCTGTCCCTCTATCCGTTCAGAACATTCTTTTAGAGGGATATTGGTTATATCCTATACTATTAAACGAGCAATATTTGTATGTTTGTATTGCAATGTTTGTGTTTTTTTTTTTGCGTCATGTTTACCGCAAATAAACGTTTTTCTTTCTTTCTTTCTTTCTTTCATATATTATATTTGTATACGCGTTCTCGAAAACGGCTCTAACGATTTTGATGAAAGTTGCAAGATAGGGGTTTACGATGGCGAAAATTCGATCTAGCTAGGTCTCATATCTGGGAAAATTCGTTTTCTCCGTATTTTTACCCGAGCTGAGCTCGGTCGCCCAAATTTGGCATGGCAGCATGGAATTAATAAGTACCTACTATCATGGCAGCATGAAATTAGTATGAACTATCGTATACTATTAAATGAGCTACTCTATTTTCACCTGACCAGAGCTCGGTCGCCCAGGAACTGTATTTTTGATAATCCCAAAATATGAAATTTTAATCGTCCAAGCAGCATCCTAAAATGCTTGCTATTAAAAGTTCTAGTGCAAAAGGTATTGAAAGGTTGAACACATCGATTACATGTTACAACCACAGATTTACCTACTTATTACATATGATTTAAACTCAACTGGTTGGTCAAATTGATGTAACAAATAACTTCAAACTTAGTTTCTAGCATGTTAAAGATTCCTAGTAGGTATTCCCTACCTACTGATCGAATGCTCTCCTAACATAAACACCAACAGCAGCAAGAATGTTGAATACCAATAAACAAACTCATTTAAATAACTTGTGCATTCTCCAGGGCTTCATAAACTGTAGCATGCCTGGCTAACAATCCTCTTAGATATGCTCTCCGCGTCCCTTAGGTGAGAAGATGTCCAAGTTTAGCTATACACCGCGCGGCTATTTCGGTCGCACCGCGATTGATGGGACGGAGTCTCGTGATGGATGGGACGACGCGGCTTGATTTACGTCCCGGCTCACTCCTGACGATTCATGCGAGCCTGGTATACGGACGGGATAGTTCGGGAGACGGAAAAGGAAATAAACTTGGAATAACAAGGAATTTTAATCGCTGTAATAATTTTATTAAATTAAACCATAACGGTTGGCTATTTTGTGACTTGGTTTTTGTTTTGGAAATAAATCTTTGCAGGCGAAGGATTATGTTCTCAATATAGGTTGAGATGTCATTTAATTAATGAGTATTTCAGATGAAAAATATACGGTTAGTTAATGTTTCACGAAGAGACTTAGTTCAACCAAAATAAAAACAAGGTTCGATCGCCGGACAACTATTTAAAACTACCAAATTCTGTTCATATATTCACTGGTATTAATAGCTTTAATTTTAAGCTGGTGCTTTTCCGTTTTTGCAAATTGTTAAATAGAGTACTTGTCATTACTACTTAATTCTCAAATAGATACACAAATTCTGCAATAACACTGAATATAAAATATTACATGTTTTGGTTATTTGAAACATGAACACGGAATAAATATTACCATGATGCGACTTAATGATAGTCGCATCTTGGTAATATTTATTCCGTTCATAAATGCTTTTCACATACACGATATATGAATATTTCTCACACAAGGAACTAATTTATAACGCTATGAACCTTTCCCTGTACAACATACGGTAACCCCACACCAGCCTTGTGAGAATGTTGACCATATTTTTTAACATAAGTCGCTGAGGAATATAAAAAGATCCCAAAATTCGCCTCGCTTCGTAATTCTACTTTGTTTATTATTTTATAAACCCGTCCGTCGGCAGAGCGCACGCGCGGGCGACGCAAAATGGCGGCCGCTACGCCCCACCTACTTCCGCCGGATGTCCGCTGGCTGTACGCCCAGACGGATGAAGCCACCCTTCTATTGAATTACCTTATTTTTTATACAGTATGTAGGTAACTACATTTTTAATTTATAACCTACTTTGTATATTTAGGAGCCGCATAAGAAAATTTAATATAATTGGTTAGGCCCCATGTTGTTGCTATATGCAATTTAATACCGAATAATATTTATTTGTCTACAATGTATTTATTATTTAATTTATTGATCAAGCTATTGCAGTTTTCATGTTGCAATTTTAATGGGTATTATAAAGCTAGGGAAGATTAAAAAATTAATAGAGCTTCGTTTATTATCAAAGCTAAAGGCCAAATAATATCTCATTAGGAATTGCGTTATTACATTATAATAATCGTAAATATAAATAAATTGAAATTGGTCAATGTTAAATGTTGACCGAGATGGTGATGAAGACAAAAAAATATTTCGAATGAAAGGAACAATTTTAGTCTCGAAGGACCAATGTTTTCTTGAACGCAGTGTGAGTTTCCTGGTTCATTTTCTGTAATGTTGTTTATATCGTTAGATTGCTCACAAAAAACCTTAAGAGTTTGGATTAAATATTTAACTAAATCCGTGCATTAGACTTGTGTTACAGCAAGATGGATTAAGTTTGTAGGTATGAAAGCAGACACTTATTCCTCCCCCATTCATGTAAATCTGATTCAGTTGATACCTACCCACTTGGATAACGTTTCTAGTTTTCACTACCTACACGCGATGCTGTGGCAAAACAATTTGCAAAAAAATGATGTACCTGAAAGTATTTTATGTATTTCTCTGAAAATATATTGTTTCACATTTTCGCGATGATCGGTAGAGCATTTTCAGAACGTTTTTATTTCAATAAACGAATACATAATTGAATTTCTTGTAGAAAGACATCAAGATCAAATAAATTATTTTTGATGATATTTGCTATTAGTTCGAAAAAATATATTCACACGATCAAATATTTCAGCTCTACATACCAATACGTTTTGTTCAACAAAAAACAATTGTTAATTCACAACAAGACGTTATTGCAATCACGTACGAATATACTAGCGCCGCTCATTTGGCCGAGAGGACCAGAATTTATAACTATCATAATGACAAACAGCATTTGGTTTGTTAATAGCACTGTTAAATCAAATGTTTGGATTTGAGGAGTCACTCGATTTAATAATAACAGTTGAAACGTCGCGCTGGATTCCGTCGCCGTTCTATCACCACGCGTGTGCAAACATAGTGACGGACACCATTGTACAGCCAACACGTCGGCGGCTGAACCTTATTATTTATTAAGAATTGAAGTCGCTATCGTGTTGAGATATGAACGATGCTTACAGACAGACATCTGTCATCCCCCACCGCTGGCGCGCGACTGACGTTTGTCCCACCCTTCTGTGAACGCGAAGTGGGGAGACGCTCCGCCCAATCAGGGTTACCTATGCAGGAATAAAACGTACCAAGAACTTTGAATGTTACGTTTGAATCTCGACTCTATGCATCAGTCTTGTAAGTTAGCTTTCAGTTTGAACGTATAAAGTTAGGGTTGTACAAAACAAGTCATGTGTTTTTTTAACGATTATTTTTCTCGAATGCAAAGATATTTCGGTCGCCTGCCCTCGGTAATTGGATTCAGCATGCGTGGAGATCGGCTACGTCCCCGGATTGAGACGTACACTTGTCTCTTGTAATTATTATAAAGATTTGAGATAATATTCGGATCTTTTTGTTTTGTCGCGGTTCCTGCGCCGGTTTTGTATCATTAACGAATTGTTTCTGCGAACGTGCTCTGTGCATGGCCGCGCGTAATGATTAAGATGTTCTTCAAAATTGTGTTTGAAGTAAAAAGTTTTTAAAAGTATTCGCGTCTTTCAAATTAGTGTAAATTGTTAGGGAGGAACTTCTTTGTAGCTATAGGTAATGTTATCTTACAAAACGTGGCGTATTATATAAAAGTAGGTAGAAATGCCAAATCTTTAGCGATTAAAATACAAAACTAGATCACAATTAGTTACCTCACCTTAACTCACCTACGAAAAAATCTCAAACTCATTACCCTACCTTCTAAGTTTACGGTAGTCGGTAACAACCCAGCATCGTTATCACAAACAGTCCTACACTATGTTAACGAAACGTAAAATTTGTAGAAAGCTTGTCTATGGTGCGTGCGCGTGCGCCGGTCAGATAACGCGGTCGTAGCGCGCGTTTTACTGCGCTCTTATCTATGACTACTTGTTACTTGATTGTCTATGGGCGGTTGCCTTATTTATTGCTCGGTAACTGGGAGAAGCTGCGGCTTTTTTAGTGTCTTTTAATTTATTTTGAAGTTTTTTCATGTAGGTATGTAATTCATTCTAGTCCTTTTAAGGAAGTGATGTATTCACAGATTAAAATAAAAAGAGTTAAATCGCACTGACATGATTTTGGAGGTTAAACCTTTAAGTACTTTAAGTAGGTATAGAGCTGTGTGCTGTACCTACATACCTAGCTTTACACCATGAATAAATGAATATTGTTTAAAGCACACGGTACACGTATCTTTTTCAATAAGACTCTTGACGGCAGCTTTTTTCTATATTTTTTTATCAAATTAGATTAGTTACAGCTGTAGTGACAATTATGTCATTTGGTTTAAATAAGTCCTTATTTTTATTTTATTATTTTATTTATCTTTTATATAGATACTTTTCGTTTAGATTTTGTGAATGTGAAAATGTTGTAGGCTGTAGACTTGTGGACCATTTTCTATTTTAAAGTCTCATACCTATTAACACTGTAATTTGAAAACGTTGTAGAAACCATTTATTTTTAAAAGAATAACCGTGGAGTTTCTTGCCGGCTCTTCTCCATAGGAAGTGACCAATTGGAACTGTGCACCTAGCTTCTGACGTTTCATAAGTGCCCTTGCAGGTTTATGTGAAATAAAATACTTTGAATTTTGTACCGCATCAGATTATCCACATCAAAGCAACATCAAAAAACGATGTATTCACTCCTTTATCATTTCCATCTTTTATTACAAAGTGTCAGTTGTTCAGACAACTCCAAAGACCACTTAACTAATTCCTAGACACTGAGCTACCCTTCTTAATTCAAAATTCGCGGTAATCCGGAAGCGCGTGCGACGGTGGCGCCACTAACTGTCTGCAGATGGCGCACTTCCGCTGCGCAGTCGCACGTGGCGCGAATTACGCGCGAACGCGAACTGTAATCGAACGTGACGCTCACAGGAGACAGATCTAATTGTATCTTGTTTTGTTGGTACGATCCAGTGGGCGTTGGGGTTTATTTTTGTGTGAATGTTCGTTTGTAGGTGATCGTGAGTAAATTGAATGTTACGTTTCTGACTTCAAATGAGATGAAAGTGTATCATTTGCTTCTGTTATGTTATGAGTATGACTTATGAGTTACTCAGTCTTTACTACTGAACACAAATGGAATTTCTTATTTAGGTCTAACAAATTCGCATTGTGAGCAAGTCTGATCATAACACTGTTTACTTTACAATACTTTACCAACTACATGCAAAATTTTGTCCAGGTTATGATTTCGTTTGATCATGTGTGCGTTTACAGGCACAAATCGCGGATACTAAGAGCACACAAATGTTTTCAGTGAAACATTTGAGTGTTTGCCCGTGCAACCCGTGATACAAATCAAAAAGTGCGCAGCTCAGCCGTCTGCCTCCTAAATACTTACACCTAAACTTCCTTTCTCGATAATTTATCGTAAGCGATACTACACACACGATAGCTAAGAATCAGTCAAGTCCCACATGTCGCAAATCCCCAACTATTACCGGCTCATCGCATGCGCCACTCGTTATATTTATGTGATTCCAACATAATAATGTCGCCTCTGTCTCTAAGCCAATAATCCTTACACTGACAGCCGCTGTAACTTGTGAAACTAAATGCCTGTCCATCGTTCGTTCATATCGAAACGTTTTTATTATTGTTTACAATCTATTTTTTCTAACTGAACTGACAGCTGTGCTGCTGGGGAGTTTGTTGCGCCACTTCTTCCCAGCTAAAGCACTAGGAAGTGGTGAAGGGTGGGCGTTTTGGCGGATTGTCTTATGTAATTTTGATTTTCCAAAAGTGCTAAGTCTCAGCCTAGTTTGAATAAATGACTTTTGTTTCCCATTGTACGCCTGAATCCATTTGAAAGCAATTGCAATATTTTTCGTTAGATTTTTTTAACTATGAATCACTCGAGTTTAATATAAACCGGAACCTCAAGAGTCCTTGTTGGGTCTAAGGATCATTTTCAGGGTAAAGTTAATAAAACTATTTCCTACACAACCTACAAATTTAAAACACATAAATATTCAATTTTTTCACCGCTAACACAACACACCAGAGATTTATCCTCAAAAACTTCTAAAAAAAAAACGAGGATCTAAAAAAAAATAACTCCAGAAATAGTATGTGAAGCGTAGAGATGCGATGACAGGGAATTTATTAACCATTCGGGATGACTAACTGCGGAATAGGGAACCGACGGATTACCACGAGATTATGACTCACGGGGAACGAGAAAAAAGTGAGATATTGAAAGGAAATGAGTTTTAATAGGTTTTCAGTCATATTAAATCGGCCAACATAAGGTTTTGTTTGTTTAAATGGTGGTTTAGTCATAGCAATTAAATAAATCTACATTAGATATAAGAAGGGCAGCATTATTAAAGCCTATAACTATAACGGAATGGCCAAGTAAAGCTCTTATTGCTTCATTCAAACTTTATGTCAACAGTACATAGACAGACTTAACACCATAGGCATCTACCAGGCCATACTTTAGGGATGCTTCAAAAATGACTCTTAACTTATCGATAAAGATATTTCCATCCACCACACTGTTTTTACCTTAGCATCGACACACTATAGTAGTATCACCAGTAATAGAGGAGCATGCTCGCCTCACACGGCGTGATGTATGGCGTTTTAATGAGGACTTCCTCACACGACGCCGACATCCGACCGAACACCGCATTCTACCAACAACTGTAAGACTACATGAGCTTTCAGTTAAAAAGAAAACAACAGTAATGAAGATATGATCAAAGGAAGTTCCTAGAATGTTTTGTGAGAAATACTGATTTGTTGGCACTAGATATTGTTTGTGGATCATCAAATGAATACCTGCCTAAGATCTGTGACTATTGTGCCTGAATTGCTTTTCGAATGGAGTGATCTTAAAATAGGTTAGTATATATTTTTGACTGACATTTCTTCAAGTCCTAGTTTTGGCTGATGATCTGTTGTCCTCGTGGTACATGTGTGTGATCAGAATCTCAAGAGGCTCTGTCAAAATGTAGGTATTTAACCCGACAAAATGTATGAACCAGCGAGTGTTCTTAGGAAAATACACTCGAAACTACAATAATCGTGAAAACCTTTGAGCGCTTACTTGCAAACGGCATCTGGTCTAGTAGGTAATCATTTGACGGGCTAAACCATCTACCTATCACCTCCTTACTTTCTAAAGCAAATAATGTAACGTAGCATCGCCCTTGAAAATGATTTAAATAAGACTAGGTTTATAGCAGACCCTGAAATTTTTAACTTGATAACATTCTTTCCCATCTAAGAGGAAGCCTCTCCTTCCACAAGATGTTAACGACATCGTTTTTCACGTGTAATTTGAATACGTTGGTCCTTCGGTACGGATGCGTGGTAAGGTCCCAACGGGTTCGTGGAAGCGACGGGTCGAGGGTGATCCCACGCTATAAATATCAGATACCTTCAATACCCTTGGAGGTCCTGCTTCTCTGGTATACCTACATATAACTTGGACTTTATATAGGATAGCGGTTGTTTTCAGGTTTAAAGCGATGTATTGCGAAACAACGATATAGAGCCAGGATTGTCTTTTTCGCTGTTAGACTTAATTTCATTAAATTATTTGATCATTCATAGCATCAACATCATAGAGACTTCCATTGCTTTTTACAGGTCCTAAAAAAATTCTACGCTTTTCAATAGCTGTGCCAGCGTGTCCTCGAAATCATATTTATTTATTCAATTACAAAAAAAAAATATTTAGGTATATATAATATCACTCGTACAAAAAGTCTTCCCTGAATAGACAAAGAAATTAGCTTCCCAAACAAATACCTTTACGGCAAAACAATGTTAGACGTTTAATTAGCGTTTTGTACAACAGACACAGATGTAAACATAAGTTACTTACTAATTGGATTGATGTTAATTAGAAGCAGGCGAACCACGAATAATATACAGCTTGATACACGAAAAATATCTTATTAAATAGAGCCAAGCTCCGGGGAAGCTTGTGATACATGATATTGGTGTATTTACTGATTTTTTTTGGTTCTGTGCGGGTCATAGGTGAAAAGAAAGGATATGAGGTTTTCAATTTTAAAAACTATTATATTTTTTCGCAAAGGAGATCAAGAAAGGAACAGCTTTATCTTGGTCCTTAGATCCGAAGTTCTTAAAGAAAATCAATCCCCTTGATGTCCTTTGATATAGTTGTTTACTATAGTTTGCTATTTCTAGAAGTGAGTACCTAAGTTGATTTAGGAAAGTAAAGATTTTAATATCTAAGCTGTTTCATAAAATAACATTGAATTTTTATTCGTTGATGTAAATATTTATTCAAATTACACCATGCTTTTCCAGAAACATACCCAGCTGATATACTCGATCTCTTCATAAAATGTACTATTGTCGTCTTAAACAATTATTCACGAAGCTCTGCAACCAGAACGCCATTACAGTTAGCATCATAAACTAGCGCTCTTGTACTCTACATGAGAGCATGATTTTATATGCAAACTGATAATAAACTGACGGTTCATTATTTATGCAAATTATCTGTCTCACCACCGGTCCCCGCCCTTTTCATTTATTTTAATTAGTTCATTAATATTATTCTTTTACATTTACTTAAGCGCTCATCGTTAAAACCAAAAAACTGAAGCGTTATAAAGGGGAAATGTAGTTTATAGTAAACTTTATCTACGTTAACATACAATAAAAAAACAATAATAGAATTAAAATTCAAGTCAACATGTTTAAAAATGTCCTTTTGTAGTTAATTGGTAGTTTATAAGGGACCAGTCATAGTTGGCAGTTGTTCGCCACCTTTCGCCTGTTAGAGATAACACGCACTGTATCGGAGCGACTCGTCCGACTCCGGACGTAAGGACCTGTAGTGACAGCTTGCTATTTACATTTCCTATCTTTTGACGCACCTTGTTATGGTAGGGATAGAGAAAACGACAGTGGTTGTCAATTGATTTGTTTGCTTGTAAGATAGTTAAAAAAATCATGAGCTTTAGTATTGAAAACCCGCTATTATCTGATCAGAATAAAACAATTTTAAAACTATTCGGAAAATTCAATTCATCGATAACACTATAAAGTTCCCTAGCCGCAACACCTACGTTTCATTCCCATATTTTTTGCAACTTTAATTAAAATAAAAACGCACATTATTTTGCACCCAGTACACGGCGTACGGCAAGGGCGAGGCGTTTTTTCGCGTCTTGTCGCGACTCGGGCCGTCACCGCGGCCCTTAATGGCCGAGCTTGTCACGCGCCCATGTCCTTATTTACGGGGCCCGATAACCATCGCATACCCAACCTGCTGCTTAGTCCTCATCCACAAAAACGTCCGCAGAGAACTAAATTAAGTTTATGAGGTTATTCTCTTTAAGATTTATTTGGAATAGATGTTAATTGTTAGTGCAATTGGTTCTGCATTGGTGCTTCTTTTTATTGTAGGTTTTATAAAATGTGTCTTGTAATTACTTTAAGTTTATTTACATAACATAAACATAACATAACATCACGCCTGTAATCCCCGAAGGGTTAGGCAGAGGTGTACCTATAGTACACCCACATTTCGCCAGTTATGTTTAAGTCCCATGTAATAGGGGGCGAGCCTATTGCCATCAACCGGGCACAAATCCAGACTCCGGGCTGCTACTGAGAAATTCCAAAGAGAAGAGAAGAAGAAAAGAGAAGTTTATTTATTTCTATAAAATGTTGCTGCTTATCTTGCAATAAATCTAAGGTTTACCGCCTTCATGTTCCTAGACGCTAATAAAAGGCTGATAACATCTGCTAATAAAATAAATAAGTAAATTGACAAAGATGTGAACCTAGGATAGGTTCTATTGTAGTACCTACCTGACAGTTTTCTAATAAAACGAAAGTAAAACAAACAAACTAAAAGGACACAGAAACAGGAACCGTTTCGAGGAAGCACACAATTTTATTACAAAACCCAAACAGAAAACTTAAGTGCTACATAATTTCATCTACCATTCCGCTTAATGCTCTCATAATAGTATTATAGCAAATAAATCAAGTAAGGAATACATATGTCCGCTTCCCACCGCGCGGGACAGCACTGCATCCCTCGGTGTCGTGACAAGTCGCCATTATGATCTAATGATATTACTGCATGATGCATCCCGCTGAATAGGATGCTTTAAATACATGTTAGGATTTGTTTTTGAATAGAATTATAATATAGAAACATGCATTCGTTATGCCGTGTGGTCCCTTGTCATTGAATTAAAAACAGAAAGAATCTGCCCGTGTTAAGACTATGGCTGTTTACAGTCATTCTCATCACCAGTGATATTTGAATTTCAAAGCCGTACAATTGCGCTGTAAGGAATATGCCATTTTATTTTCACATGTTATTGAAGTGAAAATTTCTTTAGGCGCGTTGAGCGAGTCGAGCGTAGTGCTCTACTACAGAATATAGATAGCGCTAAAAGCAGTTTTAAGTTATCATTTCTATCGGCAGTCCCCGTCACTGCCTATTTTTTTCGTAAACCTTGGCTTTCTTTTGCCTTCGATTTCAGACCAGTGTTATATCTGTGAGTTTAGAGTATCCAAATAAATGGAGGAATTGGCCGTACCCTTCCTAATATTAGAACGTGCGCGGGCGTGATCTATCTAAAACTAAATGTTTGATCTACCATCTTCAGTTATGGGAACTTGGTGATAATGGCGTTGTTTGTCAGGGGTGGCTTAGTAACCTTCGCGCATTACTTGTAGAGATTAAATAAATAGGGGATGGAAGTTTCCCATGCAGATTTAAGAATTGATTAGAAAATATCAGCATTTGAATGATTTCCCACAAAACATATCAGATTATGAAAAGTCTAAACACAAAAACTGGACACGTAGTATTATGTTATCTGTGACTGGATTAAGGAAGAATCAGAATACCTATGTCATTGAGGGCAGAACAAAGTCAAAATATAAGTGAGGATCATTCATGTTTTGTTTTCATTTATTTCAAACAAACCGAAATAAAACAATACGTTCATATCCATTGTTTATTTAAACGTCATAGGTGTTTTGAACCAAAATTCGATGTTCGAGGGGTGGTTGACAAATTGCATTACAATTGAAGTGGACGTTTGCACCCGCACCCTCTATGCGTTCCTGCTACCCTAGTATTAATATGGTTCACTACGAAATCTTTCGAGACTGTTTTTGCTTTGTTTTTGTAATCCCAGGAAGACCAACTTCAACTTATCTGGTATTTTAAACTCATCATGTAATAGTTACTTTGCGGCCAACTCCCGGAGCTACGAATATGTGAATATAAGAAAATCTTATAGTATAGGGAAAACTTACTGAAAGTGAAAATTGCGGTAAATGTTTCAGAATCACTTAATTTTATCGCCTACCAATTTGCACATTTAGCCTCCCCACTAAATAACACAGTTAAATACAAATTCATACAGCATTGTGGTGTGAACAAGGATACTCAGAGGGGTTCCATTGTCATATTTTATTGCCATTAGTTCACGTATAGTGTGGCAGGGTGCGCTGAAGTGCTCTTGATACCAGAGTCATCACTGAACAAATGGAATAATGGGATGTTTGTTTGTTGAAGGTGTTTTGTAGTGCATAATATTGTAGTGAGCACTTATTAAAGTGTAAATATGTTTGGAACTATTGGGGCTATTACTGTACAATAGCGAGTCGACGAAATTGCAAAGATCGCGAAATCAGATCAATCTGAAACGTAACCGGAATTTATAACGCGGACCGTAGGACAACAACTAAATAAGTTTATTTGAGGAAGAGTACAAGGCTCAAAATTATATTAGGTACTCTGTTTTGTACAAATTAACATTTTCGCAACAAGGACTATTCATCACTTTACAAAAATCGAATTAACCTCTTCCACAACACATCTTCAATGAACAGAACACAACCAAATCAGTACACACATTAGTACCACATGTCGTTTCTCATTCACACAATGGCCGCCCCATAGGCAACACCATAAGAATCAGTGCAGCTCTCTCGCCAATCCATCTCGCGTGCCAATTAGCGACCCCATGCATGGCGCATGCTCTTTGTATGGGGAACTGACACGTGGGTGCTTTTTACGTGAATGCGCTTTTTTGTTTTGTTATGTAGTTACAATGGAGTATCGGATGTTTTATTAATTTGTAGTTGTTTTGAGGTTTTGTAAGTAAAGGAGCAGGCGTTTTCAATAACATAATAAAAACCTCTTTAAAAAAAAACTAATAGTATGTTATGTTACCCTGGTATCCAATCGTGTCTACTAACACTATTGCCTTAAATTGCTACCGGAGCTGTTAGGTTCTTCTTTATTGACTGCACACAGATAGTTCTCATTCAACAAAAGGCAATAAATCTGTAGCCACCTCAAAGTATTCGGTAATTAATTAGTCTGCTTGGCCGGTTTAGACACACTTTAGACCTGGGTTAGACAATCTGACAGGTGATGATAGTTCCTTGCAACCATCATGTCATCTTGAGTCTAATATGTCGGCGTCTTGCCAAGTCTGCACTTCTGCTGATGTTTAGATTTACGATCAAACAGGACGGTGGGGAGCCAATTGTTATAGGCAAACTAGGCCTCTGACTCATACATAGCCTAGGTGCTCCGAGCTATATATTCAGTCACGGGAAGAAATGTCCCTCGAAGTGCTTGCAAAAACTTTTGCCAACCGTAAATTCAAGACAAGCAATGTGCCATTATATTTCATAAATCTGCGTCTTTTGAAAAAACCTTTCTACATCCAAACATACATAATATACAGAAGTCTAAATCAACATGCGACG
This sequence comes from Omphaloscelis lunosa, assembly GCA_916610215.1. NCBI lineage: Eukaryota > Metazoa > Arthropoda > Insecta > Lepidoptera > Noctuidae > Omphaloscelis > Omphaloscelis lunosa. The sequence continues at coordinate 22,679,711 of OU744248.1, read as the reverse complement.
ACATTATTTAAAACGCTTGAACACACATTAAAACAATATAACAGACGTACTCTTACTTGATTTACACAATTATTGTACATATAAATTAAAACTAACGAACTTTTTACGACTGGACGTGTTCTTACGTTTACGACGGTATTCGGAAACTCTCGGATATTTTCGTTTTTCAACACCATCTTGCGGACGAGTTTATGACTACCATTTATAGGTAGGTACTTGTGTTTATGTCTTAATGTTGATTAGTGACTGTGTTATTTTAATTTTCAGTTTGTTTGCTCAGGGTGGTGTTAATGTACCATTAACGAGTTTCCAAAACAAGTGGCTGGTCGGATTGCCAACAGTCACTAATGACGCGATTTGTGCAGTGTCTCAAGTTTGAACGATTGCCTTTGTACATTCAATTCCTGCATTTAACAAAGACATACCGTACCTTATACATAACATCACGACTATAACCCCCGAAGGGTAAGGTAGAGGCATTCCTATAGTAACATCCAACGTAACTTATATAAATCTGATTAATGTGCATTAAGCATTAGCATCTAAAAACACATGAGGCACTGAAACTAAAAGAAAGCTTTGAAAATATTAGGACCCCCTTAAATATTACACTGTTTGTTTTCATAAGCTTGATTTACAACATATCTCTTTCCATTATTCCAGGTGTTGAAGTACTGCGAGCACCTGCACGGAAAATGGTACTTCAGCGAGATCCGCGCGATCTTCTCGCGCCGGTACCTGCTGCAGAATGTCGCCATCGAGATGTTCCTCGCCAGCAGGAGTGAGCATACAAACATATTAGTACATAGTAGGCTGCACATTTATGAAACATACAACAAGCCACTTTCAGAATGTCTTGCACTGGATATTCTAAAACATCTTTAATGCGCCGTTCAAACCGACGTGGTGGCGGGTGCAGACTTATGTCAGAAAGTACACTAGGTCATCACTCACTGACAATGTCTAAACTATTGTCCGCGCACACCGCCATCTTGGTCTGATCAACGCGTAATACGATAAAGACGATGGAGTAGTTCATAAACTTAATCCTCTGGAAACCTTTAAAAGTTGCATTTGCTGGGTGCTCGCTGTGTGTTAGTTCGGTGTGCAGCCTACTTAGTTAAGTTACTGTTTTGACTATTCCAAAATTTCATTCGTATTTTATTACTGTCAAAATTTTAAAAGCATGCCATGCCTTTTCTTTTTATATTTTAGACCAGGTCCATCAACAGTTCGACCTTTAATTAAAGCATGGGGAGTATTCGCGAATTTCCTCTCCAGTCGTAATAGATCCTATGGAACATCAGTACCTATTTTACACGAAGCAACTGCTATCTAACCCAGCCTTCACCTGAACAAGATAAAAAAATATTGGCATGTATGCACGCGAGTGTAACTGCACGCGGCAGCATCCCCCCCACTGCACGCAAATAAAATAACTAGGCGAAGATCTCGTTTCTTGGTCCTTCGGCCACCTTATTGGTGAGGCTCGCGAGAAAACAAAGAAGAACCGTAAAGAAATTGGGAAACAAAAATAAACAAAGCTCCTGTTACTATTCTATAGGCAATACACATCCTAAAAACTTGTAAATATTCTCTGCCATTAGGCTAACGAGTGTACAGACGACATCGCGTATCTAGGGACCAATTCTACCAACGCTTCCAAATTATCATCACTGTTATCATAACCTTTATGGACATCCCATCGCAGTCCAGTGCTGAACATAGACCACTCAAGCAACGAGGAACCTATTGTCATAGTAGGTCTATCGGATTAGTGATCGCAGACCCATCCGCTCCCACCGGTGACGCAGCTGCCCGTCTCCGGTGACTTGCCACGAGTATGATTACACGTAAAATATAAGGTGTCCTCCATGTTTCAGCGTCCATATTCTTCGCGTTCCCCGACCAGGCGACCGTGAAGAAGGTCATCAAGGCACTGCCGAGGGTTGGCGTCGGCATCAAGTATGGCATACCGCAGTCCAGGTTAGTGATATTATTTAGTTTTTCAGGATTTGCAAAGAACATTTATCGATACCGAATTTTTAACTATATTTTGATACTAGCCTAGCAGATATGAAACTTCGAAACTACGTTTTTATAGAAAATATTCATGAAAGGATGGTTTTTAAAGGGAATAAATAAGTATGGCATAATAAATAAATCGGTCATAATCAAAAACAAAATATTCAGATATTTTTTAAAGAACAAAGTTCATAGCTCGTGGCGACGACGCTTCATCGGTCAATCCTGCCGCATTAGATATTTCACATAAAAAAACTGTAAACTTGTTGTATACCGAAATGACTTTCTTTTACAATATCGTTTAGTTACTGTTAAAAAGCGTAACTATTTTCTACACGCAAAATACGCGCTCAGACGTAACCGTTGCACCAAAACCAATGCTATTTTCTTGAGAAAGTCTATACACCCAGATAATCAATTTGATGTGCTGCCATCTAGTGAACGCATAGCGTATTAAAAGGCTTAGATGTGACCTTCTTTGTTGGTGGAGAAAAACTTGATTGTTGTTTTCTGTTTATAGTGTAGATGACGCTACCTATATCATGTTGTGGAAAAAATCTACCTTAGCAATGTCTGTTCTCATGAAAATAAGATCCGTTCCTTTGCGAAACACTCTTATCGGATATACCTAATATTAATTAATTAATTATATTCTCAATATTAATATCCGTATTCAATTATAATTCTTATGCTAAATTGTCATCCTTCAGACATCTGATATTTATTTGAATGATGTCTTTTTTATAATTTACCATTTTACCTAAACTCTAAAATGAAATTAGTATCATTCATTTTAGAGCATTGGCCTGCTTACTACATTCAAACGCTTCGATCAAATGGTGCTAATAAACTTGAGCATTCCCTTGTAACAGAACATTGAACATTCGCCGTTTTTGAATTTGTTGAACTCATCAACGAACAGAGCCAAGCATAGAGCAAAACATAGCTACGAACATTTTCACGATCATTCTAGCAAACGCTCTAGTCAGTGCTCGTCAAAAAAATATTCTTCACGAAGATTCATACTTGACGGTCGCGTGTGCTCGGCTCAGAAGAAAGCTCGAAGCAAATTTACTATCCTTTAGCTAGAATACTCGCTAAAACGCTACCGTTCATTTTTCTGCAATATAACATTCGCTAGAATGCTCATTATAAGTGAATGCTCAAGTCTGCCAGCACCCAGCACCATAACATAGAGACCATAATATCTCGTAGTAGGAAATAAAATGTATTAGGAACTATATTTTCTAAGACCAGTATTACGAAAAATTTATGATTTATTCATGGATATCCAAGTGCTAAGGAGGCGTAGTACTATATTTATCTTGCCATCTACAATATAATTATACAGATGAATGATACTCTTTTTATGTTAACTCTCTCTGCATACTATCCGTGCACTTGAACGTTGCCTGCATTTTTCAACAGTTATTGAAATGAAACAAACATTGTAAACAACTCACTCCTTTATTCACACTTCATCACAGCATTTATCTATTTAATATATGTAAGTCCTCCCTTTTGTTATTTTAAATACAATCACTCACCCTGTATACAGCTCTTGCTCTTAAATATTAATAGGTACACCTAGATCTTCTATGAGGAATAAATAGTAATGCTTTGCAATATAACAAACCTATAAAAATATTCTCTACTTACACGGTATAAAAATAGTATTTACTTTATTAATCACTTCAGTGCCTCGATTTTGTTACAAGATATTTGTACTTAAAACTAGGCAAAACTTTAAATACCTATGTCGTCACCTTGTATTAAAATTATTTATCACTAGTGGAATGCAACATCATCAAAACGTCAAAAATCTTCCTAATTAATACTGATCACAAAACTTCACAAACAATAAAATAATATTAAAAATAGTTAACTATACAAATTCATTGGTAACTTATTCTTTAAAACTAAAAGTACTAGGCTACCATAAGACGGTCCAGTTCACTCGCGGTGCTCTGAAGTCTTCTTGCATTCATTTTGCGCCCAATTCTTTTCTAAAGATACGGTAGCCCCTGCACTGTGTCGCCTTTGTACTGGTTTTCCTTCCATTGTACATGGCTTCTCTGCTGTGAACCCAACTTCTGGGTCGATTTCTTTCTTCTCATCATCAAATTGCCTCATAATTTCAGTCAAAGTTTTTCCTTTCGTTTCTGGTAGGAAAAAGTAACAATATGCCGCACCCAGGAGCGCACAGAACCCAAAGAGGTACAATGTCCCGTTACTTGTTAACATTTTTTCTAACTGAGGGTAAGTCTTAATATTAAAGAAGATGAGAACGTATGCGCAGCATGACGTAGCGCCGGACATGACTCCTCGTATGTCATGTGGGTACAGCTCCCCGGACATTATCCACGGTAGCTGTAGGAACCCGACCATACTGAATGACACGTGCAGTAACACGCACGCAAGTTTTACTAAAGGAGGTCCGTTAACACTGTCACAGACCGCTGCACCGAGCATAGCAACGCCTAGCAACAGACCTGAGGTAGCCGCTAGGGTTTTTCTTCTGAAGCTGTTGATCAAACACGCTCCCACAGCGCCCATGAACACTCGCACTCCACCGACAATGATAGAAGCCGTGAACTCATTGACACTTGTCCCCACAGACTTGAAAAAGTCGACCGCGTAGTACAAAATGACGTAGATGCCCGACATCTCTTGGAATATGAAGAAGATGATGAGTAGAAGGAAGGGTTTGACGACACTTCTCCTCTTAAATAGATTCAGTTTCTGTTTGAATGTCATAGTTTCTCCTACTTTTCTATCTTTGGTAAACTCCATGAGCTCTTGTTGTGCTGTGCTGTTATTTTGTCGCAGCCAAAACATTGCGTTGTAAGCTTCCTTCATCTGTCCTTTAGAGGCTAGCCAGAGAGGTGACTCTGGGACGAAATACATTAGGAAAGGTGTTAAAAGGGACACTCCTGCACAGATAGCCGCGACTTTCCTCCAGTGGATGAAGGCTCCCAGTGAGTAGACGATGAAAATGCCCGTGGACACCAGACCAGGTCCTAAGGCACTGAGTACTCCTCGTTTCTCTGGTGTCGTGATCTCTGCCACGTAGATATAGGAGACCGTTGACATGCCTGCAATTTGAACAGTTAATCGCATTATTAACGCTGTTAAAGCGTGAACAGTAGCCACGGTTCGTTTGTCCAGGATTAAATTAGTGCGTCATCCAATTTAACCAAAAATGCGTTGACTTTCGTCATTGCATTTTTAGATAATTTGACTTCTACAATTTATTTATGTCAGTATTTATTCCAATGAATTTTCGTGACGCCACAATCTATGACCAATCTAAATATGAAATGCTCTTGCAATGTTGGCACTTAAATTCAATTCAAGACTTTTTTTTCCTAGTCCTCATTACTAAGAAATCATTTTCATAGAAGTACGTTATTCAGGATCAAGAAATTGCAACTCACCGATGGTAAATCCAGTGATGAACCTCCCAATACATAGGAAGATGTAGGTCTCCGAGAAGGCGATGACGAGCCAACCGACCAGGTTGGGCAGCACAATGGACTGTAGCAGGAATCTTCTGCCCACAGCATCCACCATCATGCCGCCCAACAGGGCCCCGATGGGGTTTGATATCACACCCAAACTTGCTGCAAGAGAGAAACAATAGCGGTTAGACGAAGATGTTAATAATGACGAATGCTGATTTTGAAAAACTATGAAAGATCAAAACATTTTGACAAGGATTTTCAGTCTTACTATTTCCAGACTCTCATATATCTTCTAATTTTTTACTTTGACTTTTCAAATCAATCGTCAAGATGCCTGTAGCTGCTTTAAACCACGCTTCACAGCCAATTTTATCTAAACCTTCGAAAATTAGAACCTCAACCTCATATTAAGCGTAACTTTAGCAGGACCAGCTCCTTGAACGCGTCATAACCATAACTTCCCATACCCTCACGTTGTTGCGTGCTCCGCCATAAGGCGCTAAGCTTACGACCCTACCTTCTCGTGTTACTTATCTCCTAGCACAAATGATGTGTTTGACTACGCTATCTCGTTTGCGCACGTCGGCAGTTCGCGTCAATATTTAATGTGGCGATGTCAACAAATGTTGCTTTGTTTCTATTGATAATATCTGTCTACTGTATTTAGTATGTTGTAGGAATAAAGGACAAGAATTAATTTGAAGTTAGACCTTTGATTCGAGGCCTGTACCCTAATTACGTAACACATTTTTGTAAACGGTTAATACTAATCTATTTCATTTTGACAGTTCAACAACATTCATTGCGTTATTTACTTTGTTGAGCAGATTTAATTTTCCAACTTATGAAGCAATGAGTTATCAATTTGTTTCAAAACGATTCAGATTCTGATTGTTCTCGTATTACGCAATTAGGGTAAGTTCTGGCTAGTATCAAAAACATTGTTATTTTTATATTTCTAACTCCTCTTGAAGTAGTTTGGACACTGACTGTACCTAGCTACCGACGTACTTTCATGAAAACGTGCTATGTGACTGAACATTATTTTTAGCGGCCTCATTGTGCTAGGTCACGTGTCGCCCTGGCATCGGCCGCTGCTCCCAAAATAAAACGTAAACATTGTTTTAGCAGTGCCCATTCAATTGGCTGGTAGCATCACTTTCAATCTCTTTGTTTACGTTGTTATTTATATTCACAAAAGTAACTATCAGTCCCTAGCTAAGAAACCATGATTACCATACAAGACATGTGCGTTTTCTTTCGATTCATATGATATCGTAAGACAACGTTGACAAATAGCTAAGAATTAACACTTATTCACAAAACATTGTGGACGTAGTTTGTGTAATTAATCAAACTCATTGTAACCAGAATAGTATTCAGACAATCACGTTTACTGCACTCTATAAATACAAGACATTTGTTCTGAAAACAAACACTATTTACATAATGACAAATATTGTTAGATAAATAGTGTCTTGACAATGTCATATCATATATCATTAGCATGGGTTTAACTTTTCTGTAAGAATTAATATTCGCAATTTTAACATTTTAGTTTTAAATAGGCATTTTATGCATTTTAATATGCAAAATGTCACTTACCGATCCATGAACTCTGCTCATACGAAATTGTCGGGTGTTCATGTGTGTACTGGGGCAGCAGGACCGCTGAGAAGCCTTGGCAGAACCCCACCGATATGTTGATGGACTGCGCGGCCAGTGCCGCCAGCACCTGGAATATATTAACTCCTGGTAAAGTAAAAGTCAACAGTAATGGATACCGATGTAAAACTAAGAGTGATTTTTAGGGCTTGAATTTTATAATACTTCAATACCGAGTTGTTAAGTAATTAAAAATAATTTATACTTACGTAGGAATTTTTTATCTATATTAATCATAACATCACGTCATAAATTTTCAATGTCTCGTCCATTAGTAATCTAAATACGGTTTTCTTATAGTATAGGCTTTTAGGTACACCTATTAAACTATTATGATGAAAGATTGAGAAAGTTAATTTTCAGCATTACGAAAACATTTAGCTGAGAGGAGAGGTATCTGTTAGAGAACAGCTACTACTTGTGCTGGTACCAGTTATCCATTTATGTGCTAAATAAAAAATGTGTTCACAAGGATAACATAGATTTAATAAAGGTTCCTAGTGTGTGCGTCAACTGTAATTAACGGAAAGGTAAAATTAACACAACCCAACATGCAAGTCAGTATCACACAACTCTTAACTCCACTGGCTAACTTGTCACAGTCTTACCGTCATAATAACTTTATTACATCTGTAATAATATCAAATTATCGCTGCAGGTATCGTTAACGTCCGCTGGTCGCGCAAATAGCAGCCCTCGCGTGTTTCTATACAATTTCCACATGAACGTACTGAGAAGTAACATCTACATTCACACAACCCTACTGAAGTTTCTGATAATTATCTTTTGGGTCAGCGACATTATTCACTCGATAATAGTACAAATGCTATTAACTAGGAAGTCACAGAATCCGGTACGGAGGCCATCCTATTGGCAAGCAATCAAATAATTAGAGCGTTAAGACCACTGACTGGCCCAATACTGGTATTGGGACATGAGGAAACAAACTATCTTTTGTAACTGTTCGTGAAACTGAAAACTCGACAATAGTCACGAAATTAAATATCGTAATGTATCTAATATTGTTGAAAAAAAAAGAACTGGTCAAGCAGGATGGTTCGTGAAAATGGCACAGGTGAAGATAACTTTATTTGACTGTGATAATGAGTGAAAGAAAATGGAAAAAAAAACTGAAATATTTAAAAATCTCTGTAAACACGAAAAACATAAAAAAAATGTGAATCTAAGAAAACTAAACATTTAAATAGTCCCAAACGATAGCAAAAAAACATCAACAGTGACTAGGTAATCGTCAACACCGATGTTTATCTTAAAACGTGCTCTGAAAGGAAAATTATAGTCCGCCACTGTGGCCACGTGCTCCACAGTACATTCTCATGTGTCCGTGGTAATAAACACTCATTACACTAATTAACTGTCGATTGTCTACCAATCTTGAGGGAATAAGACTTTTTGTCGTAATGTTTCTATTGTCTGCTGTAGACCTAACTAATCTAAACTAATAATATAAAGAGAAAAGCTTTCACGCTAAAACGTCTGAACGGATTTTGATGAAATTTGGTACATGGGTAGACCATGATTTAGGTTATGACATAGAATACGTAATATCACGATATTTCTACGGGATCAAGACTTATGCGGGTGAAACCGCGGGGCGCAGGTCGTAAGAAATGAAATGAAAATTTTCATCAGACCATATTATCTGCTCTCAGCAGAAAGTTGTAAGATTAAAATGTAGGGAGGTATACAAAAAGTTTACGTACCTAATTAGAATATAATGTGAAAAAACACATATTCAGGTATTTCACGAATTTCATAAACGCATTAAATGTCTTAATCATTTTACAAAACGCGTGTTTTGTTTTTTGTTTTTTCGTGTGCAAAGTTGCGATTTTTTTCCTGTAATGTCAAAGCACATTAAAATGACTTTACATGCGTGTAAGTGGTCCATAAATGGCGGTCAAGTACCGGAACAATATAACTGGCGAACGATTCTTATGATTGTGCTAACGACCAGTACTCTGTGGTATGTGGACGGACCCTAATTACCGTAAATAACTAAATACTCGCTGATTGTTTCGCGTGATTCGCGATGTTTTTGCAATTTTTATGTGTGAACGTTTAAAAACAACTTAAAATTACTGGTAGGTAAGTCATGAAACTTAGGGGAGGAACCGACTTAAACACTTATATTAACATAATTAGGAAAAACTAAATTTTTATCAGCCTAGGGTAATTTAGATACAGTCACATGTGGACTATGTAGATACATAGTATGCTCCTATGTAAATATGATAAGTCACAGCATGCCCAGAATAAAAATCTATAATCTTTATATTTATGCTTAATTAGTTGACTACAGAACAACAGCATTTTTAAATTTAAATATCTGCCACATGACTAAGGCATACTAAAACTATAGCCCGCATCGAATAATGTTGTTTCATTTACACAAACATTACAGCTGTATTTATTGATATGAAAAATTAAATAGGTATTAGATGAAAAAGCACTAATATCGTGACGTGTAAACGCATTACTATTGCTGAAAACTGGTCTATTAAATGATAGATCACACATTTTCACAGGTTTTCCGCATTCTTGAATCTAGTATGATATTTTCTTCTGTGCACGTGTTTTACACGCGTGTGGAAACATTGGAAACGAGCAGATTATTTTTAGAAAGAAGTATTACCTTACCATTTATTTTTGGATGGGAAATTATCAAATTACTTCTCCCGCTCTAGTCAGAGCGGGAGGGCGTGTCACACTCTTACTGACTAAAACCCACCCGTGTTCCTTCAGTTGACTGTATATTGCCAGGGACCACAGTATCCCTTTCGGACTTTTCCGCGACCCTGGCAGGCATCGTCCCTAATGGACCTCGTCAGTTCTGCTGACATCTTTTTCAGGCGCGCGTGAAACAACGCGCTGTCGACCCGGGCCTGGTCCTTATCGGACGGCGAGCTACCCATTGTTCACCGTCCGCAAGCCGCAAAATTTGCCTCTCCCTCACGCGCTCCGCCTCCTCCTTCGTGAGCATGACTGCTTCGCAGAAAAAGGTGACGGCCTCCTATGCCCTCTTACTCCATACCATGACCTGGACCAGAGCAGGACGCGAGAGATCTCCACCGCCGATCGCCTCCACGAGAACAGGGCGATGCTCCGCCCAAGCCGAGAGACCTCCACCGTATGCTCCACCGTGTCCTCCGGGCGGTCCACAAAATGGTTGACACCCTGGCTTTTCCTCTCACCTTATCCAGAACAGGAACCTCCCGAAACAACCGTGTCCGGTGAGGACCTGCGTCAGGACGCCGTGGCGCCTCTAGCCACTCCTCAAAGAGGGGGGAACTTATCGCCGCAATTGTGGCGTGCTCAAGTAGGTATCTACCTAAGATTCCGCTGTCTCTATTCAGATACGGTTCGATACAAAGTGAACCATGCTGACTTAATAACTTTAATGAAAGGAAAATAAATATTTTTTGTAAAACTAAGACCAAAAGAATAGAAAAACTTTAAACTGCCACCCTATTTTATTTACTTTGACAATATATGAACCTAATTCCTCTTTTCAATCGATTTTAAAAATACTCACTGTGAGGGATACCCCGATGGAATCGAAATACTTGTCTGTATCAGTGTACATTCCCACTGGCTATAGAACCTAATGCCTTGTATGTACTGACCTCTGCGAGCGACCCGCCGATCATTTATATTATATTTATAACCCACCATAATGAAATAAAGATATGGAAGAGCCGTCATTAAATAACACAAAATAATCTTTCATCTTAGTTCAAGGAATCACATGCATTTTTATTAAACACACACATAAAATTGTGTTTAAATTAGCTTCTTAGCTGAACAAACCCATCTAGAATAACGTGTTATCATTCCCGAATCAAAATAAAATTATAAATCTGGTTTGTTCCCAATTTAAATATTGTGCAACAGAGTTTACTTGAGTTTATTTAACCAGTTAGTGATTAGGAATTCTTTATCGGAATATTTAAAGGAGATTGAAAAGTTTGACCGACTGACACTCCAATTGCGTAACACACTTTCTTCCACAATCAGAAGGATTTTTTTCGTCTGCTCGACGATGTAAATAACGCAATTATTGTTGTCGAATTGTCAAAAGACATAGCAATTGTTAGTGTGTTACGCAATTACTCCGCAGTGCTTTCAATCTGTAATGACACTTCTAGTTACTTTATCTCGATAACAGTCTAAGTGAACGTAAGGCCATGTATGTTTTTCAACTACCGTTTATCGAGTGACATTTTCTACGTGTGACATTATACACAGACTTCTCGTGAATTCTAGAAATTATATGCTCTCAAGCTTTTGAACGAATTTTAATACTGCAGGTTATTCTGCTAATTCTAATTTACATACAAGCATGAATAACCATAACCAGGTGTTTCTTTTTAATAACATCACATATTTGCATACCAAAATGATGATAAAAAAATAAAAAGAAGCTATAACTTGATGTATGCAATTATTCTTAACTTTTCTTTTGAATCCATGTAAAAATACATACATTTCTTTATAAAAATACCAATCCACTCTGAATTACCTAAATAATTATTAAATTATTGTAATCCATCAATCTATAATTCTGCAATACATCTACCAGGCTCACATAATATCGGAAGGATGTGGACAAAGATACCGTGGTAGAGTAGTAACCCGCATGTTGGCAACCTTGACCGTGCCGATACTGTGTTGCCTTCACTCCGGCTACTCCGATCTCTCGTTGTACTTCTTGGAAGCTTATGTGTGCCTGGTACTTGTGAAATAATTGTGAGCTTTTATTTACCTAAGAGCTTCTTTCATCTATTGCTATACTGAAAAGAAAATTGTTCATAAAGTTTACACTTGCATGTTTTTCAGTAAGTTTTAATAATAATGTAGGTAAACAAAATGTTTAACTGATGTATTTACAAAGGAAATCAGATAAGTCCTATGACTTATGCTATTAGCGATGTCCTTCTGGTCATTGTTTTTAATAAAACCATGTTTATTTTTTCAATAATTTTTAACAGCAATTTTGCGTTTTCTGCCAATTACGTAGGTAGTTAAGAGGGGGTATTTTCAGTGGCCGTGAACCCAAAATAATCTGTTATTATTCATACCCACGTTCTCAAATGATTTGTCATGTGAACAGGTCAGCGACTCATGTTTTAAAACTAATATTTTTTCATACAGGGTCGCTCTCGCTTGTCACAAAAAGTCTTTTGGATACACGGATGGTTTTATAAGCTTTTTTGTTGTTAATATGTTAAATAGTAAAATTATTCAGAGCAAGTGTTGTTGTTTAAAATATATGCAAGCTAGCAAAAAATAATTAATATATTCATTGGCTATGATTGAGCACCGGACCGGTTTTCCTACACTTATTTAATTGATTGAAAATTATAACTAGCTATTTGTTTTCGCTTACAATTGCAACATCAACATTACATTCTCTTTTCTTAAGAAAATCATTTTATTTTTGTAATAGGTGTCCACGTGCGCTTTTTCATTCGTAGATAATTTATAAATAAGCAGAACATATTACCAATTGTTTCGAATTGTAAATAATTCAATTATATTAAATTGAAAACTCTGTAGATATCATCTAAATGTGAGCATTTATACTAAATAAATGCTAGTAGGGATATATTTCTAAATAGTTGTTCACCTCAATGAATGAGCTACTTCTCAACACAAACTCAATGCATTTATTTCAATTAAACTATTTACAGGCACTTTTAAGTTGTCAAGGGGTCGGTCAGTCAGAAAGATGAAGCTGTAATAGTTGCCCATTCCAAAGCGTAGTAGGTAGGTTCCTATGGAGAAAAACAGGCATGACACTCCACGGACACTCTTTTAAATCATAATATTGTTACAAAATATTGGTTACATCATTCGTGTTGAAATTATACATGTGAGAACAATTTAGATTGGGTGCCCAGTGATCTATTTTTTTTCTATTTTATTGATCTATGTTTCGGCCTTTCTTCTCAGAGTAGTCAGATAGGAAACGCCGAACTCAACTAGCTTATTTTTATTTTTTTTAATATGACGTGTAAAAGTGATTCTGATATCCTATTTACAGAATAAACAATTTCATTTCATTTCATTTCATTTCATTTCTAGAACGATAGGTAGTAGCTATTAAGATGGCCCTGTAAAACAAAGTTTACCTTCGGGTTCTGTAGGTTATTTCCTTAGGCACTCGTGTCCAATATATTTTATCGTAGGTACTTATGTTGACAAGCAAGAAAATGTAATGTCAATTTCAATAAAATACCTAAGTATACCTTATTTAGTTTAATTTCGGAAAATAATGTATCTGTTAATGAGATTATACATGTACTTAATGGTACTTTCAATTCATATTCTGTAATCGGTCGATAATACATTTTATACATATTGTAATAGCCCCAGTAAATAAATAGACCATGTCCGTGAATAATGGAGAAGTTAAATATCAATAAAAACATGCTGGTTATCGGTAAATCACCTCTCGCACTTTGTCAAATACCTAACGTTATTTAAACAGAACTGTAGGTATGTAACGAGATTCTTATGCGATTGTATGGAAATCTGTTCAAATATTTTATATGAGAGCAAGCTATCTCTGAACAAAGATCGATGGTCAGACCTTTGTTAAAATACTGATTTATGATCGTAACGAAAATCGAAATAAGTATTAATCAAAATAAATTTGTGGGCTGTATGCTAATAATATAGACAAAAAATGCTTTGTTCTTTGTAAGTATGACGTAAACGTTTGCTATGATAAATATTTCTTAGTGTTAATTACCTACCTATCTAAAATCAAACACATAGATCGATTGTTTTCTTAATTACAGCAAATTAACTACATTTTCTTAATAGTCCAGCGTTATTTTTTTTTTTTTTGTAAAATCACGCATTTGAAATAAATTAAAAGAAGCAAGAAGGTTAAACCCAAAGAAAAAAATATTAACGAAATTAATCAATCAAATAGTTAGACTTTAATGTGTTGATGATGTCTGTCAACAATAACTCCATTAGTTCATTAACAAACATTGTATGTATAATCATCTTCTGCCCAGCCTTTTCCCAACTATGTAGGTAAACAAACATAGGTATAATATATCGAAACAATATGCCCTAATGAAAAAAATATTTTCTTTATTAAATAATATAAAAGTTTCGTACCTTATTTAATTTAGTTCACAAGTAACCTATTCAACCCGTCATTTCTCGTTTGTTCTGGCGACAAAGTTATTCTCAACACACAGTTTCTTGTGTGGCATAAAATATTCGCCGTTTCTGCTTCCGCTTCCGTTCCGTCAATTAAATAATAAAGACAGATTAAAATCACCTTGATTATCGTTTACTTATATACTTTCATTGACGTTTTGTTTACTACACACGTACATATCTATATGTACTACATAAACGTATATTTATATCGGTATTATGTCCATCTACTCACAATTAGGAAGTAGACCAAAATATAGTTTTTCCGTCACCATTTTGATAACAGGAAGCAAAAAATTTGCTTTTAAAACAATTTTTGTGCGATTCATATCACTAATCTGCTTTGCTATATTACATAAGTCGGAGAAAATTATAATTTTGAGAGATGCACTTATGTATCTTTTTCAAAACAGCATCATTTTTCAAATGCAAAATTGTTAAAAGCCACTTCATTACCAAAGGCAGCCCATTTACTATGTATTATGATGTCACTTATAGTTAAATAGGTGCATATACATAATATATTTCGGTGCGCCGGCGCACCATTGTCGACGGTCATTCGTTTACGAATCGCGTTATTGAACTTGAACGGACAGCCTCAACTCAAACCTCGTCGGTTTGACCGTCTCACGGCCACACTCTTATGTAACCACAGTGTTAATATCTGCAATTATGCGATATTTGCTAAACTGATGTGCAATATCGTGATACTTTTTTTGGTTATCATAATTTCGTGTATAAATATAGTAAATTCTTTATATCTGAGTTAGTAGGTGACTACGCTCTAAATAAAAAATCATTTAGATCAAATTAGGATTGGTAATTAGCACTTTTTGAACGTCAACTGTTACAAAAGACAGCTCTTGAAACGCCCGCCTTTCAACACTTCCTAGTGCTTTAGCTGGGAAGAAGTGGCAACAAACTCACCAGCAACACATCTCTGTCTGTTTACCAGCACTCAGATTCTGAATGAATGATTGATTTGCTACCCTCAATCAAACTGTAGCAATAAAGTTTGATTTAACTTTGTCTTCACCTCGAAATCTTCGCATAGATACCTAAAGATGATCCCAAAAAAATGTCGTCGTGATCGTAAAAACTCATATGTAATTTCAATCGGTAAGTTAATATCGTTTATATTATCTGTGATATCTTGCTAATGTTTATACTTTGTCACCTGTCGAAATGACTGTCCGTTTATATTCTGAATTGATTATTTTGTTTAACTTGTCTGTAGAATGCATAGCGGTATCAGAATAAAAACATAATAGGCTGACATTATCAGCTACTGTTGGTTTAAAGACAAACGTTTTAGAAAAGTCTGAAATAATGTCTGGAGTTTCATCATTTTTTTGTCAATCTCAGAATGGTAAATCTGTTAGATATTCCTTTTATTTAACCTAGATATCTTATTTAAACATTATTCTTTAACGATAGGCACAGGAAAATATTAGCAAACAATTATAAAAGCTCTTACGTAATAGAACTATTTAATCAAACTTTTTTAACTTTGTTCGTAAATAAATAGTCAGATTATTTTAATTGCTGGAGATCAAATATATCTAGAACATAAGTGAAATCAGTTTTGTTCACGTTACGTCCAAGTCTCGTGAAGATTACTGGTCGTTCACTTCTCCGTGGCACTAATCGTAGGCCGATGGTCTAACATTATGTAAAGCACGAGTTCTAACCGCTTCATGTTCATGATTTCCTGGTAGTCATATCCGAATTTAATCTAAAGTTAATTCTTTCGCTATTATTATTATCTCAAAAGTTTATTAAGTTTTACTAATAGTTCCGGAACAGAACCGGTCCAGATTTCCGTAATGAACTCAACAATAAAATTATAAAGTTGACCCATTTTTGTGCATTTACGGTATTTCCCTATTGACCTGGTAACCAAAGAAACTTCAGTATGCAGTCTACCAGTAGCCTACCAGTAGGTAGGTACCTAGTGTGGTACTACTAAATATTCAGACAAATAAATCTTTTCTGATATTCAATAAAAACTAGAACTATTAACTAAGAAATGTACTTATGCAAATAAAATTAGTTGTACTACCTGTATAATCATGAAATGAATGTGAATTTAAATATTGTCATTAAGATATTTCAGTTGACATTATTTGAATCCTGCAACGTTTATCTTAATTATAATCTTAACTTTGTATAACTGTCGTGCAATTATCGGCTAATTTTATTAACACTATGAAACAGTATTGTAGGATCAAAGTATTACCAAAATGTAAGTGATACTGCGTCGTCGAGCGCAATACACGCGATACTCGGTGGGCGTTTGAATTATATAATTGCCTTTTACGATTGTTCTTGCCAAACCCAACGACTATTGAATTGCAAAATTCAGTGTTTTCAAATAAATTTATCTCACCTTGCCCTTGACACGAACGTAAACGAAACTAGAACATGATATTTGAAAGGACATCGAGATGTGGCCGGTCATCACGAGTCGCCACACTTTCAGAAAGGACCCTGGGGCTAAGGCCAGGATCGAGGCATAAAGTCAACACAAGGAGCCAAGGCATAAGATAAACATATTTTTATAAAAAATATCCATTTCAGTCCTTAGAGATTAATAAAAAATACAATTAATACGAGCGGTCGGCTAATTGACAGCTATGCGGGGTTCATTTCAATGACAAGTTGCTATGTTGTTTTCTATAGATAATATTTTCCAACAACTGCTTCCATCGTTGAGCCTAGGTAATAATCGGTATGTCATATTGTCAGTTATGACAGTAGCAGTAAAAAATTAAACTGTGGGTGTACTAAAGGTGTACCTCTGCGTATATATCCCTGAAGGTACCATTCCGTACCCGACCGCAGGAGGCAACTGCAGGCGACATGTCGCCGCGACACGACTGGTTTCTATGAATTTCTATGAAATACCTTCCGTAGCTAGCTAGCGACACGTCGTTGGCAGCTACGGGCAAGTGGCAGGCGACACGTGTAGTCGGACCGCAGACCAGTAGTGCCGCCAACGTTCGAGCGATAGTCACGTTTTCTATATTCTATCTACCGACTGGAATACGGGAGTTGCCGTCTGCGGTCGGGTTCGGAATCATGACTGCAGCGACATTACGCCGCGGCGTGTTGCCACGACATAGCACCGCGACACGTCGCCTGCAGTTGCCTCCTGCGGTCGGGTACCGAATGGTACCTTTACAATACTATCGCGAAATTATGTTTATGTTATGATAAGGAGCAGTAAAAATCATGACTTTTATCTTGACTGACATCAATCATGATATTTGGATGGAGGATGCTATACTGATAGCATTCTCCTGTTCTTCCAAAAAACTGAACACCTTATTCATTTTCTTTTGAAAAAGGTTAACATAAAAACCTAGTTTTGTTTAGTACATAATGTAGCTAGAAAGATACGTTACCATGTAAAGGTCGCCATAGCGGCACACCTTCCAGAAGCCCTTGATGCTGGAGAGCATGCTGCGCGCGCGCCGCTCGCCCCAACACGCCGCGCCCGCGCCTGCCACCGCTCGCGCTCCGCGAGCGCCCCTGTAACAATACAACATTTGTTAGATAATAGGAAAAACAGTTAACTAGGCGAATATCCGGAAGATACTACTGCTGAGTATTGGGTCCTAGGTTAATGGAATCAGGCAAAGTGTAAGTCCCAAGAAAATAAATGATTATTTAGAATGATTTATAGGTATCCGACATTAGTCTATATCGTTCGACAGGTCATAAGTACCTACTTATTGAAAAGGATGATCATTTATTGTCTATGTTATTATACTTATCTCAGGTTACTACGCAGTTTTCATAGAATAATATTTGATGACAATAGTCGCGATTAGGACACAAAAACGCGAACACAACTTGCTGAAAACATTTCTAAAATTTCTTTTACGTGTCTGTGAACTAGAAAATGCATTTTTTCAGACAGTTCTTTTTTTGAACTTTCTTGTTCCAAAGTTGCTATAATATCAACATTCTATTATGAAGGCGTTTCTTTTTGTTTTCGTTCGATTAGTAACCGCGAGTCACTCTCATACGTTCATGGCTCGATATGGGATTCTGCTTGTAACATAAATGACCTGTCCACAATCCACATAACCTTTTTTGTTCCGAAGTTCCGAACTCTCTTCAATTCTTTTGTATGTAATAGTATGTATGTTGTAAGAACCTGCTTGTATTTGGTTTACTGCGCCCATTATCATTGTTGATTAACAATAGACGAACTAGACTACCGAATTCAGCAGTAATTTGTTAAGCAAACATTGCCTTTTTCGTTTTAAAAACCGCAGTTTTTCCGCAAAGCGTCTTATTTTGATAGTTCCATTACAATGCAATATGCGCGAGCGATACCTGACGCTCATACTAACTAGAGCGTCATAATATTATACTAAAACTAACTCTTTGTTCTAAATAAATGACATGCCCAGCCTAAGCCGATACTCCATTTGCTCACATACCTATAGAGTTCAGTCATCTTTTATTTACGTCATTCTCGAGTAGTTGATGAGATTCTATTTCCAAGAAATTACACAAAGAATAATGCCAATAGGTGATACGTTTCAAACAATGATTGATGTATTTCTTACCACATTGAATATTTAATTGTTAAAACAAAACACTCGATCTAGTCTCTCATACTAGAGTCACTAATTTTAAACAGGAACTTGACACATTTATAATATAACATGCACTAAAAATATTAGAACATTCATCACTGATCTACTATTCAAACTGTTTCAAAGGAAATTTTCTTATTATTGTATTCTTTCTGATAAGATAGTTGAACTGCGCGGGCGACACGGGGAGAATGTCGTTAGGTACTTCCTATCTGTATTAAAAGTGATTATGTCACAAGTACTCGTCTGGGTACATAACCGTGTATACTGTACAATCGTCACATGTAAACAACTGACGAATCAATCACTGGATGATCGATTTCAGATCGTAGAGATCTCTCTACGATCTGAAATTGATCGATTATTGATACGATAGAGGCATGAGATGAAGCTCGTGGTAGACTTTTTGTATCTTAATCTCTGTCTGGACCACTTGTAGGCAAACAGCTCAATAAATCTACTTGTCTTTTTTGCCTTACCAAAACATTACTCTTATCTTAAATGTGATCAATACGCATCCTCTAGTCGCCATTATTTTACGCTGTTCAGTTTACGGAATCAGAAAAAAAAATCGTCAAAAAAAAGTGCAAATAACTGCTGGATAACTTTATCTTTCGACATTTTGCTAAAAATGTTATTGATATTCATGTTTTGGACATTGAATTCATAATGAAGACATATGCTGTTAACATATTGAGTCAAGTAAGATATTTTTAGATTAATGCGAAAGAATTTAACTTCTAGAATACTGATATTTAAAAAAGTTATCGCTGCAGATCTCCCAAACAAAACTTCAATACCCAATCGATTTCGCGATACGATGTTCGTCCCTTGGAAAAAGTTGTTCACTTTGATGGTCCGTACACATATCTGATAAAGTCAGAAACCTAATTTATTTCAATTAGGCATTTAAAAGGAACTTTTGAACATCAAAATTTATAAAAAATAGAATTGAGTCCCCCTTCCAAAAGGTAGTTTTCGTATGAAGAAGAATGGGCAAGAAACTCCACCGTAACCTGAATCCTCCTTCCTAGTCATTGATGGCTGTACGCCATAATACGTCAAATGTATCAGCATTACAAATAGAAAACTTTTCATCTCGATAAACTACTTATACTTATTTTTGAACATGTCAATTGCAATATGTATGATTGAAATAATCTCAAATTCTTTATTGCGTACTATAATGTATATAGTTGGTAGAGAAGTAATTATATAGTCACAATTATAGACCCTGTCGGGCACAGCATAGGTCAAGTAGGAGAGAGGAGGAAAATAGAATATAAAATATCGCATACTAGTTAATCTTACACGGGGATCGCTAGCTTGCAATGTGTTTGCTGAACGCATTATACGAGTGAAAGATCACCGTCAAATGTGGCTTTGGTTTGATATGTGAAGCGTCATTATTTACTACTTTGGGTCGAAAATTCAGGAAATAAATACATAGAGTGTATTTATTTCCTGAATTTTCGAGAGCCCAACACTGCTCTACATTCTTCGATTCAATATTAAATCGAGCGACTCGATACCACCGATTACTTAGTTAGTACAAACTCCAAAAGAACAATACATTGGTTCACGGGCCTTTTCCTACAAGTATTCAATTTTCTTAGAAACGTTAGTGTAGAAGTATTTCTAACAATTGTAACAAGTGTGCGCTGATTCAAGAGTGTTTATATTATTAAAATATATTGATAACAACGAAAAATAACAGAATGCAGTGTACGAGTGAATCAGCCAGACATGTCGTATCAGCGCCACTCAAAACAAAATATTTAACTTTTAATATATAAAAATTATATAAACACTAAACAGAGCATGTAAATGTACATTGTGTAGTGTCCTTTTTAATTTTGATTCGTATTCATTGTTCTTAGGTACCTACGCGAGTTATTTTACTTATCCTATTAATTAATGGTAAAATGACTTAACTGACGTAGTTCAGTCATTTTTCCAATAATGAATTAATTTCACTTGTAGTCAATAATAGCACTTAGCATTAACTAGAAGTAAAATTAATTGTGATACAATCTTCTGTATTTTTCGTGTGGTTAGTGACTAATCTGGTGTCGAGAGTTTTAAAGCCGCCCATGGGCCTCTGCTTTGGCTTCACATGCTGTCAAGAAATATCTCTCAGACATGCCGGTTTCCTCACTATGTTTTCCTTCACCGTTTTTTAAACAAGTGTTAATTATACAATACGCACATAAATCCGAAAAGTCAGAGGACCTGATACAATAAAACATTAAGAAAGAAGCGATTAGAAATGTTTGTGTAAAAATTGTATTTCGTCATTAAAAGATAGATATTTTAGTACCTAAAATATGATGTTTAAATACAATTATCACCATCCTTATCCCAATTGTCATCTCGGCAGTCACCCACTTTCTATCCATATCATCTTCCACACAGTTCATCCACCGTTTCTTTGGTCTTCCCCTATTCGTATTGCCATCCCCATTCATACCAAAATACAACGGTATAAATATAAATGATCAGCTGACTACAGACAATCACCATTCACTATTGTTCGACTCGTAACAGTAAACATTATTTAGATTACTGCATCTCGGATGCTGGACATTATAGGTATTTTAAGCTACTAACCTATACGCCAATAGGCCAGTGATGGCCATTATCACAGACCAAAAACGTAGTTGAGGCATGGAATCTGGGGTATCAGAATTATTCTATTTAGGCTTCGATCCAATCAATTCTGTAATTTGGTAGATAACGGATGCTTGTCCGATTTTCGTGTGGTTTCAAACATACAACAATTTATTCAACTCCAACTGTTCCTTTTATTTGACATGGATCTCCGCAAATGAACATAACGTGTTACATCAGTATACCCGAGAGGGAAGGCACAAGTGTAGAGTATGCTCTGTTCGAAAAATATCTGATGAAAGTGACACAATAATCCAATCTAAGCTCTCAATTTTTAAATAGGCATCCACAGGTACGATTTTTTGATCCATCACTATACATTGTAACAGCGAATCAATTTTCACACCTGGGGAGGTGTGAAAATTGATTCGCTAAGTTAAGACCTAGGCTAAATGTCTTCTGATATTCGGATAGCTGATGACCTAAAGAGGTGCCATAAAGAATATGATTTTTTTTTTAAATCGCGAAGTTTTTAAAGCTAGTTAAAGCGGTTTAAAGCTAGTTAGAGCGGTTTAAAGCTAGTTAGAGCGGGTTAAAGCTAGTTTGTATAAAACTAGCTTTAACCTTAACCTTAACATTTTACACACAAAAACACAAAGCAATTCACAAAATTGTTAGATACAGACTGCGAGGTCATATTAGAGAATGAGACTAAAGTCATAAACGTAGAGTCCAGGCTGCCACTGAGAAGTTTCATTCCTTCGGAAAATACTAGACCAATTTTCTATTTTACTACGCAAGTTGCGTTATTCTGTCGATATAAGGCGCAGTTTGACATTATTTCACTAAATAACTTCGACTGTAATGTCTGTGGAATTATTTAACGTCTAACATTGTCATCCTTTGTATATAGTCTTGATGTATTAACGTATTGTTGAGTATTCTAAATGTTACATAAAGTACATAGAGAATATTACTGTGAAAATTATCGTAAAGTTAATTATTAGATCCGTGGCTACAACAACATGTTTGTTACTATAGGGAAATAATTTAAATCTATTGGTTATCTATCTGACTTGAATTAATTCATTATTGATGCCTTGCTGAATCTAAAAGCCTCAATGGATTTTTTGATTGTCTATCGTAAACATGTGTGCTGGGGGTATTCCTATTTGAATAAATAAACGATAGCGAACTGATTCCATCGTGACATTATCTTGGCCAGATATTCTTTTCCCGGAACCAATTTGGGATCTTGCCAATCTTGCTGAATTCAACCAATGAACAGTGCGGGTTGGTAGATGTTATTCTTCGATTTTTTTTTTGGTTCTAGGACAAGCCGGTTTCCTCACGATGTTTTCCTTCACCGTTTTGAGAGCAGTGGTGATGAAATTATTTAAACAAATTAAAGCCTACCTGGGTTCGAACTCACGACCACAACACGTAAGTCAGGGCCGTTACCACTCGACCACCATTGCTCTACTGTACCTCGAAATCTTTAATACTTAGTTCTCCAGTAAACAGCACTTATCTTAGTTTTTACCATAATTTACCTAATTTTTGGCATAGGCTTCGTAGATTATCATCTCTTATCAGTCAAGCACCTACTGACCGCCTGACTTACATGAGATTTACTTTAAGATATGCTAAGCAAATGAAAACAAACGTAAGTAACATTGTTTTACGAGTTCATGAATAAAGTGAAATTCGTTCGTAAGACATGACTGTGGGAATGAAGGTTATTTTTTTTTAATTTAAAAAGTTTTTAAACATTTTGTAATGTTTTTCAATATTTGTATACATATGTGTAATTCTTATAGGTATTCTCAACGAACTGGTTCATTGTTAATTAATTACAATTTCTATAATATTCGTCCGCGGTAACTTTAGTCCTTCCACATTCAACACAACTTTAGCAGTTTCTGAGCATAAATTTATACACAAACATACGTACATCATTTTACAATAGACGTAGCATAAATAAGACGTATCGAATGCTCTAGTTTATGCTATTTACACACCAAGATTATTATATTGTTGCTTATCGTATATCTACAAGCGATGTACTCAATTATATTATAATACATATTACTTATATCTGTATTATCTCCTTGTACTATATCAACTCTCCATCGACCCCAACACTAGGGTACCAGAAAAAGTAAAGTGCAACAATTAATTAATTGCGTTCAATTGATTAAATATTTATACTATAATTATAATACCAAATTAGTAGTGTTAAATATATATAGGAAAGATCGGAACTCATTAATGGTTCTACGATAAATTATCGAGATTTTGCACCAGGTAAAAATAATAAAATTTAGGTAACACTATTTTAAAAGGTTTTCAACGAAGATCATTCACCGTCTATACATTTTTGGGCTAAATGTGGAAGTGCTTGCCAAACAAAAAAAAAAGTTATATTCCGTTATAACATGTTATTCTCTTCACTTTTCACTCTGGGACCAAATCTGTAGGCCATTCCCTGCGCTGTTATACGAGTTTGTAAAATACTGTTTTCAGTTTGTTTTAGTTAAAAAAAAATAACAGTAATCTAATTAAAGTAATAGCTTTTATGCCAGTAAACATTACAGCTACCATGTTTTACTACGAAACTAAGGCTCTAGGGTTATTCTCCACATAACTACAGAATGCGAAATAGTATTTTTTTTCGGCAGTACTAATATTAGCTGATTGAAATAGGTATCACTCGTAGGTATTACTAGTATTAACTGGTTATATGTCTATTTAGTGGTTTCTATTCTCGCAAAAACAGTAAAATAAAATAAATCATTATTTTAGGTACATAATTAACGGATGTAAAAAGAACAGCTTAACGAAGCCGAGAGTCATATACCCGCCATTGTGATTTTTTTGTACTGGACTATAGTCCAGTATCTACAGGTATGCCTCTCGCAATAACTTGCTATATTTGGATTTGCGTAACAAACATTAGGAACCTTCTGGTCACGGAGAATATCTGCGGTACAGGAGTTGATAACATTTAAAACTTGTTTTCGTGAAGATAAGTAAATAAAAGTTGAAACTTTGACCTTCAATATCTGCTTTCGGCTTCGTTATGCTTCTTTTTACATCCGTAATTTACGTACCTAAAATAATGTGTTATTTTATTTCATTGTTTTTGCGAGAATAGAAACCACTAAATAGACTTAAAACCAGTTAATACTAGTAATTCCTACGAGCGGTGCCTATTTCATTTGGCTAATTCTAGTACTGTCGAAAAAAAAAACTTTACATACTGTAGTTATGTGGAGAATAACCCTTTTTTTTTGGGTGGGAAATTATCAAATAACTGCTCCCGCTCTGGGCGCAGCGGCAGGGCGTGTCAGATTCTTACTGACTAAAACCCACCCGTGTTCCTTCGGTTGCCCTGACCCGGGGGCCACGAACTTCACTTTGTTCTGTCACTGTCACTTCGATACGAAAAGAGCGAGAGAAGGAAGAAAAAAGTCGAATCAAAGTTCGATTTTAAAATTCCATAGCCAGTAGACCCAAAAAAGAAACAAACAATAAAACGTTCGGATACACGTAAAACCGTAAAATTGCAAATCATTTGATAAGGTTTTATTTAAATGCTGTTTTATTATATTTATTGGAAAGAAGTTCTTAAACGCGGCTTGCAGTAGGACTGCACTGGCAGAAATCGTCACGCGAAAGGGCGCTTGCGACTGTCTTCTTCTAATACAAAAAAGAAAGAAAGAAAGAGAGAGAGATAGATAGTGTAAATTTGGTCACAAAACAAATCCAAGATGGCGTCTGCGAAAACTTTCACATTTTTCATCATGGGTGTCCTTTTCATAGTTTTCCAGGGTGTTAAAACCGATACTGACATTAAAATGTGAATCCAAGTTGGCGGCTCTGAAAATTTACAAATTTTTCGTCTTGGGTGTCGTTTTCATACTTTCGAGGATGCGAAAGCCAATAGTAACATTGAAATATAAATCCAAGATGGCCGCTGTGAACATTTTCAAATTTTTTATTATGGGTATCGTTTTCATAGTTTTTGAGGGTTATTAAGTCAATAGAGAGATCAAAATGTAAATCCAAGATGGCGGCTGCGAAAATTTTGTTTCTGTTTTAATTCATACGTGAGAAGGAACTTCGTTCCGAAGAAAAAAATACGAAGTTTATCTTGTTGTATTTTTTTACCTTTAGGTATATGTATTGTGTTCTTGCTGCTGAGGTAAAAAGTTGTGTGTTACACGAGACCAAAGTTATTTGCATCTCGTGTTCGTGTATCCCTCGCAGCAAAAACTAACTTTGCTCTCTTGTTGTACAAATAACTATTTTACAAAAAATGCAACCAACTTCCAAAATACAAAGTGAAAAATAACTTTAATTTCGAAAATCGGTGGCAAAAAACTAAAATACTGATCCAAAGACCACCGACGTCCGGAATTAAAGTTATGTTTCTATTTGTAGTTTGGAAGTCGGTTGCATTTTTTGTAAAAAAGTTTTTAACTAAAACAAACTGAAAACAGTATTTTTCAAACTCGTATAACAGCGCAGAGAATGGCCTACAGATTTGGTCCCAGAGTGAAAAGTGAAGAGAATAATATGCTCTAACAGAGTATAACTTTTTTGTTTGGCTTTCAACTTTTACTAACTTTCATAATTTAGCCCAAAATGAATTATCTCCTGTGAACATTATTTTCCTGTGTATTTCGATTAGAATACCATTTCGCTCTAAACAAATTAGTATGACGATGATAATGACTCTTTTTTTCTCAAAGTTAATAAATTGGCTTCGTTAGAAGAGCTGCACAAAATGACAATGAGTTTCACAAGTTAGTCACGTACTCAGTTGAACAATATCTACACTAATATTATAGAAAATACTTGTATTTTCGTTTGTAATAAATAAAACTACTGGACCGATTTTAAAAATTCTTTCACCAGTAGAACGCTTTATTATCACTGAGTAACATAGGCTATAATTAAAGATATCACGCGGGCGAAGCCGCTGCCGGAAGCTAGTATTTTATATAAATTACCACGATAATACTTTGTGGACTAAATCGGCGGTTTTAATTTTTTCCTAAAAATCATTAGGACAAAATTAAAACTAGATCAAAACTCTATTATTATAAGGGTCACTTGTAAATGACAAAAATGCTGAGTCTAAAATAAGCTAAGAAACAAAAAATGCCTTTAGGTTGAAACTAACTTTCCCAGTTTCATATTCACACGCTGATCATTTCTAGATCAGTGTATTCCAAAATAACACCGAAACTGGAAACAGGCGTCACAAAAGATTATATTGAAACATAAATGGAATATAAAAACAATAATAATAAATGAAAATGGTTGTTTATCGTCCTCTGATCAAGTACCCGTGACTGGTGGCTTGTGCTTGATGAATCGTGCCAAATCAAATTGCTTCAAACACTCACTAAACAACTGTACCTACAGTACATGCTCCGAACATTAATTTCTTTTTTGAATCATGAATGAGAAGAGTGAAAAATGTACAAAAAACGGAAAAATATTCTCTAACAAAAAAAGTTTTCATCATTATTAATAATTCTCCCAACCTTTGAAACTATGAAAAGTATGAACGCACTTGTCAAAATCTAGCTGCGCTTGCGCACCGCAATACGCGTGTTGCGGATTATCAACTCAAAAAAAAAACGGCCAAGTCCGAATCGGACTCGCGCACGAAGGCTTCCGTACCATTATCTATAAAAACGAGCAAAAAAATCACGTTTGTTGTATAGGGCTCCCATACGACAAACGTGTTTTTTTTTGCTTGTTTAAATTCCATTAAAAAAACTCCCTTAAATTTTTATTTTATTATGTTTTTTTAGTATTTGTTGTTATAGCGGCAACAGAAAAACATCATCTGTGAAAATTTCAACTGTCTAACTATCACGGTTCATGAAAAACAGCCTGGTGACAGACGGACAGACAGACAGACGGACGGACAGACGGACGGACTGCGGCTTCATAGTAATAGGGTCCCGTTTTACCTTTTGGGTACGGAACCCTAAAAAACTGTATTACTGGCTCTAAAACCTGTTTCCTCAAATCATTCCTACAAACTTCCGCAAAACGAGAATTTTTCGTTCAGCTGTATTTTATAGTATTTCATACAATATAGTATCTATTTCAATATTCTTCTTCTTGACATAGTCCATATCTGTAATAAAACGATGTTTCGTACGCAGATTCTTTTTTTAATTATTTTAAAATAAATAGTAATTCTGTTGGTACAGTTGACAATGCACTTGCATATAACTATTATTTCCAGTATGTAAGTACTTACTAGTAACAATCAGTGCATTTGTCTAGTTTGTGTACTATGAACACAAAAATAAATGTTAACAATTTATTGGGAATGTATAGAATTGTCTGTATTGAGTTGTTTTCTATAATTACCAACTTTTTCGTTCGATCGTTTAATATTCCAAAGAATTTAATATTTTTATAAGAAACTTTTCACTAAACACTAAAATCATTTCTAATATAAAAAATATTAAATAACGTGCGCGATAAATACCATGAACACATAAAAATAAATAAGTTCATATTTGTAGTAATTTAATAAGTTCCACGTAAAATACTTACTCCGTGTCAAAAAAAAGCCCGATTACTCGAAGCCCCTTGAATTCCGTTTTATACAGCACACTTTATACAGTTTATATTATTATAATTTTCTTGTTAACAAAATATATCACAAAAACTCCCTTTTCTCCGGACGCAGCCGTTGTGCGTGAAAAACTATTTCCGCGCGAAGCTCAGTTTTAATTTTACCCGCACGTGCGCTTACACACGCGCCAACGTTACAAGTTTTTAAAATAAGAACTGTCAAAATGTTCTTTTTTTTAAATAAGATTATGGTTTATTTTTTTATTATTATTTGTGTTTTATTAGTGGGTATGTCACATCGCGATTCAGGCCGGCGATCGACTGTTTTCGAAATAGTCCATGTGCTCTTGACCTTGCGGCTGCTCGGACCAACTGAAGCGACTTTTCGTTGACGCTGCGTGTTTTATAACGCATTATTGTTGTCATAACTTTTACTGTGTGCGCCAAATGCTGATAGTGTCGCAGACTCGCTGACGGTGACGAGCTCAGTGTGTTGTGGGTGCTCCGGAAACGAATTGATCGATGTGTCAGAACGAAATATAGGAAATTAACAAGATGTTTATAAATAAATCCAACAAAACGCGTATTGATTGCTATAATTACCTTCCTGTTGAATTGACTGCCGACGTAGCGTCTACCTTAATATAATATGTATGGTGGTTCTCTGTGAAATTCAATATTTCGTTTCCATGACGTTTGCAAACATTTGTTTTCCCAAGAACCCTATTTTGTAGTCAGCATCTAGAATAGTTCGCCATCATAAACATCATTAATTAAACAATGTATTAGTTAACAGTTCTAAATGTAAATCGATGTGTAATGGAAATCTTTTCCACGTTTGCCAAATTCCGAATCGACGGGATTTTCTCATGATATATATTTCCCATAACTAAGTAACTCACTTCTGTTAGGCCCCCCCTTTCGTTGTATAGGAAACACTGGCATATAATTCGTGTAGGTACATAGTCGCATCATAATCAACAACTTTAACGACGAACAAACCATGGGCCTTCTGACAGACCAAATATAAAGAAATGTTTGGTACATTGAAGAAATGATATACAATGGAGAAAATTTTATCTTCCCAGTCGTCTTAAACGGATTCTTTCTTTGCCAGTATAAGCGGCTGATGACATATGCAGATCCTACCAAAATCTTACTCTAAGAAGCCCATAAAAAATGCGTAGTGCAACTGAACCGAGATCGCAAATCCTTGTCTAGACTTCAAGGGAATAGTGTTTCGTCACATGTTTAGTATGTAGTTTTTGTGCCGTTACAAGGTTAGCGAATAGGTAAATGAAATGCCGTTAAATACGTATATGTCTATTAAATCCAATCGATACTATGTACACACTGGAACTTATCCAAAGAAATCTTGAAATAGTCCACAAAGAATGAACGTAGAAAACTAGCCATTGTCATTTACACACGAAACTACATAAATCAAAATAAAATTATCGATACAATTTTGTTTTGATTCAAGTTGTCCCGTCACTATGCCTTACAGAATGACAGCTGTCACAAGTCTTTACCTTTACTTATTATAGAAGTTAAGTATACTTGAGGTACAGCCATAACCTAAATTAGTTGCTTCATCAAAAATAAATTATTTGTAACAATGTTTTATTGCGAGAAGTTTTGAGAGAAACCTAGTCCTCGAATTCATTTGCCTTGTGAGAGAGGTCAAAAATACTATTAGTTAAATGACCAGCATTATAGACACTGATTATATCTTAATATGAAGATCTAATGCCCAAGCGACCATGATGTAGACATTTCCTGAAAAAAGTTGGCAAACCCGTTCACAAGAGTACGAAGGAAATTCAACTAGAAGTTTTGTCAAATAAGCTGAGCGGACCAAAACATCACGTCACGCAAAATGACCAAAAAAAAATGACCAAAATTGCAAAATGTCACGTCTTTTTAGGTTATTTAAAAAAATATATGAATATGGAATCGATATTTATCTACAATTCGTCCTGGTTTTACAAGATTGAATCATTTGTAAATCGGAGTCATGAGATAGGTAGATACAACAAAATAAGGCCCGCCCTATATATAATACGCAGGTCATCAGGAATGATAATCTGCTATCTAATAGACCATCTAATCTAGAAGCGTATCAAATGCGAATGAAAATGAGGTCAATAATGCACAAAACAAAGAACTCTTACCAATTTCCTAATTACCTTCCTCAGATAAATATTTTCGATTTATATTTAGAATTATTTCCGCCTTTACTCACGTGCATTTAGTTTCGCACTTTGTACCTTCGAAACCGCTTTGCACTTTGTACCTTCGAAACCGCTTTGCAGTTTGCTTTCTTTGAAACTTAACAACACTTTTTTCTCTCCTACTGAGCAAAATTGACGATATACACATTATTACACAAATTCTCTTAATACAATCAGAGTTACAATATCTTCACAAAATTAGAGACAAAAAAATCCTGCCCTCGGTATCGGTTAGCTTCTTGTCTTACATTCTTCTGGTTTTTTGACAAGAACGAAGATGTATCTTTTAGTCCTTCAGAAAACGTCGTAGCAAGCTTCCTTGGAAGAGCTACGCGCGTAGCACGTCGTAGCAACATAGCGGACCTACGCAATATTTTCTGACTATCATTTTACAGTATTTTCTGGAGCCAACCAGGATATGTATTCCACATGTTATGTAAAAGATCGGTTCAGGTGCAGTGTTGCGGTTTGTAATGCGATGCTCACACGCTTATGAAACAACGGTTGTTTTATATTCATTTCTTTGTATACAGAATATAGTTCTTTATTATTGTAACAGTATTTTTTTTTTGTGGTCGCATTTTTGATGAAATAAAACATTAAATGTTCTTTTCCTTCAGATGCATTTCCTTTGCACAGCATATGGTCAAAGAACAGAACCTTAAGTTTTACATGAACAGGAAGAAAACCAAACAAAAACATGTAAAAGGGATAACCCAAGCAAATGTTATGATACGTTGCGTTTGACATGTGCGGTACCTACCTACATAATTGTGATACAGCGGAGAAAATGAGCAGTTTATACCATTCGTGATTGTTCTTCACAGGAAGTGAGCACGCGACAGTAATGCCAGTAATTATGTGTTATGTAATGTATACCAGGTAAAAACTAAGATAAAACACCCGATAAGAAGGGTCGCCTAAAGAAAAAAAAAAATTACGTGGCAACAAAAAAGCCATAAAAATGGCGAAGACATTGCATCGCAATATCTTCTGTGCTGTAAACACAGCAAAAAAAGATTTTCTTTTCACAGCAAACAGATTCTAAACCCAGCAAACAGATTTTTACCCGGCTGCAAAAATGGGTTATGATTTTTGACAGAGCCCTTTATCTGCTTGACATTGGTAGAAGAAATGGGGACGCCCTGGGGGTAAGTGCGTAACGCGCTTACAATGGCAATGCCTTTCATCTTGACAATTCAACAACATTCATTGCGTGGATGTTGAATAAAATCGCTGTCGAGCTGACGAATTTTTCAAATATATGGATATGCAATCTCCTTCGAAATTCTTTGGATTGTGATTGAATGTGTGTTAAGCAAATGGGGTGCTGTTCTTTACAAGGACCTTAATCGATTTCACACAATATCAATATTGACACTGTAATCAACAGCTACAAGTACGTCACCCACAAGATAACACCATCCCTGCCCACCCGAGATCAACACAGAGGAATTAAGGCTACTTTCTACGTACTAGACGGACGTACCGTCTCCATTGTTTGCTTAGTAGGGCGAGAACAATGCGCGCTTCTGACACGAGCGACAATGTATTCCGTCCGTCTGATACGGTCGACATGTAAACCTTTTCAAATTCTTGTTTCCAATTAATGTTATTTCCACTTAAACAATCATCAACTTTATGTGAGCGTAAATTAAGTTTATATAAGATTGACCAGTGCTATTGAAAAAGTCCAAAACAAATATGAAGTTGTAGCGCACACTGAACCTTATGTGTAGGTATTAAAGTTGTTTTCCCTGAAACTCGTACCTATTTGTTTACATGTTTGGAAACTACATCGCGAACACAGATTATGCGATTAGTCGCGATTGTGATTATCATTTACTGGTTGTTATATTAATCAATTCACTGGAATTTTGCTTGACATTCTGTGGGCACTTTCTTTTTGAGGAAGCCCCTTGGAAGATTTAGGAGGAATTGTGACATAACTTTCTTTTGAACCAAAGGTTTAACTGTTAAAAAGTTTACCTTAACTATTATTACTAAATAAATATAAGGCAACGAATACTATCTAGAATAATCAAGGTTATAAACTTTCTGTAGAAGGTTTATCCCTAATTTCAATAAAACATTAATAATTATGTTCAAAGCTTCGTTCCATTTTTCAGAGCCTCTTGAATAAATACATGTATTCTGTTAAATCATTTTATCTTACATTGAGTTCACTATCAGTATTACGTGGAGACGCAATTAATCAAATAAATGTTCGTCTGTTGCATGTTTATTGTACACGTGTCGGAGAATAAAGACACTTTTGTCTGCTGCGTGAAATGTTGCGTTTCTTGTCAGATCAAATTCAGTGGATATCAATGTCGTCATTCTAATTACGGTAGCGGGCGCTGGTCCGTAAATGTATAAAGACTGCCTCATTGGTCTATGGTTGCAAGCGCTACTACTAAGCATGAGGTCCTGGGTTCGATTCCCGGGAAGGGCAAAGTGTTTGGGTTTTTCCATCTGCAATTTCTCAGTAACAGCCCGGAGTCTAGATTTGTGGCCGGTTGATGGCAATAGGCTCACCCCAAATTACATGGGACAAATATAAAAATAACTGGCGAGATGTGGATGGACTATAGGTACAGCTCTGCATAACCCTTCTTAGATCACCGGCGTTATGCTTTGTATGTTTAAAAAGCAATAAGCTGATGAATCCCCTTTTGTCCCGGATTGAAGCACTTGAAACAAAAAAGGAGACTATAAATCTCAAGTTACAATACAGGGTGGTAGGGACATCGAGGCGACAACTGTTACCATGGATTTAGTACATGATTCTGAACCCCCCAGCGTTGAAAATGTTCGACGGTTATTTAAAAAAAAAATCAGCTGTTCTATACATTTTGACCGCGTAGGTTTTACACTTTTTTATTAATCTATAATTATTTAAAAAAAAATAATAACTGATAGTGCGACACCATCATTTTTTACTAATTAATTTGCCTGATTAGGGTAAAAATGTCATTAATATTAACAAATAATGCTAATTAGTATTTCATCAATCCCATGATTTAAAAGTCATTTGTCTATGAAAGGAATAGATTTTTTTTAAATTAACAGATATGGCGTTACTGCCTGCTTTTAAATTGCTACACTTAACCTCTATAGTCTATATCGACACTCGAGAGCAATGAATCCGGGTCACTTAAAGAATCCTAAAAATCTCGGAAACTAAAAATGCTAGGTTAATGCAATAAATTGTATTTAATAGACAATGTAATACTCCTTAAATGAAGGTATTAAAACTTCTTAGTTATTGTAAAGTTATATCATAAAAAAATCAAATTTGAAAAAGGGCCACTTTCGAAGATGGAACTACGAAATTACTGCATTTGGTTTTGCTTTTGTTTGTAATCTGTCATTTATGTGGGTACATAAACCATGTTGATAGTGCTCTATATTCATTATTCAAGCTGAAATTATGTCGCTTACGCCTGAAGAATGCACCAGAATACTTACAATGCTGGAAACCGGCCGGAGTCAGCGCGATACAGCCAGGACTGTCGGTGTGTCACTGTCAACAGTACAAAGAGTTCTCCGACGTTACGAAGAAACTGGTTCTAACCTACGCAGACCAGGAACGGGCAGAACCAGGTGTACCACAGCACGAGAAGACCGATACTTGGTGAACACCATGCTTCGAAATCGCTTTCTCACAGGAACTGAACTCACAAATCAGTTTCGACGCCTCGGAGGAAGTAACCCAAGTGCATGGACAGTAAGACGTCGGCTTGCTGAATCTAACTTAAAACCCCTTAGACCTGCAAACGGCCCTAAACTGGAGCGTGGGCATCGTATTTCAAGACTAAGATATGCCCAGAGCCACGTAAATTGGAGTATTGAAGATTGGTCAAAAGTTATGTTCTCCGACGAATCAAAATGTATGCTCTACAAGCACGATGGAAGACACAGAGTGTATCGAAGACCAGGGGAAAGATTCAAGCAAGCATGCATCGAAGAAAAAGTAGCCTACGGTGGTGGGTCTGTACTTGTGTGGGCCGGAATTTCTTCTGAAAGTCGCACAGAGCTGGTGATCATAGAAAACGGCTCTTTAACTAGCGTAAGATATGTGGAAGAAATCCTCAATGATCACGTTGGTCCATTTATGGTCAATTTAGGTGAGGATGCTATATTTATGCATGACAATGCCCGACCTCATACAGGTAGGATTGTGAATGACTACCTTCAAGAGATGAACATTACTAGTATGGAGTGGCCAGCGCGCAGCCCGGATATCAACCCGATCGAGCATGCTTGGGACGAGCTAGGCAGATGCGTAAAACAACGAAACCCTCCCCCAGTCACGCTTCGTGAGCTCAAAATTGCTCTCACAGAGGAATGGGAGAATATTCCCCAAAATCGTATAAGGAACTTGGTGTACAGCATGCCAAACCGCGTAAACGCAGTAATGGAAGCACGAGGAGGCAATACGAAGTATTAAAATTCAAGAAAATCGTAATAAAGTTCAAAAATTTCATGTTTCCTATTTTTGTTTTAAGGAGAGATCAGCAGTTTTTTTCTTTATGTAATTTTGTGTTAATAAAATGTATGGTGACTCATATTTTTTTTTACTTTCATTTAAGGAGTATTACATTGTCTATTAAATACAATTTATTGCATTAACCTATCATTTTTAGTTTCCGAGATTTTTAACATTCTTTAAGTGACCCGGATTCATTGCTCTCGAGTGTATTTCGAGTTCATGTTTATTAAATAACATTGTTTAATTTTAAATATTCGCTTTATTAGGTTTTCTTTAATAAATTAATTATGTAATGTATTACTACTTACTTACCTAATGTATTACTGGTTATTGATGTAAAATTTCACCAATTGCAATCAATTCTTTCATAATGCTTTCTACGGTTATAAAGAGACCTTTGAGCATTATTTAAAAAAAAAAACAAGCATCTACAAAAAACAATCTGTACGTCCTGTAGGTCCTACCAAGCGTCTCAAACCTATACTAAAATAAAATCCGCATTTAAACATGAAAGTAAATGTACCGCTATTTATACAAAACTAGCTTAAAATTTCTTGTTCCCCCGACCCATCGCGTCGCCTGCCCGAGCTATTACTTCGTTTTCGCTTAACGTTATTTCTGACCTTTCCCTTTTTGCTAAGTTCCGTGGGGTCCTAGCGTGATGTTTAATAGCCTGTATGTATTTAAGAATTGGGCTATCAAATGCAAAAATATTTTTTCATATCCGACTGGTAGTTCCAGAGATTAGCGCGTTCAAACAAAAAACAAACTCTTCGGCTCTATTATTAGTATAGATTAAAGCCCCGGTTTTTACGACTTGACAAAATATCGAGATTTTCTTGTAAAAAATTAAGTTTCATATTAATGTATTTTATACATAAATCTTCCGGAATAAATGTTTTGAATGATGGTGAAAACCGTTTTAAAATCCGTTGCGAAGTTTAGAAGAACAACTCTGTCATACAGACAGACACGAAAAGCGACTTTAATTTATAATATGTATAGATATTAAATTGAAAAAAAATTAAAACAGGTTTTCTAACTACCTATCACAGCAATTACTTAAATGTGCGATAGGTACTAATTGTTTTGCAAAACTTGGGTTTTTAACATAGATTTCCCAGTATTGTAGATATTTTGGAAACCGCAACTAAGTAGGTTGTTTTCTACGTTTTCTAAAAGGCCTTAAAATATTATGATATATAATAGTCATAATTATTTTTTAATATTAAAAACATGTATATACAAAATTATTATGACTATTTATCTATCGCTAAATAGTGAAAATTCCACTTTTCTATTTTATATGGGTGCTATCCTTTAAAAATGACACTAGCTTTTTTTTTCTTTTTTGTATAAATTTTTAAACATAAACATTTCATTACATTATGTTTGTACTGTCCATTTAAATCTACATTAATTATCGCACGTATTATTTATTAAATAAAATACTCTCAGGTCTTCTTCTTTCTTTTTCGAGTGGTTAGTTACTAACCTGGTGTTAGAGTTTTTATGCCGCCCATGGGCCTCTGAAATGGCTACACATGCCATCGAGAAATATCTCAGGCATGCCGGTTACCCTTAGATCACAAAAATATTAATATTTAATTACTGTATTTACTACGATGTTTTTTGCTGGTCAGCGAATCGGAACAAATCTCAATATGACGCACGCGCCGACTTGCTCGTGATTTATTGTTACCTAATACCTACTCGACGCTTATTAATTGCTTAGGAGCAACGCTTATGAAATAAGAAACTAAATGCTGTCATTACTGTCACTACTTTCGCCTTGTATTGATATTGTTTTTTAACTATCAATACCTCTACGCTTGCCGCGCTCGGTTCGTGGATGGGTGGCCATCCATTACATATCGAGATGATAAGCCGCACGTTATGCCGTTGATCCCGGCTGTCATTAGTAGATCTTTGACAATCGTTACGGGTAGTTGAAAAGCCCAAAAGTCTGACAACCATCATGTTACCCTGTAACTAGGTTATGGAGGTCAGAATAGACAGTCGCGCCATGTAAAATACTGGTATTCAGCTGCATCCGGCTAGACCGGAAGCCGACCCCGACACAGTTGGGAAAAGGCAGTTTGTGTACCCACTGAAAGAATCGAAATAAAAGGTTTTTTACTCGTCCAAAATCTTCGACCACCTAGGTCAATGAAATTGTTGATCCGATCTTTTATATCCAATTACCATTTACTAAATAATCTAATTATTTGTAAATTAAATCGTCAATGACACAGTGTTTTCGTTTACAAACGAGAGTGTAAACTGTGAACAATCTCAACGCGTACAGTCACGAACAAAAGTTATAACTGTACGCGGAAATCGGAAGTTACGAGTTGTAACCGTAACGTGGAGAATGCGGGGCAATACTGTTATTAAAATAACATAAATAACTCTGCTATTTAAAGCCTTTGTATGGTATGACATACATATTTTACAAATCTTTTTACGTTCTTATTTTGTTCTTCGGTCCTGGTATCATAAATTATGATTCAATTTACAAAATAGCGTTGAAATTTTAATTGAATTAAATTATACTGAATAAATTAGTTGAACACTTGCCATTTAATTTTAAACTAGGAAAGAATCGTGTAATAATAATTTTTGGCTTACGATGCAAAATATCATAGGGCTGATTCGAAAAATAACTAATCCAATTTACCCGTATGACGAGAAACGGGGTTTTTCCTATTTACAAGTAGTAAATCTTTTTACGAATATATTTTGCGTATTTCTGCCGATTCATGTCTTATTAATTATGCATTGCAGTGAATCAAGCGTTCGTCACTGGTAGTGGTAACAATTGATTTGAAAGCTCGACACGCGGTCTGTGGTCGTATATGATTCAGCAGTTTTCAACCCTGTCACCCTGTACCTGATTGATTTATATCTAGGCTCACTTTACTTATGTAAATTGTACGAGACATTTATGAATATCTTCTGTCATGTTCCTGTTCAAATACATTTTGCTAAGCTTTACTGCAAGTCGCATTCATTAAATACCTACTTGGTAGTTAGACGAATCAATAGTAAAAGGATGCATCATTGTAGCCCAATATTTAGCAAACATTTACAAATATTATCGGGTAACCGAAATCTTAAGTAACTAGAATTCTAAGGAGAATAACCACAACAAGTAAATGAATTCTAACGATACACAAAGCGAAACAATGTTTGCATATAAACTTATCGACATACGTGACCACTGTAAATTCGGAAAATAACGAGTACTATTCAAAAACTGGGTGAAAACAAACAGTAAATATTTTGTGTACCACAAAATAATTTCTCAGTTTTGGGAAAACTGAGCTCATGATCTATTTTGCAGTCGTCACAAAGTAAATAATATCGCTTCTTGCCTTTAACTGGTTATAACTATTTGGAGTAGTGATGTGGTCAAATAGTATTATTAGCGTTAACAATTTTCGTAATTTATTTCTTTTCACGGTGTGTTAATTTTTTTTTAATGGTAATGTGACAATTCCGTTTCTTAAAATTACTGTTTCCAAAGCTTTAATTTCCAACATGCAATGTAAAATGACGTTGAAGTTTTGTTTTTCTTGCCTTTTATGTAATGCAGGCAAATATGATGACATGTTATCAACATGTAATTTATTGAGTCTTATGAAGACATCATTTATTTGCACAATACATGTGTAAGTATAGTGGTTTAGCATTGAGTCATTACAATTAAAAATATTACAGACTTCGGCCCTGTTTATTAATATTACTAAGTAGCTGACTCGACAGACGTTGTTCTATCCAAACAATAAACTCATACAAAATCCCATAAAAAAGGATGTTAAGTTGTATTCGAATTTCTTTGCATTAAAACCTAATTGGGACTATTACGAACATTTTCAAACCCGACCGAGAGTTCTCCGTGCCTCGGAAAGCACATAAGCCGTTGGTCCCGGCTATCATTCGTGGATCTTTGACAGTCGTTACGGGTCGTCAGAACCACTGAAAGTCTTACAACCAGTCTTACCAAGGGGTATTATCGTATTGTCCAGTTACTGGATTGTGGAGGTCAGATAGGTAAAATACTGGTATTCAGCTACATCCAGTTAGACTGGAAGCCGACCCCAACATAGTTGGGAAAAAATTTGGCAGATTGATTTGACGAACATTTTAAAACAAGCCAAATCGGTCCGGCCGTTCTCAAGCCAACCAACAACATTTCATTTTTATTTATTTATATAGTGCACTGAAATATTTGTCAAAAAAAATACATAATTGGAATTTTTACGACGGGTGCTGTTAATAAAGCAAAAAATGTATAAAAGAAACTTGTAAAATTGTCGGATAATCAAATATCGCCTGTCACCT
The DNA here is from genome assembly GCA_916610215.1 of Omphaloscelis lunosa. NCBI lineage: Eukaryota > Metazoa > Arthropoda > Insecta > Lepidoptera > Noctuidae > Omphaloscelis > Omphaloscelis lunosa. The sequence continues at coordinate 22,640,443 of OU744248.1, read as the reverse complement.
GTCGGTTTCATTAAATAGGCCCCAGATATTAATTACAACCCCAAATAATTCAAGTAAGTTCTTAATAAGTACTTATGTTAATTGTTCATGACTAAGTTCAGCCACCCATAAACAAAATCAAATTGCTATATTAACAAAAACAACGGAGCCACGTAATCCTATACGCCGGAACAAAAGGTCACAACTCTCAGTCAGTGTCTCCTGACCCGATATATTAAGTGATGTCGGTAAAAGTAGGAACTGCCCAGTACCTGCCGGGTCGATAGCTCGCCTTGGACAGCTGATAAAACAATTATATGAGCTAATAAGACGTAATGGCTGGGATAAAGTGTCTTTAATTAGTGTAAAGTGTGCAGAACATGAAGTTTCCTAGTTCCGGTGGAATTTAAAAGGGGGTGATATAGACCATTTGATGCCTACCTTCGAAAGGTAAAATTTTACAAGATAATTAAAATGTCCATTAATAAAAGTGAACTTATTTTTTTTTTATTTGTTGACTGTTTTTCTTTCATCAAATCAAAATGTACATGTTTCATCCTCTTTTCTATATCGTACTAAATATATCTCAAGAAAGTTTTCCATGAATATCATCAAACAATTAATCACAAATGATATGACACAAAACTATTCATGCACTTCATTACCTATTACCACCTTCACAAGTACTAAGAATTATCTATTACGTTAATTACAAGCCCATAAATAGTACAATTTCCTACCGGAATCGTTAACTTTATCTTCGCTTCGTAATTCCCGTTTAATTCGATCACTGGTTATATTATAGTTATCGTAGGGGACGACATTGAAGGTTCCCCTGACATAGGTCGTGATAAACAATAGATCGTGTCTGGTAATGACATGTAGAAGTGCGTTGATCTTACATCAAAGATACTTGATTGCTTGTATGTAAATGTTGACTTGTGTACTGTTGTGTACAGGAATCTTTCATTAGAAAAAAATATAAATGAAAAAAGGAACAATTATGTATGAAACAGCCCTATAGCTACGGTTATTTTCATCTTTGAGTCAGTTTTGTTGTAATTAATATTATAATGTTTTAAAATAACTTATAAATTTATGCAGAAGGAAAAAATTTGATAATCTGTGAAATATTTGCTATTTACCAAATAAATGGCGATTCTTTAGATGTTGTGTTATTTTATTAATAAAATAGTAAATACAAAAACAGTATCATTTACAAAAACAAAGATTCTCAAGTACAGACAGTTTAACTAAACAGCTTCTTTGCCCTAAAGTTGTGTTTCTTATCAGTTTCGGTGGGCAAAACACAATATTATCTCACTAGGTGAAGTAAACAATGGCCATTCGTTTCCTGACTGAGCAATTACTTAATTTTAGTAGTTAATTAATTAATTAATATAATTAATAACAGCTATTTATTTTAATTGTTATTTACTACCAAAATATTTGAAATTGATGCAGAATAGTTCATTAATCACAGTCAAAGTTAACCTCTGGTTTTGATTAAAACCACTCTGGTAAGTTCTAAGTTTTTAAAACCATTCTGGTAACCTCGTTAACTTTGACTTGTGATTACTGAACATATTTAAATATCTATGAAACATCCATTAAGAGGGTTTATGCTAAAAGTTGACAACATCGTAAATAGCTGTCAAATATTTACCTGTTTTGATTAATTTGGCAATATTACTGTATAGAATTAAGAAATGTGGCTCACTAGGGAACTAAAATATTGATTATGAAATGCAATAATTAATATCGTAACACTGAATATTTAGTTTTAGATGTAGAAAAGGCATTTGGAAACTTTTCAAATGCATTTTGTACACCTAAAACGGTTACAACATCAAATTCAGTGTTAAATTGCAATTCATTATTAGTATTCTAGTTCACTAATTAGCCACATTTCATATTTACATACCAGTAATATTGGCAAATTAATCAAAACAGCGAAATTTTTGACATCTATTTGCGACATTGCCAACTTTCAGAATAAACGCTCTTAAATTGCTAGAATACATTGTAAATTAAAACATTTATCATACAAAACATTGCTAATTTGTGATAATTTAATCCATTACGACTATGAAAACAAACAGATGATTATAAACGCGTAAAAGTTAAACAAGCCGATAAACTGTAAACTAGCAGTAATTGCAACTCTATCTGAGCGTAGGAAAGTTTTTTTATTTTCCGGGTTAAAAATCATCCTGTCTTTCTCGTACTCTCTCTCTACTCAAATAACGTCGAAATCTTTTGGATACAAAAACTTAGCAAATCTTTTTTTAGCATTTGAAGTTATGAGTGTGGTATGTTTATACGTTTACATCTTAAAATACCTACTTTCTAAGAAATATGAAATAAGTATTAGAAAATGAAAAAAAAAAAACTACGAAATTATGTAAACACGTTATGATTTGTGTGCACGAGCGTACAGTTGCCAATGTCAATGTTTACCGGACATGTGTGACATATCGCGCGGCCAATTTGTGCCTCACAGACTAACGACTGGCGCACACTCGCGACTTCACGACTTTGTCGCGTCTTTTGAGAACTTTTAATAGTCTTGAAACAAAACATCTTAATTCATGTATTGAATGAAGATAAAATGATTCGTTGTCAGTACATTAATGATTTCCTGAATTAAATTCAACATAGAGAATACTCTTAATATAAATGAATAGTTGAATACTAATTACTTCAGCCATTAATGTCATTAAAACTAGTTTGTTACCCGAGTACACGAGAATACTTAACTCGTTTACTCGTTCGTTTTCGTTCACTTTAGAATTATACGCATAAGTACGTTCATTCACCGGTAGTCATCTCTTAGGAAGGTAATTAAATTAGTACGTCAATAATTAACTATTCGCAAATCATTCTAGCTGAAATAATAACAGTTAACGGTCATTCACCTTTATTCAATCAAACCTATAATTAGATCAAGTTCAATCGATGTAAAAAAAAAATGCAGTTATAATGAATCTATAACTACAGTACTTTACATAAAATAAAGACCAACAAACTCTTATTTAAAAACTGTAAGTATCTACATAAATGTTTTGTAGATTTTCACGAAAATATATTTAAAATGCTACGTGAAGTCTTAAGTTATAACGTCATTCATAACATATTGTCGAGAATACGCGCTGAGTCGAACTTGCAAGTTTCCGCTCGGAAGATAAATGACCGCTTTTCGATAGGAAGTGTTATAATTTCCTGCTAGACTTATAAGTGCTTTATTACGTCTTATTTATAGATCAACTATAGCCCACCCACAGTCACCCTTTCTGTGAATCTTAATCGATTTGACCAAAATACTAAAAATATTTCATCGTGAATCGTTAAAATGATTAAGACAGTCTGCTATCAAGTTTTTGTCTTACGAAAATTGTTTCTCATGGTTGACAATGTTACAATGTTCTGATAAAACTTGTTAAAAAAACCTGTAGCGCGTGTTCGAAAGTATACAAAGATGGTGGTTGAGAGAATCATGCGATGACGTGCTCCCCCCCCCCCCCCCTCCCTCCTCTTGCTGTCATCATGATTGTCTATGATGACATGATTACCTGAATTATGTAGGATTACAGTGCGAAAATGCTGTTTCTATTCGAAATTGAATGATTGAGAACCGCCGCTTCTTTTGCCCGCCCTATTTAAGAAGTCATTATCAAGCAATTATTTCACGTAATTGTTGGAACTGGCTTCTAATCTAACCTACCTCCATTTCGTATCAGTACAGTACTGTACTATCTTGAAGGAAGGCCTATTAAATAGGAATTAAGGATAACGTGACTGTACGAGGTTGAAGTCAATTGTTTCAGGAGCAGTGACTGTCATAGGTGCAACTGCACTCTAAATTCGGGAAGGCTAATCAATGAATCTGTCTAGCCTTTTCCCAACTATATTGGGGTCGGCTTCCAGTCTAACCTGATGCAGCTGAATACCAGTATTTTACATGGTGCGACCGCCTATCTGACCGTCACAACCCAGTAACTGGGTAATTCGATACCCCATGAAATAAAGAAGCCCTTGAAGTAAGACTGGTTGTCAGACTTTTGGGCTTCTGACGACCCGTAGCGACCGTCAAAGATCCACAAATGACAGCAAATGCTTTCCGAGGCATAGAGGAGTCTCGGTGTATAAAGATGGTTACCCATCCACGGACCAACCCCGGCAAGCGTAGCTTAACTTGATGGAACACGAGCTCCTCGGGAAGGCTGATCAATTTGATTATTCTGCTGTCGAATCGCATGTTAGCTTTGCTCGGGATAATATAACAGCAGTCATCAAATACCTAACACAACATAACATCACGCCCGTATTCCCCGAAGGGTTAGGCAGAGGTGTAAGGTGTTCGCCAGTTATGTTCAAGTCCCATGTAATAGGGGGCGAGTCTTTTGCCATCAACTGGGACAAATTCAGACTCCGAGCTGCTACTGAGAAATTCCAGATGGAAAAACCCAATAACACTGCCCGACTCAGGATTCGAACTCAGAGCCTCATACTCAGCAGTAGCGCTTGTGACCATTAGACCAACGAGGCAGTAGACTAACAACACATTAAAACAAATGATCAAAAAAATGACTACAAAAACACATAACTGAAAAGCACACACACGAGCACACACAAAACGACACAAGCATTTGCTTTATTGCAAGCTTTTTAATTTCATTATGTTTGGAATTGACTCATTACTAGCTTTTATTTGATACCAATATTAATGTTGTTTTTTTGAGTACCGACATTTCGGCGCAAACAATACTCCATTTTAATTATTTATAATTTTAATATACTCAGTGACACGTACGAAAAGACGAATCATTCATTAATCGGTTCAGTCGTTTAGTAGTTACGAGGGAACATAAGGACGGACATACAGGTCAAACACACAACCCTCCTTTTTTGGCTTCGCCGTAGTCGGATAATTAAATGGTCTTTTTGTTTGTGAATCACAGTATATTTACAAGGGACGACAAATTAGTAAAAAGCTTCCTTCCGCCTCCCAATCTTGCATAACGCTTTAGGACGTTATCTGAAAACACATATTTCATGAAATTCATGGATCTTTTTTGACCATAATTATGCAAATGAATGTCTGAACATTATTTGTGTAGGTACTTCTGGGGTCATTTATCTTGACAGGGAAACGTTTTTGACAAAGCTAAGTGCTCATGTACGAAAATGGTTCAAGATAATATGGGATGAGAAGTTTCCGTATCGTTAAATCGAAAACAATTCGATGTAAGGCATCTTCGAGAGAGTTCTTTGGGTCAAATTTTTTCCGCTCTGTGAATTCAATTTCGCATGCCTTTTTAATACATAGCTCCCTGTTTACGTATATTTAAAACGGGTAATATTACATAACGTGTAGGTAGAGATTACAGGATAATATTGTCATTCCTAATGATTTTAAACTTTAATCGAAATCGAAAAAGGAGTTTAACATCTTACAAAGGAAAATACCTTGGTACCTTATTTTTACGGCATTTCACACATACAAATAAAACTTCATTGGTGTTTTTATAAATAAAATAAGTTATACAATAATTTACATGATCATAAACTTTGACCATACAACAATAAGTGAATATGCTCAATCACCATCGAGAAGCCATTTTTGACCAAAAACAATAACACTACGTAGTAAATTTCGCAATATATCAATGGACTGGTCACTATAGAGGTCGGTAGTCTTTATATCATCTGTGACCTTCCCTGATTGGTCAGAAATTGAACTCGGAACAAAAGTTTGGTCAGGCGTGGGTCACAAGGTACCACAGAGGTTTACCTCACCTCGTAAGATTTTTTAAATGTTTGTTATTGGCATTCGTAAAAGCTGACAACTGTGTATTATTTATTAATGTTGCAATGTAATGCTTTTATTATTGTATTATTATAGTATTGGTGTGCTAAGGGGAGATTGAGAGACAACGTTAATGTTTGTTACTCAATTTCTCGCTAGAGGCGAGATAGATTAGTAAAATGTATTGCAAAGGTGCTCTACTGCGTAGAAATGACGAATACGGTACGGTACGAATTTTCTACAAATTTTTGAAACAATATAATTATTTTTATTTTACTAAACCACTAACATTAAGCTCATTAAATGTGAAAAGTTATTATGTCTTAATTGCATAACTTACGTTTTTAAATCTTACCAAGAAAACGTTATTTCTTTAACTAAATTCAGTTGCAGAATTCCTTAAAGAAATGACAAATTGCTCTAGATGACGCCAAAATATGATCAACAGCTTGAATAATTCATAGAATCGCGAATAATATGAATTAACTCCTAGTTCCTAGTGGATAATTGTTTATTTATTTACAAGATAAGGTCTTATGGCCTCCCATCCGCTTCCGGTTCTCTGGTATCGAGATCACTTGGTCACCCACTCACCGGTATCGGTATCGGTCTGGACGCTATTTATAATTTATATTTTTGTTCAGTATCAAGTGGGCTTTTGACCTCTCGAGGCTGGCCTTTGCTTGCAATTTTGTCTGTATTTGGTAATTGCTAATTGGATGAATGGTATTTAAACATTCGGGAGCTTTTGGTTGTAGGTAACTGTTTTATTAGTTTTGTTTAATTAATAACTCGTAAAAGCTTTTTAAGCAAAGTTCATGCTACATTGTTTTTGTCAGTAAGTGGGTCGCCCATCGGCACGTGCCCGCCCGTATTTTTTTATTCATGAAAAATTATCGAAAAATAACTCGAGTTATTTTATCGGATTAAGGTGAAGATACCCGACTTTTAATGATTTTATACTGAAGATGACGTCTAAACTAACTAGAGTAGTGTTAATGATTTGGAAAAAAAAATATGTTAAATTATAGCATTTTCTTAATGTTTTAATATGGTCATATTTTGGATTATGTTTTTATTACATAGTTAAATTCATTTGTTTTTAAATTGGGCATTTAATTGGATTAAAATATGCCTTGACATCATATAATTTAAATGAATGGTTTAAAAAATATCACAGATTAAAAAATTACGCGTAATAAAATAATTATGGTTGGAGCGCAGCGGTAGGAATCAATAACCTTTTCCTGGACTATTAGGTATGTAATCCCGGTACTGCCCGGTAGTACGTTCCCGTGGGATATTTTCCGACATCCACTCGGGCAAAGCCGCGAGCATAAATTAGTTGTATATAAATAATTAGCCAAATATAAAAAAAAACTAATAATATTTATTTCATTTTGATCCAAATTATCATGTTATTGAATTGCAATCGTGAAAAACGATCCTAAGACTTCACTGAACGTAATCAAGCAGAAATGTATCAATAACACTCCTACAGATATAGTCCAATACAACATCATCTTACAAATTAACACAGCATTTAACAGCCCATCTCATTTACCTTAATTTCGAACATTGACAGCTTATTTATTTCATAAACTGCAATATTAACAACTTACACCAGGTTTCTGAATTGATCATTTGTAGTTGAGAACTGGACAAACCCTAATTTTGAATTTTGGAGGCTTAAGTAATCTTAAGGTGAAATCCCCCAAAATTCAAAATTATTTGCAAGACGCATAAGAAATTTTGTATTTTCGGGCTACTTTGAAGGAATTAGCTTAAGTATTATAATTCTTAATTCAGAAACTTACCGGGTCATAGTCTTTAGTCGAGAAAGCCTCACTACACATGCGTGCGCGCAGGCCGCACAGAACAGCCGCAGACGCAGCGGCGCGGGTCGACAACCGCGTCGACCCTGACACCGATCTCACATACTAGCGCGAACACGCGGCGCCGCCCGCAATATTAAGCCACGTTCACACCAAACATATAGTAAGCCGCCGACTGTTAGCGTCAAGTTCAAAATGTATGAAAGAAGAACTTCAGTCACCGAGTGACTGCTGATTGTGACGGCTGACTGTAAAGGTGAACGCGCACCTAGACGCGCCTTAGGAGCCGCACGTGCCGCAGTCATCGCATTTTATAAATCTTTATATCAAATCGTATGCAACGTCGCGCACCTACCTGCGCCGCCCTAGCCGCATTTCAGTAAAATGCTGTAGATATAAGGATTTCACCAGCAGATGCGGATGACGTTACCAGATTCGGCGCGTTCGACGCGTACGGTATGGTAAGGGAGATGCGGGATGACGTCATTTGTATTCCGTCCAAGATCGGTTCGCGTGCGCAAGTGTCTAATTTGCGAGTACGATTCGGGGCGTACGGCACGTACGATCCGGATTGGTACGCGGGACCATCCGAAATGCGACGACTGCTGCGCGTACGACTCCTACGGCGCGTCTGGGTGCGCGTCCACCTTAGGCGACCATTACGTTTGGTTGGTGTGAACGCGGCATTAGTTTGTTTACAAGCGAAACTGTCATACACCACCGCCTTACGAGTTGTAATAATTGGAGATTATTGCAGATTTGTTTAATTGGTAATTTGGTAATGCTAGAAAAGTGGCTAGTCACGTGACAACAAATATTCAAAATACCTTTCAATTAATTTAAATACGTTAGGATTGGCCACAAAAGACTTGACTAGTTAGTTAGGTAAAAAAACGAAATTGACAGATAACAATTTGACTTCTGAACATCAGCTCAGTGAAACAGAAAAAGACATCAGTTGCCACCTTTTGACCGGAAAAAGTTCTTATAAACTACAAACAAACAAGATTCATATCTAACTCTAACAACGAAATCAGATAAAGATTCTTAGAACAGCTCGTAACAAACAATTTGACAGACAGTTCAATACTAGAGCAGCGCCCGCGCAACCGACCGACATAATACGGAAGTGACCGACCATCGAATGTGCGTTACTCCGCGTAACGTTTACGATGTAGTTTGTTTTGACTTCCTCGAATTAATGGTGTTTTTTGGATAAGCCCATGGTCAAGATCACTGGGTCAACGGCACCCAAGAAGTACATAACTATATTCAGATTTAGATTATTACATGTTTTTAGGTTTCTCAAAAAAAATTGTAATTATCACAAACTATAAAAACTGCAATTGGCCAAAAATCATACTCGAGAAAAAATTAAGAAGACAATGATAAAAAAATATCTCTAAAGTAGCCAATGTTGTTCCAATTAAGTTACGCAGAAATTATGAGATTAATCACTAAAGATAGGTATTTTACAACAAATAATCACATGGTCGTCGTTAGTTGCTGCAGGGTTTATGATTCAAAATAGCTCCACCTTCAAAGAGATCGAACAGTTTTCTGTTCGATCTCTTTGAAGGTGGAGCTATAATGTGGAGCTAAAAATGGACTGTGAAATTATTAATTTAAAAGCTTTTTGACAAGTACACAAAGTTAACTGGTTAGTGTCAGTTGCTAGCTGCATGACTGTTGCTCGTCTATGTGAGAAACCAGACAAGATGTGCAATAAACTATATTGGATTGATTTGATATAGAATAATAAATTAGATATATAGCAAATTAATCTTCTCGCATCGAGGAAAGGTCACTGTAGTATATTCGCACTGGCACTGGTAAAACAACTTGTTCTCTTTGTAAAATACCCACTGTTAAAAGTCTAAAACCGACCAAGTACGCGTCGGACCACGCACAATAAAGGAAGGATGTTAGGATGAATTTATCCCAAGAACAAACTTAACATCGTAGTTGACAAACAATTTTCCAGATATCCAAAAACAACCATTTAGCTGGCAGGGCAGACTCTTGCTTCTAACAAAAATTTGCACAAACTTCATATTTCGCAAACGGATCCCTGAATCGAAAAATGGTTTTCACACACCCGCAATATTTTTGAACGCCCTAACAACAACACCATGGGATAGACGTGAAAAAATCTAAAAAAAAAAATTCAATATTATTTTTTACCATTTTGTCGTTTGAAAGAAAAGAAAGAAAGAAAAATATTTTATTTGGGACACGCACAGGAAATACAAACAGTAATAACAACTAAAAAGCAGCATCTAAAACTAACAAAAAAATTCGAATTAACGAAAGGCATCTATCTCAGCATAGGCTGCGATATTTAAAAAATAAAAAAAATATTATTTCACCAAACGTTTGGCGTAATTAATATAAATACATTTATTATTTCACCAAAAGCCCTTAATAATATTCTTATGACTAAAATATAAAAAAGTCAATATTTAAATACTCTTGACTCTGATATGTATGTATACCTATGCCAGATTACAGCTTTCTAGTACAGAGTCTCTAAGTTAAACCGCGGGCAGACAGACAGACAGACGGACGGACGGATATGGAGATACTATAAGGATTCCTTGTTGACCACGGAACCCTAAAAGCTAACAACAATTGCTGACGAAAGACGAAAAATTCAAAATCAAAGACACCGACTTCCGGAATTAAAGTAATTTTTCACTTTGTAGTGGTTTTTTAAAAGTCAGTTGTTTTTTTAATGCCTTTTCACTTTGTAGTCTTTTTTTTAAGTCAGTTTTTTTTTTAAGTGAAAACTTTAGGCGCGTTGGGTTTTTGAGATGGGACTAAACCATTGATTTTGCGACACTGTGACGACACCAGCTTTTGACCATTAAAAAGACATCAACGTGTTGATAACCGCGTTGCGTGGAGTAAAAGACTTCAACGCGTTGATTACCGCGGTGCCGATTTTTTTCAAGTTTTCACTTCTGTCGGCACTCCCGGAGTGCCACTGTTTTTCTTTTAATGCTAGGAAACCTGCTATCTTTGTCCGAAATTCATCTCGTTACATTCACGCATGATAGTATCAAGGAATTGGCAAAAATAAATTACCCAACATTATCGTTTGTAATTTCCATGATAACATCGTTTTTGCGAGCCATCTTTAAATCGCGGCTGTGCTGTGGCTATCCACCGAACCGAGACAAAGTATCTTTTGATGGGCCTACGCCTACAAATTGATCATAAATCCCCTTAAAATATGTAAAACTATGGCTAAAGACACGTGAAGTTTTAATTATCTAGTTTAATGTACGCCAGTCTAAAAATATAGAAGATATTAGTCGTAACTTTACAAGTAGCGCCTGCACAATTTTATAGTGTTTCATGTTTATTCATTGTTCTAACTAATATTAGGATTTAAAATAGATCACGCAATAAATAAGATTAAAATACTATAAACTTACCCCTTTATTCATAAGCGTTGCTTAAAGTTAAGTAATGATTAGCGACTGTTACCATACATTTTGACGTTTAAACGTCTCTTAAATTTAATCATCCCTAATGAATAAACCCCTTAGTCGTACGCGGCTGTTGATAAAAAAATCTACTTAGTGGAGATTCTTCTCTATTTGACTCCATGTGCCTTATCACCAGCGTACTACTCTTTCAGATGTCCGTGTGGATTATATTTCTATGTTGGTTATTATTTGTTTTGTTGCAGACGAGCGTCGATGATGTCGCCGCGGCAGCTCATGCGCAACTCCAACATGACGCAGAAGTGGCAGCGGCGAGAGATCTCCAACTTCGAGTACCTCATGTTCCTCAACACTATTGCAGGTCAGTTATAGTAACATAGCACAGGAAATACTTCATGATCGCAAAGCATCGAACATTTTTCATGGCTGTAAACACCATTTCCACTTTTCCTTTGCCCTACGAAATATAGATTTACTGAACCACGAGCTGCTCTGGATACGTAAAAGAATGGAAAATCAAAAATGAAATAGGTGTTTACCAACCTATTTTTGGTGGACGATTTAAGGTCCCTACATGGGTCATGGCAGGAACAGACGGTGACAGTGTCCTGTATGATAAAGCCTTAGATATAATTAGTAGGTAAACCATAAGAAGCTTCCCATGTTTAAAAAACTGGATCCATGTATCAATTCACCGATCAACGACTACAATACTGAACATAGGTCGCCAGCGCGGGCCGGTCGTAATCCAGGCACTGAACGTGAACTTCAGACCCGCACAGTTACGCGAAAATTATTATAAACCTTGAAAAAGGAAAACCCATAGATCCTCTTATCACAAGCTAACAACAACTAGGTATCAATGTGGTAATTACTTAAAATGTCAACGTAAGTTATTTCAGACTCCAGACTAGCATAATCTTCCTTAGCAATTTATCTGACTAAACGCATTGCATTAATCTTACCTAAAGTTTTTTACAGGACAACTTTTCATAGATTTGAATCTAACGAATTAAACTTGATTTCAAATAATATTGTGCAATAATATTTTGACAGCTTTGATAAATGTCTAATTAACCCGCCATTTTTCTTTGAGTGAGGTTAAAGCATGAATAATATTAAAAACCGGTCAAGAGCGAGTCGGACTCGCGCACCGAAACGAGGGTTCTGTACCATTTTAAATTTTCATCGGCGAGGCATATATTCGTCAGAGAATTTTATCACTGCGGTGTAGAATATTGCAGTTTTAGTTCAGCGCCATCTCTTGACCGATAGTGGAAATAATGTAATTTTTGTTGATGATTACTGGAAAAGTGTGCTATTTAGAGACATCGTTTTATTTTTCCTGTAATCTTTACATAATTTTCTATCACATAGAATAATTTCAGATTTTTCTCAATAAAAACTTAGGAGATAAGGGGGGAAACAGTATTTGTGACAGACGGACAAACATACTGAATCACACCATAAGGGTTCCTTTTTACCATTTTGGTACGGAACCCTAAAAAGTCTAAAGTTTAAGAGCAATTATAATTTCTGACTATGATGGATTTAACGTAAAACTATTTTCAATAATAATGCCCATTTAAATAATAATTTTAGTGTGATAGATCGTTTTTAAAATTCTCGCTGCCTGTTCCGCCATCTCTGAATAAGTATAAAGTTCCGGTTAGATTATGTGGCGGATGTTTCCCACTCATTTTGTTCCATTTCTTAATTCATCTGATGGATTGAAGCTCTTGCATAATCTATACTTCTATACTTAATATTATAAAGAGGTAAAATTTGTTTTATTTGTAAGTTTGTATGTAGGGGGTAATCTCCGGAACTACCGTTTGGATTTGAAAAATTATTTTGTCATTGGATACCCCAATTCTTGAGAAAGTTTATATGCTCGCGGACGAAGTCGCGAGCAGAAGCTAGTCGTCCCATGTCTTTGTATTTTTGGTTTTAGGACATGCCGGTTTCCTCACGTTGTATTCACCGTTTCGCATGATGAAAGTGTTTGCCTGGGTTCGAACCCACGACGTACAACTCGGTAAGTCCGTGCCGTTACCACTGGGCCACCACTAGCCCTTTGCCACCCTGATTGAAGCTCTTAAAAACAGAAACTCTAAAAATATCATTCGACAAGAAATAATAAAATATTCGTAAACCTTCGTAAAATATAGTTCCAATGGCTCTCCCTAGATGGCGCTACTTGTACTACTAAAACGCCTGCCATAATAATTAAACTAATATGCAGATTAAAGTATTGTCGTATTGTTAATTTATTTAATTCTGTCAAGACCTTGGCAGTAAGCCAAGTAATAGTGCAAAAAATATCTCTTGGAGACGTGACAGACCAATTACAACATTTATGTAACTGATCCTTTGCATGATGTGACCTTCTCAATTCTAAGGACGATTTTTTCCCATAATTTAAATGAGGATCTTTGAAAATCATTTTGTTGGATGTTTTGCTCATGCGTGTGGTTGAAGAATGTACCACTCTGTACTCTTTTACATTCGTTTGATAAGGATTTTTATTTTACTGTTCTTACTAATATTATTGAAAAGATAAGGCTTAGGCGAAATTTTTGTCAAAGGGGACACTGAAACCTGTAAATTTTCATGATATAATTTTCAATTTCAATTCGATGTACCTACGTCACATTTACTCTCAAGTAAGAGGTACTAAGTTGGCATGTTTGCTGTGGAGGTAGCCAATTGACCATATCTGACGGATATCTAACGGATGGAAACTAGTTTTAATCATACGTTTAGACATAGTCCGGAACATTAAACTATTATGTAGATAATATTTGAGAACGTATTACTTACATTGTATTTTTTTTAATTATTGCTGTATTTCAGGAAATATTGTTTCAAACTCAAACTCAAAGCATTTATTTCAATTAAACCATTTATATGCACTTTTCAAGTGTCAAAGAGTAGGTCAGTTAGTCAGAAAGTTGAAGCTAGTTGCCCATTCCAAAACGTAGATCTCTATGGAGAAGAACGGGCAAGAAACTCCAAGGACACTCTTTTAAATATAGATATTACAAAAAGGATTTTGTAATATCTATATTTAAAAGAGTGTCCTAATGATGTACCCAGGAGGGTACATCATTCTAGTTGCTTCTATATGTGAGAACAATGTACAAAAAAGAATCAAAAGCAATTGAAAATATAAGATTAATAAAATTAAGTTTAATAAAAAACTGTAACCCGACTACGGAAAATGAAAATGATCTAAAAAGTACGAAACAAGCAAATATTTCATTCAGAAATCAAGACATAGGTACAAAAATGGTCAAGGTAAAGTCGTAGTCTTACTACTTTGGTGCTTCCCTTTTTGGTGGTTACTTGGTACTTTAGACAATCTAAAACGTGGTTGATCTAATTTGTTCCTATTTCTAGTGTTAAAATTATGCCTGTCACTTATCTCACTAAAAATATGTAGATTTTTCGAACATACATAATGTTTTCATATATATACTAACAAGGTACGGTCATGAGAATCGCGTCTGCGGGGGTTGTAGATGGCTCTGACAGCCCTCTTTTGCAAAATAAAGATAGAATCAATATCTGCAGCCCGTCCCGTCCCGTCCGCGATCTATAAAATGGGTCCTCGCGAGTCCCTTGGAGACAAATTTAAAGAAATTGATATACTGGCTCTACCTTCTCTTTATATCTTAGAAAGTATTTTCTATGTTCGCAAAAATTTAGAACATTTTAAAATGAAGAAATGAGAAGCATGTAACATAACATCACGCCTGTAATCCCCGAAGGGTTAGGCAGAGGTTTACCTATAGTAAACCCAGGTTTTGCCAGTTATGTTTAAGTCCCATGTAATAGGGGGCGACCCTGTTGCCATCAACCGGGCACAAATCCAGACTCCGGGCTGCTACTGAGAAATTCCAGATGGAAAAACTCAATAACACTTTGCCCGACCTGGGAATCGAACCCAGGACAGGACGAAAATAAGAAGCGATTTTCAAAATATAAATACACGTAGTAGACATGAAATTGTGATACCCAAATTTAGATTAACTATAACAAGCAAGTCATATCTTATAAACAGTATCCGGTTTTATAACAAGTTGCCAAAGTCGGTTACGGAACTTAGTGATGAGAAGTTCAAAACCCACATCAAACGTGTCCTTATCAAGGAAGCATATTTTTTTGGGTGGGAAATTATCAAATAACTTCTCCCACTCTGGGCGGAGCGGGAGGACGTGTCAGACTCTTACTGACTAAAACCCTTCGATTCCTCTGTTGCCGGGGGTCACGATCTCCCTTTCGGTTTTCTTCGCACCCCCGGCAGTCATGCTTCCCCTGGTACCTCATTAACGGCATAATTATGTAAGAGTCTATTAACTGCTCCCAAATTACCATGTTTATTTTAATTTTAATTTTTTTACATTCGTCCTTGACATATTCATCCTATTATTTGACATTATATACCTACGATTTATTTTCAACTCTTTATTAGTGGCTTTTGTTGACATGATAATTATTCAGATTTATTACAGTTGTAATAGCAATCATGTAATTGCGTTTAATTAAAATAAGTTTTTATTTTTATTAATTTATTTTTCTTTTGCATAGATTCTTTTCTATTTTGTGAATGTGAGAACGCTGTAGGTTTAGTGGACTGTAGATTTGTTAACCATTTAATATTTAGTTAAGTACCTGGTACTTATTGAAAGACCTACACTGTCCTCCCATACCTAGTCACACTGTTATTTGAAAGGATTGTAAAAGCCAATTATAATTAAAAGAGTAACCGTGGAGTTTCTTGCCGGCTCTTATCCATAGAAAACGACCAATTGGGACATGCACCCAGCTTCTGACGTTTCATAAGTACCCATGTAGGTTTATGTGAAATAAAAATATTTGACTTTTTTATAATTTAAATAGCTGCGCCCCGCGGTTTCGCCCGCATAAGTCTCGATCCCGTAAAAATATCGGGATAAAAAGTATCCTATGTCCTTCTCCGGGTCAAGGTCTATCCATATCCCAAATTTCATCCAAATCCGTTCAGCCGTTTTAGCGTGATGTCGTGACCAAGGGAAATAGGGATTCATTTTTATATATATAGATTTTAAGTCCCCACATCAAAATGCCGTAAGACATGATGTTATGAAAGTAACTAAAATAGACCAGTCTCGCGGTATCCACGTCTGTTGGCGGATTTTCCAAACAGCGTAAGTGGCTGAACTTAGCCGCCCTGCAAGTGATGTTAAGTGAGGACCCCACTGTTGTTTGGAGTAAACCATCTTTTCGACGAATTCTAGTGTCTCCTTATTCAATACAACGTGACATTCACTACTTCTAACATTCGGTAACGTGAAGCTTATGCATTTAGTTTTCATGTAATACCAAATTATTTACAGTAAACCAATTATGGACCTTAAGCATAGCGTTATTTACGTCGTCAAGCTCCTGGGCATGTCTGTTTACTTCAAAAATCAGTGATGTGTCATCAGCAAATAACACCATTTATGGTCGATTTTTCAGTAAGTTAGGTAAATCATTTATATATGCTAAAAAGAGGAAGTTTAGTCTTATTGAGTAGGTAGATTGTAAACAAACATAATGGTTTATTGAACGCGAATGGAAACTGACCCAGTAGTTTTCAGTCGTTACTGGTAGTATTAGCCTGTATTATCCCGATGCTGGGGAAAGTCACCATGACTTCCGGTGCTTGCAATCCAGTGCTAATGTGGACCACTGGTCGTTTGTTTTGTCCAGTTCGCCCCTCCATCTTCTAACGGGGTCTGCCACGACGTCTTCTAGCTGTCTCAGGGCTCCACATAGTGGTTTATTTGGTCTACAGCTCATTGGGCATACGGCAGACGTGGCCAGCCCAGCCCCACTTCAACTTTGCGGCTTTTTGAGCAACGTCAGTCGTTACAAACATCATTTATTTTTTACTCATATTCCTATTACATATGTTTTACATAATATCCTGGGTGTTATGCCAACATTTCTCAGCCCCCATAACATGACGTGAAGAAACCGCTCATGTAACTTCCAACTTAAATCCAATTGTATAGAAAAACGAATAAAAATCAACCATTGTGCAAACTTGAAGGCATTTGCGAGTGATTTAGAATTTTAGGAGGTGGCAATGACCACATTATGTTATTTGAATTTAATAGCAAATGGACATGAAATTTGGAAAAAGAAATCGCGTAAAAAATGATTTCTTAATCTCTCTTCGTGTGCAAACATAATATTTCGACTGCCATGTCTTTTTCAATTTTCAGTAAGGTCCACTACTCAGGACAAAGCCAACTTACACAAACTCATGAAAGAAACACTGTTTTCCGAGTTCAGTTTTTCCCAATATTATTGTATAAGACGTTGCTCTACCTGCAGAAGACTTTCTGCGCTATGTTAATGTCCATGCTCCTAATGCTTGAGAACTCGATCATTAGGACCAGCTCAATCCAAAGCCCACGCAGTTTCATTAATACTATGTCAAATCTCTTCCCATTTCCATAGCCCTGGTACCAAATCACTGTTTCTAGCCCACAATCTTCGCCATTAAGGATGTCCTATCAAGTTAAATTGTGGCAATGGAACAAGCGTTGCTAGCCGACTGACTGAATAACAATACTTGCGCAATAACTATAGCGTTTATTAGAAAATGAGTTGTCGGTGCAAACGGTACAAATAATCCAATTTATCGGTCACATGCACACCGATAGTGACCGTAGGTACCGAGTCACTGACTTATGTATTATGCTTCCTAGCACCACATGCTATAAAGAGGTCGTATCAGAGCTTAACAGACATATTAGAGAAGCTGAAAAAATGAAATAGAAGCTCAACAAAAGGTTATTTTTTATTTTTTTTAAAGTTCTTTGCTTTAGTAAGATAAAAACAAAAACTTCTTTAGGCGCGTTGGGCATTTTTGAGATGCGACTAAACAATTGATTTCGCGACACTGTTACGACACCAGCTTTTGACCATTAAAAAGACATCAACGCGCGATACATTATTTCCTGCACAATGAAATTGTTCGAGTTTTCACTTCTGTCGGCACTCCGGGAGCGCCACTGTTTTTTTTTTTTTTGTAAATTTGCTGTTTTTGTCAGGGAAACAATATTCGTAATGACAATCAACAAAGAATTTATCAATACGTGACAAAGTAGAATAAATAGTCCCGAGTGTACTTCATTCGCAAACAATAGTGTTCAGATGGGCAATCTGCCTGCCACGGCTAGATGAGGCGCATCAATTACCGCGCGTCGTCACGATTACTGTTACGTGTGCATACTAAATTACTACTGTTTCAATTCATCTTCGATTATCGTGGAAAGACCGCCATGCTGTTTGCATTTATATCCTATTTGGCTAGAACTTTAAAAAAATACACCATGAGGTCCTTTTCTAATGATTCCTTAAAGGCGACCCAGGAATCAGGTCAAAAGATAAGCATGATGAAGCTTCTTGCGTAGTAACACAATATCCTACCTGTATTCCAGAAAAGGGCGATTGTAATGTACCTTAAACCACAGTCAGTTACATGATTATTAGTCTCATGTAATACACCATTGTACCTTTTATCTTGTGTAGTAATGAAGACGTACTGCAATCACCAATCTTGGCAAAGCTTCGTGATTATGGTAATATACCCCAGTATCCTTATTTGTTAAAGGAAAAACGAAGACTCATCTCGCAATCATGTTTGCGGGTTTACCCGCCTTACATTTGAACCTCTAAACATGCAGCATTAGTTCCGCTTTCCATTGTATCCTTTGTACCCTCTGGGTATTCAGGCCCTTAGGTCCTAATTAACTCAGTGGCCCAAGGTTCCGTCCTTCCGTACCTAACGGCCGCGAGTCAGTTCCGTATTGAAGCAAATATTTGTATGACCCACAGATGTATTTGCTCCAATTTATGTAGTTGTATCGATGTTTAGTTTAGTTGTGTACACAGATAATCGTATTGAGTTATGATTGTAATATTGATTGGTTTATTTTGAAGGTTGGTCTTATTCAAGATTGACCATCTATTTAAATTCTGAAACTGTTTGATCATGAGCTAAACTTATTGGAGTAGTTTATCTTTACGATATAGATTAGGTTTCATAAATCTAAACCAACATCAAATGGTTGGAAGGCTGAATTCTGCAGGTCATCGGTTGATTTCATTTCATTAATATCTTCTCCCGATATTCTTTAATCTCCTCCAGTATTATTATTACTTAACATATACATAATCTTGAACATACATAAATACGCCCTTGTTTCACGCTGTGTTACTTACAAGGATGTATGTGTAATCCCTCAACTAATTAGCTGGTTGACAGTCGGGCACGTTATCAACAGTCAGTGTTAATTCATGTAATATGCAGTTATACCCTGTCTGATACGTCAAGTTCATAACGATGTTCACTTATTCACTACTTACTTACCGATAATTATGTAATCACAAGGTATGGTAATTTGTACGAATTGTCGAATTACAACTTAAAGAAATATTAAACAGTCCGTACCTAATTGTAGGGATAAACCAGGCCATGGGGCCATGGTTCAAAAAGGAAAAGTAGTTACCAATGACGTTTTCAATGTCATTTCGACTTTCCAATTTAATCTTGGACGTAAGAATGTGGTAAAGGAAAACATTGAGGAAACCTAGACTTAGGTAGATCGAAAAATCTCGAAACTAAGTGAGTCGGAGTGTGACGAGTAAAAACGGGCCTTTTCCTGCTGTAAAAGATATATTTATTGCATAACTGTGTACATCAGTTCTTATTGTAAACAATGTTTGACAGTTTATTTCAGTGCGGCAATTTTAGACTAATATTTAATTTAAATTGTTTTTTTCTCAAAATCACTTACATTTCAGTCCTATTACGTTAACATACCACTACAGTTTTCATCAGATTCGCGCGAGTATTATGCCATCGGTTGACCGTAGCTGTCAGCAGCTGATTACTTCAGTAGCCGCCCGCTACAGCCTGTTTACAACACCATAATAAATATAATCTATACCTCCGTGTTGCAATGGAAACACTGCCTGAGTGGTTTGTGCAAATGTAATGGATATAAGGCGCAATCTACTGGTGCCTTATTGAGAATAATGTATAATCCAAACTAAATTAATCTGCCCTAGCTCCTCCCAACTATGTTGGGGTCGGCTTCCAGTCTAACTGGATGCAGCTGAATACCAGTATTTTACATGGAGCGACTACCTATCTGACCTCCACAACCCAGTTACTGGGGCACACGATACTTTGTTAAGGCTCTTCTAATACTTAAGACAGATAAAAACGAAGACACTTCCATACTAATATTTAAACGCGAAAGTAACACTGTCTGTCAGTTACCTTTTCACGCCTAAACCACTGAACTTATTTAATAAAATTGGACAGATAGTTAGCCTGGGTGGGACCTGGAAGAAGTACATAGGCTATTTTTCATCCTGGATATTTATATTTTTAAAAATATGTAATACAAAATACACGCAGACCAAATTGTGGGCAACAGCTATTCAAAAATAAATATTTAATGCTAGTTATCATTTTCCTTGACAGGGAAAGCGCTTGAGACTACACCCACATGACCCTCACAGTTCAGTGCAAAGCGACATTGCTTAGTTGGTGCGTGACACGGGGAAATCCCACTCTTGTACTGTTTATAAGGTTGAAAACGATTGCTAATATATCCTTTAAACCACGCCGCCGTCTACAAAAAAAAAAGAAAAAAGAAGCAGACCCAAAATAAAAGCGGTCTACCGCTTTTATTTTGGGTCTTCTTCTTTTCGTATGGTTAGTGACTAACTTGGTGTCAGAGTTTTAAAGCCGCCCATGGGCCTCTGACTTCGTTTCACATGCCGTCAAGAAAATCTCTCTCTGTTTTGGGTTATCAGGCACTAATCTTTGAAATACTGACAGCAAGTATTTTGAAGGTGCACGTCACACATATAAATTCAAAAGTAAGATCAAACAAAACGTTGATCATTACTCTATGAATAGGTAATAGCAGAGGCATCAAAAACGTAACACAGAACACCGTCTTTTGTGTGACTGCACTTTCACTTGCAATTCGCTTACATAATTAACACAATCTCTATAGTGGTTGTTGCGAATGAATTTCATTCATCTTGCAAAGTATGCCACCCTGTTTCCTTCCTGTTTGATGCCCATTTAAATACTTATCTTTACTTACTTTAGGAACCGTAGATAATTATTAGTTAGTTAACTATCCTAATTTGTTCTCGTTAAAGCATGGTAATAGCATGGTAATAATATTAACCTAATGTCACAAACTGGTTCTTATTGCAAATGTTTATGCAACTTCCTGCAATTATCCATTAATTGATAGCTGATAAAATTCCTCACCGGTAGCAGGAGCGGTGATTACAGACTTTAAACATCGTGGAATTAGTGATGTGCCCAGCTCCCACATTGTGTAAATAACATGATTATTTATTATAATTACATGAGCTTATAACAAGATTTGATAGAGATAATTATAATACTCTCGGATTTCTCGAGTATCTATCTTCCTTTTTACAGCAGTCAAATAGATAAGGTTATTGACGGAGGATTGAAAAAATCTTTCATAAATTTTCATGAATAAAATTTACACCTACTCAACGAAGCATTTATTCACAATTGTTTTTTCGCGAATTTTGCTCTATTTACAAACATAATCTGCTTATCGAT
Source organism: Omphaloscelis lunosa (assembly GCA_916610215.1). NCBI lineage: Eukaryota > Metazoa > Arthropoda > Insecta > Lepidoptera > Noctuidae > Omphaloscelis > Omphaloscelis lunosa. The sequence goes on along the minus strand of OU744248.1, from coordinate 22,618,699 downwards.
ATAATATAAGGTACCTAGTTAATCTCATTATGTACCTACTTCATGATTTTAATTTGAATTTGCTGCAATTTTAACTTCAGACATTGGAACATTATTATCTACATCGGTTTTTGGCGGCTTATCTACTTATTTTAGTCAGCTCGACTAACAAGACAGCTAATAACCCTCCTTTTTGATTCGCCGTAGTCGTGTAAAATTTTTAAAGTTTCAGCTTATCTTTATTGACTTCCTAACATCCTAATATGGTAAATATCAGTGTTCCAAAATTACTCAAGGATATCGTTCATTGACATTGTTTTTCCTTCTAAGAATTGCAGATGGTATTTTGCCATGTAGGTACATGACACACTCGTTATGTCACAGTGTTTGATTTTTATTACATATTATTTCAGATATTTTTAGTTATTACTAGGTACATTGAATTTGTTTCTAAATAAAACTACTATTTTGTTATTATTATGATTTGAATATTCGCGCCATTTATGTGCGACCTTCAGTCAAACTACCAGGAGACCATGAGAGGAAGGGGCCACCAACCTTTTCAGAAGCTCCACAGCCTTATTCCGCAACATGTTGACAGTTACTTCAGTCTTATTCACTCACTGTACCATTGTTATCTCTATCGCAACGGTAATAATTCACTCGCGAAACCGACTCTCACTTCACTGTGTCACTGTTCAACGGTATTGCAAACTTTTCCTTTTATTTTCGTGGTTATATTCAAGTATCATTGTTCAGAGATGCGGTTGTCACGAAAGTTGGCAGGCGTTTGAACTAACTAGCCGACTTGCCTGGCAGACGGGAAAAGTGACCACGTGACTACAACAATAGCAACGGACACGCATATAATGATAATTGTACGATGGGGTCACAGGCCAGTGATAAGCGATCGTCGATACATTAACATCCAGATCGGCAAAGTTTTTTGTTTTGATCCAGGGATAGTACAAACGACCTTTACAAAAGCGTTTAGAATCTAACCAACGTTTGTTTACCAGTCTATGTAGAGAATTCATATTTCCCCCATCAGCTAAAACGAAAGTAATTTAGACATAGCTTTGAAATGTGGCTAATTCCTCGTAAATGGAATCATACAATTTTACAAACACGACTTCAATTTGTGGCAATTTGTTGCGGTTCCCTTTATTTTTATTTACTACGGTCTACTTGATTGGTCTAAGCACCTGTACAGTTGCACCTACATTATGGATTGTCAAATGCAGACTTAAGATTTAAAAAAATAAATTAAGCAAGAACTGACAATCACACTTGGTTCGACCTATAGAGAGGATTTCAGTCGTTACAAGATACTTCGTGCCTACTGTTAAAGGTTTTCCATGAACCCAAGGTAATTCTGGATCCTGAAGCCAAGACGTTAATTTCTAATAACCTTTATTTATACAGGTTAAACTCCACCGTGTTCAAGTTGAATCCAATCATTGCTCTGATTGTTCTATCCGTAAACATTACAGATAATACTTAAACAAACCAAAATCATTCGTGACTTTGTGATTAGCGCTGCATACGATTAGGTGCACCTCAACGAATATCAATTTCACAGAATTATGCCAAAATAAAAAAACAAGAAAAGATCTTCAACACCATAACACCACCTACTTAATACAATTCTTCGTTCTCCTTGCTTCTCATGGATTTACTTGCACGGTTGCTCTCAATGAACCCTCAATTTGATCCATTGTTTCCTTAAAATGCTGATACCGAAATGGTACTCATCTGGTGGTCTGATTGTGAGGAGGTAGCCTAGCTACTGCAGTTACGATAATGTCCTATGTAGATGAAGTAACTCTTTCCTTACTACAATTGTTACTCTATTGATATTTATAGCCACTTTCACCCGATAACGAGGCGTTAACCGACTTTGTTAACTGCGGTTATTGTGACTCGAGATTTATGGCATAAAACCATGTGAAAGATCAGTGTGATCCTGCATAGGGCTACCTATTTCGATCAAACAGATTAGGGTGGACCAAAATAGGCGCTAAACGTATAGAACACCTATTTTTTTGATGGAACTTTATCAAATTACGATATATCTTTGACTGCATCAAGATAGTAATTTGACATTTCTAATCTTCGTTAATTGTTTTACAATGCATGTGCTCGAAAAGAGAGTTTTCTAGGCAGCCAAACTGGGCGGAAGGTGTCACTTTTTTTACTAGTGATTTTTACTTCTCTGATTATTTTTTTTTAAATCCGTCGTCAGCCCGACGCAGAGTTTTTATTATTTGAGAAAAGTTTAACAAATTAGATGATGATGATGATAGCGTCAGTGGCGATGACAATGGCAATGGCGATGACGATAGCGATGGCAGTGATGATGGCGATGACAATGATCAAATCGAAGTCGAACGCAAAATCAAAGTCAAACTCAAAGCCAAAGTCAAAGCGAAATTCCAAGTCAAAGTCATGACGATGGCGATGATGATGATGATGAATATTCTTATATTATTTATGTACGTCAGCCAAGATTTTAGATTTTACACATCATATGCAACTACTATAAGGATCGCTCGTTTTTTTTTATTTCCTCGCACAACGAATAGTAAAATGTTGTATGATACACGTGCGTAAGATGATTTCTGCACTTATATCATAAATAACTATTTTAAATTTGGAGTTTGACATTTGCACCTGTCAAATTACTATCGGGGATTAAAAAACGAACTGGATTTGAGAAACTATTAAAATACCGATACTAGGTACTATAATCTTTATGGTACATATTCCAGTAAATAAAACATTAAAATTACAATAAATCAGTCTGATTGCCTTCAAATGAGAGACACGCACTGTTTACCTATTTCCTGATATCTAGATAAATTACTAATTAACCTATCTATTGACAGAACCCTCTTTATGTTAATATAGAGTGTGGTTGCTGATTAAATACTGCTTTCGGAGATAATACTTCTTTTCTTGAATAGTTCTTGTTGTTTTTCAAACGTGGAACATTGCATTTACGTCATACGTGTTTCTGTTTTTATGTGATCCTAGTATTAATATTAGATGTCTTCATATCAAGGCTGCCAGATGGAATTTTTTATTTCGCCCCAAATTTGAAAAAAAAAAATTCCAAAACGATACCATTTTTCTAAGTTTAAAAAAACAAATGAGTAATAAAACCCTCGTTCTGTTTGGCAAATGAAGTAAATTTAAAACATAACTTATCACAAAATTACGGTTCAGCTTCCCAAACTGGTCTGTATCATCTTGATTTTGACATGATTTAATCAATAGTATGTAACACTAACTCAACAGAAAGACATTGTGTCTTTGAAGATAATTTTGATAGATAGAAATTTAATAAATCTTATCTTTGCGAAAGTGCGAAACAATAAGAACACAACAATCATTAGTGAATGAAATGAATGAACAATTTGCAGATTATGTAGAACTAGAATGAACCAAACCAAAAAACGAACGTACTCATAGATTTCGAGATCTGTGAGCGTACTGTTTTATTGCGTATGTTCGGAAAATGTGATACATCCCGTAGGAATCTATAAAAACAAAAACCCAAAAATTCTCCATGAATTTTTTTTTCTCCAAATATTTCATTTCTCCAAATTTTCTCCAGGAGTCAAATTTTTACCCAAAATTGCGAAAAATATACCCAATCTGGTAACGCTGCTTCATATATGTTGTTTTGATTATATTCAGAAAAATACGTAAAAAAGTCACTTCAACGTTATCGGTATTACTTGAAAAACTGCTTTTTTCATATTTGCATAAAATGTGCAGATACCTACTACGGCGACTGTGTCTTAATTTTTGAGCTGAAATCTACCTTAACATGAACCAAAATTAATTCATTATTTAGGATATTTTATTCCAGAGATATCTTTCAGTTTAGTTGTTTAGGTACCTACATGAATTATGCGGTTACAGCAGATAACTATTAGGTACGGAACCATGTCGCGGGAAAGTCCGAAAAGAATACCGTGGCCCTGGCAACACATAGACGATCAGACAACTAAAAGAACACGGGTTTTAGTCAGTAAGAGTCTGACACGCCCTCCCGCTCCGCCCAGAGCGGGAGAAGTTATTTGATAATTTTCAACCAAAACAATAGGTACGAGACCATCGAATTTTTCATTGATCATTATTTAACCCTCACTTAATTATTGTAGTTTTTTTTTTGGTGAATACTTACCTCCAGAAAACATGTTCGTACAAAAAGACCAAAAACAATAGTGTTGAGAAATGTGTCCTAAATATTTCAATTCTCAGTTTCGATTCTTTTACGCGTGAAAATGCTGTAAACATTGACCGCTTCGGTTCACTGCGAACTTGCGTAGTTTTCGACGCAAACAATTTGATTGTTGTCATTTCGTCATCATCGTCACTTAAAACAATAACATGAGCACGAAATACAAGTAGGCATAAACAGGGTCAATAACTTAATCATTCAAGTGTCACATCAACAAATTATTTGCGAAGGATGATTGGCAAATTGTGTCGCGAGGTCAGCGCCATAGTTTGAACCCATTGTCAAAGGGGAAACTCGACCTAGTGGCGTTGCCGAAAATTTATAGAAAGTTTTGCGGTTTCAAAATTTTTGCTGTAAGCACCTTATTTGGCTGATGTCCTGGTACTGGACAGTTAACTGTAATTACTTTAGATAACATCTTTTTTTATGACTAGCTTTAGGTGATTTAATTATCTTGTGTTTAGCCGTGTTTTCTTCAGCCGTTCTATTTAAATAAATAAACTAATAACGTTATTAGCTTATAATCATTGTGGAACTACATCCTTCCTGTGCCCTCCGTTTTAATAATTAAATTATAAAAACCTTATAACCTTGTCATAAAATTATCCACGGACAGTTATAACTTGAAATATTATAAAATGGAAAATGATATATTTTGCCTAAATATTTATAAATGTATGCATGTAGTTACTTACCCTAACAACTGTTATTTCAAAATAATTCTAAATAATGTCTATTGTCCACAGGACGCACATATAATGATCTCAACCAATACCCGGTGTTCCCATGGATCCTGACAAACTACGAGAGCGAGGAGTTAGACCTGAGCCAGCCTTCCAACTACAGGGATCTCTCCAAGGTAAACATGATCTTAAAACCTTGAGACCCTATGATTGCCTGGTACGTCGCCTGCACGAGATATTACGAAATATTCTAAAGGGATTTCGTCTCCAAGGGAACCTCGTGGTCGCTGTGCAAATTAATTCGATGACAAGGTCTTTTCTTACTGGTGCGCAGAGAAAGATTCAGCTTAAATAAGGCACTAATTGTGAATGTGGTGAATTAATACCCAGTTCCGAAATGAAATGAAATGAAAAAAGAAAAAAAAAAGAAAAATGATGATGTTTGGTTGATAATGAATGAATGAGTGATGAATGGAATGAAATGTGGTGGCGAAATCTGGGTGTACTATAGGTACACCTCTGCCTAACCCTTCGGGAATTACAGGCGTGATGTTATGTTATGTAATACCCAGTTCCACCACAAACAGTAGTGCCCCATTACGTAATTAATCATTAAAGCTAATGATTTCATTAATTTCATCAAAGAACCATTAAAATCGAGTATAATATTGCTTTTTGCAATCAATTAAAAAAGTTCATGGAAGATTAATAATTTAATGACAGCTTTAAAAGTTAAAGTCCATTTCTGTAACTAGCTGTAAATCGAGATTAAATTGATTGATTTTTAACACATGATTGTCAGATCCAGTTTGCAACACAATTTATTGATTTTCAGAGTCGGATCTAGTTTGATTTTACTGGAACCGTCGCCAATGTAATTTATTGCGAAAAGATGTCAAAATCGTTATCTATGTGGTGACATTTATCTACCAGTATGTTCAAGAACCCCATTTCAGTAATATCTTAGCTCTACTTCCGTGTTGGTGCTAACATTTTCTTGTTTTTCTGTAGCCTATCGGAGCCTTGAATCCAAGCCGTCGCGCGTATTTCGAGGAACGGTACAACACTTGGGAGCATGAGTCTACGCCTCCCTTCCACTACGGGACTCACTACTCCACCGCTGCCTTCGTGCTCAACTGGCTAGTTCGCATCGTGAGTATATTTTTAAGGGTTAATTAAATCATTATAGGCAGGTAAGTAATTGATACATAATTAGCCCGCTATTGGGACTCAGGTTTTATCTATGAGAGGGAGTGGGCCACAATCTACCACGTGGACCCATTACGGGTTGATACTCTATGCCGGAAATCGATTAAAAAAAGGCTGAGCTGCACAGCCTAGGAGGCAATCTTTCCACTCCAGTACCTATGTGTACCTTTCAAGTCATAATCGGTTGAGGCACTTTAGAACTAGTTTAAAGTCTAAACACCTACAAAACGTCTTCCTGGTGATTTATACAAAACTAAAGCATCCATGTATGGTTAAAATGAATACTTAAACCAATTAAAGGGCAGAACTTAATTAACATATTAAATTACGTGCACAGAAATCGAAATGCGTCTCCTCTCAGTATGGCAACACATTTACATGTAAAATGAAATACTAATTGAGTGTTACCAGTAACAGCGCATGTATGATTTATGGCAAATAAACGGCACATCAATTTCGATGCTTCACCCGACATTTGGCGAAAGAATTAAATGTCACCCGTCCGAATCTAATTACAGTCTCGCGCTTGAATTGTTTTTATAAACATTGTTATGCGCTGTTTTGCTGGCATTTTGGTATTTTTAAACAGACAATAATATTGTAGGTATCTACGTAATTGGGTGTTTCATCTTTTCTATTTTTACTCAAGCATTAACTTGGCTTCGAGTCTAAGTCAAAGTATTAGAAATTCACTATAGGTGTGAGTGCAATTATTAATTAAAAATACCTGCCTTTTATTGTCTCACTGCAATGCAAACGCCTCTTCTCATACAGAGAAGGTACGAGCATTGATCACCACGCTTGCTTAAGACGGCTTGGCGATTTCAGACTTATATTGACTATAAGTCCAGGTTTCCTCGCGATGTTTTCAGTAACCGATGTCAGTAATTTCCAAGATTCCATTGATAGATTGCCATACAATATTTTATAGTCATTGATATAGGTAATATCACAAACTCCAGACCAAATAAAAAAACAAATACATAGCGCTGCGAACAATATAGTGAAGCATGCCAAAACAACACCTGCGCTCTATGCATACACGCACATATTAACAACCATTTACAATGAAACTACACCTTACTAAGTGCACACGTCTTTACGAAACCGGCCTCAAGTCACCATTGGTTGATAACGCTGTCTTGGTTTTTTAGTTGGTCTGAGATCACAAACTAATCCCTATTTATCCCGCAATATACATATCTGAATCAGAAATTATCTAAGCCACTTATTATCTTACAACTGGCTAGGTACTAATACCTACTTTCATTATAAGAGCCATTTTTACTTATCTAAATTCGATCTGATAATTCGATCGTAAGTAGGTAGGGGTAGGTGCATCTAGGACGCCTTTATACCAGCGAGAGACACCATTAATTAGCCTCAGTGTTAACAATTAGACTTCAATCTTAGATTAATACTATTCTAACAATGTAATAATTAATTTATCTTATTATATAATTGTTAGTTATTAAGCCATAGCAGACACAACACTTTTAACATCAGCGGTTAAATCGCGTTTCGGAAGCTCGATGTTCAACCTTTGTACCGCGACCGAACGCAGATTCGCGAAAACGCGATGCTACAGTTGCAAAATCTGTGCTAAAAGTATCGTGTCTGCTGTGTCCTTTAAAACATTTAAAACTGGAATCTTTAAAATACATCAGAGAATTAAATGAATTATCCGCTCTTAAAAAGTCACGTCTTAGTAGAATATTTAGCTTACTAGGACTTCTCAAACACAAGAATGCTATAACCATACATCGTTCACTTTAATGACTTCAATCGCACGAAAGTTTAATGGATCCATTTATCTTTAACATGTGAATTTACAAGTCGTCGACTAGTTACTTCAAGTTGGAGTCACTAAGTCTTTGAACAATGGTCTTGTGGGTGCTATAAAGGATATCTTCAAAGAGCATCGCTTTGCTACCGATCATAGTAAATTAGTGAGTGCATTAAATCGTCTGCACTAAAAGCGTGCGCGTCAAAACAACGTGCGCAGGAGATGCGCCGCGACAGATGCGCTGCGGAGCGAGATTGTATGTGACAAGAAAAAGGTAAAAAATGTTAAAAGGAGGTCGAAATAGAATGTGTTTTTTGATGTCGTTAGGGGAAAATATACAGGCTGACTTTCAGTTAATTGGCATTCTTTCAGGGGTAAAATACTTCTGAAAGATTGCATTTAACCTCTAGTTCTAAAAATGTATTAAATTATTAAATGAAAAAAAGGCCCATCCAACGAAATGAGCTTATCTGCTTAATCTTAACCCTATTTATTCTTTAGGGACCATTCCCTCGGGGCTTTCTCCTTTATATCAAATCTCCAATTTGCAAGCTTACGGTTACATCATGAGACAAATTCGGATGTTTATTACCTCTCCAGGAGCCGATGACGACAATGTTCCTAGCGCTGCAAGGCGGCAAGTTCGACCACCCCAACAGACTGTTCTCATCCATCGCCATGTCATGGAAGAACTGCCAGCGAGACACCTCGGACGTCAAGGTAAACCATAAAAACTTGACTTTTCAGATTACTTACTACAATTTACAGTCAAAACATCTGTGAATTAATAATATAATGAGGTGGAGAAATCACGGATGGCCTCGGAAAGACGTCTATGGTATTTCAATGATCAGCCTGCCCTCCCTGTGAATGCCGAACTTCTTGTTGCCTCTATCTTTTGTAATTAAGTCACGCGAGAAGGTAGAAATAAAAAGCAAATTATTTAAAAAAAAAAACTTCTCTAAAAAGAGGAAAACAAGCATTATTATCTATTAAACTTTGTTTTCTGTAAGGAATTGCCAGCGGGGACAAACGAATAACTTGAAATATAGTGTAACTTTTGTTAATATTTTTAGGCTACAGAGCGTGCCAATAAAATAGACATACATACAGACTCTCGAAAACCATAACCCTCCTTCTGGGGCAGGCGGGTAAAAAGAAAAATGAGGATTCGTGACCATAATGTTGTGCCTTCCTTTTCCCAAAGGAAATACACTGCTAAAAGAATCTTTTGACTTGACGCTCGAATGTCGTTAACAGGGGGGCGTTGTTGGTAAACATTTGTACAATTGTTTTGTGAGCTGTCACTTGAAATGTATTAAAAAAACAAGATGGCGGTGTTACTTCAGATTCTAGCCACGCGCCAGAATTACATTGTAGCGCTATAATCGCTAAACTTTGATATTTTCGCACTACTCATGAATTGACAAATATTATTTAACTGTGCAGGAACTAATACCAGAGCTGTTCTTTCTGCCGGAGATGCTAGTGAACAGCTCGGGCTTCCGACTGGGCATCCCGGAGTCGCCGTCGGGTGACGTGATCCTGCCGCCCTGGGCCTCCTCCGCCGAGGAGTTCGTACGCATCAACCGAATGGCCCTAGAGTCTGAGTTTGTCAGCTGTCAGCTGCATCAGTGGATCGATCTCATATTCGGATATAAGCAGAGAGGTAAGTGCTTCGGTAAAGGGTTTGTGAAGATTGCATTCCATTGGATTACATTAGATCTGATAACTTTGTAACAGTGAAACAGTTATAAGTCTTGGCAACCTACTTTACATTAAATGTTTTTGGTGGGTTAGAAATTTCCCAACATTTACCAATACCAAACCTCACAAATACAAATTCAAAATATTTTGATTTCACATAAATGGGCACAAGGTAGGTCACACGGTTCCAATGGGTCGTTCCTTATGTAGAAGAGCAAAAACCCCACTCCAACTTACTTTTTTAAAAATAATTGGCTTTTATAATGTTTCACATCTCACATTCCTCGCAGGTCCCGAAGCGGTCCGCGCGACGAACGTATTCTACTACCTCACCTACGAAGGCGGGGTTCGTCTCGACCAGATCACAGAGCCTGTGACCCGCGCAGCCATTGAAGATCAGATCCGAAGCTTCGGACAGACTCCTGCACAGCTCCTGAGCGAGCCGCACCCCCCCCGCGCCTCCACCATGCACCTCGCGCCTCTGATGTTCGCGGCCGCTCCTGATGATGTCTGTTTGAGGCTGAAGTTACCCTCCAACGCAGCTGTGGTACATGTGTCCGCAAATACTTATCCGCAATTAGCTATGCCTGCTGTTGTTACGGTAAGTCGGTGTTATTTTATGAAATTGAACTTAAGATCTGTAAAATTGTAATCTCGCCCTGTAAACTTAAATTAAACTAATCTACTAATTACTAAACTCAATAATTCCAATAAAGACTTGCTGTTTACACAAGACAAAGTTGTTTTTTTTATTTTTCCTTATTTAAAAAAAAATTGTTGCAAGCAGGTGAGTGCCGCGCGGGCATTCGCGGCGCACCGCTGGGCGGGCGGCGGCTGTGCGCACGCGCCGCACGCGCCGCACGCCGCGCGCCACCCGGCCGACCACAGCCACCACCCGCACCATCCGCTGCTCATGGACCCCGTGTGGGGTAAGATTACTTTTTTAGTATACTGATGCATAGCAGTAAAATAGCCTTTGTTCGCCACCTATTAGATACAAGCAGTGGCGGTACCTTCATAGAAGCCGAAAAGCCCGGCTTGCCGTAATAAAATCATAATTCACAAGAACAAACCCAAGCCTACCAATCAAAAAAATTAAAAAAAAAAAAACAGTCAATGAACTCGAACTAAATCATGCATGTCATAGAAATAATCAAATTTCGAAATCTCTGCTTTTTCTGCCGCGCGCACTGGGCTAGGTTGCCAGATCTACGCACTCATTGAACTCAATCATTCATTTAGTAATCATAGAAATAAAATTTAAGTTCCGCGCGCTTTGTTGCCAAACCTACGCGCCAATACAATGCATTTAATTGCGCCTTCTCGCTCACACTCGTGGGGTTCTTATCTGGCTTGCCTCACCTTTCTTTGTCTCGCAGTTTTCGCTTACAAATTGCTATAGAAACGTTTACATTTGTTGATATATTGGTAAGTACATATACGCAGATTTCTATTAAATATAAAGCCCGGCTTTTGAGCGCACATGCGCACAGAGTACTTTTTATTTTGAGAGGCATTAAGTTCGCGCAAACGACGCAAATGCACTATCCGCTTTGTTGACCCGCGTAAAGTGAGTTGCAAGTCCGTGCGACGCGACGACGAATTTGTTATTGTATATGTTTTGAAATTAATATTTTGAGACTAGTATTTTATTTTCCACGTGCTGAAGTAATGAATTAGTTTTATTGTTTAAAATGATGTGATAGTTATTGCGGCGATGTCATTCCGCGCTTTTTTGTAAGTGATTATAGTGTTATTTTTATCATCAAATTCGGAGACTGTGTTCGTAAAGGTATTTTGAGTTTAGGCATATTGAGTTTTCTGACATAGGTATGTAACTCTTTACTTCACCGTAACCAACATCAAATTACTGTAACTATTTCTCGGAAATAAAAAACAGTATTTTTGTTAGTCGAAGAATATATTGAAATACTCGTAGGCATTCGATTGTCTATTATACAAATTTATGTAGGTGAATAGCTGGTGCCATGAAAGCACATGACTAGGGTTGTTTTTATGGAATTCGTAGTTTTAGTAAACCACTGAAAAATAAACCATCTTATGTATTACATCTTGAGATCATAAAACACAATAATGTTCGTATCGAAGAGATTCTTCATAGGTTTTTTGAAATAAAGATTAGAGTTGGATATTGTCATTAAAATAAATTATAAAAAATATTTAAGTAGGTAATATCTCATTTTAACATTTTCAATCGGCATTAAATTTTAAACTCGTAAAATTATGCGTACGGCAGTAGAACAACAAATCGATAATGTGGGATCCATCTAGTGGCTTCTGATTGAAAAATTTTGCATTTGACAAGCGAATATGAATTATGGTAAAAAGGTTCGGCTAAGCGGTGTGATTACGCGCATTCATTAATGTAGATGGCGCTTATGACAATTACATACTAATGCCAGACCTCTTCGAATTTTAAAGGTTTTCTAACCAAAATTATAATAATGTTGTACCATGAACAACATATGAAAATCAGTCAATCCCTCACTTGGCTGTTTTTTTTTTAATGGTAAAAACTCTGGCGGCTTGCCCTAATTTTGACCCCTAGGCACGCCACTGGGTACAAGGAACGTAAATATAACTGACTTAGCCCTCGAGGAATACAGCCGTAATGTTATGCTTATGTTGTAGGTGCCTTATAGTTTATAAAACCAAGTCCCCCGCCGCGTATGTCTGTCTGTCCGCGATAAACTCAAAAACTACCGAACGGATTTTCAAACGGTTGTCATCAATAGACGGAGTGATTCATGAAAAAGGTTTAAGTGTATAATTCATTAATTTTTTGTGTAAATTGGCTGAAAGATGACGATTATTATTAAAGATGTCGGAAAAAATCGTTCCGACTGGGAGTTTTACTAGCGTGTGCCGCGTAAACCGTAAGAGATAAATAAAATGAATGTTCTACATGTTAAAAAGTTCAACAAAAAAGTCGCGGTAGTATCTTCTAAGGATAACCCCACAATAACCACTTTTATCTTTCACAATTTGATAAAAATGTAATTGTTATTTCCGAAGCTATTTTCCCGGTATTATATTAAACCCTTATCCAATAAAATATGTTATTTACTGTTATTTTATAATACTTTAAAAGATATCACAGATTCAAAATTACGCGTCACAAAATAATTATAGTTGATGGCGGCGGGTGCAGCGGTAGGAATTAATAACCTTTTCCTCGGCTATTGGGTATGTAATCCCGGTAGTACGTTCCCGTGGGATATTTTCCGACATCCACGCGGGCGAAGCCGCGGGCAAAAGCTAGTAAACATATATAAGGAGAAATGTAAAACGCTATCTTTGCAATTCGTTATGACATTGATGGAAACAAAAATCTTGACTACTATAACCGCCCAACATGTATTACACGAAAAATATTTTAACCACAACGTGACGTAGCATGAGCGATACCAACTACTACAATGATCGTTGTTGGAAGTTATATTATTTATTCGCATGTGTGTCTTAGAAAACTTATTCTAAACAATATTTATATTTCCAGCGGCCGGCGGTGCCCAAGCCCTTTCCCGTCGTCAGCTGGGCGACAACTTCTCGCAGCGCGTGCGCGCGCGCAGCAACTGCTTCGTCACCACGGTGGACTCGCGCTTCCTCATCGCGGCCGGCTTCTGGGATAACAGCTTCCGAGTCTTCAGCACGGAAACTGGTGAGTGATCTCTCAACAAAATAAAGGGGAGGATGTTTTTATCTAAAAGGGAAATAAATTATAACCATTGAAAAATTATTAACGCGACCAAAAGTTCTGTCTTTATCTCGATAACTCACTTGCTCTCCCCCTCAAACTCCTTCTAAACGCTTTGTAGGTATTGATAGAGGACACATTTAAATAGTATTTTTTTATCCGATATGTAAGCTTTTGGTCTTGCGATGTACAACCATGAAGATCTAAGATGATCATGAGGATAAATTAAATTTAAACAATCTAATTTAATCGGTTTTTTATACAAAACCTGCTATCTCTGACAACCCTCTATATTAATTATTTTTGTTCTAACAGCTAAAATAGTACAAATAATCTTCGGTCACTACGGCGTGGTGACGTGCGTGTGTCGCTCTGAATGCAACATTACGTCTGACTGTTACATCGCTTCAGGGTCTGAAGACTGCACCGTCTTGCTCTGGCATTGGTAAGTTTAATGACGTCACCGTAGTCAAAAGCTGGACATAAGCCAAAAAAGGTATGTAACGTTAAACATTTGCAGTTTGAGGGGCCACAAAACTAGTCAAGGCATTTGGTTCTAGTGGAAAATTGAATGGAATATTCTCCAAAAGATTTCATCTTAGTGCAGTAATGCAGGCTATACTGACATTTGAATTCAATTGACATGTTTCATTTTGAGGAATCATCTTGTTATGTATTATTTACTTTTAAGGGTTCCGTAATTATGACTTGCTTCAAAATCGGTGAAGGAAAACATCGTGAGGAAACCGATATAACTGAGAAATATTTCTCGACGGCATGTGAAGCCAAGTTAGAGGCCCATGGGCGGCTTTAAAACTCTGACACCAGGTTAGTCGCTAAACCACACGAAAAATAAAGAAAGGGTTCCGTAGCTAAATGGCAAAAACAGAACCCTTATAATTTCGTCATGTCCATCGGTCAGTCTGTCCATCTATCGGGATGTGACACACCCATTTTACGGAGAAGAAGTGTATTTCCTGGTTAATAATAGGTCTTTACCTATGAAATTGCCGTTTTGCCGTACTGGCTATTTCAAGTCCAATTTTTTCTTTTTTTCCCTAAGAATTCTAACTTCAAATTATTTTTATTGTTAAAATATGGAATTATTTTTTGAAAATTAGTAATTTTTTTAATGGTTAGCGTTCTGTTTTCATCGCATTTGTACGTTTTTCGTCATCATGGATACGTTAAAAATTCGAGTGATTATGGAGTATGAGTACCGTCGTGGCAGCAAAGCAGCAGAAGCAGCACGTAACATCAACGACGTATACGGAGCGAACACTAATAACGATCGCACCACCCGTTATTGGTTTGTCCGTTTCCGTTCTGGAAATTTCGACCTAAGAAATTAACCCCGTTGTCGACCGAAAACTTCAGTCGACAATGACCAATTAAAGGCGATTGTGGAAGCTGATGATTCTCGGTCTACAGCTGAATAAGCAGCAGCTTTCGATATTAGCATCAAAATAATATTGGTACATTTGCGTCGAATTGGCAAGGTAAAAAAGCTTGACAAATGGGTGCCCCACGAATTGAATGATCGCCAGCGCGAAGCACGCGTTGAGCCTTGCATTGCTCAAAAGGCACACAAACGAAGGCATATTGAATCGCATTGTTACTTGCGACGAAAAATGGATTCTGTTCGACAATCGCAAGCACCTAAACAATGCCCCAAACAAAAACTGATCCCTTAAAAAAAAGTGATAGTCACTGTTTGGTAGTTTAGCGCCGGTGTCATTCATCACAGCTTCTTACCAAATGGGATGAGCATTACTGCAGATGTGTACTGTGAAGAACTGAACATAATGATGGAAAAGCTCGCACATCTTCAACCAGCTTTGGTCAATCTTTCGGCTCCGCTGCTCCTGCACGACAACGCGCGACCTCATACTGCACAGCAGACGGTCTCCAAGTTACAAGAGCTGGGGATGGAAGTTCTCCGTCATCCACCGTCCTCACCAGACCTTGCCCCTACAGTTTTTCCAGAATTTGGATAACTTCTTGGCGGGGAAAAATTCAATAACCGAGAGGCAGTTCAAAATGCCTTTGAAAAATATGTTGCCTCCCGTCCAGCAGACTTTTTCAAAAAGGGCATCAATAAGCTACCACTACGTTGACAAAAATGCATTGATTGCATGGGTAATTACTTTGATTAATAAAATAAAAAATATAGAGAAACAAGGGCGTTAACTTATTTCATGGAAACGGCAATTTCATAGGTAAAGACCTAATATGTAAGTTATCCTGAGCAATATGTAACGAAATGTTTGTTTCTGTAGGTCTGCACGTCACGGCGGAATAGTAGGTGAGGGCGAGACGCCTGCGCCGCGCGTCACACTGACGGGTCACGACGCGCCCATCAACGGAGTGCTAGTGTCCGCAGAACTGGGCTTGGTCATATCCTCGTCAGTCAGTGAGTATTCATCTAGATTTAACTTCGAATTGGAAAAACTAGTTTAGATATTTACTATATCAGTCACAAAACAAAGAATAACTTATCTGCAGTTTATGTACTCGATTATTACCGCCAGCCTTCATGTCAGATTTATGGAATGAATTAACCCAAGTCTCGCCTCATGTGATGAGACATAAATTGACAATAGATTTGAATTATTATAGTCCTTGTTGGATCTATAAAGGTTTAGGCTGCCTGTCCACTCGAGCGGGGAAGAGAGGAGAGGAGCGGTTCTGGAGCGGAGCTTAGATTCTATTAGTTAATATTGGTACAGCTCCGCTCCTCTCCTCTCTTCTCCACTCCAGTGGACAGACACCCTTAACACTTTGAAGGACACTATACGCCCATAGGCGTCATAACAATAAAACTTCTATTGTGTCTCGTGTACTGTCCTTCAAAGTGTTAAGTTGTGGAAAAGTGATTGGGATCACACCCAGATGATTATTTTACGAGTTATGAAAACATGTAAAGAAAATCTTTTTTTTTCTATCATCCCAAAAACACAAATTTATCTGATCTATTGTTGTATCAACATATTATTTAACATGATATAATTGTGTCCTAGACGGCCCAGTGCTGATCCACACGACGTTCGGCGAGGTGCTGCGCGGCCTGAGCGCGGCCGAGGGCGTGTGCGGGCCGCAGCAGCTGGCGCTGTCGCGCGAGGGCGTCGTGGTCGTGGCCTACGCCAAGGGACATCTGGCTGCCTTCACGCTCAATGGAAGGAGGCTCAGACATGAGACGCATAATGATAACTTCCAGGTTTGTGCTCGTATACATATAGAATGGGAGATGTAACTAACTGAAAACTCTTTATACACATGGACAAACGATTCAACGCAAATTAACATAAACGATCACACTTTAATTTACGTCGTCAGATTTCGGCAAAGCCTTTGATAAAGTGGATCACGTAATTTTTTTTATTATATTGCAACTTCTGACGTAAATTACAATATTCATGTCAACATTCATGGCAATGTGTTATTTGTAAAATTACTCTTCAAATGAAAGTAAAAATATGTATTTTTACTTTGAAAACTCATGTAGCTCTTCTACTTTATTTGTATAGCTAGTGATGGAATGCCACAGGGTGTTTACCTCGGTCCCGTATCCATGGTAAATTCAAAGCATTTATTTTAATTAAACCATCGACCAGTCGAATTATCATAGGACTATTCAAAAAGATTTTATGCGATGTATTCAATGTTTTTATCCGTCCGTACGTGTTGCATCGCTTCCCCGGCAGTGCCTGGTGCTGTCCCGCTGCGGCGAGTACCTGGTGTGCGGCGGCGACGCGGGCGTGGTGGAGGTGTGGCGCGCCTTCACGCTGGCGCCGCTCTACGCCTTCCCGCCCGCCGGCGCGCCCGTCACGTCGCTCGCGCTCTCGCACGACCAGAAGTATGTATAACGTAACTAACCTATAAGTTAGTAGTAGAAGTAGTAGTAATTGCAAGAAGACTCTGATTTTCTTCCTGTAAAAGGGAATGACACTTTACCAAAATGTTGTTTCTTATGGTAACATAACTTAATCTGCCGAAAATGATGAAGCTTGGAGTGTAAACAATGTAAACACCCATCCAATAAAAGGCTACAACAGTTGACCTCTTTTCACATTCAGTCATCCTTGTCAATTTATTTAGGACCGTTGCAGCCTGTCTCCTTCTTCCATACATCTCTATGAGAAAATTATTCTATTTTCACCATCTGTTAAAAACCAAGTTGTTATCTATGCCCGTAATAATTATTGCAAACTACTCATTCCAGGTTCCTGTTAGCGGGTCTGGAGAACGGCTCCCTGGTTGTATTCCACATAGACTTCAACAGATGGCACCATGAGTACCAGCAGCGGTACTGAGCCACGCGGTACCTTAATTATTATTACGACACATAATTCAATTACTAGCCCCACACACTTGCAAAACCCGACCCGAACCGTAATGTCACGTCATGTTGGGTGTTACAAGTCTGTCTCCGGTTTTACCGTTCGCGTCTAGGTATCGATATTACGCTCAGAGTAGGCGATAGAACGTAATTTGCCTGCTATTACGATTAAAAAGTCACTGTTCTTTACAATTTAAACTAAAAAAAATCCTTTCTACGAGTAGTATGAGGTTCTTGTACAGTGCCATCTATACTGCTCAACGTGAACTAAATAAGTTTGACGGGAATATATTCTCGAGGCGTTGATGATCATCCATTCGTGACAAAAATTGTAATTTAATTGTAAGGAACAGTGTGATTAATATTAATAAGTGTGATTTTTTAAATTTGAATTTTAAAATAAATGGCAGCTAAAGTCAGCTAGAGTTTAAATAACCACACTTGTCAAAATTTAAAATTATTAAATATCTTGTTGGGTTGTAAAATTTCGACACATTAATGCTATATTGGATAATAAAAGTATTAGGCAACCGGCAAGTAAGTACTTAATTAGCTTTTAAGTTGCATGGACATTCCATTGATTTTTATTATTATTGATTCAGTAACAATTAACTGTATTAAAATGATAAGTCATTAAAATGAGACGACTTCAAAACATTCCATAAAATTTACTACCAAATTACTATTATAATAAGATCTTTTTGTTAAGATTTTTTCTAAGATGAAGATAACGTAGTTATGAATAATTATTGTATTTTATCGGTACTTAATCAATTGTTATTTATTTAAGTAAAAGAAAAATGAAGTCGTACCATTGTATTATATTAATATTTCAGTAAAGCACTCTGCCACACTTCCGGCTTTGTCTGTACCACTTCAGTGCTGCCAATGTGGAATATAAAAATGCTACTGTAGAAGTTTTGTTTTGATGGTGTAGCAGAGTGTAGGCCCATGGTTTGAAGGAATATTATCAGTTAATTTCATCAAAGGAGGTTCTTATCATTGCTTTTATCTTATTCTTTCAAACCCGGGTCCACCAATAGAATTATATGTATTATAAAAAAATATTTTGATGAAATGAAGCAGTTAATTTACAAGAAATTATTTATGTAGTGCCATAGGGAAAGTTTATTAATTTAACGCAATATAGTGTCTTTATGATTTTATTTATGTAACTAAGATCTCCTTTCAAATTACGTCCATTTTAATTTTTTCTGTGTATTATTTTGAGATTAAACCTGTTATTTATTCATTGACTTTACAAGTGCAATACTTTCTTAAATATGAATCACTAGCTACCTATAATATTCCTTATATATTTTCAATTTATATTTAAATTAACCAATGTGCTTTCTCTTTCTACCATTCCAAAATTAGAGATTATTAGAATCATTCCTACTTTTCACTCTTGTGCTATTTTAATGGTGGTGGGTAAACAAGTACTTAATTTTGAATATTATGATAAATAATTGACGTTGTTGTAATTAATTTTTGGTTTTTATTAAATGGTTATAGCGAATTATTTTGTTTCTTTTATTTTGCCCTTATACCATTTATTGCTATGATTTTAGTAGAACGGATTTTGTGAGACGCCTGTTATTTAGTTTTAGTGCAAATTCTACGAATTGCTTCGCGCTTCTCTACACGCTTTGTTGAGAGCATTTAATATCAATAAAGCATTATTGTACTCGAAAATGTTGGAAAACAGCGCGAAAGTGCCAATAGTGTAATCATTTTCGCTAATTGAACTATGTCAATATAACGTTAGGACGAGTTTAGACTATAGTAATGTAATGTAATGCTAAATAAAGTTGTGTTACGGCTAAGTGACGTCACTTATACGTTACAGAAAACATAGTTTTTTACGCATACGTCGTGTAACATTGTATTTAATATACAATCAATTATAAACTATATTTTTGCATCACTACGCAGGCACCGCTCCTTCCGTTCTGTGATTTAGGCTTAAATGCACTCCTAGACATACGAAAGTTTACTCTTCTCGTCGTTTTCCTATCTCTGTGCCAAAACTAAGGTTAACAATATGAGAGACAGATCAGTGATTATATAATACGAAACTACTAATAGTTCATTCATAACTTGCTTCAATATTTAGCCGAACTTCCTCCTTACCAGCTAGATTCACCCAAACAACGGTAACTTATCGCATTGTACTTCTTAACATGAACAAGAAAACAGAATTTCGTGGTAAAGAGGATTCTTCTAGTCTTAGATAAAAATGTTTTTCTAGAAAAATTCTATAGTCGAATTATTCACGTAGTTATAGATAATTGTACAAATGACTCTTGAACCCTTGAACTCACGTCCCTCTGTAGTCGTAGCGTAACCAGTTACACGTAGATTGTACCTTCTATTTATTATAATATAGTCCACTAGCTATCTATGCTTATTGTAGACAAATAATTTTGTTTTAGATGCAATTTACACTATCTTTTCAGTTCCGGAGCCTTAGTCCTTATCAGCCATTACCAGTGCGATTCACGTATACACTTACAATAATCTAGCACATAATGCTACTAATGGCTTTGGTAAGCGAAAATGAATAGTTATAGAAAACACTTTTCGCACCACCTGTACAGAAATTGAATCTACTACAAATTCAATGACCAACCTAAAAAATCTAAATATTACTATCCCTAGCACTATCATTTTAAAAATCCTTCACAATCTAAATCACGCCTCACCCTAAATGTTTGTTTTTATCAAAAACACGCTACACGCAATTCTGTCCATTATTAATAAGATTAAATAGTTATAGGTCGGATGTTGGATTAGAATAAAAAAAATACGTTTTTATTTAGTAGGATAAGTACACCTTGTATGATATTTATCACTGTCCATTTAAATGTAAGCTACATCAAGTGTAAGCATTGTAATTTGTAAAAGTTGCTAAAATTATTCAAGTTGGATGAAGAAAACCTTAATTTCTATCGTATCTATTTTCTAAAATGCATAGTTATTAATCACGCTTCTAACGCGATAAAAAAGAAAATTCATATATTTGACAAATCCTGTTGCCTACTAACAATGTTACAAGATTTAATTTCCTTTTCTAAAATACCTGCTTTTAGCTTTTTTTTTTTTTTAATATAGTCCTTGCGTCAAACACGTAAAAAAATCAACCAACTGCCTTCGCCCATAAAAAAGTATCGCCTAGTGTAATGAACTTAATACCTTATAATTAACACTATAAAAGTTGTTGAGCGTACGATAGTAATTAAATAGACTTAGAACTTGTAGAATTGTAGTTTCGCAGTAGGCTTAGTTTGGTGAACGCGATCAGCATTTCTAATAAGTATTTTGAAAGGATTAGAGTATCCCTATTGTTTTGGCAAGTAAGTAAATGTAATTCAAGTGCTACAGACCACGTGTCCTGCTTAGCTTGCTTGAAATTCTCTCCTTGATAGTCCCAGTAGAGTTTGAAGTGAATAGGAAAACGTTAAGTTTTAGTGTTTGTTCTTTTAACACCTAGAAATAAACACGGTGCAATTTGTTGTAGAATTGAGACACAATTTAATTGTTTTTTTTTTAACAATATTCAGAGGTTTTTTTTTTTCATCAATCATCAAAGTTTAATATTTATGTTTTGAACGTAGAACGAAATCCATCCAAGAACATTTTGATTTCCCGCGCTAGACCACAGATAATTAATCTAACATAGATAACAGATTCGCTAAAAAAATATTGTTATTAAACATTAGTTTCACGATCCTAAAATTGTAATTATATATTGTGCACATGCTTTTTTCAACTAACCACTGACTAAACTTATTAAATGTTTAACTGTTATTTGTAAAATTAAATATTCGTTGTGCAGAATTATTATTTTGCATGACATGTCTTCTTTCAATACTTTACACATTAGGGCAATAAAGTCCCTAAATAAATTATTGTTATGCTAAGTATATGGTGCGTTTATATGTAATGAAAAGATCTTGAGTAATGAATAAATTGCATTGAATAAAAGTATTGGTATTTATTTCCCACTTTCCTAAGAGCGCTCGCACACAGCATACTTTTGTAGAGTCCGCGCCACCACTCAAGTCCGATAGACGCGGCGCCAGTGTCTATGTCATTGCATCAGTTTGCATTTTTTTTTTTAAATTGTTACCCAATTTTCCGCCGAACTTCAATGGTGGCGCGTCTTACAATGGGTCTGTTTATAATTTTTTGTAGGTCGTGTGTATTGATGTATTTAATCTCTACTATTTAATTTAGCTCCTTTATAATAGGCTACCGATTGTAGGTATGCCGTCTGCGAATGCTCTAAAACCTACCCAAGTAATTATTTTCGTCTGATACGTACAGCGGTTAAAGGCACAGGTACAGTAAGCGTTCAAAAGTGCATAAGCACGTTAAGAATCATATTGCTGTGAACACGCGGTGAAGTCCGTATATCTGTATGTGTAAACAACACACACCACAGAGAACGCAGTATTGCGCTTTACACACTGTCGTATCGTCGCGTATTTGCGCCGCACTACCGAAACAAATATATGTTTCCGTCGCTTTTGTTAGACAACACGCATCATGCGCTTGACCTTGGCCAGTTTATGGGATTACTAAAATTCGAACCAAATTTACGTGTGCAGATAGCAGAACGCGTTAAACATTGGTCTGAGAAAGCACAGTGCGGTTTTTGCAAATATTAATATTTTTGTTTGCAATAATATTATATTTTAACTATTGCTGCCTTTTTTATTAATGCTGTTATTGCAATAAAGGGTTTAGAATTAAAAATGCGTGATATGTGATAGCAAAATTAAAAAATCGTATTCGTTATATTTATTTTACTTATAGGTAATATATTGCTACAATTATTTGTCATTACGTCAGCTCAATAAGATGTGAAATAGATGTCGAGAAACTTAGAAGCAATTTATATTATTTTGACATATTTGTATTATGAAATGTTTTTAATTTTAAATTGATTTTTTCACCATAAATATTAGCTAGCTTATTATTAGTTAGCTTTGATCATGGTAGAAGTAATTAAGCAATAAATAAGAATATAAGACTAATCAAAATGTAAAAAAAAACTACTTACAAAATAGGTGATTTTAAGTATGGGCAGTTTGTTTACATTATTTATTTTACATTTTATTTGGCTTTAGTAAATATTGGTTGGTATTGAGGTTATAGCTTAATTATTCATTTTCTTTACGAAAAGAAGATTGAAACTTAACCTCAAATTGTAATCCTAAAATAATAATATTACTAAAATAATCTTAAACATTTTCGGTCTATCTGCGAGAAATACGACAAACAACATATTGTAATTTGCTTAAAAAATCGTTACCACAAATTCATGCAACAACGAATCTGTTGTTTATTAAGTTGGTACGGTAAATATTTTAAGGTTAAAATATAGCAGTGTCCCACTTGAAGTCTAATAGAAGAATATTATCGTGCGAAACTTAAACGTTCTTGTTTATGCCTTTCTGTCGAAAACGGCTTCCTAGCTGGTCTTCAGTGATGCAAGCCTTCAGAGTGCACAGCGAACGGTTCATAATGACGTGTTTAATAATTCAGCAAAATATCTCGTTGGTATGAAACCATTTGTTTCATATTCCTCCATCATTTGACGTCGCTACTGCTCGATAATAAGCCTCTTCCTCATTCCTCTTAACCCTCACAGTATTTCTCTAGAACAAAGAATAACATTGTATTTATTACACATAATAATTATTTATCATTCACTAATCGAATTAAACCTCATAATGAATTTTAAATTTTAAAGGCATCTTCTGTCTCAACAATACCTCTGTTCTATCAACAATACCTTTGATTAAGATTTATGTTTAGTAAAATATTTAAATGATAACACTCACACTTAGTCCGGTCTTATTAGATATTTGTGTAAATTACATTCACTCTTAGGCAGCGCAATAATATTTGATCTCCCTTCAATATTTATATTTGACTGCATTTTGAAAACAATAACCACAACACCGCTAATACCTAAATACTCGTCACCAACAATAACCACGAACCAACAAAGCACAGAGTACATTATATATACGGACACAACAAAGTTTTATTAAGGTGGAACCTTCGACCATGCCCGCGAAATTCAAATTTTCTTATGTTTTTTTCATTTTGTAGGTCAGTCTCAGATCTCATGTTAATGATTGATTGATTGGCGGTCATAAAAGATGGCCTCCCTCCATTTCTTCCACATCTCACGGTTACCTAAATAACATATCAAATTATTTGCTGCTAAGAATGTCAATTTCGTGAATTTATGACATTATACACCATCACTGAGAATTGTATTTACGATTTTAATTATTAACATTCTGTAAATATATATTTATTATTTTTACGACCGCAAATCAATCAATCATTAACATGAGATCTGAGACTGACCTAAAAAATACAAATAACGTAAGAAAATTTGAATTTCGCGGGCAGGGTCGGCGCTTTCGCCTTAAGCGAATACGCGTAACGAACTGCGTCTGTCTACCCCACAGAAATCGAAATAATTTACTTAGTTTTCTGTGGTCAGTGTTGCCAACTGCTAGCGTTACCCAGTTGCTAGACAATTTTTTAAATGTTGCTAGATTGCCAGTTTTTTTTACCCCAAAAAGTTGCTAGAAGTAGTTAAAGTAGGTAGGTAGGTTACAATAAAATGACAATTTCTGACAATAATTTTTATTTTCATTAAGCCCAACGAGAGAGTTAAAAATATCTTGTGTACTTCATTGTTTAAAAAAATAAGTTAAAAATTAATCAACTAAAGAGGAAGATGTCGATGGCTTGGGTTCAGTATCTTTCGTTGGTTTTGAATATTTTTCAGCGGTGCCCATTTTATGCAGTGCATCTTAAGGAAAAACACAGTTATAGGAGCATTTACCATTTTTCCTGAGGGAGTCTCTAATGCAGAGGATTGAGTCCAGATTTATTAAAATCATTCGGTTTCTTTGCTTATTTTAAATTAAATCATTTGTAAATTCCTGTATCTACTATTGCATCTATGATTAATTCGCGTTTAGTTTTAATTTTTTCTTTCAAGACTTGGTACCCTACTTTACTAATTTCGATAGCCTGACGTCTCATGATGAAATGAAAAGTTGCTAGAAAAAGTAGCTAAAAATTTTAGCTACAAGTTTAATTAATTTGTAGCTGTCTGTCACCAAATAATAGCTAGATCTAGCTATAAAGTTGCTAAGTTGGCATCACTGTCTGTGGTCTACCTGCTAAACCTTAATATTTATGTGAACAAGACGACCGAAACAAAAAACGAATGATTATTGAAAAAAAAAAATCATTATTAAAAAATAACAAAAACTATGAATAGTAATTATTAAAAAATAAAAACTATGAATGTAATTATTAAAAAATTACAAGCAAACCACAGATGAGATTTGAACCCTCGTTCGGCTCGCCATAATCGCACATACCAAAGCACCTTATCCACTGAGCTAGCACGCCGTATTCTAATTTGATTGAAATTATGAACTACTATGAGTTGCAGACAAAGTGAGTGTGTGTGTATCTATAGTATTGTAACATCTTATAGAAGAAGGTCGTAAGTCAAACCGAAGCGCCAGTCTATTGCTTTGTGCGATTGCCTATGGACTTTTGGTCGCTACTGTACAAGTCGTGCCATTAAAGATGAGACTTGACGCACCACGTGGCTTGACTTGCGCAGTAGACGATTTATGGGTCTCTTTAGCGGTATGAGGTCCCCGCTGGGGCGTCATCGGGGCGGGGGAAGGAGCGGCGGGAGGCGCGATCAAGTCTCAACTTTAATGGCACGACCTGTACGAAGTTTAAGTAGTAACAATTTCAAAATAAGATAAATGACTGTTTTGGAAATCACTTTATGCTTTACAAAATGCACCCGACTGCTCGGTAGGTAACGAAGTGTGCGTGTGGATTGAGTGGTCCTTTAAAAAAATAATTGTTGTTTTTTTTTTTTGAGTATTGTGTTGCTATATTATCGTCAATGTTTCCGCTTACTGATATTAAGTCATGTAAGTAGGTACCTATATTTATCAAAATGATTTATTTATTTTAAAATAGGAAAGGGATACTGAAGTCAACTTTTATCTGATAGTGTGAAGATAATTTATTTCATACATACAAGGTGTGCTCGCGACTTCATTTACGTAAGTATTATAATTATAGTCTCCCAGACCGGTTTTCGGCCACAGCAGCCAATCTCGATGGAGACTAGCCTTTAATAAAGGCTCAAAAAAATACCCAAGCCCAGAAGGACGGTATTTCGAGCTACCGTTAAAATCAATTGAATATTTGTGAATAGTTTACACAAATTCAATACCATTATTCCACACAAAAATGTTAAACATTATATCTAGTATATTTTGAGACACGAGTTCAGTATTTTCTCAGGTTAGCAGACTTTCTCGACATAGATTTCACAATTTTTTTATCTTCACCATGAAGTTTTCACAATTATTTCCTAAATTCTTCCTTGATTTCGTAAAAACATAATTAACTTTTACAAAGGAGCACTCAATCCACACTCACGCACATGGTAACGAAAGGTTCGTGTGACTCGGTGTGACCTACATTTAATACAATATGGGTAGGTAGTACTTTCGTACATGGAAAATAAAAAGTAATTAGAAAAATAAATAACTGAAACGTGTAGTTACCGTTTCTAGTATGTATTTACCACCTAAATATGATAGGACTGGTGACACTGGGAAAATTACCGTAAAGCAAACACCGCAGACCGTTGTATGGTCCAAATAGTATATCCTTACATACAAATTATAAAACAAAGTCTGAACGCGATAAACTCAAAAACTACCGAACGGATTTTCAAACGGTTTTCACCAATAGACGGAGTGATTCATGAGTAATAATGAGGAAGGTTTTGGTGTTTAATTCATTCAGGTTTTGTGTAAATTGGCTTAAATATGACGATTATTGTTGAAGAAGTCGGAAAAAATAATTACTGGCGTGCGCTGCGTAAATCGTAAAAAATACATAAAATTTATGTTCTACAGGATTGTTCATCTTAAAAACAACAAAAATGTCTGCGATGGCATATGTCTATATTCTAAGGATGACCCACAATAACTATTATTCCTTTTAACCTCTTTCGGAATTTGATAATAATTTCATTGTTATTTCCGAAACTATTTTGACCGGTATTATAAAAGGATATCACAGATTCAAAATTACGCGTAACAAAATAATTATGGTTGATGGCAACGCGGGCGCAGCGGTAGGAGTCAATGACCTTTTCCTCAGCTACTAGGTATGCTCCCTGGGAACGCCACAATTGCGGCGATAAGACCCCTCTTTGAGGAGTGGCTAGAGAGGCGCCACGGCGTCCTTACCTTCCGCCAGACGCAGGTCCTCACCGGACACGGCTGTTTCGGGAGGTTCCTGCGCAGGATAAGGCGGGAGGACACGCCCGGGTGTCAACATTGTGTGGATCGCCCGGAGGACACGGTGGAGCATACGGTGGAGGTCTGCCCAGCTTGGGCGGAGCATCGCCGTGTCCTCGTGGAGGCGATCGGCGGCGGTGATCTCTCGCGTCCGGCTCTGGTTCAGGCCATGGTGCGGAGCGAGAGGAAATGGGAGGCCGTCACCTCCTTCTGCGAAGCAGTAATGCTCGCGAAGGAGGAGGCGGAACGCGTGAGGGAGAGGCAAATTTCGCGCAAATTTCCTCAAAAAAGGTATGTAATCCCGGTAGTACGTTCCCGTGGGATATTTTCCGAAATCCACGCGGGCGAAGCCGTGGAGAAAAGCTAGTTAATAATAATAAACACTGTAATGACGGTGCAAACGTGTATGATCATTATGCTGGGGCTACATGGTCGCGTTATCGCGAACTAAACTTCGCGTGCTCTCTCTCGCACACTGGTCGATGTCTCGCTGTGCAACAGAGAGCGCATGAAGTTCGCGATAACGCGACAATGTAGCCTCAGACTCACAGGTAAAGTATTAAAAAAAAACGTATGTAGTATTATTTAGATGGAAAATCCACAATTTTACGACATTGCAACTTTCATAAAATTCCGTTTTGGTGTGTTTCAAACTCAAACTATTTAATTCAATTAAATCATTTACAGGCACTTTGAATTGTCAAGGGGTTGGTCAGTCAGAAAGATGAAGCTAGTTGCCCATTCCAAAGCGTAGTAGGTAGGTTCCTATGGAGAAGAACGGGCAAGAAACTCCACGGACACTCTTTTAAATCATAATATTGTTACAAAATATTGGTTACATTATTCGTGTTGAACATGTGAGAACAATGTAGAAAGACGTGCATGTTAAAAACGTCCGTAATAAAAAGATAAAAACAATTTAAAAAATATAATTAAAATAAAATAAGCCGTGGCAGCTAAGAGATAACTAGTCCCTACTGACGGCGCCCGTTCACGAACATGACGCATGGATCAGCAACATTTAGCTCAACAACCATTTTGAAGGGAACTTAAAGACCCAACACACTATTTATAAACATGAAATAACTAATATTGGTTTTCTAGCTAATCGGTTGAACACCAATTGATTTCTAAACTTTTGCAATAAAATTTCCGAACGTAGCTTAAAATTGACATTGACGTTTGTATAATCTGTTTCCGGCCTTTTCCTTCGCTCCCCCGTTGCAAACATGGCGGTGACCAACATTTCTAAAAAGCGAAAAGTACGTTGAAACGAGTGTTTATTACTGAAATACATAATACAAATCGTTAAACGATAACTGAAAAGCCTATAAACATAAATAATTGGTCCAATATATTTGTGAAACTTGTGATGTTAGTGGATATTCCAGTACTTGTCACCTGCACTGGGATTGTTATGTTTCTGTTGTACCTTGTTTTACCGTAACGTATTTGCGCCGAATCTGTTAAATAATCATGTGGCCAAAGTACCAGCTGTGTGTCCGGAAAGTTTTCGTTACAAAATGCAATGACCAAAACATAACCTCTCGGTGAATTTGCAGTTCGTCGGAGACGGAGTTTTCAAAGCGGAACTCAATGAGTTCTTGACCAGGGAGCTTGCTGAGGATGGCTACTCCGGTGTGGAGGTGCGTGTCACTCCGACTCGCTCGGAGATCATCATTATGGCGACAAGGACACAAAGCGTGCTCGGAGAGAAGGGCCGCAGAATCCGTGAGCTGACCTCCGTGGTTCAGAAGAGGTTCAACATCCCCGAGCAGTCAGTGGAGCTGTACGCCGAGAAGGTGGCGACCCGTGGTCTGTGCGCTATCGCGCAGGCTGAGTCGCTCAGATACAAACTCATTGGAGGTTAGTTTCTTTACTTTCGCTCATGTTTTAGCTCTTTTAACCCTGTAAAACTATCACACTTAGTTTGTACTGTAAGTTCTAAATCTATAAACTAATTGTTTTAAAATTAATTAAATCTAAGCATCTTTCATTCTGTGATGCTCTTGCATGTTTCTTGCTCATTATTCATCATTGTACTTGTGATGCATAGTGATGATGAGTTTAAAATTTCTACCACAAATCTTAACACTTTCATGCCAATTTACAGATCCACCCCCAGTTACTGAATGCCCAACCAAGACAGTTCAGTACAATCACACATACATTAACTCAATCCTTCTTCCTATGGGGGTAGGCAGAAACTACAGAATGCCACCTGTTACAATCCTTACACACTCCTTTTGCTGTGTTTACATTCATACATCTGGTTGCAAGTAATAAAAATACATCACGTCTGTGTTATGATCAGGGACTTGAAACGTTATGCAAGGTCCGGTAACGATAATTTGTACCGTTTCACCAGGATCACAACAAAATTAATTCCTTGGCTATGATACGTATATATATACTAGCAAACGGAATGAAACTTTACTCTGTTTAATAACAATATCAAAAATATATTGGTATAACAAAATAATAATGTTATTCATTTTCATACGCAACATTGCCAATAAAAATTGTGAAGATGACACTTTCACTGGCTGGTGGCTGGTGGTAATGGTGGGCGACGACGGAGCGGTGGTCAGCAGGAAAAGTTCTTAAGAATAATGTTATACAAATGAATCTGTAACATTATTACAAGCAGATATAAGCATAATGTTACCTATAATGTTACTTAAAATGTTCCACAATTATGATATTCTATAACTTTTTTTTGTGACGTTATTGATATTTTACCCAACTACAGTGAAGCATAAGGAGGGTTATGATTTTGACCGGTATGATGTATGTATGTACATCTGTTACCTCATAACTCCTGAACTACCGATCATAATTTGACAAATGAGGTATCATTGCAAGCGTCTTGATCGTCCACTGGTTATTGGCTATGTGATGTCACATTAAATGCAAAATAGCACCTAGAGGACATAAAGTCATAAATTTATAAAAAAAAAAATTGTGCCTTGTTGTGTATCAAATGAAAGGGCTTGACGAGCACATTACAAATATGTATATGTATGTATGTGTGTGTGTTTATGAATATGTATTATCTAAGTAAATAAATATGTTTAAATTGTTAAAAACGATCAAAAGAGAGACTGTGCTACGTACGGCGCGGCTGTAAAATTAATACCTATTATACAATAAAACTCAAACAACAAAAAAAACAATTCCATTCCGGGAGTGCCGACAGAAGTGAAAACTTGAAAAAAAATCGGCACTGCGGTAATCAACGCGTTGATGTCTTTTACTCCAGGTGTTGATAAATTGCGTTACAGTGTCGCGAAATCAATGGTTTAGTCCCATCTCAAAAATGCCCAACGCGCCTTAAGAAGTTTTCACTTCAAGAAATTTAAAGCTGCTCTGCAAATACTTTATCACGAAATTATAACCCCAAAATAATTTAAATAAAAAGTAACTTCAAAAACTACAACCCGAATACTGAAAAATCACGCTCTATGGTCAAGATAAAGGCTCTTTCAAACAGGCGCGACACGCGACCCGACACAAAGACACCGCTCGTCGCGCGACGAGCGGTGTCTTTGTGTCGCCAATAAAAAACTAAGAACATGGTTTTTAGAAACTGGGATTAATATCATTCAATTTTTATTGTAACCTTGGTCACTTACGGATGCACAAATATGCTAATTCACAAGTGTGGACAGATTGCAGATGAATGATGATGACTTTTGGACAAGATTTGTATTTGCCATTAATGCATGAATGTGTGTGGCCACAGTTACAGCAATACTTCCTTCAATATTGTCAATCACGTTTCACATTCCAAATCATTCATCAATTCCTATCATTATTACCACACTAGCCGCATGCCCTGAACCTGACATCACCACTCATGGTGGTCTTGTTTTTGACTGGGGACACATCATCACCTTTGTTTCGTATCCGCAGTTTGCTAACTAGCTTGGCTTTATCCGTACTGTATTATGCAAGTTTACATTACTAACATGTTAAATTATCATTTCATTTAACATCAAGCCTGTATTTTCTGAAGGTATGTGCAGCAGAGAATATGCAACATTTTGCCAGGAAAAAGTTCTATCTAATAGGGAAATGTCAGTAACTAGGCAATAGCCTAGGCACAAATTCAGACTGTTACTGACACTTTCCCCGATATGAAAAGGCAATAATAGATCCTGACTTGAACCCCTAGCTCCAATCCTCCACATTTATCCGTTGCCCTGTGCAATTTTGATATTCAGTGTATTTTCCTGAATAAATATGAAGCCTAACATACTTTTAGAAAACTGAGATGATTGTTATTACTTCATTTGTAACTTACAGAATAAATTATTGACAAAAGTTAATTCTTTTTACAATTTTTATTTAATCAACCATGTCATCTTTCGCCAGGTCTCGCCGTGCGTCGTGCGTGCTACGGTGTCCTCCGTTTTATTATGGAGTCTGGTGCCCGTGGTTGCGAGGTAGTTGTCTCTGGCAAGCTGCGTGGTCAGCGTGCCAAGTCTATGAAGTTCGTGGACGGCCTAATGATCCACTCTGGTGACCCGTGCAATGACTACGTCAACACAGCTACACGACACGTGCTGCTCAGGCAAGGAGTACTCGGAATAAAGGTGAGAACAAAACCTGTGGGCTTAAATTCACGTAATTTCATGCCGCGCCGGCCAAGTTGCGGTTCAGTTCAAGTTAGAGTACATGCATGTAATTTTTGAATTGCTCGTAGAATGCGCTCGCATGACGCGGGTGTATCTATTAGTGGTAGATTTACAAAAATTGTTGTTTTGTTCGAAACTTATTACCCTTCTGATCTCATCCAATCATGAAAACAACTCAAAATTATTTTGAAACCAGAATTTTCGACTATCGAAAGTGGCCAAAGCTCGCGTAATACGTGAACAAGATTTACTTTAATATTAATAATTAAATAAATCTGTACACGTGTGCTATGTGATATTATAGATTAAACAGGCGCGACACGCGACGCGACACAAAGACACCGCTCGTCGCGGGACGAGCGGTGTCTTTGTGTCGCGCCTGTTTGAAAGAGCTTTAAATCTAATATAAAATTCGAATTTTATTGTGCTTTATTTTTTGCGCCACAATATCAGGGATTTCCAGCCCCTCAATGGCTAGAGGTCTAATATTTGTGGCAGATTGAATCAGCTTGTTTATTGGAGGGCTTGTCTGTACAGGCTCTGGTACGGTGCAAGCTGGACATTTATATTTAAAACTATTTATGTTCATTTTATAAGAAAATGTTAAATATTTCCTAACGGCCAATTTTTCAATCGTCAGATAACATTTATCTAAAGCATAAATATGACTATATTTTCTACACAAATGCTGTCTGAAGACTGAAAAATCAGCCCTTATTCTTTCATCAAACCAACTTTATCACTCTCTAAAATCGTACTTGGTAGATCAATTTTAAACTGATAACAGTATAACAACCTGCAATGTGAAAACAATTTCTAGGCAGTTTCAAGATCTGTCGGCAAAATCTGGGGAAAGTCTCATTCCACTAGATGTCTTTAGTAACCCATTTATTTTCTTGTAAAGGTGAAGATCATGTTGCCATGGGACCAAGCAGGCAAGAACGGTCCCAAGAAGCCACAGCCCGACCACATCCTGGTAACCGAGCCCAAGGACGAGCCCGTTCCTCTGGAGCCAACAAGTGACGTGCGTTCCCTTGCGCCTGCACCTCTGCCCCAGCCCGTGCCACCCGTGGCTTAGGTCTTAAGCTAATAATTAATAAAAAAAATCTAACAATACCTGTTTCTTTTTTTGCATACGACATCCATCCTTGTAGAAGCTGAAAGATGCTTAACCCGGCTTTCTACAATCTTTACGCACCTACTCCTTTTTAACAGACTTTTAAAAAGGAGGAGGTTCTCAATTCGATTGTATTTTTTTTTGTTTCTTCAGAACTGCAGAACTTTCGATTTTCGAATTTAAAAAAAAAAAATTGTATCCTCTGGTACATCCTCCGTGGTGTTCCAAGGCCTATTTAGGGATGACCGTAAACGGGACTTACGGGAATGGATAGGAATCGACAATAATAATTATTCATGAATATGTTGGGACGTAATAATAATAATTATGATTATTATGTCCTTTATTTCATATACATACTTATAAATTATATTTTTAAATATTAGAACATATAAAAAATATAAAAACATTTAAAAATATAAAAAATAGTAGCCCACCGGTATCGGGAACAGGGTCCAAGCTACCGGCGGTCAGGGCTCCAGAGAGAGGAACCTTCTGACAATGCGAGCCGTGTCCAGGAGTACTGCTTTCTGAACCAAGCCCTTGATCCAGCTGCCCAACGAGAGCCTCCTTAGGTGTTGGTCGAGGCTCTTGGCGATTAAGCCATTGGCTGTCACGACTATCGGCACAATGATTGCTGAATCCACATCCCACATGTCGACAACCTCGCGAGCCAAGTCAAGATACTTGATTTGTTTATCTTTCTCAGCTTTCACGAGGTTCTCGTCATGCGGGACCGTTATGTCAATAATCATTGCGCTCCGCTCTCCTCGATCCACCACCACTATATCAGGCTTATTGGCAACAATAGTTCTGTCAGTGATGATGGATCGATCCCAGTACAATGTGATATTTCCATTTTCGAGAACTGGGTCGGGCACATACCTGTAGTACGGCACTTCCGATTCCACAAGGCTGTACTTCAGAGCAAGTTGCTGGTGGATAATCCTGGCTACAAGGTTGTGTCTATGCAAGTACTCTTCATTAGCTAGACGAGAACACCCGGAGATAATATGTCGGATTGATTCTCCCGGACGGTGGCATGCCCGACAGATGTCAACCGTGCCGTCCTTCACAATGAATCTCCGGTAATTGTTCGTCATCATAACTTCGTCCATAATTGCACAGACAAAACCTTCGGTTTCCCCAAAGAGGTCACCACAACGCAGCCAGGCTACGGACGCTGGTAAATCTACATCGGGCCCATGCAGGGCCCGGAAGTAGCGTCCGTGAAGCTCCTTACTCTGCCATATCTCCATGCGGTTCTTAGTGTCAAGCACTACAGGCTTGCGCCAGTTCTCTTTAGCCAAGGAGAGCGGGGTGAGGCCCTTGTCCACCACGACCACATCTCGATGCATCCCCACGTCGGCTTCTAGGAAATATTCCCTGAGACTGCATATCTCGCGATTGTGGAGGGTCTTAGCGTTTAAAATGCCTCGACCACCACACTTTCGCGGGATATACAATCTCATTACTGATGACCGTGGGTGATGCATTCGATATGCAGTCAGCAACGTACGGAGCCTCCTATCCAAGGCGTCGAGTTCGGTCTGACTCCATTTGAGTATGCCGAAAGAGTACATCAAAACCGGCATAACCCAACCGTTGAAGGCGCGCACCTTGTTTCCGCCTGATAGAAGACTATTTAATACTTTTTTCAGGCGGCCAAAGAAGCGCTCCTTCAACGATTGCTTCATGTCAGTAACATTGATGCCCAACGCTTCCGACATACCCAAATACTTATAGGTTTCGGATGCGGAGAGGGCTCTAAGGTTTATGGAATCCGAGAGTTGGGTTCCCACGGATTCCATAATCTTCCCTCGCTTTACATGCATGACCGCACATTTGTCCACACCAAATTCCATCCTGATGGCGCTACTAAAAGTTTCAGTTACTTTCAGTAGCTCCATCAGTTGCAAGTTGTTGGGGGCAAAGAGTTTTAGGTCGTCCATGTAGAGGAGGTGAGATATAACCTGACCACCTCTCCTCAACCGATAGCCAAGACCTGAATCCTCCAGCAGTGTGCTTAGAGGATTCAGGGCTAAGCAGAACCAGAGCGGACTCAAACTGTCGCCTTGAAATATGCCTCGCTCGATCCTTATCGGCTCGCTATTCCTCTGGATATTTCGACATCCTGGATAGCGAAGGACCGTCCTCCATTGCCCCATACACGACATCAGGAAAGTGCGCAGAGTTATATCTACTTTATACAACTCCAGCACCCTCATGAGCCATGTATGTGGCACCGAGTCATAGGCCTTCTTATAATCTATCCAGCATGTCGACAGATCCTTTCGGGAACGGCGAACCTGTTGGCTAATGGCCATATCAATGAGGAGTAGCTCCTTAGTACCGCGGGACCCGTTCCTACATCCATTTTGAGAGGCAGACATGATGGAGTTGGTGTCAATATGTTTGTTAATTTTAGCTCTCAAAACGGATGTAAGAACTTTATAGACCGTCGGTAAACACGTGATCGGTCTATAATTTTTGGGTTCCGCGGTGCTACCAGATTTATGGAGCAGGTGGGTAACTCCTGTCGTTAGGAACTGGGGTAGCGAACCAGACTCCAAAGCAGTCTGGTACTGAGCCGCCAAGCGAGCATGCGATCTTACGAACCATTTGATCCAGAAGTTGTGCAGCCCGTCCGGCCCTGGAGACTTCCAGTTAGGTAACGGACGGACTGCACGAGCTACATCTTGGGGGCAGATAGTAATAGCCCCCATTTCTGGTATTGAATCGCAGGCTCGCTCGACTTCCCGAGTCCAATCACCTTCGGTGTGACTGACAGGTACCGACCAGATGCTGCGCCAGAAAGAGCACATGGCATCTTCATCCGGTAGATGCGTGTCAGTCACACCTTGGTTTGGTCGCTCCCAAGCCCTATAAACCCACCTTTCATCGCTCTGGAAGGTGCGATTCTGAGTGTATCGTTCTACTCGCCGCTTATACCTACGAATACGGTTCGCCCATGCATACACTTTCTGCTTCAGGAAGTCGATGCGCTCTGTGACACGGGTCATATAGTCCTGAGGGCTGATATCAGTCCCTAAGAACGCCCGCCTCACAAAGCGCATCACTCTAGGGCGAGTATTGCCCTCCCTGAAGCAGATTAGTTTGCCAATGAGCGTTCTGGCCCCACAAATACGGCGCTCAATTCTGCACTGCCAAGCTGGTACGGCTGGTTTTGGTCGTGTAGCTCTAGAGTCATTAGAAAATTTGACGTGAGCTACACGACATACCGCTACAGCCGCGCAGTACAGAATTGAATGTGTATCAGTGAGGTCTTCGCAGTCATCAAAATAGTTTGACAACTGCGAATCCAGAGCCGCCACCAGCGCCCTATTTTTGTTATGCATGGGCAAACGAGGTAAACGTGGTCTAAGTTCGGGCGACATAAACCGATATTCGTGAATCGCACCCTCTAAAGCACTCCTCAATTCTTCATTGCACTGGGTACTTACATTTGTAGCCCTGTCATCAATCCTCTCGTCAGCTTGACTTGTAATAATCTGTGATGGTACTATAACACTCCGCACCGGGGGGGCGATGACATGGCTACTTTGCATTTCACTTCGCAGGCGATCAAGTACAGTGTCATCCAACATATGATTACGCTGGATGACCCGCACCTGATCCGACAGTCGTTGTGCCGAAACGTTGACAGCTGGCTCAAGCACCTGGAAAAGAGAGAGCATCCGAACACGGTACGCGGTCAGATTGTTTCCCCCCTCTGTAGCCCCATAGTATGAGCGCATGACGTTTTCGTTAATGGATCGTGTCCATCTCATGCGCTGCACACTTCCGCCGGGAGCTGGGACCCTATCAGAGGCCGGTGGGCCTCGGGGTCCTAAACCGTCCGGCGGCCGGCGTCTTCCCCG
This sequence comes from Omphaloscelis lunosa, assembly GCA_916610215.1. Classification (NCBI taxonomy): domain Eukaryota; kingdom Metazoa; phylum Arthropoda; class Insecta; order Lepidoptera; family Noctuidae; genus Omphaloscelis; species Omphaloscelis lunosa. The sequence goes on along the minus strand of OU744248.1, from coordinate 22,581,999 downwards.
TCGGCGAGCAGGTGGCGGCGTCGTGGGCGGGGAAAAATACTCGTCGCTCGAGCTCGACGCAACTGCCGCGGCCGGTGTCATCACAGCATTCACAGTGGGGCTGAGTACCGGCGGCGACGAGGCGGAGCTGAGCGGTGAGTCCGGAGGTGGTAGGCGTGCACGTCGAGCTGCTGATCGTGTCAACATTAATTCTTCATTTTCCCGTTCATTGTTTTATCGGAGGTGACATCTGTCATGTCACCTCCGATTCGGCAGTTTTTAGAATAATTCTATTTCATTTTGGTCAGTTTGAACTCTTTACTAGTTTTTTTGTGTAGTTTTCAGGATCCAGGTTCGGTTTGTACGGAAAAACTATTGTAAAAGTGAGTGAAAATTTATTATTGTTAAAATTACGAGATATTAAGAGGTTTTGTTGACACGGTGTTGCCATTATTATTATTATGATTATTATTATATAATTATTAGGTACAGTTTACTTTGCCGGAACAGGTCTGGAATGAGGAGCCAGACCAAAAGAGATACAAAAACCAGCAAGGCAGCATGTGGCGAGCTGTTGGGCAGTAGCGACCCCACGGACCCTATCTCCCGGGAGAAGTCTTGTTCCTCACCTCTGGCTTGCCTGTATTGGCTGGCTGGAGTGATCACTGACGAGGAACGGAGCTCCCACCTCATTCTTGCCTTAATTTGCCGGCTTGAGAGGAGATTTGCAAGAGTAAACGTGCTCGGAGGTGGGAAGTATTCCAGTAAGATGCTGGTAGGGATCTTGACCGTACTTCCGGGATTATCCTGATAGCCGTGGAATACCTCTCCACTCCTTATAAGCACCTCAGGACATGTTGCCCCCTTTACACTACGACACTTTGTGCTAGCAACCCTTTTCACGGCCCCATTATAGAGTGTGCAAGTCACCCCCTGCCATTTTCCTGTGTATTTTATATAAAATATTGGTCAGGCAGGGCCATAGTCTTTCCATAGTTCCAGGTAACCAATCTATTATAGCCACCCAAATCTATAGCCCAATATGTTTTATTTCCATGTTCTGCAATAGCTCAACAACAACCGGGGGTTGTCCTTGGATGCATTTGTATAGTGCATACAGAGATTATCGTCGGTTGGTGCCTCAACGCTTAAAAATTTCTAAGGGGCCTCTGCGAGTTGGCTGTGGCCGGGTCGTACGCCTTCCAAAGGCCCGGGACCCCAAGTTCCTGAGATATGTCGAAGACTAAATAAAAATAATTATGAGGTTGTTGATTGGATTTTAAAAAATTTGGATAAAGAACGACTGCACACTTAGCATGACCACAATAGAAACTGGTTTTGTCGACGGAAGAATAGACAAAATGACTGATGAACAATCACAATCTGTCATTTTTTATATTCTTCCGTCGACAAAACCAGTTTCTATGGTCGTCATGCTACGCGTGCTGGTTGTCTTTGGTGGAATGTTTATATAGCTTCGCAGCGTGGTGGCTGACTAGTCTCACAACATGACAACACAGGCTCGCATCACAGCGTGGCTGGCTAGTTAGCCTCACGACGCGACAATACCGGCTTTCATTACAGCGTGGCTGGATAGCCTGACAACGTCACAACACAGGCTCGCATCGCAGCGTGGCTGGTTAGCGTCGCAACGCAATACGTTTACCAGAGAAGCACTTTAATGAATATGGAGATAATTCAAAGAAAAACAAACAACACGACCGTTTATACCAACATTTATTTAAAAACCTGACTACATTCACCCCAAACCAAGTGCATTAAAATTATTGCTAAAGACAAAAATGTCGCTGGCGATACACAACATAATCAAAATAATAAGGAATACACGATTCACAAAAATAATGCAACTTGAAATATTAATAACCAGCTTCAATTCCAAAGAGATATGTGCTCGTTGAGATGTCCGGACAGATTTTAATTATTAATGAGAATTATTAACAGACCATGATTGGACAAAAATGGAACTAAACACAAATGAAATGATCTGTAAACATAAATAGCATGCAATAGCATAGCCTGAAATAGCTCTTAATCACTGTTATATACTTTGAAATAGCTCTTCTAGCAAATGAGTCTTCAAGATTCCGGCCTCAGCCCAACGACAAATTAATTCCATTGTGACAAAAAAAAATACTGACAGACAATTCCGTTTGTATAATAAAAATCTATATTGAATAAATCACTTATCAGTCTAACTTAAACATTCCTTATGTCTTAAATAAAATTGGACCGACATTAAATAAAAATTAAACTTAAATACATAAAGTTCATCTTCTAACTACAATATAATAATTATACTGATTTGTATAACAACCAAAAGATTATGCTATGAAATGCATTGGAATACATTGTAAGGGTGGATTATTCAGCGATGGCAGTCTTCTCAAGCATGTCTCTTTAGCGTTCAGCTGTCATAAAGCATTATCTTACTCTTTCATTTCAGGGTTGCCATAGCTAAATAATTTGCCTGTTAAGTTGAATTTTTGTACTGCAATGGTTTGGATAGCTTGTTCTTACATTTAGTGATGTCCAATAGGACGGTGTTTTGTTCGCCTTTAAATGGATGTTGGTTGACCTTTACAGAATGTTTTTTTTTTTATTTGACAAATTATATTTTATCAAGCTGTCAGTTTTATTGTAAAAATATCGAACAATCTTTTAAATTAGATTTTGTTGACAATGTCCAACAGTTAGAAATGCTTTTAAATACATACATACAGAAAAATATGCTCTAAATTAACCTTTATTTAAAAAAATTGTAGTAGCCCGTTAAGAATCCGTGTATTCGTCAAATAATTTGCAACTGAAGTACACTAAACCATAGACACATCCAGACGTGTAGACTGCACACTTGCGTAGTTTTGATATAAAAGAACGACAGTGATGTAGATAGTTTTCTGTTCACCTTAACTGACCTTACGTACGAAATATTTACCTGAAAACACGCAAAAACATGTAAGTATTAAAATTAAAATCAAGTTATTACAAAACTTATCAGTTGGTGGCTCGAGCGAACATTAATAGGCTGAGAAATTTGCAAAAGTCTCCACAGTTCAGTTTTGTTAACATTATGCAAATTCATTTAACTTTGTAATAAAATTCTTGAATTCAAAAAAACAGGACAAATGGAAGTATGAATGACGATGCCAAAAAGCTGGACATATCAGGAAAACTTGGACCGTTCCTAATTTTAATTCTGAGTGGGCCACGCACAACCTGACTTAGGACCGGTGAAAAGAAAAAGCGAATGTAATGAAATACACTGCTTCAAGGATAATAAGAATAGTCAAAATGACATAAGACAGTCCCTCAAAACGCCTACCCTTCACCACTTCCTAGTGCCTTTAGCTGGGAAGAAGTGGCGCAAGAAACTCCCCAGCAGCACAGCTGTCTGTTCAAGTTAGAAATGATTCTATACAATAGTATGCAAAATAATTTACATATGCTGCACAAAAAACAATTTAAATGATAAATTATTGGCCATATGTCAGCTAGCACACGCCAATATACCAACCAAAAACATCGAGAACTATACTCAAGCAGAAACAAAACAAAAAAACTAAGCGTAAATATCTAAATAAAGCCTCCAGACAAAGGGCGTGCCCGCTTACATAAAGCTATATATAGCTGTAATTGGAAGTTATAAATGATAAACTAGGAAAAGCTGTTGGTGAACGTTTCTACAATGGGGATAAACACTGCCACTTGCTCACTTCAGATGGCACTGAATGCCAGCGTCTAATAACTTGACAGCTACCCATATATTTTTTGTAAACAAGCGACTTCTCTACGCATAATTAATAATTGAGTCCAGTTGCGCAGCTGCTTACTGCAAAAATACGGGGCCCCATGTATTTGCCAAAGATGTTATAAGAAGAAAACTGTGGGAGAAAGCTCTCGGAAAAAAAAAATGGAATCTGATATTTCGTCGAGACGATGATCGTCGCTCAGGTGATGCTCCCAAGAAAGTCTTGTTTTCATTACATACAGGCACTTGTGATGTGATATTATCCTTACATATTATAAAACAAATTCCCCCGCCGCGACTGTTTGTCTGTCTGAACGCGATAAACTCAGAAACTACCGAACGGATTTTCAAACGGTTTTCACCAATGGACGGCGGCGGCGTGATGCATGCGGAAGGTTTTAGTGTATAATACATTAAGTATTTATGTAAATTGGCTGAAATTTGACGATTATTGTCGAAGATGTCGAAAAAAATCATGCCGACTGGGAAATTTATTGGCGTGCGCCGCGGAAATGCTAAAAGTTACATCAAATTTATGTTCTACAGTAATGTTCATCTTAAAAAGTTCAACGAAAAAGTCCGCATGGCATATGTCTATCTTCTAAGGATGACCCACAATAACCATTTTTATCTTTCAGAATTTGATAAAAATTTCATTGTTATTTTCGAAGCTACATATTTTGACCGGTATTATATTAATCCTTATCCAATAAACTATGTTACTTAAATTGAGCATTTAATATAGATTAAAATATGCCTTGACATCATTTCATTTAAACGAATAGTTTAAAAGATATCACAGATTCAAAATTACGCGTGACAAAATAATTATGGTTGACCGTAACGCGGGAGCAGCGGTAGGAGTCAATGACCATTTCCTCGACTTAGGTATGTAATCCCGGTATCGATAGTACGTTCCTGTGGGATATTTTCCGACATCCACGCGGGCGAACCCGCGGGCAAAAGCTAGTATAGGTATATAATTCTTCTGTAAATGTGTTTGTCATCTAACTCCTCCTAAACGGCTGGACCGATTTGGATGAAATTTTGTGTGCATATTTAAGTGGGTCCCTGGATGGTTTTAAAATACAATTAGACCCGGTAGGTTCGGCCAGAACAACGTCTGTCGGGTCCACCAGTGTATTAATAAAACAAGATGGCGTCGTTAGTTCAGATTGTGGCCACGCGCCAAAAGATCCTTGCACAGCTGTACTCACTGCTGCTGCACATGCTCCATGGGCGGCGCCATGCGACACACGAGCTGCACGGCGGAGGCGACGGCGGAGCGCAGGGCGTTGGGCAGCGCGGGCTTGGCGGCGGCGCGCTCGGCCGCCACGCGCAGCTCGCGGAACGTGTTGCGCGTGTACGGGTTCCGCCGCGACGCGTAGCGCCACGTCACGAAGTAGTAGTACACGAAGGGCGTGAGGAGCCCGCAGTAGCCGCTGTGGATGGTCGGATTGAAGATTATGAACAAGTTGTTACAAAGATTTAACACTAGAAATGGCTAGACAATACCCCCCAATTTAAAAGAAGTTTTCTTAACACTTTCCTCAACTTCATTCGAAATTTTCGTCTTCAACAACACATCCGTAATGACATTAACAATCCTTTTGAATTTTTATCGATTCTACCTATCTATCGAGCATAAGTTAAGTTAAGTAACTCGACGATTGTCATGCCAAGTGTGTGGCGTTTATAGGGTGCTGGATTGTCCCATTTAAACTTAAGATTTTTCTAGTTCACAATAAGTTCGATCACTTCTGTTCAGATTGCTTGCTTAGATTAAATCGCATGTGACAACGCCATCAAAAATTCACGATAATAGCTCAAAGTAAAATTATAGTTATAATTATGTTATACCTCATCATGTAATTATTCTGATCAAATATAAATTATTTGATACGACAAACAACTAGCTATTATTTTACCACTGGTTCCAAGTTATACCACACAAGGGATATTATAATAACCCCCAGGTGCTAGAACAAACAGTACACGGCTGTGACACACAGAGTATTAGAAAAAGTTCGGCTTATTATAGCGTCATCTCTGTCACACATAGCTGTGTGTCTCTTCCTAAACTTCGACTGTCATATTAAGGTGCATTCTCAAAGTTGTTTTGATTATTTAAGGAGGATTCGCAGCCCGCAAACTTCAAATTTTCTTACGTTTTTTGCAATGTACAGGTCAGTGTTAAGTTGTATCCTGATTAAAATATGATTCGCGACCATAACAGATATGTATTTACAGATTTATAGTCATCAGAAACATTAATACATCGCTCTAAGTTAGATTTATTCCATTGAATGACTTTTCATGATATGTTTTTTTTTTTCTGTCATTGACAGCTACTTGCGACGTTACCAACTTTAAGAATACACCCTCTTAAAACCCGGTTTCTGTAATAGTCTCGTTGGCATCTTTTAAAAGTAATAAGTATACTCACAAGAGCGCCATGATGGCGACAAGCGGAAACAGAATGATCTCCGCGAGCGCGGCGGCGCGCAAGATGTTGCGCGACTGGAACTCCACCAGCGAGATGAGCAGGCGCGCCACCCACATGGAGTTCTGGCCGAGGGTCTGTGGAGATGTGAGAGAACACAATCAGAAAGGTTACATTATATTTCACCTACAATGCTGTAGTCAGGCAGCATCGGCCTAGTTCCCACCCTGAGGTTTGCTCGCTGCCACTCCGGCAAAAAAGTGGCTGATTTGAACACATAATACCTACTTATTGGCATCAGAATTACGCATTTTAGTTACTAAGTAAGTAATAGATGAAATTCTGACGTCACATTTTGAGATTCTACTACACATATTGAATGGCATTGGCGACTGTTTTATTACAACAATACTTTTGCTTAATATGCTCTTCGAGACATGGATGTCTTTGTAAAGAACAGTTCAAGATATTATGTGAAGAGCAAACTGTCGAGTGTTAAATTTTCACACAGATTTTACTAATACAATTGTTGTTTTTTTTTTCTTACCAGGAATCCTGTACTCGCGTTCGTCGTTTAAAGGATTTTTGGTAGGTAGGTTTAGATTGTGTACGATAAGTATTCACATGTTGTGTGCAAGTAAACTAGACTGTACTGTTGTTAGTAGAGGATCATTTTCTGCTATTCTATAATTTCTACACAAATCGGTATCAAGCAAGCTACCTCTTTGCCAAAATTCATGAAACATGTCTGGCAGTTTAGTATTTAAAACGTAGCAAACAGACAGACATTATTTAAGTGTACATTTTTAGATTGTAATTTATATAACTACCTAGTACACTACCGCAGCATCTGTTAATGAATAACAGAAGTGTACCACCGTAGTCATAAACGAACTTTCATATGTACAACTTTCTTTTTGTAATTATAACTACTTGCAATTTCCATATAATTGTTCACAAGTTTATGTAACCATTGTTTCTGTGAAAAACACAACCCTATCTTTGAGGTCGCACAGTCGGGTAAAAGATATTGAATTTAGGTTTCTCTCACACAACAAGGACGACAATATTCATTGTTAATTCATAAGTATATAATTACTGTGCTTGAACTTTGAACCATTGTCGTCCTTAATGATGCTTGTGCAGGGTGACGTTGTTTTATATCGATCAACACTTGTGATTAGACATGAACAAGGCAGTTTTAATACCGTAGATATTATTTAAGTAGGGAATTTCCTTTATCAAAAATTTCTGACACGATATCGAGTAATTTGCAGACCGACTTTTCAGCACGGTCAGAAAAATAAGAACTACATATTTATTTATATCTACTAATCATAAAGTTGAAGAATTTGTTTTCTTGTTTGAACGCGCTAATCTCTGGAACTACTAAACCGTTTTTTTTTGCATTTGATATCTCAATTCTTGAGGAAGTTGTAAACTTCCTCAAGAATTGAGCTATTTAACATTACAATACCTTAAGAACGGAGCAAAAACAAAAAAGTCAGAAATAGCGCTAAGGGAAAACGAAGTAACAGCGCGGGCGAGCGGGCGATGTGATGCGACGCGGTGAATCGGGGCCTTACTTTCACGCGAACGAAGTTACGGACGGAGACTAGTTTTACTTAGAAAAATAATAATGATAAAGGAATCATAAGCTAATTAAGATTCTGCTCGCGTCAAGATTACTTGAATGTACAAAGATACAGACAGAACATACGTTTAAGTAAATTATAAAACTTACTACTTATATTATAATAACTAAGTACAGTCATGCCATTATTGGCGGCATCTATGTATACGCAGCACAGTTTTAATCGTTTGCTCTACAGCGAGCCATGGAAAGGTCTAGAAAAAAAAGTCTATTTGTCTACTAAGAACAACGTAGATACAGTCGGTTCAAAAAGATGTATACATCAACAAGAATAATTCATTTAACTGTCATCAATGTCTGCTTTATTTCATAATATTGTACTTAACAATTTGTACTCACTAAACGTCATTGGGCAAGTATTTAATTGTATATATTGATACTCTACCCTCGAAGTTGTGGACGATTATGTTAACCTAGGACAAACTGTCCAGTTAGGTAGGTTCAACTTTGAAAGAGGTCTATCATCGAAACCGACTCGGCTGCGCAGCGTTCGGGAAGCTACGTACTATCTCGTCTCATATACCACAGTGTCACAACACGAAAGTTGTTGACCAGTGCGTATTGCCAGTGATGACCTATGGCACTAAAACGTGGTCGCTCACAATGGGCCTCATTAGAAGGCTGAAAGTTGCCCAATGGGCAACGAAGAGGACTATGCTCGGAGTTTCCCTACGTGATCGAATCAGAAATGAAGAAATCCGCAGGAGAACCTAGGTAACCCACATAGCCCGAAGAATTGCCAAACTTAAGGCGAAGAATTGCCAAACTTAAGTGGCAGTGGGCACGGGACATTGCTCGCAGAACAGATGGCCAATGGGGCCGAAAGGTTCCGGAGTGGCGACCGCGTACCGGAAGAGATAGCGTTGGAAGGCCTCACTCAAGGTGGACCGATGGCCTGGTGAAGGCCGCAGGAATCCGCTGGTTGCGAGAAGCACAAAACCGGTCGAAGATGTGGTGATTGGGCCTAAGTCCTATGTCCAGCAATGGACGTCTTTCGGCTGAAATGATGATGACACATTGGTACAGTATTATGGAACACAAATTGTAGAAATATGAGTTCTTGTCCATGTGACTACTACCTAAGTACTGGTAAGACGATTCTAGTTTACGTAAGACAATTTATTTATCAATGTTACTACGTCAACATGATAGCTGTTAGTAAATTAACTTTTCGTATAATGACGGTTTTTATTATATTACAGAAACGCCGTATTATTGTGAGTTGATGGTGTTGCTCAAATTAATCAATCAATAAAGTTTGATAGTACAATCTATTTTATTTCTCACTAGCTTCCGCCAGCGGGTTCGCCCACGTGATATATTAATAAATTATAGCTAATTATATATTCATTATAATCGGTGATAAATAGAGATATTGTAGCATTCTACTAATTCAAGACTTTTTTTAAATCGGTCCAGTATTTTTTGAATTTATTCATTACAAACAAACATACAAAACGTCAGTGAAGTTCTAACAGTGCGTAAGTCATTTTATAAGTGTTTTGAGATTTCACACTGCGAAAGTCACCAAATTACTTCAATGGAAAAGATTATTGGGATTTTCATGGGTTCAAATCATCACAGAGTTCATTTGTATTAATAATTAAACATAATAAGGCCTTAAACGTAAGTTACATTCATTTCATACGGTTTTCTCACTCTCCTGTAAAGTAACCATTTTTGTCTTCCGTACTGTTAGAACTTCACTGACGAAAAATGAAATCTTTTCTCTTTTTTATATTAGTTTAGATGCTTTATATTTATCTATACATATAACGACACTGTACATTTATTTATATAGATAGCTCTTCAGCTAGAAGTTCAGTCAACCGTTCAGTCGTCGTATCAATTAGACATTTATAGGGCCTTTATGGCGTAGCAGGTAAGGGCGATTTTCGCAATGCAAGTGTTAGCACTGATGTGCTGTTGTCTGAACTTAGAAGAAAAACATTGTAGTGTAAAGTAATAATGTACTTATTGTTGAGGAGCAAAATATTAATAAAATTAATATATCGATCAACATCTCTCGAGGCTCTCGTTAGACGGTTGGATCAAGGGATCAGGCCCTTGATCCAATCGCCTAACGAGAGCCAGTAGATCAAAAGGCAGTACTCTTCGATACGGCCCGCATCGTGAGAGGGTTCCTGTCTCTGCAGCCCTAACCACCGGTAGCTTGAACTCTACTACTCCCGACACCAACAGACCTCTATTTTATTATATTTATAAAAGTTTGTTATATGTTTTTATTTGAGCAAATATTGAAAAATGTAATAATATAAGAAATAAAATTAATAAAAGACATAATAAATAAATAATAACATAAGAAAGAAAATACCTACCACTTCCGTTTTCCATTTGCGACGAGAAATACAATGTTATTTCATTTAAATTGTCTATTCAATACACAAATTAAATTATTCACGTTACATGCATGCATCTGACATGGGAGTCATAAATTGCCTTTGTCTGGTTACCGAATAATGGGTCAAATTCATTATATTTATTTAAATGATTCATTGATTCATCGAAGTATCAGTCAATAAAAATTATTTAGCTACACTATCGCTATGTCTTCAATACTTTGTCTATTTTATTCGAATCTAACTAATTTTATGATGAAAAAACAGCGATTTTTTTTTTAAATACAATTTTTAACATGAAAATGACTTAACGTAATTAATTTCTTGAATTAATCGTTTTTCCAAATAAGTAGGTAAACATATACGAATACTTATTAAACTTCATATTATTAGTATTAAATAAAGAACCTTTGTACTTATTTGAGAATGACTGTTTGTAGTTAACTGTTTGTTCTACTCCGAAGTTTACTGCTGCAAATACAATTAATTATACATAAATATCTAAACAATCTATTCAAAGAAAAGCACAATATAAATGGGAGGAAAATCTATTAAATCTCTATTGCGATAATGCTTTGATAAAAATCAATGTCTAGCAACCTATTATTATTTATTATACCTACGGCTGAACGGATTTCGATGAAAGGATATCATTCATTTTGGGCTAAATTATGAAAGTGCCAGACAAAGTGTCAAACAAAAAAAATACATATTCCGTTAACATGTTATTCTCTTCACTTTTCACTCTGGGACCAAATCTGTAGGCCATTCCCTGTGCTGTTATACGAGTTTGTAAAATACTGTTTTTAGTTTGTTTTAGTTAAAAAAAAAAAAACAGTAATCTAATTAAAGTAATAGCTTTTATGCCAGTAAAAATTACAGCTACCATGTTTTACTACGAAACTAAGGCTCTAGGGTTATTCTCCACATAACTACAGAATGCGAAATAGTATTTTTCTTCGACAGTCCTAGTATTAGCTGATTGAAATAGGTATCACTCGTAGGTATTACTAATATTAACTGGTTTTAGGTATATTTAGTGGTTTCTATTCTCGCAAAAACAGTGAAAAAAAAAATAACATTATTTTAAGTACATAAATAACGGATGTAAAAAGAAGCATAACGAAGCCGAGAGGAGTACTTTCACATTTAGCCCAAAAATGTATGGACGGTGAATGTTCTCCTTTGGCACATGGGTAGAACATGACCAGGGCACAGATAATATAATATTAGACCAGGGTTAGGAAATTGGATACTTTTTATCCCGATTTTACCACGGGATATGCGGGTTAAACCGCGGGGCGCAGCTATTTCACAATATGCCAATTCTCGGATGGATTTCAGATCTATGTAGGGAGTGAACCAATTAACATTAACATTTACCGGGCACAACTCCAAATTCTACAAAGAATAGAAGTGCATTCATAATAACGCATACTTGACCGGAAGACCAAACGTAGGAACATCACGTTCGACCCGGCCGATTAAGTTGGTAGCGTTACAAGTATTTAACACTAGTTATAAAGATAGATTTTCTATAAACAAAATCTTAAACACCCAATCTTGAAAAGAAACCACACACTATAACAATTTTGTATGACTCGGAAGTGTGTCATTGGAGTCATACAAAAATGTAATGGCGTCAATCAAAATCAGTCGTTAAAACATAAACAGCTGTCACTTTCCAACACGCTGTCCCCTAACATTTCACGTACAAACTATAATATGGAGGAAGTAAACAATTAAATATAATTGTAATAATATTTGTGTACTTACATCGAGAATGGTGAGCGAGTAGGACGCGGCGTGCAGTAGCGCGAACAGGAATATTGGCGTCAGGATCACTGTGTGCTGGTCAAGGTATTATGTTTGCACAAAGATGACAGTTATGAAGAAATCCTTTACATTTAAACATAGGGAATTTTGTCCTGCCGACGTAAAAATGAGTTCAATCCCCTCGGTAAATAGCTTAGTTAACCGTAATGTAATATCTTGGAAATTATATCCCATTTCTCCAGCATATCTGTAACTGATTCTAAATTAGATGATTATACAAAAGTACTTATAAACGAAAATTAAGAGATTATTTAAACAATAATTTCGACTTTAAAAACTTGCTTCTCCTGCAATTTTTTTACATTGTGTATTCACATACATTATTTAAAATTAAGTCGTTTTAAAAACAATAACATTATACGCCGACCTCAAGTTATACCTACATATGTGACAAGGGCACGCACAAAAACTAGTTCTACATGCGAACTTACATTAAGGAACCAGTGGAATGGCTAAGTTAATGAGACCTTTATTATTTAAATATGACATTATTTGAACGCTAATCCCACGTAATAACAATATATTCAAGTTACTAATCTACTCATTCTATCAGACATGATAATGACTTGAATCACAATATGTAGAATTAATTAATTAATTCTATTTATAAGGAACCTGTTTCCAATTACAATTACCCAAAGGTGGAAGGTCGAATGTAAGAGAACAATCTGCCTAGCCTTTTCCCAGTTATGTTGGGGTCTGTTTCCAGTCTAACCGGATGCTGCTGTATTTGACATCGCGCGACTGCCTGTCTGGACCTCCACAACCCAATCACTGGGTAATACGATACCCCTTGGTAAGACTGGTTGTCTGACTTTCGCGCTTCTGACGACCCGTAACAACTGTCAAAAATCCACGAATGACAGCCGGGACCATGTGTCGATCACACATTGTTCCATAATAATTGATTATGCCGGTGTTAGCGAAAGCTTAATGATCAGCAGTCAGTGGGCATCTACAGAATATTAACGACAATGAACAGTCCAATGTGCGCTTATGACACAACATGACGATATTATCGTGGACGTCCAAAATGTATGGAAATACATGCTCGTTATAACGTTATAGTGGATGGAAATTTAAAAGCGTCTTCATATATATGTCCACACATTTTACTTCCGTGTGTTATCGTGATGCCGTGGCCATCTACGATACATGGCGTTAGAAATTATAAAAGCGAAGAATGGCTTATGTGTCGGACATGCGGACAAGGGGTCGTGAATTGAATCTCATCTGTTACACTATTGATACTCCTATAATTTGAACTCCTATCACATTTGTATTGGGGGTGTTAAGAGGAAAGCCAATACCAGCAAGCCACACATTAAAGATTTAATAAAAGTGTGAATCATGAAATATAGTAATTGTACCTACTTATGTAGGATTACTACTGGTTGCATCATCGCTTCGCATCGGATGAGATAAAATCCTAATGCAAGATACAAAACAACAAAATATTTTTCAAAATACGCGTCGAATACACCTCTTTTTTATTGAAATCAGTTAACAATATCATAAAAGTAATACAAAAGAACATCATAACGTTACGTAAGCTTAACTAAGTTCCTACGGGCGAGACCTTAATAAGCTAAGCATTTACGTAATGCTATGATAGGTGATAGACTAATTAGAATGCACAGATAAATGAGAATGATGACGTAGGCGCTCACCTTGAGGTGGACAAACTACTCAATTGTGAATAAATAATAAATATCTGTTACAGAACAAACTACGACTGCTACGAGATAAATCGGTGTCAGAACAATGAAACTTTTTATGAAAATCTTTACAAAAAAATATTTTAATGTATTTTAAGAAGGCATTTAGCATACATAACATAGGTTTTTTTTTTATATATATTTGTATATTTCATTTCTGGGAGTCATTAAATCTTTATTATCCATTAGGCTAGGCTACATCAGTCTTTTGCTCCTAGTGCATTCTTCACTTCAGCGTTACGGACGAGGTTTTAAACTGACGACCTCTCAATTGCAAAACCAGGCTTCTAGCGACATAAACAGTGCCGCAAAAGATTCTACAGATTCCACTACATTGCACCCCAAATCTTTCTTTCCTTCAATCCGACACTCCATGGTCTTTAGGAATATTAAGAAAATGCTAATTTATATATTTTTTCCAAATCATTAACACTACTCGTTTAGACGTCATCTTCAGTATAAAATCATTTTTTATTTTTTTTATTATGGCTTCGCACGGTTTGTGCATTAGCCAATGTCATGTATTTTTTTATTATTATTTTTTTTTTATTCGAAGAGACAAAGTTGGGGAAACAAAATTATTAATTATATTAGAACGGAATTTAGGATAGGACGGATATAGGATCAGTATAAGGAAAAGGATGAATCGAAGGAGTGAATAATGAGCAAATTACAATAACGAATATTTACAACTTAATATTATTTAAGGTAATGAATGAGACTATACATTTATATACCGGAAAGCTATTTGTACAAAGTAAGGAAAGTATTGAAGTAGGAAAATGAGTACCAAGGGACAAGAGATTACTAAGAAAAGAAGAACGGTCGTATAAGGGACAGGAGAAAAAAATATGATTTAAGTCGCCTACGTCTGTGCCACACGAGCAAATGGGGTCGTCGATGATATGAAGTTTGGCAAGATGGGCTGGAGAGCAAACATGACCCAGTCTCATCCGTATAAGAACGGAGGTCTCCATCTTGCCAAACTTTGCCCTGCCAAACCACGGTTTTTCTGGAACGTCGGGCTGAATAGTTGAAAAATAACGGCCCTTTGATGTGCTTCCGATACCCCAGGCTACCTTCCAGGTATCCCGGAGAAAAATCTTTGGTAATGTCACAAGGTCAGTACTAAAATTCTGATATGGAACTAAGTCCCCACACTGCACTGCAAAGTCGGTTATCGTCGCCTTAAGAGCGACCGTAAGAGCGCGTCGATTGCGTATTTGCGCGACGCGACATCACCTTTAAATAGTACGCGGCTTGATACGGACAGCGCCTTTACGTCGTAACAGCAAGGGCGGTTTTCGTATTTCAAGTATTACCACTGACTTTTACCGTACTATGTAACTTGTATGGTATAGAGGCATGGATCCGATGCATGGATCGATTGATCGACGAATACAGCGTGTATCAGAATGAGGCCATACCTCATTCTGATACACGCTGTATTCGTCGATCAATCGATCCATGACAGACCATCAAACTGACAAATAAAACTTCAACGCCTACTCGACCCAAATGTTTGGGACAGCAGATATTTTTTTCGCGATTACAATGTTAGTCCCAAGGAGAAAGTTGTTCAGTTTAATGGTCTGTACCACAACCCTTAAATATGACCACACCTTTCTGATCCTCGCTGTATACAACATTCAAGGTCTACAATCTATTGGAAGCCTTATTTAGTTTTAATAGGAGGGACATTTTTTGGTTGTTATGAATGTATTTAATTTTTATTGTATTGTATAAAAGGCTGGTGTCCGCAAGTCCACGTCCAAGTGCGTATTTTGCGTACGGTTGACCATATTTAAAAAGGATACACAAGTTAGGCACCACATTCATGAATATGAGCGAGTAGAAGAGGTAGTGCGCGCTGTCTTCTAGGAAGAACCTCGCCAGGAACTCTCGCGAGATGGAGATCTCGCGCGCTGGGATCCTCTGGTGCAGGCGGAGCGCTGACGTCGCCGCGTTCGCCAGCAGCGCCTTGTAAAAGGCTGATACTGGGCTGTGGGGGAAAGATAGGGTTAGAACAACAGCTGAGTTCCCTAAGCAGGTCCAGAAAATGATCCCAACAAATAAAATTAATTTGTTTATTCTGAAAATAGGATAACGGAATCTCTTTTACACGTAGTACTTAAAAAATAAAATAAGCTAGATGGAGTCGACATTTCCCACATAGTTAGGACACTGCTGTTAGGACTTCATTAAAGGCAGGACTAGAGCAAGAAAATTTTGCAGATCTTGCGTTTGGTATGTAATAAGGATGGGTGCACATCTGGCGAATCGCGAATAAAACCTGCCATAGTACGTGTTTAAATAAAATCGAAAATAAATAAACTTAACCGTGTGCCTTTGTCCTGTAAAATGCTCTTGTAGTGTGCATCTGCAGCTGCACCGGTCTTTATTGTGTCTACCTTTAAGGTTCCCGTAGATAGACGCGATGCAACACCGGCAGAACAATTTCCGTGAAGTTTTCATACAAATTGTTCCACCAGAGTCGCGTCTCGCCAGTGTTTAGTAGCCTTTATACAGTAATACAACTTACTAAAAATAAATTGTGGCCTTTGAATTTTGCAGAGCCAAGAAATTGGGCGAAAATATAAAGAATATAAACTTACAATCAATAGGTACGGCAAGTTTTTACTTAAGGTGGAACTAGTTGATATTTTTTCCATACAAATTTCAGGGGGGTTTTACTCCACTGTTTGACATGGTACATCCAAAGTTAAACATGATATCGTTTTGTTTCATTATTAATTTTGTCTGTGCGGAAACAGAATAGTAAAATAATGAGCCGTTAAAAAGTTAGGAGCCCGCAAAGATTCCTTTTTCTTGCAAATTTTAACGCAACTTTGGGGGTAAATAAGCAATAAAAGAAGTGTAAAATCTCCAAAACAAAGTCGGCACCGACAAAGCTTAATTATCGAAGAGTTCAATAAACTTTATTTGTAATTGATTTATGCAGTGGTTTTTTCATAAAACTCGATTTTCCAAAGGACTTTTCGTAATTTTTTACGCGCTCGTTTTACTAAAATAGTTCGGAACGGTTTTTGTGTGCGTGCGAACTAGACGTTGTGCATGTAGACCAGCGTCTAATTGCTCATCACTGATACTATCTTTGTCGGACACGATGCCAGGTGAGACAGCGTGCTTTTCGGCCATGCCCACTAGTGAGTTCGAGCCCGCGACTAGTTTAACCTTAATTCTCTCAAACTCAATGTGGCCTCAAACATAAGACAGCTATATAAAAGAAAGAACTTTAAGATGATAGCATATCTTCAATCTGTATTTTAATGTCATTGACTTTTGTTTACATAAGAAAAGACAAAGTCAAGTAGATATTGTTTTAGTTTACATTTTGCAGACTCTTATTGTTATCAATTCTTTCATGATTCTCTCATAGAAATAAAGCGAGAATCTGCATGATTAGGTACTCTTTTGAACTCTGATAATCAAAACAATATACTGGTAGTGGAACTTAGCTTTTTAAAAAATTATTAACTATTTTCTAAACTACTACTTAACAAAAAAAAGTAATACCCTACATATTAGAACTTCCAGTTAAGTTATAGGTCGAATCATCTTTAAAACCATTTCCAACATTAAAAATCAAAGGCATTGATCATTATTCAATGATGACATACACTTTACTCAGGGCTATGTTTATTTTTTTGTGAGTAACATACTAATCAAATAATTTTGGAATCATTACTGAGTAATGCAAGTGTGTAGTTATATGTTTTTCAAGGTAGTGATTGCCTTATTGAGAATTAATAAAAATTAGGCAATAAAAAATTGTTTTTTAAATTGTTAGCAAACATTCAAAAGGACAAGTATTCTGAACAGCAATTAGGTATTATTAATTTATCACTGCTTATCAATAGTAAATCCAGATTTTTCGCATGTTCCCACCACTGTATAGATATATTAATTTAATTATGCGGTTTTTTCTGCATTCGAGCTCACAAATAGGCAATAAACAATGCAATAAGACGGGAGTTCTTTCTAATTATAATTTATACCTCAATATTTTTTTCTTTTCTTACTATGAAAATAAAAACTGAAATTTTTGAACAGTTAATTAAGTTACAAAGAGGTCAAGGTTAGTGTTATTTTGGTCCTTATTGTCTTAATTAATTAACAAAGGTAACCTTGATTCTACTAAATATGCAGAACCATTACACCTGAACATCCATTGTTATAAAAATAAAACAATTAATTTATAACAAGATAACAACCTTGACAAGTTGAAACAGGTGCTTAAACTTGTTTATTGTAGATTTAGCCCTTTTTATATATTATTTTTTAAATAACATCTCATCAGATTATACATTTTTTCTCACAAGTTTTTATTGCACAATTTTATTCTAAATCTATTTTTATTTTTTAAACAGAATATTGACAATATTAAGCTGTCAGAGCCATTTATAATCTACGTCGCCGCGAATATCTGAGGAAACTATTTAAAAGGATTAATATTATGACGGTACCTTGCCAATTCATTTATGAAAATATTATGTACGTAAGGAAAAATCCACATCTTTTTAATAAAATAAGTGATCGACATAATTTTAATACTAGAAATAAAGATAAACTAGATCAACCATTTTTCAGATTATCTAAAGTACATACATCTTTTATGGGGTACTGTGTTAAATGTTACAACAAAATACCTTGTGACAAATTGCAATTAAATGAAAGAAAATATAAAACTCATATTAAAAGTACACTTTGCAAACAAGCATATTACAAATTAGAGGATTATATCCAAGATAAGAGTGCTTGGAAACATGCTGGTCCTGCTCCATAGAACAATTTAGAATCAAGACAAAATTAAACAGGTTGCTAATTTAATTGTAAAATTTATAATTTTGTATTATTTGACATTGATTTTACATTCTGTGATTACTTCCTCACACATTAATTTAAAAAAAAATAGGAAAATCGTCTACTTTTACAATGTTTGTAAATATGTGAACAACATTCACATATTCACAACAACATTCACATACAGCTTCATTTTTAATTCTTTTTACCTATTGTGGTATAGTAATTTTATTCTAGGTGCATCGTCTTCATATATAATTATTTAACTAACGTACGTACTTATACAAATTATTGTAAAACATTTTAAAAAAGTAACGGTGGAGTTTCTTGCCCATTCTTCTCCATAAGAAAACTACCTTTTGGAAGGGGCGACTAGAAGCAATTATATTATTTTATAAATTTTGACATTCAAAAGTGCCATACATGGGCCTATTTGAAATAATTGATTTGACTTTGACTTTAAGTATTTTTAGATGTTTTAAATTTTTTCCCTATGATAATAAGAGAATAAACCAAAAACTAGAAAAAAAAAATAGTAGTAACATCATCTTAAGTCACTTTGATCATACATAAATCTATAAAATATATAAAATGAAAGCTCTCACTTACTTGTTAAACAAAGGCAGTACATATCCTATGGTAAACAGCACGGTCAGTACTCGGATAGCCCATAGGGCAACGTCTATTTTGTTGGCATTTACGTGGGCTTTCAGGGCGGGAATTCCCTTGGGGGGTCCTGCATCTCCAGCTTGGGGTTCTGTTTCTGCCATTTTCTAAAAAAAAATGTATGGTATTAAGAAATATCAACAAAAGTTTCTTGTTTCGAATACTGCAGTGTCTTATAATATTTAGTGCACGGTGTTTATTTTAATACTTAGTAGGTACTACTTCATTGTTAAATAGACTGATTGCTTGTTTTTTTTTTTTGCCATTTATTTTTTAGTGTACAATAAAGTATATTTAAATAAATAAATAATAGTGCAAAGTTATTTAAAAAAAAAAAAACAGTAGCACTCCGGGAGTGTCGACAAAAGTGAAAAGTTGAACAATTTGATTGCACAGGAAATACTTTTAATGAGGTGTCGGTAAGGGTAACAGTGTTGCGAGTTCAATTGTTTTTTCCCATCTCTCAAATGCCCAACATGCCTAAAGAAGTTTTCACTTCAAAATGCATTGTTTTGGAAATGCATGCAACATTTTCATTACCTACTAATTTAGATTGGATGAACTTTTATAACCTTTCAAGTAAATAAATGACATGCAGTTTCCGGTTTTTTTATTTAGTGTAGGTATTTTAAAATAATAGCAAATCTGCAACTTTAATTAACAACATGAGTGGAAATAGAACACTAACTCATAATAAAACATAGGTATAAGGAAAATAGTAACCACAAAGTCGCTGTGTCACTATCAAGAAGTTATGAAATTCTTGAAAAACTAGTAGTTTCACTCAGCCTCATTTTATCAGATAACAATAGATAAAAATCCAGTTACACATTCTCATATTGGCTGCAGTGGAACATTGAAAAAACAATTAAACGTGGACTTAATGCGTTTACGTGACCACGACCAAAGTAGAAAGTACCATTAAAAAGATTTTTTGAGGAAAAAAAGTGGAACAGTAGGCCATGCATGAAATTTTTGGACACTTCACTCAAATTAAAATATAAAAAATAATGTTAAACCACAAGGCTCTAAGTGTCCGTATTAACATAACGCGACGACCAAGGACGTAATAACTCGGAAAACCAGTTTCAATCATCAATTATTAACAAAATTATTACAATAGTACTATATTAGTGTCATCATCGTTTTCTTGGAAAAATAGTAAACTTTTATAGAAAATATTTTTTCTTGTATACTTACATTCTACACTAATTACTTAAAACACAGATAAATATAATATTTAAATTAAATTTCACAAAATGTTCACAACGCAACAAATCGAACATGCATGATTTGCCGAATGACATTTGACAGATGGAAAATCTTGCCAGATAAGCAAACTGGCTACGAGTTGGGAAAACCGATGATTTTCGAGACTGGGTTAGAGTAGGGCTTGGAACCCACCTCGATACCAAAACTACAGATGCTGAACCGGTTCTTAGTGGTTCTTGCCATTTCGGTACCTGGGCAACGGTTCCCGTTCCAGACGGGTACCGGTACTCCACCTAACAAGTACAGGTACCAAATTCCATTGCATAGAAATATACTGATTAGAAATACCAAAAATATAGAGCCTATCATTGTTCCATTGTAAAAAAAGGATAATGGTATTCGTCCTGTATAGTTTTATCTCTCTCTGACACTGGAACAATTATGGCTTTAACACGTCATAGTACTGCTCCAAGTACTTGTACAATGGGTACTTCTCTGATACCGGACATCGAGGTCAATAGTACCGGTTCTCAAAAACACCGGTATTTCAAGCCCCTGGTTTAGAGTAAAAAATGAAGCTATTGAGGAAATAGCTTTATTTTACTAGGCCGTAGGCAAAGGTCCACTGGCTGCTAACTGACAGAAATAGGCCTCTCCTCCGCTAGGCAATCTACTAAGTCAATCCAATAATAGCATCGTGAATCATGTGTGTACTACATTCCACAGTCACACAGTCCACTACATTGGATTGTCCTCAAACCATTTTGTTTTTTCACAAAATGGCTTGAGGACAATCCAATGTAATGGACTCACTATTTACAAGATATCGGTTATACTTTATGGGAGTAGATGCTGGTAGAGTATATATATTCTGTGGTTCTGTGTCTCTGTCTCCCTTTGCAATCGCGACCGTGCTCCCGAGTAAATGATACTCCCCCCGACCCTTGCTCAAAAACGAGGTGCCAGCAGTTGTTGCAGTTGAGCACGTAGCTTTATTAAATATCCCGCCTAATAATCATGAAAATCTAACTTTGATCCAGCCTGTCCCTTCTTGCTGTCCTCCCCCCAGCGATGCCCTAAGATGAGGTTCGTACCCCACAGGGGGTGCCGTTAGCGAGCGTTCGCTTAATTTTAATTTAGGAATAGTTTTTTTTTAAACTTAGACTGGAGGCTTTAAGCTTATGGCATTCACAGGAAAGTACGGTTAAGCACCCAAAACCTTAGTGGTCAAAACTGCGAGATATTCTAGTAAAAAAAAGTCTCAGTCACTTGCACAGAATATATAAACTCTAAAGTGTTCAGGGCTAGGGTATTAGTGTTCTGTGGTTCAGGGTGTTCTGTGCATAGACATGTTTTTACTATCTCAATGGTTCTGTGATTATTGTGCTCTCATCTCTTTGAGTATATAATTATGTTCTGTGGCTCTCATTCTGTGGCTCAGTCAGCTGTTATTATTCATTTTATAACCAAAAAAATATTTATAATTCTCAATAAAAAATATTTAGTATGATGTACAGAAGTTGTTATTATAGTAAACTGAAAAACTTTATAAGAAGTAATGAGATGTTCAGAAAATATAGCGTCATAGCCGCTGTTTTAGAAAAGCCGAATGTCGGCAAAATAACCGAAATAAAGGTTACCTACTACCTATTTTTTTACACAAAACCTATAAAAAAGAATGAAAGAATCACAATGCTAAGTTTATTCTTGTGTTTTAGGGTTGGGTGAAGAATTTGCGAAAACAGAAAGACCTTATATTTGCCGACGTGAGCGATGGATCTTGCGCACAGAAACTACAGATAGTTATTCCGAAAGACCTTACAACAGACTCATTATCTTATGGTTCCTCGGTCCATATTACTGGTAAACTGTCGAAAAGCCCGAGAGGGCAGTTAGAACTCGTCGCAGACGATGTTAAAGTGCTAGGAACCTGTGTCGTGCTGGATGGTTACCCATTTAACCCAAGAACTACACATCCACCAGAATACACTCGCCAGTATCTACATTTACGTTCCAGAACCAACTATACCTCTGCCATTTTACGAATACGAAGTGCTGTAACTAAGCACATTTATGACTACTTTGCTGCAAATAATTATACAAACATTCACACTCCTATATTAACTTCAAATGACTGTGAAGGTGCTGGGGAAGTATTTAAAATACAGCCAGACAGTGAAGAAACAGTCAAAGCTATGATGCAGGAGAGTAAAGATAGAGATTCTGTGTATTTTGGCTCAAAAACATTCCTAACAGTATCTGGACAGTTGCATTTAGAAGCAGTGTGTAGAGGAATGGGTAATGTCTACACATTTGGTCCTACCTTCAGAGCAGAAAACTCCAGATCCAGGCTCCATTTATCAGAATTCTACATGCTGGAAGCTGAACTAGCATTCTGTGAAACACTAGACCAGTTACAGGGAGCAATAGAAGACTTACTGAAATATGTGTTCATTGAGACAAGAAATACCAATGAGGCTGATCTATTCTTGATTGACAAAGAGAACAAAGCTCCTAGTTGGGTCACCAAGGAATTTGTAACTTTATGCTATGATGAAGCTAGACAGATTCTGCAGAAAAAAGGGTCAACGTTGACAGATGAGGGTATTAATAAGGAACAGGAGTTGACCCTGGTGGAACATTGCAATGGTGTACCAGTGTTTGTAGTGAAATGGCCTAAGGATATGAAGTCCTTTTATATGAAGGAATGTTCTGAAGATCCAACCAAGGTAAATATCTTTTCAGTTTATTGATAGTTTTTTTTAATAGAGATAGACATGTTTCAATACAGCTCTCTTACTTACAGAAGGAGAATTATGCAATGTTTGAATATCAAATTAATAATGGGCATCCCGGGAAAAAAGTTTATTTCATTTCTGAAACTCAACATCTCACATTTAATTTTCAGGTGGATGCCTTGGACCTTCTAACACCTATCACAGGCGAAGTCGTGGGTGGAAGCCTTAGAGAAGACAACTTTGACAAGCTCAAGTCAAAACTACCATCAGAAAGACTGAACTGGTACCTAGAGCTGAGGAAGTTCGGAAATATACCCACTGGAGGGTACGGTCTTGGACTAGAGAGATTACTACAAGTTATCTGTAATGTCAATAATATTAAGGATACTTTGCCCTTTCCAAGGTGGCCACATAACTGTGATATGTAGGTTTATAACAACTTGTATATCTGGGGAATTACCTACAATAGACTAACATGATGAGGTTATTGTGTAGATAATATTGTTTGATCATAAGTGTGAAGTGCTTTATGCTATCACCAATTATTGAGGAATGGCTAATAAACTGTAGTTATTTATATTACATTGGAGAAATGTGTTTTGTAGAAAATATGCCTATTTTTTTTTGGCATTCTATGATTGAACATTAATTTGTGAGATAATTGTAAATTGTGAAGCTATCACATACTGAAAATAAAATTAAAGTTATGTATAAAAATCATTGTTATTCTCGAGTGTTTTTTTCCACTATGTGATACAATTATGTTCTAGAAGAACAGATCCAGCAGAAATCCAGAAAAAATATAAGTTTCGAATCTTTCAGTGTAGGGTGAAAGTAAACACAAAATAAAGTTGATGTAAACATTTATTTACAAGTTGTAAACTAAACAAACAAACAATTGTGATCCAAGTTTCACCATTGTGATAGTGAAAGGAAAGTTGATTGAGAAAAGATTAGGCAAAAGATTAGCGCTTTCCGATTACCATAAACTAAAATAATAAATTATACTAACACCTTTTTTTTTAATTATCAACATTTATTCCATTTTTTGTAGTTATTTTTCAAATAGTTTTTAATAAAAGGGAAAATCCACTGATGTGGCAAAGAAAACATATCTTAAGGTAATAATAACCCTTCAAACGCAGAGATTCTCTATAATTAAATATTTACACATTCATCAGTCATACAAATTTAGTTACAATTTGTACCCTTACAAATACTCCTAAATATTTACATTTACTACAAAATATACACAATTAATTCGTCAAACAAAACGCACGTTCGTAGTTAAATAAGTCGTAAACTTAAGTTTAATATCACATTTCGTTTTAACAATTCTTTCGTGGCTTCATATGGAAGGTTGACACAAACTCGCTCTAAGAATATAGGTATATAGGTTATATATACTGAGATATATAGGAAGATAAGGATAAATTATTACATAAAGTGGCAGTTTTATTGATATATTGTGTAGCATAATAATACAAAGACATTTTATATACCATCAGCAACTTAATGCCTACACCTTTCCATATTTATCCCACAAGTTACAATGAAACTCTGTTTCATTACGATTGGCTACATATTAATAGCAATGTATAACTATCAGAGGTAATTCATTAAATCTTTATATACATACAATCATTTACGTGATGTATTCGATAGACATTCATACATTTCTGAGCCTTGTTAATCTCGAATGAAGCCAGCGCTATACTGACGAAAAGTGGAACAGTATTCATGACAAAAATATACTTTATGAACGTAGACTAAGGTTCAAATCAACAAAAACTTATTAGTAATAAAACTGTTTGCGAGTCTTCGTCAGTTTTTCGTCGGCTTTAAAAGGTAATAATTTTTTTAAATGTAAGCAATATAAATCTTACGACATCTGTATTTGTCTTTAAGATTCTAAATTAATGTTTTCCTACTCTAGGATTCTTTCCCTGTATCTTGGTGCACTTACAGATACAAACACAAATGTGCACCTAAACCTAGAACACACACATCTTTAGGCCATATGCAATAACAGTTTTGTTCCATACTGCAATCAAACTAACCCCCTAATTTTTTTCAACAATGACTGCACTAAACAAGTTCATCTTATACCAATTTACTGTAATAGGAAATTAGAACCATAAAGCCCTTTCCAATAATAACCTACACCATCCGTACATAATCATAATCAACAATAAACCAACTAATTCAGTCATCTGATTCATTATAAATTTATAACAATCGATTGAATTTAATTGGTGTATACGCGATACGACGATTAATTCATTTAAATCTACTTATTGCGTGTTTCTGTGTCCGGATTTTTACTTAACCTAAACTTGATTATACATAATTACTATCAGTCAATGGATTACCGTTCAGCATGCTTTTAAATCTCAAACATGCCACACGTAGTAGGTAATGCCAAAAATGTCTTGATTAAATTAGTTGGTTTTACTAAAACCTTTTCCTAAGACGCTCAATCAGACGTGTCCAGTCATTAGCGAGTATTCAAATACAAATTTAGTAACACAAACCATGTAGACATTCAATTTAGCTGCTTATTAATCACTAACCATTTGCCAATAGAATATATAAGCAACATATAAACAATTGTAACTCTACTTAAGACTGGATACAAGCACAAGCATCACTTTACATGATAGAGCACAACCCAGACAGTTCATTGCCTCTATTGACTGGTGGTTGCCTGCTGAACTGCACACATTCTAAGCCAGGCTTTAGACTATACTCCATCTCAGGTTCCTCACCAGGTGGTAAGGGTTCATCATCAGCGCTGATATCCTCTAGCATCTTATCTTCCTGGTTGTTCACGAAGGTTGGTAAAGACTTGGAGATGTTGATCCGTATCCCGCCGAGGGGAATGGCGGTGGCGGGAGCGTTGGCCGCGTCGAGTTGTAAGTTGCCGTCGATAGATGACTCCACTGTGGCGTGCGTGTTGTCTATTCTCGCGTGGATGGACTCTTCTTCGGCTGTTACTATTGGTTCGTCGTCTGTGGATAAGAAAAAAAATTGAGAAACTTAGACATGAATATGGCAGAATTTCAACAGCACCTATCAACATAACTTACTACTCAACAAAATAAAACAATGCAGTTGATGTGGATATATTTAGTAACCTGTTCCGCTTAGCTATTTCTAGAGTCTTAAAAAGATCCTGATAAAAAAAGCACTGAGCGCTTGGTGAGGCAACACGCCGTGTTAGAGTTCGCGACAAGTCAATCGTCATCCTGAGGATGCCTCGTTGAGAGGTGAAACACGTGTCGATTTCTTTCAGGGTCTTTTTAAGACTCTTTATAAATAGCTAAGTGGAACAGGTTACGAAATATATCCACATCAATTGCATTTTATAATGGATTTCCGCAAGGTCACGCCTGAATCAATTAACTATCAAAATAAAACAATTTTCTATTGAATTTTTTTACAGCATTTACGTAAAGCAGTTCCCATACTACGGTTTCCGTTCTACCTGAGACCTAACGAATTTTAAGATGGTTATGTCTACTAGTAGTATATATAAACAGCATGTGCATTGCTTTTAGTTACTTTTGTCGGTCGGTTGCCTCGATCCATTTATGTTTGGCAAACTGCCAATATGGGCACGTGGGGCTATTTACGTAGGTTTATTATATACGTACGTTTAACTTTTTCTATTTAATAAAATTCTACTAACTCACAGCCTTATCCCCAAATGAATGAAATTTGTCACAGAGTTCCTTTTGGGATGCAAGTTTGTATGGACTTTTAACATTTTTGGAGAAGGCAAAACCCATTGCGCGAGCGCACGGCTAGTCTAATAAGGACATGTAACTCACCAGGATCAACAGGCTCCTGCTTGACCTTGATATTGCTGAAGTCGATGTCCGCGAGCCGGTCGCGTTCCTTGCGCTCGGCGGCCGTCTCGTCGTCCGTGTCCACTTCATCGTCCACCACTACTTCTTCAACGGGCTCCGCTTTGAAGACGACGTCGTCTTCTTCGCCTTCATCGATCTGTGGGGTGAGGAGAATATACGTTCGTAAAAGAGGAATGGTGTGTTGACAGACAAAAATCACATTAGATCATATTTTGATCCATGGAAAATAAAGAAATTAATGACCCCAAGTTGTTATTTTGGTTAGCCAGTTGTAATAGCTTACATAAGAATTGATAGTGGTTTCACCAACTTGAGAGTAGATCAGACTTGTAAAGCTTGGAGGTAATTATGCGGTGGAAGTTCCAGTTGTAACATATTCAGAGACAAAGTTTGGATTGTTCCTCGATGCATGAACCTGTCTGATAATAAACATTCAGTCAAATGGCATCTTGTTCACACAAGTCATGTTTGTTCGCCAACACAACTTGAAGGAAGGACGTCTTGAAGCTTTCCCCTACTATACACCTAATAATAATATCCACAAGTAAGTACTTACTTCAACCGGATCCAAATCTTTGGCGTCTTCCACGACCTCGACTACAGACTCGTTGTCGGACTGCTCCGCCGGGTCGTCCTCCACGTCTTTGATCTCTATGGCCTCTTCCTCTGCCTTCTCTATGGGTGTGACGTCATCGGACGACTCTTGTGATGGTTCCTCTTCTTCTGCTTTGGTTAGAGATGCCTGGAGGAGGGAAAGTGTTGGTTATTATTTATAATACATGTTCTTGGATAAAAAAGTCTTAGGTATGATAAACATATTTTGTAATATCACTAAGTTAATTGGTAAGTATGTTAGTACGCAGTTCTTATGAATGAAAACTGGAAAAATGCAATTAAAAAAAGTACTATCACATCTAGACTAATACTAATCTATAACATTAAAAGAAAATTTCTGGAACTCCCAGTCGGATTTGAAAAATTCTTTTTGCATTTGATAGCCCTATTCTTGAGGAATGTAATAGGCTCGCTGACGAAGTCGCGGGCAGAAGCTAGCGAAATATAAGACGATATTTTTATGATGGGGTTTTTTTAGTTTTTTAGGGCAACCATGTAAGCCCATTTAAGAAATTGAGGAAGGGTTTCAATTCGTTTGTTAGACGTGCTACACTCATGTTGCGTCGGTACTATTCGGCATAGTCCGAGCGGCAGAATAAATGTATATTTTGCCGCCTGGTTGTGCCGGATCTAAAAAAAACTAATTGACGCTTTAACAACACTAACAAAATTAACTGAAGCTCCAATCAACCCACCTTATAATCATCAAAGCACAGCGGATGGTAGTAGTCCTCGTCGTGTTTGACGGAGTTCCGGAGATGCCACTCTTCCTTGTCCTCGTTGTAGAACTGCTGGAAGGAGTCCCCGCACAGCGCGCAGGCGTGGCGCGCCGGCGCCGGCGCCGCGGCCGACGGCGCCGGCGCCGGCGCGGGCGGCGCGGGCTCGGGCGCGCCGTCCGCGCCCGCGCCGGCGGCCAGCCCGCCTGTCTCGAACCAGCTCTTTTCTGTGGAAGGTATGGAGATTGTTTATGAGAGTTTAAGAGTGATGGAGTTACGAGTTAGTCCGAAATGTGACCTTTATTAATTTTATTGTTTATTTTGTAACAATCATCCTACAGTTACACATTTCTGGCCACGCCTGTTAAAACATACCATTTTACGCAATCTGCTGGTACTGTAATGTAGCTCCTACCAAATACCCTGCGAAGGTCATCACATCATCTAGCCTGGCGGCGTCCTACCTTACGTTTGCCATTTCTTTCTGACTTTTACCTAAGCTCTTGCCAATAAATTGATGAGGTACAGTTTTATCTAATCTCATTATAAGAGTCGCTATTTCATCATTTTAATTCGATTTCCACAATTATTTAGATAATTTATTCCAAAACGTTTTGTGTATAATAAATACATTTCATGTTAAACTTAAATAAAATAAAGAAATCTCGATTTTTTGTCAAGTATAAACAATCGTACAAAGCAGAAGCAGGTCGCTAGTTAAAAATAAATGATGAAGAATCTCACCTCTCTCCTCCAAATCCTCAACTTCCTCATACTGCACCCAGTCCGACAGGTCGTAATGCCAGTGCCTTGAATGCGCCCTTCGTGCCGAGTCTCGATCTCTCCTGTTCTGTCGGAAGTGCCAGTCGAGATGCTGCGAGTATCGTACGGTATGTTCGGGCGGGAAGCGCGCGCCGCAGCCCGAGCATTGCATGCCGCCGTAGAGACGGGCGACCAGGCCGGGTTGTTTGCTGTAAAGGGACAGATGTTGTAAATAAAAAGTAAAGTACGTATTTTTTTGTTCTTTTCTTCTTGTCTGAGTATTACGTAAACTGTTAAATAATTAAATTTTTTTGAAGTGAAAACTTCTTTAGCGGCGTTGTGTACTTTTCTTGTAATGGGTAAAAAATGTTAAACTCGCGTCAGGACACGTGACCTGATCGAAAATTCGTAAGACGGTTAAAAAGACATCAACGCGTTGATTACCGCGGTGCCGATTTTTTTTCAAGTTTTCACTTCTGTCGGCACTCCCGGAGTGCCACTGTTTTTTTTATAACTGACTGCACACTAACAGTACAAAAGTGCATCTGCAATGGTCTAATTGAAATAAATATCATAAAATTGTCTAGAGAAGAAAGAAAAAATTTTTTTGGAAAGAGTTTCACCGCACATTTCAGTAATCATACTATTATATTAATCAGTGAAAAGCAGAAGAACCCACTGCTCATGACTTTTCTTAAATATAAACAATCAAGTCCTGTTATATTCTAATAAATAAAACAGTACTCACACTCTGAACGTCTCGATCCTCATAAAGTCAACTCTATGAATAACATTCCTATCTTCTCTCGGCTTAGTCTTTTCCTCCACCTTAGCGTCCTCCTGTCCATTCTGATCCTTCGCATCTTTCACTTGAACTATCCCTGTGGCCACTAGTTTTGCAAATAGATCCTTGACATTAATGTTAGGTAGTACGGGAAGCGGCAGGGCAGGTAGCTTTTCATCTGAAGGTGTTTCTAAGCCAGGAATCTTCTCTGGTTTGGCGAATAGTGGCTCAGCGACGCTGTAGTCTGAACCAGAAGCTTCTACTGTGCTTGAAGGCATCACGCTGGCTAGCATGTCGAGACCTGAAAAATAAGAAGTGTTTTAAAATTCTATGGGAAAACAAAATCATAATGTCTACTGTTTACTTGTTTATTTTGGGAGTATGTGTAATTGTGGATGGTTAATATTGTTTATAAAATTTTCTACGGTATTTTAACGTAAGCCATATACAGGGGTATTGGTTATATTTATGTATGTTGGCAATCCGTTAAAAGGATGTAGGAGTGGTCATTTGTATACCCATAAAATGCAATTATCTGATGTCGGTATTTGTTTTATTTCGATGGTTTTACTCAGTGATGTAAACTATCGTATCCCAAAGTTATAAGACTTCTGTTCTTTTTATTTCCTAAAAGGTCAAATTTTTTCACAAATAGCATTGTGTAGGCTCTGAAAAAACGGATCTTTAGAACAACAAAATAACCAAGTTTTTATAACATTGAACATTTTTAGAGTCCAACTGCGACATAAAATAGACAATTAAAAATGCTCACCTAAGCTCTCTGGATTGATCTCTGGACTGGGCGTCTTGACCGGTCTGTCGAGTGGCTCCTGTTGATCAACCTCCATATGATTCACATCTTCTTCCTTCACATCTTCGAACTTCTTCACGTGCGACACCAAAGGCAAGCCCACGCCTTCCATGTTCGTGATCTGAATGTGACCAGGCTTGATGTTCCGAGGCAAGGCGGAGAACCTGATGAAATACTTCTCATTGCCAACCACTATGGGCTTCGGAAGATCACCGAATTCAACTTTGAACGGCTGTCCATTTATTAAAACGGTTCGAAACGAATCGACGAAGCGAATTGTCAAGAATTGTCCGTTAACTAAGATCTTTTGCACTTTCGCGTCCAAGTAAACTGGATGCATTTGTGTGGCATTCACAATAAGATTGATTTTCCCGGCGACTAGGTCAGTACGTTTTGCTTTACCGATGTCAACTTGTGGCATCGGACCTTCCAAATGTACCAGTCTCGGCTTCCCGTCTATAATGACTCCTAAAGGCTGCCCCCCAAAGAAACATTCGTACCATCTACCGTTGATGTACAGTTCTCTAGTCGGCGCACCGAATTTAATTTCAAACACTTGATCATCTATTTCTACTTGCTTATAATTTTCATTGAAATTAAGAACTATTGAGTCTTTATTATCGAACGTAATTCTCCTACATCCGGGCAAGAACTTGATTTCTCTGGGATCGTCCCAGTCTAACATTATAACACCCGTATCACCGTAGAACCTGATTTCTCTCGGAACGCCATCAATTTGGATAGTTTTGAAGGGATCCTGGTCTATGTATTCTATGACTTTGAAGTCGGTAGGTGGAATGGGGAAGCCCGGGGCTCCTAAAGGCGGCGGGGACACACTTCGTTCATAAGGTGGTAAGGGACATTCTCCTTGACACATTCCAATTTTGGGGGTAGGCAAAGGAGGCATTGGCATTCGAGGTTCGAAGGGTGCTCTAGGGCCTCTCTTATCGAATTTTCCTCTGTAGAACTGTGGTGCTGGACCTCGGAACCTCCTGGGTCCGTACTCTTCACCTCTCGGCCTCGATCCTCGCCACATATGCTGGTAAGGGAACATTGGCATGACAGGCGGGAGGGGTAGTAAACCTTTCTTAACCCCCCCATCTACGCCGTCAGAATTGACTCTCATATCTAAATCAGCACCTGTGGGTAATAATCCCTGGCTGTCAGACGGCGTGTCTAGGAACACAGATGGAGTGATTCTTTCATCAATATCTCCAAATCTATTTCGTTCAGTTGGCGAGGATTTCGGGCTGGCAACTTTGTTGTTGTGGTTTTCCTCCAACATGTGTGTCTTGAGTCTTCTCTTTGATATTTCTAGGGACTCTCTCTGTTTGGCTTCCTTCAGTTTGAGCTTTTCGTTGAGCTGTATTATCTGGTACATGAGCGTGTTGTATTGGTTCTTGTCCAGTTGTCCATCTGTGAAGTGTTCCTTGGCTTGTGACATGATGATGGAGATGGATTTTTTGTTTTCAACGAAGCCTTGTTCATCTTCTTCTCTAAGGTCTGTGTCATCGCCACTGATAGTGCGACGTCTTTCTCTTTCTACACCTAGAAGAATAGACAATAATTTTACACAGTGAACAGTAACATTATTTTAAGTATCATATAACATGTCCAGCAAATACTATATTTATAGGTCACGATGACAGCCCTATCTCCTACATTAAAATAATTAATATCTTCGGCATCACGAATATAAATAAAAAACAGTACTTACTAGGTGATTTACTAAACAGCAGTGGCCTCCCCAGTCTATCAGTCTGTTTGCCCTTAGTCACTTCAGCAAACTTGGCCCTCACGAGGTCTAGCTTCGAAGGAGTTTTCTTATCATCTCTCTTCTTGACCTCATTCCAGTCTCTCTTGGGGGAGCCCTTGGGTGGTGATGCCATCGCCATGTCGACGTCATCAGGCTTGCTATCAGATTTCGGTGAGGAAGTGATGGAGGGGGGCGGGGGCGCGTTCAGCTCCTCCACTTGGGGAAGTTGACGTAAATCCACGTCTTCGTTGCCGAATAGTCTGTAAAGTGTCATGTGTTAGTTGTCTTGACTGGTGGTTATTGGTAAGCAATAAATTGAGTGAAGCATATGATTTTTTTGTGTGAACATATCTGATGCCGATGCTGACGGCGACTTTCGGCGGTGATACTTAGTTGGTTAAGGTTGACTGGTATGCGGTATTAGAAACCATAAAATGAAAACCATGGAAATATGGATAAACTTGGCGAGGTAACCTGTACCCAGCAGTGGGTAAAAATTGGGTGAGGAATAGCAGAGCAACTTGAACGAGTGTGTGCAGGAAGGCATTGTCACGATCTGATATGAAACAGCGGTTAACTACATTGTCTAATTCTTAATTAGAAACTGGGCGACCCATGTTAAAATATAAGAAGTGCGCTTTAAAGTTAAGGGGTTATCTTTGAATAAGTAAAAAATATGAACTACAGCAGACTTAGAAAAAAATAAGAGAGATACTTACACATCAAACTTATCCAGTTTATTTTTCTTGGATTTAACCTCAACCGCTTCAGTGGAAGGTCGTTTCTGCGCAACTGTGGCAGCTTTAGCCTCAGTCACCACGGCCGGTAAAACCCTAAGATCTACATCCTTAGTATCTGTCACGACTTCTGGAGCACCTGCAAATACGACTTTATCTTTATGACTATGGTTAATGATGTTTTTAATGTCTATTTTGCTTTGTACCGTTTACCCTTTTTTTACCTGTTGAACCGCCTTTCGCGGTCGGACAAGGCGAGATATGACGGTCCACGCGATGCAAGAAGCGACATCTTTTGTAGAGACCCATTAAATGCACTTGTGTGAAATTAAGACTTGAGATCTTTTAATGTGTTTTTGTACTCATTTATTGAAACAGTTGTATATGAATGCCGTTGTAGGTCGCTTCAGTATGTATCTTGCTGAAGTATTTGGGTCATTTCAGTTATTCGTTTGCGTAGTAATATTTTGTTCAGAATCAGGATAAAATCTTCCGGTATATAGATTCGCGAGTGTTTTGTGCTTTGAAGAAGTGATAAGCTAACTGTGTGAATTGTAAGTAACCTTGTTGAGACTTTATATTTCCTTCATTATTATTATCTAGTTACATTTAAATAGGAGCTTAATTATACTTAAACTAGTAACAAATTGAATAGTTGTGTTTCTATATTAGTGGCGACATTAAAATGATATCTACATAATCACAATAGGGAAAATATAACAAAAAAAAAACATTCAGTTACAATATTGTTTTGTTTACGGGTAGACAGTCATTTTCTAACCGAATATTCTGCAAGCCATGCTCGACACAATAGAAATTTAAATAGCTACGGTAATTAAGTAAAATTAAATGTCATCTATTATTCCAACAGAAACTATTATTGAAAGCCTATTGCAAACAAAAGTAAACTTTAAGCTAATTAAAGAAAGTTTTTTTTCGGAATGAAATGAATTAGTAAAAGATCAAATAATACAGCCCGTATTTTTGCAGCATGTGTTAGGTACTTATTATAATGTTAAGTAGTTCCAACCCGTCAAAATTTGCATGGTTAAATTCAGCATAGGTAAATCATAATTGAACATGAGCGATTCTTTTTTTCTATATTATGTAATAAACACACAAAAAGATTGCTTATAATATGCAGTAGGTAAAGCAGTAACAATACTAACACTCATGTTATCACTCATGTGTATGCGGCAACTGCAACCGTCAACACTCGGCGACGGCAACAGTTTACCTACCATTGGCGCATGCCGCTCGTTTTTATTAGCACTAAAGGCATTTATTATAAAATTGTTCTACTCTTAAATCCCAACAAAATTACATTCAAGTCAAATTTGCAGTTGCTATCTTCAGACGGGTGCCAGCATTTTTGACCAGTTATTTGATTAAATAGCGCAAAATATCCAGTGACAACCGAGAGTAGTAAGAATTAGTTATTCAGTAATAGACAGTGTAGGTTAATGATAAACTATTCCTGCGTAGGTATACCTTACAAGCTAAATCACTTTCAAAGTTGATGGTGTCGTATTTGAAACATTAAAGTCCAGTAAAAAAACAGGTTTCGAATACATAACCTTCCTCCTTTTTAAATCGGTTTGTGTCACTTATTGATGACCACAGATTATTTTCAGCCGAATAGTCTCAGTATTAGTTTTTTAATGCTTTTCCGTCTGTTGTATTTATGGATTCATGACAACAATCACGGAAATAGACAATCTGGTAATCTTTACGGAAAACAATGGAAACATGATATACTCCCTTCAGCTATATAATCCAGCTTATATAGCAAAGGGTTATTTTTTTTTGTTGTAAATGTGATTTAATTTATTTACACATTGGCCATGTGTAAATAAATTTCACTTACAATATTGGCCCAGAAATCTCAAACAAATCAGTGCAAATACATTTAAAAATGTGTCGTATAAAAAAGAACTCACCTCCTCCTTTTTAAGCATTACAAAATCAAGCGTAGCGTTTTTTTTTTTAAATATTGGTTGGCAAACAAGCAGGTGGAGCACCGACATCACAGGTGCGTCGCCAACCAGACAAAGCAGATTTTTTCTATCCGTATCCGGCCGGATATTTAGCCACTATCCAGTATCCGTACTCGAAAGAATATCCGTTTCAATATTTAAATCTCAATCGTAAACATAGAAATGCTGAATAGAAGTTATTATGAAGATCACGTGTCAATTGATTTATGAAAATATTATGCATACAGTAAGAAAAAACCTACATTATTTGAACAAAATCAGTGATAATACTAGAAATAAATATAAAATAGCTTCACCGTTTTTCAGATTATTTAAATTAGTTAAATGTAAAAACAAAATACTTTGCGACACATTTAAATGAAAGAAAATTTTAAAGTCATATTAAAAGGGACACTTTGTAAACAAGCCTATTACAAATTAGCAGATTATATCCAAGATAACAAAGCTGGGATACATGCTAGTACTGCTCCATAGGACAATCTAGACTAATCTAAAGTCTAGAAAAAATCAAACTGGTTGCTGATTTAATCGTAACTTATCCTAACTATTATAAATGCGAAAGTGAGCTTGTTCGTTTGATTCGCTTTCATTCTAAAAAGGCTGAACAGATTTGGATGAAATTTGACACATGTGTAGACCATATCCTGGATAAGAACATATGAAATTTGGTTCATGGGTAGACAATGATCTGTGTAAGGACATATGATACCTTTTATCCCGATATTCCCACGGGATCGAGTCTTATGGCGGGTGTAACGGCGGAGCGTAACTAGTTACTTTTATATTTTTCTATTTTTATAACATTAATTTCTGTGATTAACTCACACTGAATCATTATTTATAAATATTTTAGGAAAATCGTCCATGGTTTCAATATATAAGCACCATGTACACACGGCTGCACATCAAGCTATACTTTTCCAGTATAAACTGACCTCGCATTGTACGGAAATCCTATAAAATGCGAGATCGGCATAAACTGGAAATGTATAGCTTGATATGTAGCCGTGTGTACCATCGTGGAAGCCCATAATAACCACTTTGAAAACAAAATCCCGTGCACACGATGATCACATCTGTTACCGCCCCGGTTCTGTAGCGGCCGGGTGCTGCAAGCAAGAATAGTCCTTACGGTGGTTAGTTATGGCTTTCCGCGATGGTACCTATCACATAACTAATTTACTTGACATTGCTAAATTTTTAAGACTGTAGTATGGTATTTTTATTCAAGGTGCATCGTCTTCACATACAATTAATATAATCGAAATATACAAAAAAAAAATATTTTAAAAGAGTAATCAAGGAGTTTCTTGCCCATTCTTCTCCATAGGAAACTACCTTTTGGAAAGGACAACTAGAATCAATTCTATTTTCTTGTAATTTTTTACAGTGCCTCATTAAAATAAATTATTTGAATTTGACGTCTCCGGATGAGCCAGATAGTATTATTTCACACTTGAACTGTTTTTATTTTTCACTTTTTTTGGTATTAGTAGTGGTGTATATACCACACAAACTCGTGTTCTTTACTACTTGCTTAGTGAAATTATAACAATCGTCAACATAAATGACGTGGATTAAAGTCATATTATTGAAGCTAACTCATAAACTACTCAAGCATAATGACTAAAAAAAATATGGGACGACACGAGCTTACTTTTAAAAAGAATCACGTATAATTTGTGATGTGGAAGTTTCTTATTTAATCAGAACGGATTTGGTTGAAAGGGCATTGAACGTTACTGGAGAAGAAATGTTTTTTTTTTTTTTTAGGTTGCTACGCTCGATAGGTAAACGATACTAAAACGAACAAAAATAGGCTTGTACTGGCTTTTGGGTACACATATTACTACTATTTTTTGGTTTTTGGGTTCCGTAACTCAAAAGGAAAAAACGGAATCCCTGTAGGATCCGTCAGTCTATCAAGACCCTTTTTCTCAGGAACGCCTGGAAGTATCAAGTTGAGACTAATATCAAATAAGTAGGTCTATGGTCCCTTGGAGCTACAAAAGATTCAAGGTTCTAAGTCAACTCAATGAAAAATACGGCCATTTATGCGACATATTTTGATATTCGCTAATAAATCAAAACGTACATGGTACTTCTCGTTGACCTAGAATCATGAAATTTGGCAAGAAGCAAGGTCTCACAGCACATGTAAAGGAAAAAGACCGAAAATCGTTAATTTTTATTTTTATCACACATTTTTTTTTTTTTCGTTTAAACTTACATTTGCAGTTGGAGAATTCACCGTGACGTATATCGATGTATGGGAGAACATATTTTCAACTACAGTGTTAAGTTTGTTTTTGGGATAAATTCATCCAAACTACGGAACCCTTCACAGTACGTGGTCCGACACGCACTTGGCCGGTTTTTGTTTTAAAGTATTCTCTCAACGTGTGCCGCAACTT
Source organism: Omphaloscelis lunosa (assembly GCA_916610215.1). Lineage (NCBI taxonomy): Eukaryota > Metazoa > Arthropoda > Insecta > Lepidoptera > Noctuidae > Omphaloscelis > Omphaloscelis lunosa. The sequence continues at coordinate 22,544,336 of OU744248.1, read as the reverse complement.
CTTTTTGGGCTGTCGCAGTTTCCACGGAAAACGGTTCAAACCTTTTTGGCACTAGATAGGACATGTAATAACATAATAGGTTACTATAGTTTTTATCCGGGTATATAGTTTTGCTTCTAGGCAAGTGAAGCCGCGGGCTGCAGATAGTGAATAGTAAGCTAAAGTACCCGTCACGAGAAGCTATAAATTATGTAAACAAACATCTTTTACTAAGTAAACATTTTATACTGCGAGATAATAATAAATTGACCATATTCAATCGACATGAAATATAGACGGGTTATATGAAAGTAACAACCTATTTAATTTAGTCGGATCATATTTTAACGACGCAAAGCGCTATCGTTTGTGTTTCTGGGTACCGGAACGCGTCCGTCGCAGGGATTGTAAACAAAATACAAATTTTAAACTTGACGAGGTAAAACAATGATTACAAGAGGGACTGCAGCAGATTACTTCGGAAAATTGGAAGCGTTGTGTGGAGCATGTTATCAAGGAAGACGATAATTTTTATTCCAAAATCGATGAGATGATTGATAAAACTGTAGACAGCTTCGTGATACATGTCACTGATTCTGACACAGAAATGGAAACATCTGAATCTGACGAATAATTATTCTTAAATAATATATGTTAATCAATATTTGTTACTTAATAATTTATTAAATCTTAAACAAATTCATTTTTTTTGTTGGTCCAAATGTTGTGAACTCCTGAACACTTGTTTACAAAATTTATAGCTTCTCATGACGGTTACTTTAGTAACCAATATAAGTTTGAATTAAGTTTACAACCTAATTAATTAGATTTCGCAATGCGAATAAACCGCAGACTAAATCTAGTAGATAAGAATAAGTCTTGGACAAATTAGAAAAGGGCAGTTCATTCAGAATGAAGATTTGGAAACCGTCTGGATGGACCACAGAGAAGCAAACAAATGTAGTGCTACGTCTCCAGAAATACACATCCGCCGCACGTCGATATCCAACTGCCGAGGTGGACGAACCATAATCGTACCAATGATAATGGTATTGAAATTATCCCAAGGGCAAAATATAATCTTTTACAAAATTTACAGCCACTCCATGAAACATTAAATCGTATGTGATCAGCTTACCGTTTGAAATGCTGATTTGACAAAACTATGTCGATTTATTCAATCTAATGGTTGTCATCTTAAATTTGCCACTATATGTACCATAGATTGAGCGAAGCATGCACTCCATTTGTTCAATATTCTGTTACAAAAACTTTTTAGATTTAAACAAAAGTTACAAAACTCACCAGTAATTAAAATTAGCGTTTAATGAATATACTTACGGTACACTCTTTTATCACGTATTTCACTTAGTTTCCTATGCTGCTGTTTCTTTTCTATTATTTCTCATGTCGTGCATGATAAATAATACCAAATCCCCAAAAATACAACAGACGTTTTCGTTTTTTTTTTTTTTGATCCAGATTGAATTAATAACTCGAAAAATGTGATGGCTACAAATTTCGAGTTTTATATCACTTTATGCAGGCAGAGCACTGTCCATTATTATGTCCTTTTAAGTATACTTCAGCTGCTCCAGAGTCCAACGATGTCCTCAGATTTCGAGTATGTCCACAATCCATGAATGTTGTCCAAAATAGTTCAAAGTTTTGATAATAAGGTTCCACTGATGTTTGTCCAAGGCTTTACAATATTTTCGTGATTTATGCCATTTCATTAAGAAAGATGAAATGGTAGTTTCATTGATATGTTGCAAGAGTGAATAAAGTCATGTTAAATTATTGTCTCACACCAAGAAGAAAATGTGATTGTGCATTGAATCCTCTGATCAGTTTACGAAATGTAATTGATCAATGACTAGATAAAACTTAAGTGCAATGAATACTGAATAACCAATTAAAGTTGAACTAATTACTCTCGATAGTCAACACAGATAACTTAGGATTCGAACTCGACTGGTGTAAAGTAGGGTACAGAAAGAAGCGCCGTAGAAAACACGTTAATATGAATACTCCAAGAGTTAAAAAACATTTTATTTTCCACATAACAAGCGTATGCACGCTCCGGCTTATATCTAGTATCACAGAGGTCTGGGCGCTCGCGGCTACAGAGAGGGATATCTTACTTGGGACGGGCGCGGCGGCCGGCTCCGGGCTGTCCGACTTCTGTCGGTTGCGGCGCATGTAGTGCTCCTTGTTGTAGTTGCGCAGCTCCTTGAACGTCACCACCTCGCCCAGCTCCTGTTCCGGGGGCGAGGGCGCGGGGGGCGCGGGGGGCGCAGGGGGCGCGGCCGGAGCGCGCACCGACTCTTTCTGAGCCTCCTCGTCGCGCCGCCGCCTGCGCTCGGCACGCATTGCGTCTCGCTTACGCTTCGCCGGCACGGCATCACCGTCTCGTTTCGCCTGAGGCCGAGAGATTTTGGGTATCGGCGGCATTTTGCTTATCTTCTTGGCGTCAGGCATCTTGTCGACGTACGCCGGCGTAGGACCACGCTCGGATTCGGCTTTGCTCGGGATGCGCTCTATCTCAGCGCGAACCATCTCTAGGCGCCTCCGCTCGCGGGCGCGGCGCGGGTCTCGCTTGTCGAGGCGCGGGTCGTGTCGCCGCGGGTCTCTAGGTCTAGCGGCTTCGCCGTCCGGTCTGACGTCGATGGTGATGACGTTCTTCCGCTTGGTGACGCGCTCGAGCGGTTTGATGTCGAAAACGTTGGGCGCGATGGCGGCGGTGGGCGCGACGGGCGCGGCGGGGGCCACGACGGCGACGGGCGGCGGCGGCGCGGGCGGCAGGGCCCGCGCAGCCGGCTGGGAGCGCTCGATCGGCTGGGAGCGCTCCGTCGGCTGGGAGCGCTCGGTCGGCTGGGAGCGCTCGGCCGGCTGGGAGCGCGCGGCCGGCGTGTGGCGCGCCAGGCGCGGGTCGCGCCGTGCGGCTACGAGCGCGGCGCTGACGGGCGCGATGCGACCCGCCGGCTTGTTCACAGGCTGTAAATGAACGACAACGAGGATGCAATCTTGCTTTTTCAAACTCATGAGACAGAATAATACTTGTTTAATTTTGAGGGGCTATGAAATAACAGCCGCACGGGTCGATCGATCAGGTTAGGCTACGCTGGCCGAGGTCAGTCTGTGATGGAATAGATGGACATCTATTTCATATTGAGACTCCTCCATGCTGCGGAAAGCACGTTAAGCCGTCGGTCCCGGCTGTCATTTGCAAAACTTTGACAGTCATTACAGGTATTCAAAAGTCAGAAAGTCTGACAACCAGTCTCACAAAGCGGTATCGTGTGGTCCAGTAACTGAGTTACGAAGGTCAGATAGGCTGTCACTCCATGTAAAATGTAATAATGCTGTATTGTAATTATGCTGTAGTATATAGTAACTTCGTGTGAATGTCCTTAGAATTTACGTTTTTTTTCACTGTATTTTATAAGTGGAGACCTGTAATTAGCTTTCAGACTAATGTTCTGTCCTTGATCTGTTTGTTTTAGCTGTAAGTTTCCCATGTTATTTAAATAAATAAACTTGTGGTATTCAGCTGCATCCGGTTACTAGAAGCCGACCCCAACATAGTTGGGGAAAGGCTAAGTAGATGATGACTGTATTAATTTTAAGGTGAACTCACCGGTCCAAGCCGCTGTTTGATGGATATGCTGGACACCTCGGGCGCCACAGGCTGTACGGGTGGCACCGACACACTGTTAGAGATATTGTTTGTTGCTGGTATTGATGGCACCTGTAACAATAACGCTGGCTGTTAGTAAAATTATCATGTCTAACATATATAATTAATTAATTTTTGTACACCATTAATCTCTTGAGGAGTCAGTCAGTGTACTCATCATTATGATACGCTCACACATTTTGTCCATTTATGTGAACACAAATGAATAGCAGCAATTCGTACGTAAATCTCTTGGTGTCGTTGTTACATTTTAAACAAATTAAAAGTAAAGAAAGTAAAACGACGACTGATCAACAAAAAATCCTTTGGCGGGAAGACGGGGTGCAGCGGCCGGGATATCTCTCACATATTGGACTGCTGTGATTGGTTATACAGCCTTCGTCTCCCGCGCTGCACCCGCGTTCTGTTCGCTCCTGTGTACTGTAGTGTGTGTGGCCTTATGGTTAATTCCTTTAGTGCAATTCTATGTTGGAATGCATGAGTTAATTACACGATACTTATGACATAATACTGTTAATTACAGGGGGTTATTTCTGGCAGAATTTAGTCTTAGACATAAGTTATGTGTTTGATTCCACAATTATTCATCAAATAATGCTATCTTACAGGAATTACTTACGAATGTTGTGCAAAGTTATTTGTTATGGTTCTGGCACGTGTACTCAAAACCACAGTATTGTCAAATCAAGCAATGATTTAAGTGAATTTAAAAGAAATAAACATATGATTTTGTATTTTATCCGTTTCATTTTAATTGAATTTAGAATCCTTGAGATACAATTTCCAAAACGATAGGTGGAAAGTTTTCTGTAAACAAAAAGCCATGGTCACCCTATCGAAATATTCAAAACGTATTGAAAGTTATAAATACCGAAAAATACATGTTTTTTGCCTAGTATCGGTAGTTTTACATATTAATTGGTGTTGTTTACAAAAAACTCGCTTTACAATTACTTTCTTCGATAAATAATCACGACTTATTTCTACGCGATACCGTACTACAGCTCCTGAAATATTAGCCTAGGATTTTTTGTAGTATTTTTATAAGTTTCGACAAATTCAAATCTAGGTTTTACAAAAAACTTCAGACCCCTACGATGCTTTCTCAGCGAGATATCGGCGATAACGTGTTTTTTGACCGTTTCAATGGCGCGGCCATGAGGTTTTAGTCTTACAGCTCCTGAAACATAAACCTAGGATTTTTTGTAGTATTTTTACAAGTTTCGACAAATTCAAATCTACGTTTTACAAAAAACTTCAGACCCCTGCGATGCTTTTTCAGCGAGATATCGGCGACAACGTATTTTTCATCGTTTCGATGGCGCGGCCATGGAGTTTTTAGTCTTATAGCTCCCAAAATATAAACCTAGGATTTTTTTCTATATTTTTACAAATTTTTTACTAATTCAATCTGTTATTTACCTGAATTTCAGATCTCTGCAACGCTTAGTTTTAAAGATCTCCGTGGCCGCGCGGTTCGCCGCGTTTCAATGGCGCGGCCACGTTCAAACCCTTATAACTTTTTAACCATAACTTTGACAAATTTATGGTTTTGGGAATCAACTTCTACAATTTTTTACAAAATCTTGGCGTGGTTTTTTTTTTTAAATTTCGCCGTGGCCGCGCGGTCGAAACGGACACTACTTTCTGACTAATTAAATATCAAGTTTACTCATGTTCAAATTAAGTTGATTTCAAAATAACTAGTACTATTAAACAGTAAATGTTATTATAGTTACAACCTTGTGCAGGTATAGGCATTTAATTTAAATTAAAGATCGTAACACTCATGCCTGTAACTGGCACAAAAATAAGCAAGTAGCTTGCATACCATTATAACATTCACCAATCAGAAGTTTTATGGCTCAACGGCATGCAAGCTACTCGCATTCTGATACTTCTGTGCAAGTTACAGGCATGTGTATTACGGTTTTATAGATACTTCACCGACGTCCCATAAAAGCTGGAGTCTACTTGATAAACCACTATCTATTGTATTGTTGAGATTGCATTACTATCTACCAATTCTACTTATTCATTTCAAATCTTTGTGGTAAACCATTTCTTGGAACAATACTATCACAAAATGTATGCAATGTGTTGTTTACAATCGTTATACAGTATGCTTTATTGTTCACAGAAAATAAAAACAGAAATGTACAATGTTGTTTTATTGCTCAAGGCGATTTCTGCCCGACAAATTTATGATAGACAGGAATTTGTTCGTAATAAAAAGGGAGAGGAAGTTCATTAAAACGCATAATTTGGAGCCATCATATTTGTTAGAAGTCGATAAAATCTTCTTTTTAGATTACCGTAGCCAAATGGCAAAAACGGAACCCTTATAATTTCGTTTGTCTGTCTGTACGGATGACACACAGCCATTTTACTCAAAGACTACTAACACTGTATCACTGAAAATTTACAGGCGTATTCTGTGCATCGCTATACAATGGTGCAGTGAAAATAAGAAAAATTAATATTAGATGTGGCCACAGACATCCCAAACATTTAACTGAGATTTGAAAAAAGAAACAATAAGCGTGTGGGATTAGTTCATAAAAATCAGTTAAATAAATTTATGATATTTCTAAGTGACTTAATGTAAGTCAATAGTTTTTGAGATATGCGATATTTTCGGTTAGGTACTACCGCAGACATACCTTTGTTTTTATTAAAGTTTTTTCAAGAAATACAAATATTTTTGCAGTCGATAAAACCAATACTGTGCCTGCGTAAATATTCATCCCAACTGCGGAACCCTTCAACCTGCGTCGACACTTGCGTGGTTTTTTGAATACATAATCTTATTTATCCAGTCAATCTCACATAATCAGCTTTTATTTTTTAAGTTAAGAAATGTCAATCATTTATGTTAATTGCGTTATGTTGTGCAACAAAAACCGGCTATACTAATAAAATTGATTGACATAGGTATTGGTACCAGTCGCCGTAAGCAACTTTCACGATTAGTCTGCAGCACCTATTAAAAGAAAGGTAGTAGAGATTTCACTTTGACCTATACTCCATTTGAAAGATTAGACATTTAAACGAACCTTTTTTACAGTCCGTTCAATCGATTATGACTTCTATGCCGCAGACAAAAGGATAGCATTAAAAACAAAAAGTGGTTACAATACGAACTGTTTACTGCAGCTGCCATTTGTCATGCCACCAACGCAATAGAAGTCAAAATCGGTCGAGAATACGTAGTACTTGCTCATTTACCTATGCCTATTATATCATTACTGACCCGCCCCCGCTTCGTGTGTGCAATGTTCTGGTGTGAATGACTGCATACGTGTAGGTGTACTGTCGTGGCGACATCTAAATACATCGAGATTTATGTACTTTATCTGGGTAAAATATCAAAATACAAAAACCTTCCGGTATAAATACAAAATTGTTTAATTGAAAAGAACTAAGGGGTCACACAGAGACACGAAAAGCGAATTTGTTTTATAATATATAGGTATTCTAGAACAATTGTCAAGGTGACATCTAGGTTCAAGTTTAAATTAGTACAATTTGTTCTCTGTAAATCTGTAAAACTCCACTCAAATGAATGGAGTTTTTTTTTACTTGAACTTCCGTTCTCGCTAGAACCCCTGTCCGCCGTCTTCTACAAATTAATGACATGCTGCAACAGGGCTTCTTTCGTACAAGGTTGAGAAATAAATTCGATTAATTATTATCGTCTGTCCTGGCAAGCGTACCTAGGTACTGTTTTACGATAAGCGATAAATTGATAAACCATGAATCACGCAAGTAGCCAATTTAAACGACCATAGAAATAAGCAATGCTTAGTACTTGCTCAATTATTCGGATAAAAAAATATTTAACAATTTTCCAGATAAGGTTGGTGCTGACAGATGTGTTGCTGGGGAGTTTGTAACGCCTCTTCTTCCCAGCTAACAGTTAACACTAGGAAGTGGAGAAGGGCGGGTATTTTTGGGGGAACTTAAAAAAAAAACGAATTAAAAAAAACAACTGCCTGCCAAAAAACTAACTAATTAAACGTAAAAAACAGTTGTATTCGTTAATCAGTACCCTAATTGCGTAATACAACACAATCTGTTTCAATTTGATACAGTTTGCTGATCCATTGCTTCATAAGTTCGAAAAAGAAATCTGCTCAACAACGTAAATAACGAAATGAATGTTGTTGAACTGTCAAAATGAAACAAATTATTGCTTGTGCAGACCAGCTGCAGCGCGATATCGCGGGCGCTACAAGGGTCGCGCTGCCTGTAGCGTAGCGCCCGCGATATCGCGCTGGTCTGCACAAGCCTTTAGGCAAAATTGTTTATGAAAATAACTTACGCTATTAGGGTACTGTTTATACAAAGCGAAAGGACACTCATTTACTCGCTGACTAAAAAGATAATAAAATTTGTCATAAGTAGCAGTCGTCAGATGACCTCGTAGATTAAAAAGTGTTCCACACCAACACAACGGTCTCCCGACAGCAATGACAATTTTATTTTTTGCATTTGTATTTTTAATTATTTATTTTTATTTTATACATTTTAGAGACAAATTTTATTTTAATACATGTCACGCTAGGTGGCTTTAATTTGTAAGCACTGAAGGTGGTTTTATACTCTCACGGCGAGGCGAGACGAGGCGAGGTGTCGATGACATATTGTAATAAATAATGTTTTTTTTTACACATTTGAATATGGACTGACACCAGATTTTTTTTTTTCAAAAAAAAAATAGCCTTTGTTACTCGGGATGATGTATGGATTCTAACGATATCCTATACATCCAAATCTGTTCCGGCATTTAAGTTATGGTCGAACAAAGAAACATACATACGTACACGAACTCTGAAAACATTGCACTCCTTTTTGGGCAGTCGTATAAAAAGTGCTGATGCACATCCTAATTTGAATAAATGACTTTTGATTTCGCACATTACAATCGCGCGTTACGTGACTTTTATAAACATTAACATAAGGTTTAAATTACGGTCGTGAAATGCAACTATGTTGTTCCATGTTTACTTTTCAATCAACATAACTTGTTAGTTTAGCCATGAAAACATAGGAACTGGGCTAGCATGTTTGCTAACATTATAAATATTTATAAAGTATGTAAAAAATCAAGTACTCAGTACATAATTATATATTCTTGCCACTTATGATTGTGTTGGTAAATACCTATTTACCTTCCAAGTAATTCATTAAGGAAAACATGGCATGAATAAAATTATCTTGAACCAGCAACTTCGCAACCAACGCTAATATTATAAACGCGAAAATTAGTATGTTTATATTGTCTATACTACAAAGCCAAAATGTGGAAACAATATTGATCACATTTGGCAGAGAAACCGGGAGAAACAAAAGGTTTTTTGTTTATATTATTATTATTTTGTATATACTGTTTGAGGCTTTATAATGTACACATATCGAAATGAGGGAATCTATGCTTAATTTTATCTACGGAAAAAATATTGAAAAAAAATCTAAATATCTTTTATATTTTTCATGGAATTTTTAAAAATGTTGTAAACAAAACGGTGTAACTTTTAAACTAAATGATCTATCGCGATGTAACAAACTATATAATGATTGGAAGTAATTAGGCGTCCTCATAAAATGAAAAATATTTTCCGTCGATAAAATTAAGCATAGATTCCCCTCCTTTTGATATGTGCACATTATAAAGACACTCACTGTATATTTAAATAGGCATTACTATTAATATTTGCATGCCAAAATATGGTTAAATGTGTCATCATACAAGAATATTTATATAATAACACCTTTGTAACCGCATTTAGAGCGAATAAATGACTTTTGACTTTGTAAATTGGATATTTTTTGTAAGTCGTAGGACATTTATTAACAGAAACAAGTAGTGGGAATTCCCAAGGCCACTTATAAACTATTATTTTATTGATCTAGCGGTATAAATGTAAATTAATCAGTATAAAAGGGCCATGTGTACGAGTATGTGTTGTCGTTAAAATAATCATTGACATAGAAACTGTAGTTGTAATTTTTTGTGAATACGGTCTCAATGTCGAGGGCAAAAGTAATGATATAATTTAGGAAGTCAAATAGGAAATTCTTAGTAGGTACTTAAAAAAAAAAGGAATAATTATGACACACACTATAGTTGCATTGATTTCTATCAGAAAACATCTCTAATAAATAATTGTCCCGAAAATGTCTCTGCTAGGAATAAAAGCAACTAATGACTACTTCAAAGTAAAAAACCGGCCAAGTGCGTGTCGGACTACGAACAATGAAGGGAATGCAAATTTGGGATAAATTCATCCCAACTATGGAATAGTTGGGATGAATTTATCCCAAATACAAACTTAATATTGTAGTTGAAATACATGTTCTCCCATACATTCCAACTGCAAATATAAGTTTGTACGCACAATATTGATAGATTTACCATGTTATTTTAAGATCATAGACTTCTTATAGGTTTTACTGTAATCAATGAGTGAAGAACCATTTTTTTTTTTCAAAATTTTAGGCTCAGTAATTTCGGAGATAAGGGAGGGAATGGTCAATTTTCATCTATTTTCTTAAATATCTTTAAATGTATTTATTCTAAAATTATATAAATAATGAGATCCGTGTAACAAACCCTTTCATTTGATATATCACACGATACATACTTTTTTTTAAATATTCTTATTTGCCCCCAAAAGTGATTCATATTCAAAATTCATTTATTTACGTTACACGTCCGTGTTTGGGTCACAGAAATACATATTATGTATTGTGAGATTTCGAGCAAATTGGCTGTGACAGACGGACGGAGACACAGACACACGAGTGATCCTATAAGGGTTCCGTTTTCTTTTTCTTTTGAGGTACGGAACCCTAAAAAAAACAGTTGATAAAGTGTAATATAATCAATCTGCGGTATTGAGCCCAACAAACTGTACACTAGCATAGCACGTCTCATTATCTTAGCCGAAGCCGTGTAATGACACGTGCTTTATCTGCCTCCTATAGGTAAGTAGATAGCACCGAGATAACATTAACGTTCATTCAGGTATTTAAGAAAACAATGATTAGGAAACATAAACATAACGCTTTGAATTTGCGGAAGAATAGGCTAGCTAGCTGACTACCTGACTTACTAAGTAGGTACTGTATTATTTTTAAAAACTTGATGGTTTTGAAACGAATCTCAAATGCATACAATAATCAGCCTATAATGTTCCCACTGCTGGGACATAGGCCTCCTCTCGTTGAGAGGGAGTGGGCCATAATCGACCTCGAGAGCGAGATGTCACATATCTACGAATTATTGGTTTTAAGACATGCCGGTTTCCTCACTATGTTTTCCTTCACCGTTTTGAGAGCAGTGGTGATGAAATAATTGACAAGTAAAACGTTTGTCGGGGTTCAATAACCTACGACCTGCAATTGGTAAGTCACGGCTGAAATGCATGTCTACATGTTATCTATTAACTATAGGTATTAATATTATAAAAAATACAGTGATATCCATAACATAAATACTAGGAACAAACACAAATTTGTTGTACCTACAACAAGGCTCAAGAAAATAGGTAGCTCCTTTAGATGTCAATGTATACGCTTTTATAATAAACTTCCAAGCCACGTACAAGATCTAAGCCTTAATAAATTCAAATCATTTACTAAACGCAAGTTGTGCCAGAAGGCTTTTTATGCCGTTAAAGATTACATTGAGGACAAAAAGGCATGGGATTGAGCTGCTCCAATTTTATAATATTTTTTTTTTGCTAACTTTAAAATTATATACACAATGACATGAATATTTACTTTGTGAAGTATAATATTTTTTTATTATTTTTTATTATTGCGAATGTGAGGACTATGTGGGTCATATATATATATTTATTTTTCTCAGTTACTTTTAATGATCATCTGGCAGTTGTGAGTACTTTATGCGGCCTACCCAAATGTCCTTTCTTTGGTATTGTTCGTCGAATCATTGAGCTCCTTTTAAGTTCTGAGTTGAGCTACACGATTACTGACAAATACGTGCATGGAATGGACAGGTCCACTCACATCTGTATGGTTCTTTCCTCAAAAGACCATTTCAGACACAAATCTACATGGTCCTCAAATGAAATGCTCTGACCAAGATTATTTCCTGGTTTTTATATACACATTGACATATGAATTTTATATACTTTTAAAGTATTATATTATTTAAATTATTGTGAATGTGAAGACTATGTGGGTCATTCCTTTTTCTTTTTGTTTTTAATTTTTTCTCACTTAGTTCTAATTATAGTCTGACAGTTTTGAGTAATTTATGCGGCCTACCCAAATGTCCTTTCTTTGGTATTGTTCGTCGAATCGTTGAGCTCCTTAATTCTGAGTTGAGCTGCACGATAACCGACAAATGCGTGCACTGACTGGACAGGCCCTCTCAATCTGTGTGATGCTTTCCTCAAAAGACCACTCCAGACACCAATCTACATGGTCTTCACATGATCTGACCAAGATTATGTCTGGACTTTAAAAGAGACTGTGACCTCTGAGTTTGTTTCGGCCTTTCTTCTCAGAGTAGTCAGTTAGGAAACGCCGACCTCATCTGGTTTTTAAAATATGATTGACGTGTAAAAGTGTTTGTACAAACCTATTTACAGAAATAAAATCATTTATCATTTATAAATTAGATACTGCCTTTGTTTGGTAAGATTTAATGGATACGCAGGACCGATTTAATGTTTGGTATATAATACTCTATTCCAAACATTAAATCGGGCCTGCGACTATATGTACTATAGAGACAGGTTTAAGCACTGATAAAGGACATAGGTTTGAAGTTTCTATGGCAGGGGTTCCCAACCATATAAAATACGCGCCCCCTAACTTTCTTTTAAAATCACTAAGCCCCTGAATTACTTTGTCGACAGTAGAAAATCATAAGAATGTAAAGCAAGCGAAAGTGAGATCGAAAATGTTTGCACCCCCTTGGATAGGTCAGATTTTCTTTTGATCATCAAACAAATATAAATGACTTTATCGAGTTTTGCAGAAAAATTCAAGGATTATGAGAATGTATAATGTACGAGCGAGCAAACCCAACTCAAAATTTTTTGTACAATTTCGGATTCGTTACATTATTCTTTTGATCATTCATCCAGAAAAAGAAAAACTTATTTTATCGACATGGCAGAAAAGCTGAACCTCATTTGGCAGCATCTAAGTAACGTTTCAGCGTTTGGGTTTTGGAAACTAGTCTTAACCTTTTCTAATACCAAAAACATAAAATTTTGTAAATCTATATTTTATTATTGGAGCTGCTACACCCCCGAAGAGGCGCCCCCACCGGTTGGGAATCCCTGTTCGTTCTATGGAAAATACCGGAATCCACACGGAATGAGTCGCGGGTTAAAGTTGAAGTACTTCAAAATGTGGATAGTCAAGTCAACTTTTTATTTAAAGACCTTCTCGGATACATGTTCAAGGTCAATAATATAATTAATTACAAGTATAAGCAGGTACCGAGCATGTTATTGCGAAGGCTATCCCAATATTTATTCCCGCGACTCGTATTGTACACGAGTCGCGGGTATATATATTTGTAAAGCCTTCTAATCACTCAAATGCCAATAGATAGAATGTGTCTATAGTGTACAGACATGACTGTGTCTACCTATGTGGGTAGATAAGTTTTATCTCAGTAATTATATTAAAGTATGAAACATATTTCTCGACAGCATGTGAAGCCAAGTCAGAGGCCCATGGGCGGCATAAAAACTCTGTCACTAACCAAACGAAAAAGAAAGAAGAATAATGTATTTAAACATTGGCCTCTTAAAAATCGAATACAGTACGTTAATATTAATGACAACGGAATGGTGTTAACTAACTAATGCATTAGCATAAAGTAGAGCCAACAGTTTTGTACTACTACATAGAATGTTGCTAGGCTTGGTAGTAAATGGGCATTATTATAACGATAACTATTAACATAATTCCTGAACTAATCAATTTAATATACTAAATGAGTCGGACAGTGCGACAATCGATTAGAAACCACTACTTCAGTGTCAGACAGTTTCGTAAATACCTAACAAAGCCATGTGTGGCACGGGAATTACAGCATGTGTGCAGGCAAGATTTGCAGTCGCAATTTGACTTTACTAAGCAAAGTTAGCATACGAATATAGGTAAAACTTATTCTTGATAAAAAAAAATTCATACACGTTTCAAGCGAATATAATTCTTAACCTTATAGGACAAGATTTATATTCGTATGGAACGCTAAATAACTAAGCTAAGTAAAGAGAAGATGTGAATCTTGCCGTTTTTCTGGCGCCGATTTTTGAAGTGAAAACTTATTTAGGCGCGTTGGGCATTTTTGAGATGGGACTAAACCATTAATTTCGCGACACCATGACGGCACCTCCTTTTTGTAAACGCGATTGTACTCTTTATTTATACCTATTAGGTTACGGATCAATGTTCTATGCAAGTATTTTGACTTAAAAGGTTTCGGAAGTTTTTTATTTTGTTTATACAAATCGCAAATTCTTTATTGCGTACCATAATGTATATAGTTGGTAGGGAAGTAATTATATTAGTCACAATTATGGACCCTGTCGGGCACAGCATAGATCAAGTAGGAGAGAGGAGGAAGAGAACTGGTCGTTTAATGTGACAAATTGTATTATTAGTTAAGTAGTCAATAAGTTATATATTTATTAATACAGAATTCAATTTAAGAATTATAATTATCGTTTTATAAATTATATACGTTTATTTATTTAGTAACATTATAATAACCATTTATTTTAAAAATTATTCATTATCATTTTATTTAGTTATAACGTTTGGTTTGTGAACGCGATTGTGCTCTTTATTCAGATAAGGTTACGGACCAATGTTCTATACAAGTATTTCTCTTCCACCAAAGCGATCTTGTTCAAGTTTTCACTTCTGTCGGCACTCCCGGAGTGCCACTAATTTTTATTTATTTTTTGTTTGTAAAAGGGATGCCTGGGTCAAAAAAAAATCTATTTAGTCCGTTAGTTAGATAATAAAAACATATTAGACACGTATTTTTTGCTTCATCATCCTTACATATTATAAAACAAAGTCATGGTTTGTGTGGGTCATCCTTAGAAGATATGCCACCGCGGACTTTTTTGTTGAACTTTTTAAGATGAACAATGCTGTAGAACATACATTTTATGTAACTTTAACCATTTCCGCGGCGCACACCAATAAAGTTCCCAGTCGGCATGATTTTTTCCGACATCTTCAACAATAATCGTCAAATTTCAGCCAATTTACACAAAACCTTAATGAATTATACACTAAAACCTTCCGCATGAATCACTCCGTCCATTTGTGAAAACTGTTTGTAAATCCGTTCAGTAGTTTTTGAGTTTATCGCGTTCAGACAGACAGACAGACGCGGCGGGTACTTTATTTTATAATATGTAAGGATATGCCTTGACATCATTTCATTTAAGGGCGACTTGCAGCTTTTACTTAAATCTCGATTTAAACTCGACTTAGGCTTAAACTTAATTTAACGGTTTGCATGTCATCGATTTAGCTTAAATCTCGATTTAAATAAACGTCAAAGTTAAACTGGCATCTAGGTCGGTTTAAGTTTGTTAAATCTCGATTTTGTATACCGACGTCATTACAGTTTTATTTTAAATATCTCTGTTTATTTGCAAAAATGAATTTCTTTTCATTTGACCATCATGATTTGTTATCGGATGATGACGAGGAGATCGTACAATATTTAGAGACTCCGTTTTTCTCTAGTAGAGTGTACATTAGAAGCGATTTGTTTAGTACATTACGAGATGACGAATTTTTGAAACGGTTCCGGTTAAATAAACATAGTACAAAGCTCCTTTACGATAAAATTATTCATAAGTTTCCAAGTGATTTCAACAGGTAAGCTTTCAGTTATAATTTATATTAATAATAAAACCCGCATACATAACCTAACAAAGCGCCACTAACGATCATATGTTTTTAGGAACAGAAACGCTGTATCGCCAATGAACCAACTGTTATGTACGCTGAGGTATTTCGCTACTGGAAGCCAATTAACTGCTTGTGGCGATGTTATTGGAGCCCACGAGTCTACTGCTTGTAGAATACTACACCGAGTAACACATGCTATTGCTTCATTATATTCGGACTTCATCAAAATACCAATCACTGAAAATGAGCAAAACAGTGTTATGGCAAAGTTTTATGATATAGCGAAATTTCCACGTTGTATTGGTGCTATAGATTGTACCCATGTAAAAATTTTATCTCCAGGTAAGTTTCTTATCTATGTATTTCTCATACCTACCTTATACATGGCTAGGTAACTATGTTGTGATAATTTTATACTCAGTTATATTTGTTTGTCTGTCAATAGGTGGTGACCATGCAGAAATTTATAGGAATCGAAAAGGCTATTTTTCCATTAACACTCAGTGTATATGCTCGGCTAATCTACTTTTTCAAGATGTAGTTGCCCGTTGGCATGGTTCAGCTCATGATGCCAATATCTGGGACAATTGTGCACAGAAAAGGAACTTTGTACAAGTAAGTAACCTACTTGTATATGTTGCAACTTTTACCTAAATACTTCAAACTTAATTTGAGTCAAATTGTACAAAAAAACCAGCCAGATTTAGCTAATTTGAACCTATTCTACTATGCCTTTTTCCAGGGTGTTTACAATGACAAATTGTTGGTTGGGGATAGTGGTTATGCCCAGACCAGATATATGATGACACCACTGCCCGAAAATGCTCCTTGTACTAGAGCTGAAAAGTTGTACCAAGAATCTCAAATAAGAACTCGAAATGTAATTGAGCGAACATTTGGTATTTGGAAGAGAAGATTTCCTATTCTTTCAAAGGGAATTAATGTTAAATTGCAAAGAGTGCCAGGTAATATTACATTAATTTATTATTATTTTTATTAATTAAATATTACACTAGGTAATATTAAAAATAAAATTGGCATCGAATGTGTGTTATAATATTCCTACTAAAAGATTTGTTTTATACAATTACAGGAATTATCATTGCGACTGCAGTTCTGCATAATATTGCAATTTTACAAAATGTTTCTATTCCACCTGAGGATGAAGAAGCACATTATTATATTTCTGATATATCAAACAACATCACTTTGCCTAGGAATATTGCCGGCAACATTGAAAGGACTTTGTTAATTAATAGTTATTTTGCAAGACTGTGAAAATGATTTTAGTTAAATAAGTTGTAGGGTATAACCTACAGCACACCCTGCCTTGCCTAACCCTTCTGGGATTACAGGCGTGATATTATGTGTTACGTTTACGTTGTAAGGCTTTTCTTGTTTGTGTTATAGTTAATATTTACTGTAAATATTTTATTATCTGTTTTAGTACTATGTAGGAACGCTAGGAAATAAAAGATTTCTAATTATCATTCATATTTTTTTATTTTTTCCTTAATAAACCTAATTCTAATTCAAATTTTTCTTTGAGAAATTCTAACTCCATCACATTTTTCTTTTTTTCAAATTGCAGCTTCTCCTCTGCTAACGCAATTTGTAGATGCTGATGCTGTATTTGAAGATCAGCCAGTGTCCTCTGAGCTTTTACTAATTCAATTTTGTCATCAGCTAGCTCTTGAAAGGAGTGAGACACATTTTTTTTCTTTCCTGTAAATAACATACCTATTTATTTATTTATTCCATAAAGGTGTTACATAATAGCCTTAAAGTTACCTAATTAAGATTAACCTGAGAACATATTACCCTCTGTACTAGTGGAAACTGTATAACAGTAGGATAATATTTATTTTCCTCATGGTTGAGTATAATATGAGGGACAAAAATTGTGACAATAGGGTATAATTACAAAAGAAAGAAACTATAAACTCTAATATAGTAATATCCTAGAAGTTAAAAATAATGCACTAGCATTTTTTTACCTTTTTTCATTGATTCCAAGCTTGGATCAACCTTTTTTTTCATAATAGTGAGTCGCTTGACATCACAACTTTTATTGACAGCATGATTTGGGGTGCTATCTGAAATAATATATATTATAATAAATCATTCCACTTTGCCCCACCAGGCTGCACCCCTGGTGGGGCCATTTTATTATATTTTACAAAATTGCAAATAAACAGAGATGTTAGTGTTAAATTCATGTATTATGCAATCCGCACGATTGTATAGGTCAGGTCTGATAGGGCAGACATATGCCAAATTTCATACAAATTCATTTGAGCATTTTAGTATGAAGGTATCGCAAATATCTTTACTCACAATCTTTTGTATTGATATTAGGGATTTAAATAACATAAACAGTGGTAAATAATAATAAAACTAAACCACTTATGAGTAATACTGCCAAAGGATCTTACCAATTTCTATTTTTTGTGAACTTTCCACAAGATATTCTATAGGAATAATTTGTGTATCCGTGGGTTGTGAAATTTGCTGTTCTTGCATAAATTCTGCATCTCCATCATACACTGTATAAAGGCCTTCCAGAGAAGGACCAATGAGTGTTTTGACCTTTTGCAATATTGGATCACTGCTGCACGATGGCTGCGGAGGTGGACCTCCACCTATAAATGAACATGATTTAAATAAATATCATACAAAGAAAACCAGAAAATAACATGAGACCACAATTACAACTAACACTGACTAAACTGACTCCTACTATTTGATGTTTGTATGTAATATTGACTACAGTATCTTGGATACATACCTGTACGATTCATTTCTCTTTTAAGAGAAGCATCTTGCTTTTTCGCTACTTTGACCAGCTCATTGAATGCCATTTGGCAGTCAACGCTGCTTTCCTTTGTAGCCTGTGCTACATGGTCCCAATCTTGTCCATGTTCTTCCATGGCATTCAGTAGTAATGGTGCTAAAACAGATAAATTATTACTCATCATCAATGATTATTCATCACTTTACTTAAATAAAGAAATTTGGAATGCAACAGAGATAACTTACCTTTGATGGCCATTTTTTCATTAGAATGAAATTTTTTTGCCTTAATTTTTTGGTTTTTGTAGCAAGCCATTAAATTTTCGGCGGTCCTGGGGGAAAACTTAGTTTGCGAGTTGTACTCGGTGGTCAAGTTTTGCCATGCCTCTTGTTTGTCCCTTGCTGTAGCCCCATCTGTTTTTTTGTTTTCTATTATTGGGAATTTTTCCACGAGACGTAATAAATGCATTATTTCTGCCGTGGTAAAATTAGGTGCCCTAGATCTCTTCATTGTAATGGTTATATACGTATAATATGACTGACGGTAACGAAAACTAGAAAATAACACGATTACAAACAACACAGACTATTACTACTTATAATTTATGACTGACGCTAAAGAAAAACAAAAAAAATAACACGATTACAAACAATACTGACTATTACTACTTATATTAAGACTGACGCTAAAGAAAACTAGAAAATAACACGACTCACGAGACCACAATTACAAATAATTTAACCAATACTGACTAAACTGCCTTTTGAAGTTTTGACATTGACATTATTGATAAATCAAATTCTTTTTTCTCTATACGCAGAACTGAGTTGCCATCACTTTTTATTTGGGAACGGAACGCAAAGAATGAATGGCGAATGAAATATAGACCTAATCTCAGTTTAGTTAAATCGAATGTGAAATGTGACTGTGCAAGACATGCTTAATGAGATTTAAGTTAAGTCGAGCTTAGGGCAAAATCGAGATTTAATTAAACCGAGCTTTGTATCATTTTGCTGCAAGTCGCCCTAAATGAATGGTTTAAAATATATCACAGATTCAACATTACACGTAAAAAATAATTTTGGTTGACGGCAACGAGGGCGCAGCGGTAGGAGTCAATAACTTTTCCTCGGCTATTAGGTATGTAATCCCGTTATGGGTAGTACGTTCCCGTGGGATGTTTTCCGACATCCACCCGGCCGCGGACAAAATCAAGTATTAATACAAAATGACTTAGATAAAACGCATTTAAGTTGGGTTCGCTACGTCACAATCACAAGTAAGTATAAAATCTACATACTCGTGATGTCATGGCACATTTTAACTCAATGTATCGCCGTAATCTTTTTATAACGTAAAAAAATAAAAAAATACGTGTCCAATATTTTTTAAGTAATCTACAAGACGGGCAACAAATATTTTTTAGTCATCATCCATATGGCAACTATGCATTTACATAAAATTTACAAGTATTTATGAGTAATGTATATGGGAAATACGGTTTATTAACACAGTAAATTACGAACGGGAAACACAGGTTGCAATTAGTTATTTATGGAATAATTATTACATTCCGCGTAAATTCTGTTTATTATTATTGTAATGACTTTAGTGCCTATTATGTCGTCCTAAATATAAATTGAACAATGAAACCATAGAGCGCTATTATTACTAATGTAGAAAGTAATTATCTAAATTGAGAAGCAATTTTATGTTTTTATGTACAAGTTTCATGTTGTGTACAAAAAAGTAGGTAATTATTATGTGGAAAATATATTATGTTTTGGGCCATTTACTCATTATTGGCATCTAGATTGTTTTTAAACTTATTGT
Source organism: Omphaloscelis lunosa (assembly GCA_916610215.1). Taxonomy (NCBI): domain Eukaryota; kingdom Metazoa; phylum Arthropoda; class Insecta; order Lepidoptera; family Noctuidae; genus Omphaloscelis; species Omphaloscelis lunosa. Next base: position 22,524,096 of record OU744248.1, on the reverse strand, counting down.
TTAAATTTATTGTTTTTATTTTTTTTTTAAATTATTGTTTTTCTTTTGATGCTAGCTCAATAATTTAGATTATTCAAGGTTTTAAAAACAGTTGGAAGGCCTAGGAATATGCAACTTTAAATGCGCCTATCCTCGTCTTATTTCCAGTTTTTTTACACTATTTAAAAAGCAATTCAGATGGATATTGTAAATGTATTGTGATGATAATGAAAGAAAATTTAAAACTCAGATTAAAAGTAACCTTTGTAAACAAGCATATTACAAATTAGAGGATTATATCCAAGATAAGAGTGCTTGGAAACATGCTGGTCCTGCTCCATAGGACAATTTAGAATCAAGACAAAATCAAACAGGTTGCTAATTTAATTGTTATATTTATAATTTTGTATTATATGACATTGATTTTACATTCTGTGATTACTTCCTCACACACTGACTTATTAATTTTAAAAACATTAGGAAAATCGTCTACTTTTACTATGTTTGTAAATATGTGAGCACCATGTATCTATCATATAATTAAATTATCTGTCGTTGCTTCATTTTTAATTCTTTTTACCTATTGTGGTATAGTAATTTTATTCTAGGTGCATTGTCTTCACATATAATTATTTAACTAATGTACGTACTAATACAAACTATTGTAAAACATTTTAAAAGAGTAACGGTGGAGTTTCTTGCCCATTCTTCTCCATACGAAAACTACCTTTTGGAAGGGGCGACTAGAATCAATTATATTATTCTGTAAATTTTGACGTTCAAAAGTGCCATACATGGGCCTATTTGAAATAAATGTTTTGACTTTGACTTTGATATTTTCAAACTTAATCACATCATAAAAATTTAATTTTTATTCAATTCAACACAGACGCTCATTGTTTTAAGTAACACACGAAAAACACTGGAACACGGCATAGAGACAGCATTGATTGATGTTGGAGATCGCGCAAGACTATGATGCGGATGCGGAAAAAAGCTAGTTACAGAATAAATCTTACCTTTTTAACGACCGTTTTCTCAGCGATCTCGACCTGCCGCCGCATCTGTTCCAGCTCCATTTCGACTTTCTTTCTCTGCAACATTAGGAGCTCTTGCTCCTTCTTCGCGAGGATGCTCCTCATTTTTTCGTCCTCCTCAGGTGGAACTGATGGGGCTGGTGTCACCGTTGTACTGGTGGTAGGCACATTCTGTTGATTCTGACGAGAGAAATCGTGATTAGAAAGATGAAGAGGCATCTTGAGCATTGTTTTAGTTTGACTAGGCTGTGGTTTTGTTAGCATTTGTCTTTCGTTTTTTTTATGTTACCTGTGCTATGGCTGGACTAAGGTTTCCCTATATCTACATATTTGTTGAATTATCCCCAGTTCTTTTATTAATTTATGAAAATGTTATTATGGTTCCCATTTAATAGCTGTGACAATATTGTCACATGATAGATGTTTTGAATATCTCAACTACCAGTTGTGTTTGATAATGGGATAAATGGTATGCGTTAAATTCATGCTGGGTAATAATAATAAAAGGTGGAAAATAGACAGTATACTCAAGCATGAGATCCCAGACTACTGATAAATGGAAATACTGCAGTGGGCATTACAGCAAACAAAATTATAATATACTGATTACTGATGCACATAATATTAGGCAAGTAGCAGTTATTATAGCTTCATACCAACGGCGGCCATTGGCCAAAGCTAGTACATTAAACTAAATCAACATCAAAACAATAATCAACTAAAAAAACACCTTTTTCAGAAAATTTGGATTTACATGGATGTTTGACTGCTGCGGCTGTGCTTGTATCGGCCATGCCGGGTCGATCAAGTTCACTTTCACATCCAGTTGATACAGCTTAGTTGCGGGGAACACATCATGCCAAGTCTCCCGTAACTTGAACATTTGTGACCTTATTTTCTCATCAACCTGGGAAAACATTTCATATTAGAGAATGCCAAAAAACAATCAACAAATTCACAAAAAATTTAAATATGACAATTTAACTCACAATTACCTGTTTGAATGTCCTTGTAAACATATTGACAATGCTCTGTGAAAACTTCGAAGTGTAGGCTCCGCCAACATTCTTGATTATGGAATCAACTAAATACAGTACAGGCAGCTTGATGTCGGGTTGTACCTGTGTAGAGGAAAAACAACTTCTAGTCCCAAACCCCAGGCTGGTCAAGTATGCACTTGTCCTCCTCCCTCAAAGGTTGGCACCCACTTTTCATAATGGTACGGGATATAATAAGACAAGAATTTGCTTTATCAACCTTTTTAATCATTAATATGTGAAAAATAAATAAGAATTCAGTTTTAAAAAGCTTTATTGTGAACAATTTCTTGAATATACAACTGAAAAAGATAAGGATTACATACCCTTGAAGGCAGATTGTGTTATCTGTAATTATCTTTTGATACAGGTATCTCCTAATTGTTTATTGTAAGTTTGCAACAAGAAATAACATGATTGCATATATCTCATAAATGTTACCTTAACTCTGTTTCAAACATCTTCATCTTTGACAAAGTTTCGTAATTTGGACATTTGCCAGGTCTACAAGGAAACACTGTAATCTAGGTGAGTTTCATACTTAGCTATTATTATGTGGCTTTTATCAAGACTAGCTACAATGTGATAAAACTAATGTAGTTAGCACTTTGTAAGGTTTTCGGACTTGGCTGGGAGACAACTAGGCCAGTGAATGTATGTCAAATTATGCAACATTTTAAACTAAAGTAGGCAAGTAGTTCAAGTGCTGCTGAAAGTAGAACTCAAAGGTTATGTCTTACAACTTGAATATTGAATCATTTATGAATCAATAACATAGAATTGAAACAATGAGCCAAGCAACATTGCAACTAATGTATGATAAAACTTGTGCAAACATCAAAGATATGATAGACAGTCAATTGTCTCAAAACAAGGTTGTTGTCTAACCGACTTGATAAGAACAATTTACAGAAATGTATAAATGGCCAATGCTGTCATATTGTTTGAGGTAATGTTGTGAAATTGGAACATCTGGTAGGAGATACCCGTTAGAGCTTCGACTGGTTACAACGAAGCCGAATTAGTCACACTTGTCATTGTAAACACGTAAAGCACGCAACGAGGAGTGCGCGTCATCGTATTGAGAACACTTTCCCATTATTTCCCCGAATCTCACGTGACTGTGGCATAAATTCCGCGGCACCTCACACGCGTTAATTTTTAAAAATTGAAATTCACCTTCTCCAAATGCTTCTCCACTGTTTCAACGATAACCCCGGCGTGGTCGATGTTCTCTTCTGCGAGGATCGTCAACATATTTATCAGCGGCTTGCTGTTGACGGTTAGGTCCGCCAAACTCGACGCATACTCTTCCGCTACTTCTTTTGACATCTTGAATGACGACCGTAGTCGTTGATGTCACCATGCCAAGCACAATCTTCAACTGCACATCACTGTAAATAACAAAATACTTCGCTTTTACTCTATTCGTTACGTGGATAGCCAATATGGCGAGATTTTAGAAATTAACACGTAGTGAACTTACGTTATCGCGTATATGACAGCACTGCGGACGATAAACACACGTAATTATCGCAATCACCTCACGTACAAATAGAATGAATACATTTATTATTACTAAATCACGTACAGTTAAGTTTTCTTCGACCCGACAGAAAATACGTATCGACGTAACGAAGTCCTGTTGAAAACAAAATGGCGACCACGCGACGACGAGTCAACGACGTCGTCAATGCGGCGTGAAAAGTGGGAGTTCAAGGGTTGCCATTGTGGTTTGCACAAGAGTGCCATTAAAATTAGTAGCATTTTTGACCGACTTCAAAAAAGGAGGAGGTGTTACATTTCGTGTCTGTGATGGTGGCGCGTGTGTTGGATCATTTAGCTCCCTTCAAAATGGTTGAGCTGAATGGTGCTAATCCATGCGTCATGTTCGTGAACGTTTCGTGAACTGCCATGGCTTATTTTTTAATTATTTTATGTTTTTAATTGTTTTATCTTTTTATTACGGACGCTTTTAACATGCACGTTTTTATAATTGCATGTATAATTTCAACACTAATTATGTAACCAGTATTTTGTAACAATTTGTGGCCGTGGAGTTTCTTGACCGTTCTTCTGCATATAATACCTACTACGCTTGGGAATGGGCAACTAGCTTCATATTACTGGCTGACAGACTCCTTGACAATTCAAATGTGCCTGTAAATGGCTTAATTAAAATAAAAGCTTTGAGTTTCAGTTTTTGAATGAATAATGTATGGGAGTTGTATTGTTCCTTTGATGTTACAAGAGTTGCAATCTGGCAACAAAAGCCATGGAGAGATTAGAATGAGAACCGGCGATTGGTACGTAATTTTCTATAGGAAGTAATAAGGGTTGTCACCATTGACTTGACACAATCCTACCTACTTTGCAAAATTAAATAAATAAGACGCGAAAGTGATCTCAAGATTTTATTTAATACCGCGTGCCTTCATTACCCTGAGGCTTCTGCCTCGAATCCGCCGCCGCCGCCCCGCTGCCCGCAAGATTCGAGGCAGAAGACTTAGCGGCGCGGGGAGCGAGCGGTTCCATATAAAACTATGCGTATGCGCCGCCGCCGCCGCCGCCCCGCTGCCCGCTGAGTTCGAGTCCGCGGCCTAAGTCTTCTGCCTCGAATCTTGCGGGCAGCGGGGCGGCGGCGGCGGCAGCGGCGCGTTCAAATGCATAGATTTATATGTAACTGGCCTCGAAAGCAGCGGCGCGGGGAGCGAGCGGTTCCATATAAAACTATGCATTTGAACGCGCCGCTGCCGCCGCCGCCCCGCTGCCCGCAAGATTCGAGGCCGAAGCCTAAGGCCTCTGCCTCGAATTTTGCGGGCAGCGGGGCGGAGGCGGCGGCGGCGCGGTCGGTTACCGCTTGACTGGAGTGCACCGCTCGTTGCCCGCCCCCGCGCCGCTGCCACGCCGCTATTTTAGAGAACCGGTCCATTTGATTTTACGCATAAGATCCTGCCGCTCCCGCAGAGGCCTAAGGGCCAATTGTTCAACTTCACACTATGATGTGCAAGCGAGATGCACAGATACAGTATTCAACGTGTTAGATAAGAATAGAAACAAAACGTATCTGTGTTTGACATTTTTACGAGATATCTTATCTTTTGTTTAGATCCACAGATTGTCAGTAATTATGGCGACCTTTTTTTTGTTGTTTGTAGCTAAGTTGATAGGAATGGGCTTGTATTTACCTCTAAAATGGATCAGTTACAAAGAAATTTGCTGTGTGTTAACTGTATTTTCGACCTGGTACTAAAAGTTGAGCCTAGTGGTTTAAAATAGTTAAATAATGCCGTCCGAACATGTAAAAAAATTAATATATTTCGAGACATATAAAAAAACCTATCGTCAATTGAATCAAAAACATCCATGTTTTCAACAATGCAAGAGCACGAAAACACGCAGAGGTAAAGCACATTAAAACCCCAAACGAAACAAACGTCAAAACATTATTTATTCCCCAGAATAAGGTAATAACTGAGGCTTGAAGAGACTTATCTTTATTCCTCAGTTACGGGCTTTACCTATACGTCAGATACTGACTATCTGACTATAGAAAAATCCAGAATCATGCCATCTATGGAATAAACGCTATTCGATTCTTTATCTGAGGATTGAAAAATAGGCCCTTAGACCATTTAACCTGCCTAACACACGGTCAATCACAATCTGAATCATTTTGAAGGATATTGCTAATCCATTGCTTCATATGTTCGAAAAATTTGTCTGCTCAACAACGTAAATAACACAATGAATGTTATTGAACTGGCAAAATGAAACAGATTGTGATTGATCATGTGATCGCTTCTTTTCTTCATAATGATCAACGACCTTCCTTCATTTATTCCTCACGCCAGAAGTCTATTGTATGCAGATTATTTGAAACTCTTTTCCAAAATTCACTCTGAAGCCGATTGTCCGGTGCTGCAGCGTAAAATTGAGACTAAATTTGAGTGTAGTGTTAAGAACAAAATAGAATTTAATTCTTCCAAATGCTTCGTCATGAGTTTTACTCGATCCCGAAACCCTACCATCTTTACTTATCAAATTAATGGCAGCGCTATTACTAGAACAACTTAAATGAAGGATCTGGGTGTCACCTACGTTTCATGATCATATGGCATTGGTAGCGATTCATTTAGACGATTAGGTTTCATACGGCGTAATGCTAAAGATTTTAGCAACATCGGTGCAATTAAATCTATTTTTAATGTACTTATTCGTAGTAAACTGGAGTCCAGTGCATGCGTCTGGAACCCACACGAAAAGAAGTACACTTTATTCTTACAAAAAGCTTATCTAAGGTACTTTTATAAACGTTTGAATGAGAATGAGAGAATATTGCTAATCCATTGCTTGATATATGTTCGACCAATCCCTATCACATATCATTCTGGCAGCAGTTCAAAAGATTTGCCATTAAAGACTTCTGGGAAAGCCCAAGGGGGGACTCTCTTTTGCTTACTCTGCATGAAATTGCAATAAATTTAAAAAAAAAAAACGGACGAGCCTTACAGTACTCGCATGATGTGTAACATCTGACATCTCACCTTGGTAATAAGCAACATTAAGGCGACGATAACAGACTTTTAATGATTTTATACTGAAGATGACGTCTAAAAGAGTAGTGTTAATGATTTGGAAATTTTCTTAATATTTTAATATAGGCATATTTTGTATTATATTTATATTACATAGTGAAATTAATTTGTAAAGTTTGGTCTAACGCGGATAAAAAACTGAGAATCGCGCAAAATCTATCAAGCGTATTTTTCTGAAACCTTCACCATTTTAAAGATAATTTAATTATTGATCTTTTAGTATACCAGTTTTATTAAAATACCTTTTTTATGTATAATTATGCGTTTAATTTTGGACAGCACTCCTTCATGGGTGAGTCCTATTACTGGCTGGACGTACAACGCGTTGCGTGAGCTCAGTACAGAACACGCATGCTAACAAAGGTCACTGTCATATATCTGCGTCTTAAGGTAAAGTAACATTAAAGGGGTGGGGCCTCGTCAAGGTCGTTTTTGACTGCCAAGTCTAGCACCGCGCGTGCTCATTGGTCAAATCAAATAGCGCACGCTTCTCCGGCTTCCTGTGACACACTTCTGTCCCTTTTCACAAAATCACTCGCACAGATTTGATTATTTAAATTTCGTTGATTTTGATTCCAGAAAAGCGAGAGGAAAGATGTTGGATATCATAAAGTCATTACGTTTATTTTTACATAACTATAATTATAATTGTTGTCTACAGCATGCTGCTTAGTGACAACAGGAATTTGTAAGATGAAATTAAAAACCGATTTTTGGTTGGTGTTATTAGCGTTTTCATGTAATGTGTCGAGAGTATCTGCCGTTCAAAATTGGTGACATATACACGTTTGTTGAAAACATGTGTCTTGTCAAAATTGACAGTTTATCTATGGGTGACTAATGTGACATTGTGACGTTTTCTTGAAAAACTTACAAATTTGCTAAAATTTCGTGGATAATTACTTTGGTGTTAAATGAAGTCAATGAAGTAAACAATTATGGCGAACGTAAACACGGGTGAACTTTTGGACTTCCAGGACTATTCTCCTGACCACAATAATCGAAGTGCACGTATCGACGTGGAGGCAGTGCACACGAATCAATACAATAACACTATGTCAAATCCAAACTATAGTTTTGAAGAACCCAAAGCGATTGATGAACCAGAGGCTGCGCCACAAAGTAAGCACCTACATTAAAATACTTTTGATCCTAAAATGATTCTAGTAGACAAGTATTTTACGACATAATGGTACTGTAAACAAGTTAGTTTATCTACAAATTAGTGTAGATTTTAACTAGATTCTAATCTAATCACGGTATTAGTAACATTAGTTTTAATTTTACTGTGTTCTGTGTAATGAGGAATTGTAAAGTGATTTTGTTAATTTTTTTGGTAATATGAGTTTTGCCAAGTATTTTAACTAACACATAAGAGGTTTATTTTGTCCACACAAATCATGCATCGTTATACTAGCATCTACCATCCGCAGGGTAACATTGCTTCATACATGATTTATGTAAAATTCAGTAAACTGTTTATTATTTGTGCTAGTAGCAAAAACAACAGTTATAGAGTCAAACATATCAGTTAATCACTATATTATTATCCCTTGTTTTCCAGCAAACCACAACTTCTGGACTATAGAATATTACCAGAAATACTTTGATGTCCATACAAATGAGGTTGTGGAGAGGATCATATCCTCTGTGCTGCCGCAGAAGGTGTCACGTAACTACTTTGATGAAAGAATCAAGGGAAAGCCAGATCTATATGGACCTGTTTGGATTTCTGTTACCCTGGTAGGTGAACGGTATAATATACTTGTTAACATGAAGTTCAGCAATACTCAAGCTGAGATAGGGTTGTATTTTTCAGTACATAATAAATAAATGTATAAAAGTGTAAATTTTGACAAAATGATATGATGAAACGATAAATTATTGATAAATACTTGCAATGGAGCAGCTTAGGAGAGACCTATGTCCATATTAGACTGTGATATGCCGAGCTGATTAATTGACTTCAGTATTTTGTATTGAGAGTTCTAAAACCCTATCATGTTTAATTTCCTAACTGAATATATATTTTTTCCTTGAAATAAATCTGTCATTTACCTTATTATTTACTCAAATTAAACATAAACACATAACTAACAATTCCAGATATTCACAATAGCAGTGAGCGGTAACATAGCAAGTTATTTGCACAATGCAAATAAAAAGGGCTTCATATGGCGCTATGACTTCCATTTAGTATCCATAGCAGCAACAGCCATCACATGCTATGTTTGGCTTGTGCCGCTTGCACTGTGGGCTGCGTTGAAGTGGACTACGAATACTGATGGACATGATGAGATAGAGAATCAGGTAAATAAGTGTAATATGAAAAGGCAAATTAGTGTATTGTAATTTGTAGCCAGTAATCAAGTGTCCTACTATTGACAGACATTTTATGTCATTTACCTGACCTCAATCAGTTTGGTTTGCAGCGTTTAGTGATTTGTGGTGATAGTGGTTCTAAATATGTGAATTCTAAACATCTGCTGGCCACCCCATCCAAAAAGCATGGGTTAGCATAAGCGACTACACAGGCAAGGAATGGAGAGTTGGAAGGGGATGGAGGAGGCCTTTGCCAAAGAGCATGCAGTCTCAAAACTAAGAATAAAACGTTTTTGTAACAACTGTGACTCTGAAGTAAGGCTGTAAGTAAATAAATAAAGTAAAAAACCTTATTTCTTTCCAGGATGCAAAATCACCATCGATGATGTCCCTATTCTGCCTCTATGGATACTCACTCTCGATATACATACCAGTGGCCGTATTATGGACAATCCAAGTATTTTGGCTCCAGTGGCTCTTCGTCCTGATGGCAGCTTTCGTATCCGGCGCAGTGCTCATATTCTGGCTTATGCCTGCTCTAAGAAAATCAAAATACTTTCTAATTCTTATCGGATGCATTCTAGGTTTCCATTTTCTTTTAGCAGCTGGTTTCATGTTGTACTTCTTTCATCAGCCGTATACACCTGATGAAATTGTTACGTCGACTTTGAAGCCTTTGACCCCTTAAGTTGTATATATTTTTTTTAATATTTGGGCCAAAAACTCAATGATAAAATGTGGGAGTGCTCCTTTTCACTTATTGGCCTCAAGGTTAGGTGTAGTGGGGTACAGCGGTCTTACCGCTAACTTGAAGTAATTTGTATCACTATATAAATCACTATAAAATTGTATCACTATATGAATAAGCTTGCATCGAGTTTTAGGCCCAAGTATAGTCATTTATAATATAGGCACTATGGATGTTGTGATGGGTGCTTGTGAATGTCACAGCCCGTTTACTTTATGCCATCTTATTGTAGTATTGATACAGTGATATTTAAGTTTTTTCTCGATGTTATCTCTTTCTAACATTCACTCAAGTAAGTATCAAAAAGTAAAAAAATAGTACACGCACATTCTCTTTGAAAACGCAACTTTGAAAATCTGTAAGTAAATTTCATCAGTGTTTGTTTGTTGTAAATCATAATAAGTATGTGTGATGAATTACATATGGCTACAAAGTTAGAGAAAACTGAAAGTCATGCATATTGTATATTTTGCTAAGTTACCTCTCACTTTTTAGGTGTTAAACTTATATTATTATTTACTATATGGATATAAAAAATTAATATGTTAGAACATAAGTATTTCTTGATTTCCACATTCCTAATGTAAAAAGTCTTATATTTATGTAAACGAAACAAATAAATGTTTAAAATAAATAATAATTGTATTTTTTCTTAAATAATCATAGAAACATACAAAATCATTTCGATTATTTACAATATTTACATTATTATTCTAAAAATAGAATATACCATACAAAGAGCATGTAATCACTACGTATTCGAGTTTAGTCGACCAGAGAGAATGATTGGAAACTTTTCAGCCACGGTTGTCTATGGAATGATGGTGGCATATCCTCTGGTGAAGACTGCAGGGTACCAGCAAGTTCTGATAGCATGTTTGCTGAAAATAAAAAGGTATTTTATAGTTATAGCAGATGGTCCACTTAACGTTATGATGTGGCGTTTCTTGAGGCCTACGTCTGATCATAATCAGTCTATAATGTTCCCACTGCTGGGACACAGGCCTCTCTTCGGGAGGGAGTGGGCTGTAATCTACCTCGCTGACACAGTGCGGGTTGGTAGATGTCACATGTCTTTAAATTTTTGGTTCTAGGACATATCAGTTTCATCGCGATGTTTTCCTTCACCATTTTGATAGCAGTGGTGATGAGCACGACCTACACTCTTAAGCGGGGCCACCATAGGCCCACCACTGCTAGGCCTGTATCTACTGTTACCTAATATGATGATACTAATTTACAGGCACACAATTCATTACAGATTTGCCTGTGGGCCTGCAATATAATCCATATAATACCTCTGGTATAGCAGATGTCTTTAGGCAGCGGTGGCGGTTGACCACTTACCAACAGTTCTATGCCAACAAATAACATAAAATACTCACTGGTTGCCTCACTATGCTCGAACCCTCTCATAAGTTCACAGAACTCGATGAGGTGTCCCTCGTTGTGCGACAGTTGCGTACTGAACTCCACATCGCGGACGGCACACTGGTATAGCAGCTGTATTCCGCAGCGGCACACTGACAGTAATTCAGACTGGTATGTTGGTTTATCACCTAGAGCAAAGAAACCATTTGTCTAATATTATAAAGATATAGAAAATATTTTATTGTCCAGGTAATACAGCAAGCAGGTTCACAGGTTAACAGCAAGTTAAGACAACATGAGTAGCTTAAAGTAGGTATTACAGTTAGGTTACAATATATTAACATGACATAACATTACGGCTGTATTTCCCCAAGGGGTTAGGCAGAGGTCCTATAGAGAACCCAGATTTCGCCAGTTACAATATATTATTTGCCAGCAAGAGGTAAAATTGTTTATAAGAGATAATCTCTGGACGTACTGACACAGATGTTCATTTCCGCATTTTAGGTATGAATTACAGACAAACTATGTTCTTAATGTCCCTGTGCAAACCTCGTGTTTCGTCAGTCGTCGGATTTCTATAAGTTGCCCTTGGTGCAGACCGGACGCTTTCAATCGACTTGGAAGTATATAGAGTTGCTAATACTCTTTTAAATTAATGTAATTTATTTAAAAAAATGGGAGGAAAGCCGCTACACGACAGATAGGAAAATAGTTTTACAACTCTATATAGTTCACACGGAAATCAAAACAAGAATAAAGTATTTTACCAGTGTTATTGGTAACTAAAAGCAAGTAAAATTTTAGAATATAAAGAATATTTATTGTGTTACATGGCCTAACCTATATATACAATATTAATGTTTTGGTAGCTCACTTACTACATAGGTCAAATCTAAATGGACCAATCACGAGCGAGCCGGTACGCAGGTCCCCTGTTCTATGGTGTTGCTACTTACTACGTCACTCGCTCGGTTGGGATTTGGTTACACATAAATATAGTGCACGGCCGGCTCAGGCGCACCTCACCAGTCCTATTACCATGGATGGCAAGCCGATCACTTGGGAGAAACGAGCTAAATACCTAGGAGTGATCCTTGACGGCTCGCCGCTTACGCTCTCAGTAGGCTCCAATTCATATTGACCGGACGCAGCAAATTGTCACTCAAGTGCAAATTGCGCATCTACACCGCGGTCATCCGTCCCATCATAACCTACGTGCGTAGTCTTCTCACACGCTAATTTACGCCATCACCATAGGATGCAGGCCCTCCAAAACCGTTTCCTTAGAAAGGTTACGGGAGCTCCCTTCTATGTCCGCAATTTGGATCTTCACTTAGATCTCAAAATGCCCACCGTCCAGCAATTCATGAAACGCCTCTCAAAGCGTTTCTTCGACTCTGCTATAAAGCACCCTAATCCCCTGATTGCGGCAGCCGCCCGTTAGTCTCTCCCGCATATGTAAGATTCGCCGACCAAAGCATACTCTCACTATCCTAGACGACCCCGCAACCCTCTTCCAGGAGACTAGTAGGGAAGCCAGTACTTTAGCACACAAAAACAAAAACCGACCGCCGTCCTTCCGTCCTCGCCACCGAGGCCTGCCACTACGTCCCCGTCCATCCCCGCCCCGACCCTCGCTCTCTCAGCCCGCGCCGCTGAGCCTGAAGCTTTAAATTCCCCTAATAATAATAATATTAATCCGATCCAGCCTGTCCCTTGCTGTCCTCCACCAGCAACGCCCTAAGCCGAGGTCCGTACCCTACAGGGGGTGCCCTTAGCGTGCAGCCGACAACCTGCTAGGTTGACCTGTAAGAAGCCATAAAAAAAAAAGCGCAGACGCGCGCTATCCGCGTGCGGTCGTTGATGCTTGCTTGCAGGTTAGCTGGTTACAGTACTTAGTTCTGAATTCTATATTCAGTACTTGGTTCTGAATTGTATAAATCATTATACACGATAAATCTAATAATTGATGGACATGGAAATTAGCATTCTTTTGTATTCGGAAATCCGATGATACCCGAGGGACATTAACAAAATAGAAATACTGTACGCAGCGGGCTCGACTTGTCGGGCCAATTTAGTGAGTGTAATGTAACGTAGTCAGAAGATCTAAGAGTTACGCGATAGAAAGAGCAACTTCTAGGTGAATATAACTGTAGCTAACTAGTGTTGTGGGACCTGAATTGCACTTTATTGTGTCGTTGCAAGAGTCGCTTTTTATTTAAATGATTTCGCAGGGTGAATTTTTGAATCATTAACACAGTTAGTATTAATCTGTGTAATGATTCAAAAAATCTTTCACTGATAGAAAGCTACATTATTGCCGAATAAACACCTCTTTGTCATAGTCACAGACAGTCCGCTGTGCAGGGCTTGCATAGAGGACGACGAGATAGCAGCTCGTGTGCTGCTAAACTGGCCGGCGTCACCACTTACAGGGTCAAGTACTTCGGTAACCAGGTACCCGCCCTAAGATTGTCAGTAACACCAAGGCGTTGCTGGCCTTCTTTGAGAAACTTGGGTGGATCGAATAATCGATTTTCCCACCCGTACGCAAAATACGCGGATTGACGTGGAGTTGCGGATACCAGCCCGTATAACCTATTACGGTTAAAACGGATTTAAGTTTCAGCATGGTTCATACACTAAAAAAACTATCACTATTTGAAGTGAATTGCAAAGCAAGCTTCGTATTTGTGACTTACCAATAAAACTATGTTTAAAATTCTTCAACATCACAGCGCATATCCTTAAAGCATATACTATGACTTGGACTAGAATGAGGTGGCAATTACATCTGGAACAAAAGTTTATTTTATACCTGTAGCCAAAAACTCAGGAGACAAGACTAACAAAATAATGGTCCTATATTTACTACTGTGGCGGCATATTTGAACGTTACGCATAATCCTGCATAGCACAAACATAGTTTACCGCGCGACCAGCATATATACAATGTCCCGACATCAGTCGTTGGGCAATTGCTCACCAGACAACACCCATCTGGTTAAATTCAAAAGTCATTTATTCAAACTAGGCTGAGAATCAGCACTTTTCGAACTTTAAAATTATATAACAGTCCCCCAAAACGCCCACCCTTCACCACTTCCTAGTGCTTTAGCTGGGAAGAAGTGGCGCAAGAAACTCCCCAGCAGCACCGCTGTCAGTTCAGTTAGAAAAATTTGATTCTATACAAATAGTTCTTATGCAAAATAATTTACATTACGCAACACAAAACATTACATTATTTACTATATGTCAGCTAGCGTACGCCAATATCCGTCGGCGGATTCTCCCTTTTCTATAGAGGATAGAACTTAACACCCAGTTCCTCATACCTCTATTCTAGGAATACATACCTGGATATTTCTCTTGCTAAACTGCTGATAGAATTGTCATTGATATTGCTATACAATATGATGAGGTTTTGTGTGGTCTCCACCGCCTTGTCTGCGAGCTTCTGTTTCTCCATACATTTCAGACATGCTTCTATTTGTTTTAGAAGCACTTGTATGAAACATGAATCTAAAAAAAAAAACAACTTGTGATGAAGGTGGAAAACAATATATACGAATAAAACTATTTATACAGTTTTTCAGATGGAATTCTTGGGATGACGAAAAGTTCTTGAGTTTGAGTTTGAAAGCACATGGCCAATTAAAGTATAAAGGCTTATTTTCATTATTCGATAGGGCCCACATGTGAGAAGCTGGATATTTCTGTAAAGCATTTCCCCAAAATGAAAACAGTTCCCCGAATAGCACTATGGCATGCTTTACAAAACATAGTGAATGATTGTGGTATACGGAGAACCTGCACCGCTCGTTTGGCAGTTGCTTTGAAGGTTAATTTTCATTGGGGATGAGTCTCCGCACGCCTTTTACCGAACGATGATTTTCATTGGTCGCTACACCCACTACGGGGATTCCCCGCAGACGGTGTAGGACCGCGTTATCGATTTATGACTTTCATTACCCCGCCTGCGGGGTAATGAAAGTTAATAACTCGGTCGATATACAGCATGAGGGGACTCATGCTGTATATCGACCGAGTCATCGACTAATGAAATTCGAAATTCGAAAAAATATCGACAATTTTCAAATCGGGTAGTAAGAGTGATCCCTCAAATTATAGACCAATATCTGTGCTACCAGCATTGAGTAAAATATATGAAAAAATCATGCTAGACCAGATGTTGTCACATTTTAATTCAAATAGGATTTTACATAGTCACCAGTTTGGTTTTACGAAAGGTAGGTCGACGACTGTCGCAGGAGTAAAACTCATCACTCACATTTTGGAATCCTGGGTAAAGTCCCAGGATGCTATTGGCATTTTCTGTGACCTCTCAAAAGCGTTTGACTGCGTTGACCACAATACACTGATCTGTAAATTACACCACTACGGAATTCGTGGACAAGCTGCTGATCTTGTTCTTTCCTATCTATCCAACAGGGAGCAAAAAGTAAACGTTAATGGGGCGACGTCTACGGGGTCTCTAGTTAAAATGGGCGTGCCTCAAGGTTCAATTCTCGGCCCTTTCTTATTTCTAGTTTATATAAATGATCTTCCTTACATGATGGCTAACTTATCGGATATAATTCTATTTGCTGACGATACTTCTCTTATTTTTAAAATAGACAGAAAAGATACAGATGTCTTACATGTCAATGATAGTCTGGCTGTTCTTTCAAAATGGTTCGCAGCTAATAATCTTTTACTTAATGCGAACAAAATTAATGTATTAGGTTTACATTACCTAATGTACCTCAAGTAGGTCTAAATTTAAAACTTGATGGCAAAAACTAGATGCAATAACGGAAACTATATTCTAAGGCATTACTTTAGATTCAAAATTGCCATGGGGCGCCCACATTAGAACTATTTCAGGTAGATTAAGTTCAGCTGCATATGCAGTTAGAAAAATAAGGCAGTTGACTGATATAGCCACAGCTAGGTTAGTATACTTTGGTTATTTCCACAGTATTCTGTCTTATGGCGTTCTGCTGTGGGGATCGGCAGCTGACGTAGATTCAATTTTCATTCTACAAAAGAGGGCAATCCGCGCGATCTATAAAATGGGTCCTCGCGAGTCCCTTAGAGACAAATTTAAAGAAACTGATATACTGACTCTGCCTTCTCTTTATATCTTAGAAAGTATTTTGTATGTTCGCAAAAACTTAGGACTTTTCAAAATAAGAAGCGATTTCCATAATATAAATACACGTAGTAGACATGAAATTGTTATACCCAAATTTAGATTAACTAAAACAAGCAAGTCATTTCTTATAAACAGTATCCGCTTTTATAACAAGTTGCCAAAGTCTGTTACAGAACTTAGCGATGGGAAGTTCAATACCCATATCAAACGTGTTCTTATCAAGAAAGCATATTACAAAATTAAAGACTATGTTGAAGATAGGGAAATTTGGCAATAATTCCTTCTGCACATGTGGCTTCCCGGGTATCTCATTAACGGCATAATTATGTAAGAGTCTATTAACTGCTCCCAAATTACCATATTTATTTTTATCTTATTTTTTTTTATTTACATTCGTCCTTGACATATTCATTCAATTATTTGACATTTAATTAAACTTACGAGTTAATTTCACCTCTTTATTAGTGGCTTTTTTGCACATGATAATTATTCAGATTTATTACAGTTGTAATAGCAATAATGTAATTGCGTTTAATAAAAAGAGGTTCTTATTTTTATTAATTTATATATCTTTTGTATAGATTTTCTATTGTGAATGTGAGAACACTGTAGGCTTAGTGGACTGTAGATTTGTTGACCATTTTCTATTTTCTTAAGTACCTGGTACTTATTGAAATACCTACACTGTCCTCCCATACCTAGTCATACTGTTATTTGAAAAAATTGTAAAAGCCAATTATTTTTAAAAGAGTAACCGTGGAGTTTCTTGCCGGCTCTTCTCCATAGGAAACGACCAATTGGAACCGTGCACCTAGCTTCTGACGTTTCATAAGTGCCCATGTAGGTCTATGTGAAATAAAAATATTTTGATTTTGATTGATTTGAAAATGAGCCATTAGTGTTATGAGGGCCTAGGATACCAGGCAAGTGACATATCAGCGATAATGAAGATGGAAAAGTCAAAAATCTTTTCTATAGCTTATGTCAATCCAATACATATTGACTGACTGTTGAAAGTCATTGTAGAAAACAAATCTATATATCTATACAAATAAATAAAAATTAAAGTATCTCTTAGTAATTTCAAAATAACAGCAAATGTAAATAAAATAAGTATTAAGGTACTTATAAAAAAAACGATTTTTAAAATTTAAAAAATTGTTTGTCTGTTTGTTCCAGCTAATCTCCGAAACGGCTGGACCGATTTTGACGGGACTTTCACTGGCAGATATCTGATGTTATAAGGCTTGCGCGGTGCAGTGTGACAATCGCCTTAAAGCTAAGGCTGTAAGTTGTAACTTAAGCTAAGTTTTAACAGAATTAAAAAAAGGAGGAGGATTTCAGTCAGGGTTGGTACTATTAAATCATTTCGATTTAAATGAAATGATTTTTTCAATCAAAATCAATGATTTAATCAAACGTGATTAATTTTACGTTCTTTCACAGAAATCAACATAAAAAAAACAGATTTAGAAATTATATGATAAAGACTTAGGGTCTTTTACATCTGAAAAATCAATATCATTAACATTATTATAATGCTTTAACGAAAAATCTAGTTTTTCAGCATTTCAATTCCCAGTCGGTTTCTTAATTTACTATGGTAATTGCATGCGAAGTTTTCAAAACACTGCGCGGGGATTCCCCTTTTCTCTGACACCCAAGAGCACATTCCATTTTATGCAGAAATATAGTTACTGTATAATAAAATGAAAAAATCGTGATTTATTCGATTTTTTTCAATCGTGTTCTGTTCCTCGGAAGCATTTTTTTTTGTATGTTCCCCGATTACTCGAAGACTTGCTCGGCGATTTGAAAAAACTTTTTTTGTTTTTGAAAGGGTATACTTTCTAGTTGGTCCCATTGTCATTTGGTCACGGTCTGATGATGGGATGAGAAATCGAGGGAACTCTTCAAATATTATAGGCACACCTATAACGATTTGAGTATTTTTTATAGTTACTCGTGCATTTGCTTTCGGAAAGCACCATTTGGTGAAGTGGAACTGATGATGATGGACGAAGATGGCCGCCGGAACCACTTAATAATATGTATTTCACGGGTTGTGATTCGATTACTTTAATATGGTTGCAATGCAATTTATGCTCGTCACAATGCATATGGAGAAGTGGAGCTGATGGTGAAGTACCAGGAGAACTCCTCAATGATTAACGTCCCTGCATCGGGAAAAGCAATATTTTGTAAAAGGTGATGAACAGTTGAGATTAGGCTATTGTAACTTAGATAAATTACAAACTACCCACTAAAAAGCGAGAAATAAAAACTTTTTTACAAAAAAAAAAAACAACCAACTTCCAAAAAAACACTATAAGGTGAAAAATAACTTAAAATTCGAAAGTCGGTGGCAAATAACTAAAATACAAAACCAAAGACACCGACATCCGAAATTTAAGTTATATTTCACTTAATAGTGTTTTTTTTGGTAGTCGGTTGATTTTTTTTTAGTAAAAAAGTTTTTTACAAAAAATGCAACCGACTTCCGAACTACAAAGTGAAAAATAACTTTAATTTCGGAAGTCGGTGGTAAAAACTAAGAGTGAGAGTTTTATTTCAGAAAAAGCCAGGCGGGCGAAGCCGCTAGCAGAAGCGAGTCAGTAGTAGAAATACGAAACGCTTTAAAAGCGATTGCCACTTCACAACAACAAAAGTTCTACAACCAAAATAAACTATTTGTACAGTATTTGGGCATAGATATGGCAGATCGGTCGACAAAGGAGAGCTTTCCTTACACCACAGATTAATACAGATTGTTTACTCCGCAAAATCATTTAAATAAAAAGCGACTCTTGCAACGACACGATAAAGTGCAATTCAGGTCACACAGCGCTAATTACCTAGTTCTATTCATCTACAAGTTCCCTCTCTTTCTATCGCGTAACTCTTATATCTTGACTATGTTATCTGACTACGTTACGCTCACAGTTTTATACCTAAAATGCGGAGTGCACTTTCTGTACTATTCTGTGCTTACACTCAATGCGCCATATTTACTGCCCTATACTGTATGACATGTAATCCTATGTCTTACCTTTTTTATACAACAGAACACCTTGATCATAATCAGTCTTCAGATTTCCCGTTCCATTTCCAGGGCAGAACGTCTTCATAAACCCGTCCCATAGTGCCACAGTCTTCAATAAGTTAAGTACATGCGTGACCACAAATGGTGTTGGTCTAGATGTCAGTATTATCTTTATAATGTCTAGGACTGTTGATTTGTTGACCTCGGACGATGTTAGGGCTTCTATGAGAGATGTTATTGATAGTAGCAGGCCGCTGTACAGTGTGGCGCAGGACTGGAAAATTTAATTTAAGAATTTATTAAGAAGGCGTTTTGGTCATTATTATTAGTGACATAAAGTGCATATAAGCCCACTTGAGATGTGTCAATGTTTGTACAACTTTGCACTTTTCGGTACTAATGAGTGGAATATTTAATGTCTTCAGAAAATCCTATCTTGACGCTCATTTCGGCCTGCACGGAACCTTAGTTTACTGTCTTGCAAATTGCAAAAGATCGAAAAATTTACATAAAATATTTCGTTTCATTTCTGGAGCTTAGTACAATAAATAAGCTTGACTGTAATTCTGGATTTTCAACTAAACGTGAAACAAAAAAAAGGTAGTCTAATTCCCAAACTTTACACTTTAATTTTGAAATTTTCAAAATAAAAGTGGTATTATTTAAAAAAATGGACTACTCACAGCATTGTCAAGTAACGCACAAATCCTGCTGATAATGTCAATAAACTGTCCTCTCTTTTCTGCAGCCTCGTCAGGCATTTGTTCATGTTTGAAGAACCAGTACACTCCTCTAGAAGAGTCTAAAACATACGCTAGTGTCGCCACCATTCTTCTGGATAGGATCTCTTGTTCTTCTTTGTATAGTGCACTGAAAGAAGAACATTTTTTGGAAGTGAAAACTTCTTTAGGCGCGTTTGGCATTTTTGAGATGGGACTAAAACATTGATTTCGCGACACCGTGATGACACCTGCTTGTGACCATTAATAAGACTTCAACGCGTTGATTACCGCGGTGCGTGAAGTAAAAGACATCAACGCGTTGATTACCGTGGTGCGTGGAGTAAAAGCCATTAAAGCGTTGATGACCGCGGTGCGTGGAGTAAAAGCCATCAACGCGTTGATTACCGCGGTGTCGATTTTTTTTTCAAGTTCTGTCTGCACTCGCGGAGCGCCACCGATTTTTTATTATATTTAAACCCTTGCGGTCGGGGGAGCCCCGTCAGTAACAAAGTTCCTTCTCACGTATGATTTAAAACAAAAACTTTTCCCACTTGAAACTTGAGACCTTGAAACTGACTTTTTTTTTCGAAGTTTCTTTTATTTCGCATAAGACTTTTACCCACCCGCAGACGCGTTTTAATACACGCTTGTGTGGTAACTTGAGAGCTTCTAAAAACTTATACTAGATGGCTCTGTATTAAAACCATGTATTAAATTCACACTTTCTCTCTCTCTCTAGTCCCATGGAGGACACTTTTTGCTTACACGGTTTCTACCAGTCAACTCCTACCAAAAATGTACAATTCCATGAATGGGATGAAAATGTTTAATAGTTTAGAGTAATCTAGTTACAAAAATAGTCCTCCAGGTTGCTTTCCATAGCTTGTTGAGTGCACCAGTGACTTAAATTTTTTACTTTTTTATGGGAACACAAGCTATGTGCCCGATGGAATTACCCATCGGCAAAAATCCCATACTACCGTACAAACTTTCATCTCCTATTTAACCCCTTATCCAAAAATCTTTCCTTAATTCTCACTTTTGCTTTATAAGAAATTCTTCTGCAAAAGGTTATGCTTCTAGACCCAGATGTTTAAGTTGCGCGTTGTCTGGTCTGTCAGTGAATTAAGTAAAGTTATGGGCAGAAAATTAGAATGGCCTTTTTTCGTCAAAAATTTTAATCCGCCTGGCACATGTCGTAAAAACAGCACAGTAAAGTATTTTTGCACCTACATGTGTAAAAATACTTCACCCCTTTGCTCTGTACTTATGGATATGGCAGTAAAACTACAAAAAATGTTTACTGTCTGGGAAGCTCTTGACCTGCATCTAACCTGATGGTAAGTGATGATCAGGCCAAAGGTGGAAGTGACCTTCACCCAGACTCCTCAACCACAGAGGAACTGGCTATCTTACCTCTAACTACCGAAACACAATAATGCTGTTAATATTGTTGTTATGGCGACAGACTTTTTAGATAATGAATATTTTCAGAATGTTTCTATAATGAAAACCAGTGAAAAAATAGAACACAACCAACCTGCCTCTCAACAGATCCTGTTTGCTGATATACTGGTAGCTGGAGGTGACGTCCATGTACTTCTCGTCCATTTCCTTCTGGAAGGAAGTCGTCACGCGCTGACATACCGTCTCCAGTCTACTGCGAGTTTCATTCAGTATTGATTTTATTGAGCTGAAGATCTGGAATATTACAAAGTTTTGTCCATTTTATCAACACAGTCAGTTCAGAAATTAGCAAAAATACAAATATGAAGTTTTTGCACAGAGGGAAAGTTACAGTGTAACAAAATCAATATGTAAAAAAGAACTTCACTAGGCGTCTTTGTCCAATATGTGCATAATTTGAATATGAAGAAACCCATATACTTACATTAAAATACCTCTCCTCAATCCTATCACTATCCCCTGTGAACACACTTGTAACATCTTCATAAACACAGCTCATCACCACTTTGTTCTTGCCCGACTCTTTGGGCACCGGCGTTGTGGGCAGTCGGTGGAACGTGCTGTAGATCCTGCACTTGTTCTGGGATAGGTCGGTAGTCTTTTGTAGCTTCTCGTTGTAGTCTAGTATGGAATGCTGTTGGTTTGTGCACGGTTCTAGTATGTAGGGGAGTATTGAAGGGTCAGTTGTTGCTTCTGTAATTGAGAATGGAAAATTAAAAATATAATTTTGGCTCTGTCTTGCACATTTGCAATGAACTTGTTCCAATAAATCTGTATACAAATTGTATCAGCATTCAGAATTTTTGTTTTAATGCATTTGGATGATTTTGATGAATGAATTGAAAAACGAAGTAATGTATTTTATTTAGAATTCCAGTTCCAGGGTTTAAGTTTTAATTATTATTTTGTAATCACAACTTAGGTGTTATTAAGTTTATTCCAATAAAGCCATACATAACACAGACAAATTTTTAATTTTAGGTTGAAAGCTAAAGTACCAACTATCAATCCCATGACTGTACCTGTTCTGTATGTTTTGTTCAATTTCAGCATGTGAGCTTTGTCATCAGTTTGTACTGCGTTAGATGCTGTCTTGACTCTCTTGCTTTGAGTTACAAGTGTATCATTCTGTAGTGTGTTGTTGTAATGCCTGTGAATTGAACCAGATTAGTATTTCATTGTAACGTTGAAGCTGGTGCCACTTCAATAGTTCAGGGGTTAGTATAATGATTATCATTCCTATCCTGTGAATTTTTTGTTCCTTCGACCCACCCCCTTGCATCAAATCTTTTGCCCACACTATTACTTTATTTATTTAAACTTCTCACACACTATAAGGTACAAAGGCGGACTACCACTCCACAAACAACAGCATGCGTACTCCGCAGGCAAATCAACTGAATCAGCGCTGCACAGCGTGGTTGGTAACATTGAATGCGCAGTGGACCACAAATGCTCAGCACTGGCCGCCTTCATTGACATCGAGGGCACCTTTGACAAAACCATGTTCAAAAGTATAAATATGGCCCTTGACCAACACGGCATAGACTCGACCCTGAGTGGCTGGATCACCAACATGCTCAAATTGAGACCTGTACAAGTGACAGTAAACGACACTACGAGGGCCATTGTTGCGAAGGGCTGCCCACAAGGGGGTGTCCTCTCACCGCTGCTTTGGAACCTGGTAGTAGACAGCCTCATCCAAACACTCAATGACAAAGGTTATTTCACCGTAGGCTACTTCGATGACATAATCATTATAATAAACGGGACCCACGAAAACACGCTATGCAATCTCATGCGTCAAGCCCTGAAAATAGTAGAGGAATGGTGCAACAAGCACCAACTCTCAGTGAACCCTACAAAAACCGAACTGATTCTCTTCACAAAAAAGAGGAAACTGATGACGCTACAGTTACCACGATTCTTTGGAACAACCCTTAGCCTCTCAACTGAAACCAAATACCTGGGCATCTTTTTGGACAGACAATTGAACTGGGCAAAACACACAAACTATATCACTACGAAAGCCAGCATATCCCTGTGGCAGTGTAAACGACTGCTCGGCAGGAATTGGGGGATTAGCCCCAAGGTTACCCATTGCTTATATACTACAGTCATTCGACCGCTTATCACATACGGCTCACTGGTCTGGTGGCCCAGGACAGACCTGAGCACAGCCCAAAAAGATCTCGAAAAACTGCAGCGATTCGCTTGTGTCGCAATTACTAGCAGTATGAGAACTACACCCACTGCCGCCCTACAGGCAATGCTCGGACTGCCGCCTCTGCAACTCATTGTGCGGGAGGACGCGGCCCTGGCCGCCTTTAGACTACATTTATCAGGAACTCTAAGCAAAGACTCCAGAATTAAGCACACACGCATAAAGGAAGATGCAATCAAGCGTCGGCCAATGATGGCATCACCCTGCGACAAGGCACCGAAATCACACCACTTTCAAAGGCACTACAACATAATACTTACAGAAGAACAGTGCGACTACTCATGCCCGAAAGAGCTGAGGGTTTACACTGATGGATCGAAGACCGACTCTGGTACCGGAGTCGGAGTCTTCGCGCACGATCTCAACATAAAGATATCCAGACCACTAGGAATGTTCAACACAGTCTATCAGGCGGAATGTGTGGGCATCATACAAGCGGTCCACGCCATAGAGGCCAGGAGAGTTACGGACACTCACATACGCATACTCGCCGACAGCGCCTCAGTTCTCCAATCGCTGAAGAAAAAATATATTACCTAGAAGTTGGTACTAGAATGTCACAATGCACTAGAACAGATAACGGTGTCTAGTCGCAACACGGTGACACTGCAATGGATAAAAGGACACAGCGGATCGCAAGGTAACGACGCAGCTGACGAACTTGCTAGAAGAGGATCTAGCACGGCAGTCTGTGGACCCGAACCTATCGTACCAATCCCCTTCAACCAAATACGCAGGTGGCTACAGGAATTCACCCTCACACAAGCGGAGTACTGGTGGACCTCGACACCGGGCTGCAGGCAGTCCAAGGTAGCTATGCCATCCCTGGATAGCAGGTTAACCAGGAGTCTTTTACGCCTGGACAGGAATGGACTGCACCTGGTGACGGGGACCATCACAGGACACTGCTAGCTAAACAAACACTTCCACACGATAGGCATAACGGACAGTCCTCTGTGCAGGGCGTGCATGGAGGCTGAGGAAACCGTTGCGCACGTGCTCTTTGAATGCACAGGCGTCACCCAGATTAGAACAGAAACCCTCGGGTCACCCAGATCTTTCACAGATGTTCTGAACAGACCAGGAGTTTTGATTAACTTCTGGAGGGAGGTGGGCTGGTTGGAATAACCCCCCAAGCGGCCGCCATGGCCCACGTACAATGGTCCACCTGATGGACTAAGTGCGGAAACCAAACCCCATAACATAGAACATAGAAGGCGGACTTAATCATTTAGGCATTCTCTACTTTGTTTTCGCTAAGCATTATTTCAGTTTAATTTTATTTTTTGCTTGCATCCTAATGGTCCTAGTGTGCTGTTAAAGACTTCCTTTTTAAATAGAGTTCCTTTTCCTTCAATAGAGTTCCTTTTCCTTCAATAATGTAGGAGCCAATGGTTGTAGGCACAGTAAATTACCACTTTGTTATGGAGTACACAGAAAGAACCACAGTTTCATTCTTCAGCCTATGGAGAGGACATTTTACTGTCATTAAATTTTTCGCAAAGTAGATTTATATGAGTTAATTCTAAAAGTGATAAATACCTTTGTGTTTTGTCATTTCCTCCAACAGTAACTTGTGTTAGTCTCACTTTTGAAGATTCCAGTTTCTTGCACTTTTCCTTTACACTTATTATTTCGAGATTCTGTAATAGTACACTGGGTAATTATTTGAAAATACTTGACAATGGATATTCATATCATAAGGATGCTAGTGATTTCTTTATTTTTTACTTTATTATCTATTTTGTGTTATTGCAAGTGACTGTTGAAGATAATTACATTATTAACACATTTATTTTTAGACTACTTTTTACCAACGGCTTCGCTCGCATGGAGGTCAGAAGTTATCCCACAGGAATGTACAACCAGGAAAACTACTACCTAAAAAGTATCCTATGTGTTATAAACTATCTGTGTACCAAATTTCATCCAAATCCATTCAGCCGTTTTTGCATCATTGAGTAACAAACATACAATCTTTCACATTTATAATAGTATATCATATTATATTTGTATTAGTAGGATAGGATAGGATAGTAGGATTACTAGTTCTGCTGGTATCCTTTTACAGACTATACAGACCCTCAGAGCTCCACTTGTATAGTCATGTGTAGTGTAGGACTAACTCTATGTGTTTTCTCTTTGTACAACAAACTTATTATTTATTATACCTAAAGTAATTATTAATACATATTATGTACTTCTTAAATTATGTAATAAGTAAACAATAACCTTGAAATCTAACTGTGTCCTCAGATCATGCATCTGACTGTTAGCAGCACTAAGCTTGTCCGTCCACTCCATCTGTACTTTCTCCTGAGCCTTTATCTTCTCCAACCTGGCATTATCCACGGCTGACTGACAACTCTTCAGCTGAGTCCGCAGTATAGATGCCTCACCTTCCTTTGTCACACATTTCTCTAACAACTTTCCATTTTCTGACTTTAATTTAGCATTCTCCTGTTGCATCTGAAGCAGTTGGCGGTACACTTGGTCCGAATCATGACTTTTGAACACCTTGTCACTAAATATCAAGTCATCTGACATGTTAACTTGTCCATTAGACTTGGGTATAACTTTTGAAGAGATTCCAGGTAACGGTGAGGATATTCTGTGGCATTTTTCTTTTAAGTGAGTTGATATAGAAGTGGGTGTGTTGAATGAAGGTTTTTTGAACGTGAATTCGGCTTTTGACGAACTAGTGCTAGGAGTAGGCTCGAAACTTAGCTGAGTGCTAGTTGAGCCTGGTTTCATGCACATACTGTAGTCTGCCAGTTGGCTGATGTCGCTGGTGTTGTAGGCCTGCTCGCAAGCCTGACTGGCGAGGAGTAGGATCTCGTCATCATTGTCGTCTCCCCAGTTGTCATCAATGTTAGATTCTATGACATAAAAGTTTGTACATAACCTAACGAAATATTATCCATTGTGTTTTGAGCTTAAGCTTACATTGTAAAGACACTGGTAGCTCTTTTTGATATTTTACATGAGCATAATTAAAAAATAAGCAGTAAATGTATAATTTGGGAAGTTTACCTTTGTTAAATTCATTATTTTGACTCAATGGAAAGTTGTGATCAGATATGCTAATGTCAAGTTTCGCTTTTTTTCGTTCACCTTGATGTTGCGGATAAAATCTTTTGGACATTTTTACACAAAATTCATTCCAAAACAAATTAAAAGTTTAATTTTGGCGGTACGTCCTCCTTTGCAAACTGAAAATGAAAATAGTCAAACAACATAGATAAAAAATATGAGAAACTGTCAAATACCTAAAACAAGGTAAAAACACATGAAATTGGAACACTGTCATTTAAGCAACTGAAAAAATGTCAAATTCAAACGTTTGGGTGTTTTTGGCTTGGCTTGTAGGATAATAATGGCTACGTGGGTATTTTTTGCTGATTTGCCGATCCGACGAGTGTCAGTTCTTTTGTGCACAAATCAAAAGAAGTCTGTTCGTAGCGCTTTTGATGTATCTCTAGTTTTTATAGTGGTTTGTAGTTTGTGGCAAGTGCAAAGGCTTTATTAGATTCCGAATGGAATTTCAAATCAAAGATTTAACATATTTCGTTTGGAATTTTTCCGTATGTATGTGGCTGACCCATAGACATAATAATAAGTATGGACTGGAAATACCTACAAAAAAAAGGTGCATACCTACAACTCAAAATGTCTCATAAAATGGCTGCCAATGCTAGGGTTGTGTCATTCAGAGAACATAGTGTTACTATTTCGAGTATCGATACTAGTACGTAATAGTACCTATTACGAATCTTACTAAATATCACGGTTGAATCATATTTAAAAAAATATTAGCTAATAGTCCGTTGTAACAGAAAAAAACGAGTATTGACAATTTATCACTTCCCAAACAATTTTCCGCATAATTATAATTTCATTTATAGAATTATTACTTAGCAAATAAAGTTTTCACAAATATTTGTAACGCAAACCTAATGTTTGGCAAGTGAACGTTTAAACAAAGCCAAATATTTAGTATCGAGTGAGCATGCAAGTCTTATGCCTGTTTTCACCTTCACTAAGTGACACTTAAATGAGTCCCTAATAAAAGTTCACTGTTGGATTTTCAACAGTAGACTCAGCGCTGAGAGTTGAAAATCCAACAATGCAGTTTTATTTAGGTATTCATTTAAGTGTCACTTAGCTGTCGGTGAAAACGGGCATTAGTGAATTAGATTTTTAACAATTTTATCATAAATGAACATTCGGAATAATACGCATCCTTACATATTATAAAACAAAGTCCACCGTCGCGTCTGTCTGTTTTTCTATCTGTCTGAACGCGAAAAACTCAAAAACTACTAAACGGATTTTCAATCAATTTTCACTAATGGACGGAGTGATTCATGCGGAAGGTTTTAGTGTATAATTCATTAAGGTTTTGTGTAAATTGGCTGAAATTTGACGATTATTGTTGAAGATGTCGGATAAAATCATGCGGACTGGGAACTTTATTAGCGTGCGCCGCGGAAACATAAAAGTTACATAAAATGTATGTTCTACAATATATATATTTTACTAAAAGAAAAAACAAGACACAAAAAATAACGAATAAGTGTTGCTATGGAGACTGTGGGTATAGTCCTCCTTACATCCACTCCTCTTTTAGGAACTGAGACCAAGGGCTTTAGTTAGCTTTTCCAGCCTGGGTGCATATACGGGCTTTGTGAAACAATCAGCCAGTTGGTCCTCAGTTGTAACTTGCTTGACCTCAAGCATGCCAGCTGCCACACACTCTCTGACATAGAGATACCTCCGTTGTATATGCTTGGTCCGATTATGTTGCTCGTACGGCGGATTGTACGCTAGCTTTATTGTTGACTCATTGTCAATGTAAAGAAGTGGTGGTTTTTCAGTTTTCGTGATTTCCTCCAACATCTGTTGTAGCCATATCATTTCCCGTGCTGTTTCCGAAGCTGCCATTAGCTCCGCCTCCGTTGACGATAAAGCTATCGTCTTTTGTTTACTACTCCGCCAGCTGATTGGTCCATAATACAAACAAAGTATGCCGGACGTTGAGTGAGCTGCTGAAAAATCCGCATCGCTGTAGCAGATTAATTTGTTATTGGCATTGTTTAATGAACTGAATACTAGGCTTTTATTCATTGTACCTTTTAGGTAGCGTAGTATTCTTTTTACTGCTAGAATGTCTGCTTTTGATGGATTATCAAGATTTCTCGAAGCGCAGCTGACGGCGAAATTAATGTCTGGCCTAGTCGCGACCATGAGGTAGGCCAAGGAACCCACAGCCTGTCTATAAGGGAAGATTAAACTATTTTGTTTTTCATTTGATGAATTCTCTATTTTAGCAGTCTCTTTTGTAATCGGTGTCTTGACTGGTTTGCACTCAGACATCTTGTACTTTTCTAGTACTTTCTTTGTATAAGCCTTTTGACTTAATGTTATGTTCCCATTATCAGATCTTTCGATTTCCAAACCAAGAAAATATGAAGCTGGTTTTATTACAATTTTGAAGCGATTTTGTAGTTCCTTTACGAATTTCTTTCCATCATCCTCTGTAGTTGATGCAACTAACCCGTCATCAACGTAAAGTGCAATCAACACCTTAGATTTTCCATTCTCTCGAATATATAGGCATGGATCAGATGTACTCTGTTTGAAGTTGGAGTTCACAAGAAATTCATGTATACTGGTGTTACAACATCTTGGAGCTTGTTTGAGGCCATATAAGCTCCTCTTCAGGCGGCACACTCTGTTCGTTCCATCGCTATAACCATCTGGCTGTTTCATGTAGATTTCTTCTTCTACGTTACCGTTAAGAAATGCTGTCGACACATCAAACTGACAGAGAGATAATTTCTCTTTTACAGTTACTGCTAATAGGGCACGGACGGTAGTAAGACGCACTACAGGGCTGAATGTCTTGTCATAGTCTACCCCTGGTTTCTGTGAGAATCCCTTTACTACCAGTCTTGCTTTATGTCGTTCGACACTACCGTCTGGATTGGTCTTAACTTTAAATACCCACTTGCAAGGCAGTGCTTTTCTGTTCTTTGGTAAAGGAACAAGATCCCAAGTTTGGGTCTCATTAAGGGAATTTATCTCGCTCAACATCGCTCCTAACCACTTCTCTTTGTCTGTGCTTTCTAGAGCTTCGCGATAGGTTGAAGGTTCTCTATAGCTGTTAAACTCCTCAGTAGCAGCGAGAACGAATTCATCAAACCTTTGTGGTTTTTTAAGAAGGCTGCGATCACGAAGTACTCGTTGTACCGGAGAAGCTTCATTGGTAGTGACTTCATTATTGATAATAGCGTCATTAACATCTGTATCTGGGATAGGTATTTGTTCATCATCATTACCTTGTACTGATTCTTGTTCATCATTTTCTTGCACTGACTCATACTCACTTTCAACATCATCGTCATCGTCAAAGAAGTTTATTTCGGCGTAATGTTTATAGTTATCCTTCAAAGATTTTGTAATTTCCGAGATTGGATTTTGTGTTTCGGTATAGTAGAGTTTGTTAGTGAATCGAACATCTTTGGCAATCATGATTTTATGTTTTGAAGGTACCCAAATTCTATAAGCTTTGGAAGTATCTGAATAGCCTGCAAACATCCCAGGTATAGCTTTCGATTTGAATTTATTACGTTCTTTGCCATCTTTCAGAAGTATGAAAGCTTTTATTCCAAACTGACGTAGATGGAAGATGCGAGGCTTTCTTTGTACCCATTTCTCATAAGGTGTAATAACAGTACCAAAATGTGCAGATATAGTTTTGTTGACACTCCGATTGGAAAGGTAGTTTGCAGTTTGAATAGCTTCTCCCCAAAGACTTTGAGGTGCTTTGGATTCGATCATCATGCTCCTAGCCTTTTCCAGTAGGGTACGATTTTTGCGTTCTGAAACACCATTTTGGTGTGGTGTATATGGTGCTGTTAGTCGTCTTGTAATACCATGCTCTTTCAGATAGTTGTCAAAATTTTGATTACAGTATTCCAAACCATTGTCGGACTGGAGACTGATAATTTTTTCACCTGTGAAATTTTCCATTTCTGCCTTGTAAAGTTTGAATTTGTCCAATACATCACTTTTTTGTTTTATACAATAGACTCGGCTGTATCTAGTATAGTCATCGATGAAGGTTATGAAGTATTTCTCTCCACCGAGACCGAGGGTTTGAGTCATTGGACCACAAACATCGCTGTGCACTATCTCGAGTCGTTTTGACGTGCGTAGTGTGTCATTGGGTTTATTAGGCAGTCTTTTAATCTTTGCTTGAATGCATATTTCACAATCTCCAATTTTCTCATCTGGCTTGAAATCTAAACCGATAAGTGTCTCATTCTTCAATGCCAACTTCATATCACCTTCATTCATATGACCTAAACATTTATGCCATTTATGAATTTTCGTGTCTCATTTATCTTTTTTGTTGTATTTACACGATGTAGGATTTAAGTAGTACAGCCCATCTTTGCCTTTTGGCGCATCGAGTATAATACCTTCTTCAGGATGTGTAATTGTGGCCTTTTTATTTGTAAATAAGACAGTCCATCCAGATTCTGTGGCTTTTCCAATGGATAGTAAATTCGAGGATAGGGTTGGCACATAGAGAGCATTTGTCAAAGTAACCTCTTGAATTTTACTTTTGCCTCCAACGTTGGCATCTAGCATAAAAGTGACTTGGCCTTTACCAGCAATATCAGCTGTCGTATCTTGGGAAGCTAGTTTTAGCAGTTGGAAGTTAGATTTCTCGAGATTTTCGAAATAGTTTCTGTTATGAGACATGTGCGATGTACAACCACTATCAAGAATCCATGTATTATTTTCATAGTCTGAATTCTTACTTTTGGAATGCATACATACAGTGTGGGAAGTTTTTGGAACTTCTTCGTTCGTTTCTTTCTTCTTCTTATTCTCCAGCTTTCTGCATTCATTGATAACATGTCCTTTCTTCTTGCAAAATTTGCATGTTTTTATGAAATTTGACTCTTCTTCATGTTCATCTTTAGTATTGTTATTGGAACCGTTATTAATTTGTCTGGCTTCAGATTCTTCTAGAATTTTTACCTTAAGTACTTCAGTTTTCGGTAACGTGTCTCTGGATTCTATAGCTACACGAAAATTTTCGTATTCAGGTGGTAAGCTGTATAGCATCATAACAGCGAGCAAATCCTCATGAATATGAATGTCCATATCCTGTAATTTGTCTATCACGTCCATGAACTTATTTAAATGCTCTCTAATATTGCCATGTTCCATTTTGAACAATATCAACTGCTTTAAAAGTGAAGCCTTTCTAGCCGGTCCCTTGCTGGCATATATGGAATGAAGCATAGTCCAAATCTCATGAGCTGTTTTGCAGTTTTTTATTTGCTTTAATTCGGAAGGTGAAATCAGAAGTACTAACTCAGATTGAGCCAAAAGATCCTTCTCTTTCTTCTCTTCATTAGCTTTTTCATCCAGCGGCTTCTCAACAACACTCCATAATTTATTTTTGATGAGTACGGCCCTTGCTTGAATTCGCCACGTGTCGAAATTTTCTTTATTTAAAGTCTCAATTTTTGTACTTGAGCCTGACGCCATCGTGATCAACGTATTTATAGCTTTATTTCACGCTCTGCTACCATATTAAAGTAAAATAAAGACTGTTTGAACTTTGTGACGAATGTTTTATTTTACTAAAAGAAAAAACAAGACACAAAAAATAACGAATAAGTGTTGCTATGGAGACTGTGGGTATAGTCCTCCTTACATTGTTCATCTTAAAAACTTCAACAAATAAATCGTATACACTACATAAAACTCTGCGGAACGGTCTCTCGGTGCTATGAACCAAAGAGTACAGTTTGCTGTAAACCACGGGCCGGACTTAGCAATATCATTTCAGCGCAGCGAAGGAACTAGTATCAGAAACTATTACGGCAACGGTACAACACTATTCGACCATGACATATTATTGTAAACAAACGAATGAAATTATGAAATAAATAAAAGGTCTGTTGGACGGAAATAAACTCATATATTAAAATTTAAGCCGTATTTAATGATCGCCTAGCAATTTTTTCATCGAAAGTTTATCACTTTATGTACTATTGCATGAAAACCGGCTACTAACCTGTGCAAAGATAATTGAGGTTGATTTTCCTTCTTTCTTGCACCACACTTCACAATAGAACACACAGGCATCTTGAATTGGTGTTTTCCAACGTATATATGTAGTTTTAAAGGAAAACTCCACGTAATTTTCTCACAAATCTCAATAAAACAAAAAGTAAACAACCACTTGACAGCAGAACTACCATGAACTTGTCGCATAATATGGCGAATATGGCACTTACCTACAACTGTTACTACGTCTCAACAAAATGTTGCCATTATGAGGAACAACTGAAATATTGTTGTCTCTTTTATCAAATACGATTACCACATTAGAAAGAGTGAAATAACACGATATTTCACATTCTAGTACGTTTTTCACCCATATTTGTATAAGCAAACTTATGTATAGAATATCGCGGCGCCTCCGTGTTTTTACTATCTCAATGGGCTGACCTAATAGTAAGTAGTCAATATGTTATCGGAAAATAACGGTTTTCGCAACGACCATAGACAAACCAAAAGACGCGGAAGGCTACTCTGTTCTATAATGGGATACATTTTCTCTTTGGTTAGTTCGTCGTGGAAAGCCGAATAGAACAGTCGTGTACGATGGCTGAAAGCTTTAAACTTGGTGATCTTGTGTGGTATGTATTGAAATTTGGAGCTACTTGAAGCTTTTTGTGTTGATTACTCGATTCCAGTGTTGGTAATACTTAACTTATGTTTGTTTCAGGGCCAAGATGAAGGGATTCAGCCCTTGGCCCGGCCGGGTAAGACGCCTCATTATTACTTTTGAAGTTAAAAATAATAAAACTCTCATTTTCTATCAGTAAATACCATTAATCAAAATTGTAAACAACTGTTGTAGCATTTGTTGATGAAATTGACAGATTAGATTCATGGAATTATGGGCGGGAAAATTTCTTGATAATTAGGAGTGCTTGGCTATAATGCTGCGTGGCTAGGGTATTTAGCCGGAGAAACACTATAAATATCTTATATTATCGTAATCAAAGCTGTCAGAATTGATAAACAAGTTAAGAAATGTCATAATAGTGAGAGAAAACATTGACCCTAATTCTGTTTTGTGATGGTTTTCAGGTAGCCATTCCTACTCCGGAGCTAAAGCCTCCCAAGAAGGCGATGAACGTACAATGCATTTACTTCTTCGGAACTAATAACTAGTAAGTGCTCAGTTTTATTAATGTAAACACCAATAATTGATAAGGTTTCACTTGTTGGGTTAGCTTTATGTTTGCCCAAAGTGTCAAAGCCATCCAATTTTAGGACTCACATGGGACTCACAAATGAAACAAATGTTTTGCTTTTGTTTTATCATAGAGTAATTTTAAAATTTTTGGTGGAAAGACATATTTTATTCAATAGCAACACCCAATAGTAACATTGACTAAGTAGTGAACAATGTTTATATTTTATTAGTAGGTACCAATGAGGTAATGACTTGCATGATAAAAAAAAATTGTTAGCAAATCAGATTCTTAATGGACAAAAAAAACTGGGATATGAACAAATAACACAGCAACAGATTACAGAACTGAATGTTGCCATTATGTATGTTCTGTAACAACTAGTTTAGTCAACTATTAGTATTACTCTACAGGGTTGAGGTCACTCACAAGTAGCATTTTTATGTGTATAAATGTGTCTTCATTTATTTTGCTGGAATTGACACAAAAAGAGGCTTCTGCCTCTAGAAATAGGACAAACTATAAATGGGAATGCTTGAAGCACGATCAGAACATTATCTTGCTGACAGACATAGACCAGCACAGGATTTTTTCCAGTGAAAAAATTAGTATGTTTTATTAAACTTGAGTCTCAAAATGAAGTTCAAAGTTGTTATGGAATAATTGGACATAAAAAAAAACCCCAATGTTTCTAAAGAAATAATGAAAGAAGATACATTTATTCAGAACAAGCTATAAGGCACACAAAATTTGCAAATAAAACAAAATATATTCCATTTTTAAAAACAGTAGGAAAGGGATATTATAGGGTGGCCAAACCTGAAAAAAAAAGTGGCATTCCGAGAGTGCCGACAGAAGTGAAACCTTGAACAAGATCGCCTTGGTGGAAGAAAATTACTTGTATAGAACATTGGTCCGTAACCTTATCTAAATAAAGAGTACAATCGCATATAAAAAAAAAAAAAAAAACTTCCGAAACCTTTAAAGTAAAAATACTTTCATAGAACATTGATCCATAACAAAATATAAATAAAGAGCATAATCGCGTTTACAAAAATGAGGTGTCATGGTGTCGCGAAATCCATTGATTTTAGTCTAACTACCAAAGTTTAGTCCCATCTCAAAAAGCCCAATGCACCTAAAGAAGTTTTCACTTCTAAAACTTACTGTTGTGCAAAATGCTTGCTCTTTTTAGACCTTTCTAGCGAGCACCATGCCTAGTTTGATAAAGTTGATCATACATTATTTTTACAATATACAGATTTTTTGCCCATATGATCTACTTTTGAATAAATACATACTGAATCCTACATCAATGATATCAGAGAATGAGTTCCTTATTTCAGAGGTAATCAACGTCTTGCTAATGTGCTGTGCACTGTGGGACAAATATTTCAATACAAATCATGCTAAGATTTTACATATCATTGTCTTAAATGGCATTGGCCATTCTATCCAAATAAAAATGCTTTTAGATGAAATGCATATTTGCAGACAAACCAGGAAAAAACAATGTTCAAAAGTAGATTATCCATAGTAAATAAATAAAAAAACTACTATAAAAGTGAAATATTCATTTCTTCTCCATACAAAATGTTATTTAGACTTGAGAAATCCAGTCAAAGCAAAACAGACATCTAGATCATGTTTCAAACTACAGTATGGCAACTTTACCCCCTCCCCCCGCAACTCCCCTCACGATTGGTCCGCTGGTGTTAGTAGAGTTGTCAATGTTAGTATTGGTAGACTCTGTAAATGTTAGATCTGACTGAATTTTTGCACTTTTGCACATGATAATTATTCAGATTTATTACAGTTGTAATAGCAATAATGTAATTGCGTTTAATTAAAAGAGGTTCTTATTTTTATTAATTTATATATCTTTTGTATAGATTCTTTTCTATTTTGTGAATGTGAGAACACTGTAGGCTTAGTGGACTGTAGATTTGTTGACCATTTTCTATTTTCTTAAGTACCTGGTAATTATTGAAATACCTACACTG
Organism: Omphaloscelis lunosa; assembly: GCA_916610215.1. Lineage (NCBI taxonomy): Eukaryota > Metazoa > Arthropoda > Insecta > Lepidoptera > Noctuidae > Omphaloscelis > Omphaloscelis lunosa. The sequence continues at coordinate 22,488,086 of OU744248.1, read as the reverse complement.
TCCTCCCATACCTAGTCATACTGTTATTTGAAAGAATTGTAAAAGCCAATTATTTTTAAAAGAGTAACCGTGGAGTTTCTTGCCGGCTCTTCTCCTTAGGAAACGAGCAAATGGAACCGTGCACCTAGCTTCTGACGTTTCATAAGTGCCCATGTAGGTCTATGTGAAATAAAAATATTTTGTATTTGAATTTTGAATTTGAATAGGCCTTCAAGTCTCCGCAAGTCGCCTGTGCTCAACTAGCATACAATACAGGATGTCAGGGACATCGACGCGAAAACTGTTACCATGGATTCAGTACATGATTCTGAAACGCCCCTGCGTTGAAACTTTTCGTCGGTTATTAAAAAAAATGCTGAAAAATGCTGTTTCATAGAAAAGTGCCTATGCAGTCAAAATGTATGGAACAGCAGATTTTTATAACCTACGAAAATTTTTAACGCATGGGGTTCAGAATGTGGCTAGAGAGGTGCCATGGCGTCGTCACCTTCCGCCTGACGCAGGTCCTCACCAGACACGGTTGTTTTGGGAGGTTCCTGTTCCGGATAAGGCAAGAGGAAACGCCCGGGTGTCACCATTGTGTGGATTGCCCGCAGGACACGGTGGAGGTCTGCCCGACTTGGGCGGAGCACCGCCGTGTCCTCGTAGAGGCGATCGGCAGCGGTGATCTCTTGCGTCCGGCCCTGGTCCAGGCCATGGTACGGAGCGAGAGGGCATGGGAGACCGTGACCTCCTGCGATGCAGTAATGCTCGCGAAGGAGGAGGCGGAAGGCGTGAGGGAGAGGCAAATTTCGCGCCCTCTCGCCTCACGGTCGCCTCGCACTTCCTAGCCGCCGCAGGAGATGCCTTGGGCATCGGGAATCCCAGGCCGATTCCCGACCACCGTAGGCGCGGGCTTGCAGACGGTGAGTAATGGGTAGCTCGCCGTCCGATAAGGACCAAACATAGCTCGATGGCGCGTTGCGTTCCACGCGCGCCTCAAAGAGATGTCAGCACAACTGACGGGGTCCGCAAGGGCGGATGCCTGCCGGGGTCGTGGGAAAGTCCGAAAGGGATACCGTGGCCCCTGAATGAACACGGGTGGGTTTTAATCAGTAAGAGTCTGATACGCCCTTTCGCTCCGCCCAGAGCGGGAGAAGTTATTTGATAATTTCTCACCCAAAAAAAAGGGGGGGTTCCGAATCATGTACTGAATCCATGGTAACAGTTTTTGGGACATCGACGCGAAAACTTATCATTATGTTATATCATTATTTTCTGTATTAAAATAGTTTTACCCCCATAATTAGTTAGCTCCCATACATTCCAACTGCAAATGTAAGTTTGTACGCACAATATTGATAGATTTACCATGTTATTTTAAGGCCATAGAATTATAGGTTTTCCTGTAATCTATGAGTACAGAGCCATATTTTGTATTTTTTTTTTAATTTTTGGTCCAGTAGTTTCGGAGATAAGGTCTATAGGATAATGGTCAATTTTCATCTAATTTCTTAAATATCTTGAAAAGCATTTATTTTAAAATTATATAAAAAATATGTTTAAGATCTTCGTAACATTTGAAATGTCGCACGATACTGTGAGCAAAAACGGCACGGTACTGTTTTTTTTTAATTTTCTTGTTTGTCCCCCAAAAGTGACCCCTATATTCAAAATTCATTTATTTACGTTAGAAAGAGAGAAAGAAAACTCCAAACCAAAAACCAAATTTCAACTTAATCGGTCCATTAGATTCAGAGCAAATTGGCTGTGACAGACGGACAGACAGACACACGAGTGATCCTATAAGGGTTCCGTTTTTACCTTTTGAGGTACGGAACCCTAAAAAACGCGCGACGATTGCCAAACAAGCGCAATTTCAGTCGCGCAAGATGAGTCGCGTAATTTCCGTTCAAATGACTAAGTCATTTGAATTTATAACTATTCAAGCGGTTAATAGAGATTTTCTTATAATATTAAAAATTAAAAAAAAAAAAACAAAATAACAACAGACTTCCAAAAAAATCACTACAAAGTGAAAAATTACTTCAATTTCGGAAGTCGGTGTCTTTGGTTGTGAATTTTCGTTTTTTCCCACCGACTTCCGAAATATTACTATTACTAAGACTCCGCTGTCCGTCCGTCTTACTGTCTGTCCGTCTGTCACCAGGCTGTTTCTCATGAACCGTGATAGTTAGACGGTTGACATTTTATAAAAAACAGAATTAAATAAATATTTAAGGGGGCTTTCATACAACAGACGTGATTTTTTTCGTTAGTTTTTATAGATAATGGTACGGAACCCTTCGTGCGCGAGTCCGACTCGCACTTGGCCGGTTTTTTTTTTGTTATAAATTTTTATTTTCACTTTTTAGTTTTGGTACCTACCCCACACAATTTCGAATACACTACCTGCTATATGTAAATAACAGTGACAGGAACTTATCATATCATCCACATACTAAGTGGGAAATAATACGAATTATTGAAGCTAACTCAAAAACTATACAAGCAAAGTTAATAAAATTTATATGGGACCACTTCGAGCATTCCCTTTCAAACGAAAAATAATAATTTTTAAATCGGTCCACAAGACGTGGACCGGTAACGGAGAAATCGGTGGAGAAACATACAACATAAATACAACATACGCTACGAATATAGAACCTCCTTCTTTTTGGAAGTCGATTAAAAATAATAATTTGGGAAAGGATAGCGAATAAAATAATTCAATATTTTAAAAAGTGCTTCAGTTATAACATTGAAACGTTTCGTAATTTGATAGAGATAACTAAGCTGACGTCACTGTGAAAAAAATCTTACTCGCGCGCGACGAGACGGCCGAGATATTTTTTTGTAATTTTCTTTCACTATGAGAGGAAAGAGGTCTTACACAGTAGTCACTAAAGAGGCCTTTGCCCTGCAGTGAGACAATTAGAGGCTGTTTTTTTTTCTTTGACAATTATCGAAAGCCTAAGGTCCCGGACCTTTGGAAGGCGTACGAGGACAAAGGTACTATATGCACTATGCAAGTGCACCCAAGGAAACCTCCAGTTTGTCTATTACTGATAATGAAAACAAAACACATTGGGCTATGGATTTAGGTAGCTATTTGGATTGGTTACCTTGAACTTTGGGAGATCTATGTCCCCTGCCTGACCAATTTTATATAATACAAACGAATAAAATGGCAGGAGGTGACTTGCACACTCAATAATGAGCCCCAGGAAACTGGCGCTAGCACTTAGTGAAATAGCGACCAGGGGCTAACGTGCAGCCCGCCGGTTGAACGCGTCCCAGAGGGTCATGGCCAATCGGCTGGTCCGAGGATACCGCACGGTGTCCTGTGAGGCGGCGAGCCTCCTTGCCGGATTACCGCTATGGGACCTGGAGGCTTAATTCCGCTGCCGAGAGAAATCACGGTACAGCGACAGAGCTCTGGCGGGATCTCATGGCGTCGTGGAGAGTACGATTGTCGCAACCCAGCGCTGGGCACGCCACAATTGCGGCGATAAGTCCCCTTTTTGAAGTGTGGCTAGAGAGGCGCCACGGCGTTCTCACCTTCCGCCTGACGCAGGTCCTCACCGGACACGGTTGTTTCGGGAGGTTCCTGTTCAGGATAAGGCGGGGGGAAACGCCCGGGTGTCACCATTTTGTGGATCGCTCGGAGGACACGGTGGAGGTCTGCCCGGGTTGGGTGGTGCATCGCTGTGTTCTCTTGGAGGCGATCGGCAATCTCTCGTGTCCGGCCCTGGTTCAGGCCATTGTACGGACCGCGAGGGCATGGAAGGCCGTCACCTTCTGCGAAGCAGTAATGCTCGCGGAGGAGGCAGAACGCGTGAGAGAGAGGCAAATTTCGCGCCCTCACGCCCCTAACCGCCGCAGGAGTCGCCCTGGGTGTCGGGAATCGCAGGCCGATTTCTGGCCACCGTAGGCGCGAGCTTACGGATGGTGAGCGATGGGTAGCTCGCCGTCCGATAAGGCCCGGGTCGACGGCGCGTTGTGTTCCACGCGCGCCTCATAGAGATGTCAGCAGAACTGACGGGGCCGCTAGGGCCGATGCCTGTCGGGGTTGGGAAGTCCGAAGGGGATATCCTGGCCTCCGGCAACATGGCAACTGAAGGAACACGGGTGGGTTTTAGTCAGTAAGAGTCTAACACGCCCTCCTGCGCCGCCCAGACCGGGAGAAGTTATATGACATATTCGCAACCAAAAAAAAAAAAAGAAAAAAAAGGAGGTAACATGTCTTGAGGAGTGGAGAGGTATTCCACGACTATCAGAACAATCCCAGAGCCATGAAGATGGTTAGATCCCTACCAGCATCTTACAGGAATACTTCCTTCCCTCGAGCGCGTTTGCTCTTGTGAATCTCCACTCAAGCCGGCCAATAAAGGCAAGAAAGAGGTGGGAGCTCCGTTCCTCGTCAGTGTTCATTCCAGCCAGCCAATAAAGGCAAATCAGAGGTGAGGAACAAGACTTCTCCCGGGAGATAGGGTCCGTGGGGTCACTACTGCCCAACAGTTTTTACTTTTAAAATAATAAATTTTTAACCTACTATACTTTTACGTTTTTGACATTTTATCACTCTACTATTTGCTGTCGCTGGTCACTGCTGGTCATAGGCCACTTCTAGATAGGCCCAAAATCAGGATTATTTGAAAGGTATAAGGTATAATATAAAATGCCATGGCAACTGTACAAAAACCGGCTGTAACTAAGGGTTTTGTAACACCACACATGTTTTATAGTCTTTAATGTCCTTCTGCTGGGCAAAGGCTCTTGTGCCATCGCCAGTCCCGGCCCTATTTAGTATAACTGACGATGCGAAATATTTGACAAATAACTGACAAAATTACACATCTTTGCTGTGAATCCTCTTATTAAATTCTCTTCTAATCTTAAATTCATGCATTCATTCACTGACAGATTCATTTAATTACTATTGCTCTCAAAACAGTGAGGCAACCGGCATGGCATGTCTTAGAACCAAAAATTCGAAGACTTGTGACATCTACCAACCCGCACTGGGCCCGCGTGGTCTATTACTGTCTACTCTTTCTCGAAGAGAGGAGGCCTGCAGTGGGAACATAATAGGCTGATTATGCTATTCAAGTATTCGCTGACAGACAACGCACAACCTAAACTGCTGGGTCTAGAAGCGTGAAGTTCCTTTTATAACGAAAGTGAGCACTAAGGGAGGATTTTAAAAAATCTTCCTCTTAAAGGGAAATATATATGGGACGAAAGTTTTTATGGAAAATCGTCATTTTTGCAGATAGGGAATCCTATCGGTCGCGGCTTGTAAAACAGAAAACTATAATGGAAGCATACAAAATGGTCGGGATTGTCGCCTGCCGGTTTTGTTAAATAGGCTCCAGGTGATCACGCCTATTAATATTTTGTTGTTTTAATAAATGTAAAAAATAAAACTTTGCGATTCAGGCGAGTTTCGTGGGAGTCTTCCACTTAGAACTCTATAAGCCTCTTGACTTTTACCTCATCCTACCCTGGTTTGTTCTAATCTTGCCCAGATCTTTCCGCCTAAATAAAATTTTTCGTCAACCCATTTTGTCATAGGCCTTCATATGATCCTTGACCCAGCTCTCAGCCACTAATCCGTCAAACAGGAGTAAAATCCTCCCTCTCATCATTACCAGCCTTGTTCCACCGCTGCTGAGTATAGGGCCTCCACAATTTTGTGCCATGCTTTCCTGATCTTTGCAAGTTTCGTCCAGGTCTTACTCGCGAACTTGTGAGTCTCCACCCATCTGGCTGTTTTTGGCAATCTTTGAACGTTTGACTTAACTATTTAGTTATAGCTCCGGAAATTGTCACACATTTCAATATCTTTAGGTACTGCCTTCTTATTTACAGTGTGCAATAAATGCATGAATAAGATTCTTCGGGGATTACAGGCGTGATGTTATGTTATCTCTATCAGCCGTCACTATGTAGTCAACCCCTTTGCCCATATCATATTTTTCACAATCCAGCTATCGTTTCTGGTGCTTCTCTCTTAACACAATAGATATAGAGATAGCAACCTTTAGTTATACATCCGCGCTGAACGAGATCTGCACCATTTTTATAAAAGCTAGAACGCACTGTGTTATTGTTGTTGTTTTTGTATTGACCTAGCTTCTGAGCAAAGCTGCGAACCATGGAATGGCTCTTCCTAATTGTTTGCTCTATATTTCCTCTTATAAAAATAAAAGTGTCAACGGCTGCGCGATTTCGCGCTTTTTCTTGATTTCAGGTTTGGTTCTATAGTAAAAGTTGTTCATAATGATGAGTAAAGACACGTATTTAAGTTTGCGCACTGGTTAAAAAAAAATCCTGTATATTCAATTATCATGGTAACTTGCAATAACTTGATTATAAAAAAAGTCAGCATTTATAAGAGTTAAGGACTTTATCATCAATGCTGCCATGGTATGTAATTGTAATCCCACACCACAACTGTATGTACCTATGCATTGAACCATGTAGTCGCCAGAGATGTACAAAATAGTTTTAAAAAAGTATTTAAATACAAAATGCAGAGTTTTCTAATTTACCATTTCAAATGCAAAACACGTATTTTCATAATACTTAAATAAAATACTTTTAGATGAAATTAGTGTTAAAAATACAACACTTTCTTTTTGATGATAAACACTATTAACGGCGTCGAATCAGTAAGGCCGGTAATCGAAGTAAAACCAATCTCGTTAAGGCGTAGCGTCATGTTCCACAGATAACGTTCATTTTGTTTTGTCACTTTGCACACACTCGCAAGGTTGCAGCACTTGCAGCGCCTCTAGTGGCTATTTGTCGAATCGCTAACCCATTTACATGAACATTTTTGTGGTAATGTTGGCGAAACTTAGCAGTAAATATTTTGTATTTTACAAATATACAATACGTTTCAAAAAGTATTTCAAATAAAATGCAACTTTTTTTTAAAGGTATTTAAATACAAAATTTAAAATACCTATTTTGTATTTGCATTTTAAATAAGTCGCAACTCTGGTGGTCTAAAACAATCCAGCATTGAATAATCGCACCTTTTCTGGTAATAATAAGGGGGGAGGGGGGATATGCTTTCGATATCATAGTTCTACTAACATAGACGGAAAAAACTTCGTACGAAAGCCATACTCCGCTCTCAATGCGTTCAAAGTGGCGCTATTGCTTTACAACTTTATTCAGTGTATTTTAATGGAATCGTTGCGGGACTGCCGGGTTTAAATAGTTGAACGTATCGTACGGGATATGTCGGAAACGATTTTCTACAAAATAGTCCGTGATGCAAAATCACTGAAGTTAATCGGGTAAACGCTTAAACGCTCATTCAGCTTTCGAATTGCAATCTCATCGAATGTAGCGTTTGCTCGAAGAAAGCTAAGTTTTTACTGATATACATGTACCGTCCTACATCAGGGACAAAACTATAATGCACTTGAAAACTAACAGTCGATACGTAGCAGAATCAAATATTCCGACTTTATTTCCTGACGGGATAAACAAAGGTGTACAACATACCAATATCGTTGTAATTAACTGTTGTTCTGTTCTACTTTGTTGCGATCGCGAATATTAGGACGCGATAAAGTGTGCGAATCTGTTGTGTCTCTAAAGCCACGTTACGTCGTTCACGTTACTACATTTATCGTTCACCTGCGTCGATAGTTAAAAGTATATACAATACTTTCATACGTATATTAGTAGAGGAGGCACAGGCACCCACATATCGAGTCACACTAGGAGTTGCGAAATGCATTATGCACTTAGGATTCCCCTTCAATCTACTAAGGCAATTTGTGCCAATCTTTTGTTGGCCTCTGCTTAACACGATACTGAGAGGATAATGGAATTAATAGACATCCGAGGTCTTTAAGGAGTGATGAAGCTTCTTTAGACTAAAGTGTGGGATAAACTGATACACTCTGAGGATCGTAACATTAAGTTTTGGAAATTTGAAGTCGAATTCTGTGTTGATAGGTTGGATGACCTACAAAGTCGATCACTGGCTTTTTATTGTATGGTCTAATCTTCTAGAGGCTAATTTTAAGCCATCCTTTAGTAGAAGCACGTCGACACGATTACAGAAAATTAGTTTTTAGCATTCGTCCATATAGTTATAGACAACCGCACGTCCATGGAGATACTTTTAAATTGAGAGCGCTTCTATGAAAAAGTAATAACCAACGAAAAGTCGTTTTTGTTTCGTCAACAAAACCTAAAATTTTTGTGGGTTTGGAGTGGGGCACGCCAATGTGTTTTATGCCATGACGTTGAAAAGACAATCCCTAGTATTCAATCAAGGCTTATCTTCATATCACGCATAATTGGATATCCGTTACTATGCAGTATAGGGAAGTATTCATCCCTGGTCCCCATTCTAGAGTGCCTGACCGAAGCTGTAGCTGTTAAATACCTAGGCGACCTAGTTTCATATTGGAGCAATTAGTGTATTCCATATATCAACCTCCACCCTTTGCATGACCTAGTTTTGAATATGATAAAGGCTAGTATTTTTCGTTATTAGAATACTAAATCTGGGAATTTTTATGAGAAGTATAATTAGAACTCAATTATATTGCGCAAAAAATACTGTTTTTCAGAAACGATAATAAATTAAGCCTGCATGTTTGTGAAGCAATTTCCTAGGAAAAAGAGATTTATATAAAATTACGTTGTTATTTGACGCTTCTGCGTAAAATATGGAATGACGAACTTTCCCTTCGGCTTCTAAACGGTAAATAGGTGAAGCGCATGTCTGGTTTTCGTAGGGAGTGTGCTGCAAGTCAATATAGGACATAGTATTATGTGTCTAGTGTCTAAATTTTCTTTTACATAGTTGGATGCGTCATGCTTATTGCTTCTCTCGTAGATCGGATTTAGGTAGTGCAGGTATTTTTTCATACGGCATCATTCATAGAGCGGGTATAGGGAGCATTCCTTGCTTCGGTGAACACTTAAAAACGTTAGAAGCTTCATTATGGCTTTCACCTATCTTGAGAAGAAAATATTGCATTTCTTCTCGAAAAATAAATGTTAAATATTATTAGCTTATTTGTTTTATTTCTTCCTACTGTTTTGTCTGCCCTTAAAAAAGTGAAGAGTCAAGCTATTTTGAATCATGTGCGGTGCAACTGTTAACTGTCGCCTTGATTTTCTCTGCAAATGATAAAAGTATCTGACCTAGAAACTGATGACCGCTTGTTGTCAACAGTGCCTGGATCGAGGACAACAACATAAAGCCGTACCATGAGTTCAAAGAACAGTTGATCAAGTCCTGCAAAACTGCCGCCTTCAAGGAGGCCGTCAACCAGATCGAAGAGTTCATTGTCCACCCGGAGGTAGGTTTACTAAATAAATATTTAACCTATTTTAGGGGGCCTGATTCATTCCTAGTATTTGTGTGTATAGAATTATAACTCGTTATTATTAAGCTCGTGGCTAATTAATAATAGCCACATGGGTCGATCGATCAGGTTAAGCTACGCTTGTCGCGGTTGGTCCGTGGATGGGTGACCATCTTAAAATAACGAGACCCCTCCGTGCTTCGGAGACCACGTTACGGCTTAACGTGTAATATGTAGATCTTTTACGGTTGTTACGGATAGAAGCCCGAAAGTCTGGCAACCAGTCTTCCTAAGGGGTATCGTGTTACCCAGTACCGGGGTTGTGGAGGTCAGATAGGCTGTCGGTCCATGTAGAATTGTGGTATTCAGCTGCATAAGGTTAGACTGGAAGCCGACCCCAACCAAGTTGGGACAAGGCTAGACAGATGATGATTCATTAGGTCATGGTATAAATATGGATCGGCATCAGGTACAATGTAATGGTCTATGAGCTGGCAATTCATCTAGTCAACAAATTAAAATGGCAACATTGTGTTACACCTGTCAAATGAAACAACTTCAATGTATTAAATTGTATTGTATGTATTAAAAGAACATGCTTTCAGTTTAAAGTTGAAAGGATTTGCTCAATTTAAAAAAAAGGAAAGAATGAAAAATGGAAGCCTTTGTTTTGCAGTGGGTCACAACAGGCTCATACCTAAATGAATTTATTTTCTTTAAATGTCCTCCTTAATCCTCAGTTGAGTCAACATCCTCGCAATCAAGTTATTGCAACTTTCGAATTTAGCTCTCGGGCAAAATAAACTATTCTCTAGTCCCATGGTTCCTCTCATTCAAAACACTTCAACAAAGTGAACAATTAAGTAATCCTAACCACTGTTCAGAAATTCTGCGACCTTGATGAACACGTCCGCAATACAGAAGAAGACTTTGACAAGCTAAAGGATGTGATGGAGGAAGATGATAGCCAGGATGAGAAGCCAGTTGAGGAGGATGAGGCTGTACAAGCCGCCGCTGAGCCAGCAGCCAGCAGCTCCAAGAAGAAGAGCTCTACTCCTAAGGTGAGGGAATAAGACGTAGTTTGACTGACAAATTCTTTCCTGACTAGTCTGTTGACTTTAATGGATGTAAAAAAGTTTGAAGGTGTCTAAAAGACTGATCAGACAGGGCCAGTTCCCATGACAAGGCATAGGAATCCTTCCATGAACCATAAAACTATTCCAAACATTTAAAAACTACTCATATAATATATTTGCATGTGAACTTGTCCTAAATTTCCTATTGAAATTTTCAGCTTAGAAATTGGTTTATGAAATTAACATCCAATCTAAGTTATGATTTGAAAACTTTGATCCTATCCTCTCCATCTACAATTCACATTAAATATAGTCAAGACTCATCAAGACTTCTTAGCATGACTCATTTTCATGCATGATTGCATGCCACCATTATTTCTATACCAATCCCGTGAGGCGAACTAAAACTCTGTCCCGCTGAGGAAACATGCAAGCTGTACATGTAGATATTGGATTTCATCAAAGAATTACTATAAACTTGGTAAAAAGCATGACACCAATGGGTATTGGCATAGCGGCAAATTCACTACTTCAAAAATAACCATTCTCAATATTTATAGATACGTTTGGGCATTTCAAAGGTGAAGCCTATAAAACGGTCGTCGTCGGCGGGCAAGTCAACCCCTCGCAAGAAGAGTAAGGTGTCTCGCTCTTACACTGATATCGACGCAGCCAATGAGAAGCCCTCGATGCTCAACCATTCCTTCTCCAAGAAGTCCAGCTTGCTGCATCGCCCGTCAAACATTCTGCGCCCAGTAAGTAACTTTTACATTCTACTTAATAAAAATCTTGAATTCATTCATTCGTTCACTGACAGTCGACGCACAGCCTAAACCGCTGGGTCTAGAAACATGAAGTTTTGCACAAAAGTTCCATAAATAACGAAAGTGAGCACTAAGGAAGAATTAAAAAAAGGTCTTTATTCCCTAAAGGGGCAAAATTAAAAAAAAATAGGGATGATAATTTTAATGAAAGTTCGTAATTTTTGACGATGGGAGATCCCATTGGGCATGTGGCTTGTAAATTATAATTAGTTAAACGCTCACCAAAATATTTGTTTTTAAACGTACCGAAAAAATTAAACCAAAATAAATTATTTTTTTGGTGAGCTTTTATCCTTTTTTGGTAAAAAAAATTTGGCGTTTAAATAGCAGCGTTTAGTTAAGAAGAGTTGCGAATACAGTTTCTTTTGCACCAGGCCTCCACTCGGTCAAGCACTCGCGTTAATCGCAACCCGCCCGGCGAGGCGGCCAAGACACAAGCTGCAGCGGCCCGCAAACCAAAACGTTCACACAGCAAAACGCTTCCCACGCGTAACACGCGGTCGAGTCGTGCGCGCGCGTTTTTTAAATAAAGAATGCTAAAGTACTTATTGTGAAGTGTGAGAATGTAAAAAGAAATTGTCGTTTTTCATTGCCGAAAGCGAAGCAAGGTAAGTGTAGTCCTTTGATCATATTGTGTGTTTTTTATGAGATTTAAATCATTGTACTATGTCATTCTTAAGTAGACCAAAGATTAAGGAATTTTGTATAAAATAATTGTCACTGCACGCTCAGCAACGCAAGTCGATTAACTCTAGTACAGAATTATTGAGTACAATACAAATATAAAAGAAAACTGATGTAAAATTAAGATATTATAATCTCATATTACATGAAATGCTGTAAAGAAATGCATTTAATTATTTTGTGTCTATTTTGATGACAATAATATGTGAAAGTAATGTGTTAATAGACTTTCGTTGGTAACAGTTACAATCATTGAACTCGATGGATGTTCAAGGTACAATTCCGAAGGTGATCGCAAGCCGCGGCGGCAAAGCCGCTCAATCGTAATGACAGACCGCAGCGACACTACAGGTTTCTACCGGGTGTAAAAAGACGCTTGAAGGAGCTGAGAGTCACTGGTCTCACCGTCATCGTGATCATTTTTGGTACTGGCCTATACCTGGGAACCTCCTTAGCCGACGTTTGCACGGACGGAATAAAATCGCTGCCGGTTTTTTGACACCAAAAATAAAAGTCTCATTCCAGTGAAAAAAACATTGTTAGTGTAACTTATATTGATGTACAGAATGCGAGGATAACGGCTTTGTGATGGGTCTTGCTACAACCTGTATGTAACTCTATGAAAACGATTCCGTATCCGGTCAGCGGTCTCCTTCGGAATTTCATTCAAATATTTTACATGTAAATTATCATTGTTGTTTTATTTACAAATAAATCATAGATTTGGTTGTAATTTAGTGTTTCATTTATTTCAATTCTAATAAAAGTCATCCCAGTCTTCACTTCAAAGTCGCGCGGTGGGCAGAGCGTTTCAAGGAGGCAGTTGCCGGATCCCAACATGACCAAATATTTGAAGGCCTGAGCCTAGCAGTCGGTAGATGGTCAGATGATTAAGTAGAATGGGAAGAATCTCCGCCGGTGGAAAAAAATCAAGACGACGAGGTGGAGAAATGTGCCGCATACTCACATTGTGAATGAAATATGTTTTCTTACTTGAACCTTGCCTGGCCAAGCTCAGCAAAGGTACAATGGTGGTGGCACAGAAATGACTATTGACCGCGAGAACATGCTGCAATGACACGAAGCAGGGAAACACTCCGGAATCAATAGATTTGTTTTCGATTAACAATCATTCTTCTGGTATTTGTTGACAGACCTACAATGTCCTCCCATACCTATGAACACTGTTCCAGCTCTTTTCCATAGGAAACAACCAATTGGAGCCGTGCTATTTTCATTTTTGATTTTCTCTCGTAAAGTCGTAACTGCAAGAAATGTTGGGAACATCTCATGTCTTGCCAAATATTGGTCTGCTAGGCGGTATGGTACGTACCAAATGTAAACTGTATGGCCTAACGTGGAAGCTATTTTGATGCACTTAAATTCTTAACAATACATGCATGTAAAATAGGATGAAATACCCTAAACAAACAAAGGCTCATAGAAATCGCATGTTATAAGTGGACGTATTGGAAACCTATGCGACATTCTGTTTTCCAGAGGATTAAGCAGAAGTATGCAGCTGAACGAGCACGGGTCATCATGATGATATGATAAAATAAAGAGAACATTGACATTATTATGCTGGAAGGTGGACACAATATTCAAAGAAAAAGATTGCAGAAAATCCCAATAAAACTTTGCAATTAAACAGTTATTTTTTATTCGCTTGCTAGCCCCTGCTTCACACGGCACGGGTGCAATATACTGATGTGGCAACATGCCAAAACATCGATATTTCTGAGCTATATCTAAGGTAAATTTAAAGTGTATTTCCTGAAAAACCATCATATGCGTCCCCCATGACTATTGCCACAAGACTCCCTCGTCAACTAAGCTGATAAGACTGCCTGTGTAGGGAGTCAATATGGCACTTAAGCAGTGATTAGAATTCGAAGGCGGCTTTGCACACGGACACCTCCAGACGGATACGTACTTAGAATCTGTCAGTGTCCGGAGGCCGCGGCTCGTCCGCAATCTGGCCGTGCCGGTGTGATCGATCTTTGACTGAAATTAGTGCATAGTTGGTAGTTTTAAGGTTAATTTTACTAGATTATTTGAGTATTAAAAAGCGCTTCTCGCCATCAAACTGGAAAGTTTGGAAAACTGTAAAAACAACAAATAACCAATGTTTCAGAATAAAAAATAAATATAAAACGAAGGTTAAAACAATTTGGCAGTCTAAGGTGGGTATTACTCTATAACATATCTAGGATCATAGATCTATGAGTCATATTTATATGATAACTAGCTGCGCCCCGCGGTTTCACCCGCATAAGTCTCGATCCCGTAAAAATATCGAGATAAAAAGTATCCTATGTCCATCTCCGGGTCAAGGTCTATCCATATCCCAAATTTCATCCAAATCCGTTCAGCCGTTTTAGCGTGATGTCGTGACCAAGGGAAATAGGGATTCATTTATATATATATATATATATATATATAGATGTAATACAAACATAAATGAATCAAATTGTATATAATCCTAACATTTGTTGTTAGATAGGATCATAGAAACAGGTATATTGAATATTGTTTATTGAATTTTCACATTTATTTTCATAATTTTTTAGGAGTAATACTAATAGGAGATAGGATCCTATGTATGATCCTAGATATGTGATAGTTTAATACCCCCCTTATAATAAGTTATACAAGTAGTAACACATTTTTACAATCTTAAAGCATGAAAAATTTACCAACTTGTTTAGAATTTATTGATATTTATTGACTAGCTGACACAACAGACGTTGCCCTATTCAAAAACAGTGGCACTCCGGGAGTGCCGACAGAAGAGAAAACTTGAAAAAAAATAATCGGCGCCGCGGTAATCAACGCGTTGATGTCTTTTACTCCACGCATCGCGGTAAACATTGCGCGTTGATGTCTTTTTAATGGTCAAAATCTGGTGTCATCACGGTTTCGCGAAATCAATGGTTTAGTCCCATCTCAAAAATGCCCAACGCACCTGAAGAAGTTTTCACTTCAATAATAATTCATACAAACATCCCTTAGGACAAAGGACGTTCAGTTTTTCATTTTCCATGAAAGTTTTCCAATTTTTCGTACCATAAAAACTTAATTCGGAATATTGAACGTAGTGAGACTTGAGAACGGCTAGACCGAGTAAGCTCTTTTTGTTTGAAAACAAAAAAAATGCCAAATCGGTCTAGCCGTTCTCCAAGTGATTCGCTACCCATAATGCGGCCTTCTACTTTGCCTACTTACATCATAAAGGGAAACACTGCAAAATTTCACGGTTCTAGGTCCATGGGTTTAGGCTGAGCGTTGATAAGTCAGTCAGTGAGTGAGTCAGGACTTCTTTTTTATTATATTTGTATTAAATCCTTCTTTATTTTGCGTATTAATAGGACTCCATTCAGGCTTTGTGCCACTATTACCGCTTCCGTATAATAGGGATGATGCCTGGGTAAAAAAAAAAAAAAAAATTCTATTTTGTCCGTCAGTTAGATAATAAAAAAAAGTTGATACATATTTTTTGCTTTATCATATTAATAAAAATGACTTGGATAAAACACATTAAATTTGGGGAGTGGTCACTACGTCACAAGAAAGTATAAAATCTACATACAAGTGACGTCATGGCACATTTTAACTCAATGTATCGCCATAATCTTTTGGTTACGTATCTCAGTTCTGGGAACTGGTGGAGAGTACAACACAATCGTAAATACAATGTGTAACTGAGTTAATGCACATTATGAAAGTACTATGTTCAGAATCGTTTGCTGAATCGATTTGTCATTTTTAGTATAGATAATTTTTTATCCCAAAAATAATTAAAACTACGTAAATTAAAGTCACACTTGCCCTGTACAGTCAAAACAAACCAAAATGGACGAAGCACCCACTACGCTAGACTCTTACCTATACGTCTGCCACTGTGTGCGTGCGTAGATTTGTAATGTGCCCACAATTTTCTCCCACCATCAGTATCAATTTAATAAATAAACAATGTTTTATACATAATAGTAAAAATTCAGCGTATTTATTTTGATGAAGTATAACGTGGTATTCTAATGGGGGTGGGTGTTTGTTGGTGTGCGCTATTTCCGGGACTTGTATATTATACTATACACACAGGATATTCTGTCAATCCGCACTCTGATAACGCCTCGCCTACCTTTCTAACATCGATCATACCGAATTTCAACCTTACCGTTTTAAGTTTTCAATGTAATATATTTTTCTATGAATGCATTTATTGCAAAACATTGTTACCCTCGCTAATTAAATAAGGGCTTTCACAGAAGCGGGTGCTCTATTTCTGTCAGGTACTTTATAGTTAACTCGCTTCTGCCCGTTTTCTTGTTCCCCCGACCCACCGCGTTGCATCGCATCGCCCGACTGCGCTGTCACTTCGTATTTTGTTCGGCTCCTTAGGGTCTTAGCGTGACGTTAAATAGCCTATAGCCTTCCTCAAGAATTGGGCTGTCAAATGCCAAAAGGGAGTTTTTTTTTAATCCGACTGGTAGTTCTGAAAAAACAAATAAGCTCTTCAGGTTTACTATCAGCAAGTATATAGATTAATTCAAGTTGATTAGCAATATATTTATCTGCATTAAAATTAATATTGTGAAACATAGAATACGTTTGTTATAAGCTAATGTAGTATTTGTACTGAAAATAACTTTCCTGGAAATATTGGAAAGCTAATTTAAATAATATAGGCACGTCTGAAGCACCCTGCGGCGTAATGACAACATGACAATCGATCACAATACGCTATTAGCGTGCTAGTTAGCCGCCTTGAATATTTTTTTTATATTTATAACACTGCTTTAAAAAGTCCTCGTACTGATGAACTTTACTAGTAGAACATGTGAGTGGCACATTCCTAAGATTCCTCCCAACTGATCAGACAATGTGTCATGTCACATCAATAGTGCAAGGGATAGTGTTCGAAGGTACGACCCTCACTCGCTAGACCGTGACATCACCGTTCGTTTATTGCCAGTGACAATAGGCCTTAACCTTTTATTTTAAGTGGCAATTTTAAAAAGTCTGCTGTAGTAGTAGTTATCAACTGTAAAAATAAAGTAACTACTAAATCAGTAGCAAAACCTAAATTGTCATGACACCCAGTAATATTCATACATCCATTGAGTATCTTACTAACAAAAAATCGCTGGCCAGTGAACAAGATTTGTAGATTTGGCCTCCCTAGGATGCGCCAGATAATGCAATTTTTAATTTTTATAGCCTGTAATTGTTCCTCTGTTGGACAATAGCCTCTAAAACAAAGAAGTTAAGAACATTATACAGTGATATTTTGGCGATTTTGAAACTAAGTTCGGACGCCGCCCGCGTAATCGGTACACATAATTCCATTCAAACACCACATAAGACCGAAGAAGCGTTTTAAAATAATCATGTGTTACTGTAGAGAAAATTCTGTGACAAAGTGCGACGACGTAAATTCTCACATTATTTTTTTTTCATCGCACTGTGGTTTGTGTGGATTAAGCTCTTCTATTGAGTTGGTGCTGTGGTGCCCAACCACACCACCACCTCGATCAAAGAACATTGAAAATGTCACATCAATGTTATCCACAGCCCACTTCTTTACAAGTTGGCCATTACAAGAACAAAAGGGCTTTTGCTCGCGGGTTCGATTCTCACTTGGTACAAATATTTGCATAGGATAAATTAGTACTGACTATAAAAATAACCCATTCTCCTTTTCCTCCTTCCGCAGGATACTCCACCGCTGGACCTGGAGAACGTGTCCGAGACCCTGCTGGAGAAGAACATCCAAGCTAGCCAGATGAAATTCGGCTTCCTCGGCTTGGGCATTATGGGCAGCGGCGTGGTCAAGAACCTGCTTAACTCCGGGCACAAGGTCGTCATCTGGAACAGGACTGCAGCCAAGGTAAGTGGGATGCTTGGTGTCACTTGAATGTAGGAAGGTTTTGCAGCAAGGAACTGGTTTTGAATAGACCATTTTCAGGGACCGTTGAATTGTTAAGAAAAGTCTTGGATTAGATTTTTGGTTGTTGTGGTTAGGGCTATTTGGATAGGCTGTTACTCAAAACTGAATGAATGGTTGTTCTATGTAGTAATGTGTTAGGGTTTTAAGATTATTTCTTCGTCACTTTGTCCTATTTAACTTGTAGTTACATAGTTGTCAACTCTCAATTATGTGTTGTGTAATGTCATAGTTGACTGTTTATTGTTTTTGTCCACACAATCAAAACAGGTAACGAATGAGATTTAACCGCTGATTCGGTTTACAGAGTTATTAGGTTTCAAACTTCAGGATTCATTGAATAGGTTCAAAATTACTTTTAAAAATTTAGCCATTTATTATAACTTTTCAGCATTGCCTTATGTTAAATAATTACAAATTGAAAATCATGAACTACATTGATTACTAAGCATATTTATATGGAACAGTTTAAATTACCTAATTTAGACCTGTTGTTTAAATATATTTCATTGCATATATATTCTTTAAAGGAATATTCAAGCCATGGTAATTTCTAAAATAATGCCCTCATCACACAAAGGCATTTAATACTTACTATTCTTAGTTTCATTTTATTAACTATTTAATTAATTAGGGCTAAAATAATTACGTTGTAATCATGTAATGCTTAATCCGAATAATCGACGCTCCCTACATAATAAATATATAGTTTGGAAATGACATGTCTTTACATAAGCAGTCAAAAAAGAGATTTAATAGAAGATAAACGTACATAATGATACTATTGACAATGTTACTTTTAAATAAGTTATTAGTCAAGTCAAGAATACAGAGTGTCCGGTAACGAATGGATAACTTTAGAATATTATGATAGACCTTATGGTTGATCTAAAATAAATACAAAAATAATAACCTAATATTTTTCTGAAAAAAAAAAATACTGAGCATTTTTTAGTCAACATTCAATATTACAATAAAAAATAGCCGATGAAATTCATTAAAGGCTCTTTCAAACAGGCGCGACAAGTGACGCGACACAAAGACACCGCTCGTTGCGCGTAGAGCGGTGTCTTTGTGTCGCGCCTGTTTGAAAGAGCCTTATAATTTGTGGTTGTGGTGAAGAAGAATACAAAATAGGTAAAAAAGGTTAGTTTGAAAATCTTAGGTACTACTTGGAATATTTTTTTTTTATGACGATCGTAAGGTCTATTATATTATTATGCTATTTCAAAGTTTTCAGTTCTGATAGTGATGGTGTTATTGATCTAACCCCTTGCAAGCTAGCCTGTCCGACTCGAGTTCTAGGTTCCATAGCTGTAAGAACGTGTCCCTGGCAGCCCCAAGGTATTCCGGTCGATAAATGGCAATATTCTTTGCTCTTTCTGGGAAGGATACTTGCCCCAGTAACGCAGGATAGAGATGCAGGTCAAACCGACAGTAACCACTCTTCAACTGTAGGTCCTGGATACTGGTACTGGTACTGGATACTTAGTACACCATAGTCATTAGGCTCTGTTGTTTCCGGGGAGGAGACTTGCCACATGACATAGGATAGGGCTGCAGACCAATGCGGCGGGAACCGTTCTTCAACTGTCCATCGACCTACAGGTCGATGGCCTATTTGACAATCCTGCCATAAATAGTATCCAACTAGTGAACACTTAAATAGTACACCATACTCATATTAGTCTACACTATATTATAAACAGAAAAGATGTGTATTTGTGTTTGTAATGAATAAACTCAAAAAAATAGTGGACCGATTTAAAAATTCTTTCACTAGTAGAATGCAATATTATCACTGAGTAACATAGGCTATAATTCATATATATATCACGCGGGCGAAGCCGCTGGCGAAAGCTAGCGAGGTAATAAAAAGCCAGGCTCCCCCTCTTTTTCATGAAACCTACAATAACTGACAAAACGTCCTTCACATCTCTGCCTAAACCTTGGAGGAATACAAGCGCGATCTATCATAACAAAGCATGTTCAACGCTCGCACCTTGCTTGTATGAAGATACAACAATGAAAGAATGCTCTATCTCTATTTAAACAGAGTATTTGAGAGTGGGGATAGAATCAGCATTCACTTATTTGGGCTAACCCTAAATCCACCTTAAGATGTCTTTGTCTAAAGGTGGAACTAAAAGAACAGAACAAGAGCTTATTTTCTTGATATTCTTGGTAGATTAGTTTGGATAGACCAATTAAAGAATGCTACTTCTTTTGGAGTTGATGGTAAAACATGAATTATGTTAAAAGAGTTGGACCCAGTAGGTGGCCACGCCGATCGCAGCATCAGTGGCATTTTCACTGTAACTTCAATTAATATTGAAGGGTTTTCAGAAAATGAGTCCGATCTCCTATCCCAACTATGCCAAAACCAAAGAATGCTGTCCCTGTATACAGAAAAAATTGATCCAAACTGACCTCAATTAAGAACACAGTATTCTTAGTCAATCCCTAAGCCTAGCCTTGCCCAACTATGTTGGGGTCAGCTTCCAGTCTGATCGGATGCAGCTGAATACCAGTATTGTACATTAAAAACATGATAGTATTATGCAGTAAATTTAAATCGCCATGTTTAAGTAATCCGATAATTTAGCTAATGTAGTGTAACTTGATGCCACACTGCCTAGCGGCTGCGATTTGTGCTGCCCTCGGTGTCAGCTTTCGCGGTGTTTGCAATGCACTGAGCAAGAAGTTTTGGTTGTGTTAGGATTAGCTATTTTATATTATACAGTTTAAATTTTAGCTCGGTAATGGCGTACAATACGAGTTATGATAGGATTGTAACATGTTTCTGCCTACTCTGATGTATACCCGAATAATATTTTAAAATGTAGGTGTATATACCGTGTGATATACCATCGTATATGTCTATATGGATAAATTGCATAGATGAATGAAATAGAATTTAAAGAACAGATTATTTAAATCTTATTTAGCAGACTTGCAATATTTTAAATTGATATTTTAGTTCCAAGTTCGGCTTTGCCGCAGTATCGTTTTATTAAGGACACACATTAAAATATCAGGATTAAATAGGACTAATAATAAGGTTATAATGAAGAACTGAGAAGATTATAATTATTTTATGATAGAGAAATTATCTTGAAGTAGACCTGTACCCTAATTGCGTAATGCACGATCAATCACAATTTGTTTCGATTTGAAACGGATTGCTAATCCATTGCTTCATAAGTTGGAAAAAAAAATCTGCTCAACAACAAAAATAACCCAATTAATGTTGTTGAACTGTCCAAATGAAACAAATTTGTCATAATCATTGACGAAAATAAGTTACGCAATTAGGGTACTGTACCCTAATTGCGTAATGTACGATCAATCCCAATTTGCTTTGATTTGAAACAGATTGCTAATCCATTGCTTCATAAGTTGGTAAAAAAATCTGCTCAACAACGTAAATAACGCAATGAATGTTGTTGAACTGTCAAAATAAAACAAATTAGTCATAATTGTTTACGAAAATAAGTTACGCAATTAGGGTACTGTATTAGTATTCCAGATCAATACCAGAATAGTTCGTTGGACATGATATTCAATATTCATTACAATCCAATAAATTAATTCATGATGTAGGTATATTGAACTAACGTTGATGATGTGTGACAGGGCAATTCTTAGCACAGTACACAAGCGCCATAATAGTTCTTATATCCCCTAGTTATGGGAAACGGAATATAATCTTTATTTACTTTAGATATTTTTTAGAAAGGCTTATATTTGTCAAGTTTCAATAGAAAACGTCGCATGATATTTCAAAACAAAATTTTAATGTTATTCATATTCTTCATGTTTCTCTTTACTTTGTACCTCTATACTTTATTTATCTAGCTGTTTGTCAGTTACTATATCATTAGTAATAATATGTAAGTTTGTGTGTTCGTCATTATTATAATATTTTTGTGAAAACATTTGAGTATTGATTGCTTTTGTTATGCAAGATACGTCGTGTCAAATAAACTTTGATATGAGAACAAAGTGTTTTATTTGTGGGGCTTCAATTTATTCGCAGTCGCGTTATGTCCGCCATTTTGAAGTTACTATGCAATAATGCGGTCATTGACATTTTAATTTTGTGTTCTTCTGCTGTATGTACACGAATTTGTTGGTGTTTTGTAGGTCATACATAACTGCAATGATTTCCTATCAAACATTTATTTTTAAGGAATCTACACAAAATGGCGCTATGCTAGGCATTTTATCATAGTCTTGTACCCACAGAAACACATTTTATTTGTCAATTTTTTTAAAGGAACTGCTCTGGGATATAACCTCAATAATCGAAATTATTAGGCATAGGCACACTCCACACATTAAAATATTGCAATCATTTAAGGAAAATATCGAAAGAAATAAAACGTACTCTGTAATTGTTGTGTAAGGAAGTTGTTAAAATAACATTAGTGTTGTTTGAATGAGTCTGTTTTATAAATTGATGGAAAGTTATTAGTCTGTAGAACATCACCTCTACTGTTCAATGTTAGTTTTTTTTTTTATATTGTGGCTATCTGATTCTGATGGATGCAGAAGATAACATTAAATAACATGCCATCACAAGTATTATTAATAAATAATTTGTTATGTAGTGTGTTTTGGGATCGTTCAGTAAGTTTACTGCAATTTAAATGCCACACAAATAAGACTAAAAGTGTACATTGAAAAATAATTTATTCTCCATGATTAGCGGTTTTACTCTTGTTATATATTTAGAAAATTTTCAACAATATTTGTATATTTTATATTAAGAAACGTTATATAATAATCATTGCTGGATTGTTTTTTTTTGGCATATCACTGCAAGACTCTATATATTCTGTAGGACAGTCACAAAATATATAAATATCATAAGGAATAGTTTATAATTACAGACAGTTTAATTTGTTGACACGCGTTTATAGTAACGTGGACGACGTGATGTGTGACGATGGTATGTGCAGTGAGTTGAGATCAGAGGGTCACAGGATCCCCTCCCGAGTAGATACACCATGTACAATGACAGCGCAACAATTACAACAATACAGTAACAACTCTCTTATACCTCACTTTAAGTTGAACAATATAAAATGCATAACTCTAAGAGCTTGTAACCCTAACCGTACATCAAAATGGAAAAAATATTGAAACAAACAGAAGTTATTTACAAGTTCTATACCCACAGAATGCTTAATTATACATGTTCATTCGATTCACTACTACAAACGATTACGAACAGATCGCTTCAGTATACTCCTTATCCCCTAGAGACAGCACGAAATTAAATTGTCGCTAAATTCAAATCTAGTCTATCACAGCTTACTTAGAAGTACAAGCGGCATCGGCAGCGGCGACGTAACCCGAGTCCAAAGGTCCCTTCGCACTATGCTAACCTTACATTATTATTGACATCCGGCAAGATATGTTCCTATTCACGAACACAATCATACGTAGGAAGGGGATTCGCCGCTGAAATCACAGAGTTGCACGTCAGGCGCGCGGGAGACGGCGTAGATCTTGAAGACGCGCGTCAGCAGCCGGTACTACAAGGGCTCGCGCGGACACAGCGCCGCGCACTCGCCGCACAGTAGCTGGCCGGGCGCGTGGCGTAGCGCGCACGGCGGAGCGCCCAGCTCCACGGCCAGCAGCACGCGCGCCGCCACGTGCGCGTCGGCCGCGCGCGCGCTCAGCTCCGGCGACGACGCGCTGGCCGGCAGCGTGACGCGCCGCCGCCCGCGCGAGTACGTCACCACGTCGCGGCCCAGCAACGGCTCGCTGGACGGCTTGGGCTCCTCGCGCGTGCGTCGCCGTCCCGGCCGCGCCTTCGACGTCGTGGGCGACGGCGAGCCCTCCTCGGTCGGCGGCAGCTCCATCGGCAGCGGTTTGATCATCGCCAGCAGCCGCGGCGGACCCTTCTCGATCATGTTGATGTGGATGTCCTCCGAGACCGGCGAGTTCCTTCGCGAGTTCATCGACCGCTCCGTCGGCGTGTAGTACACCGATATCTTGCTCTCCTCGTCGAATATCGGGTTGGGCAGGTTCGAGAGCTTCTCGATCTTCGTTTTGAGGTACATGTCGATGACCTCCACGTCGGGGTCGAAGGCCATGGAGTCGCTTCGACCGCAGGAGCCGCTGCGACAGTTCTCGAAGTACAGGCTGGGCAGGTTTTCTAGCACTTTGTTGAGTGTCTGCTGCTGGTACTTGTAGGACTCGCGCAGTCGCAGAACCTGGTGCGCGCTGAACTTGCGGATCTTGTTTCTTTGGAACACGTAGTTCTCGCGCACCCAGTTCAGCTGACACGTGGAGTATTCCCGCACCCGCTTCACCTGTGCAATCAATAATATTCAAATTAGTTGTTTCCATAATTGTTAACAACTATACTGAAGACAGATGTAGTTATGAGAAACATACAACTCAAAAAATTTATGTTAATACCTGGTCGTAATACTGGTCTTTCATGGCACTCAAGTGGTTGCTGCCGATGTCTCTAATATTTCGTAAATGGCTTGCTTGTGAGGAGTAACTGCTCTGTATCCAATCCATCTGTTGCGTACAGTTCTCTTTGATGCGATGAACCTGTAACAAATTAACGGCTTAGAATAGGTACCTACATGTGAACCACGTGGCGAGAAGCAACTAATTAATGTAATAAACTCACTTGAACTGCGTAATTTTCTCGTAATTTCTCTAATTGTTGTCTCTTGTATTGTTCGATGTTGTCCAGCATGCTGAATACCTGTCGCGATCGCGGCGCGTCGCGACTCACGCAGGTGCAGCAACTGCAACACGTCTCCATCAGACGGAATCTGGAAACGAAAATAAATTGCAACGTTAGACTGACATAGACACACACACAAACGAAACATCTCAGTAATATAATTAACTCACTTGAAAAATATGTAGCGCAAGAACTGCACAAGCAGCGTAAGTCCTAAGAATCCAGCGGCGCATAGCGCGCCGCACAATAAACTGTACATTTTAATCTCGAACATAGTCATCGGATCTATGTTGAGCACGACCTCCGCTGTGAGGTTGGCCGAGG
This sequence comes from Omphaloscelis lunosa, assembly GCA_916610215.1. NCBI lineage: Eukaryota > Metazoa > Arthropoda > Insecta > Lepidoptera > Noctuidae > Omphaloscelis > Omphaloscelis lunosa. The sequence goes on along the minus strand of OU744248.1, from coordinate 22,463,181 downwards.
GGTTCGATGCAAAGCATAAGTAAGTTCCACAGTCTTCTCTATGTATGTCTCCTATGAACAGTGATCCGTCGTCTAGCACTCTCACCCTGGACTTGGAATTATCTATGGCGTGGTAGTACTGGTCATGGGCGACGCCATGCTTGTGGAATATGTCCTGGACCAGTGGCTCGGGATTCCAGTGGAACACCATCCTCGTAGGCGTGATCCAAGTGATGGACGGCATGGGGTTTCCCGCGAATTGGCACTCTAGTAGAGCGTCCTTTTGCAAACGGTACAGTGTTAGAGGACTACTAGCTACCAACGTCGGAGGTTTACAATTTGTGTGGTTCAGTATTCTTATCATATCGTTGGGGTAGGTGAGCGGGCAACTCAAGTCCGACTTGATAATTTCTTTCCTCTTGTCGGCCCAGCCCGCGAACCACGCCATCCGACAGTCACACGCCCACGGGTTGTTGGCCAGCTTAAGTTCTTGCAAGTTGGTCAACATTGTCAAAGACTGAGGCAGGGACAGTAGCGCGTTAGAACTCAGATCCAGGTGCGTGATGGTTGGCGTGTCTTGGAATACATACATTTCTATTTCTCTTAAAAATTCGTTATTTCTTATGTATAATTGCTGTAGAGTACTTAAGCCTTTGAAATTAGTGTTTTGTATAACTGCTAGTTCTGTGTGATCGAGGTAGACCGTTTCAAGATTTTCGTTATGTTGGAAGAGCATCGGCGGCAATGTTCGCAGTCTGTTGCCTCCCATGCTTAACCACCTTAAGTTCTTAAGATTCTTATAAATATCTTGTGATATGTTCTGAAACTGGTTGAAGCTTAGATTTAGCACTCTCAACTGTTCGAAATTATCGAATATAGATTTGGGTATGTATTCTAGTTTGTTACTAGAGATGTCCAGTATCTCCAATTCCTTTAGGTTGACTAGAGCATTAGACGTAATTTTGACTAGGCTATTATTATTTAGGAACAGTGCTTTCAGTTGTCTATTAGGATTAAAATAGTAATCTAAGAAAGTAGCTATCATATTATGCGATATATCCAAATATTGGAGTTTGTTTATCGGTCCGAAGACCTGGAATGGAATAACGTGGAGCCGGTTGTGGGACACATCTAGGACTTCGAGATTTTCTAAATCGTCGAACGTGGACCGGGGAATATCGTCGATGAAGTTCCGCGACAGGTTGAGAGATTTGAGTCGGCCAAGTCCGCCGAACAGGCTGCGTTCGGTTCTTGTGATTTCGTTTCTGCTCAAGTCGATGTATTCCAAGTCGTTGAGTCCGTCAAAGACGTGTATTTCTAGGGTGTTCACTTTGGAGTTGATCCAGGAGAGGTCCTGGAGGTGGTTGCCATAGGTTGCTGAGAAATAGTCTCGTGCGAAGCGGTCCTTCGGGACCGCAGCAGCGTTGCACGCCAGCCGGGTGCTGTTGCACGTGCAGGCCGGGGGGCAGTCCTCCGCCCTCACCGCTGCGCAAATGATTGCCAGCGCTAAAACTTTGTGCAGCCGCTGCATTATATTACAACCCTCATAGTCTTATTTACTGTAACAATAGAAAATTGTTTGCTCAAGTTGCTGTTGTGTTATCTATTGAACTGATTGTGTTTACTGTGTCCTAACTATTCACTCTTTATCAAAGCGTAGCCAGTTGAATGAACAACTTAAAATGATGAATATTTAACTTGTTTATAAATTCTATTAGGTCATTTACATTTTGGCATTTCATATTTGGCACATTATGAAAACTAATAGAATGTGTTCATGTAATAAAAACTGATACTTTAACATGATTGTTCGTGATTATAATTGTTAACGAATGAGTTCATGCTTTGTTTTCAATAAAGTAGGTATTTAACGGTTCTATCACATTTTTCATAGCAGACTCCGGTGTCGATACTGTTCCATTGCATGTTTGTGTAATACTTACATAGTTGCCCACCTAGACCTAGATTTCAAGGTTTTAAAACCGTAATCAACTTACTGTAAAAGCAACTAGAATACTTCCCTAAATTATTTATTATAATTACTCTCCAAGTATAAAATGTTCACTGTGTCTTTATAACAGCTTATGTTTTCTGTGGCATAGTTACTTTATAATTATGCTTTGTTAGTTTAATTACCTACTAATATTGTCGAGTGGAAACGATCCACTCGACCGCTCGTGGAAGGTTTTCATTACAAAACTAGCCGAACCTGAGTGGCTCATTAGTATGTCTTTATTGCCACACTCGTATTATGTATCGCAATTGAAGATAATCTTATTGCACCGTGTGCACTGTGTTCGTCTTTTACACTAGGTTCCACTACGTACGTGCTCCATACAATCATCAGCCGTCGTCTGCCGTACGTACCTACACCAACTCAATTGTACGTTACTTTGGGACACTTGTAACTAAAACTCACACACAATTATAACCATTGACACGTTTAACGTAATAAAAACACATAATTCACCTAACACTCGTCCACATTTTACTCCAACTTGCATAATCCACGTTATTTTATGTTGACAACAGATGCGATGAAGCCAGCCATGCTCGAACGAATGGCTCGTATCTTCACCTGTTTAACTTTAACTCCATTGCACATTCACAAATTACACATTTCCAAACTTTTGTAAACAATTTTATATAGGAATTCCACAATTAAAACGAATAAGCTCTGCGCTTAGTGATAAAAGAAATACACTGTCACCACGACGGGGGCCGAGCACTGAAAAGAAGTAAATGGCGGCGCTGCGAGTTGCGCGGCGCGCGATCCTTGTCGCGCGCGGTCGGCCCGCGCATGCTCTTCTCGCTTCCACCTTGGCCCAGTCAGCTGTGGGGTGCGGAGTTTGCCGAGCGATTCCGAACGTAGGCGAAAGTGCTTTCGGAAGCGCGCCGTGTGTCCGAACACCGACGCATTCTTAAAGTATTTCTTGGCTCCGAGGGGACAAGTCTATTTATTAGGGATCCGTCTGGCAATTGTGAAAAACGTTCGCTTATTCATTTTGCACCTGTAATATGCTTAATAAAAAATAGATCATTTTGTAGTGAAATTTTATAACGGTTTTCCTATGCCTAAATTGCCTAATCAAACTGATATTTATTACGTTTTGTAAAGGATATGGGTATTGCATTATTTACACAATTGTAGCAATTATAAAGGCGCGTTCGTAGTGATTACGTATTCTATTATTTTATAACTTAGCTTAGCAGCTGGGTTTAAAAATTAATTACGAAATCCTCAAGTTCAAAGGTCAAATAACGTAGTACACCCGTGCTCGACCTACCACCGGCACCGTAGCAATAACGTTCATACAGAGGTTTTTGTTTCGTTTTTTGTGAGTCATTCATCGTTGTAACTTGTAACCCAGACATGAGACCGAAAATGAGGCACTGTCGTTTGCCAAAATAAAAATACGCTATTATAATCGTTAGCTAACAAGCAATAAAGCGTATTATGCCATGGAGTTTTTTTGTTACTTTTTGTTCCATAACAGATGTTTGACATCCAAATACGTCGGCACGGTCATTACTTTTACAATGACGCCAGTGCACAGCGTTATTATTGCCCCGAAAAACGGACATCCCCTTTTTATTAACTAATCCGATAGAACAGATTATTTAGAAAGTAAGAGTAAAATACCCGTGTGCCAATTTTACACCAAACACGAGTAAAAAAAAATTGTTTTTTTTTTTTTACTTTTTCTAAATTAATTAATTACAAAAAAAATACGCATTATTTTACCCCTTTCTTTATTATGTGTAATAATACTATGTTAAAGATATGTGAAAAAAAATACAAAAGGGTAGTAACTAGTACAGATGTAAAGGAATATGATTTTTTTGTGTTTTTAGATTTTGATTTATCATGGTTGTATCTTTGCTTAGTTGGATTCAATATTTATTGTAAATCATGTTTAGACCCCAACCAATCACTTAAAAAAAAAACTCATCCAAATCTCGCGGTGTTTAAGAGTTATTCACTTCTAAATTTTATTCTGATAATTTTGATTTTAGGGTCATCACTTCACAAAAAACATTATTTTTGTTTATAGGTTTTAATTTTATGTTGAATTTTATTTATATCATAGAATAATACACATATACATATTTACGCCCACTCCCACAAAATTTTACAAATAATATTCTTAAATCTTATTATTATTTTTACATCGGACAAACATACAAATAATAGTACATTTTGATACAAGTGGAGAAAGTTTGTTATTGTATTCGAGGCGGAATTATAATGAATGTTTTCGAGCCGAGAACTGCAATAACAAATGTCCACGTGTATCAAACGACGTTTTTCAATACACTTTTGAAGAAATAAAATAAAATAACGAAAAATATTTTTGTCATGAATTAAGAAACTATGATTTTAATTTTCTTTTTTTTTTCGAGCTTTGCATTCGCCAGTTTGAAGGAGAGGCAAAGGTATGAAGCCGTTAAACAGCCTAATATAAAAAATAGATTAATTTTATGTTTTTGAATTCAGTACACAAATAAATATTAATTTGTTAAACACAACTAAAGTAACTAATAGTTTCTAATAATCATGTTTATCTATGATATTCTATTTATAAACACAATTTGAATTTTCACAAAATATTTATGCCGTAAAGACGCGTAGTGCTTTGCCAAAATTAAAAAAAAAAAAAACATTCACCTGAGATTAAGCATTGAACCAATTTGAACTAAGTATAGGTATAGTTATCTGTGGCAATTTTCATTCCCACACACGTGCGGGAAAATGGAAAAAAACGCACACGTGTGAAATACATTGCATGTTATACCTAATCGTAGTGCGTTATGGACCAGTTTTCGAGGAAGTGTATTGAAAAGTTAATTACATACTTATAATTTGTTCATGCTTTATTGCATGTCAAGCCAAGTTCAGAGATAAACAGGGTGAAGTACACCTTACACGAACCATTTCGAGCTACTTTAGACCACGTAAAACTATTAAACCTACCTTCGTTAAAGCAAAACTCTCAACAAACAAATACTTTGAATACTTGCCAAATTGCAAGGAAGGCAAGGAACTTAATAAACTATCTTTTACCTCCTTAGAACTTGGTACTCATTTAGGTTTCCATTTTATTATCGTGTAGGTACTTTGTACCGAACTCGGCCCTTATTTTATATATATGTTTTTGGTGGGACGAAGTTCATTTTTTACTTATTATCGCACAGCCTGAAACACTTGGTCGAAAAACTTGAAATTTTTAAAGTAAATTACTAAATATTTACAGAGTTCAGTTGCTTAAGTACCTTCTTTAATTATCATTTTCCGTAGGTAAAACTTCAGTGCTATCGTCATTCCACCCTTCTATAAGATTTTGCATAACGTCTTCTTCGTCACTTAAGCTGTCGCTATCTTGGGCCGAAACATCTTCCTTTGGTATTTCGTACGGTTTTAATAACTGGAGAACGGCAGGTGGTAATGGCATCTTTCTCAATTTTGCTTGCCTTTGCTTTAATCTGACATTTGAAATGAATGGATCTGAAGTGAGTAGTGCCCGGTTAAACAAATCAGTCATGGTTGTAACTCTATCAAACTTTCGAGTATGATGCTCTCTGTCAGACCTCCAAAACTTGTTTCTTGCTTCTCCCGCTTGTTCTGAGAGTAAACCCACAGGCATTGCAGAGTTTCGCATGATGTCTTTACCATGGACTAAAATTTTGTGCAAGGTGACTGTCATAGGATGCCATTCAAAATTTTGGACGTACTTAATAGCCAGTGACATACAAAAATCCCCAAATTTTTCGGTATCAACTGGTAGCCCACAAGATAAAACTACTAATATTGTAAATAAATCATCAAGAAGCCATTGAGGAATGTTTAATATCTCTGCAAATGTTCCACGGTTTTTGTTAGACAATGCTATGCGAGCAGTATTACCATCGTTGGTGGTGCCTGCATTGGGCCGCACCACATCAACCAGAAGCCCCATTTTTTCTCTTACTTCTTGTTGCACCTTTTTTTTAGTTTCTTCCACAATGATATGCTCCGGGGAATTGTGAGGTATCCTCCATTTTTTTACTTGCATCTTGTATCCTAGATGAAGCAAGAATTCTAAGACACGTATCCACGCGTGCAAAGGACTTAATCCGTACTTCATAAGCGATTCATCTGAGGCTTGAGAAAGCACAATGTCTAATTTATTAAATTGAGAGGAAGTCGCCTTACAAAATGGGCATCTTAGTTGTGACGAAGTGTTAGTGATTGTATTGAGCACTTTACCGTCTATAATGGTCAAGTAAAGTTGAATTTTTGCTGTTAATGTAAGGTTTTTTGATGATTTTACACAAATGCTGTCTATTTCTTTTATTTGGTCTTCTACCCATTTTTTTTCAGCAAGTATTAAATGTTTACTCTCTTTACGGTACTGGATATGTAACGGGCGACAAAATCTGTAAGACTGAGGTGTAGGGTTCATCCACAAAATCTGACCGTTATCTGTAGTTATTCGTAAAGGAATAAATGTGGTGGCAAACAGGCTGTTTTCGTCTTCTCGGTCTTCGGAAAAGCTTTGTTTATAAAATGATTGACCTGTGCTCCCGTCAAATCCCCAAGATCCTTCGAAAGTACAGTTTAATGTTTGTGTATTTCTTTGGGAACATTGTAAAGAAATAACATCTTCACATAAAATAACGAGCCTTGAAAAAGTGTGGGAGAGCAGACCATACAACGTTACAAAAGCCTCTCTTTCAGACACTTGTACTGGAGGTGTTGGGTAGCATAATTTTTTTGCTACATGTACTTGCTGATATGGTGGAAACGCGGGGTACCCCCTCGATTTTAAATCTTGTTGAAGAAAGTGATATGTTTCAACTGTAAATTTTCTGTCAATATAAATTGCTAATGCTTCTTCAGGGGTATATGGGTGAGGCTTATGGTTCCGTATTTGAGTGGCTATCTTGGTCGACTTTGTTGGACTTTTTAGGCAAGTGTTAATCACAAATTGAAGGTTTTTTGATGCACTCGTCTGTAATTTATGCCCACCTGCTTCCACGATACTTGAAAAAACTTTGACTAGTTTTGGTTGTGGCTCTATATCAAGGGAGTCTTGAAGAGATCTTCGTAATCTACGCTTTTGTCTTTCACACAGAATATTATACTTTGAACTGGGACCAGGCTCAGATATAGGCATAAGTTCAGATTCAATAATATCTTCTGGCTCTGTAATAAACCCAGGTTCGGGAATAGGTTCAAGTTCGGTAATAGGCTCAGATATTGAAATAAGGTCAAGTTCGGGATTAGGGTTAGGTTCGCAAATAGGTACAAGTTCGGAAATAGTTTCAGAATCCGAAATAAGGTTAGGTTCAGGAAAAGAGTCAAGTTCAAAATAAGGCTCAGTTTCGTAAGCCTCAAACTCGGAAACAAGGTCAGTAGTATTGAGTATAGTTTCAGGTTCAGAAAGGGGCTTCGTTTCGGGAATAACCTCAGATTCAAAAACAACGTCAGGCTTGGGAATAGGCTTCGGAGTAGTTAGATTTTGTTCCAGAATAGATTCGGGTGCACGAATAGCCTCTGAAATGGAGATTGTAGCGGAATCTTGAGAAGTTTCAATATTGGAGTCAGAATCGTGAGGTAAACTACTTTCAGCTAAAAGTCTAGGTATATTTGGAAGAGTACCTAAATCGACCTGTTCCATTTCTGATACAATATTTTTGGGAAAATCGCTTTTAAAGTTTTCATTCAACCATTTATGGTGTTTTTTGGTGAAAAATTTCATGGAATATTTACATTTTTTGTACAGGTTTTCACATCTGGCAGTAAAATTGGAAATCACAATTTTGACTTCTTTATTATCTGTATACGATAGTGGCATATTCAGCGCTCTTAAAATAGCAACAGTTCTTTTGGTCAAATCTACGTCAATAGGGCGGAATTTACTACCTTCTTCCTTGGCTAGTTTCGTCAGTAAATTAAATGCTTCTAATCTGGTGAATTCTCCTTGTGTATTTGCGGATACTCCTGGAGGCTGAAGAGCACCGGCTGTGGCGTTATCCACAGCTTCATAAACTGCCACTCGTGGACCAACATGAGGGTTGGCGCCCTCACGCCCTCCTCGCAATAAGTCAGCCGGTCGGAGCCCGGACAGACATCCCTCAACAGGTCGGGTCAAGTCCTGTTGAGGCGAAGTGGCGCCATGGGTCTTTTCCGGCTCCATGGTGCCTCACCCCCGTTCCTCCAGGCAATATGTATAGGTACAGGGTTTTGACTAAAGCCTAACGAGGGCGGACCCCTTCCCCGTACCACAAATTGCCCTTCATTGGATAAACGAAGTTTAATTCGTTTATTGTATGTTGTACATCAAACGTATTTAACGTCGCGCGTCGTAAACTTACAAATATCTAAACAAATACCTAAACGGCTAAAAAAAATTGTACAATTATAAAACTAGTAGGACTACTAGCATTATAATTCCGTTTATTCATTTTAATTTAATTCACTTTTTATTTATTTATACAATAATGTGAAAATCAATGATAGTGTAACTTCTTTCAGATAACCATGGCCACGTTATTATGTCCTTTGTTTATTTTAAACACATTTTACGTTTTTAAATATTACTTAACATAAAAATTCAATAAAAAAAAACATCTTAAAAAATACTTCTGCCAACCCTAGAGCCTAAATTTCAAAATCCTGTAAGTTCTAAACACCATAAGATTTGGATATGATATTTTGAATCGGTGCTTCTTAGTACCAAAGCAACATTTTGTCTCGATGTTGAATCCAAATAACATGAAATAAGCCCATAAAAAAATAAAATCGAAAATATATAAAATTCAATGTTACTCACAACATGTTAACGATAAAATTTGAGCGTTTGCTTAGTAATTTACTTAATATAAAGCATCAATTAACTGCGATCAATAACATAACAAAAACGCATTGGATCTAAAGTAATTGCGATTTCTATGGTTTTTATGGAAACCATAGAAAAAAGAAAAAAAAATTATATTTCCATATTGGGACAAAATTGCCACACGGGTATTTTACTCTTACTTTAAAAATAACCTGTTCTATCGAATGAGTTAATAAAAAGGGGATGTCCGTTTTTCGGGGCAATAATAACACTGTGCAGTGGTCGCCATAGAATTAATTATGAAATGCTTTAAATACGTGTAACTATGTTTATGGCAAAAAATACTGTTATATAAATGGACGCAGAAATCATACAGTTTACGAAATAATTTGCTGAATTAGCAAAAGCATTGATTACGACATCAGAAATGACATTTAAAGTTGAATCAAGCTTGGAAAAGGAGACAGTACAAAATAAACCACTTGCAGCTAATGATTTGCTTACCAGATTGTTAATAGTAAGAACAGCCACATAGGTGAAGTATCTAAATGTCAATAGTGTGAATACCTATCACTAGAAATGACAGCTTACGTCAAGTTCACTTCATCTAAGTCTACTTTAATCAGCTTGTATTGTAAACATTATGGTTGCAAGCCCATGAACTTATACGGGCAAAAAAAAATGCCACCCGATAGAGCGAAGATGATGGTATATTGTATAGTTGTATCCTCTGTTTACTCTAAAATCTGAGATGAAAAACATACTTTATTATAATTTATTTATTTAGGTAAGTACATAAAGGTTTTGCAGTACATGAGGGACTTACAAAGTATGCATAATTAATTGCAAGGTGTAGGTACAATTAACTTTTGGGTGAATCGCTGCTCTCCTAGCTAGATCGCTGAGTAATCTGTATTTAGGAGAGACAGTTTCAACTCGCAATTTGAGTATCACAATAATCACGTTTTTATGCTTTTGGAGCTTAGAGTAATAAAAAGTTTGCGTTGGGCTTGAATTATTTTTTTTGTAAATCTGAGTCGTCTTCTTTTTCCTTTCCTGAAACCTTTAAACAGGATTACAATATACAACGCCTGTAGGAACTTTCCGAAAGGGTGGGTATAGAACAACACATTTCCCCAATTATTTTTCAATTCTATCTATAAGCAATATCGGCTTCGTCCATACTCATCTCCAGTCGGAACTCGCCGGTTCGTATATATCTAACTATATGTATAGCTAGAAGGCGTAAACGTACTGGTGGTAAGAAAAGTGCTAGTATGATTTTAATTCAGTCATAATATGCGGTATAAAATTAACACAGGTAAGTAGGTACTATTAGTGCTTTTTCAACATCTATAAAATAGAATCAACATTAATAAACAACATAGGTATTATAAGTTCGTTTTAAAGAACCATTCGTTTATTTAATATCTTAAAGTCAGAATTCGTAAGTACAATAATTAATACGTTTATTACATATTAAAATTAAAACATGTATCTAAAAAAAACACAGTTTGTACAATAATTAAAGCTCTCTGCTAAAAAATCACAGTCTGTATATACAATAATTCAATTCAATTATTGTAAAATTTCTTGGAATGCAATATTTGTTTAATATAATTACTTATTTGCACGGAATCTAAGAAAGACATTTTGTTAAAAAAAAATATAGAAAAAGAACAGGACTGCCATAGTAGAAATAAAATCTGATCAGTATTTATTATTTAGAAGAGTATTTATTTTATTCATTGTAGCCCTTTTCCGACAAACTGTAACCTTGCAGCTGATAGGCATATCAAAAAGCGGGCGAGTTCGAACTGGCGATGAGTATGGACGAATCCGTAAAAACAGGGGCGTTGTTTAGTAAGAAATATTGGAAATAGACGGTGGGGAAGACCTCTCAACTGGATGCTTTGATAATATTATAATTACGTAGATAAACCTGTTAGACTGTGACATTATCGCCATGTATAGTTTATGATTTGAACGAACTGACTAAAATCACAGGAAATCATGGCCTTATAGAATATTATTGTTAATTTCAATGGGGTCTGTTAATTTTTAACTTCCTTTCCTTTGCTAAACAAATGTTTGATTGATTTGTATTTTTTGTCAGTGATTCCTTACGGAATACGCTACATCATTCTGATGCTCTTTGAAATCAAAACTAGTTCTGACTGCCATGTAGTTCCCATGGTCACGACTAACACGAGGGGACATTGCAAAATGTTGAGATGTTATCAAAAAGACTACTAAATAATACAGAAAACCGGTTAGAAACACGACGCGAAATGAAGATGGCTCGCCGATTGAATGATATGAAACAAAGAGAAAATTGATGGTCGCGTGGCATGAGGAAACTTCTTCAAAGGTTATCTTGAACGCTGTCAGCTATATAACTCCGAGCTCCGATTACGTACTTACCTAAGAGTCCTTTACCCTAATTGCGTAACTTATTTTCGTAAACGATTATGACTAATTTGTTTCATTTGACAGTTCAACAACATTCATTGCGTTATTTACGTTGTTGAGCAGATTTTTTTTCCAACTTACTAAGCAATAGATTAGCAATCTGTTTCAAATCGAAACATTGTGATTGATCGTGTATTACGTAATTAGGGTACTGATCGAGCTTGTTTGTTGAGATTTAATAGAGCATTGTTTTGGATCTGTGTTAGTACACTCACAACTTCATAAGTCATAGAAACACAACTCATTGTGTCGTTATTATTTGCCATAGAATCTTCAATACGCCATTTCACTTTTTAGGGTTCCGTACCTCAAAAGGAAAAAACGGAACCCTTATAGGATCACTCGTGTGTCTGTCTGTCTGTCCGTCTGTCACAGCCAATTTGCTCCGAATCTAATGGACCGATTAAGTTGAAATTTGGTACACATATGTATTTCTGTGGGGTTGTTCCCGTTCGTCCACACCCCGTCGTCCACACTGCGGACGATTGGGAAAGATGCGTTCTGTTCGTTGACAGTGTAGACGAACAGAGTTTAATTAATTTAAAAACAACATAACTATTAAGTTTTTTTTTTATTTAAAATCATCAAATGTTAAAATAATTAACAACAATTCTAGTTTTTATCACAGATCAACATTATTTACAATAATTAAAAGGCTATATTTTAACAAATATTTTTTTGGTAATAACACCACTTATAATACTTTAAAATGTTTATATAAATATTTTTAAAGTATATAATAACAACAATATGTACTAAGTAGTGTTTAAATTCAACAGTATTTTTCATCACAGATCATCTTATTTTTAATTTAAAATAAATACTTTTAAAGATATTTAAGAAATCCGATGAAAATTTACCGTTCCTCCCCTTATATCCGAAACTACTGGACCTAAAATATTGAAAAAAATACGTAGTCTGGCTCTTTACTCATAGATTACATGAAACCCTATAAGAAGTCTATGGTCTTAAAATAACATGGTAAATCTCTCAATATTGTGCGTACAAACTTACATTTGCAGTTGGAATGTATGGGAGAACATGTTTTTCAACTACAATGTTATGTTTATTCTTGGGATAAATAAATACATCTCGACTACAGAACCCTTCATTGTGCGTAGTTCGACACGCATTTGGCCGGTTTTATTTAAAATTCACGGAATTAACCCCCGTAATATGAAAAGCATTAGTCCCAATTGATGCTATAACGGATATTGCACCGATAAAACGATAGTGGACTGAAAACAATGACAGTTTATAACTACTGACAAGCAATGAATGAACTTATGTCATTGTGATATGAAAACATTCGCAATATAGGGTAACCATACTCACCGTTAACGGCCTACCGTGGTTCCGTAGGGCATCGACTTAACTCTGGGTCTGGCTATTTGTGTATGTGAGTTTAAATGTTTGTAAATGCACCCACAATACAGGAGAAATTCCTAGTGTGGGGCAACGTTAAAAAAAAAAAACTGATATCTATTTTTTATTTTTAAATTGCGATATACTGGTAACCTTGGCTATTATACCCCTTGGGGTGAAATATGAAATACCGAATTTGACACATGAAGTTTTGCAAATCTTTCTCTAGTAGGCGGTATCTCTACAGAATATAGTGAAGACCCTAAAGATGTTCGTGTTATACCCGTGTGTGTTCGTGTTAGTGGGTATAACACGAACATCTTTAGGGTGCTAAAACTCCTACCAAAACATCTTACGATGTTTTGGTAGGAGTTTTAGCAGACCAACAGTCAGATAGATACGTGGATGACATCCAGAAGGTCGCGGGTAAAAACTGGTTGAGACTCGCAAAGACTAGGGAAGCATGGCACATAGAAGAGGCCTAATACTCAGCAGTGGGTGGAACAAGGCTGCTAATGATAATAATGAAGACGCTTTGAAAGATAATTATACCTGGATACTTCTTCGTGAATACTAATATATTCCACGCTCTTTTATTTTACGAGACAATATCCATGACACTCGTTTATTGGCGGTTTTACCCTCGTGCTACGTGATAAACTTAATGCTAGACATAAAGGTTGGCGCCGTTAAACGAATACTGCTATAACTCGGAACAGATAAGCTGTGTGCAGGATATGAGTCGTCTCTTCAGTTATACTTACTTATCTCTTTTCGTAATATGAAATAATTTTCAAAGATACCTGAAACTATGTTCTTACTCCTAACCTTAGCAGAGAAAATAGAGTATTGATATGTGGCTATAATAGAAAACGGGGGACAGAAATTCGTTATCATCTGGTAGCTGACCTCAAAATAGGAGACAGTACAGATTGGATTTGTCTATACACCGTGATGTTTTAGTCGTCTTATAAAAGCAGTGCACTTCATGGATCCAATGATTACTAAACATTAATTTAAAAAAAAAAAAAACAAATATGGGAAACCATTTTTGTTTTTTTATTTTATTTAATAACCGTGACATTTTAAGACGTCTTACAAAGGGCTACTCAATGTACCCTACATAAAATATCTCTAGGAGTAATAAAAAAAAAATTGTTACAATACTTATATCAATTTTTTTTTAATGAATGAATCATTGGATACATGAAGTGGGTTGCTTTTGTAAAACGACTAAAATGTCACGGTGTATACAAGTCTTAATTGAAGTTAAGTGTTTTTGGCATTAGGTATCATTAGGAATCAGTAGGGCCTGGCCACTTACCGCATAGGATTTTAAAACTGACGAAATAGTACACATCTGCCTTCCTCCTCAGGGAAATACCGTCGTGGAATCTTACATAAGTCCCGAAAACGCTGATAAATTCTCCACTTAGACGGCTAAGCTTACGTCACAACTCGCGTCTGTAATCCTATATTATCCACCCACTGTTCCCTGAGCGTTCCAAGGCTATGCTGACATTTGTCCGATGACGGACTTGATGTTCAAGTCCTACACTAATAGGGTTTCAAGTTTTTAACCAACTTTGTATTTAATCGGTTCAGCGAAACGACCATTGGTAATTAAAACCGTATAATCCATACGTTCTAATTGGCATTTTCATTCTTGGCCTCATTGTATGTTTACCATATTACATTAATTGCAAAACTTCTAAGCATTACGTAACGAGGCGTGACCGATACAAACGGTTACATGTTTAAGTAATTTCAGCTCCTAATTCAGTGGCATGAGTTCGTCAAATATTTACGAGGTAATTCTAGCCTATGTGTATGTATTATTTCAGCACGTGCCATATTATTCTACCTACCTACGAAACCAGGAATTTAGGAAAAAACTTCTAACTTGAAAACTGGACCAATTTTTGGGATTTTCCAGAAACTTACGCAACTAAAAGAGATTCGCAATAAATGTCAAATATTGAAGAACAGTCCGCAGAAAACTCATGCTATAAATCACGAACCTTGATTAACGACTGAAGTGTTTACGTTGTTTGTGATTGCAGTACTTACTTACCTAACAGTACAGTTATAAAGTGACAAAGACCCCATAAAGCAACGAACGAGACGGTTGGTCAGAAAGACTACCTACAAGTCTAATAGGAATTCCCTTATTGTCTTTGTAGACTGACACACTAAGAATACATAATAACATTGTATAACTCTGTATTGTTATGGTGTTATCCTGGCCTATTGCCAAGTGTGATTTGCTTAAAAAAGTTGATTATGTATTCATGAGTATACGCACGAAACATTGGACTATGAGAAGTGACTCTGACATTATATCATTTACCAAGAGGATGGTCAAAAATGGCAGTAGTTCTATCTTTTATCCTAAAACAAACATTCGGGATTTGATTTACTTAGCTCTCCAGATTTTAGTAAGTATAAAATCTAAAATGGTCTCGGCTACCTGCAGAACATTTTACAAAAAAAAATATTGTAAGTCTCGCGTCAAATCAGAACTACGTTCTATGAAGGACGTTGCTTAATCACGAATCAAACAATTATTTGTTTAAACTGGCGACTTAGCATGCTTATTTCATTATCTCTGTGTGCAGACAGATTTACTTTAAGTATTATGCGTCATCATCATCATCGTTATCCTTATCATTTAACGCCGAGGGAACTATCAGTGCTAAACACGTGTTTGGAATCTTTCGGTCATTTGGTCCTAATGGAGATGAACGTTAGAAAAAAGGCCCCATGCCTATTTTCTTCTAAAAAAGAGATTTTGCCTGTAGTTTTACGTAAGCGCCGCGAAAAAAATGGTTCATCTGTGACGTTAGACATGTTCTTATACAAAAAAAAAGCAGTAACATTCAATTGATAAGAATAGGTCCCTATTACGCTCGTGCGTTCGTATGCCAGTAGATTAGTACCAATTTACCAAATAGATAACGGCTTGGTGGCGGCTGTGGCTAGCACTACTTCCGTCCAGCCTTGATGTCCTTTGATTCCGTCCGAGGTCAGATTTTCCAGAAAAATCATCAGTACAACTGAGTAATACACCGAAATAGTTCTGTTACCAAATTATTACTGGTTGAGTTGCCTTTGACGTAGGTGTTTGGGTATCAAATACGTGGAAATGGCCTGTTTTAGATGTTCATAAACTTTGAAACATTACAAATAATTGTGTAGTTTCGAACGCTCCTAAACACACAATATTGGCAGCGACTATCGCATACGAAGTTTAATGAGCAGTCTTCCTTATTGCCCAGACATGCAAATTACATACAATTCTGCCGCAATATAATGTCGTATTGTATGATCAAAGTCCGCAGAGTAATTGTCTTAGCATTTGATGCCCAACAATAATTTTATAATGTAGAAGATTCGTGCGTCGTCGCGTGTGTAGCCGTTGCCAAGCGAATCACGTGTACATCTCGCCTAAAAGATTCGCCAATCATTATATGTAGCGCCTCTTGATTTGTGTGTCATAAATGTCGCGCCTGTATCCAGTATTTACGTTTATTGGACGGCTTCGCCCGACAATAGCGGTTATCGTGTTAGTTCCTGCAGAGTTCGAGATTGATAGGAGTGCTAAATTAGCAACGCGTGCTGCCGTTTTGTCTAATCACATTTATTATACTAAAAATTGACGGATTTATTTACGTCCCCCCGATTGTCTCTACATTATTGTTTAGGTAGTTCCTGCAGTTTCATTTAAAGTTATGACTGCTCGTAAGGTTTAGCTTTAGCAGGACGCATTTTTCCAAAAATTAGATTTTGAGCCTAGGTCAACCCTACATCTATTATATTCTTCAACAACACTCGTCCTTGCTCCATCCATTGTAGAATTACGAAGTAGTTAGCAGTATTCATTTGATTGTGTTACATTATTCTTACACTACACGCTGCCTCATAAACAGCTCCCATTTACAATGAATATCCGCGCAGATGCCGCTGAGCATTAAATAAAGTATTATGTTCTACATAGGTATCGAGCGGATAGGAATATCTGATAGCCATTCTAAAGAATTTGTCGTAAACCTACTGAAAAGTAAGACAGCTTGAATACCCACCATGTTCTGGCAAATTATATGTTGCCAAAAAGTCGAAGGTATTAATGTCCTGAGGATAGCAACTGCAGCCTAAGTCAAGCTAGGTCATAATGACAATATACCTGACGACCTTGCTTTTAGGCAATAGAAAGCCCATGGATGGTTTACAGTAAACGCGTACATATAGACTTATATGAATGAACAAATTTAAAATTGACACAGGCACGACATGGTGCCATTTCGACAACTTTTGAAATTCACCATATTTTCCGGTTGCAAATAACGTTACCTTAGGAGTGGAGACACAAATATATCTAATCATTATTTTATTTTATCTTTGTAGGTGATATAAGAACACGAGATCTTGAAAGGATAAGATTTCAGAGTTTTATTACCCGGCAGACAGGAAGCCTATAGCGACTACTCGGTTTCATTCATGTAACCTTATATTCCTTCAGTTTTCCTCACATGTTTGCGACCAACAACTTGAATATTTAATGCCCAAATATTTACGCATATTATTATCATATAAAATTCATTGCTTAGATACACGCACTACTTGAAGACACTAAATTCTATTCTAGGAACGCTTTAGTAAATCTATTGAGTAAATAACTGGGAGGATATGGATACGACCTTGTTACGTGCTGAGTGAATGGACTCAGTTGGACAAAATAAAAAAGTAGTGAAGTTTGATATTCAGATTACGGCAGATACACACATGAATAGATTGAGGGAGTATTGAATTGACTGTCTTTATTAGATTGCCAATTTCTGGCACATGTTTACATAGCCTTATTTCTATCATGAGACCTAATGTAGTGAAACGCATCTGCCAAAATTCGGGATTACATATTTCGAAGACCGAGAAATTGTACTAAGCATTCATAGAATGGTATGACATGAAGTCTTTTTGAGATAACTAGCTTTAGCCCACGGCTTCGCCCGCGTAGATGTCGGAAAATAATCCCACGGGAACGTATTACCGGGATAAAAATCATCTTATATACTATCTGTGTGCTAAATTTCATCCAAATTCGTTCAGCCGTTTTTGCGTGATTGACTAATAAACATACAAACTTTCACATTTATAATAGGACATAAATATATTTAAATAGAGACTCTTGATGAACGAGTAAGAGATTATTTATGTTATGTAAGTGTAACTGTGTAATGTAGGAGGATCTACTTAGTGTCAGTGTCTACTAATGTTGTAAGTCTTAATAGAGGACATAACTAAATTAAGAAATCCAATTAGAATTAGGATACAGACGTCATTGAATTGGCAACCTCCACATTTTATCGCGCGTACTTCAAGTATTTATACAAAAGTCTAATTTAATTGGCCACTTGATTCAGTCAAGCAATGAATATAGCGATAATATTTTCAGCCAATTATACACAAAGGTTTTTCTTCTTTTTTTTCCACAAAAGCGTGGGAAATACTCGATAAATGTATGAGCAATAGGCGGTGTTTTAATTTCTGATTTCGTGTTGAACTTAGCAAAACTAATTTCACTCGAATTTTGGGAAAGTTTCTGCAAATAAATTACCATTGTTTCCGAATATAAATGCTTTAAATATTTTCAAAATACCTACGTACTGATACTGTTGTGTGGTATTTCAATAAATAGAGACAAAAATAGCGTGCACGAGGAATATCAACTTAGTATCAAGCTTATCCATGTATTTATTTATACGAGTATATACTTTATTGTGTACCACAAAAATACATAACAAAAAATTCATCATTTGTGAATTACTAGAGAAGGCTCTTCCCATTTTCACTCCATCACTATAATTAAGGGCCGATGTCTGTCCGAAAAGATCGTCAGCGTTACCGTTCGCTGAGTTAACGTGGTTTTCCCTCTCACTCGAAAACATCAAGTATAAAAGGGACAGTTGGATATAAGCGGGGCTATATATAATTCACACGAGAGTTTCCATTCCGTGATGCATTGCGGGAGACTTCCTACTTAGGTTCGGATGCAATTTGTAATGCGGCTGGGGTATATTCTCGAGTTCCTGTGGAGATTAATGTTGTTCATGCCGTTCACGGTCATAAATTCGCTGTGTTCCTAATCGCTGCAGCAGAATCTCGGTCACGTGCCGAAATAGTATTACAAAGTCAGGGCGACTTTGTATTAACTGTAAGGTACCAACTACTACGGGACAAGGTCCCGTAGTAGTTGGTACCTTACATTAACGATCCCTCTGCTTCAAAGTTAACAAAACCACAGGCCACTTCTTGAATATGAAACGATCTAGTCGATATTTCCTTACTAATATAAATGGAAGACTCAGCGACATGTGTATTCTTCCTATCCTCACGTATATGGTTCTCGAACATGGTCTTTGACAATTTAGCAAAGGTTTGCCAGAGAGCTATGGAATCTGTTCCATATTAAACTTCCGTTCCGGTATAAAATTTGTGGCCCGGGCTTAGAATACAACAATCCATTCCATCACTAAAATAACTGATGTCACTCGGAAAGTTGCCACGCTTAAATTGAATTGGCGACTAGTGCGATGCGCTAGTCTGCACGAGGCTTAATGGAAAATGACATCGCGGCAGACCCAGACGGAGATGGCGGGATAAGCGTCCTTGAAAGCTCTGGACAGAGAGAGGTGGAAAAAGAGTAGGGAGGCTTTTGCCCAGCAGTGGGACAATAATGGCTAATAACAAAATAAAAAATAAAATTAATGGAAGAGATGCTAACATCATCATTACTGAGTTCAAAGATCGCATATCACATAATAACGTACAACTTAATTTCACTTTCCGCTATTCTTGTGCATTTTTCCTCTTCCTATATTACAGCTTACTTTGAACAGTAATCCCAGACCCGTGTCTTTATCATGAATGTCTCTTTTACTCGTCTGACAATAGAACAGGATAGAGGAACTAGTTCGACTGGGCACGTGAGTCTGAAACGAACTTGGCCTTGTCACCTGAAGGGCTTCTGGTCCGATGGCTGCTAGAATTGTAT
Organism: Omphaloscelis lunosa; assembly: GCA_916610215.1. Taxonomy (NCBI): domain Eukaryota; kingdom Metazoa; phylum Arthropoda; class Insecta; order Lepidoptera; family Noctuidae; genus Omphaloscelis; species Omphaloscelis lunosa. The sequence goes on along the minus strand of OU744248.1, from coordinate 22,443,492 downwards.
GAACGTTTTATTTTATTATTAAATTAGTTTACTCTTGATCTATCTCTGTAGCATTAACATTACACAAAACTGGTGCAGACGCGAATATCTTTTGAAACAACATTTCTTCAAGTTTCAGCTCATCTTGCTTGACCTTTCAGGTTCATAAATGTATTACGTTGTGTTGAACCTGCTGGAATTGCTTCCAGCAGGTGGTTCAACACAATGTAATGTAAAATGTAGTTTATTTCTACACATTTCCTTGCAAAAGCGTATTTTATTTCTACACATTTCCTTGCACGATCATATGTTGACCCTGTGTGTGACTACACCTACGAACATATATTGTAAATCTTAGGTACTCATTCAGTGATTGAACAAATAGGCTTTCCTCATGCACGTGTATGGAAAAATTGCGAATAAAGGCTATTTTTGTACCACTCGAAATCGTGGGACAAAAATACTGTAACGATATGATAATTTTTATCCTTATTTATACAAAACTTGCGTAAATGACGTACACGGTGAAGTAGATAGTGTAGCTAAGTATATAATGATTAATTCAAACGTTGAAAACTAAGTTGAGAACAAAATAATTATTGTTTACCAAAACATTAAATCAGAAATAACACCATTCATAATCAATTTAGACTATTGGCTATTTTGTCGACACAATATTGTGGTTTTATAGTACGTTGTTTATAAAAACAAGGATGTAATCAAAATCGAATACTCATTATCAAATAATCTGCGTGATAACAGCTATCTATTATCTACAACTTCATAAGTCTGTCAGCCATACATAAAGTTACCAATGGAGTACTAACACAGTTACTAAAGGATTATATCGATATCGAACGCGCATTGCCTAACACTTACTTACACCTACACACTCTAAACTGCATCTGTGTGTGTGACGACTAGTGAAATTTTGACAAGGCCGTTTGGTTTTTGCACGTTATGTTAGCTGTATCAGCACATTAGGTTACGTCACGGCCCATGCACGCACACATACACACGTACCGTATGGGATCCTTATCGCACGATATACAGCAGGCACTAAGAACTCGCATTAGTGTTCATTGCTGGGTATACAAATTACAATACAGCGGCCATGACACCTAAAGTAAGAACTTGAAATTAACATCAATGTCCGGTGCTTGGTATAATCAGATTCTTGATGCTCATAATAGAGTACCAATCTATTATTGTCCCACAGATTGTACCACTGCAGGGCTAAATGCCTCTTCTGATACAAAGAAGGCATGACCATTGACCACCACGCTTGCTCAAGGCGAATTGACGATTTCAGACTCGCAAGACATATTGAAGTTCCAAGCTCCGATCATAACGATCTTTGCAGGGTTACTGGTAATAAGTGGATGAGAATAGTCAAGGATTGGTTTATCAGCAGCTCCTCTTATTAATTTAGAGGTTCTGATCTATTGAGTCCACCAATGACAATGTCATCTTGTTAAATTAATTGATGGATGTTTAATCGAATTGTTGACAATTGCCTTGACGTATTGACTATGTAGGTATGTCTGCGCTCAGTGCTTGGTGTAGCAACACGTCGTGTTCGACTTCGCGACAAGTTAATCGTCTGAGGATGCCTCGTTGAGAGATTTCATTTTTTTCAGGGTCTTTTTAAGACTCTTTAGAAATAGCTAAGCGGAATAGTTTACTAAATATTATCCACATCTATTGCATTTTATGATCAGTAACATCGTTTGACTGGACTCGTATCCTGTATAATGGAGGTGAAGAATTGTTTGATTACAATGGCATGTAGATTAATACAGTTGCAGACGTATTACTTCATAAACGTTATACTACAATACCTAATACCTAGACTAACACAGGCTTTACGTATGTTAACGGCACTGTAATAACAAAAATTGGATTACATTAATACGTTCCGCGACGTTGATACCACATAGAAAATAATATTATATTGGCGATAGTTTCATAATATAATGTTTTATGAGTTATGAGGCAGTCTATAAATAAATTTAGCAAGGAATCATGTTCGGCACACATTATAACTGCACGGTAATCTTGGCAAACCCATGTTTTTTAGGTTTCACACGCGAGTCAAAAATACATCGCAGAAAACTTCATGGAAACTGATTTGCTTCAATGCAGAAGGCTAAAAACGAAGCATTGGGAAACTAAGCTAAAGATTATAGACCTTAGCCAACACTTTATTATTAGCTAAATAAAGACTGGTATCGCTAATTATAATGAAGCAAACTCCTAATAGCTTTGCATAGTTAACCCTGTCGCAACATAGCTAAAATTAGCGAGACATATATAGGCCTCCTGTTTCGTAATAAAACATGCAAAGTTGCTTAATAGAAGGAGAATCTAAGGAGAGAGAATCTAAGGTAAAGAAATGAGGGTTCAAATCCGGAATTTGGGTACAAAAATTGTATTTAGCAGTTAAATGCAATTTTTGTTCCTATATTCCGGATATAAAAGAGCAAAGTGTCAGAAACTTGGTGAATACATTCCCAAATAATCACAACGGTATGGTACGTCATGGACGGATGTGGTCCGTAACACGAGGAAACTTACAGAGAATGTTCGGGACGTTTACGTAGATCGATGGAGAGACGGATGTCTGTCTACATTAAAGGCGATTAGGAGGACAACACACTATCGACATGCCACAGTTAGGGGGGTACAAGAAGTGGATAATGTAGAGATAAGATGGCCCCAATCATCTGACAGCCGCTGATCGTTGTGTAGACAACGTAGTGACGTAGACCGCTCTGTAATATTCCGTTCGTCACTTAAAACTTGTATTTTTTTTTGCTGTAGGTATATCAGGAGTGAACTACCTTAGTTTCTTAGACCCAGGCCTTGGCCTGGTTCTCCAAAGCACTGAGTAGTCCGAAGTATGAAACAGCAGCAACTTTTTCTTAGAAGTCCAATGACTGAATACAATTTTGAATGTTATTAAAATAAAACAGTCTGCAATATAGCTGATGACGTCAATGAGTTGTAGGTACTTAGTCCGTTGTCACACGTTTTGTTCGTTAACACACAAATATGAAACAGGGAAAATGATGTGATTTATTCCAGAATGTAAACAAAGAAGTCCCATTTTATTCAAGTGCGAATATTTGAAGCACATGGGAATCGTCGAATATTCTACTAAAAGCGAAGTATTAATAATATATTCTAACAATCCAACGCAAAACTCTTTTGATCAGTGAATTTCCTTACCAAAACAAGGTCAGCAAACTTGAATTTCTCGAAATTGAAATTACTTAACGGAAAACTTGTAAAAGTATGTGCAAATGAAACAGATAATGAAAGGAAGCGCGAAAACTGGCTGGAAACAATATTTCCTTTACCTCGCGATACAGGCTACCAACCTGACCTACATGCGTACCGAGCGGTACCCTTGGAGTTAGCGCGATAGAATTAATCGCACCAGACGCCTTGATCATAAATTATGACAATTACTTATGAATAACGCCAAAAGTGATCGATATGGAAAGGTTTTGGAGTTATATGTGAATATATTATTTTGTATCCACATAGTTATTCATGAATTTGGATTAAATCATGTGACTTTCACACTTTAATACGCTTATTTTTCATCTTCTGTAGTACCTAAGTATAGTTTGATCAGTTTTTATTATGAACCCGACAATGTCTTCGGTCGCGCACTGCCATTGATTCTCAACCATTGTTTTGGATATGTCAGTTACTGACGACTCATGCTCATCAAAAATAAAAGATAAAAGAAAACGGTTCACATAGGATTGATCGCCGCATATTTTAGGCGTGTTACGTGTTATACAGAACGTTATCATACAATTTGTTCTAGAAGGTCACGGCCAGCAAGCCAGGCGGTCTAGGCTCACGACTTCACGAGGTTATAGCGTTATTGCTTTACGACCAGTATCTATGGAGAAATTGGACGCCATTGAGAACATTCAGTTTTATGGTGAATGGACAGATTTTATGGGTCGTTTTTTATGCGCATGAAAACTGCTGATTAGGAACTGTTTCTAATTCCAAAACTGTTAACGAGTATTTTAAAAACGGTATAGAAATAGAGATGTTAGGACGACAGTGGTAGATAAAACTTTATTTACCAAAGTTTTTTATTTTTAACCAACTTCCGAAAAGGAGGAGGTTATATGTTCGTGCGTGTTTTTTTTATGTATGTCCACCGATTTCTTCGTCAATTATGGACCGGTTTTGAAAATTCTTTTCTTTGTTTGAACGGATATGGTCTCAAGTTGGTTGGTCCCATATAAATTTGATTAACTTTTCTCGGATAGTTTCTGAGTTGGATTCAATAATACGTATTTTTCCCCACTTAGTATGTGGATGATAATGATAAGTTCCTGTCACTGTTATTGACATAGCAGGTAGTGGTATTTGAATTTGTGCGGGGTAGGTACCACGCACGACTAAAAAGTGAAAGATAAAAACTTAAAAAAAAATCAACCGACTTCCAAAAAAGTATTTTTGCCATTCTAAGTTGTAAAGGCTCCCTCGGACGTCGACGACGGACGGTGCGACGCGATTGGTAGAACAATTTACATGAAGTTTCCATAGAAATTCTTTTACTTGAGTCGCGTCGCGCCTGTATGTGATAGAAAAAAAACAACTCAGTACGTTTCTATCAGTAATTTTGTAACGAAGCGATTTTCATCTAAGGAAAAAGGTTTGTGAGGCTCAAACCTATGTTAAAGAATCTCTCATCTTAAACCGTCCCTCGTCATTGGCAATGAAATTCCAAGCGGCTCGTCTTCCATATTTATTACTAACATACATAATATATTATTGAATTCGCAAAAATATTAGGTTCATTAAAGGTTCATTATGTACTTGTTCTGATAAATCAATTAGTAATATGATCAATTAGTGGTCGGCTGCTAACCACAATTAACTGAAAATGCTCTTCCTGGTTTTCATTCAATAGTATTTTTTTAAATATAATATGTACGTAATCTCCAAATAGGTTCATTTTTACTTAGATGGAATCTGAGAATAGTTCAACTTATTGCGGATACAGTGTTGAACTTTAATCTTTAGATATAACAGGTATTTTCAATTTCTGCCTTTGTCACACGTTTTTTGTGAACAATTATATCCTAGTTAATTGATTCAGGCTTGACCTTGCGGAAATCCATTATAAAATGATGATGTGGATATATTTAGTAACCCGTTCCGCTTAGCTATTTCTAAAGAGTCTTAAAACCATTTCAGGGATTTCTTCCAGGGTCTTTTTAAGACTCTTTAGAAATAGCTAAGCGGAACGGGTTACTAAATATATCCACATCATCATTTTAATTATATCCTAATCACTAACTGATGGTAGTTGCATCATCATTCGTGATTGCAATAATTGGAAGCCATAGGTTATAATTTATAACGGGTGATCTTCATCATACATTTCCCTTCCATTATTGGTTTTAAATAGTTTATCATCTTGGAACCAGAAATGTTTGATGAATTTTATGGAGTAGTAGATATCTATATATATAAAAATGAATCCCTATTTCCCTTGGTCACGGCATCACGCTAAAACGGCTGAGCGGATTTAGATGAAATTTGGCAAATGAGTAAACCATGACCCGGAGAAGTACATAGGATACTTTTTATCCCGATATTCCCAAAGAATCGAGACTAATGCGGGTGAAACCGCGGGGCGCAGCTAGTTAAATATAAAATGAATTCGTGCCAAACTAAAGAAATATATCAACAAATTAATTGACAGTTGAAATAAAGACTTCAATATCTATCAACTGTCAATGATTTATCAACAGAAATACTATTGCGGCTTAGAGTACTCCAATATCAGCGTACTTCTTCGGGCCTCAATCGGGAGCACATCGACCAAGCGTTAATATAGTCTCTCCAAAGCTAACAAGAAACCAATATTCTTGCTGATATTCTCAATCAATACCTATATTTCTGTTACAAATCGGGTAATCGTGTTACTGAAGTCTGATCCGAATCTGCTCCGTTCCGAACGACAGCACATTATCCTATAATCCTATCACCGAATTGTGTTATTTTCAAGTCAAAACCTTTTTTACACGGTTCATACTTAGCTTCTGACCTTTGATTGTTTACCGTTCATATCATCACCTGCACAGTTTCGTTAGTTACGTTTCAGTTTTTTGTTGACTTCACTATTTATGTCCGTCTATAGTAGTTGTACGGGTCAGGTCTTTAAAATTATACTCCAACAACAGTTGGGCTTGGGACGTCTAAATTTATGCTAGCATACATTTAGATGTCCCAACGTCAATTACTGTCAAACGTTTCACAGTAACTAACTCTTCGAAATTAGGTCATAAACCAAGCCTTGATTGCGATGTCACAACTTTAAATTGTAACGTAACGTACGAATAATCTGGAACATTCTGGAAAAAATCGCCATGTTTAGTTTTCATTCGCAAGTTGAAACGGAGCGGCCAAAAGAAACATACATACGTATCAAAGCTAGAATGCAGAGGATTGCCAGCCTTTTTTTTTTTTCATTTCTCATTAAATAGCAGTTTCCCCAACTTTACGATTACTACTTCAATTGATGTTTAAACATTTTATAATGGAGTTTAATTTATTTTACTGTTTCTAAATTACGTAGAAACTGTAGCAAAATCATCTACATGATGGAATAGACATTTTATTTGGTCATACGTTCAGGTATTTGTCGTGAACACATGTGCATGAGTCGAACTTTATGTCAAGACTCAAGAACAAAGACACGCAATGCGCACGCGCCGCGAATGACGCAAACAAGTCGCATCAATTAACCCAAAGAGCTCAAACATTTTTATCATTGCGTCGCGTTTCCGTTTGACGAGTAAATACAGTATATCCTGCGTTTTCGACAAGATTAATATGTGTGATTGACTAAATATTGTCAAGTCCGTCAAGCGAATAGTTATGCAATGTTTCCAGACGTATCAGCTAACTATACTCCGACCACTCTTTTGACGTTAACGACTCCAGTGTTGGACGGCTTACCATTGTGTTGTTCGGATATGGTCACCATATCGAGAAATACATTAGTACTTTTAATGAGTCAACGCACAAATGACTGCGCGTAGCATACTGTTCAAACTATCCTTTTACAAAATGTACATTTACGAGGCGTTAAGATGGTAATCCTTCCAGTCCTGAACCTGCCCTTGGCGCCATTGTGTAGTTGCAACCCTATTGTTCGCAAGGGAGCTTAGTGTACGCCTCCGGATTGCAGCCTCTTGCTGATGCCATTTTAAAAGCCTTGCTAAATGTGCACGCGTATTTTTAGATTAGAAAAGATCAGGGAAATGAACACCGATGATCATGCAAAAAATATTAGACAGATTTAGGAATTTAGAGAGGTGGGAATAACAAAGGTTGAAAAGAATGCTAACCTTTAGTCATATTTAGATCATGTTTTCATCCAATGGACTTGCAGCAAAATGCAAAGTTTGTAGATTCGTCCAAATATTTGTAACTTCTTTTCGCCAATGGCCAGAAAACCGTCCAAATATTTGTGCCTTTTTCGCCAATGGCCGGAAAATCTGCAGTTCTTTAAACGGTTGAGTTACGGCTGCGGTTTCTCAGTAGTCGCGAGGTGACCTGCTTGCTTCGTTCCGATGCCCAGGTGTTCTATATTTATAACCCATCCTGTCTGCAACTTTGTGCGTACGTACATACTGCTTATACGTACGTTTTGTGCCACGAGACTTAGTGCAGAAGTCTCAAGTAAGAGCTTCGTATATTTATTTTCTATTCTGCGTCTGTTTGCTTCCTAGGCTTGTTATCTCGCACTTTCACCAATATCCATTGGCCAAGCTTGATGATTATGCTCCCCTAGTTGTTAATGTGTGGCAGTTAAAGGTTTAAGTTCAACAATGGACCTTCTTTATCCATTCTGTGCTACACTTTCGTAATACTCATGCTTATACATTTTCATTTATGTGGACCGCGACCGGATTTTCTAGACTCTGACCGCTTTATTGGCCGCCTCGGGCATAGACACGTTTTCCGTTCTCTACACAAATATTGCTAAATGTATCACGGTATTTTAGGATTTCTTATCAAAATATTTACATTCAGTGTTTACGATTATCAGTTATCGTGTTTATAATATCATAGAACGATAACGTTTACATGAAAATCTAATGATTTATTACATTTACTGAGTTTGTACGCGTAGAATTGAGTGTAATAAATTCTCATTGTTATTTTCCCAGTGTTAAAATTCATGAAGTACTCGACAAAGCCAAACTACATTAATTTTATTATTCACTTTTATTCAACCTCCATTTAGTAATGTTTTAAGCAGAATTTTTGCAATCATGGAACTAATTTTAACCTTCGAGTAATTTAATCAAATTCTTAATTGTGACTGATACTCAAGTATATGTTCCTTCTTATGAGAATAAAGCGTCAGTTATGCAAGACAAGTTCCGGTTTCATCGATAAAACAAAAAGCTTTTCATTTAATGGCGGGTGTTTCCTTTCACGTGCGTCCCTATGCTTCCACACGCGACTGTTCGACGCCCACCACCGAGCGCGGACGTATGAACTCAAATTTTCACTAACGACACTCCACGCCTCTTTGTTAATCTCTATTGCACTGCTTTTGGTGTGTACGTGTCCATGTTTTGTTTCTTTGTACAACCTTTTCTCTCTGTCATGCCTGTTCAGATTCTCATTATTTTGAATATTTGACAGAAACAACGTTCATTAAAATGCAAAACAAATCATTGAAATATCGTACGTATACGTAGGTAATACGTCATCTTTTCGAGACATTGACTTGTTTATTTCCCTAGCTTAACCATGATCAGTTATTAAAGATTAATCAAGTAAAATTAATTGTAACGAGTTATTTAAGAGTAATCTTAAGAATCGAAACAACGGAGATTGCCAAGACGTCTCATAACCGGGTTGTTTTGAAAAACATAGTATAATGAAGCTAAATAGTTCAATTATTATCTAAACACGTCAAGGTCTGGGAAGCCTCGTTACGTGGAACACTACAATTGCTAATGATGAGTATAATCGTGCTATTTTTTACCCGTCAGTAAGCTATACATAGTATGGATACGGCGGATGATACGTAGGTTTTAATAGCTCAGTGATCGATGAACCACTAATCGGTATCGGGTTCCGAGGGAACGGATATTACCTACCGGAATTTCTCGCTTTTCCTGCTTGCTTATTAGATTAGTGTGGAGACGTTTCTTAGCCATATTGAATCGTTTATTTTGAACCACTTTGGTCACACCTATCAAAATAACTCGTAGAGATACGCGATTTTTATTTTAAGGTCGTTTTTATCGTGAAACGAATTTTTAAAACGTGCATCGCTTTGGTTTTACTTTTTACAACGCTAATCTTCAAAGGGTGCCTATTTTGAACGTTGTGGCACAGTTCTGTTGTTTAGTTACCGTCGTTTGTATTAGCTGTTTTGCTTAACATTCTGTATTTGGTCGATTAAATCTACTTCAGTATCTTTATTTGGCATTTTTATATAATCCGTTAAATAGCTATCTTAAAACAGCTAGAAAACCATGCTTAACAATGCTTAGTTTCTGAGAAAGAAATTCCTACCTGGTTATCCATTGTTTATGTTTTAAGACAATGCAATGGCTGGTCCATTAACCATAACAATTGTATTAGCACACATGAAATAGTTTCTCTATTCTTGTTTATACTAATGATTTGGTATCAGGTAAGATATTTGATTTTCAAATTTGATTCCTTCGTTTTTGTCTTTCGGACATAATTTGCATCAATATAAATTACCCATTGTTTTAGTTTTGGCACAGCCGCTTTAAAATAGTTGAATCTGAAAATATCTACTTCTTCGACGTTTCCAGCTTCAACACCTGTCCCCACAGCAATAATTTCCTCTTTCTATGGACTGCCGCCAAAAAATCCAGTGCAAGTGTCCTCAGATTCAGATAATTTAGTGCGATCTCATTGGGATGTTTGTTATTCTGTCCCCGGTCTGACACGTGTTGTTCGCCGTCCGATAAACCTAGTTCCGTGAATTCATTACTTCAATATCTTATATTTTATTTGACTATATGACCTTGGTTGATAAGTAATATTATGGATCGGTTGATAGTCATATAGATGAACTGTTTGCTAGCGTTACTCACATTAGCAGTATTTGTTTTATTGGTAGTAAGGGACGCTATCTATTCTATGATGGTAGTATTTTCCTATATCAGTTTGACGCAATTTCTGTGCATAACGCTTCTTCGCTTCTCACTGTTGCATTGGTTGTTTTCTTGGGATGACTAATTATTTAGTCAGCTGCTGATATTTATGTTATTAAGTCTCAACATATCTTTATAAGAGGTGTTTAGTGTTGTTGAGCCAATTGCCATCTAAATCAGACCTATGCCAGATATGTTGGATATGAATTGGAACTTTTGGATGGAATTAGTAACCAATTAAAAAAACAGTACAAAGTGAACAATAACTTTAATTTCGGAAATCTGTCTTTGGTTTTGTATTTTCATTTTTTACCAACGTCTTCCAAAATTGAAAGTTATTTTTCACTGTGTAGTGTTTTTATTGGAAACAGGTTTTTTGTAAAAAGTTTTTGTTGTGGTACCTACCCAACACAAATTCGTATACTTAGCACTACTTGATATGTAATATGTAAATATCAATGACAAGAAGTTATTATCTTCAACATAAGTGGAAAAATATTATAAAATACATAATATTGAAGATAATAAAATTTATATGGGATCACCGCGCAAGCTTCCACTACCAAATGAAAAAAAAAAAAAAAAGAATTTTCAAAATCGGTCCACAATTGACGAAAATATCGATGAAGATTCATATAAATATTCAAAAATAAATAAATACATACAGACGAATTGAGAACCTCCTCTAAAAATGACTGAATTCTCTTATTAAATTTGTCGTCCACGTTAGGTGTCGGAACTTTGAACAATTAGCGAGTTCAATAACTGTTGAAATCGAACCCAGTTTCTTACCGACATGATGTAACAATTATATTGAGTTTTGTTGACTTGTTCTAGTACTAGTAATATTCTTTCTGTTGCGTCATGACCTTACCATTGTTTAGCCATTCCTTACCGACCTGGGTTGATCAATTCCGTGTACTTACATCGTTTTTGAAACTATACATAAATGCAGTTTATGTTGCAGTATGTGTTTTTTTTACCCGACTGCGGCGAGGCTAAAAAGGAGGGTTATTTAAACCTTACTTTGATTCAGTTAATTTTCTATAGACAGGTTACTGTTATTTACTATCATAATCAATGAATGAATCAATATTAACAATTAATTTTATGACTAATTAATGGTGGAACATTAATTACAATTAATGATTGTAAAACCAATAATATTTCCTTATTATTCCTGTAGGTTTATAACTTAATTATCCTCAACTATAAGGATATGAAACGTACCAATCTTACGCACTTGAAGACAAATAAACGTTTATATGGTTAGTAAAGTACCATAAATATATACTTCATATTTAAGCACTAATTGTTGTTGCTTTTTATGTCCCCAACTCAGGACAAAGGCCTCCCTTCCCTTCTTCCAGTTATCCCTATGTAAGAACTGCCTTATGTGGCCAATCTCTCAGTACTAGCTTATAAACTTATAAATAATAAGCACAGACACGTAATTACACAGCCAGCACAGCAAAGCAATATTGAACGATCAATTCGCTCAATTTCATGACGCACATAATATTATGATATAATATTGTTTGGCAACCTTAGACAGTACGGTGAAAGAACACGTACCGACCTACTTACTAAATAATCGACGAAGCGGTTCCGTCCGACATTTTGAACTTTTAATTATCACCATTGTTCGCCTGTACTGTACTTAAGTCCTGCTTGAAGTTATGGAAATCGTGTTCTTGAGTGTAGACCGCGACTCGGCAAACGTAGAGATGCCCTCAGGATAGGTGAACCGACGATCTCGGCAGGATGGCCGGTACTGCTGGTTCAGCATTGCTAATAATAACGATGTCGATGGAAATGTGGATGGGAACAGGCGAGTTATATGTAGAGCCAACGCAATATGGACATATGAGAGTTAGGGGTCATCAGAACTGCGAAAAGTAAAGATCCAGTAAACGGAAATATGTTTTAAATGATCGGGGTTACTGCGCAAATGTAGAATTTATATATGAGGGAAGTACTTAACTGATAAAATATGTAAGCATAGCTACAACTAGGCAGACTGAAACAAATTGGAGCGTAAGTGTACGAATTATCTACAATAGTGGAACAAATTACATCGATTTTGATGTGCCCAGTTTTTTTACGATGTTCGGCTTAGTTATACTGGGTGGACCAAATTGTGACGTCATAAAAAAAAAATTAGATTCCTAATGCCCAGGGGTATCTATCCGAAATACCCCATGTATGTTCTTCGATTCTTGATAGTATTCGAGTTATAATTTTTTTTTTTTAATTTCTTGAAAGTCTTATTTATAAGAACCGCTTTAAATAAAATCTATCTTGACAGGACATGAAGAATTACATTTTTTTTATGACGTCGTTATTTGAACCACCCTTTATAAACTGTAGCGAAATAAACAAAATTAAATAAAAAAAGATAGTCTTCGAATAAGTTAAGTTTGAAAATGAGTTTCTTGGACAAACCTAACTTGTTTTACAATCCAGTCACGAAATCCCGTCCGTAATATTACGCAATTATTCATATAGCGATTTATGTCTATCGGATCAACTCAAGCCTGAGTGGAGAACCAGAGAGGAGTGCAATGTAGAACAAAAATAACGCTAGTAGATTTACAGTACCATTCTTGCTAGCTAGACCTATGAGCGACCCCACGCGGTTTCAAAACACCCATATGGCTTTACTCATCTTTCTAATAATAAATAAGAACAATGGAAGATGTAATGAAAGTATCGATGCCCAGCCAAGAGCACTCGGCAAAGAGATTAACGAATTCAATTTAGCAGCATGAAACTTTGCAACAAACACTTTTCCAGCTTTCAAACTGCGAGAATTTATCGCCGAGGGAAGCGAAAGGCATCTTGAAAATGGAATGGAAGCGACCTTGACCGAAAATGTTTACCCACCGATAAACAGTTCGAAGAATTCTCCGTGCTGATAATAGCTGTTCCATTTGTTGTAGAGTATCGACCAGTCTACCAATCTATTTACCGAACACCTTTCTAGGCTGTGGCATAACATTTAATGAAGAGATTGCCACAGACACCTTAACAATAGATACGTATACCACAAACTAATTTACACTCACTCTTAACGCGATAAGGCTTAAAATAGAACTGAACTCAGATAAACAAGTGGTATTAACAAAGTTTGTTATAATAATTTAATCCATTTGATGGAATTTATGTTTTGATATTGAATGAAAGAAAAATGTTGAGTAAGGTTTTTAATTCCGCAGGAATTCGGTGTCAATTCCTAGTATAGGTGCTGGAATTCCAGTATCGTTTGAAATGATCTCAACATATCTAGGTTCTCGCGTTAACGATAATATTGACAAACATCAAGACGGCTTCGGCTTCAAGCAAAATTGCTCAAAACGAGGAATTCCGATAATTATAGGATCGGTCGATCCTATTTATTAAATGGGACTTAAACATAACTGGCGAAATGTGGGTGTTCTATAGGGGGCACTTCTACCTAAACCTTCGGGAAATACAGGCGTGATGTTACGTTATGTTAGGTTTTGACATTTAACTGACAAAGGCTAGAGAGAGAATTTAACGATATCAATCACCTAATGCTGGAATGAGACCGGAATGCACTCTTCTACATTACTTAATTCCCTTTTAAACTATCTACTCTCAAGAAAGCGTTAGGTAACCTGAGCAATGGCTTTTCTTGAGAAAATATGTTCGTCGTGGGTGGGAATGTAGAAACTGCGTCTGCAGATGAAAGTCGGTTTCTACAAAGTGTAAAGAAAGGTCAAAATAATGGTATGAGATTTGGCGTTGCTAACTCGATTTTTTTTGATAATGCCCGTCAATTGCATACATTTTAGACTTTTGTTTTAAATAAACATCTGTAGAAAGTGCTACAGGTCCTAATAATCTTATCACAAATGCACTCTCTTATCTTTTAGTTCAATACTTTACAGTATGCTGTACCAATACGGTACAAATGCACTTTGTAAAGTAATTACGAGCGAGTCTCGAAGGAAATTGTAGAAATACCGCTTTGAAATGCCAGCGCTCGGAAACACAGCAACAACTGTGAATGACACCTTTGGGGGGAAGCCCGTAGACCGGTCATTTACAGTTTGCACGCACGATACACCGAAGACCATCATAAGATGTCTACGAAACGGAATCCCGAAAATAAACGAAACAGTTTACGTAACAGCTACAGCAGATCCGAGAGATATACGATTAATTTCCGTTAGCAGATGCCCTGTGATTCAGATTATGAATCCAAGTACAGCTGCACTTGTGCCAAATCCACTATCATCTCAATATTTAAACGATTGCTCAAGAAAATGATACTGCGATGCGGATATTGCATAAAGGATGTATAACAGTGGCATCTTTTATTATGATTGCTTGAAACGCTCAGAATATAGCAAGCGAAATATTTGATGTAATTTACATATATTTTGAGTTAGATAGATGTCCTGCATATATCATTGTATAATTGCAAAATATTGACGTCACGGAAAAACAAAATAACGTTTACGCGTGACCTAGTCTGACCCATTCATATCTTTATTATTTATTCAATTATCGTAACTTCAGCTTCATTTTTGGGAAGAATCGCTTGTTCATATCTGCACAGGTCTACTATGTATGTAGGTCATATAGATACTATGTATAGATATCTTTCTGCGTGGGTGTTATCCTATAATAGTGTATGTATGTAGCCAGGATGCGAAACTGGCGCCATCTGTGCAAACATTGATATTGACCTTCGTAGCTACGGTTGTTTGTAGCGAACCATCAATACTTTGCGAACCTTTTATTATAAACGCTTGACGCTTTGATGATAGCTATAAACATTAGATTGAATTTGAGAATCGTTTTTGTACCAGCGTCCCATATTTTATTATCTTGTTCACCTGTTCGGTTCTGTCTGTAGTAAAAATCAATAGTATTGAATTCAATGCCTCTTGTTCTCGCATTGAAAGTAGGAATTTTTACCTAAGGCAGGGGCTTTTGTCTGACCTTTTTCTCCACCTAACTATATGCAAATATGTACGTTCCCTTCTGAATCAATATATCTGCTACATTTAAGTGTAGGCGCAGTCTGGGTAGTGCCTGAACTTTTTTGAAATGTCACAGCCTAAATAATGTAAACTATTTTTATATGCGTTTGCGTCTGAGAGGTCATCTTAAAATAAAAGAGCATCGCCGGTGCTTTTTTGCCAGACTTTTTTTCTCTAAACAAATAATGAATACGATAAAAAATTCTCAAATTGTTTTGACTATTATAATTATAACTAAAAAGTTGCTAATACTGCAACAAAGACAAGCCGCAGATTTGCTTTTGCTAGGAAGGCATCGATGCGTTATCCGTTTTCCAATTAATCTTCAAATTGACACAGTGTCGTGTTCATAGAAAGAATCGGCCGAGACTTTGTTTGAGACTCGGCATGGTATTCGCCGGTGTCGCTGCGTGCGTGGGGGCTAGAGAGGCGCCGTTATCGCCGTCAAAATGGCGGCGCGTAGCGTCGGCCATTGCGCGCCGCGGTCGTTGACGCGGCTCGGTCGGTGGCGATGGCGTGGCGCGGATATTGATTGCGTTTAGGTACCAGTCCGTCGACGTACAGCGACATCTAGTAGCATTAAGCAGAAGCTTGTAGTTCAATTTCTGATGATAGCTGGCGCTAGGAATATAAAGTTTTATGGAAGGAAAATTCTAGTTTTATTTTCAACTGTGCGACAGTGCGATTAATTTAAATGAGAAATGAATAACTTTTTTTAATCCCTCACTAGTTGTTTAGTGTTGTGAATAGATCTGTTTGAATAAAATCATTATTTTAGAACAATCTTAGCCAAATAATTTTACTTATTATTTAACTAATTTAATGATTAATGTATAATTTTTATTGTCTCCAGTGCAAAGACTTCGAGAAGGTGGGCGCGACGCTGGCGGTGACGCCGTGCGACGTGGTGGAGGAGGCGGACATCACCTTCTCTTGCGTCGCCGACCCTCAAGCAGCTAAAGAGGTAAGCACTGATAGTATTGTGATTCAGGGTTGTAGTTGTGCCTGACTTCCTTGTGGTTGTGGGCGAATACTATCCTGGCCGGGTTAAAATAAAGAAAAAAAGAATTAAGAACGGTAATTTGGGAACAGTTAGTAAAATACAAATATTAAAAAAACACTGAAATGTTTTAACAATAACGGTGCCTCACAGCTGCACCAAAAAGGGTGCTAGGTGGGTGATAAGCGGTTGACATACAGTAAGTACCCTTCTTGTACGCTACTGATGATATAAAGGGTGGATATTTGAGATGGGGCAGTCAGGGAAGGTACCTTTTCCGTTGTTGTTATAGGAAAACGGTCTTAGGTGACTGTCCTAAACTTTTGAGAAATTTTGAACTGTCAAAATGAAACAAATTAGGCATAATTTTTTATGAAAATAAGTAACGCAATTAGGGTACAGGAGTAGCCGAAAATAAACAAAATATTTTTTTTTAAATTTAATTGCCCCATTTCAAAAATCCAGCGTGAATATGGACCAATAAGTAAACCGTAAACACACAGAGACTAATTACGTTTAATGCCAAAATACTGCCATAGTAACAACTACAGCCTGCTCTTACTGATCTGTCATGAACTTATGATGATCTGTTATTAGTTTTAATATAATACTCAGGGGACGAAGACTAGGAATGAGAAAAAGTTCTTTAATGGAGGAGGTCTATGTATAAGCTCGTACAAAGGTCAAGTTTTATTCCAGTTGTAGGTCTCGAAAAGAAATCATAACGATATAATATAAATAAAAGCTGATTTCACGGGTAGATAGATGTGTTTGCACAAAGGTCAGGCGGGAATCAGGGTCGCAACCCTGATCCGACCTTTACTGGGAATCTTTATGCGTTATGGAGGGATGAACTGCGAACTGAGCCGGAAGGGATTGCTCAAATGCATGAACGAAGATTTTGCTACTGTGAAGTTTGGGACGAGGAATATTCAACTTTGAGCTGGACTATCCTAATATTCTAACTAAACCTGCGAGTTGTTCTCAAAAACTGTATTACCCGGTAGTTTATTTAATATGACTGCTCTAAGTTAAAATTCAAAGCTGAATATTATAATAAAAACAAATAAATAAAGCGCGCAGTTTACAGACGCACTCCGCTACGGGCATTCCTTTGTACTGTTTTCCATAAACGTTACTACACCTATTTTAATACAGTCCACTAATCTTTTACTATAAAGTCCCGGTTGAGCCCATTCAACTGTAGTTCGAGCCGGAATAAAAAAAGTACTTTTATGGTACTTATTATTTAGTTTTAGAAGAAATTTTACGCAAAGCATTATTTTACAAAAGCCTTTATATTTTGAATTCAAGGTTTAAACGAATTTCAAGAAAAAACAATTAAAGAACTGTTTGATACGGAATAAACACAGATTTGCTAAAGCAGCTGTGGTGCGCAGTGCACATAATATCTCTATTGTAAGGAACACTCGACAATGGCACAGTTCTCGTATTAAAATGCCTTACATCTCATTGTGTTCCGTAGCAACGGTTTTGCGGTTCATATCACTGTATGTTGCACCTACTCGTAAACCCACGTATGTGGAAAGGTTAACGGGAGTACTAGTGTGAAGAAAAAGTCCAATAATCTGGTGAAATTAAAGGTCCCGCACACAAAAAGGCGAAATTTGTGTAAAATATGGTTATTAAGGGTCAATTTTGCTGCTAAGTCGCAACTTAGTAGTTTCTATGTTCAGCTCTTAAATTTTATAATTATCGATTAGGATGGTAGAATTTTAAGAGGAAAAGATGATTTGGTGGTCAAATGGAAAGCTGCTGTCTTGTAGGTCCAACTTATTAGAAAGCTCTCCAATCGGTCCTGGACCGACAATTGCTCCGAATTATCAAAGATTGTAGTGCAAACACCTGACAAGTGTCTATTCTATGGAAATTTTGGATGTAGTCCAACCAGTCTTTAGCCTTACCAACTTATTATTTCATAAGTATCTTCTTCTTCGTGCCGTAGTCCCACGTTACTTGCGGTGGGCGCAATACATTTTTTCTTCCATTCACTCCTTTTTAGGATTCCGTACCTCAAAAGTAAAAGAAACTGGCAAGTGTGTGTCGGAGCACGCACAAAAGGAAACTACAAAGCTACATTTGTTCTTGGGATAAATTCATCTCAACTGCGAACCCTTAATTGTGCGTGGTCCGACACTCACTTAGCCGGCTTTTCTTACACAATCATCCCTCACACAATCCATCCTTATTTTATCTGGTCTCCCTCTCCATCCATCAACATTTATTTTCATTACTCTTTTAGTCACATGCGTTTCATCCCTTCTCATCACATGTCCAAACCATGCCAACGATTTCCTTTCCACTTTTCTGTCACTGGCGCCACTTACAAACATTAATTTTCTCGTTGACCCTCAATAATTATAATCTTTTATTTAATCATTTGTGTGTAAATATCCAGATGGTATTCGGCAACTGCGGCGTGCTGCACTGCCCCTCGTTGGAGTCGAAGGGTTACGTTGAGATGACGTCGATAGACTCCGACACGTCGCATGACATCGTCGAGGCTATCAGCGGGAAGGGTGGACGATATCTAGAAGCTCAGGTAACTTAATCTAAACATTTTAGACTGTGCACAGCCGGGTGGTGTTGTTGATTTTCCGGGACGGATAAAGATTACAGATTAGGTTTTTCTACACAAACAGGTGGTCTCCTATTTCTTCTCAGAATGATGAAACTGACTTGCTGGTTCTAGAGAATACTACACTAGACATTTTTTTAATTTTACGAATTGATTTTTATTTGAAGCCTCTGGGTAAGGCAGAGGAAAATAAGTGTCACGAGCGGTGCATTTAATGTTATAATCAAAACGTACCTCTGTTGATGTCTTTCATTCAGTTTTAGTACTGCCATGAAATTTTTATTGTTACAATTAATTGAATCTTGATTCTGGACGTGACCTTTGCACTTTTTGTCTATCGACAAAACAATTAAAACCACTAATAGAGTATTTATTTAAGATAAGATAATCATTTATTTGCTCAAACATTAGTAAAATACTTACAACACAATTGTCAGCATGCAAGAGATGTTAAAAGTAGAGATAAAAACAGATCATCATGTTTGCCTTAAACAATGGCATGCAAATATTTATAAAATAAGGTATAATGTCACTACAAGTCTAATTATTTAAAAATGTCATGATAATAAAAATAATAAATTAGTAAAATATAGTCAAAATTTCTCATCTAAAAGCTCAATTAAATTTAATATGCTCACCCAGTTGCACAAGGATAAACATTAATACCCCTTTACGTAATGGATCATTAACGCTGATGATTTCATTAATTTCATCAAAGAACCATTAAAATCGAGTCTAATGTTGCTTTCTGCAACAAGTTAATGGCAGATTAGTATTAAATGACCGCTTTAAAAGTTAAAGTTCGTTTCTGCAATTGGCTGATAATAACCTGCTAGAAAAATTTATAACTTTGATTTTAAACGCTAACTTTGATTTTAGGCAGTTTATTATACATTTTTAGAGTCATGCAAAATAGACTTTTCCCCCTTATGTGCCGTTCTATACTGACGTACACAAATTTGACTATTGTCACGTCTATTACGAGGAAATCGATCTGCCATGCGAGAAAAGAGATGAGGGTTGAATCTTAAAACCATTGCATTTTCTAATATGATATAGAGTGAAGGTAATATCAATATTTTGTATTTTTTTTTTAATGAGGCTACCAATTAGAGTTGTTTTTAGTTTACACATCGACCTAATGCAACGCTTTTGAGTTTTAAATATAAGTTCCCGGTCAGTCGAGTTACCCCAAAAGATAACACCGTATCTTAAAATGCACTCTACCAAGCCGTAGTATGCGGTGAGCAAAGCATCTACACTCATTACTGCTGCCAGTTGAAACTTTTTTATTGATTTGAAGGCAGTTGCTTCATGTGAGACGCTGTTCTTCAGCCACCTTGGATGATTATTAGTTAAATAGAAAAAAAAAAACGGTCACTTGAAATAAGTAAGTTTCATAGGTTGCTAATAAAATATTATTGCAAATACTCCCAGTGATCATTTCAATAAAAATATCTTGAGGGAATATGCACAGTAATAATAATAATCAATGTCAATAAAAAAATGACATTGATTATTATTAATTATCTATGGAAGAAATGGTGACAGCAGCAATCTATGTTCAGAAGATAGTAGGCAGGACATGGGTCCCGCTGACTATCTTCTGAACAGAATCCCTAAATTACCTCAATAACATTTACATCTTGAGTACATTGGTCATAAATAACCGATGATAAGTTAAGTGTTTTCCTTCACCGTTTGAGAGCAGTGGTGATGAAATAATTTACCCAACTAAAGCGCCCGTCAGGATTCGAACCTACGACCTACAACTCGTAAGTCGCCGCCGTTACCACTGGGCCACCACTGCTCGCTTCGAGCGCCTTACTGCTAAGCACTTTACTGTAATTTTAAGTTATATTAAAAACTTCTCCATCACAATTTCCAGATCCAAGGCTCAAAAACGCAAGCAGAGGAAGGCACCCTTATCATCCTGGCCGCCGGCGACCGCTCGCTGTTCGACGACTGCCAGTCGTGCTTCAAGGCCATGAGCAAGAACTCCTTCTACCTTGGTAGTAGTCAGCTGCTCCGGTTGCGGATGAACAGAACCTTGGACGTTGACATTTATGTTTGTTATGGCCCGCGATGTATTAGGATGAATCAAGAAAAGAAGGAAATACACTTTGTGTAGAAAATGTAGGGATTTGTTAAGTACGAGCTGCCTATACAATGCTGCAAGGCTCTTTCGGCACTGGTATGACGTTGAGAGCGGGGCGCTGTTGGTGAAAATTTGTGCTATTGTTATGTGAAATGCCACTTGAAATGTATTAAAAAAAGAATATGGTGGCGTTCGATCCGATTTTGTGTAACATTCTTAAACTTGTGGCGGAATATACAAAACCATAAGTGAATTACGCATCACACTGACATCACGCAATATCCTGCTTCGTGCAAGCAGGGTTTACCGCGCGACGAGTATATATACAACGTCCCGCCATCAATCGTCCGGCAGTAACCCACCAGACACAGCATCCGTTTGGTCGGAGAATCCTCCCTTTTCTATAGAGGATGAGTGAACTTTACACCCTGTTCTTCATACCTCTATAAACTCTTGTCATCATTTAGTTATCAAATGTAATTTAATTTTGTTATCATACCATGAAAACTTACTGAACTGAAGGGCAGGAAAAGACAGATGTGTAAAGTTCTTTAAGTCCTGTTATAATTTGGAAGCCCTGGCTGGAGGCCTTACTTTATTAATAATCCTCAGGATAGCCCAATTAAGTAGCCGACAACCTCATTTTAATTTATCTATTCAGATGATGCTGATTGACATCGCGGGCTTATTTAGTTTTATATTTTGCATTTTTATGTTTTATTTTCTGTTGACTTCGATTTTATATTTTGTTAACTGTCAACGTCTTAATCTGAGCGTCCTTTTAGAAATAAGTTAATCATAATTATTAACAAGCACACACACTTCATTGTTAATTATTCTGGTGAAGGTTTCAATTCATGTTCTTCATAGGTTTGGAAATTATTACCACGCTTATCAATGATATTTGTGATCGCACTATGCTATAATCACCAAATTAAGATGCTGATATACTTTCTTGGTCGCTTTAATCACTCATTTACTAACCAATAAAATATTATGAGTTTTTTTTACAGTAAGAAAGCGAATATCTATTGGTATGAGCGTGATTTGCTGATTTTAAGAAGAAAATTGTTCTTCCCATCTTTAACTGAATGTTTTAAATGATAAAATAGGAGGCCAG
The DNA here is from genome assembly GCA_916610215.1 of Omphaloscelis lunosa. Classification (NCBI taxonomy): domain Eukaryota; kingdom Metazoa; phylum Arthropoda; class Insecta; order Lepidoptera; family Noctuidae; genus Omphaloscelis; species Omphaloscelis lunosa. The sequence continues at coordinate 22,421,479 of OU744248.1, read as the reverse complement.
TACTGACGGCATAGTTTACATACTGACATCCAAACTTTTTCGAGTCTTATTTGTGTCTGTAATTTTTCCGGAAACCATACCCTTTAAACTGGAACTTGGAGGCAGAAACAATAGCTAATGAACTCTTGCAATGGCGTTGGCAGTCAAGAAAACGCACTGAACTAATTATTAAGAATTACCTTAACTGGGCGGCGCTGTTAGTAAACCTTTCGAATGTTTTGCGAAATGTATTGAGAACAAAGATGGCGCGATCCACGCGCCAAAAAATCCTTGTACCTTTGTATCACTGTCTTATCTATGATGAAAAACTCTAGTTAGTTTAACCTTCCTTCTCGACGCCTTTAAAGTACAAAGCTCATGTCCCTGTACAAAATCGTCATTCAACACGCATACCCGTTCCCAGGTGATATCGGCAACGCTTCGAAGATGAACTCCGTGCTCCAGGTCGTGGGCGGCGTGTCCCTGGCCGCGCTGGCCGAAGGGCTGGCCCTGGCCGACCGCGCGGGCCTCAACCAGGCCGACCTGCTCGACGTGCTGGCTCTCACGCCGCTCGCCTCGCCGCATCTAATACTGAAGGGCCGCGGTATGTATAGAGGGTTACTAACTTTTTGGTAGGGGATAAACTTATTGATTCGTGTCACCGACATGCTTGCGCCGTAGTGCTGTACTATGGAATACAGATGGCGCTAATACAAGTTTCCAGTTTTCATTTTTGTCGACAATTCCTATGACTATATTTTGGAACGAAGTTCTTTAACGCGGCTTGTAAACTTTCAGAAATCGTCACGCTAAAAAGTGTTAATACTTGCGACTTTATTCTTTTAATTAAAAAAGAAAGAGAGAGAGAGAGACGCCGGCAGAAAAAAAACCAAAAGGAATGAATAAAGTGATTAGTGTTGTGGGATAGAATTGTACACATTGGCCTGAGTACACTGCCGGACAGGCGGCTCCCAAAATTTTCAAATTTTTCATCATGGGTATCGTTTTCGTGGTTTTCAAGAGTGTTAAACCCTATAGTGGGGTCGAAATTTAAATCCAAGATGGCGGCTTCGAAAATTTCAAATTTCTCATCATGGGTATCGTTTTCATGGTTTTAGAGGGTGTTAAAGCCGATAGCAGGGTCGTAATGTAAATTCAAGATGGGGACTGAGAAAATTTTCAAACTTTCGTCATGGGTGTCGTTTTTATAGTTTTCGAGGGTGCTAAAGTCGATAGTGAGGTCAAAATGTGAATCCAAGATGGCGGCTACACAAAACTTTGTTTTTCTTTCAAATCACACGTGAGAAAGAACTTCGTTCCTGACTAGCGTTGCCATCTCTAATAAGAAAACCGGACTTACCTGATAAAAAAGCCGAACTTTTGGGTCCCACGGACAGACGCAAAGAAAAAAAGAATTTTTGACTAAAAGTTCAAATAAAACATATTTTTTTGAGAAAGTTTTAATCGGTATTAACATTTTCATTTGCATATTTTTCTTTGGTAGAAACTTGCTTTAAAAGTTCAACCTCCTTAATAATTTTATCATAAAATATTTTCCAAGTTACTTGTCTTAAATTAAATTCCACAATTAACATTTTTGCAATAGTTTCCGATTTTAACCTGTTTCTTTGTTTCGTCCATTGCTGGCCTATTAAAGAGAATAAAATGTCAACCAAAGCCGGACGCAGTCAAATTGGCCCGGACAAGAGGTCAAAAAGCCTAACACTGTCTGGCTTTATCCGGATGGATGGCAATTCTATTTCTGACGGAGGTCCCCTGACCGCGTACTTTTTATATTTAGTATTTCTGATTTTAGAGAGAGTAAATAAAGAGCTTGAGGGTAAAGTGGCATATTATGACCCCGGTTATTCTCTGAACATCACTTTCAATATGTATTAATTATTATCTTATCCCTAGTTAACTTAAGTATCTTCTATCTCGTCATTACATGATATTTGGTGTTCCAAATGTAAAAAAAAAAATGAATAAGACATTGTAATTTCTTTATTATGATAATAAAAGATTAACCCAACCTACCTTCCGATTCTAGCAATGATAGAATCGTCATACTCCACGCACCAGCCGCTGATGCACATGCAGAAGGACCTGAAGCTGGCGCTGGGCCTGGGCGACACGCTGGAGCAGTCCCTGCCGCTCACGGCCACCACCAACGAGATCTTCAAGCACGCCAAGCGGCTCGGCTACGCCAACCACGACGTCGCCGCCGTCTACATCCGCGCGCGCTTCTGATGCGCCGCGCGCGCCGCCGCCGCCGTCAGCGACAGTGCTGGCCTTATGAACTGTGGCGATGTTGCCACCACTTCCAATGTTGGAGATTATGTTTTCGTTAAGGACTGTGGCGATCTTGCCCCCACTTCCAGCGTGGGCGACATTGCAACCACTATCAGCGGTGGCGATATTGCCCCTTCTCCCAGCGATGGCGATCTTGCCACCTCTTCTAATGGTGGCGGATTTGCCACCGCTTCCAACGATAGCGAGAGTGCTATAATTTATTATGCTATCACTACCGAAGATGACAATATCGTTATCGCTACCAACAATGGTGATGAAACTGCCGATAGTGCTAACAATACGGAGGAGGCAACAGAATAACTTTTTAATTATTTCTTCTATTTTGTTCATTAAATTGGAGTGACTTTTATGGAATATAGATACTAAACAATTTAACAGCCTATAATGTTCCCACTGCTGGGACTCAGGCCTCCTCTCTGTGAGAGGAACCCTAGGGAATATGTTCTGTAGAAACAAAAATCAAGGAATTTAAATAAAATGAAATTAATTATACTGTAAATAGGATATCGGAATCACTTTTACACGTCATATTAAAAAAAAAATATATAAGCTTGATGGAGTCAATATTTCCTATTTGACTACCCCTGAGAGAAAATGGCGAAACAAACTGAGGGGTCAAAATCCAGATATAACCTTGGTCCGGCCATATGAGGACCAAGGTGACTTGAAACTTCTTTATGACGAAATAACCGGAATAAACAACATAAAGAAAGACGTGGAAGGTGTATCCCTTTGCCTAGCAGTGGGATTGTAACGTTAAGCTGTCTATGCTAAGACATGATTTTAAAAGGCCTTTAAACTAGCGTTAAGAAACTGTAAAGGTAAACTTTACGAAATACGGCATGACATACATATTCTGTAAAAGTTACTTCAATCAACTATCAAGTTATTTTCTTAGGTCATCAAACCATGTTTGGCAATATTATTTAGATTGAAATTGGGTTCATGTATTCGGCTCAAAATATTAGTAATCTTTGAGTGATTTGTGCATTTAAAATCAAGGAAAATCACAGGGTATGTTTGTTGATTAAATTAGTTGATTATGAGCATAAACATAACCTTGAGTTTTTATTGAAAACAAAAAATCATAATCTAGGCTCTAAAATGTTGCAATCAGCAGAAATATTTTTATTAATAATAATTTTGTGAATAAAATATCGAATGACCAATCTCTTCTCGCTATATCGATGTCTTCTATTTTTTTTTATTAGACTTTCAATCTATTTTGTTGACTTCCATTACAAGAATTCTCATTTGTATCTTTCTGTGTGCGAACATGGATCTTAACTAATACTAAAGTGTATAAAGGTGAGAATCGTGTGCCCGAGGCGTATTGTCCCCAGTAATTCGAGATGTGTTGGACTTTAAAGCGTTGTTTTGAATCAACGCTTGTGAATATAAGACAAGTATGTTATAACAGTATAAAGGGAAGAACTACCTTACTATTAAGACGTGACTGCAGTAAATACCCTAATTGGGTAAAACAGACGTAGCTGGACCAACTCTGGCGCAGCGTCGAAAATATCCGTGGTGTGTTCCGAAAATAATATCATAGATGTCGCTTTTCACGAGGCAGCTAGTGTCTCTAAACTGTGCAATTACTCATAAAACCTTATGTGCAAATGTTTTAATCAATATTGTAATAGATACGACTACTTCAGAACGAGCATCAGCACAAGGTGTTGCATTTTCATATCGTATTTATTGTCGAAAGCTCGTGACTGGCCCAACAACCGTTAAGTAAGACATTTTAAACTTAATTGTTGTATTAGACAGTTTTAAGATTACATTAGCAGTTTTAAATTGTCTGTATGTTGTAATAACTGAGAATAAGTTCGATGTAACTTCAATATATCATTGTGTAGTGGTACATGTTTGCTTTCACAGAACCGTGAGTGTCCTGCATAGCATTCAATTAACTTAATGTTAATATAAGACAATTTATAAGTTAAGTCACAATGCAACGTTTGTTTACTTGAATAAACGGTTTACACTAATACTTTCTCATTTTATTGTAGTGTTGCGATAATGGAAAATCAAAATATGTATTTAATAACTTCAAAAGAGGAATCTTTCACTATTATTGTATCAACATTTTTAAAATATGACGAAATTTGATAATTTTTTAATGAATTGTAAAGCGTAGTAAAGTTTGAGAGTATTCCTCAAAAGCCCTCCCCTTGGTTTTATATAGTTTAAGATGATTTAGTTAATGACGTAATTGAATTTGAGAATAATTTTAATATTAGCTGAGTGTAAATGGTGACCACATTGGGTTAAGAGTTTTATGTTGATTTGTTCCAAAGTGGTGAATGTTGCGTTATGTTAGGTATCTCTCAAATTGTTGTCATCCTATGATAAGCTACAATAAACTATGATTAATATATTATTTATTTTGATTATTAACATATTCCTACATTTTTCATTCGGATTACTTGACTGCAGTGACCTGCCATACCCTTGGCAGTATAGCAGTACAGATCGTTTTATTTAAAATTGCACGCTCCTCCAATGCTTGTTGCATACACATTCAAATGTTCGTAGAGAAATGTTAGTTGAGGGGCGTGCAGTTTTAAATCAGACGATCTCTACCAAAGAATGCACTTAAGAGCGATTCTGAAAGTGGGCAACGTCGTAAATAGATGTCAAATATTTCGCTGTTTTGATTAATTTGGCAGTGTTACTGTATGGAAATATGAAATGTGGCTAACTAGTTCCCTAGAATATTAACAATGAATTTTAATGATTACACTGAATTTGATGTTGTAACAATTTAGGTGTAAAAAAGGCATTTGGAAAGTTTCCAAATATTTTTTTTACATCTAAAACCAAATATTCGGTATTATGTTATTAATTATTGCATTCATAATCAATATTTTAGTTCTCTAGTTAGCCACATTTCTTAATTCCGTACAGTAATATTGCAAAATTAATCAAAACAGGTAAATATTTGGTAGCTATTTACGACGTTGCCAACTTTTAGGATAAACCGTCTTAATTCAGTCAGTAACAGAGTCTATTCTATTTTTTGTTATGGCGAGCTATGCCAATGTCACCTACTCTGCCAATGTCTAAGTGAATTGGAAAAGCAAGTGTGTATTAAACAACATCGCAAACATACTACTGATCTGTCAATGACTCTGTAGGTACAGTCGGGGAAATAAATTGTTAAGCAAATTGACACAATACGTTGACGTATTGTGTCAATTTGCTTAACACTGTTTATATTATTTGACGTACCACTGTCAAATGACTTGTGGTGTCAATATATAGACACTTTTAAGTTGTTTCCCAATTTGCTTCACGGCTGGTGAGAAGGGGCTCGTGGCTAAGTAATAAAAGCCGCACGGGTCGATCTTTAAGGTTAAGCAATGCTTACCGAGGTTGTTCCGTGGATGGGCGAACATCCATAACAGTTTCGGTAGAAACTCCTCCGTGACTCGAGAAGCACGTTAAGCAGTTGATCCCGGCTGTCATTCGTGAACCTTTGACAATCGTGACGGGTAGTCAGATGACCAAAAGTCGGATCACGTACCAGTCTTGCCAAGGGGTATCGTGTTAAAGTCAAAGTCAAATAATTTATTTCAATTAGGCGCATAAAAGGCACTTTTGAGCATCAAAATTTACAAAAAGTAGAATTGATTCTAGTCGCCCCTTCCAAAAGGTAGTTGTCGTATGGAGAAGAATGGGCAAGAAACTCCACCGTTACTCTTTTAAAAGTGTTTTACAATATTTTGTATACATTCATTATATAATTATATGTGAAGACGATGCACCTGGCATAAGATTACCACAATAGGTAAAAATAATTTAAAATGAAGCAACGACAAAAAATAATAATGATATGGATACATGGTGTTCACATATTTACAAGCATTTTAAAAGTACCTTTACGATATTCCTAAATATTTTACAAGTAAAACAGTGTGTGAGTTCAAGTAATCACAGAATGTAAAATCAATGTTATAATAATTAATTATACAATTAAATTAGCAACCAGTTTGAATTTATGTAGACTCTAAATTATCCTATGGAGCTAGACCAGCATGTGCAAGTGTTTCCCAATTAATGGATTGTGGAGCTCATTATGGCAGTCGTTCCATGTAAAGTACTTGTATCCAGCAGCATCCTAATTTCCCATCATAATTTCCCTGTATTTGTGAGAACAAGCAAGAAATGCTCTGATTGCTTGTTTGCCTACACAATTAAAATTATTGTTGACAGGTCAAATTGGCATAGTCGCAGTGAATCAGTGACTGAATTTCGTGCTATGGGTTGTGGGTCCAATTCCCGCATATAATAATTTGTATCACCAACCGAAAATTGGATTTTTTTCTGTAGACGTACTTTGGTGTAGAAAACATTTCCGGTTACTGTCTTCAACAATATTTGAAACATATTTTATATTTTCGACTGCAAGTCGAGGAAAATTTTGAGTAAGAAGGAAAGAACAAAAAAAACGATGGATGGACTATGTGAAAGATGGTATGGCTAGAAAGGATGTGACCACCGAGATAACGACTGATAGAGACGTCTGCCTAGCCTTTTCTCAACTATGTTGGGGTCGGCTTCCAGTTTAACCGTATGCAGCTGAAGACCAGTATTTTACATGGAGCGACTTCCTATCTCACGATACGTAATACGATACCCCGTGGTAAGACTGCTTGTCAGACCTTCGGCCTTCTGACGACCCGTAACGACTATCAAAGATCCACGAATGACAGCCGGAATCAACGGCTTACTGGCTTTCCGAGTCACGGAGGAGTCTCGGTGTGTAAAGATCCTCCTGATGGATCGACCTGTGCGGCTGTTTATTTAGCCACGCGCTCTTCGACTGATGGAGAAGTATGGAACACTAAGACATGTTACGCCGATCGCACATAATTTGGGATAAGGGAGGAGAATGATGATGGCGGCTGCAAACAACTGTCAAATGGGTGTTCAGTAATACACTTGTGCCGCCCCCTCAGGGTTCTCTAGGCGTGATGTTATGATGTGTCCTACAATATACAAATCACCCCTCTCATCCTCAAACGGTCCCTCACTCAAAGCGACACGAACAGCCGGCAAATTGAACGGTGAACGGAACTTATTTTGATCGATGCTGACCTTCAATATGCTTCGGTTTGCAGATACGATTTTACGACAAAGTGTATGTCTGAAAATAGCGCGATCTCATGATTTAAGCCGGCTGGTCACGCCACCCAAAGTAGCGAGCGAGCATAAAAATCGTGAGCCGATGAAAGGTCGCGACAAGGTAGGGGTTCGCAACTTCAGGCTGGGTTTAGAAGCAACATTTTATTCTATCGGCTGAAGAAACAATACCTAATTTCTTTTAGTTCATCATTCCTATAATCGAGTAGAAGAACTTGAACCTAGTTCAAGATTTATTTATTCACGACCATCCGATACGCTTCCGGGCCGAATCGAACATTAATCAATGTTATCGAAGGAAGAATGCACTTAAACGCTGTTCACAAATCCAAAACCGGAAAATTTTGACAATTTAAACCAAATAGCAGTGAGCCCAGTGAGCAGTAATGACCCTTGGTAACGGCCACGACTTACGAGTTGTAGGTTGTGGGTTCGATTCGCGTAAGCGCGTTGTCGAAGCCGTCCTACCGCACTTCGAAGCCTGGCTGAAAAGAAAGGAGCGCATCTCGTATAGGCTCACTCAGGTACTGACCGGGCATGGTTGCTTTGGTGAGTACCTGAACAGGATTGGGCGAGAGGCCACGGCAAATTGCCATCATTGCGGAGGTGGCATAGATTCTGCACAGCACACGCTCGAGGAGTGCCCTGCGTGGGCTGCTGAAAGACGGGTCCTGGTCGCCAGGATCGGGCGAGATTTGTCTCTGCCAGCAGTAGTTAAGTCTATGCTGGCGGTGTCGGAGAACTGGCGAGAAATGGCCTCCTTCTGTGAGACCGTGATGGTTCAGAAGGAGGCTGCCGAGCGGGATCGTGAGAGGGCTGATCCCGCTCGTAGGAGAAGGCGTCGGGGAGGCAACCGCCTCGACGCCTAACACGCCGAAACCCCGTCTGCAACCTTTAGGGCAGGCGGGAATTAGGGGTCACGGGCGCTTAGAGTGGGGACTCTGTCCGCTCAGAGTGACCTCAGGGTAGACGGCGCACAGTGGTCACGTGCCGCCTTGCACACTTGCATAGACGGTTTCGGGGAGAACCCTTTACAGTCTCCCCAGAGATGTGCCATAACAGGCGCTGCACAGAGGGGGTGCCGGATTGGTCTTTTGAGAGGTAACGGTGCCCCTTCCATGTGCAGATGGTGACCACCGGGGTGGTTTTAGTGAGGTAAAAATCCCACACTCCCCGGTCTTATCCCCAAAGCCCGGGCGCCTTTTGAAGGTTTCCCCCCGAAAACAAAAAAAAAAAAAAAAAAAAAAAGGTTGTGGGTTCGAACCCAGGCAGGCATTTTTGTGTAAAATAATTCATCACCACTGCTCTCATAACAGTGAAGGAACAAATCGTGAGGAAACCGGCTTGTCCTAGAACCAAAAATTCGAAGACATGTGACATAAATATCTACCAACCGGCGATGTTACGGACCTGTCGGGGTTGCGGTTATTGTCCGAAAGGGTTACCGTGGCCCCTGGCAATATAGGCAACTGAAGGAACACGGGTGGGTTTAGTCAGTAAGAGTCTGACACACCCTCTCGCTCCACCCAGAGCGGGAGAAGTTATTTGATAATTTGCTTCGATCTACAATATCTATTATTTATTATTGATCAAAGATAATGCCCCACCCAAAAAAAAATGGTACGTATGTTACGGAGCTTATGTTCAGGTTCCGAAAGGTCGGAATTACTGATTAATTTTACACCTCCGAACAATTTTAACTCGTCGCTAGGGTAATGTTTGTTTATTTTATATACACTCGCGCTCGAAGTCTCAGTTTGTTGTTTTTTTTTCTGGATGTTATCGCCAATATTTGACGGATTAAAGAGACTAAGAGACTGAATTATTTTGTTTTGTTGTCTTCCCATAACACATATTTCTTCTAGTTCCACCTCCATCTCCGGTTCCGGTTCCGTTTCCGATTCCGATCATTCAAATTTAAAACCTTCTATTCCGGTTCCGGTTTCGGTAAAACGACTTCCGTAACAGCCCTGCTACCAAACCCCACTGATGGGTCCGCGTGGTAGATTACAGCCCACTCCCTCTCGACGAGAGGAGGCCTGTGTCCCAGCAGTGCGAATGGTTGTGGTGGATAGCTATGCTATACTAGGATTTACTTCGTATTTCATATACCCCCCAATTTTTACGTATTAGTAAGTCAGAAGAGTATGAAGTTAGTATGAAAGTGGCCACTGCACCTGAATTAAAAAGCGGGCTAGAGTAGGTAGGAGGTAGACAGATAGATAGATAATTTTATTGTAATAGGGTTACAAGGCACATATAGTGGTCGCGTAGTAGGCGCCTCGCTGGCTAGACGGTTATAGATTGCGCATCACGCTGCGGTTACGCATATTTTCACGAACTCGTCACGCTATCCGCCATAATTCGACGATCACGCCGCGGTGCCGTGTCACTGCTTCTACACGTCATTGTTATAAGGGACGTGAAGGGTACTGCTCATACGCAGGATACGGCATCCATTCCTGCAAGCTTTCTATTATCTTTGGAGATCATAAGGACGAAGCAGGATTGGAAGTTTAAAGGCTCATAAGTAGCCGTGCAGTGAAAACTTCGGGATTGCAATTAACGTTATTTTAAAGGGGAAGATAAAAACGGTTTGAAAAATGGCCGTCATTAACGTTCTTCGAGGTTCATTATCAAAAGAAGGCATGAGAAGCATCTTTAGAGAGCTCTGCACGTTTGTTCTAAATAGGTTAGTTATGCATTAGGTTTTCAAGTTTAACAAGATTTTCTCCCCAACAAATAATTTAAAGAAAAACAATGATTTTTCCTGTAGCTACAAGGTTTTCACTGCACGGCGGCGATAAGGTATACTGCACAGGACTATTGAGACTAAGACTCTCAGACATGTCCTGTGTTTATCTGTGAGGCAATAGTAACAGTTCGAATTTGGGATTGCGTCTATATGATATCTGAATATCTGATAAAAGGGTTTTCTGTCCCCTGATCACGAGGTTTGCCTATTGCTTACCGTTTTTATTTGAACAATGCGTGTAAGTAGCTAGGTGTACGGGCAGTTTGGCCGTACACTGAGATGTTGTATGTAGCTTGTTGACGGGTACGAATCACACGGGATGTTACAGGAAATAAAATCACTGTTAAATGTTATTAAGATGTCAAGCTTGTATGTGTAGTTTCCGAACCACCAAATGTTGATGTTACCTGTAGTGATCGCAGGGTCCGAAGGAATCTCTACGTACGATATTGTGCGCCGTTCTCAATCTGACTGGGGCGATCCACTTGCCAGTCAAATCGATTCACTATCATCAATAGAAACACTTCGTACTTGTGAGGCTTGCAGGACTGTTTGTTCCAGTAGTGGCGATCCGACTCGAAGGACCAAAAATGCACGGGCAGTTTGTCCGTACACTGAGATGTTGTATGTAGTTTGTCAACATCCCGTGTGATTCGTACCCGTCAGGTACGAATCACATGGGATGTTGCAGGAAATAAAATCACTGTTTTGTGTCCGTTATTGATTGAACAATTTATTAGGAAAAAACATTAAAATATGTACACGTAAAGTAGGTGTGGTGGGCGCGAGAGCTTATTCAGCGAATGTAGTAATCGGCGAATAAGCAAATGCTTATTGCGGTAAAAACTAAAACAATAATTTCATGTGGCGATGCTCGTACACAAGGTATAGTTAATCTCGTAGAGCCAAGCCCCTAACTCTACAAAGACTAATACTACAAACTTTACATCTTGGTCAAAATGTACGGCTTGGCCGTTTCGCGGCCGTCGCACAGACACTCCTATGGGATTAAGTATTTGTGTCATGCAATATTTTAATGGAACGGCCAATCCATACATTTTGACCAAGATGTGAGAATTGTAGAGAGTGGGCTTGGCTCTACATTAGACGTGATATTTTTTTAACAGTGAAAGCGTTATGTCAGTCTTGGCAACCTACTTTACATGAAATGTTTTAAGTTGGATTTTATATCTTTTGTAGGTACCTTTTATCCATAAGAAATACAGAATTGGTTGGATGGTTAAAGTTACAAATGTCTTAATTTTTTTGCTGATTGTGTACAAATCCTAGACTGCATATTCATCTGTGCTTGCATTCCAAATTTCAGCTTTCTAGGACTTCGGGAAGTACGCTAGAGGTTTTATTTTATATACAGACTTGCGCTTCCCTGTAAGGGGGTGCCGTGCCCCCAGATAGTTTCAAGCTTAGTCAAGTTTTAATTTCCTGGAAAAGTTGTTAAGCAATTATGACATCGACTATACAATATTCTGGACTTGTCTCTGCTACTTTCTGTCATACCCTGAGGGACTGGTTGTAGTTATAACAAGCGCCCGAGAAGCGCGCCGGGCGCGCGTTGGACGCTCGTCAAACGCAATAAGATTTCCACATTTATTGTAAGTTTGAACCCTTAACGCGTCGATGGCGCGCTAAGGGCGCCCGGGAGGAGCACGCGTCATACGCGCGTACCACGCGCGTATGACGCGCGCCCTTGGATGGTAGCGCTTGATATAAATTCGTTACGTATACATACATACAATTTTATTGAGCGCCCAAAACGCAGCGTACAAGAAGCGCGCCTCGGGCGCTATGACTGGGGCCTGAGAGGACAAGAGTCGTGACGGTTGTGGCTTAGCGAGTGATTGAGCGTTTTATAATGATCGTAACTCACAATATCCAGAGTAATAAATTATGCTAAACAATTTTTGATGTTGTTTTTCTTTCGCTTTTCAATTGATTAAGGTTAACGTTTATTTATGTTCTAAAAAAACATAAAAGTTGTCAAGAAAAATAATTTTATTGTTTGTAAAAGTTTCTTTGAATCAAAGTCAAACCGTTGGCGACCCCATAAAAAAAGTCGAGCTTAACATGCAAAACCGCAATAACTCTAACCTTATTATGAAAGAAACTTACAAAGAAAAATTACAAGCTTATGTTCAGTTGATTAGAAAACCTACGACCTACCGCAGGAGAACTAACGTGAAGTCCTTTTTGTAAAACCTTTTTCAAATTCTCTATGCATCGAAACTTTTTTAATTCGTTGTGATTGAAGGATTGAAGTCGGCAATTTGTAAATAATTTTGGATATTTTTTGCGAAAATTTTGATAAATATATAAATTTAAGAGTGAATCATGTCGTTTCTAACGGAATATTTCGATGAGTACCGACAGCAACCCATCAGGAAAACAAAAATGTAAGTTTTGAAAATATACGATTGCACTCAAAGTTTGGTTTTTCAGTTCTATCTTAAGTTGAGGCTGTATGTTGCTAGTTTTGTGATAATAATAAACTGACAAACAATATACCTACCTAGGGCGAATTTTACCAATGAAACGCGATTAAATGTGCTGATCGCGTTCAGTTTTGTTGGCGGAATTCTCTCTAAGGCATCTAGCCTAAAGTCTGTCAAGGCTGCCATCAAATACTTATATGTCTACCTAACTCTCTTATAAGCCTGGCTGCTAGATAACCTTAAGCGCACATGCAGCATTGCCACCCGCTTGTTGCTATTCTTAGGAGTTACCTATCTAAGTATGTATTTTTCACCTCAATGACCGTCTCCGTCTTATTTGTTCCTTTTTGAGACCATTTGCCCACCTTTTAGATACCTACCTATTAATTAAATTAACGATAACTTGAGTACTTTTTTACGGTATTGTTAGGTAACGTTTGTGTGCCGCAGTGTGTGGGTACCTAAACAACTTCGTGTACATAATTCTAAATCCTTACACGCGGCTTTTTTAAGGTCCTTAAAATAAATGCCTTTAGGGATTTTATTTCATTTCTTCAGGTGTCGACCAGAGCTTAGATGGGCGAAATTTGAAGCAAAATGGCTGGACCCAAAAGTTGGGACACAAGACGTAAGTTTGTGACTAGGAGAGTGCTCTATAATTTTACATCAATCTGATTAGCCTTTTCCCAACTATGTTGGGGTCGGCTTCCAGTCTAACCAGATGCAGCTGAATATCAGTATAAACACGGAGCGACTGCCTATCTGACCTTCACGATTCCCCTTGGTAAGACTGGTTTTCAGACTATGGCTTCTGACGACCCGTAACGACTGTCAAAGATCCACAAAAGACAGCCGGGACCAACGGCTTATGTGCTTTCCGAGGCACGGAGGAGTCTCGATATTAAAAGATGGTCACCTATCCACGGACCAAACCCGGCAAGCGTAGCTTAACCTGATGAATCGTTCCATGCGGCTGTTATTACTTAGCCACGAGCTCCTCTTCTACAATTTTCATAATTGACGTAAATTTTAATCAGAATCTTTCGTGTATTCCCGTTCGTACCAATGGCGTCGTCCTTTAAATTGAGTATATTACAAAGATATTTTAGTTAGGTATCCAACTGCCAACCATGAGTTTACGAATAACTGCTCTGCTTATGGGGTCGCTGTAGCTAGAAGTGGCAAAGGAGTCTAGAATAGTCTATATTTTTAGTTCTTTCGATTTATTTTAATAACACCTTTCATATGTCACTATATTAGAAAGAATGGACAGACGACGAGGTCAAAGCGTTCATCAAGGAGACGATGAAGAGCATCCGAGGACAGTCCACCTACTACAATTCCTACTGTGCTCATCATACAGAAGGTAACTTAACATAACCTAATTACCATGGCATTATGGCATTACTTACTGACTGACTATCGTACTGGCTACGTGAGGGGGACGCGGTAAGGCAGCCCGCGAAATTCAGAATTTCTTACTTTGTTTGCAATTTGCTCCGTCAACTACACCTTTAGCCTCGCGCAGACTGGCGCGACGCAACTTGTAACAAATTAATCTCTAAGTAAACTTCACGGCAGAACAATTACCGGTGCCGCGTCTGCACGAGGCTTTACTTACTTCAATTTTTTTTATAATAATAATAAAAACGATCCTTTTTGGCGCAGCCAAAAGCAAGTGAAATGTTATAACAAGAAAAGTGTGTGCCTCACGCACACACTTTTGTTTTTCCCACAGACAGACAGACACACACAGCGGTCAAACCCCCGACGCAACAAAAAGAGGGGTTACAACACCTCTTTTTTGTTGCGTCGGGGGTTTGACCGCTGTGTGTGTCTGTCTGTCTGTGGCACCATAGCTCTTAAACGGGTAAACCGATTTGAATGAGTTTTTTTTTAAAGCAGGTTTTCTTCGATGGTTCTTAGACATGTTTATCAAAATCTGCTCAGCCGTTTCAATGTCATCAACACAAGTTAGCTGCAGTAGGGATCTTAGACGCATAATGGGTATTTACTTTACTTTCAAACGTGTGTGACCTAAAATTTGGAACACCCATATATGCTATATAACTACGCAAGATTATGGGATTCTTGGTCTGATGCTGCAGCCAGGATATCTAGCACACAAGTACAATCTATTTAAAAAAAAAGCAGATATGTCGTGTTTCATGTTTGGATTCGTTTTGATCAGTATTTAATTCTAAATACAATGCAATGGTGGCAACACGATGAGCTGATGCTGCAGCCAGGATATCCAGCACATCAGTATAGCAGATATGTAGTTTTCGGATTCGTTTTTGACTTTTTAAAATATTCGCTTTTCTTTTCTGCATTGAAAATGAACCCTTTTTAAATTTCTGTTTAAAACCCAACTTGTTTAATTTGTACTCTGTGTTTCATGAGCTGAACTGTTGAACTGTTGCCAAATAAATGTTATTGTCTTTCTTCCTCCTTCAGACTTCAAGAACCGTCCCTTTGTCCCTCGTGTTAAGAAGCTCCGACCGTGTTCAGAGCTGTTCGAGAAGAAAGAAGAAGAGGTGGTGGTACCATCACAGCCCCAGAAACTGGCCATGAAAGACACGGAGCTCATGAAAGTGGCCAAGGAACTCTATGAGTATGATTGGGACAAACCCACGCTGCAGCCACTCCCAACACATTTGAGGGGTTAGTCGCATTTAAAAGCGATTTCCGTTTCTAGTTTCTGTAGCTTTTTGGTTAAGGTGAGCGAGAGCTGGCGTGTTATTTTGACGATGTGTCGTTGTCAAAGGTAATTTGTAAATATTGTTAACTATTTAGATAAGATTTAAAAGTAATAGTACCTATAAGTGTATTAATTGTGTCGTAAATAAAGAAGCATTGTTGTAAAGATGGGGCTGTAAATTCATTAATACCTACTTACTATTGTTTAGAAACTAATATTTCAAGCAGGTAAGTAATACCTAATATTGCCAAACGGTGCTCTTACACGAGCCACTAAAATACGCAATTCTTTATAGGTACAGTCTTGAAATTTCTGTAAATTGAACAATTTATAGCAATTCAAGATTGTATAGAAATTGCCAAGAATTGCGCATTTTAGTGGCTCGTGTAAGAGCACCGTAAGAGCTAGGAGTCACTTATTTCTTTACTAGTTAGTTACCGATTTTACTAAGTTTCAAATGATTGAATAATTTTTGATACGTAAACTTCTGTTTGCATTTTACGTTGGAAATGACAAAAATCGTGAGAAAGCTGTCTTGGCAGAAGTAAATAAATATGTTTAACTAAGTAAATTTCAATGTCAGACGTGATTCGAAGTCGTTATAAAAGCCGCTTAATAAGCCATAAAAATATGTTTAGGTAAATTATTTAAAGTAGTTTTATAATGTCATTTCGTTCGTGTCTGTAGCCAAAGCTCAAGATCATGGCCTAAGGCACTGTAAGGCCGTGCGCACTTTGGATGTGTTTTCGTACGAATTTTACTCGTGCGAACACGTACAAACACGCACGTACGATCCTGACCTTCCAAGTAAAAAGGGAGCGCGCAGACAGGGTGTGAGTTAGTCGTATGTATACGTACGTATAGTTCCGACGTCTGAAAACAATTTGAACTTGTTGAGATTTTTCGTACGTTGAATGCGATATCACTGGAACACTACGGTCTTTTGGCAGACAAATGTTCAGAGCAGCGCATTCAATTCGTACGACCACGATCGTACGTTTACGTACGACACAAATTCGTGTCCAAAGTGCGCGCAGCCTCAGGCTTTCAGACATTTTTTTAATTTATCCTACCTACATACAAGATGTATTCTTCATATATTTCGTCTAGATTTATTGATGATCGAAATAAGGTAGCTGGGCTAAAATCACAAATGGGTACTAAAGGAAGAAAATCTCAGTGTTGTGGGTTGTGGGATTATACGAGAGCTTCTGTGTTTATCAACAATTAATTGAAAAAGCCTGAGTTGATTGGGAAAAGTTGTAAGATATTTTCTCCAATATTATCTGATCTGTAAAGAATGCGCAATATACAAAGTGTAACAAAATGTTTTGTTTTTCAAACGGACGGACCATTGACGCAAGTGAGTATATAATAGTTATTAACAAACAAACAACACATGCTCTGATATTTTCGTTAACACAACACGCGGCTAATTCCAGCGCACTTCCTTTTACAATGTTTGTTTTTACTAATTATTTGATGTTTTCATTTTGTTAACGATATTCTGAGTGTGTTTTGGATATTAATAAGATATATTTGACTCGTGGGTGAATTATATAGATTGTAGCATGTAGAAGTAGAAAGTAGCTAAGTATTTTGTAAGTATGAAAAGTAGCAAAGAGTATTTAATACATCGCATGGATTTTCTTGGTTTCTTTACGTTCTTAATGTCCCTCGGCAAACCTCGTAGTCGTATTTCGTCAGTCATCGGATTTCTATCAGTTACCCTTTGCACTTGGTGCAGACCAGACTCTCCCAATCGACTTGGAAGTATACTGGAGTTGTTAATACTCTTTTAATTAATGTAATTTATTTAAAAAATGGTAGGAAAGCTGCTAAAGTCTCAGGAACGACAGACCGGAAAATAGTTTTACTGCTCTATTAGAGTTTATATTAGAGTTTACACGGAAATCAAAACAAAACAACAATAAATTATTTAGTTCTGAATTCAAATTATTCAACATAAATCTAATAATTGATGGACATGGAAATTAGCATTCGTTTGTATTCGGAAATGCGATGATACCCGAGGGATATTAAGAAAATAGAAATAGTCGTTGTTATTGCTCGATGTCAGAGCAATATAAACAAGAGTGTAGCAGCCTCTCTGCACGCCACTGTTTATCACTGGCGGCCATATTATGTTGATGCCGTATCAACAAGCTGGCTTATGTGTAGGCCTGTTTAACGACACACTTAGATGCATTATAGTGGTACTATGATTTCCGGCATGTTATTTTTGACTGGTTTGAGAGAGATAGTCCGGAAATCCAATTGTGCACTTCAGCATGATGACTTTTGATCATGATTCACCAGGCTTAAGCATGGTAGATTACATGACTTAGCTCTGTTCCGTTTTCGAGGTACCTACTAAAATATACCTACAGTTTTTTATGGATCTACAATCTGCATAGCAGAAATACATAGCACCCCTTAGCACTTTCCTGCGTCACGCAGGCTTTTATTCCCATTCTACTGCCAAAATAACAATATTCCTTTCTTACAGTATATGGCTACGTACGTCCACAAAAATGGCACACCGGCATCAGTGATTACCAGGGAGCCATAGCTCGGTTAGCGTACGAGATGATCCGCGACGATCGCATCCCGCGGTACTACGCGCACAACGGCTGCCGACCACGGTGGGGCTTGCCCCCTGAGGGAGAGAGGCAACCTGAGTTGGATGGAGCACCCTTTGATGGAGAGAGACTGTATTAAAGTATAGTGTAACCTTCTTAGTTTTTTCTAGAAAAAAAAAAGAAAATTTAGGAAGAGGTTTGCGGCCGTTATGAGTTTAGTTTTAGAAAAACATTGGCTTTCTGGAACGTAGTTTCGGCCTGTCCTGTATGACAGTCTTTTAGGGTTCTGTGCCAAAATGGTAAAAAACGAACCCCATATGGTGCAACTTTGGATGTCTGTCCGTTTGAAAATGGATTAGTTATGAGAAATGCTTGTCCATTTAGTTTTTGTTTGTACAAAATTGGTTACAAACTATACCGTCGAGTTTCACTTTACTGAAGAAACTTTACGTCGAAATATTTAGTGGAACTGTCACAGTTATATGACTTCATGCAAAATTTTAATCGATAACGCCATTTAAACAATAAATTAACAATGTTTTTTTCATGAGAAAGTAAATAATTTAAACTCTACTTTCTAATCAGCTGGTAGTTTATTAGATATTTTCTTAGTTGACATTGTACGTGAAGTAGTATTTTCTATTTAGTATTATATTTTTTCGTATACCTTTGTTTTAACAGTAAATTATCTTAAGCTAGTACAGTAAATTATTGTTTCAATTATTTAATGGATGGAGCTGAATACCAGTGTTTTACACCCAGAAACCTCCACAACTCTGTAACTCGGTAATACGATATTCTTTGGTAAGACTGGCTGTCAGACTTTCGGGCTTCTGACGGCCCATAACGACTGTCAAAGATCCACGAGTGACAGCCGGGACCGATGAGTCTCGATATGTAAAGATGGTCAGCCATCCACGGACCAATCCCGGCAATCGTAGCTTAACCTGATGGGTCGACCCGTGCGGGTGTTTATTACTCAGCCACTTTATCTTCTTTTTATGCAAAAGAAATAAAAATAATATAATCTAGTCAGATAATACTTCCAAACATGAAACAACATACTTAAGAATTTTTCGGAATGAAGTTTTGATGATCGTGTTTACATTTTCATAACACTCAAGAATTTATTTATAACAGCAATTTCAGCATTTTAATACGTTATTAGACAGTTTGTGTACCAGGAGCGCATAAGCTATTGATAGGTGTATGTTCATTGTGGCCACACATGCTCAACCCTTAGTTCGTAGGCTCAGCTACGACATATTTGCGGTACGTAGCAAGTATCCATAGATTTGCGTAGCAAATTGCTACGCTTGTAGGCTATAGACAGATTTCTTGTTGCTTCACAAATCTGGTTTATGTATAAGCAATAACTTTAATAAAATAAGTTGTAATTACTATTAACTGCAATAAATCAACAGTGGTTAATAATGGACGCGCCGACCTGGAAAATTACGACGAGGCAGATTATCGTGCGGACCGCGTTTCATAATCTAGTAACGTATCGTTCAACCCCGGTTTATGGATTATGTGCCTTTTCATAATTAAATATTCAGTGTTAAGATTAAAACAAATCTCTTTGTTATAGGTACTGCATTTAAGTAAAAGCGAGTGGGCTATACATAAAGTACTTTTAAAACAATTTTAAACCATCACGAATTTACATAAAACGGATGCGACTGGCTTAGCAGAGATTTGTTCTGTCTTGCGATAATTAATTCATTTGATACTTGTTCACACTGTACTTATAAAAAGGTACATTTAAGTTCCATTTTCCAAGAGATTCACCTCATTTACGCGTAGTAAAAAAAACTTTCATCTCATTTCACTAGTTTTCTTTGATATTCGTGTTTTTGAGTCATTTTAATGATCCTTACTGATAAATTGACGTTTACGATCCACGAGTGAAACATCAAAAGTGATAAGCTAAGCCTTGTAAACAACGGATTTTGAAAAATAAAATAAAAAGCTGTTGAAAAATCAATCTTTCAACGCACAATAAACAGAACGTTACGAGTTTTGAGAAAAAGAGGATATTGTTGAAGATTTAAAGATGTAGAAAATGTATTGCGTTTGTTTGAAAACAAGGAAATATCTGACAAAGGGATGCTTGAGCCACGTGTTTATGTATTGTGGGGATTGTCAGGGAGCTTGTGAGGAATACCTACGACTTATCCAGTTATAGGAATATTGTTTAATCAACCTAGAGGTCCAAGCATCTAACCTGGGCAGTTGGCACCGCGTACTGACTCACTGATTTGACTGTACTGTCCCGCACTTGCTCATGCAGACTGGCTGGCCAACCTTTTATCACGGCATGACTTATTATTTTATAGAGTAGAAGACGAAGTGTATTCGTTACAACGTTAATTATCAGTGTGCCTTTACATTGCAGGTAGAGTTTTTTCTATAATGATACGTAAGCTTAGTTGGTGAGATGCGATCAAGAAGGCTGTTGGAGGCGGCATTTACCGAGCGGTCAACAATGTGGAATACCCCATAACTTGGAGTTGCGTCATATAGTCGCAATCGGCAGCTTTGAGGGAACGACGAAGAAGAAGAAGAGGCTTAATTGTAAAGTTCTTCTTTTATAAAATTTGCATTATCAAAAAAAAGAAATATCACAGAATGGCGGAGGTACCTGCCTTTCTAAATGCGCCGCGATTTTACATCTGCACAGTTTAACTGCCGCTCCAAAATTCTAACTTTTAAAATTTTTAATTAATCCACTTCTGGTCTCACTAGCTCTTAACCTAGACTGCAGAGTCTGGACACAGCTGAGTTAATTGTTCTGGACTATTGCCAAGTGCACTTCCATTGTCAGTTCATATATGAGACACGATGCGCCCGCGCCGAAAGCGTCACGTTCGTTTGTTTTGCTCTTCTTATCTGTCATTGGCCTAGCTTGTCATTTGGTCTTTTTGGTGTTCAGTCGTGGTCTTTATTAAGTTTCTGAGTCAGAACTAGTCTAGAGGGGTTGTGGTTCTAAAGAGTATTTTTCAACAAGGACGGGTCGATGTTGAAATTAAATTAAACAAGCTGTATGTGAGATATTAAAGAAATTATTATTTTTTATTTGAAAGGCCCATTTATGCCATTACTTATGAAATATGACATCATTTAAATGTCCACCACAGTTTCGAACGGTGGCACAGATCCGAGAGGTCCAATTTTCAATTATTCTACTGCATAGATCCGGCTGAATCTGAGCGATGGCCTGCGTTATGTTGACTTTCAGGGTATCGGTTGATTGCGGATTATTGGCATAGACCTGCGACTTGAGAAAACCCCACAAGAAAAAGTCTAGCGGGGTCAAATTGCACGATCTTGGTAGCCAATTCACGTCACCTCTGCGAGAGATAACCCTACCCTCGAACCGTTTATGCAGAATGTCCATTGTGTCGCTCGCTGTGTGGCACGTAGCGCCGTCTTGTTAGAACCACATGTTGTCCACGTCCATATCGTTCAATTCAGGCCAAAAGAAATTGTTAATCATTGATCTGTAGCGCTCGCCGTTCACAGTAATGACCTAGTCATCATCGTTTTCGAAGAAGTACGGACCAATGACGCCGCCAGATCAAAATTCGCACCAAACAGTAACTTTTTGTGGATGCATTACCACCTGAACTTCATGTGGGTTGTGGTCGTCCCATATACGGCAATTTTGCTTATCAACAAAACCATTAATCCAAAAATGCGCCTCGTCGCTAAAGATGATTTTCGGCCAAAATCGGGATCCTCTTCCAAAAGTTCTGTAGCCCAGTCAGCAAACAAACGGCGTTGTCTATGAGAGCCGAGATGTCGTTCACTTTGAGCTCCTGGGTCAGTTAGATCTTAAACGGGTATAGGCCCAAGTCCCGACGCAAAATTCACCAAGTTGAAGTCTGTGAAAGGCCGAGTTCTTGTGCACGGCGAGAAATCGACTGCCTCGGAGTCTCCTGCACACTCTCACGGACAGCAGCGATGTTGTTGGCCAATCTGGCGTTACTTTGACGTAAGGGTGTTGGTTGGTTGTTTACCGAACCAGTCGACTCGAATTTGGTCACCAAACGTTAGAGAGTCGACTTTGAAGGGCACCGCGTCTGCCGTAAAATGGACGTAATGCGCGCAACGTTTGCACTAGCAAACACTCATTTTGATAATAAAGTTTTATCATTTGGACGTGTTGCTCAATCGTGTAACTTGCCATGGTGATTTGGCATTAGTAACTGAAGAAATAACAATGGATTTGACAGATGCCGCCAAAACAAAATGGCCGCCACAAACTGTCAACATCGACTCCTCCTATTTGAAAGACCCTTTCCCCTTGAACGCTATCTTAATAGCTTTAAGCATATAACTATAACCAGCCTATAATGTTCCCACTGCTGGGACAAAGGCCTCCTCTCTTCGAAAGGGAGTGGGATGTAATCTACCACGCGGGCCCGCCCGCACGCCCAGTGTGGGTTGGTAAATGTCACATGTCTTCCAATTTTTGGTTCTAGGACATGCCGGTTTCCTCACGATTTTTTTCTACACTGTTTTGAGAGTAGTTGTGATGAAATGTTTACAATATAGTAAAGCGCCTAGCTGGGTTCGAACCCACGACTCGTAAGTCGGGGCCGTTACCACTGGGCCACCACTGCTGGAAAGCTTTTGATGTTATTATTAATTGACGTCTAGAGTCTGTAAAAAAAAAACATTATAATTATGAATTGTAAAAGGCGTTTCTGGCCATAATCACGGTCGTTCGATTAGTTTGTTCTTCGCTCCGCTGAAAAGTTTTAGAATTTAAACTAACGTCTGTACCTTCGTATTCAGACCGACACTTGAATGACTCAAGCGAATCTGTAGTAGGTATTCGTAAATGGCAATCATTTTGGTATTTCTTCAAACTTATTTAATGCATTTTATTTAAAACCATTTTATGGATTTCAGTAAAAAGCTGTAAGTACTTAAACCACATCAAAACGAATTTAACGGTGCATGACGTTTGATCTCTTCATACGGACGCAGGATGCCAAATGTGCATTGTTTTATTGTTCAAATAAACCTGCTCTCGAATAACTATACCCAGTTGAAATAATAATCCTATATCAGACTTATGTTTATGTGATAGATCTGAAGACTTCGCCCCGAGGTTGGTCATCTGTCGTCGAAACCTCATCGAAATACAAAATTTACACTTTTTGAATCATACTCTGGTCGTACCGTTGACTCTTGTACGACGAAATACTAAAATTGATATAAAAGTAGGTAATAGACCGCAAATATGATTATATTCATGATCTTTTCTATTTATGAAGATGAAAGTAAATTCAGTGAGCTTTTTAGAAAACTTATAAAAGAACATCGTAAGAGAAACTGATGATTTCTGTTACCATGCAATATTTAATTTTAAATGTCTTTGAAGTAAATTTCTTTTAGAAATCCATTTTTTGTGACAGTTGCAAGAGTTTAGAAATAACTCGCTGAAATCCGATCTTCGTATTTCACTGTCATTCTTAATTATTAATTTAGTACTGGATTACAGAAATGTTATTTATAATATCACGTAATATTGCGTGATGTTGAAATAGTTGTCAGTAAATTTAATGATAAGATCTGAATCTATATTGCTCCTATTATGTGTGTGCTTGAAGCTACAACAGCAGTCTGAGGTGTTTGTCTCGATGCATTTATTGCATACATTTACTTGTAAAATAAAATGTTCCAATGTTGGTGAGTATACGTTTCACGTCTACTTCGATAGCCTGGTATAAAACTGTGTCTCCTTTGCACTTTCCGGGTGGACTTAGATATCGTAAGCCCGAACAAGGATGACCTGCAGAAGAACACAAACTGCTTTGGACACGTACATTTTTTCAAATCAATTAAGTTTTTTCAGCTAGTAGAGACTAAAATACAAAGCATAGCAAAATCTATATATCTTTCTTTTTTCTACAATATAATGTTGTGGAATGATGAACAGACGATAAAAACATAGGTATGTACTAGACTAGACAATGCTAAGAGGTGCGTCCTACCTTGTACTCCTTTTCTCAACAGTTTCCTCACCGGCCGTCCAAGTTTCCTCACTGACATATCTATACGGTAGCGTGAACAAGAAGCTAATAATAACTACAATATTCTATTACGGGAGGTGCATGTTTATTTATAACGGATGAAAATGTTTATTACGGGAATTTAAAGGTAGAATTTGGAAGCGAGCGCCGCAGGGTTGGGCAAAGATCTTATGCATATGAAGAATCAGTAAGCATCTTGTGGCTAAAATATAAAACCAAAAATCATCATCTGTCTAGCCTTTTCTCAAGTATGTTAGGGTCGGCTTCCACTCTAACTGGATGCAGCTGGATACCAGTATTTAACTTGGAACGACTGCCTTTCGGACCTCTACAACCCAGTTACTGGGTAATATGATACCCCTTGGTAAGACTGGTTGTCAGGCTTTCGAGCTTCTGACTACACGTAACGACTGTCAAATATCTATAAATGTCAGCCGGGACCAATGGCTTAAGTGCTATCCGAGACACGGAGGGGGTCTCGTTATGAAATGGATGGTCACCCATCCTCGGACCGACCTAAGCAAGCGAGTTTTTCGGTCGATACATGCGGCTATTATATTTCGCCACAAGAGTCCATCAATGTCTGGTTATGGCCAAGGCTTGTGTACTTAGTACTTTTCTCAAACAATGCGTGGAAATTCAAACCAAGTAAAATAATGTTGTATTCCAGAATAAATGACGAACAAAGAGAATTTAGCGCGGGCCAATAAGTTCATTTGTTTCTTCACTGTAAACAGCTCTATTTGCTAAGCCAGATCGAAATTGAAATAAAATCTTTGATGAGTTACCTCCTTGGTTGCCATGGGTCGAAGTAAAAAGTTCGTTCCATTTTCCTATGAATATTGGAAGGATTATTCTTTCCTATTTCTGTGTGCCGTATGAACGCAAACGAAGCAAAAGGAGTATGTAAATAGCGTAGCAGGTGGCGTTCTGTAGTTTCTGCCTACCCCGATTAAAAAAAAAGGCGAAAGTTTTTGTATGTATGTATTTCTGTGTGTGAAACTATGTTCTTTCATTATCGTCATAGATAGTCCCACTGAAGGACAAAGGTTTCCTTCCCTTTTTCTACTTATCTACTACAATCTTTGGAAACTACCTTGAGTTTCCCTAAAACAATAGTAGAATATAGGCTTAAAAACACAGACAGAATGTAATGGGATTTAACATCTTGGATATCCCGTTGAACTCGAGTACCTAGATATCGCATTACTGCAGCTGTTGTCGCTGCTAGAATTCAGGAAAACCTATTTACACGTCAATTGGAAAAACCAGGATTAGTTGGTTAAACATCGTAAAAAGTGCTTAAAGGAATTATTTCTACATTGTGACACAGGTTGATCGTATTCAAAAAACGCGCGAGCCTTACAATAGTCGCATAAATGATGTGAAGCATCTAATATTTCATTTTGGTAATAAGCAACAGTACGGTAATTAATAACATTAAAGGGGCGGGGCTACGTCAAGGTCGTTTTTGACGGCCAACTCTGACACCGCGCGCGCTCATTGTTCAAATCAAATAGCGCGCGCTTCCCCGGCTTCCTGTAATACACTTCCATCCCTTTTCACGAAATCACTCACACAGATTTCCCACTCCAAAGATTGCAGGAAAGCGAAAAGAAAGGTGTTACACATATTCGTAAAAAAACAATGAATATATTTTTATTTTGAGAGGTTGTAAAAGTCTGTTCTCCGGTGCGCCAGAATTTTATTTCATTAATAGATTACTACATTTTCCAACAGGAAAGTCTATCCAAAATTCGGAAACTTGGAGAGGAAACTCTACTAATGAGAATGTATTACTGCTACGCGGTAAATGCTAATTAATCTATTGGCAATTTAACGATCTATTGATTAGTTCTTAGCAGCAAATAGACGTCACGTTCTAACACAATATTGCTTTCGATTAATGCAATATTGATGAATAATCCAGTGATACTAATACGATGATGGTAAAAAGGGAGAAAACCATAGAAGACGCTACGTAGGTAGATACTGTGTGTTTTTTTTTTAGATCCTGAAATTTTAAGCGCGATTATTTTCCTAGGTAAGCTTCCTTACAGGTTGTAGTAGAATAGGTTTTGTAGCGTTTTACCTAATTAATGTTGACGATAAATTAATTTTCACTCATAATCTAAGTAGCTACTCTGCCCAACAGGAACCTGGTGTACTAAAGAGTATTCTATTCAGTCTGGTCACGCCCACTCTGCGCCCGGCACCGGTGGCGGACGGTCGTGTTGCGCTGCGCTGCTGTGTACAAGAGTTCCCGATTTTCCGGCTCAAGCGTTCCTTGGTGGTTCCCGAGTCTTCTCCGTAGTCACCCGACTACCATCACGTCTATTAATTGGGGTCTTTTTCAAGACACAATTAATACCGACTTTCTTTAAGATTGTCGTTCAAAACGTTCGTCGAGGCAATTTTGGCCCCTTCCGGGCAAAACCACAGTTTCGTGGTCCTCGGTGGATACCTTACGGTGCCAACGAAACCGAGGGGGTGTTGACCCAATCACACCCGCCGATCCCCTTCAGGGTTAGGCAGTCAATTGGCCGGGTCCCAGTGTTCGGCCTTGGGGGGTCTCCTAGTCGGCACTGGTGACAGTTTTGCCTCCACAGCGACTCACCTAGCGTGGTCGGGTATATCGATACCCTTCACACTAGACTGGATAGGACCCCGTTGCACAATAAGATAGGCAACGGGCAAAAGCAAGCTTAGGGCTCACCCATAGGCACACATCCTCCCTGTCTACACCCGACAGGGAGGGATTACACATCCCCGGCATACCCACCGGGGAGTTAGGATTATTAGGAAGTTAGGAAAGATTTCCGCGTAAAGTCTCTCTCTCCCCCGTCAGTATGAAGGACCCGGTAAAGTGCCTAGCGCTCTTTATCAAGTTCTTCCAGGGTGTTCTCGAAGAAGAGCCCGCCCTGAAGACCAAGTATGGAGCTCGGTTCACCGCACTCCAAACTGACTTGCTAGGTCCTTCTGACAGCAGCATCGCTAACTTTAGCGATGCATTAGAATCCCCCCCGGCCACAGAGCCATCTAGACCCCCTAGTCCGTCAGAGTCCATGGACACTGACGCTCCCATCAGCGCCGCTTCCTCAAAGCGGCCCACTACCCCGTACCCCTATGGTTCGGACGACGACGAAGCGGAGTCCGCTGCTTCTTCTTCTTCCTCATCCTCCTCCCAATCCGACGACGGTTTCACAACCGTCCAAGGAAAGGGCAAGAAGAGGAAGAACAAGAAGCAGAGCTCGTCCCAGGCCAGCAAGGTTGTTGCGCTTGAGGACTTAGACTTTGCTCCCTCGTCGCCCGCACCATTAGTACCGTCCTGTAAAATCTCTCCCGCTACCCCCGCGACTTGCGCTATAGTAGCTTCCCCCACCACCTCCCGTCCGATTACGTCATCCGTAAGCTGCGCTACAGTAGCTTCCCCCTCCTCTACCCGCCCGATTGCGTCATCCTCCGCGAAGGATACCCCCGCGCCTAACGCAAAAAAGATCCCTCTCCCGCCACCCTTGTTCATTCAGGACAAGGGAAAGTGGACGGACATCTCGAAATGGTGTGCCGAACACAAAATCAATTTTTCTAGCGCCCGAAATACCCAGCAGGGTATCAAAGTCTCCGTCCCTACGTCGCGCGACTTTAGGGACCTAACCCGTCTTATGAGAATGAGAGGTGTGTCATACCACACCTACTCACTCCCAGAGGAAAAGCAAATCCGCGTCGTGATTAAGCGAATCCCACGCGAAATCCTCCCCGCCGAGATCCTCAGCGACCTTCAGTCACAAAAAGTCCCCGTTGACGAGGTCCATCGTATGCACCGCTCTAGAGGCGGTGAATCTTACGACATGATACTCGTAATCTGCCCGCCCGTCGAGGGCCACCACCCGATATTCCAAATTCGTTCCCTGTGCAATCTCACAGGGTTCGAAATTGAGAAACCCCATAAGAGTGGCATTGTCGGTCAATGCCACCGCTGCCAGCTTTATGGTCACTCGCAAAGGAACTGCCATGCTACACCTAGATGCGTCAAGTGCCTAGGTGAGCACGGCACTTCCGATTGTCCCCGTCCAAAGGATCGTTCCCTTTGTACCGACCTCCCCAGCTGCGTTCTATGCGGCAAACAAGGCCACCCGGCCAACTACCGCGGTTGCCCCAAAGCCCCTAAGGCCTCTTCTCCCAAACTGGCCAAGCGTTTCGACGCCCGCCAGCAAAGGGAAGCTCCCTCCTCTTATAGGATTCCCTCATCCCATTTGCCCCAACGACTAAGCCCTCAGAGGCCTAGTCCGTGGAGTTACCTCCACCACCAGCAGTCTTTCCCTGCCATGGTGCCCTCTCAATTTGTAAATTTCCCTCCCCCTCCCCCCGCTCCCCTCCCCCGCCTTATGGATCCCCGAATTCGCGCCGCCGCGCCACCCGCGCCCCCCGCGCCCTCTGCGACCCCTGCGCCCTCTGCGCCCTCGGCGCCCGCCGCGCCCCCCGCGAAACCCACGCCCGCTCCTAAAGCTACGCGCCCCTCTCAAACCACTCCCGTGGCTAGCCCCAACGCCTCCGTTGACTCGTTCAACGTCATCACCTCAACCTTCTTGGCCTTCGTCTCCCCTCGCGCAAAGACAATGGCCAACGAAATCCTTGCGGCTCATGGTAATCTCCTCCAGATCCAGGCCATCTACAATGCGTATCCCGATATTACGCAAGCCCTAACCTCCCTCGCTACTAAACCCCATTATGGATAACACGGTCTTAGCTAGGTTCAAACCGCGATCCCTAATAATAGGTTATTTCAATGCAAACGGCATTAAAAATCAACGCGAAGAGATTGCGGCTTTCCTCCGCGATCATCAAATAGACGTTCTCTTAGTCCAAGAGACTTTTCTAAAACCTTGCAACCGTAACCCATCAATAGCTAACTACCGGATAGTTCGCAACGATAGGTCACGTTGCCATAGAGGAGGTACCCTGATTTACTACAAAAAGCAGCTTCACTGCATCCCAATTGACCCTCCTCCCCTCTCACGATTAGAAGTCTCGGCCTGCCGCCTCGGCATGTCAGGCCACCAGCCGATCACTCTCGTGTCGGTCTATCTCCCCCCCGCTAATACTTCGGAGAATTTCCAACTCCTCTCTGACGACCTCTCGATTCTACTCACTATGAGTAACTCGCTCATTTTAGCGGGCGATTTCAATGCCAAACTTCCCTCCTGGAATAGTTCGGTAACTACTACAAGAGGCCGACATTTGTTCGACCTCTCCCACTCTCTGACCTTTGACGTCATCGCTCCAATGACTCCCACCCACTTTCCGGTTAACGTAAATCATGCCCCTGATATCTTAGATGTGGCGCTCCTTAAGAACGTCAACCTAAGACTAGACTCCATAGAAACTATTAACGAGCTCGACTCTGATCACCGTCCGGTAGTCATGAGATTAGACCCCCGCATAGGTCTCCGCGACCCAAACTCTCCCCCTATCACTAAGAGGATCACGGACTGGAAGAAAGTAAGCACTCAGCTGAAATCCAACACGTCCCCTCAGTTAGACTCTATTCCCGACCTGTTCAACTCTATCGCAGACACGACGTCCGCGATCGACTCACTCACTAATCACGTACAAACCGTCCTGAACGAATGTTCAAGGGAGGTCACAGTGACGGACGACCGTCACTGGAGCTTGCCGGACGATGTGCGTGCATTACTGACTGAGAAGAACGCGGCCGTCCGTGCCTACAGCAGCTTCCCCTGCCCCGCAAACAAAGCCCATATGCGCTATTTACAGAGATCTGTAAAGACACGCATACAGGAGCTGCGTGACGCGGGCTGGGACAAGATGCTCGGCGAACTAGAGCCCAACCATCTGGCATTTTGGGAACTTCAGAGGAAACTCAGATCCCCTCAATCTTCCTCCATGCCCCCCCTGACCCGTCCCGACAAGACCATAGCCTTCGAGGACGTTGAAAAGGCAGAATGCCTGGCCGACACCCTCGAGGCCCAATGCTCACCCAGCTCCCTGCCAGTAGACCAAACTCACCTCCTAAAGGTCGACGCTGAAGTCGAACGTAGAGCCTCTCTCCCTCCCGTCGATGACCCTGATTGTCCACTGCCTCCCGTCGCTCCAGACGAGGTGCATGACATTATCAAAGGTCTTAAAGCTCGTAAAGCTCCCGGTTCAGATGGACTCACCAATAGGGTGATCCAATTATTCCCTGCCCACCTGATAATGCTTTTGACTACCATCTTCAATGGTGCCTTAAGCAACAACTTCTTTCCCCAGTCGTGGAAAGAAGCCACAGTCATAGGTATCAGAAAGCCCGGTAAACCCAGTACCGAGCCCTCTAGCTACCGTCCCATCAGTTTGCTCAAGGTTCTCGGAAAAATCTATGAGAGGCTTATTTACAAGCGTCTCAGAGACTTCGCCGAGACCAAGGGCCTCATCCCCAACGAACAGTTCGGCTTTCGAACTGAGCACTCTAGCGTGCATCAGGCCCACCGCATCATTGAGTTCATAAGCGATGGTTTCCAACGCGGCTTTTTGACGGGTGCAGTTTTCTTCGACATTGCGAAAGCATTCGATAAAGTCTGGCACAACGGCTTATTATACAAGCTGTACCAACTCGGCGTGCCGGATCGTCTCGTACTCATCTTACGGGACTATCTATCGATTCGCGTATTCCGCTATCGCATTGAAGGAGCACTTTCCTCTCCCCGCCCCATTCGTGCAGGAGTCCCTCAGGGCTCCGTGCTAGCTCCCCTCATGTTCACGCTATTCACCAGCGATATTCCAAACCCAGGTAGAAGGACGCACTTCGCTCTGTTCGCAGACGATACGGCCATCTACTTTAGGTCTAGATACCCCGACAATATCGCCCACACTCTCCAAGGCGCAGTCAATCGACTCGCTGCCTGGTTTCGAAAGTGGCGCATAGAAGTCAATCCCGAAAAAAGCCAAGCGGTTCTCTTCTCGAAACCGCGCACAAGGCTTAGAGACCCCCTCCCCCGACCTCTCACTATGTTCGGTAAGCAGATCCCTTGGGAGAAGCGAGCCAAATACCTAGGTGTTTTCCTCGACCACCATCTCACTTTCGCTGAGCACATAAAGAAGGTTCGTTCGCGAGCCGCTTTCGCTCTCGGTAGGCTCCATTCCGTCCTAAACGCACGCAGCAAGATGTCACTTAAGTGCAAATTGCGAATCTACACAGCGTGTATTCGTCCCATCATGACTTATGCGGGTGCCGTCTTTGCTCATGCAAAACCCCATCATATCCATAGGTTGCAAACGCTCCAAAACCGATTCCTCCGTAGGGCCACAGGCTCCCCCTGGTATGTTAGGAACGAGAGTCTCCATCTCGACCTTAGAATTCCCACGATCCACCAATTTCTAAAACGCCTTGCAAAGCGTTACTTCGATTCCGCGGTCAAACATCGCGACCCTCTGGTTGTCGAGGCCGCCAGTTATGTCCCAAGTAGGATTAGCCGTACCCGCCGACCTAGGCACATTCTCACCGACCCTGATGACCCCATAACCCTCCTCCAGGAGAGCAATAGGGCCACTAGTACTATACACAGACACAGACGCCTCCCGTCATTCCGACCTCGCCGTCGAGGTCCTTTGCGATCGCGACCGCGCCCCCGAGTAAATGATACTCCTCCCCGACCCTTGCTCGATAACGAGGTGCCAGCAGTGGTTTCAGCTGTGCACGTAGCTTTAAATTCCCCGATTAATAATAATGATCAAAACTTTGATCCAGCCCGTCCCGTCTTTGATGTCCTCCCTCCGGTGACGCCCTAAGCCGAGGCTCGTACCCCACAGGGGGTGCCCTTAGCGAGCGTTCACCTAGCTTTTTAGCTTAGTTTTGTATGCCCCTGGCTGGAGGCTTTGAGTGTAGCAGCTTAAGGCAACCACAGGATTGACCGGTTAAGTAGTCATGACCTCAGAGGTTAGCTACGAGATGCCCTACAGAAAAAAAAAAAAAAAAAAGTCTGGTCACGCCAAGTCTGCAGTGGAATAAATGGGCAACCCCAAAAAGTTTTATATACTTTAACATCAGTCAGTTATGTCATCAGTTTCGGGGTTGTAAATAGTTCTAATTATTTTGATATTTTACCTTTTGATTTTTGCATAATAGATTATGTGTAATAGACTATGTCGTACTTATGCTCTACCTCCATACGATGATAAAACTGTATCAAATCCACACTGCATCGTGCCTATTCTTTACCAAGAATAAATCAGAATAAAACAAAATAACCTATCAAAAACAAAAAGACAAACAAAGTATCGTTTTTGACTTATGCAGACTTAGCGTGGTCAGATTCTAGAAACCACATTCCAAAGCTTTAAATTTATGAATCTATTGTTGTTAATTGGATATCTCTACACGACATCTTCTACTATTTTGCTGACGATTGGCTACCTCGTCTAAATCACTAATCAGTAACTTTTTCAAATATTTGTCTCAAATCCACACAAATTGTATGTTTGTTTCACTATCGTTTCTAGATCAGACAAAGCCAACGTAAACGAAAATCATTTCATCAGAACATTACTAACTCAATTTACTGAGGAAGAGGTGATTCTCATTTCGTCGAACAACCTCTGTTCTATATCATTGCGTTCCCAGAACATTTCAATCAACTTAACATTTTTGAGAATGTTCCCAAGATTTGTTGCTATGTTAAAGAGAAAATGTAATGTGACGGCTTTATATCATCCCAAATAAGATGTTTGAAATGATTAATTGAGTGTTCTTAGCATTTGGGACAAAGAAGATGATGTCACATAGTTTTAAGAAACGTATTGCGTAAGCAGCTTTCGAGGAAATAAGTTGTAAAAATATATAAAATGAACACAGTCGACTGAACTTCTGTGAGGTCGTTTCTCTTGAATTTCTAAATGATGATTGTTTCTGTTTGATTTTAGATGAAGCTTATTTCTGCTTAAGTTATTTTTATTGTGTGACTGAATTAAAAAATACATTTCGGGGAATGTAGCCTGATTTTAAGCCTAACCCAGTTTAGATGTTCATGAATCATTTAGGTCTTTGACTCAGCTAAATAGAATCTAATACTTGGATAGGAAATCTGAATCCTGGCTTTTTCTAGATACAGACATCCCTAAATTTGCCAGTACTCTTTAAGTTTCCTGGATTGGAGAAAATAAAACAACTCAAGACACTCTTGCTATAAACCTTGGAATAACAAACAGTTAAATTAACACATTTTTTTCTCATCAACACGAGTAATAACTGTCTGCTTCTTTAATCTTTATTTCCGAAATTACATTGACATTGAGAGACTTCAAATGAAACAGATCTCATCGGCCCTGTCCTCGGCCGAGGACACAGTCGGCCCTGTCCTCAGTCGAGGACACGTCGTGTTGTTGTTTATTATCGTCCAAATGTTTTGTATCACTGAGAGTTGTATCATATCAACTGGGAGTAAGCAAAGGTTTTGTTATAATGTTTTCATTTCGGTTGAGTGATCAAAGTGGACTTTGATGTGAGATTTTGGCAGTACAGGAGCTGTAAAGAATTTTTGTTTATGGAAAGAGATGGAATTTCAATTATATCAACCGTAGGTAGGTAATTGTAACAGTACCTTTTAAATCAAATGAATTCAGCAGCGTAGTTCAAAAGTGTCTTCTTATTTCTTTGACGCCTCTTGTTCTTTTGCAATGACGCTTACCACTTGAACTCACTCCTGCGCATATGTGAGTCAACAGAGGAAAACCAGTTAGTAATGTGTTTGTAGATATTAGTCCACGATATTCTGCCTATTTTCGCTGATATTTTAATGTAAACTTGCTATTGTTCACGACTTTGCCTGTATTAAACAGAATCCATTGGAATCAAATAGACTTTATTTATACGAATCCAATTTGGCTAGCAAAGTGGAACAAACTCTCATTTCCAGTATTAGTTACGATTAGCTAGGATTGTATAAGTTGAGTCGAAAATATAGTCATTAAAATAAAAAAATCCACCAGAATGATGGAAATTAATCCCCTTGTCAGTTAAATAACTCGAAAACCAGAGCTTCGACGTCATTCTGAAACTAGGTTCATCGTCTACGATCCAGTTTCGTGATTAGCCATTCTCTCTACTCTCAAACGGATAATTATTGTGATACTATTTTAGATACATTTTCACAGAACCCGCCGACAAGCGTGTCAACACAAATACCACGTCGTATCGCCGCATCGTCTAGCGGAGCGATGACAGCGACCGCTCCCGACCATGGCGACCGCTCCCGACCATTGTCCTCACTCCAATTCCGTATAAACCTTCATTAGCTTTGTTTAGCATCGATATCAACCGTATTAAAAGACCAACATCAAAATAACACGATTTTATGTGTCATTAACTCAAGCCAAAACAATGTTGGCTCAACACTGTGACACCAACGCGACAAAATACAATACCACCAATAGGAACCGCTATGTAAACAATCTGTGGTGTATCGAAATGGTTCGGCCAGAATGTTGGCGTGTTTGCCAAATGTTGGTGGTGACGTAGGCTGGCACCAGTTGGCACGAAGCGGCCAGTTTCAGTGGCAACCGCGCGTGCGCCGGCCGGACCGCCCTCCAGTTTTCCCGCCTAAGCGACCGCGAGTGACATTTGAAATTTTTTGAAAATCGATTTTCCGCGTTCGAAACAGTTTGGAATACCGCAGTGGTTTACTTTAAAACAGTCAGTGTTGTACAAGTGATTATGATCAAGTTTAATCGATCCATCGATACTGTCCTGTGACTGGATACGATTGATTTGTTTTCACCAGTGTCCGGTTTCCTCATCCGCGGAAGATTTTGCACGGACGCCATGGTAATATCTTTCATTTATTTGTGAATGCAGCAGAATTAATCTAGTCGTAAATCTGGCTTACCAACCTCGGCTGGTGCAAAGATCTTAAGCCTTAATACTTATTTATAAGTTTTATTAGTTGTGCGACCAACTGGGCGATGCATGCTGTTTTTATTGGAGTAGTCAACAAGTTGATGACACGTTAGTGTGACGTTTAAAAAGACTACGACTTTTTATTTGATTTATAAAAAAAAACATAACATATTAAATTATATTCTGCCATTGAGCAATCTATTTGGGACCTAATAAACTTGACTGTAATGTTTTATTTAATGTTACGGTCTTTTACATATTTGAATTATATCAATAACGAATCTACTGAAATAAAGAATCGACAGACTCTTTTGTTTTCGCGAATTCTCCTAATATTATCAATATCAGCGTTATTATCATTCATAAATTAAAGTAGGCCTCATCCAATAGCATTGCATCTAGGAGGCTTACGAATAAAATCTCCCTCGACCGTTTTCATCTTCAGTGATTGCAACCATTAATTCGAAAGTCTGGTTAAACACATTTTACTGATAATAATAAATCCTCTACTCACATTTAGTGGCCCATAAGGAATGTTCAGGTTGTTTGTTAAAGTGAAGTCATGTCACTTTCGAATCACACGGAGTCTATCCGTAGGTATTTAAACACTGCCCATTGTACTTTCTTTTTTATTATTTACTCAGCTCTATGTTGTGTCTCGAACTCGGTATTCAATAGACTAGCCTATCTTAATATTTAAAAAATTCTTAGAGAAAGAGGTACAGCAAACCTTTAAAAACGTTAAATCAGAGATACCTACAGCATTCAGGATTTTGTTTGGTTAAGAAACTCCTTCGGAATATTGAATTGTGGCAATTTATTCAAGACACTTCAAACCCTAATACATCGTCATACAAACAACCTTTATTGACTACATAAATGAAACATATTGTGAACAAAACTGCAACAGAAAAATAGACAAACTCAAAACCGTCAAAAGTTCAGCGGGAAATAAAGCTTCAAAGATACCTAAAGCTAAAAAAAACCATACCTTTACTACCATTGCGTAAAACAAACAGAAAAGATCTTTGTTCCGTTCTTTTAACAACTAAACATATTGTAGATCAAACGCGAGCAGATAAAGTCCGTCAAATAATTTATTGCTCTGTATCTGAAGAGATAGTGAGTGATTTACTTCGCAATGCGCGAGTACGTATTTTATTACTCTCTAATCCCTACGCGATAGTATCGATGTATAAATCGGTAACGCATCAATTCAATCGGTTTTAAATAAAATATTGTCGATAGATTATATTGATGGACTCCTCTATTTTAATGGTGATTATTGAATGTAAAAATAATTTATTGTTTTCAAATTAAGAATGAATGATGTTCATTTGTTTTTGTATCTCTGGTATTTTGTTTTCAAGTTCATTGTGAATTGTAGCTATTCAACTTGAACGATTCAAGTATTTCTGTTATAATTAAATGTAAACATATTTTTTTGTTATATGAAAAGCAATAGTAGACAACATAATGGAGAATGTCACTTTTATGAACCAATAGGGCGTTTTCTTTGCTGTTCGAATAGTAAGGTAGTTGCAAAATCGAATGTAGGTAGTTATATTCAAGATTTTCCTTGCGTTCGAGTTTTACGGAATCATATATCGCGTTAAGCTCTCAGTAACCTCAATAATTCTTGCTAAATGCTTGTGTTTAGGTGACTATTCTTGTTTAACGAACTATTAAAGATCCTCATCATAATATTTTTCTAATGTTTCGAAAAGCGCCGTGCCTGTTACATTATGATCACTCGTGTCACCAGCGTTAAGGACTTGGGAGTGACCTTCGACCGCAGTCTGACATTTAGAGACCACGTGTCTGCCCTTGCAAAGGAATCCTTCAGGCGTCTAGGATTTGTCTTGAGTAACGCTCGTGACTTTCGCAATCCCAGTATTATTAAACTTCTATACACCACTTTGGTTCGGAGTAAACTTGAGTCCAGCGCGTGTGTCTGGCATCCACATACTGCGTCACAGACACTGATACTTGAGAAAGTTCAGAAAACCTTCCTGAGATTTTTGTATCAAAGACTGTACCATTACTTTTCATTCATGTACCCAACGAACTATCTTCTGGGGATGTTGGGCTTCAATTCGCTGGAGGTAAGAAGGGGCGTTGATCAGCTCACGATTGCCTGAAAAACCCTGCACGGTCGCATTGACTGCCCTGAGCTCCTCGGACTTTTTTGCTGCCTATTTGTGCCCGGCAAATACCTTGGGCACCGTCGAAGCCGCCATCATAACCTGTTCGCACTACCGCTATCGAGATCTGTTGCTAGAGCTGAATCCCCGGTATGTCGAACCCTAAGGATGCTAAACGCCCTCCTGACTGCCGACCCTGAATGTAATGTGTTTGCTGATGATTGGAAGGAAATAATGCGTGCTTGTCTGGTGTTTTGTGAGAGACAATATGCGAGGGTGTCCACTGTTACATGTTAGTTTATGTTGTTTTTAATTTATTTAATCATTCAACCATTTACGCAAATAATTATTAATAATTTTATCCACGAATATCTTTGAATTTGAATTTAATTTTTGTACTGTATGTTACTTGAATGCTTATCTTATTTTAATCTTTATAATTCTATGTTAATTAATGTAATTGGACCTGTGCCGTTTTAATTAACTATAAATAAATAAAATAAATAATGGTTTACCAATAGGGTTATAACTAATGACCGCAGTCACAAACCATCATGTTGTGATCAAACGTTCATAGTACATGGTGGAGTACCCTAATTGCGTAATACAACACAATCACAATCTGTTTCGATTTGAAACAGATTGCTAATCCATTGCTTCATAAGTTGGAAAAAAAAATCAGTTCAACAACGTAAATAACGCAATGAATGTTGTTGAACTGTCAAAATGAAACAAATTAGGCATAATTGTTTACGAAAATAAGTTACGCAATTAAGGTACACAGGTCTTTTTCCATGTGGTAGCAAGGCTAGATCTCTGCTTGATGATGTAATTTTCTGTTATCCAACGTTTCTGTTTTATTGAAAATCCGTGCGTTCACATGTGACCTGCGCCAATACACAAAATAGCAAATGAAGTTATTATAAATTACGTCCATTATAAAGCGAGACGACTCTATCTGCCTCTCGCTCGCTCCTTCGTCATCTGTCATTGATTATCTAAAAATAAGATGCGCTAGAGTGTGGGAATTCTAGAATTTTTTGATACATTTGAATTGATAGACACGCGTCGATGTTAAAATAATGATGATTGAATAGATCTATTTAGGTTTATTTCGTAACAGCTTGTGATTCTAAACAGATACGAAAAAACTTATTTTAATTTTGGGTTAAAAATCTAAGGAATGTAACGTCTGATTGACGGTAGAGCACATTAACCTTCCCTAGAGTTTTGTAGTACCTATAACCTAGTAGCTATATTGGATGTTGGCTTCCAATATGCTTCAACACTGCATTATTACTATCATTAAATCGATTATGATGCTGTTAAATACAGATTTAGACAACAGTACACATTAGACTCAACAGTGAGTAACGTAAGTAAGTAATGGTTTATTACATTGTTTATATTACTATGTTGTTGTTCTAACTTATTTTACTGTTAGTGAAATGAAGAAAATGCCCGATAATCTTGATCTAATGTTATCAAAGGGAAGCGTGGAGCCGGTCGCTGTGGCGATGCTTAAAGAAGGCTAATATCCCGCAGTAGACGTCTTTCAGCTCAGATGATGATGATTGCTTTCAGAAAGCTGAAGTTCCAAAGCGTAGTAGGTTCCTGTGGAGAGGAATGGGCAAGAAATTCCACGGACACTCTTTTAAATGAAAATATTAGCTGAGATGATGATGATGATAGCCTTTTATTACTTAATTGAAGACGTGCAGTATATATTGTAGTAACCCAAGGTTAGGTCCCATTTTTAAAGTTAGACAGTCTTGTTTCTCCTACAAACGATTCCCTCAGTAAACATCACAATTTAATATTGTTGTCTGAATGTGGGTTACACAAACGCATAAGCGATAGCAGCGCCATCTGGTGTTGCGTTCCGTCACTCTTTGATCTCGAATCGACGCGATCCGCCGATTTTACGAGCGAATCAAGAATCGATGTAATATTATCGATATTTTATGCGCAACACTGTTCGTTAAGATAGTGTGTGTTTGTAATAGGTTTTAAGATCTGCGGGGTAATTGTGTAACACATGGCTTTCATTTTGACAGTTCAACGATTCATTGCGTTATTTACGTTGTCGGGCAGACAAATTTTTCGAACATATGAAGCAGTGGACTAAAAATATTCTTCAAAATGATACAGATTGTGATTGATAGCGTGTTATGCAATTAGGGTGTTGTTTTACTATTTCGTTGATTATTTGCATTTTGCATTGGAATATCATTCATTTTTAGGGTTCCGTATGTCCGAATGAAAATACGGAACCCTTATAGGATCACTCGTGTATCTGTCTGTCTGGCTGTTTGTCCGTTTGGTACAGCCAATTTGCTCCTTTTTTCTTGTGTCAATAAATAATTCTGAAGAAAATAAACAAAACAAAACAAGTGTAAATTCAACATAATTATTAAAAAAAAAACGTAACTAAATGAGACAGTTAGTGTGTTTATTATCCTGTAACAATCAAATAATTCTATTTTATTTATTAACTCAACGAACTGAAATAGAGATTCGTTCCAGTTGTCCCGTTTGTCAGACAAAAATATGCGGCAGTTGTTATTATGGGAAGTCAGCATTTTAGAGTCTGCCAGACTCTTAATTTTACCAAAATCATTTAATATCTTGAATATGTTTGACCCTTACCTACCAGGTACCAGGGTACTAGAAGATTGGCCCTGTTTCTTAGTGTTCTGTCTGCCTTCAATCGGAGACAAACAAAAAAGTATTGGCAGCAGAAATAGAGGTGGTAGCTGCTACATTCCTAGAAAAACTTTTGTAAAAAGAGGGTTCTACTATTACATACAACAACAATATTTTGATTTAAAAGAGTGTCTTTTCTTGCTCGTTCTTCTTTGGAATGATGGGCAACTAGCTTCATCTTTCTGACTGACCGACTCCTTGACAGTTCAAAAGTGCTTGTAAATGGTTTGAATGAAATAAATGCATTGAGTTAGAATACATATCTGAGACAGGCATGTTAAAAGCTACTACCGTATAAAATGTGGCATGTAGCCATGGTGTCATATTGTCAGCACCAGCACCTGACCGGCGCGTGTTTACAAAACATGGTGTCGGTCGCCTAGCTGAACCGATTAGCTGCTGTTACATGACGTCATAGTATTATATGTGAGGCTGTCAATGTGTTAGGTTCAAAAATGAATCAAGAATAATTTATTTGCAAGATATACCAGTTGTAAAAGTTGGTTATGTACTCAGTTCATATTTTGCCGGTTAGGTTAGCATGCAAATTAATTTTACATTAATACCTAATTGGAATGTTCTTATTTTAGCAAAATATACAAAATAAACAAATATGTTCTTCTGAATAAATAAAATAAATAGACACACTACAAAATTATAGATGTATGTTAAAATATATTTTTTCTTTGTGTTGCACATGTTCTTGTATAAAAACAATTGATGATGGTGTTGGAGTACAGTATTTAAAGGAAATAACCAAAATTCTTATTTTAGAATGAAAAGTTATCGTGACCACCACTGCCTTTTGAAAACCCAGTTATTTTTGGTCTATTCCCACGTAAGCTGTTGGGAACGAATTAACAAAAGTCAATCTTGAAAACAGATTTACTAATCAGATTTTTGATTTATCATCATTCATTCCAGTTCTGAATTGTCATCTACTTCTGAGGTTCCTTTCTTGTCTGCGTAGTCTTGACAACTTCCTCGTGTAAAGAGCTTTGATTTGGTTTTTCGGAACCCAATTTTCCTCGATAGTTAATGGGGCTTGTGGCTAAATAATAACAGTCGCATGGGTCGATCAAAAGTTAAACTAAGTTTTCAGAGGTCGTTCCGGGCATGGGTGACTATCTTCAACATATCGAGATCCGTCCGTGCCTCGGTAAGCACGGTCCCGACTGTCATTCGTGGATCTTTAACAGTCGTTACGGGTAGTCAGAAGTCCAAAAGTCTGACAGTCAGAAAGGCAGTTGCTCCATGTAAAATTCTGGTATTCAGCTGCATCCGGCTAGATTGGAAGTCGACCCCAACATAGTTGGGAAAAGGCAATAGGCGGGTTGATTTTGAGTTAAATGTTAATGTTAGATTACTCTGCAGTTAGAAACGATTGTGTTATAAGCAGATACCTACTTCCAGACTTCTGTCGCGGATAGCACGCCGAACTGAAACGACCGGACGAACGTCTGCGCATTGTTTACAGGCGATCGCTAAATGCGACCGTGTTAATGTGTACCTACTTGTTTTGTGTCAGGTCGTCTGTGTGTGTGTGTGTTGGTACATAATGGGAAGTACGGAAATTGTGTATGTGTGCGTAGATAACAATGCTTCTAAGTGCATGTGTGTTTACTATGGTTAAGCCTGCCATCCATCTTGCACCCCAAGTGCATACACTTTTAATCACAATTCGAAGGATTTCCCTTAAGGTTGATTTGTATAGTATACTATACACTAAAATAAAAAAAATATTCTCAGAAAACAAAATAATTTAAATGAAATTTTCTTACCAAAAAGTAATTTCAGAACGCACCTCTTTCAAATAATAAATAAACGAAACTATTATCTATGGTAAATTTGACAGTTGTGACGTAAATGTGAAACCATGCGCAGGAATCTTGTTCACGTCAAGGTAAAATTAATTATAATTTCTTATTTACTATAAAAATCGAATATGTGTCTTGTGCATTCAAATCACAAATGTATTGAGCTCAAGCTAATGCTAAATTATTTACGTAATAATAATTATTTATTTAATACACTTATTTTCATCGCTTTTTATGAACATAATCTTGGGTGTATAGCATACCATACGTTGCGACTGTTTGCTCAACAAGCATCTTATTTGTGATGTATATTATTCTATACACTGCCAACTAATGGGTGATGGTGATGTCAGTACTATGATTGACTTTGATCCTATATTATTACGTTTACGTTTTTTTACTTATCGACATTTTTTTACTAGGTACTTTTTCTTGCATGGTGTGGGCCTTGCTTTCATGCTTGCTTTTAACAACTTTGTTCTAGCCTGGACAGCGTGATCGGTGTAGACGCATCCTAGCGCTCGTTCCTAAATTCAACGCTACTTCCGACGTCAGTGATGCCACAAGCAATGAAGACGAAGTGAACAGTCGCGACTCATCCCCTGCTCCATCTATAAATTCATCGTTAGAAAGATTAGATTTCAATAGCCCAGATACATCCAGTAATGATTCCTATATAGAAAACTCAGATGAAAATTCTTTATCGATTTTCCATCCACACTTGGAATCCATAGATTTTCGAAGCCACGAAGTTGTAGCCGATGCCTGCGAAGATCCACCACCACTCACACCCGTTCTTTCAACAGTATTTCCTTCCGATACGCAATGCAATTATAATGCTATACCTTCTATCGCATCGCTACCCTCCTTACCATCAGTTCAACCGTCGCCGCTGGCGTCGATGCCACCATCTACATCAACACGCGTCCAAAGAAAACGCAGAGTTCCTATAGTTGCTGCTAACAGGGTAAAAAGACGAAACATACAGAAATTCAAACTTTATTTTCAATGGACCAAGAGAAGGTTTCAACATGTAGCTGATATATCCGATCAAGGCTTCAAGGAAACTGTCCCATCTAATTGGTCGGCGGTAGACTATTTCTATCGATTTTTCCCTGAAGACCTTATTGTTGAGGTAGCAAACAACACTAATTTATAGAGCGTTCAAGAGACTGGAAAGTCAATAAAAGTAAATAAAGAGGATATAATTGACTTTTTGGCCATCAATATATTGATGGGAGTTGTTGTTATGCCATCTTACAAGGACTATTGGAAGACCAGTTATCGTTACGGCAAGATTGCAGACGTCATCCCTACCAAAAGGTTTCAGCAAATAAGGCGGTATTTACATTTTGCAGACAACACGCAAGCTGACGAGTCCGATCGTTACTACAAACTCCGTCCTCTCCTTGAGCGAGTTAGAGCCCAATGTCTATCTATTGAAGAGGAGAATGCTTTCAGCGTAGATGAAATGATCATTCCGTACAAGGGCAAAAAAGCGGGTTCTCGACGGCAGTATAACCCAAACAAACCATGCAAATGGGGTTTTAAAAATTTGGTAAGAGCAGGTGTCTCTGGAATCGTATACGATTTTATGTTGTATGCAGGCGACGATACTTTTAGGGGCATCCAGTTTGAACCTGATGAGGAAAATCTCGGCATTGGAGCTAAAACGGTGTTAGCTTTATGTAAGACCATAAAAAACCGAGCTTGTGTCGTTTGCTTTGACAATTGGTTTACGTCTCTCGAACTCGTGTATTTGTTGAGGCATAATTATGGCATATTTAGTTTAGGCACTGCGAGAAAAAATAGGCTTCATGATGCCAATGCCTTATTGTTGTCAGACAAAGCTCTGCAGAAAAAAGGGCGGGGGGCTTATTGTCAAGCAACTTGCAATAAAAATAAAATTGCTATCGTGAAGTGGTTTGATAATAAGCCCGTTACCTTGGTTAGCTCTTATGTCGATGCTTTCCCCGTCGAAAAAGTAAAGAGATTCCATAAGGAATCAAAAGGACGCATAGACGTACCTTGCCCACAAATAGTGAGACACTATAATAGGCATATGGGTGGAGTCGATCTGGCTGACATGCTTATTGCCTTGTATCGGACTAGTATGAAGACACATCGTTGGTACCTAAACATATTTTCTCAATTATTGGACATATGTATCAACAACGCTTGGCTTCTTCGCCGCCGCCATTACCGATCAAGCAGCATCAAGAAAAAAGATGACCATCTCAAGCAGTTTCGATATGAGGTGTATGCTGGTCTTACAAAAAGCAACCGACAAATGGCGAAAACTTCAGTCCAGGATTCGGTGGCTGAAGAGAAAAAAATAAAGAAACCAGCAACTGAAAGGCCCATAGATGCCATCAGATATGACGCATTAGATCACTGGCCGGAACACACTGAGTATCAGAGGTGCAAATATTGTAAAAAAGGCCAAGCAAGTACTCGTTGTACCAAGTGTAATGTCAACCTTTGTTACGTGGATAAAAGAAATTGTTTTGTAGCTTATCATAAGCACTGATGTCATTACTTTATTATACTTTGAAACCATAATTTATCGTTGTATTATTTTGATCAAGCTATGTCAAAAGTGCATTTTGTATATTATTCTATACGCCCCTTACACATGCGATTTACTAACGTCGGGAGCAATGTATAGTATAGTATACACTAATTATCTCCGATTATCAGCTAATTCGATTTTTTACCCTATTTTTCCTACCCTTATTTTAGGTCTAATAATCATAATCAGGTATTATTTTGACGTTTTATTTCGATGAAACGTCGTGCCACCTTAAGGGTTAAAGAAATTCCTAATCCATTTCTCCATAGGTTTGAAAAATTCGCCTGCTCACACAAAGTTAATTACGCAATTCATGTTGTTGAACTGTCAAAATGAGAGGTGTAGCTATTGTACGTGTGTTACGCAACTACTCCTGGTTTCCCTGCATGAAGGCTTTAGATAGATGTCAAGATGCTTTCTGAAAAGCTTGAGTTTGCATGTGGATTTTTCTTAGAATCTGAGCAAAAACTAAATAGGCTTATCCGGTGCTACGCCGATAGCATGCTTGGAGAAGGTTGTTCTCTCTCATTGCATCAAGCAGCTAGTGATCACTATTCAGTATCCCTCTCGACTTATTTCTAAGAGACGCCTGCAGTCGCCATTGTTATAGCCAACGATTCTGACGGCCTGACAACAGTTGGCATTCAATTAATTGTGCATTTGTTAAAAATAATGAATTTTATAATTCACGAGTATTCATACTTAACTTCCATAATACACGTGTGTTTCATTGCCAGTATTTCTATGTGACTGATTATGTGGGCG
The DNA here is from genome assembly GCA_916610215.1 of Omphaloscelis lunosa. Classification (NCBI taxonomy): domain Eukaryota; kingdom Metazoa; phylum Arthropoda; class Insecta; order Lepidoptera; family Noctuidae; genus Omphaloscelis; species Omphaloscelis lunosa. The sequence goes on along the minus strand of OU744248.1, from coordinate 22,376,606 downwards.
TAAAACAGAGACCGTTATTACAAGAGTTGTTTCCAGCTGTGTCTCTCTGATCTTGCTCCTAAGGCTGCCAGGTGTACTCTAGTACTTGACAGGTGTTTAGATGTTATAGCTGAGCTGTTTATTCATTCGTACTGGTCATTAACTCCGGAACGACTGTTTGTACACGTAATGGTTTTAAGTGAAGCATTTCAAGTGGCCAGGTGTTGGGAAAATACATGGATTTTGACTAATGTAAGATTAACGAACTCTCCCGGAAAAATGACCGTCTTATATGGTCTTTGATAGTAAGTCGGTACCTTCAGGGCTTCTTCGAACATCCTAATTGTAAGAAGGTTGAGTTTTTATGTTCTGAGGTTAAGACCTCTCATCAGGTCATCTCGGCTCTTTCTGTAGGTGTGGAGTATTATTTTTAACATGTTCTTGTTTCCTCTGAACACCAATTCGCTTGTCAAACGCGGTACTTTTTAGAGCATGATTCTGTAATAAGCGGTGTATTCAGTAGAGGCTATTTTTGCAGACAAAATTTACGTTGGATTCCTTGAATCCAAGTATAGCAAGTCCGTCAAAATGGTTGTAATTGTAACTTCGTACAATAAGCTTTGTTTGAAAGCTACCGGTTTAGACTCCTATGATTTAGCACCTGTTGGGGCAACGTACGACTTGAACTTATTTATGCCTGCAAACGTTCTATTTTTACCCATAGTGATACTAAAACGCTCGACTGGTTTTGTGCTATGTGGCATTTCATCCGGAAAGGAGGAAGATATTTTCTTGTTCGGCTGAGTTTATTGTCAATTTTCCAGCTAGATTTACTTTGCATGTATCTATGTGTAATCGAAATGACAAATATGACCATATCAATGTCAGGGGCAGGATTTCTTTAATTTTCTTAATTTCTCGTGTTAAACCTGGTTCAAATTGAACCAGTAGTGGCGATACTTGAGTAGGTACGTCTGGCGTCCACTCTATAGGCATTCAGTTCTGCTACCTGGCTGACAGGCTTTTGAGAACACCTGCCGGAATAAAGAAACATAAATATAAAATAAAATCGTGGCACTCCGGCAGTGCCGACAGAAGTGAAAACTTGAACAATTTTACCGTGCAGGAAATAATGTATCGCGCGTTGATGTCTTTTTAACGCTGGTGTCGGTAACAGTGTCGCGAAATGAATGGTTTAGTCCCATCTCAAAAGTGCCCAACGCGCTTCAAGAAGTTGTTATTTCAAAAATAGTATTTGTTTTACCTCATTAAAATTCGGGCACAATTCGTTCCGGCTACATTTATTTTACGCTATATTCCCGTACCTACATTTAATACAGATTTATGATTTTTTCATCCAGTAAATACGCGTGGGAGTCGTGTATATAATTATGTTCCTATGTCCGCGTTGTCAATGTCGAGCGTTTGACATAAGTATAATTGGAATGGATCTGTGTTTCAGTAAGAAATGATTCTGAGATCATCAGTCTCAGGAGTATAATGGGAACAGCTGGTTTACTCCAGATTTCCTCGAGGTTGAAGCTAATCGAATTTGATAAGAACTTGACATCTATTAATTTAATAAATATAATGTCACTTTCGCAATCATTTGAATCAATTTAGAACTCGAAGATGTTGAAAGTCAGATCGTGGTTTTCTCTGTTGACTGAAGAGTTCTTATATCTCTTGTTCTCATTTCGTCCAAGATCTTTGGGAAGTAGCTCCTTTTCCGCCGAGTCATTTTCTTTCAGATTGCCTTTTCTTTGTATCTTACGTTCTTCATAAAGATAATCATCAAGTTACTGGCCTGACAGTGCACCAGACTTAATATTTTTGGCTTTATTTTTCTTTCATAACTACAGGTCTTTATGTCGTATAGTTATGACATTATAGATATTTCTTTATTTTACGTAAACGAGGTGAATCATCTTCAGTGACTAGACTATGACACTTTTAGCTTTCAGTCTGAAACTCTTTATTTAACGTTTGTTGTAATATTTTGTGTCACGTTTGATGCTTTAAATCATTTATTTCATTTTCAAGTTCGTTCTCTACTATAAATCCTGACTGTAATGTATGCATTTTCTGGTATCATCCATGCAAAATTTTGGCATCATTGATCATTATTCTTTTCAGCCTGTCTTCGAGTGAGTTTAGGATTTTTCTCCACCACTCCATACTTTTCTAGCTATCCAGCTATCCCCATAATGTCCTTTGCCCCATTCTGACTTTGTATGAAATTGGGGTTATGAAGAGTGATGAGACTCAGTAAATAGTCAAAAATTCATTATAGGTACATACGATACCAATGATTGAAGGAGTGCATATTTATATCGATTTTTATCAATCGTAAGGCCTGTACAAGTGATTAGTAAGTTACTTACTTACTAATCACTAGTAAAGGCCTTTTTTCCGATTGGACTAAGCGTTCGGACTACCCAGTCAGCCCGCTACCAACCTGCGAATTTTACTAATGGCAGTTGATGCGCTAATCTTTTTACTAACGGTATATATGCCATTACCCGTGAAGACCCCTATGACCATGTCGACCATTTTCGAGTAATTTGACATTTTATGTTTTAAAATGTATGCAATAAAAATATAAAATGTCAAATGAGTCGAAAATTGTTGACAACTGCATAGGAGTCAAAAGGCGTCATTTGGTTGTAAATGACCTCTCCTACATCCCCTTAATGGATGGCCGACGTATAACCATTAACCCTGTATATAAACTCAAATACTCGTAGCTCGAGTCCATTAGTCTTTCTTCTTCTTTTGTGCCGGACGAAAGAAGAAGAAAGACTAATGGAAATGCAATAATAATACGTATCTAGAACATCTCTAGTGACGCCTTTCAGTTTACGTACTCCTCAGTCCAGTGACTAATGAATGATATAGCTAGCTACAACGAATACGAAGCTTTGTCGCCAAACCAGAGATCTACTAATACAACGTTCCACCGCTAGTTAGTAATGCCCTTGTGGACACGCCAACAGAGCGTCGCGCGCGCAGCTTACGACAACAGCACTAATAATGCGATGAAGAGTAGTTTAACTTTGTTACGTCTTTAAAACATTTTTCTTATAAGAAAGAGTACTCACTAGCTTCTTGTTCTGCCTGCTAGGTAGGTAATCTTGTTGTTTACTTCCTTCTTTGCTATATAATCTTGCAGACTGTCCCTTTCAGTAGTATGTATATTACATAAAATAGTGGTCAGTCACAAATAAATGCTTTATTAAGTCAATTGAAAAAAAAAAAAAACAGTAGCACTCCGGGAGTGCCGACAGAAGCGAAAAAATGAAAAAAAAGTAGTATTGCGGTAATTAATGCGTTAATGCCTTTTACTCCATGCACCGCGGTAATCAACGCGTTGATGTCTTTTTAATGGTCAAAAGCTGGTGTCGTCACAGTGTCGCGAAATCAATGGCTTAGTCCCATCTCAAAAATCTACAAAAATCTCAGTCTCTCTAATAAACTGGATTTTTGGTAACTTTGCTAATTATTCATTTATATACTAAACAGAGTTGGTAGTTTATTTTCAAACAAGACATTTACATAATAATTATATAAGCTAACTGTCTTAAAATAATAATATGTACATGTATAAAAAAGGGGGACGGTATCCTAGTGCATCACAAAATTCGTCCGCATCGCCGTCAAAAAGAAAAAGGCCCAAAAGGCTGTTTTGTCAGTTAGTAAACTGAAGCAAATGCAGTTTAATCGGTTGATCCAATCAACCGATTAAACTACATTTGCTTCAGTCATAAGCCATAATGTATAGCAAATAGTGCGGTTACAGTCTATTATTGACTTAAGAGCTGTTACTAAATAGCCAATCTTGTAAACTTGATACAGTGTTCAGACAAAACGTCTCGTGCGGCTAATACAACTATAAAGAAAACGTGTGACAAACGGCTCTGCACCAAATTGTAATTTCAATTGTAAATTGTTGGGGAATGAGTATAAACTGCAGAACTCATTCATTTGACTGTGACCTAATATGCTTGAATCACCACTGTTTACATATGTACCATAGTACACAGGTCGACTTTATATCTACTACTACTACAATTTTTAATTATTTTATCTTTTTTATTACAGTCGTAATTATTCCCAGACACTCCTGTGTTGCTTAGAAGCACATGCTTCTCTAGAACTCACCCTTTTTAAGGTCTATAAACGCAGCCTATTGGAGTCCTTTGCTGAGAATAGCCCTCTTCCAAGCATGAGCCACAAGTGCCACAACTACCTTCAGCATCCAGTCAGTTCCTGCCTTCATTATAAGGTCATCTATCCGTCTACCCCCCACGTACTCCCATCTCACTTTTGGACTCGCGAATACATGGCAGTTTCTCTAATAATGATAATTTCTCGAGAATTCTTTAATATAAACATCCTGCCGTAACTGTTACCTTTCTACTAGATAACTAAACGAATTGTGATTAGTATAGGAATTGGAGCCAATACAGATATCAAATTAATTTTTGCAATATTACGCTCACGTAACATCTCTTAAACCTTGAACTTGACCTACTGCCTCCAACTACACAGTGTGCGGATACGCGAGGTGCTACAAACTTGTAGGCACTTCGCTCGGCGCGACACGAATGTTATAATCCGTCGCATCTGTCGACACTTCATGACACATTGTTGTTCTATGCACGCCTTGCAGTTTTTGGCATCTTTACGGCATTTGTACCTACGTGTTTGAATTAATTTAAAAAAATAATGTACTTTTTGGTGCTTTGAGTCATTGATTTTTCTCATTTCTTTAATTCGTGGTGAAAGTAATTAAAATCTGTGGTTACTCTACCTAGTTTTTCAAGAGCTAGCCATACCTATCCATAAAAGTGTTTCTGAAAACCAATGATTATGAATGCTAACTAGGTGTACTGGATTTCATAAGCTGCTTGGCCATCGCATCTGTAAAAACAATAATTTATTTGATGTTACTAGACAATATTTGGGTCTCTTTTGTCTTTCACAAGTATGACTGACAATGCTCTAGTAGCCAGTTCAATGCATAAATCATTACCACACGTCCATAACCAACACACAAACAGCTGACTTACTGCACAATCTCTGCCCATCCGACTGCATGATGCGTTTCTATTTCTGTCGTACACTTGACGCTTCGGAGAAGTCTGTCGTATCGCGTATTTATATAGACCGGACTGTGCCCAGGGCTCGCATGCAAATACGATTAATGACCCAGCTTTATAGCTTCATTTATGGGACAGACGCACGGATGGGCCTGCATGAGTATATTGACTGTGGAAGACGTAAAGTGAGCTGCTCCAGGCGGAGTGGATTCTGGTGATTTATGTTTCTTTACGGTATTAGATGTGGACATGGTTGAGATTTGTAATGGGTGTTACAAAGATACTCTAAGTGCCAAAATGTGATGCTTGTTGTGGGCTGTTGCTAACTGATCTTGTGTATCACTTATTGACGGTAGATCTATAATATATTGTTTAGTCTAGTACGTAGCCGCGTTTATTGAGGTGTCAAAGGAGTTGTTCAGATCGTCAAGGGTGCAGGAGAGGATTAGCCCCTATACATATTATCTACTACTAATAAGGCTCAGAATAATTGTTACCATTGACGGACAAAACTCTGTAGCCACCACGCATTGGTGGCTACTTCTGCCCATCCTCTTATAAAACCAACCGTTAGTAATTATTGCAATCCCAACCCAACCGTTGATTATCTGTCAACGCTCCGTTGGTGGGCTATTGTTAAATTTGACACCTCGTTTGTCATGACTGCAGTGTGCCAAACGTGGCTAACATTACATCGGTTGTCGGCGATGACAACACAGCCACTAGTAATATGACGAGAACCATCGGTTAGTTGTGTAATAAGTGTTTACTAACAGTAGTTGCTTTTGACTAAATAAATAGGTATAGTCAAGTTAGGTCCGTGGTTTGGACAAGGGACAAAGACAAAGGCTTTGTGACCACCATGTTACTTTCTTAAAGAGGATAGAAACCCCTTTTTTGATTATATCTTTAATGGATGGTTGATGAGGAAAATCAATCTTAGATAAAACTGATCATTGACATAGCTTCGAGATATTATAACAACCAATAAATAGATAGTCCTTGATCGGAAAACGCAAACCGAAAGCGTAGTTTCAAGCCAAGTATGTTTTTCATATTCCACTCGGATGGTGTCGCGGGCGCAGATAGGCGCATCCATTTAATACCCACAAGTATACCGGAATTTGGATTATTTGTTGTTACTGGCATTATTCCCTGTCATAAAGGACTTGAATGTAATTAGCAAAAGCTGTCTGTCCCTTCGGGAAATAAAGTTGTGGTTATTTATTTAGATTGAGCTCTTACGGACTCTTGTTGTTTTTAAAATACTATGTATTTTAATTTTAATAATAGTTTAACTGACATGCCTTTTTTTTGGGTGGGAAATTATCAAATAATTTCTCCTGCTCTGGGCGGAGCGGGAGGGCGTGTCAGATTCTTTCTGACTAAAACCTACCCGTGTTCCTTCAGTTGCCTGTATGTTGCCAGGGGCTACATTAACCCTTTCGGACAAACCCGCACCCCGGCAGGCATTGGCCCTATCGGATCTCTTAAATTGTGCTGACATCTCTTTGAAGCGCGCGTGGAACACAACGCGCCGTCAACCCGGGCCTGGTCCTTATCGGACGGCGAGCTACCCATTCCTCACCGTCCGGAGCCCGCGCCTACGGTGGCCGGGAATCTGCCTGGGATTCCCGATGCCCAGGATGACTCCTGCTGCGGTGAGGGCGCGAAATTTGCCTCTCACTCACGCCTTGCGCCTCCTCTTTCGCGAACATTACTGCTTCGCAGAAGGATGTGACGGCTTCCCAGGCCCTCTCGCTCCATACCATGGCCTGGACCAGGGCCGGACGCGAGAGATCACCGCCGCCAATCGCCTCCACGACTATAACCTTAAGGCGCCATCTCCTGAACGAACCTCCTAGTGACTTTAAAGTTTTATTTATTAACAGTATTATGTGACTGCCACCGTTCTCTACGGACTGCTGCCGTAGGCCGCGTGTTCGCGGGAGAACAGGATTTCTCCTGTTTTTCATGCCAAAGGACTTGATTTCGCCAACTGAGACTAACTGAGTGATACCTAAGTTAAGTATATCCTAAGAGAGAGAGATACCCATGTGATCATAGTTTTACTGAACATTTAGAATAGTTATTCTATTAGACCAGTTGTTATAGATTTAATGTATTTGGTCAATTTGGTTAAGTAAACAAAACAGGTACTACCTGTGACAACTGGTCGACGTTATATGAAGTAAATAAAAATTCGGTACTATGCTATATCAGTAGGCAATATATATTCTTGAAATCATATAAAATAAAAATGCAAAATTGTTTAAACACTTAAAACATTTTTTTCTCTTCTCTGACGTTTTTTCAATCAACAAACTTAATTACCATGGAAACCACATAATAAACTTCTTGCAGGTCTAAACAAAAAAGTATGTATATATTTAACTAGCTGCGCCCCGCGGTTTCACCCGCATTAGTCTCGATTCTTTGGGAATATCGGGATAAAAAGTATCCTATGTCCTTCTCCGGGTCATGGTTTACTCATTTGCCAAATTTCATCCAAATCCGTTCAGCCGTTTTAGCGTGATGCCGTGACCAAGGGAAATAGGGATTCATTTTTATATATATAGTTTTATAAATAAAACATTAAAACATTAAAAAATAATTTTAATATCGAACTGAAATATTACATGGAAATTAAATAAAGAAATTAAAAATAAAACACGAAATGGGCAGAGTAACAATGTTGGTAGGTCTACGACCAACGGTAAAAAGGGACGAGTCCACGCAAGCTTCTTCGTTTTATAGGGCGTGGCTGCGCCGGAGGGGAGTGTCCGGTGTTGTCATCTAACACGGCCTCTCCTGACATGGCAGCGTCCTCGCGGCCTTCGTCAGTTCTTGATGATGGACCAACACCATCGTCCTCATGGTTGAATGCTTAATCTTCATCGCAACCTGTAACCACGATGCACATACGTTAAGATCACAATTTAAATTATTACACAAGATAGCGAAACAGTTTTAATTCAAATAGCAGGGACGTTATGTACCGAACAACACAAATACTTTGCACAAAAACACAGTCGCACTCAACGACTCTTCATATCACAAGTAGGATTTATTCAGGTCATATTCCCACACCAAATACCATGCGCGCATCAGGATTTACATCGGTTACAGCAGGTCAACCATGAGACCTACTTCAGGTTTTACACTCGGTCTATAGTCAGCATGGGCCCCACCGACATCAACCTCGATACCTTCACCATGGGCTGCACTCTCAATAGTACAGTCCACAGTCTGTGCCACTCAAGACCACGTGCACTAAGGATTTACATGAGCCTCGGCACCCAACAACACAAAACAAACGCAACCAGTGATTGTTTGGTACATACAGTCTATAAAGTGTAAGCAAAAGCTGGGTGCATACAACAAAAATAAAACCAATGAAAGCTATCAACTAACTTTCAAAGAAACCATCGCATGTGTCGGGGTCCCACTCACCATGCCACAACACCATGTACCCAGCAGTTGCTCGACTGGTTTTGCCATAAGAACCAGCTAGCAATTTAAGTTCATACCTATCGTTAGGTAGAACACTCACAACCTTATATGGACCTCGCATGCCACAATCTAACTTTTTCTTGTACATCACTCCAGTTAAAAACAACACCCTTTCGAGTTAAAGCAGCCACGCAAGCAGTTTTAATTGCGTAGTTAGGAATATACCGCTGTAAATAGCCAGCTAGGCCCAGGAATTGGCGAACTTGCTTAATATTGCTCGGTCTTGGTGACCTAATCAAGGCATCAACTTTATGTTTGCTCGGTCTAACCTGACCCTGACTGATTATTCTACCCAAGTACTCTATTTCGTTAGTTAGGAAACTAAACTTCTTTAAATTTATAGAAAAACCGGTTTAGGTTAAAGTTCTTAGGACTGCGTCTAGTAAGATAAGGTTCTCTCTGATTGTATCAGACAGTAACAACACATCGTCGACGTAGACTAGTACTTTACCCGATTCAATGAAAGATTTCAGGGTTTTACCGATAGTTTTCTGGTCAATAACGGGAGCATTGGCAAGAGGCATTTTACAGTATTCGTAATGTCCTTCAGGGCTTATAAGGCAGTCTTGTTTATGGAGTCCTCACAGTCAGTGATACCATATCAAGTGCACTGAACCAGCATCACCCTTTAGCTTTACCTAGCATGTCTACATGATCATTAATCAACGGAAGCGGGTGTCTAATTTTAACTGTAATTTGATTTAGGGCTCTATAATCGACTACCATCCTGTCGGAACAGTCTTTCTTTTTAACGAGCAAGATCGGGCTAGCATATTCTGACTCGGATTCCCTGATTATACCTTTCTCTAATAAATCTGCAACTATAGCAAGAACGCGTATTTTCTCGTCATACGACAATTTGTATGGTCGGTAATAAATCGGAATATCGCTAGTCAATTTAATCTGCATTTCAGTATTCTTAACTGTGGTGGTAGCTATACCAGTTAAAAAGTAATCAGAATATTTGTTCAAAACGCTTAACAACTGTTCTCTATTTTGCCCGATAACATGCGTCGATATATTTTCGAAGACCAATGATGGATCTATCTGCGTAATATTATTCACGAAAACACTACTATGAACAATATATTGCGAGTCACCGGTACGAATGTATGCAACACCTTTCCTATTTAAAACATCGGTACCAATAATTACGGGCACGTTTAAATGGCTTTTATCTACAACATAAAAATCAACTTCCAACGTGATATTATTTAATTGTATCGGTAATGTTATCATAGACTTTGCTATAACCTCCATTCCGCCTAAACCTCGTAATAATTGGTGAGCCGGTTTTATTTGACATGAAAAGTGCTTAATTAAGTCCGAAATTATTAAAGATACGCCTGAACCGCTATCAATAAGTACATCGACGGGTATATTCGATATACCCGTCGCTGGGGCTCTGTCTTGCATAGGGTCGTAGTATGATGCTGAGCGATAGCCGATTTGCGTGGATGTGACGCATGCTTCCCCAACTTTTTTTAAAACTTTTTTATGTATTTAAAACTTTTTTTTTGCGTCATGTTTACCGCAAATAAACGTTTTTTCTTTCTTTCTTTCTTTCTATAACGGCCGCGATGACATCGGAATTTTTACGTTCACCCTCATTTTCGCGACAAAAATTAACGGAATTATTATTTCTTACACGTTCCTTAACAAAACACCAACTTTCCGTATGACCTATTTTTTTACAAAAACCGCACTTATCTGGACTGGGTTTTGTTGAAGCGCTATTCGTATTATTTTCAGAATTATTGCTTTGCGAATCTGATTTAGGACGTTTGGGACAACATTCGCGTTTATGGCCTACTTCGTTACACTGAAAACAACGTACCTTAGAATTATCGAAAGGTTTACGTTTGAACTGGCTATTACCGTAACGATTGGAAGCAATATGAACACTGGGTTTCTTATTAAAATTAGGCACACTACATTTTACAAAGCTCGACAAGTAATCCACTATGCTTTCGGGAGTTAATTTAGCATTCCTTGCGAACGCACGATCCTGTGGGTCGGTAATACCGCGTATAATAATTGCCGTTAGTAATTCACTGCTTAATCCTTTAACGATACGTAATTTCAATAAGGATTTACGCGCATATTCAGCATAGGTAGAATACTTGTCAGACTCAGTACACATAACATTGTAAAGAATGTTCGCGATATCGACAGACCGAGGGCACAACGATTTTAACTCTAATTTGAAATTAGACCATGTACGCATGGTTCTAGTCCACTCACTAAGCCAGTTACGGGCTTCCCCCTTAAGGCAACGACCTATGCGAGCAAGACATTCACTATCCTCCCAACGATTAAGCGATCGAGCTTTATCAACTTCATCGCACCACGTGTCGACATCATGAACACTCGGATCAAAATCAGAGACAAAATATTGGTTTGATCTCACCGGGAGTGTGATTATGGCGTCCAGGAAGCGTTCAGCTATGGTTTTAGCGTCGCTCTCCGTTGGCAACGACGTGGCAGGAAACTCCTGTGTCGGGGCGGTAGACACTGGGGGTGCGCAGGCAGGTGTTGTGGCGGGCCCCATGTCTGGCAGCGGCGTGCTCGGCATGACCAGGGTGTGGCAGGACCCCGGGCTCGCCAAAGCAGGTCGTGACTCGTTCCCACGCGTCCGCTCCTCCAGATCTTGAAGCCTCTGTAAAATCTCGTCTAACTTTTTAGGAGGCGAGGGAGTTCGTACACGACGTTTCCCTTTCCTCTTGCTATCAGAAGGCATTGTGTCTCTGCCCAACTTAACCTCAAAATTACTGCTATAGAACACATTTAAACAAAACTACCTCAAATTTATAGAATCAGAGATGGTATTCTAGCGGATAAGGCTTTCATATCCCACTTCTGATTTTATAAATAAAACATTAAAACATTAAAAAATTATTTTAATATCGAACTGAAATATTACATGGAAATTAAATAAAGAAATTAAAAATAAAACACGAAATGGGCAGAGTAACAATGTTGGTAGGTCTACGACCAACGGTAAAAAGGGACGAGTCCACGCAAGCTTCTTCGTTTTATAGGGCGTGGCTGCGCCGGAGGGGAGTGTCCGGTGTTGTCATCTAACAATAGATTAAACAACAATCAAACTAAAATGATAGCTTCTGTTTCACGAGTTAACAAAATCCCATAAATGACAGTCACAAGGATGGTATGGACGGAAGTGTGAAACTGTGGGGAAGATTAATGAAAAAATTATGACATGTTGTATGGATGATGGTCACTATAATGCGGATAATCTGCAACCTCAAGATACGAACATGACTATATTCCTAATCCCTTAAATCTCTTGAAAATAGTCACAATGTCAATATTACATGGGAATTTTAAAATCATCCCCTATTTTACCCTCTTGAGGGATGATTTTAGAAAAACTCTGATACACGTAACTCTGTTAATGTTACCAACAAAATAAATTTGAATTTTCATTTTCCTAACATAATTAAGAAATGAAGGTTCCCATAAAAATTTTCATCCCTTATATTCCAGGTTAAGGTTATTTTTGAGACAAAAAGTAGCCTATGTCCTTCCCCGCGATGCCATCTATCTCTTTGCCAAGTTTTATCGAAATTCGTTCAGTGGTTTAGGCGTGAAAAGGTAACATACAGACAGATTGACAGAGTTACTTTCGAATTTACAATATTAGTATGGATATAATGGATTTACCCGGAGGTGCTTGCAGCACTGCGGATGCGCGCGCCGGACGGGTGCGTAGGTGCATGCCGCCGCCCTGCACTGTTAGATCACTCCAACGGCTAGGACTAACCTACTCAAGTTTACCCCTATGTCACGAGCCGCACGTAATATTAATGTTATTACGGTATCGGAGGATATATTTGAGAAAACCTGCCGCAATTTATTCAATTGGCACAAATAATGATTAAAAAAGGTTTAATAGAATAAAAGTTGTCATGTATAGAGTAATTGTTATATTACTATAATAATAATTAATTTTTAATAATTATAATGCTTTGTAATTCTGCTTACAGGTTATAATCTTTTTTTATGTGTAAATTTGTGTACTTTGTGACTTATAACATCGCCTTGGATGAGTCTGTCAAGGTGTTATAATTGTGATTTAAATCTATATATATATAAATGAATCCCTATTTCCCTTGGTCACGACATCACGCTAAAACGGCTGAACGGATTTAGATGAAATTTGGGATATGGATAGACCTTGACCCGGAGAAGGACATAGGATACTTTTTATCCCGATATTTTTACGGGATCGAGACTTATGCGGGTGAAACCGCGGGGCGCAGCTAGTAAATAAATAAAATATGGATACTATACAGACAGCGACCTAGAATAATTTTCTTTCTTTTCGTGAGCACTCCGACGATAAGATGATAATTATAATACGTAACTAAAGTACAACTTCCACGCAGACGGAGTCGCGGGCACAGATACCTAATCTATACATGTCATATTATAAATTAAAGTCGCTATTCGCGTCTGTTTGTGTGACTGCGTTGATGTTACTTATTACTCAACGGATTTTGTTGCGTATCACCATCATTTAGAGAATTGATTCCGTATTATGTGTATGATACATTTATTTTAAACTTACAGTACCTAGTGGACCGAGCTCTGCTCGGATGAAAATAAATAAACATATTTTAACGTCCAGGTATACCAACGTTGTATCACAGTCTCGAGGCTCGAGATCGATTTTTCGCCCCCGTAATCCTCTTTATTGCAACTTTCATCGAAATTGTTAGAGTCGTTTTCGAGGACGCAATTAAAAATATTGCTCATTTAATAGTATAGGATTAATGTAGAAATCTCGATTTTTAAAAAAAAAACAACACGTTTGTTTTAGTATATGGCCAGTTATGAAACTAGAAGCTAGGTGTACGGTTCCAACTAGTCGTTTCCTATGGACAAGAGCGAGCAAGAAATTCAACGCTTACTTTTTTTAAATTAATTGTTTTTTATAATATTTTAAAATAACAGTGTAAATAGGTATGGGAGGACAGTGTAGGTCTTTCTATAAGTAACAGGTACTTAACAAAATAGAAAATAGTCAACAAATCTACAGTCCACTAAGCCTACAGCGTTCTCACATTCACAAAATAGAAAAGAATCTATATAAAAGATAAATAAATTAATAAAAATAAAAACTTATTTTAAACGCAATTGCATGATTGCTATTACAACTGTAACAAATCTGAAAAATTGTAATGTCAACAAAAGAGTTAAAATTAAATTGTAGGTACCTATATAATTTCAAATAATACGATGATTATTTAATTTTATTTATTTATTCAGTTCGGACAACAAGCAAAAAAAAAACATATTTTATGACAATATTTATGCCCACAACGGATAATATTCTATCTGCCACATTCGCTGATGACACCGCTGCACTTTGCACTCATGAAAATCCCAGTGTAGCGTCTTTAATTCTACCGAGTCACCTGAACAAAGTCAGCAAATGGATGGAAAAGTGGCGCATCGAGGTCAGCTCCAACAAATCAGTGCATGTCACTTTTACTCTGAGAAAGGACAACTGCCTCCCACTTAAACTTGGAAACGACGTTCTACCCCATCAAGATTCGGCAAAATACCTAGGCATGTATCTTGATAGGAGGCAAACATGGAAGCCTCATATCCATAAAAAAAACCCGACGAGTTAAATATACGACTCAGAAACCTAAACTGGCTAATATTCAGAAGGTCGCTCGTCACCATGGAAAATAAGATACTCATCTATAAAACTATAATCAAGCCGGTTTGGACATATGGAATAAAGTTATGGGGATCAGCAAAAACTCTAATGTGGAGATTTTACAACGGTTCCAGAATAAAGCACTCGAAACGATAACCAATACACCCCTATTTGTCAGAACTAGTTAATTGCATGACTACACAGAAATGAAAACAGTTAAGGAGGAAGTCGAACACAAAGAAAAAGCATTCAGAAACCGTATAAAAGCTCATACTAACATCCTAGCAACAGCGTTATGTGAACCAATAAATCACAGAAGGCTTAAAAGAAAACATATATGGGACCTTGTTCACTAACAAATCCTAATTTAACAAGAAACAGCTTCCTCACTGGAGGAACAGTTCTCACCTGTCAATAAATTGGCACACAAATCTGCTAAGGGCTCCTCAAGCAGTCGTTATAAAAAAAAAAGTGGTAGCACTCCGGGAGTGCCGACAGAAGTGAAAATTTGAACAAAATCGCCTTGGTGGAAGAAAAATACTTGTATAGAACGTTGGTCCGTAACCTTTTGCTAAATAAAGAGCACAACCGCATTTACAAAAAAAAAACTGCTTCCTAAAGTAAAAATACTTGCATAGAACATTGATCCGTAACATAATATAAATAAAGAGTACAATCGCGTTTACAAAAATGAGTTGTAGTCCCATGACTACAACTCATTTTTGTAAACGCGATTGTCGCCAAAATAAATGGTTTAGTCCCATCTCAAAAATGCCCAACGAACCCTTAAAGAAATCGACACGTGTTTCACCTCTCAACGAGGCATCCTCAGGATGACGATTGACTTGTCGCAAACTCGAACACGGCGTATTGCCATACCGACCTCTGAACACAGACTGAGCCAATCTTTTAAGTTATTGGTACGCGGTGGACCCCCGGGGGCAAAACAAAATAAATATTTAATTGTGTCTCATAATTAGTCATCTTGATAGGCTAAAACACACCAAAGACTCGGAACTTAATCACTTGCCAAATATGAAACTGCATCAACAGTATGGCTGTGAAGGTCACTCATCCGTGCAGATAATAACACTTGCTATATTTGTTCTTCCAACGCGACACTGACTATAAAAAGATCGCGAGCTATTCTTGTTTGACGGAATCCAAACACGGCACACGGGCGCTGCTGATGCGCCGCCGTAACGGCGGGCGCACATGCTCATAGTGACACTTGGCAAGTTGACTTAGCGATGCGATGTGTGTTGCTTCATGGATGGTAGAGATCTCTAATTTGGCCAGGGTGTTGTCAGGGCTCTTTCATATGTTCAGTTTTACTCTAAATGTGATATGGCAACTTCCTGCATAGGTTTTAAACCCCCGACATAAAAAGAGGTTTGACCGCTTTGTATGTGTGTCTGTGGGTCTGTTTGTGGCATCGTAGCTCTTAAACGGGTGAATTGATTTGAATGCGGTTTTTTTTTTATTTGAAAGCAGGGTTTCTAGCGATAGTTCTTAAATATGTTTTATCAAAATCGGTTCAGCTGTTTGAAGATTATCAGCTCTTTTCTAGTTGATGAATGGATGTGAGTATCTTCCACAGATCTGATCGATTTGAATTTGGTATTCTGTTACTTCAATGATTTATTTATTTAACCATTTATGCACACACATATAAACAGACAAGAAGAAAGGAACAGAAAAATACGTACAAAGGCAATGCTTATTTCTAAAGAAATCTCTTCCAGCATACCTGCGACAGGAAATTATAAAAAATGAGATGTAGACAACGTGTGTAACCGTAGAAGATAAAACAAAAACATAAATCAAAGAAGAAAAAAAAAAATACAATTTACTATTTACACAAACTACTTACAATATAACATACATACTTCTAAAATAAATAAAGAACATAGTAACCTTGAACTGATGCTGCAGCATCACCTAAAATTTGCAGGATACTCGAATGCCTTATCAACTTACAGCACAGGGATCGTGTTTGGGCTCATTGGAATGGTCTCAATGAATTGGTTATAGATACATAGATGGTGAACAGGGTCTAGTGAAGACTCTCAGAGAAGAGAAATGAGAAAATGTTTGTGTTGGGGGTTTTTAAATTTTAACTGTTAAAATAGTACTTGTTATTGAATTAATACAGTTAATCTCAACTATATCTTAGGCCGAAATCGAAGGTGAATAGAAGAATAGCTCAGTATAGTTTCAAAGTTCATTGAATCTTGGACCAAAGAAAAAGAAGAAGGCGTAGGTCCTGTTGCTGTATTAAGGGTGCACTAGTCGGTCTGAACCAGTCGTGTATTCCATAAACTAAATCCGACTTGGAATAGTTACATGGGACTAGGTATGCAAGAACTGCCATATAGTATCGATATCGATATATATCGGATATAATATATCGTCTATCTATTTTTAATAAAAAAGCAATATAGATTTCTATATATCGAAAAATATATCGATATGTCGGTGAAATTTTCAAAACAAGTTGTTTAATATTTTTTTCACAAAGATTACACAAAACTTTTTCTTTATTTGAGGTCCTCCCCTCCGTCTCCTTCTGGGAAAAGTTGCGTGAGCTCGTCCTAAATTGGTGTACGTTGAAAGTAATAAATTTTTTTCTAACAACTGGACTTCTCTTTGTGCCAGAAACGGTGATCACATCCTTCACAATGCTAAATAAATAAATAACTTTACTAAATCGCATGCCTATCAGCCACGTCACCAACGAGTTCGAGCCGTCGACTAGTGGAACCTTAAACTAAATAGTCATCATGATCAACAAAGGAAAATCAAATTCACTGGGAATCGCTATAATGTCCAAAGTTTGATTTGGCGAACTTATCAAGCTAGTAGCACGACTCAGTAACAAACCCCGTGTGAATCCAGCGCTAAGCAGAGTGGCGGGCGCCTGGCCAACTACGAGCGGGCTGCTAATTGAACGCCGTGTATTAGATGCAACCCACATATTTATACACGACATATACACTGTATATATATAAATGGTGTAGTATTAAAGATCATGTGACGCGAGCGCCATGATGCCAATGTGAAGGGCTCGGGGCAAATGCATCGTGGGCTTGACGATTGATGTAGGTACGAGGTGAGAAGCTGTTTTTTAGACTTAAAATGCTTTAAGGGCTATGTTATTACAGCTTAGATTCTGTTCTCTAAGAGCCTAGTTTGAATCCAGTTCCCTAATTGCGTAACATACTTTCAATCACAAATTCACAATCCGAGAGTTTTGAAGGATATTGTTAATCCATTGCTTCAATGGTTTGAAAAATTCGTCTGCTAAACAACGCGAATAACGCAATGAACGTAGATGAACTGTCAAAATGAAATTCATTGCGATCAATTGTCATTTTATGTAGGTTAGGAAGTTGGACCGCCGTTGCCTGTAAATGACTGATATTGAGTACTTCAGCTGATTTAAGTCATGCCAGAAACCAACTCTAAATTATATTTTCTAGACTGACTAGAGGTCTGGTAAATAATAACACAGATGTGGTAAAATCGAAAAAAAAACTTAAGCTTTATGAAAAACTCGATAAGCGTTGCTGAAACTTAACTTCCGGCCTCCGGGACAAGCAGCGCTTTTTATAGTAGAACAAAAATCAAAGAATTTTGAATCAATCTGATTAAAAAAATATAAATTGGAAGGAATCTCTTACAAAAGCCGAATCTCCAACTCTCTCAAGTCTAATTCCAAAACCGAACACAATAGAACAGTAAAGTAGGAAGAGGTAACAAATCAAACAAATCGTTTAGGCAAAACTGTGGAGGTGGTCGTGGTGGGCACTCCAGTAGTAGTCAACTGGCAAATGAGGGTATGACGTCAATGATGATGGCAGCGAGTAGCGGTGTGCTGGCTCGAGTGGTACGGTACCAGTTGTAGCGGGGAATATAAACGTTGTAAGACAGTACCAATTAACTGTTAATATTAGTTTGAATGGCACGAAAGAGAAGATGGTCTCTTCCCTCAGGAAGGCAATTTTGATCGTCAAAATTTACAAGAAAATAGAATTGATTCTAGGCGCCCCCTTCCAAAAGTTTCGTATGGAGAAGAATGGGCAAGAAACTTAACAAGTCGTTACTCTCTTAAAATGTTTTACAATATTTTTAATTAATTAATTATTATAATTAGTAGCTGAGCGACCGAGCTCTGTTCTGTTGAAAATAGAGAATGCTCATTTGACAGTATAGGAAAGTACATACTAATTCCATGCTACCATGTCATTAATCTTGTTCTAAACTTTGGGCGACCGAGCTCTGCTTGGGTGAAAATACGGAGAAAGCGAATTTTCCCAGATATGAGACCTAGCTAGATCGATTTTTCGCCCCGTAAACCCCTATATTGCAACTCATCGAAATAGTTAGAGCCGTGTTCGAGAACGTGAATACAAATTTATATATACAGAAATATTGCTTGTTTAATAGTATAGGATATGAGAAGACGATGAACCTAGAATATAATTACTATACTACAATTAGCAGTCGGCAGAACAAGGCTGTCAATGATAATCATGATTAGTTCGTGTGCATTTACTTAATGTTGAAGTTTGGAGAATGAATTAGGTAAGTATTGTATTCTCAAAACAAGAAGAACTTATTTGAAAAATATCAAGACAAAGATGGAAAAACTCAAAGGTGTGTGTTTTCCAGAAGACCCTACATTACAGAGTTTAGACGGTAATTATACATGTAATTAATACAATGGCATTGTTAATTGTGAGTGGAGTTCGATTGAATTTTGTTTCAAAACATTTCCTATTATGACTTTTAATAACACTTTCACATGTTACAAGAGCGTTAGAAATTATAGATAATGTTGCGTAAGTTAAAATAATAAAAATTAAATCAAATAGCGAGTTTTCATAAACTCCTCGCCGATTTTCATCGCTGCCACAGCAACCACACAAAATAATGTTTGCTGCATCGAACGTTTATTAGCGATCGTAAACCCATTTCTAGAGACCTTCGGCCACTATCTGTTCAACATTATGTTGTGTTCAACATTATGCTGTGTGTTCAACATTAACGTAGTACAACAACACAAGCACAATCAAAACACTTCCAGTTTTGATTGTGCGTGTTGTTGTTGACAATGGTATTTGATGATTTCGTCTTAAGTTCCTTCTGGTTAATATATTAATGAGCTGTAGGTATGTGTTTTTCTTGTATTGCATGCACTGACTTGACTTGTGTTGCTTGTAGTGCATGGTCCTTCTTCTAATCAGTTCCGGATTAACCACGTAGCAAGAGTAGCAATTGCTACGGGCCCCACGCAAAATTGGGCCCCGCGTATCCTTTATATTATCACATCCGCCTGATCTGAAAGTTTTTAAGAATATTGTATTTACTTGGTGTCACAAAAACGTGATACGTAACACTTTTTCCAACTAAGACAATTCACGTCAGACAATCGGTAATATCATTTTTAACATATTTCTAAAAGTTGATGCCAAATAAACGTATTGAGTAGGTATTTAATTTATTTTCAAATCCTTTTTTACTTAAGAACCCATATCAGATCAAAGGCCACTCGATAACATTTGCGACGGGCGCGCTTCGTTAATCCGGCACTGCTTCTAGTAATATATTTTTTATGTAGGTATATAGTTTTTGATTTTTCACAAGTTTGTTGTATATGTTACTTGATTGAAATACTTCGAGTTTTTAACATCGGACAGCACCCTGAAGGTTTGAAGGATATTTCTAATCCGTTGGTCATAGGTTTAATAAATTCGTCTGCTCAGCAACGTAAATAACGTAATGAACGTGGCTGAACTGTCAAAATGAAAAAAAAAAAAAATGTGATTAATTGTCATTTTATGTGTGTTACTTCTGAATAAAGAATTGTCCCGGTAAACACAATTTTGGTTATACTTATTGCCTTCAGTTCTTACAAATAATCAATCTGTCTAGCCTTTTCCCAACTATGTTGGGGTCGGCTTCCAGTCTAACCGGATGCAGCTGAATACCAGTATTTTACATGGAACAACTGCCTATATGACCCCCACAACCCATCAACTGGTTAATACGATACCCCTTGGTAAGACTGATTGTCAGAATTTCGGGCTTCTGACGACCCGTAACGACTGTCAAAGAACCGGGACCTACAGCTTAACGTGCTTTCCGAGGCACGGAGGAGTCTCGGTATGTAAAGATCCCTTATATATAGTTACCCATCCACGGACCAACCCCGGCAAGCGTAGCTTAACCTTATGGATGGACCCGTGCGGCTGTTATTACTTAGACACGAGCTCCTTTTTAATAATAAAATGCATTATTTTTCCAAGTTTCCATAATTTTCTTTATTTTAAGTGCAAAAGTAAAGTGAAACAGATTTATGTGTCGTAAGCCGTGATCTGTCCAGATTTAATCTTAGTTTAGCTTCTAGGAATTGTTCAAAAATCTCCTGAATGGCTAAAGTAAGCCGAGGCGTTTCCGTTGAGTGAAATATGTCTCAATTTATATGAAAAGTTGTTCTTTTAATAAAAGTATGATCGATGACCCGTGCTTATAAACCACTTTGTTTTCAAAACAAACAATCGGTAAAGTTGGAACCGATTCGTTGCTATGATGTTGTGTTGGTAGCCAATTGTACAGGCGCGGAATAAAAAGTTCAGTACTAGTGCATAAGGAGTGCGACACGAGACACATTTTTTCGAATACGTAGCTACTGCGAACACTATACTATACATACATGCAAAATGGCAGTTCGAGAAGGTGGAAAAAGGAATGTTACTTGTGAAAATTGCTTTTAACCTAGCTCAATGTTTTCTGCCCACGAGTGTACTAACAGATTTATTGTTTTAGACAGTGATAGATTAGGATTTTCGATTTTCATTGTTTCATCTTTCAGCATATCTGTGAATTCATTTTTATATTCTATTTCAAATTATTTTGATTTTCAAGTGATTGCTCAGATCTGTTTAATTTAAAGTGAACGACACATTTCTTTAACATTCACTGACCTTTTCAGTGTGACCTTGGCTGATTTTTGGATCTATAGATTTTCCAGAGTGAGAAAATTTTGATTGTAAATGGTTTTTCGGGTTCCAGTCAAATGTTATTATGGAATAACCACTACGTTCATCATAAATATCACCAAAAGCAACTCAGATCAAATCAGAATCGTTTATTTGCATACAATGTGGTGGGTACAAAAGATGTTATATATAAAATTCAGTGCAAAGACACATCCGATACAATATTTTTTTGTTAGTTTAACAGTAACATACCATTATAGACAAATGATTAAAAAGAAAACGGTATTAAATTCGAAATTAAAGTCAATACCAATTTGAATTAAAATTTGAAACACACATTACATAATATATTTAAGTAGGTAGCGACAAGGTAACTAACTTACCAATATATCTTCAATAGCTAAAAACAACAACAAAAAAGTTACTACAATGCATTCCTGAGGTTTAGAAGTGACATGATTTTTTATTGAGAAATTCACTCACTGAATAAAATCTCTGCAATACCAATTTTTTTTTTCAAAATCACGCATTTTTTTGTGAGGTTTTGTTATCCAGTTGGGTAATGAGTTTTATATAAGTGGCGCCATATATACGAAATAGCAAATGTAGCTTTATAATAAAAATAAAGTAAATATGTTTATCAAAACAATAATATCTCATTTAATTTGTCTAGTCTGAGAATATCAAAGCGTCTTGAGAGTATCACCTTGGGTGTCAAACGGGAGCGAATAGTATAATATCTATTAATACCACAAATACTACTGTTCAGTTGATCAATGATACACGCATCGCTACATGTGAACAGAGGGTAGGGTTCTCAACGTTACTTTTAATACAAACAGAATACCTAGTTTACCTATTTAATAAAGCCAGTTTTTCAATACTTAGTAAGTTCTTGGCAGTCTAGGTGTGATAAAGATCAGGTCAGTGGCAATTTTTAGGACTTATGGCATTTTATGTAAACTTAATATATGTATAGTACTCGCGTAATGAACTGACTCATCGGGCCATAAATGTCAGTAGCAATAAGAATGTGCCACGCCTTGCGTCTTATAGATAGTTTGCTATCTGTTCTATTAGCTCCATAAGTGCGAGCTAGACAGACTTATAACAATGATTAATATAATGATTAATAACAATATTATGCTCGACGACTCAGTTCTTAACGCGGCGACAACTTTTGTAGAGAACAAACGCTACAAGACAATCGACATCAATAGGTACAACATCCGTTCCCAGTAACAGCAACAATCAATTAACTCAGTATATCACAGTCATCCATTCGGAGTCACCGAGGCCTATGTGTGTAGCAGACACTGGCTGGACATATTAGGCCTTTCTTTAGTTGCGATAAAATGCCCGGACATATTTCACCTTTGCCACTTGTTAAGCCATTGGTCCTGCACCTGATCTCTTTCCGGTCGTGTCCGATCCTGCGCCTGATCTCTCTGCTGTCGTGTTGGATCCCGCGCCTGGACTCTCTGCTGCCGTGTTGGATCCCGCGCCTGGACTCTCTGCTGTCGTGTCGGATCCTGTGGCTGATCTCTCTCCTGTCGTGTTGAATTCTGCGCTTGATCTCTCTCCTGTCGTGTCGGATACTGCGCCTGATCTCTCTGCTGTCGTGTCAGATCCCGCGGCTGGACTCTCCTGTCGTGTCGGATACTGCGCCTGATTTCTCTACAGTCGTGTCGGATCCGGTGACTAATCTCTCTGCTGTCATATCGCGTCCTGCGCCTGATCTCTCTGCTGTCGTGTCGGATCCTACGCCTGATCTCTCTCATGTCGTGTCGGATCCTGCGCCTGCTTTCTCTCCTGTCGTGTCGGATCCTGCGCCTGATCTCTCTCCTGTCGTGTCGGATCCTGCGCTTGATCTTTCTCCTGTCGTGTCGAATCCTGCGCCTGATCTTTCTCCTATCGTGTCGGATCCTGCACGTGATCTCGCTCCGGTCGTGTCGGATTGCCGTCCCATCCGATTATGAGAGTGAAGGAAGGCAAGCGGCTGTGTCTGCGCACACACTGCTGCGCTTTAATATCTCCCGCGTCAATAGCTGGCTAGTCATCTATATATTTACAGTTCGGCAGCCCTACCATTGAAATGGCCATTCGTGTTGGTATTAAATCCGGCGAATATCTGTTTGTGTGACTCAATGTTGGCGGCAGACGTCCGCGCATCAGGAAGTTGTAACACAAGTGTTGGAAGATGAGGGCACATGGTGAGGAGGGATAGGGAAAATGGTTAGGAGTTGCGATGTTTTGGGTTTGGCCAGCTAAGTAGATGCTATGAAAGCTGTGTGAAAAACTCGGTATCCAAGGGGGAGTTAGAACTTGTAGGCTAGGTGGCTCTTTTTAGGCTGGTGTTCAACAACTTTCATAATATGGAACTCTAATTAGGTATAGTTATGGTTCTATTAGTAAAGAAGCACAAGTTTTAACAATGCAAATAAGCGTTTTTTGTGTTGGGACTACGTGCGAATAGAATTTTGAATTTTCCGAAATTAAATTATCTTTTAAACTTTTTACCATATCATTGTCAGTAAGTTTTAGTTTAGACGTAACGATTTACAACAAATTGAATAATTGTAGACTGTATGTAGATAAAGGCTACAATCATTTTCGTATTTAGAAATACAAGAAAGGGTTCATTGCTTGCTATACAGCCGTGTTCTCTGAGTCACGATGCCAAGAGTAAATCGTAGTGATGTTTTGAGCACACTTGAGCTGCCCATCTTGATCCAATCCCTTACCACACCCACGAACATGACGATGCTATTTATCGCACTATTCACAAAATAGAACAGATATTGAATCGATTTAGAATGTACACGAGTAAATCATGTAATAGCAAGAAGTTTGTGTTTATTTTAGATCAGTTTATAAAAGTAAAAACAGACAATTGGCGAGCGTTCGATGTAAACTGTTGTAACTCGATTAAAATGTGTTGTGTATAGTCATAAGCGCTAATATGAATACGCTTAAAAACATTAAAAGTGATTTTCTTCTACTGTATTGTGATTGTAATTTTATGTTGGAATGAACATTAGTATTTTGGAATCTATATAATTGTTGTAATCGTAACCCACCAAATATTTAATGTAAAGTAAGGTTTCCAAGGCTTACATAGCGTTTTCACTATTAAAAAGTTATCAGATTTAATGTAGAGCCAAACCCCTAACTCTACAAGGCTTAACTCTAGAACTAACCAAAATGTAAGAGACATTTTGGTTAAAATGTACGGCCGCACAGAATCCTATGGGCTTATGGTAAGAAATTAAGTCATTGGTTAAAATCAAAATATTTATTTGCGTAAGACACGGTTAATGTTCTGTCATGCAATCGTTCAATGGAACGGTCCATTATCTTGAGAATTTCAGCTCTCTAGCATTATCCAGGCCGAAGCTATGAAGGTTTGAAAATACGACAAAACGCTTCGAGAAAAGGTAGGTAGAGCCCCTTTTTGATTGCTGTTTGTTTTTGGCTCGTCTTGGCGGGCGCACTGCCGTGCCCCCAGATTCTACGAGAAAATCGGATTTGAATTTTGCTACGTGTATTTGTGCACGTAACAGTACATGTTGTGTTTGTGTTATCGATGAAGTAAATGATATTGTGGTTGTTATTTATGTCAGTTTATGTTAGAGAACGTCTGCTATCTCGTGATATATCATGGACGCATGCACGCAATAAGAAAGAGGTTATCCAATACTAAAATTATGCTTGAAGATTTTGCTCTATAAAGGCCACTGTAGATGATATTTTGGGGGATGCAGTAAAGGTGCTGCTCCACAGCAGCACACAGCTAAGCTACGTACGTGTACTGTAACTTCGTTTTATAAAAATGTAGGCGGAATCTCCCACTGCGACCCACGCTCGCTATGCACCAACACTTTGCCACAGTATAATAAATTAAAAGTATTATGACTCAGCAGTGACCTTGAAATAATTACCTACCGCCGCTCGATAGGTAAACCTTCCGCGTCCATCGCGTCAAACGAAAGAGCCGCGCAGCTAAGGCGGCGGTGGCGGACCTCTCCGTGCACATCTGCGTATCAGTGCACTGTCGACTAAATTTCAGGCATTTTCACACCTAGCCCTTCGAGGAAACAGGCGTAAAGTTATGTGTGTGTGTTTTGTAAAGAAAATTTTAGGTGCTTCGGACTGTTAGCTGGCATGACATCTTGTTTATACAATTAAAGCAGAATATAACGATGGCTTATTCCGCATCAGTCGTAAAAGTCGCCGGTGAGAAAACAATTTCGCGGTCAATTTTACGGGTTCACATATAAAAAGATTCAACCTTCAGCAATTCAGTGTGTAAGACAAGGTTATGAAACTTCCGCGTACATCCAATTGAAGTAAGTAGTGTCTATAAATACTGTTCGGAAATACGAGAAAAACAGTACCTACATTAGATAAGTGTTTTTTGTTATTTCGAACATGTGAAAATCATCATTATCTGTCTAGCCAAAGTATGTTGGGGCAGCTGAATACCAGTATTTTACATGGAGCGACTGCCTATCTGACCCCCATAATACCGTGGTACCCCTTAGCAAGACTGGTTATCAAGGTTTCGGTCTTCTAGCTACCCGAAACTGACTTTCAGAGATCTACTCATGCCAGCCGGGACCGACGGCTGAACGTGCTTTTCGAGGTACGGAGGGGTCGAACTCGACAAGCGTTGGTTAAGAACCGGCTGGCCGCTGGGCCGAACTCGTTGGTGGCGTGGCTAATATGCATGCTATTTAGTAAATTTATTTAGTTTTATTTATTTAGTATTTATTTATCTACTTTTTATTTATTTATTTAGTGAAATGCACGATGATTTATAACGAAAACGAGCGCGTATAATTTCATGAATAGACCTTTGGGAGTTTAGATATTTATAGGAAAAACTACTAGATGTATCTAATCAAAATAAAATTATTTGAACTTTTGAAAAAATTACCTATGCCTGTACGGTTTTTTATTTTCCATTTTTATTCTCCATAAGTTATTAATTTGTTTATAAACGTAAATACGTTTTGTTAATGTTGCTCGTACTTAATAAAATATTCAGTCTCGTTTACGCCCAAAGATGAGTTAAGATTTGTGTTGAAATATGGTTGTTTCGATGCTAATAACTTCCAAACCATTTTTTTTTCGATTTTGTTTCAATACATGCCTAGATACGAGACAAATTGATATAATTTTAAATTATGAACGTACGCCATCAAACAGACGAGTAATCACCAAACTACGTTTGTATGGAAGAATGACCGGAAAGCGTAACCTTAACTGAACTGAACTAAAAAATTGACTTGTGCCTTTGTTATTATTTAGCCACGGCTCTATAAGATCAAGTGATGTAAAATAATTGTATAAAGATGAGAGGGGCTTTGATCTCGACCTGAAGCTGAATTACTTTTGCTTGTATCGAAACGTTTCGGGTGTCAAGCGATATATCTACAAAAAGATCTGTCATTTACGGGTGAGTCGCCTCATTTGTAACCGAACATACGTATTCGTGTGTTCGTGACGTCATTGCGAAAAGTTTTGATTTATTTTATGAACATAAATCATGAAAGTATGGCATTTAAAAGGACTTATTCCAACAGGTCTTCAGAAGACATAATTAAGTATTTATAGCGAAAGATTATTATTGTTCCTCTTTTTCAGACTTTGATCACCCAACGTGGACTATTAAAAGTATGTAGATATTGTGTTACTTTATTAAATAAAAGTTTATAACAGTCTTAAAGTAAACCCCACAAAACCGTTTTAGCGTTTTCATTATTTGTCTGTGAGATTGCTACTGCTACACGGTTTTGTATTCAATAATGATTATATTGTATATACACATTCGTTCGTTTACGTATAGTTGAGAGATATTATCTGGACAAGCTCTAAGCTCGGTCTGACGCAATTACAGTTGATAACTGCGATATGTAACTCTAATTGAAGGAACCACAAATAAATATTACGTGTAACTGTTCGCTAAGCAGCGTTTTCAGAATTGTTGGTGTTTTCGGTTGGAATTAGCTTCATCTTTCTGAATTACCGTTTCCTTTGACAATTCAAAAGTGCCTGGAAATGGTTTAATTGAAATAAATGTTTTAAGATTTTTTTTTAATGCGTTGTGAAATGTATGAATTATTTTATGGTTAAAGTCCTTTAACCTTTGAGTCCTGATGTAACAAATTTAGATTTGGAAACATAGAATATTGAATCATTAACGGAATAGAAAATTAGAAGGAAGGAAGGTGGTTGGTTCATCAAGAAAAAGATTAATTTTATTCTTGGTATTCCAACCATGTCCTATGATCCTACGATCTTCTGGAAATGGAAAAGCAAAATTAATTGAAATCGTTTCACTTCTTGATTCCTGTCAAATGAAATAAAACAAATCTATTCAGTACTATACTCCATTTGAAATAAGATTAGACATTTTAAACCTTTTTTCCGGCCGTTCAACCGATTATGACTTGTATTGCGTTGGTGGCATGACAAAGGGCAGCTGCAGTAAACAATCGATATTGTTTTACCGGTGTAAAAAAGGTTTGTTTAAATGTCTAATATTTCCAAATAATATATCTAATTTGAATACTATGGTAATTACAAGTTGTGTGCTTTTACACGTAACAATATTTATTTCGTTTATTAAGAATACATTATTACCGGAGCAATATATGAAAAGATTTAGGAGTAGCGCTGATGTGTTTACCAACGAAAGCAATTTATGAGAACGTTCATCTCCGCGCATTCAATATAACGAAAGTAAAATAATTGCCTCTGAAAACTTGTGTTCAAGGTTTGAGCTCACATTTTGAGAGTTTGGAAATTCTTATTTTTTATTGCTTTATTATGATTAAAAACATCTATAGACACCCATTACTTCTGTGAATTTTCGCCGACTAATAAAACCAAAATCTGCCTAGCCTATTCCTAACTATGTTGGGGTCGGCTGTCAAAGATTTACGAATGACAGCCGGGTTCAACGGTTTTCCGAGGCACGGAGGAGTCTCGATATGTGTAAAATAAAACCTTGTAAGAACCCATACCAATACAAATAGGCAACTAACTGTAGGTTACCTACACATACTTAATAATAAAAGGTAGGTATATTCTATGGTTCATAAGTTGTAACCTACGTAAACCTGTAATTTAATAGGAACCATGTAAAAAATATAATTTAAATTAATCACAACCTCTAAGGAAATTCATTTTGTCCATATGGTACGGATAAAATGACATATATAATAAACACGACAATTGTAAAGTGCATATTAAACAGATGAAGTTTTAGTCTTCTTGGGTACATCCAGCCCAAAGAGAACCAACGTGCACAATGGCCAGCTCCGAATGAGAAAACGTTGTTTACAGTAAATGCATGTGCAGTCATCGCCGACACCGGTCGAAGCAACTGGAAAATTAACATCTGAGCCCTCATTGTAATGAGTCATCTGTGCCAGTCTTCTTCATTTTTCTGTCTGTTTTTTGGGATGATTATCGTAGTCTGAGCCATCAGCATATGTCGTTTTGCCCCGAATGTATGTATGTCATTTTGCCCCACAAGTTATCAAAACAATAAATAAGTCATAATTTTTATAAACACGAGATATATTATATTTTAATACTATAAATAATGCAGTATAATAATAATAATAATAATGCTACACTACTTCAATTTACATTAAAATATGTAATAAAAACTACGTAAAAGTCATCAAAAACAGGAAGAAATTCATCAAAACAAAAAACTTTGACGCGCACAAAACACGTTCGTGTACCAGATACACCAGTATGACTGAGCTAATGGCTGAGCTTGACAGGTATGCGAACATGGGCGACGTCACATGATGATAATTATGATAACTTCAGCATTGTGGCCCGCCAATTTGAAAAAAAAACGGTGTGTCATTTTGTCCGTATATATCATTTTGGGCGTACTTCCCCTATAATATTACTGAAATTACTGCACTTTAGAGTTATTCTTTTTATATAAATGATAAATAGATTAAATTGTCATTTATCAGGAAATAACGGAGTTTTTTATACGTTTATATCGAAATATCGAAATATTTCCCTAAAGTTATACCTAACTAGCTGTTCGGCCCGGCTTCGCACGGGTAGCATTAAGAACTTATTTACGGCGCACCTAACTACCTACCCTACCTACCCTACCTACCCTACCTACCCTACCTACCCTACCTACCCTACCTACCCTACCTACTCTACCTACCCTACCTACCCTACCTACCCTCCCTACCCTACCTACCCTACCTACCCTACCTATCCTACCTACCTACCCTACCTACCTACCCTACTTACCCTACCTACCCTACCTACCTACCCTACCTACCTACCCTACCTACCTACCCTACCTACCCTACCCTGAATTTTCTTTGCTATAAACCTCACGGAGCCCGAGACCTTTCCAACGAATGCAAAGCCGTGGAAATCGGTTCGTGCGTTCTGGAGTTATAGCGTCAGGAAGGAAAACCCGACTTATTTTTATATTACCTAATAAATGAAGTATAGGTATTTTTTACTTGCAAATCTATCCTTACCTATTAGCTGCAATGTTGATCACCGTGCTTAAAAGTAGCAGTATCATGTTTTTAGTATGTTGTTATAATTGTTTACTTAGAGAATTTCCTGTTGACGTCACAACAATATGCAAGAAATAGCTCCATGTTAAATATAGCATGATTCTTCGACTAGTTCCAGCTATTTATTGTTATATTTCGTCAATCCTATCTTATTCCGTAAAAAAATGCGTATTTGCTTAGTTGTCTTTCATGTGTTTCGTAGTTGTAATAACAGGATATGGCAATATTATTGTATGGTGCATGTATCCGTAGATTAGTGAAAATATTGGTGACTATAGCTGTTGCCTGCGACTTCGTCTGCAATCCAGATTGAAAAGTAGCCTATGTCCTACTCCAGGTCAAGGTGACCCATGGTGGCCCATGTGACAAATTTCATCCAAATCCATTCGGACGTTTTAGCGTGAAAGCGTAACAAAGAAACAAACAAACAATCGAACCAAGAAACGAACTCACTTTCACATTTATAATATTATTATAGTTAGGATTACATACAGGTTTTTTTTTTACCAGTGCGCAAACTTAAACACGTGACTTTACTTATCATTAAAAAAAATCAGGTGTTCCCTACATTTTGAAGAGTTATGTGAATATAAATGTAGGGAACAGTTGATTTGTTTTTCGCGATTTCAGGTTTGGTCCTATAGTAAAAGTTGTTCATAATGATAAGTAAAGTCACGTGTTTAAGTTTGCACACTGGTTAAAAAATTTCCCTGTATATGGCACGTGGTAAAATAGTTATTGTTTATCAGCTGATGTATTATGAGGTTTAACATGTTTGTTATGACTGTTTTGGTCAACAAGACACTAGTTCTCACTAGTTCGACCATTCTTAATCTGAAGGGCAAAACAAATGGTTCTATATAGGAATGGGATTCCTAAGGCAAAAGGTATGAAGTATGAAAGGAGATGGAGAAGAAAAAAAAAAGAATTTTTTGTCATAATAAATCAAAGCTAATGAAGTATCCAATTGAATTGACAATTTATGGAAGATCTAATATAATGACGTGCTCTTGAAAAAGTCGGACTGACTTGCACCCCTTATCTAACAGAAAAAAACAAAAGAGTAAAGACAAAAAAAAAATATCATCGATGTTATCCCTGATACCTCTTAACGTTCTACTAGTAGGTACAGAAGCTGTTTCTCAGGTCTCAACGCCCTTTAAAAACTAACAAGATTTAACACTTTTATATGACCCATCCATCTGTCAAACGGACATGCTAGTAAAACTATAGGAATCCAAGTTATTTCATCAGCTAAAGTTTTTAATGCCCCTAGTGACATCACTGGAATTAAAAAAGTTTTATGAGGTCGAACTGGCGATAAATAACGACAAGCTTACGAAGCTCTAAAACTAAACTCTTGCGCATAAAATGGCGGAAGTGACGAAATACCTTGCTATGACGTCAGGTCCTGTCATCGGGATCAGAATTACTTGTAACACAAAAGAATATTAATAGGTTTTCATTTCTAATTACTGTTGGGAATCGAAACAGGGAAAGGGTGGGTTGTCTACCGACAAACCCAATCCGTTACCACTTACATAGTGTTATTTTAGTCAACCATTTGGGTTCTCCTTTTTTACTGCTGGATGCAGAGGGAGAGACAAACGGCAATCGCTTTCAATGCGTTTCATATTTCTACTACAACTTTCAACGGGATTGACATAAGCTTTTCTGTAATATAAGAAAGTCATTTTAATACATTTCTGACTTTTCCATCATCCAACTTATCGCTGATCTATAGAATGTCAATTTGTCTAGGCCTTTAGGAATTGTCTCTCAGGATTCAGGGCCTCATTATTATTATTCTACCTATTTTCAGCCAAGGACATACAGGCTTGTCAGTTTAAAATCGAGTTCCTATCAAAGATACGTTTGACATTTGGGAAAACGTATTTTGTTCCATGTAGTTCTATTCATCAGCCTAGTCTTTTCCCACCTATGTTAGTGTCAGTTTTCCGTCTAACCAGTATAAGTATGGCTTTAATGACCATGCACTACAGTATCTAAAATCAGGATTCTTTGCAGCACTGGGTGGACATCTACAGTACACTCGCAGTACAACAAACCATACCACCACGGTCATATGAATTAGTTACTACGTACCTACTCGCCTCGAGTTCAAGACCCCATAAAGCTTGAATCGGGCTGTACAAGAAGTTGACCTATTTCATGATGTGGTTTCAAAATATATTTCACCATTGAAACGTGCTGCCATGCCGTCACGGACCATGCGCATGATTGTACGAACCAACGTCATCTGACGTCACGATAACCGTGGTTTACGATCACAGCCGGTGCTCAGTTTATAGCCGCCGTGAATATACAACAAAGCTGAGCTGACAAGAATATTATTTATGCTCATGTTGAGCATTTTTAATGAGCACTTTTACTCATAGCTTTGTTTAAATGGTAGTTTGTTTGATATTTGTGCATGCGAAAATGTGGATGCCACGATTTTTTTTAAGCTTTTTTTTTGGTGTTTGCATATTGTGATATCGTGGGACCCGTTTTAATAAATGTTACAATCCTACAATTTAAAAAAAAGTCATATATTTTTTAAGTGCTGCTTAATAGACCTTACAAATATGTAAGAAAGTAAATAACTTTAAATATCACAATTGTATATGCTGTTTAATAAAGATTTACATTATGTAGAAAACGCCTGTAGATTTTAGATGACAATATTGTATTTACAAATAAGTTGTAACAATATACTTATAATGTATGTTTTTGGTGCAGGTTCTTAATAAACGATGGTAGATTTTTTACTCTTAAAAATTATAACAATTTATAACACACTATTTTATAACAATTCTGGATATATTACTCGCACTGTATCCAACAACCAACTGTCGATCAAACATTCCGATATTCGTTAGGCAAGTGTCGCCCCACCATTGCTTCGGAAGTTCGCAACCATAGAAATATAAAAAAAACAGGAGAGGTGGCATGGGGGCGTGTCTGTGTCCGCGCGTCATGATCAAGATGCTCATGTTACAGGCAAATGGCCGTCTCCGCGACCTAGTGCGCTTTTGACCGCGATCGTGACAACATTTAAGAATACCGTGTTGTTCACTGGTTTCTTGTAAAAATCGAAGCCAAACTAAAATCTTTATAAATCATACTTTACCATTTATCATATAACAGGACAAGTATTTTGCTATATTTGTCTTGAAAATCATGAAAAACAACAAATCGTAAAATATTTCTTGCCTTTACTACGTTATTTTTGTTTTCATATATCACAGTGACTGTACTATTTTTGCAGCAAATACATTGCTTCTTACCCACTACCTAAGTATGTCGCTTACTGACTGGACAAGCAATGTCCAGTCATTAGAACGTAGAACGGCCGCTGTATCCTGCGCCGAGTAGTGATGTGCAAGGCTTGTGCAGATCCACTAACGTAGGCTATCGACAACAACGTCGATCGTCGTATGAATTTATATTACTATTATTTATTCTTCAATTTGTCAACAGTTATACATAGCCTGGTTGGAAGGCCGATGTGAAATCTTGTTATATACTCATTTAGATTTTCTTATTATTTTGAATTTTTTTGATTTACTAAATTATTTTTTTTAGCTATGTATTGTTTATTTATATCATCTTTATATCATCTACGTATTGTTTTTGTATATACTTTTTAATTTATTATTTTTTCAGGAACTTCCAAAATTTTTAATAAATGGGAGAATCTATAACTTTCCGATTTAGTCAATCACTAGCGTATATGTAAAATAAATGACTTTTGCACAGCGCAACTATGTATAACGATTGATGTTTTCGTGTAAGTTGTACGGTGCATGGTAAATGCACGCTGTGTTTGATGAAATAAGGTTTATAATTGATTGGGTAGTACGTTCTGATTTATGAATTGCAAGTGTGAGCGAGATTTCGTATCTATTGGGTTTACTGATCTGCATGTGTAGCTGTGACGACTAGTGGCAAGGTAGTGGGGACAAATTGGAGACATTGAGTTTCGATACATTTTCAACTACCGGGCATATCACCTTTTTTCCTATATCTATGTTCGCAACGGAACAATAATTCCGCGACACCAGTGCTGCCAACCTAAATAAGCCGACCCCATTATAGTTGGGAAAAGGCTCGGCAGATTATGATGATAATCCAAACAAGGCACAATATTGAAAAAAAATTACAAATCGTTAGACCACCTCTCAGAATTATACTACAATTTACAAAATAAGTAAACTTGTAATTACAATTACGTGTTCAATAAAGTAGTTTTACCTACAAATATGTAAACTGACACCAGTAAAGTGAAAATGTTTATTAAATGGAAATATGTAAAATTGTAGGTACATATTTACAATTTTGGTTACTGGTAAGTAACCAATAGTCTGTTCATTGAAAACTACACAATCTCGTAGGTCGTGACTTACTACAGATATAGGTCCCTACGTAAGCACGTATGCAAAGTTATTTGTTCTTATGCTTTCATTATGTTCCATTTAAAATATTCTCTCGGGATTTTTCTCCTTCTATTTTCAGTTTCTGTTCTTAGAATAAGAATAAGAATAAGAATAAAATTTATTTGCATAAAAACATGGTATAGAAGATGGTACAAAAATTAAATACAGAGCATACATGTAAAGTGTTTTCAAAATGTAATAAAATAATCGCGGGTAACCCCCTAAATCAATTAAGATTTTATACATTCTTGGGCGTTTTTCCATTGCCGAAAAAATATTGATAAAGATTGACCGTCACTGCAACGGCAGCTGCATGGCACAGCAATGACAACCGGCCATTTTCTTATTGAGTTTTACAACTTTTTCTTATTTTTAAACATTGCGCCACAACAAGGTCTGCCCCGTATAATCATTTGGGTGCGTTTTATCTCCAAACCAATTATTATACGCCTTTTTCGACTATAGCTCTTGACATGGACCTTCATTACTCCTTACTGAACCGAAGCCCACAGATATCCATGTTTACCTTCAGTACATGCAAGCTGTCACGTACGCAAGCTTCTGATTCAGAAGCTTTTAACATTATCGAACGTTTACACAAAAGTTGAACGATAGGTGCGTTGCGTCACGACTTCGAGTGATGCGTTGTGTATGTCTGTATGTCTGATCGTAGTCGCCATCTTGATTGATGCGTGATCGGCATTTTTATATCCAATGTTAATATACTAAAATAACAATTAAAGATCTAACGATGGTGAAGGACATACAGGGTGTCACGGACATCGACGCGAAAACTGTGACCATGTATTCAGTACATGATTCTGAAGCCCCCTGCGTTGAAATTTTACGTCGGTTATTAAAAAAGGAATCAGCTGTTCAGTAGTACTTTGACCGCGTTGGTATTACACTTTTCTATGAAACAGCTGATATTATTTTAAATAACCGACGAAAAATTTCAATGCATGGGGGTTTAGAATCATGTACTGAATCCATGGTAACAGTTTTCGCGTCGATGTCCCTCACACCCTGTATAAACGTTGTAGAATTACAAGTTAGTGCTGACAAGTTTGTCATATAGCTTTGCATTTGAAATGACCCCGAGCACCGCCACTTCAACCAATTATTATATATTTTTACAAAAAAGATAATTCTTTTGGAAGTCTTGATAACAAGAGTGTAAACTTATTTTTCTTCTCATCCGATCATCTCACCCAAACCACTAGTAACTTTACTATCCTTATGCAAATAAGATATGAACTCATTTAAGTCTCTCTGAACTGCATTTGCTTTACCAAAATCTCTTTGTATAAAGAGGAAAAGAGCATTTGTAGTTCTAGGTAGGTATACTAAAACATCATCGAGAAAATAATGCTCTTATTCTTGCTCTGGTTCAATATTCGTTTGGTTTAAACTCAAACACATCTGGAGAAAATTCCATTAATTTAACATTTTACCAGCACTGAAAAAAAAAAAACAAATGGATTTCCACATATCTCCAGTTATGACAACGAGATATTAGTTGAATGTCGTACAAAAATTGGTTTGTCGTTTATATATATGTTTGGGACAGCTGAGGACAGTGTCTAATGTTCTGTTTATGGGGACGCCTCAGTTGCTGTGGCATGCGAGCAATGGGGTCAGAGGGAGGACCAGGAAGTTGAAAGTAGGTGAGAGTGAGAATAGCGAATTATGTTTGTTTGTTTTCGCTTCTACCACAGATCGTTCCGCCATCGCGAGAATACACCCACACATTGTAGATACGTGATCCTCGCGCTCAACTTCTTTTACATTATTGTTTCTACCACGTACCTGCAAATTTGAAAAAGGCTTTCTCCTGAGATCTTTCCGCGGAGCTACGATATGGACAGTTTTAATAAAAAATTAAGAGAATCTTCTTCGCAAAGAAAGAAAGAAAGAAAAATAAATATTTGTCACAGAAACACGAGCATACAAAGACATAGTAGGTAGGTGTAGATAAGCAGAAAACAAAATAGGTATAACTTAGTACATAAATATGCAAACATGAGTATAAAACAGAAATAGTCGGTAGCTGCACGTCATGACTGTGACAAGAAGGCTTCCACTCAGCATGATGTTGTGCCCATAGCACAGCGCTGATTTTCAGTGGTCACCCGAAAAAAATGAACGGAAATCAAGACAGGTTTAGGAATTTGTAAATAATAAATAGATAACAAAATAAAATAAAATAAACAGTACAAAAGGATACCTAAATAAAGGGTATCCAACGCACCTGTGGTCCTCTGGTGTTGGAGATGTCCTTAGGCGGCGGGTACAACTTACGAGTATGTACCATCAGGTGGGACGCCAGCTTGAACTGACACTGACTGCGTGTGGCAACCTAGTTACAGAATTCTGTGTGGATACGATAAACCTTTTTCAAGAGGCGTT
This sequence comes from Omphaloscelis lunosa, assembly GCA_916610215.1. NCBI lineage: Eukaryota > Metazoa > Arthropoda > Insecta > Lepidoptera > Noctuidae > Omphaloscelis > Omphaloscelis lunosa. The sequence continues at coordinate 22,339,886 of OU744248.1, read as the reverse complement.
CATCTTCCTCTAGTCTTAAATAATAATAACAATGAACCATCACTAATTGAACTATAAATATTTAATAATCTTTTTATTTTGACAGTTCAACAAGATTCATTGCGTTATTTACGTCAAAATGTATGTTAAGCAGTTGGGTACTGGCAGCTTACGTAAAAACAACTCTTCTTCATACCATACAGAAAAGAAATGAACAGGATTACTTTGATGACGCGTACTTGGAGGTAATTTCCTCACGAAGTCTTATTTCAACAACTTTCTGTAAAACTCTGTTTTTTTTTTTTCCGCAAAATATCAAAGAGTATAAACCCATAATTATGTGAAATATACACTGTCATAAGATCATCATCACCCGCTGTAGGTACTAAGAGGAACGGAAAAGCAGTTGTCACCTTAAATCCGGGTTTTCATCGAATTACAACGTTTATGTTCGGGTTGTTGTAAAAAATGTATCCGTTCTATAAATAGTTCGCAGTCATTGGACGGTGACTGCAAAAACGTGGTTGATATAAACGTAAAAATGTGCGGATTTTCCTTCTTAATTTTTCCTTTACTAATGGAAAATCATTTCGTTTATTTTCGTTTTCCAACGGCATGGGAAGAACATTATAGACTATGTAAGCTTATGTAGTTATGCAGACCAGGGAAGCATGGCATAAAAGGCAGGAGGCCTGTACTCAGCAGTGATTGAAACAAGGCTGCCAATGATGATGGTGATGGTGATCGTGATGGTGATAAACAAGATAATAGAAAATACTGTATTGTACACCAAAATTTAATGAAAGAATCTTTGATTGAATGATGTAGTTCAGTCGAGTTTCGTGTATTTTCTATGCTAGTACATCAATCTACCTAGCCTTTTCCCAACTATGTTGGGGTCGGCTTCCAGTCCAACTAGATGCAGCTGAATACCAGTATCTTACATGAGCGACTACGACTACGCAACTGACCTCCACAACCTAGAAACTGGGTAATACGATACCCCTTGATAAGACCGGTTGTTACACTTTCAGTCTTCTGACGACTCAACAGACCAACGGCTACTAACGTGCTTTCCGCGGCACGGAAGAATCTCGGTATGTAAAGACGGTCACCCATCTACGGACCAGCCCCGGCAAGCATAGCTTAGCCCGATGATTCGACCCGTGCGGCTGAGCTTTCTATGCTAGTACATACATAATCAAAATGTATTACAACATTCTAAATATTATTTAATTAACACAAAAATAATCATGTTTACTTAGTTATAAAATCTACATTTCGTTTATTTATTACAGGAAAGTAAACATAAATCTTGAAACGTTACATCAAACATTGTGAAGCCTTGGATCGTGTTGTAAAGTAAATAAGAACTGATATACGTACAAGGTGTATGGACTGAAATTAGGCGTGATACGCGCTTGGTGAACGACGCAACACGTTATTACCTCACTCGTGTCCGTAAATGACCAATAGCCCTTATGGTATGGGGTTCCAGATTGAAAGGGTTAGACAGTCTATTCGTATTTGAAGGAAGATATCAAGGTTCATGGGATCAAGGACCTAAATGCTGCTAACAGGACTTTTTTTTTTTGGGTGGGAAATCATCAAAGAACTTCTCCCGCTCTGGGTGGAGAGGGAGGGCGTGTCAGACTCTTACTGACTAAAACCCACCCCTGTTCCTTCAGTTGCCATGTTGCCGGGGGCCACGGTTTCCCTTTCGGACTTCCCTGCTAACAGGACCTTAGGACCAAATTACTGAGCTACCGTATTCCGTTTACTCAAGTACGAGGAATACGTCATTTTAAACAAATCTTCTTTTCGTGTGGTTAGTGACTAACCTGGTGTCAGACTTTTAAAGCCGCCCATGGGCCTCTGACTTGACTTTACATGCCGTACAATGCGAGGTCAGCGTAAACTGGAAATTTATAGCTTGATGTGTAGCCGTGTGTAAAAAGTACAATGTAGTTCTCACTTAATCATTCAACATCTTTGACAGCTCCCTTTTTTTCTTGAAACGGTATTGTCGATCTGTGATTGATTGATGAATTGGAGTGTACCTACCGCTTATTTGTGTTTAGTGGGATCTTCTACTCACAAACAGAAACCCGCTCTCGCCTCAGCACCCGCTTACGTCACCTCCTTACCCATAGCTCCATAACACTTAACCTTGTCCGCTCGGTCGGTAACGTCCTCGCTGGTCTAGTGGCCCAACACTTCTATCATATTTGTTGTTATGACAGCTCAATGGTAATTGCTCGATCATAGTAAATGAGAAGTTTCAGGGCTCCAAGGTCAAGGTTGTATGTTTTTTAGGGAAATGAAGATGGTTAGTTCCGATTCTAGTGGAAATGAGTGGGTTTTTAATGGTGTTTGTATTTAATGAACTGAAATAAGTAATATAGCTTCTGCCCACGACTTTGTCCGCGTAAAATGTCTTGTTTTAATACAAAATATCCTTTACTACGACAGTCGGCAATACTGTAGTTTCCATTATTGAAAGAATTTTCGGAATCGGATCAGTAGTTTCGAAGATTACCACCTACATACAAACTTACAAACTCATAATCTATACTTGATATGTAAAGCTGAAGAGTTTGTTTGTTTGTTTGCTTAAACGCGCTAATCTCAAGAACTACTGGTCCGATTTGAAAAATATATTTCAGTGTTAGAGAGCCCATTTATCGAGGAAGGCTTTTGGCTATATATCATCACGCTAAGATCAAGACTAAGGAGCGGAGCACTAATGAAGCATGTTTCAAAATCGTTTTTTTTTTTCCTTTGAGAACTTCCGCTGCGTGCGCTGCGTAAACGATTAAAGTTTTGTAAAAATCTTGAATGACAGAATTGTTCCCCTTTAAAAGTTCTGAAAAAAAAGTCAGCAACGGCATATCTCTATCTTCTAAAGATGATCCTCAGTAACCATTCTTATATTTCAGAATTTGATATAAAATTCATTGTTATTTCCGAAGCTATATTGACCGGTATCATATTAATCATTATCCAATAAAATATGTTATTAAAATTGGTCATTTAGATTAAAATATGCCTTGACATCATATCATTTAAATGAATGGTTTAAAAGATATCACAGATTCAAAATTACGCGTAACAAAATAATTATGGTTGACGCAGCGGTAGAGTCAATAACCTTTTTCTGGATGGTATTTAATCCCGGTACTGCCCGGTAGTACGTTACCGTGGGATATTTCCCGACATCCACGGGGGCGAAGCCGCGGGCAAAAGCTAGTCTCTTTATAATATTAGTACAGATGTATTTGTTTTAAGTCGATTCGTAGGCACTACAATCATGTATTATATCCAACTAGTAGTTGCCACTTCGTTTGCGATCCAGGATGAAAAGTAGCTTATGTCCTTCTCCAGGTCAAGGTCTACCCATGCGCAAAATTTCATGCAAATCCGTTCAGCCGTTTTAGCGTAAAAGCGTCACTAACAAACAAACTCACGTATCATTTATAATGATATCGGATAGAGTTAGGATGTTGGAAGCTATAACTTGTTATCATAGTTAACCGAATAGGAATTGCATTCAGGCTGTTATCAAAAGTGGGGATATCACAAAAAAAAGTTTTTCTTAATCAACGATTATTATTAACTCAATTGTTTCAAAAAAACATCGTTTGACCAAATTCTAAAGGACGCCTTTAGATAAACAAAGCTAAAATACCTATTCAAAATAAATTGGTGAATGGTGATGGATCAGTTAAAAACAGTTACTTTATTATGTTTACATTCTCACATCAACTTAGTTCTAAGAAAGGCAATAAATAAACTGAAGGTATCTTTGTTTTATGCCCTGAAATAACTAAAACAAATCGTGCCACTGTTTTATTGGCGAGTTCGTTTCCTGTGCCCTTTTGTTCCATTTCTCCTGAAACTCGACCGGCCCTAAAGGGATTAAATAAAAGGCGAGTGCAATCAGAAATAAATTAGGTACATGAGTCACTTCTCTTACTTAGTTGTTGTACTCGACAAAGGGCTTCGAAAAAGTTTTTACTTTGTATTAAAAATATGAAACGGGGATTCCTGAAATGCATTACGCTGTTACTAATAAAGCTCACCTTACAACAATTGTTTCAAAATGGGTGGTTCTGAACTTTTTTGAGATCCGCATTCACAAAGAGTTAGTGGAACTGTAATTTTTTTAAGATCGTGTACAATGATGACAGAGTTACATAATGGTACAGAACCCTTAGTGAGCGCCCTATGTTTCGTACATAACCTATCAGAAATATGCAGAAAAAAATTATAATTGAAAAAAAAAGATGTATACTTACACCAAACATTTCGAGTAATCTTACTGGAACATCTGTAAAAATCATTTATCATCATCATCATTCTAGCTAAAACACGTCTACTGCTGGACATAGTCCTCTCCCAAGCACCGCCACATCGACCGGTTCTGTGCTTCCCGCATCCAGCGGATTCGTGCGGCTTTCACAAGGTTATCGGTCCACCTTGTGGGAGGTCTTCCAACGCTACGTCTTCCAGTACGCGGTCGCCACTCCAGAACCTTTCGGCCCCATCGTCCATCTGTTCTGCGAGCAATGTCCCGTGCCCACTGCCACTTAAGTTTGGCAATTCTTCGAGCTATGTCGGTTTCCCTGGTTTTCCTGAGGATCTCTTCATTTCTGATTCGATCACGTAGAAAAACTCCAAGCATAGCCCTCTACATTGCCCTTTGGGTGACTTTCAGCCTTCTAATGAGACCCATTGTGAGTGACCACGTTTCAGTGCCAAAAGTCCTAATTGGCAACTCGCGCTGGTCAAAAACTTTTGTCTTGAGACACTGGTATAAGAGATGAGAAGATACTAAACAGCTTCCCGAACGCCGCCCAGCCGAGTCGGAACCGAAGATTGACCTCTTTCTCGAAGTTGGACCTACCTAACTGGACAGTTTGTTCTAGGTAAACATAATCCTACACAACTTCCAGTGTGAAGTCTCCGATCTACATAAAGATGGGTGTTACATAGGCATTCGACATGACCTTCGTTTTGTCCATGTTCATTTTAAGACCCACTCTTTCGGAAGCTCTACTGAGGTTATCGAGCAGTGTACTGACGGCACGGCTGGCGCAGTGGTTAAGCGATTGACTGCTGCTCTGCGTGTCGCGGGTTCGATTCCCGCACGGAACAAATATTTGAATGAACTACTTGTAGTAGTTGTTCCGGGTCTGGCTGTTTGTGTATGTGACTTTAAATGTTTGTAAACGCATCCACAATACAGGAGAAATTTCTAGTGTGGGGCAACTTTAAAAAAAAGAAAAAAAAAAGTCCTTCATAGTCTCAGCCATGACTACTGTATCTTCGGTAAACCTAACATGAGCAGAGCTGAGCATCCTACATACCTAATACCTAATATATTATAGTAACTAAAGAACCGGTAGTTTGTCAGTACCTAATATCAATAACTCCAGGGTTCCTCATAACTCGTATATCAGTCAAGAAGCTCGTTGTTTTATATTAGTTTCTCGCTTCCCTGAACTTGGCAGATACTCCCTGGATAACACAGCCAATTAAAATTAACATGATTTAGAATCGGAACAGGCAATAATGTAGAAAGATTTAGTTACTCCAGATGTAGTTTTGAGTTTACTTTCAGCCTTTAATTGTTCAGCGAATGATCGAAGCACAAATTTATCACGCTTCCATAGTGACACACCATTCTTAGAGCGTTGGCTGATAGGCGGGAATCTCTGATCTTGGGGGGTGGATACGACTGTACGCAAAGTCAAAGTCAAAGTCAAAACATTTATTTCAAATAGGCCCATGTATGGCACTTTTGAACGTCAAAATTTACAGAATAATATAATTGATTCTAGTCGCCCCTTCCAAAAGGTAGTTTTCGTATGGAGAAGAATGGGCAAGAAACTCCACCGTTACTCTTTTAAAATGTTTTACAATAGTTTGTATTAGTACGTACATTACTTAAATAATTATATGTGAAGACGATGCACCTAGAATAAAATTACTATACCACAATAGGTAAAAAGAATTAAAAATGAAGCAACGACAGATAATTTAATTATATGATAGATACATGGTGCTCACATATTTACAAACATAGTAAAAGTAGACGATTTTCCTAATGTTTTTAAAATTAATAAGTCAGTGTGTGAGCAGTCAAGTAGGCATTCCCCGGGATCGGTGTGCACTATTTTATAAGTTTACATTGTTCCTAACAAATATGGGAGTGATTTGTTTTTTTTTTTAAATGTGTTTGTTGACAATTTCAGCCATAAAGTCCATAATGTTTCCACCGTAGGTAAGTCTCTGTAGTACCAGACAAACCCAGTCTCTTAAGGAGTCGGAGGCCTGAAGTGGTTTTTAGAACCAGTCGTACTTACCTATGTATTTACTTACAGTTTGTCACCCATAGAATACTTTGCCAATTTCCTGAAAAAAGTCTGATCAAAAGAAACTATTTAGTAAATAATTTAGGCCTATTTCCCACTCAGCACTGAAGGCGTGAATATAAAACTTCAGAATGATGACGAGGTTCCTCAATATGTCTCAGGTGATGGGTAGACCATGAATGAGTCACTATAAATAATAATATGAAGTGTGAATCGTCTGACCGCGCGCGCGCACACCGATCGCATTAATAATTTAAACTAATTTGCGTCACACGGTCCGCAGAAAATACATATTTTTTTGTGTATATTATTTATTTTGGATACCGCTTAATTTTTTGAGGTTTATTAAAATTACATCGCATTTACAATGCGATTTATAGGTACTTGTAACTGTGATATGTCTATGTTCAACTCTAGTAGTTGAACATAGATTATCACACTAGTTACTATAAAAATAAGCTTTAAAGATTTCCGCGTAGTTTCCACGTCATTTCCTGAGGATATGCGATCATTGCAAATTGTGCACGTCTACAAATAAATAAACTTTAAAAAAATACTTCAAAGTATATAATTTCACGAGAGTTACATGTTTTTACGCTTAAAAAGTCAGACCGAAATCTAACCATCAAATCAGATTTAAGCGGCGCAGTAGACAGAAATCTGTTTTTTTTTTTAACCGCCAATGCCAAGAATTTACCTCAATCTATGTGGAAATATTCCTGAGGTGATATCATTGCTTTCCTAACTAAAACTGATAGGTTGGAAGGTAACTGACGCTAGACGAGTGACGTCACTTGTCATGATACACGTCAAAACACGTCATCGTACGTGTCTGTAATAAGATATGAAATTGAGAGCGTTGATGATATTTTTTGTCTTGATTTTGCTGCCAAAATATTATTATTACCTATGGTTTTTATATCATTTCTATATGACTGCCTAGCTATACTACCGCCTACTGATTATTATCTGACAGAAACTGGTAGATATTTGGTCCTCGGCGATGGAAGTTCTTATTGCTCTTATATCTGACTAAAGAATGGCTAACATACAAAGGTACTATAAGCTAAAGAATAATATGTATAAGTATATAAAAAGGGAGGGGAAAGAATCAACGGGCATCACTAAATTCTGCTGTCAACAGGAAAAGTGCCCAAAAGGCTGACAGCATTGCGTTGTATGGTAATGCTGATTCTTTGGCCAAAAGATAGGCCAGCCCTCTGGTCACGTGCAGAGTGACCAACCGCTTGGCAATGTGTCGAAAAACTAAGTGGGCAGTCCGACCCCACGGCCCTATTATTTCAACCCCAAACGGTTCGAACATGTAAGTCGTAGGAAGATTGGATTGGTGCACCGTTTGAGGTTTTCCGCATCCATTACTTTATATACCTACAAATGAAATATAGTTTTTGGTTATTATTCTATACAAACTAATATTATGCAAAAAACTGCTCGAACCATTACAATCTTCATTCTTCAACATAGCAACCACCGTAGTTTTAACGACACCTATAAAAAAACACGTTATTGTTCAGCACAGTTGCTCTGAACTCTAAACCAAAGAATATGACGTAAAAAGTTATTCCCGTGATAGTCAATTATTACATATTATTATTATAAATTGAAGTCGCTTTCTGTGTCTGTCTTAACATCATTTAGAGAATTTATTCCGGCAGGTTCATGTGTATGTGTCGCAGGTGGATTGTCGAATCCGCTGTTTTACATAACCGCTAGCTGTTTTACAATTCTGCGTGTTAAAGTTCAGTAGTTATAGAAAATAAAAGAAAAACAAAAAATGCCGCTAAACGTCGTTCAGCTATTTTACATAGAAAGCGATTTTGTAAAACAGCTGATGCGACAATCTACCTGCGACATATATATTATCATATTTCAATTTAGTTTTAATAAAGAAATCTTCATGTTTTGTCAAGTTGTTAAAACCGTGCGAAGCAGAAGCGGGTCACTAGTAGTTAATATAGACATTCCCATTTCATACAACCTAGTTATAGATAATTAAAGCTGTCGCAGAATATGATCCCCCATGACGAGTTCAAAGTGGCTTATTTATGGCATAGTAAGATAAAAGGGTGAAGAGATCGGCGCGTCAGCACGCTATGAACGCCAATTAGCTTATGAATATTATTTGTGTATATATTTAAATTTACTTCTTGGCGCCATTTTAAAAGGATATATACTCAGCGGCAGTAAACGTGGCCCAAGCCCTTAACGCGAATTTGTGAACAAACTAAACCTATTGTTATTTAACATTTACTGCCGCTGAGTGAACATAGAATAGAAGAAAATGTTTACAATCTATGAAGCGGAGGCTCTTGACATGTCTTTAAAAAATGTTGAGCACATCTGCATGCGATGTATTCTACCATTTTACCCCTTCTGACGAATTACTGATATAATATGTTTCGGTAAACTAAAATAGCTTAGTGACTTGCGATTTTGATGTGGGAAATCTGAAAATATCCTGATGTTAAGGCAAAATTTTCTGGTATTTGATTGATTGACATTTTTGTCAGTAAAAAATGCTGTGCACAATAATTGATTTATTTATTATCCTATTCTTGACATTAATCCCTTTGTATGCTATAACATTTGTGGAAAAATAAATCAATTACCAAAAATATCTCGTGACTTTTTTCTTAGTATTTATAACACCACCAAATGTTACATGTCAAATAATAAAGAAGCAACATTATTCCCGGCTGATGCGAATATGATAACCGTTGACACATATACGACTAACATTTTATATCGTATACAAATGTAGTAGCGTGTGTGCGAGAAAAAATATTTTCGGCCAACACACCTTCCGTGCCAACAATTTCTGGCAGGCAATTGGCAGAATGATGCTAGTACCAACTACGATTTCTTTTGGACATTGCGCTTATTAGCTTTTAGAAGTATTGCAGGGTTTAAACTAAAATTTGCAGTTCTCGTCTATAGCAAGATTTAGTAGCACAATTTTTGAATTATAGCCTGTTTCAAAAATATCTGAATGGTGTGTAAACAAATTCTGTTCAGAGTAAATTCTTACGCAAACTCACGCTTAAGGGAATTAGTAACACATTCATCTGTATTTATAAGGTTTGAACTTTATATATCACCACTTTTTGAAACAATTATTGTTTTAATAACATTATTAAATCATAATTGTAAAATCATCAATGAAAATTGAGGTTATAAAATTAACCTCAATTATCAAATGAGAAACTAATTGATTTAAAATCAGAATTTAGGGTTTAAGTATTCAAATAATTAAATAAAAGCACTCAATTGGTAAGTGGCGTTACAAAATAGTATCAACAGATATGTTTTCTGATCCATTTGTTGACATTTTCATTACATACTTTTGGAACAGAACATAGACTTCTAGTGGTTTGGTTAACAACTTGTCACTTGAAACCTGTAAACAATCGAGGACTGATAAACGTACTTTCTTTCTTTCTTGGTAACTAATCACAACTGTTAATAAAGACTAAGTTGATGCTAATGGAAGCCGCAATAGTAAATAAAATCGAAGCTCTGCTATTGAACGGCGGACGTTTTGGGGGACTGTTTTATGTAGTTTTGACGTTCGAAAAGTGCTGAGTCTGTACCTAGTTTCAATAAATGGCTTTTGATTCATTTGATTCTTTGTGTCTCTGTTTAAAAATTTATAGCTTGAATTGTGCAAACAGCTAGGTACATTCACTATTTAATCCAATAAACAAAACACGTGTCCAGTGTTTAGTAGGGTGAGTAAACAGCGCAGCTACTACTGTACCTACTAATCCCCGGCTGTTTACACGTTACAAGTTGGCATGTACCACATGGTCTGATAATACATATGATGATCAGTTCGCTCACGTAACGATTTGGATGCGTCCACGTCTGCGCCAAGATCGAAGGCCCCTGATGTGTCGGGGAAACTGCCAAATTATTATTTAATAATCAATTAAATGAAATCAAATTGTTTATTCCGTAAATAGGATATCGGAATCACTTTTACACGTCATATTAAAAAAATAAAAAATAATAAGCTAGTTGAGTGCGGCGTTTCCTATTTGTCAACTCTGAGAAGAAAGGCCGAAACAAACTCAGAGGTCACAGTCTCTTTTAAAGTCCAGATATAATCTTGGTCAGGCCATATGAGGACCATGTAGAATTAGTGTCTGAAATGGACTTTTGAGGAAAGAACCACACATATTTAAGTGGACCTGTCCAGTCAGTGCAAGCATTTGTCAGTAATCGTGGAGCTCAACTCAGAACTTAAGGAGCTCAACTCAACGAATATTTGGTATTGTTCGTTGAGTAGGACATTTGGGTAGGCCGCATAAACTACTCAAACTGCCAGACCATCATTAAAACTAGCTGAGAAATAAAAATAATAATGATCCAGATAGTCCTCACATTCACAATAATTAATTAAAATAATATAATACTTTGCAAAGTAATCGTGTCATTTTGAATATAATTTTCAACAATGTCAATGTGTATATAAAACTGGTATATTTTGATGATTTTACATAATAATTAAAATGTCAAGTTTTATGGTTTTATCACAAGGCTTAGCAGAGACTAATAGAATAATAGACAAGCAGCTGGTACGGCTTGATATTGCTCTATTAATTATGCGTAGTAGCATAATAGGTAGGTAAGGTAATTTCGGTCGAAAATAGTTTTGCAATTTTAAATTCAAAGTTTTTTTTTCCATTTACAATGCTTCAAAACATTTTTTTAGAAGACTCTCCAAGGGTTTTCCGAAATACCCCCATATATGTTCCGCGATTATTTAGAGTTTTTGAGATAACTTTCCTCAAAGTGAGACATTTTGTTCGACAAAATTCCTTCCGGTTTTCAGTCCCAATAAAAATTTAATATAAAGGGATTGTGGCAAAAACTGCTAAGTAGTTTTAAAACTGTTATGGACCGTGTATTTGCTTAGTACTGTATTTTCCGAGTTTCTTAGCTTCTTATATATATTTCTGTTGAATTTCTCTTAAGCTACGATTTCCTGGAAGAGTGGTCCCGTCATATTATACCGGCCGTCGTGAAAATTAGTCATTTTTTTACCAGTATTTGACATTAACACTGTTTGTGCACCGCACCGTGAACGGGATGTGATAGTAAATGTACTGTCGCTACTTCGGCGTCGTCAACTCGTTCTTGTTGACATCTCGTTCACGGTGCGGTGGACAAACGGTGTAAGGTGCCAAAAAACAATATGTATTTGGACAGCCATTGTTGTGTGACCGTTCACTGCTTCTTTCGTAAACTAAAGCTTTACCGTTACTAAGAAAGAGTCTTGTGACAGACATCCATTGTCGTAGGCTTAGTTCGGATCCCATTTGGTTTCTTGTATGCTTTGGCGTAGCGCGTAGCGCGTAGCACGTAGCATGTAGCTCGTAGCTCGTAGCAACATAGCAAAGGACGAAAACGCCCACTGTCAAAAATATTTACTATGTTTTGGATAACACCTACAAAGTCGGGTGAAATAATAATAATTTCATCCATATAACGATAAAAAAGAATTAAGTACATAATAATCCTATTAAATCACTCTTTCCACCCAACCAAAGAGGACGATTTTATTTGAAGTTCACAATTTCTCTACATACACATATCACTATTAAATACAGAAACTCAAACATTTACAATACATTCATTATGTATTGTGATTAATGTATACAAAACAGTGGACTAGACGAAGACTCATGAGTCATGTACCGTCAATTTTATTCATTACTTTACTATAATATTGCGCACAGACGATACGTGACACAGAAACTATTGTTTTGCAGTTTACTCCTTGAGAATCGATTTTCATGTAAGGCTCTCGGTATGGAAATTTTATGAGGAGTGAAATTTATACAAGCGGTCCGTTTTGTATAGTGTTTTATTCGTAAATAACACGAATTAAAATTTTGAAAAATAACCTACTACATATTTGCACACTTCGATCGTTTATCAGGATCGGGTTATATTTTAGGGTTTTTGTTTTTTATTTTTCTAAGAGATGCGTTTATCCTTTTTGCCTATTGCATATTCAAAGACAATCGTATTAAGGAGTAAATTCCAGTCGTGCGTCGGAGGTGACACACACACACTGTTTCATTTAGTTAAATATTAAATGAGATTATGAGTTAGATTATTATTGAAGTTAATTCTAATCTAAGATCACCGATAAGTGAGGCATTATATACATAACATCACGCCGGTAGCAGGTTCACCCACATTTCGCCAGTAATGTTTTAAGTCCCATGTAATAGGGGGCGAACCTATTGCCATCAACCGGGCACAAATTCAGACTCCGGGCTGCTAGTGAGAAATTTCAGATAGAAAAACCCAATATCACTTTGCCCGACCTGGGAATCGAACCCAAGACCTCATGCTCAGCAGTAGCGCTTGCGACCACTAGACCAACGAGGCAATCAACAAGTTGATAATTAACAATGCATATGTGAATAAAACCTCATTTTCTACAGATGTAAATACTCATTTATCAGTTTATACATCGAATATCTTAGTCTCGTTTTAGATACTAATGGTGTAACAAAAATGCTACCACTCACTATATGGCACAGTTCATTGACTAATAATGGTTTATCGTGATTTAAATATATACCGATGAGTATAGGGCGTGGGTCGCACAGTCAGCGTAGACGGAGCGGGGGCGTTTTTCCTACGTCATAAGCGCTTTAGGGAAAAAATTAAGTGTCATTTGATCGGAATTTTAATAGTATGTTGAGTGTTGATATTGGAAATAAAAAAATATCTGACTCATGTAAATAAGTAATTATTTTGTTGTGACAATAACAGTTAATCGTGTGTTGTCATTGTCAGAAATGTTAAAAGAAACTCTTATAATCATCACTCATGTAAACAATTTTTTTTTTCTATATCAACGAAGAAAATATGCATTTGTTGGTGTTGATCCTTAGGTACTTAATGTCATAAAATTTTTTTTATTGCTTATGAATGAAACTGCTAACAGCAATCAAAATTATTTTATACTTACTACAGTGCTTTTCCGCTTGCAAGGTAACCTAACTTCACGATGCGTCTGAGTCGAATTAAATTCATGACGTCGAAAAGATAACTAAATATGCATACGTAAGTATATCCAATATACTTCGATGCGCATGTTTATATATTTGCGAATACCCGTAAGTTTTCTTTATTCGAACTTATTTAAAGATACTACGTATATTTCCGTAACAATTTGCAAGATGAAGAAGTGTGTAGCCTTGTTTTGTTACCTATTTTTCTTAAATTATATTTTATATTTTGCCTGAAAGTTATAGGCATTCCATGGAATGTATCGGTATTTTATAGAATACCGGATTATACAGATTGCCGATAACATTTATACTAATAATTATAATAAAGCTGAAGAGTTTGTTTTTTGTTCGAATGCGCTAATTTCTGGAACAACCAGTCGCATTTGACAAATTCTGAAAATGTTTGCATTCCCAATTCTTGAGGAAGCTTTTAACATCATGCTAAGACCCTTAGAAGCCAAGGAAAAAGAAAAAAGACAAAAGAACACTAAGCGAAAACAAAGTAATAGCGCGGGCGGGCGATGCGATCCGATGCGTTGGGGGAACAAAGAAATTGCACACGAACGAATACGCGGGTAGAAGCAAGTTAATATACATAGGGGATAATAGTGTTATTTTGACGTAAAGAATGTTTTTTCTTGTTTATATTTTTCGCATGTTTTATTTTGGTAGGCGTTGTTTGAACTCGAGTATTATAAAATGTATACTTTAAGATCTATTGGATGGAATGAGGTGAAACAGGAAACATAAAATACTTTTGTGGTTGCGTAAAAGTATTTGTTGCATAGTATAACATTATTCTTTAGGGTTCTTAGATGATGTTGCAAAGAATTTGAATAAAATTAATAATAGCAGGATTACTGACATAGAAATATAATAGTTAAGAGGACGCCCAATGGTTCACTAGCGCCGCTCTTTAAAAAAAAAATATCTCGTCACTGAGAAGGAATTATGAATAACGTCTAGTAAGGACCCTCGGTGAGTGTGTCTAGAATTTTCTAATACCTTTTAAAAAGTTTAATATTGAGACACGAAGCAACAAAATTTGATCTAGAGGAATGTGGCCGCTTTTCTGTCTGGTGAGTGCAGCAGATATATGAATTAAATGTTGTTTTTCGTTTGTTACTAACATAGCTAATAAATAGTGTGTATTACTAACATCATATGGATCAAGGTCTGCAATAAAGTATTTCTTTTTTTTTTTCTTTGTTTCGAATTTTGTTGCTTCGTGTGAAAAGGATGCTTGGAAGGTTTTGGGGAGGCCTTTGCTCAGAATTGGAACAGTGTCGGTTAACATTTAAAAAATATATATTATGTTTATGTCAAAAGGCATTCTTTAACTAAAAAATCATTGACAGACAACGCACAGCCTGAACTGCTGGGTCTCGAAGCATCCGTTTTTGCATAAAAGTTCATTTAATATCGAAAGTGAGCACTAACGAAGGTTTTTTTTTTAAATTCATCCCCTAATGGGGTTAAATAGGGATGAAACTGTGTATGGTCGTAATTTTTGCCGATGAGAAATACTATCGAGCTTGAATAGTCATCAACTGCCCAGCCTTTTCCCAACTATGTTGAGGTTGGCTTCCACTCTAATCGGATGCAGCTGAATACCAGTATTTTACATGGAGCGACTGCCTATCTGACCTCTACCACCCAGTTACTGAGTCATACGATAACCCTTCGTAAGACTGGCTGTCAGAATTTCTGGCTTCTGACGACCCGTAACGACTGTTAAAGAAAGATCCACGAATGACAGCCGGGGCCAACTACTTAACGTGCTTTCCGTGGCACGGAGGAGTCTCGGTATATAAAGATGGTCACCCATCCACGGACCAACCCCGGCAAGCGTAGTTTAATCTGATGGATCGACATGTGCGGCTTTTATTACTTAGCCACGAGCTCTTCTGATTAAAATTCATCCCCTAAAGAGGTTAAATAGGGAATTAAACGTTGTATGGAAGTTCGTCATTTTTGACAATGAGAAATACCATCGCGCTTGAGTAATAAGTAATTAATATTACTTATTATTCAAGCCCGAATACTAACGAGTAATTTTGTCTGAGGTAAAAGTATCCTATGTATTTTAATAGATTTAAATTCAAATTCCAGTAATCGTTTTAGGATACTTTTATCAGTGATAAATATTATTAATCGTAGGTTTTCTCTAAATTTATAACGTCCCAATTTAAATAATATACGTTACTAGCTGTTGCCCGTGACTTCGTCTGCGATCCTGGATGAAAAATAGTCTACGTCCTTCTCCAGGTCAAGGTGCCATGTGCCAAATTTCATCCAAATCTGTTCAGCCGCTTTAGCGTGAAAGCGTAACAAACAAACTCACTTTCGCATTTATAATATTAGTTAGGATGTAAAAAAGCCCACTCCCATTCGAAGAGAGGAGGCCTGTGTCCTAGTAGCGGGAACATTCTAGGCTAATTATTTTAAAAAAAACCCTCCGATCCGTGAAGGTGTTGATAATTTTAAAACAGGGGTATTTTTATAGGGAATTTTAAATAGCAATAGGTTTTTTAATTAAGAATATTTTCAATATTTGTTATCCAGTAATGTCATTGGAGTACCAATGTGCCCGGGTTTTTAAACATTGTAAGGACGCAAAATTAGTAATGCATTCGTATCACAACAATGACTGTGTATGTTAAGTGGTACTCAAATGATCTATCACAGCCTTGTCAGTGTAGACCTTGATGACGTCAGCAGACGTCACAGCTTGTCACAGCGGTGCATAACGTAACGCTGTTTATTGTTGATTGACTGAGTGATTGATGACTGACTGACTGAGGTCACTGGGTATTGGGCGCTGAAAAATTAACAAAGACGTAGGTATTACAAATTATCGGACGATTGTCACAGTCAGTTATTTCAGTGGCGTAACCCGTCTTTACACCCTAATCTTAAATTTAATTAGTATGTCATCTCTTTACATTACAAGAAAAACTCCTTAAACTGAGTAAATTATCATCGACGTAATTCTTTTTGTCTTTAGACGTAGTAGAAGACCTTAGTGACGTCAGTAAATATGGCCCTTTTGCGTAAACGTATCTGTTAATTAATGAGTTCCACCTTGTCAGGTGAAAGTTGAAGCCCACAAATAATTAGGTGTAAGTATTTTGAATAATGTAACATTTCTTTGACGGCACCGCTTGCGTTAATCGCTTAGTCACCTAAGCAATTTGGTCCTGCGATACGGGTTGCAAGTTATATCCTCACACGTTTTAAATATTTATACGATTTACCTACAGACATGCCGTGTCTGAATGTTTCTGAATGTTTATAAACACACCCACATTATAGGAAAAATCCTACTGTGGGGCAAAAAAACAAATGACTGACTGATGGTCATCCTTTTAAGACGCTCCACCACTTATGCAGACTAACAATTGGTTTGCATTCACTTACGTCACCTGTCGTCACAGGTGTACGTCACACAACGGCCTTTGCACAGCATAGTTAGCCCTCAATTAATAGCACTCGGCTAGTTAGCAGTAACATCTGACTGGGAAACTAGCCAAGTGTTCATTCTGGATTGTAAGTAGTAAGGATGTTGGCAAATGGCGCATGGTCTAGTCATTGTCGTGATGAGAATAAGAGGGTTGAGTATGGCTAGTGGCTGTTAGTGTTAGGCTGAGACTATATGGCGCTGGATTAGGGAGAGGTTATGTTTTCCAGATTTTTTCGTTTGAAACCATTCTTGGAGGCCCATTTTTTTTTTCGATGGTGAATTATTAAATAACTTCTCCCGCTCCGGGCGGAGCGGGAGGGCGTGTCAGACTCTTACTGACTAAAACCCACCCGTGTTCCTTCAGTTATCTGTATGTTGCCAGGGGCCACTGTAACCCTTTCCAACCCTTTCCCCTCGGACAAACCCGCAACCCCAGCAGTAGTTTGAAGGCCTGAAGACCTGTAACCCAGCTATTCCTAGTACAGGCTCCAGTCACCACAAAATCAATGTATTCGTGTATACACATTAACGTATTGTACTGATTGTTCAATATGTTGTGGAGAAAATAAACGTTTTTATAGGTAAGAAAGTTGGTTTTGGGGTTGGCATCATTTGTTTTGTTTTTGGGTCTGGCAATTTTGGAGCTAACTAAACCTAAGCAGCTTAACTTCAGGTGATGTGAGCATATCAAATAACACAATAGCCGGAACGGGACCAATAGTGTCATTCAAGCATCAGGTGTAATTACAGCTGAAGTGAACTGTCCTTGACCTGATACTTGGGATTGATATTATTGACAGCTTACTTCAAGTTCACATCACCTAAATCACTGAGAGATTTTTACAGAATGGGTCGGTAGATAGTTTTAAATCGCGAGCCGCAAATGTGAGCTGCAAAAATTTTGGCTTTGACTGCAATTGCTAAAAGTTTCACTCTGGAAAAACATGGCTTTCATGATGCCAGTTCTCAGTATCTATTTGAGTTTTCGGTGTCATATCACCCGAATTCTGAGTACCCAATGACGTCAAAACGACAAAATATGATGAATAAATATTACAATGTCCGACATCGGATCGCGAATGTCTGCGCCTGATGACATCTCTATAATATTTTATAGCTTGCCCACCGTTAAATCTTGACACGTGGGAAAATGAAGAACTAAGTTAAAATGGTTCTAAATTTGACAGTGGTCTTTGAAAAGTGGCGCCGTAGTGAAAGACCAGGTTATGCTGGTTGATAGTGGAAGACTGCACAACTATTTAGTGAATGATGTAGAGTGGGATGTTTTATCGCAGGGTTGAGCACCTGTTAATGGTGACACAAATAAAGCGCACGTGATAGCTATTGTGGTGATACTGATGGATAATTTTGATAATTTGAGATGACGCTTTGATATAGAAGATATCTGTTGAAAATTGATGGCAGTGTGTCCTCAGGAACGGTAATATTTTTTTCTTGGAATCACGATCTTATATCAAATGTTGTCTTTAGATTTTGTATAAAGAATTAATTTATAATTAAGAGTTTAAATGCCTTAATTGTTGAGTATTCCAAAATTTTGCGAGAGGTAGCGAGTTTACCAACTCCTAGGACCAAAAAGTTTTGGTCCTTCTATGGCTTAGTGTAGGTTAAGTACTTGATTTAAATTGCTATGCATTCCTTAATACTTTATTTAGCTTCCGAAAAAGTAACGAAATAATCTAGTATTAAGTAACAACCCTATGCTGCATTTAAAATATGAAAAACGATCTTTAAAAGTAACAATAATTCAGTGCACTTTTATCTTTAGTGTCAGCGTTACTAAATGACGCGTGCGCAAGTTTTTTACATTAAATTATTTTATTTTTATTCAGTTTTTCTTTATTTCATTTTATTTATATTTTCATCTATTAGTTGATAGACAAACCCATTCAAAAGCTACTAAGATGATTTTCTGTCATAACTTTCAACAAATATACTTCATAATACGTTTCTAGTACCTAGCTAATGTCCCTATGCTATGTTCCACCCACTGTGTTGTTCATTGATTCTAAACTTTCCAGTGACAGAATGAATGTATCACAAAATATAAAAGTTATTAAGTGAAGAAACATAGACATCATCATCTTATATTTTATGATCTTCACGATAGTTCATTCTTATCTTAACATGAGTGTCTAGAGGTATCAGCATTATCACCACAATTTGTTGACAAATTGGTGATTGTCTGCAGTTGGTTTCTAACAGAGATGAGGACGCTACGGACTCTCTTGACGCCATCTGTCTGTTGTAGTCAAGTTTTACATGCAAACCTTATCCAACCACCGTGAACTTTCGAAGACGCAATGGTGGTTCATACGGATATGCGCAATTATTTTATTTTCGTTACATTCCATTACTTGATCTCTAGTGGCAGAGTATCCAGACAATAACATAATATTCTGTCCGATTCCAATGAATAAACAAATGATAATCGGGCAGTCAACGGACATTAACATATTACCGTAGTTTTTCAACTCATATTCTATTCCTGCATCGTTAGTATGGCCTTAAACAAATATTATTAATTTGATTCAAATGTATCTCTGTTGTACCCACGACACACAGAAACCTTGCATTTGTTTTTTACATGAAATATACTAATATCACCTACAATTCCCTACTAATTTCTTGTCAAAGAAAAATTGAAACCTATTAATCATTAGGGTCGGAACTTGAAACAGTTTCAGAACAAGATGGATGCGTTTTTCATGGGAACAGATAGCTCTTCTGCTTTTCTAACAGCCTGGTTGACGGACGCGGCTATTTATACATTTCTACTAACTGCGAATCAGTCAGTGAGATGATTTCTTTCGTGTAGTGAGTGATTGTGCAATGTTTGGTCATCGTTAGTTAGTAGTTTGTTGAGGGTTGATTGATTAGGATGTGAAGCAGTTGTTTTAGGAATGTCAATACATGGTTATAATTAAGTACTGGGTTCCTGGAAATCCTAGGTGTGTTGGAATTTGTTGGATTTTGGTGATTTTCATTAATGTTACCCGCTCCCGAATATTATTACCCAAAGGGTAGGCCAGTGAAAAAAAAAGCCTAGATAGCAACTGCAATCATCACCGTCATTCATTTGTCGGCTGAAAGGCGTCCACTGCTGGACTTAGGCTTACCTCAAGCATTGAAGAAAGAAAATACGTTTAATTGCGGTAAACATGACGCAAAGAAAGAATAAATATACGAAAAGAAGAAGTTGGGGCAAAATATTCATCACATCCACGCAAAACGGCCATCGCTCAGCATAATGCTACGACCCTTTGCGAGACAGAGCCCCAGTGCTGGTTGTCAGTGACAGCTGAAACAAAAATTGCTACAAAGACCGCTCCTGTGTTATCCGCATTAAACGGATTCTCGCGACCTATACCAGGTAATTCCAGGCCAGTCATTCACAGTCTAACTTGAAATGTAACTGTATAGATACCTACCACATTCTATGCAAATAATCTTTCACTACTTCTATTCTGTGTCCCTGTGAGGGGCCTACCCACTTATTTAGGTCTTACGTCTGAATCCAGGCTCTTGATTGCAATTTGTTTATGTAGGTAAAGTTCTTCTTCTTAATTCTCTAAAATCGAAAATTTAAACAGTTGCAATTTTATGATAGCACAAACTTTAGTATCGTTAAATTCCAAGGAGAAAATGCTGGAATTTATAGACGCCTGCAGTTTGCAAGAAATACATTGGTTTATTATAGTACTTCACAGAATGGGTGTAAAACGTTTATTAAGTTTACGTGGCCTTTTATTGTTCTATTAAGAGTTATTATGATACGTTTATCTATTTCTTGAGTTCTCTGAGAATTCTATTGATTCGTATACTTGGAGTTATCTTTAAGTATACATTGAGAAGTATGTTGTAACGTCAACTTTCTTAGTACACAATAAATCAAGGCAAGTTTTTAAGGAACTTAATTTAATACCTGCCGATATCAAGCACTTTATTATGTCATATGGTAAACTTCACAAATAATAATAATCTATTTTAAATAAATAAAAATGAAATGTTACCCGTATCACTTGAGAATGGCTGAACCGATTTGACAATTTTTTGTTTTAAAATGTTCATACCATAACATCACGCCTTATTTCCCCGAAGCGTTAGCATTAATAGTCCGAATTATGTTTATATGAAAAGAAAAATTGGAAAAGTGATCCGAGACATGGGAATCTTAGTGTGGGGAATTCCAGTACAGGATTTTTTTTTTAAATCTAGCACCTAAGGCTCTTATGTAATTTGTTACTCGTTTTTTTATATTGTACCGTGTTTTTACTATTTTTTACATTGAAAAACTAGCAAAAAAAAAACTTAAAAACGATTTTTGCTATAAGGATTCGGACAACACTGTCGGGTTAGCTAGTTGATAATAAATCTAGATTATGATTATATCTATGGTAGCAGTTTTATTCAATACATACCATAGTTGCTCTTCTACAGAGTGGCGCTTTAATGGCGACATTAATTTAACACACGTATATGGTTTCGCGTTTTCGTTTTATGTAGATATTTTAATTTCATTAAACGTTATTATTTATAAATTTATTTTTAATTTTCTAAAATAGCATTTTGGAGTAACCTGTACTTAAAGAGCTGTAGCGCAGGAGTCATGTGTGCCGGGGTCGCGGATCATAACATGGATCAATGAAAGTAAAACGAATTACGTGCAAACAGAAGGCGAATTGAAGGAAAGAGAGAGCCCTATGTGGGCGAGGGTTTAAAATTTTTAATTTTTCAATTGACGAATTATTCTATGTTATTATATGTTTTATGATTACTGGCCACTAGCCCTACTCATGTGTTAAATTAATGTCGCCATTATGGCGGCCCTTTGTATTATTTTTCTGCTAATTAGAACACTGAAAGTTTTCTCGCAAGATTTATATGATACAGATATTTCAACACTTCTGTCAAAGCGCTAAGAGGGCGACACATACAAATATTGTTTACATTACTTCCATTCTTTGTAGTAACCTATTTAGTAAAGAAAAGAAACTCTCATTGTTTCCGCGTTTATTTTCTGTGTTCCTATAAAACACTACAATCTATTAATTGTATAAGTAAGAAGACTAGAATATGGGAAGTCTTTGATCAGCACTGGGACATTTCAGGCTTTTAAAAGAAAAATAATGTTGGTTGATGGTTCCATTTGTGTAAAGATTAGCTCAAAAAAATTAAAGTATATATTGAACTGACTTTTTAAGCACAAACTAATTAAGGAGTATATATACCAATAGAAGGAAAATTTCCGGAAAAAAGTATTTATTTATTTATTTTTATTATATTTTTTTGTACACCAGAAAATGCATAGCAAACAATAAATTTAACAGTACGAAATATACAATGGGCGGCCTTATCGCTTTCTGCTATCTCTTCCAGGTAACCTTGACCTTATTTATTTAGTTAAAGAAAACCAAAATAAGCGTCTTTTTACCCTGACCTTATTTATTTCGTTAAATAAAACTAAATAAATACCCTTTTAACCCCCTCCCCCGCCCCCCGCCGCAAATACAGAAAAAATGATGGTTGTCAAAAAAAATCTGCCATGAGTTTCCGCATTCCGTTTCCGAACATAACGAAAATAAAGGGATTTTTGTGTTGGTTTCAGACGCCGGCGCAGTGACATGCCAGCTTCGGTCGTGCGCGCGCGCTCCCCGCACGCAACGCAGCTAAATTCTAAACATTCCAGTTTTTCATGTGCGCCGTTATATCTTGCATTCATATTGATATTTTCGTGATTTTTACAATATTTTTAATTGGGACATTGTTTTTTTTTTAATTTCAAAATTCGTTCCGATACTTCAAATTTAAAATTTTGAGTAAACTAAGGACCATTTCAAAATATCATGACTAAAACGTATACTTTTTCCACAGTCAAAGATCAATGTGAATGCAAAAACAATGAAACATCCCCAAAAAGTGAAGTGAAAGTGCAAAGTGCATCAAAAGTGTAAGATGTAAAGTGCCAAGTGCTCGGATGAAGTGCATCGTGGTTCGGTTGAGGATCACTGGGAAAGCATGGTGTGAGCGAAACCATGGGCATACAAGTGGAGAATTCTGTGAACTATAATAGCAACTCATGTAAGTTGAGTCACTTAACTTATTTATGTTAGGGGCTACTTACAATAAGGATTCATTTTACACTTCTGTTTTTGAAACTATCTGATGCATACGTCAAAAGCAAATTTTTGATTCATTTAACTACATAATTGGATTTTTACGAAGTGCACATTGACAAACTCGTTCTTTTTTTTTGTATTGAGTCAGGATTGTTTCTTAACTAAAGTTTCTGAGTGTGTATTCAAAGCTAAAGAAAGTTTTATAGCAATATAGGTACATTGTGTAATGTGTACCCTACTTACTATTGAAGGAAAGAGTATTAACCTACTTTATTTAATTTTGCCAAAAACGTAAACAAAAATGCTCTATGGAATGCTACATAATTAACTATAAAAAGTAATTAAACCATTGCACTCTAAAAACATAATTACGACATTCGTGGTTAATAGCATTTTTGATTCGGCTTTTTTCACATTTTTGGCAATATGAAAGAAAGTCTACATGACGAGGAAGGTTGAATGTTTCTCAGTTAGGTATAAAACTACAATGAAGTGATTGATGAGATAAGGTCTTTACTCGTGAGGAAGAAATCAGGCATAAGCAAAAATGAAATTGAAGCGACGTACACAGATGCATTGCTTTTAAACACTTAAAGAAAGCTTGTTGACGTTCATTATTGAAAAGGGTCATAAAAACCTAAATATACTAAAATAATAATTTACGAAATCTGCAGAAAAATAACATATTTAGTATTTTCATAACTACTTTAACTGTTCCCTTCGAGACAGAATTAATATCGGCGATATGAAAGTGCAACACACTGTTTTAAAACCAATGTACCTGTATGTTTAGCTGTACTATCCGTAAAGAACAATTACATATGACATGATATTGAAATATAACTAGTTTCTGCCCGAAATATGTTAAAACAAAAAATATATCTACTCGACTCTCGGCAGTACTGTAGCTTCCCACTAGAAAAAGAAGTTTCGGAATCGGTATAGTACATCCGAAGATTACCCTTTACATACAAACTCACAATTTTTATGTCTTTATAATATATATTATATACTTAATCAAAAAAGAACGTACGCGACGATAACAAGAGGTGCTTTAATCATAATTTTACAAAAATAAGTAAGTCCAACGCTTTTAGTTCAATTTATATTAATACAGTACCACTTTTGTTTTACAATCAGAATTTATTGTTTCCTCAAAGTAATGTTTCTTTGCAGGATCGTTATATAAATATTAGTTTACATTATTTTCATATTAAAAACTTACAAAACTTTTAACAAAAGTTTACGTCTGCGTTAGTTGCGGAGCTTTGACAGTTCTAACAACAGTAAAAAATAAAATACCCGCGTTAAATGTAGAACAGGTCAGAAAAATGCTTTAAAATAGTGAAGAAAAAGATAAAATAATAAAAACAAAATCATGTCAATCGCATAAATCGTTTCAGTGTTCAACCCTAACCAATAGCGAAACATTTTTACAGCAAAATTTGTATGATTATGTCATAATATCTGTGTTATATTTATTACGCCGTGATACATCTTTTGAGTCTAGAGAAAATACATTAAAGAAAAACGTAGCAACATCGATGTTTTAAAAATACAACTAAACGTTTTAAGCCTGGTTTCACTTCAGGATATGTAAAAGAACTCGTAAATTACCATTTTTGCGAGAAAGTCTCGAAGTGCATTTGTTTATTTGCACAGACCAATTTAGAACACACTAAATCTGCTATCGAAGCAAAGTAACAGGAAACATTCATCCTTGTCCTCTAAAAAGTCATGATTTCTATTCTCAGTGTCTTTAAATATTGTTATTTTATAATTTTAGTTTAAGTTCAATGTCAAACATCGGCCTAGAACGAACGAATGCGACTCAAAAATACTGGCGATAATTTAAATTTTGTATTTGGAATGTCGGTTGTACTTCGGCGTCTGCGCACTATTTTCGCTATAACGTTAACAAACGTCAAAATACAACGGTAATCTGTCGGTATGATATGACAGACATTGCGCAATTTTGGGAATAACCTACAATTCCACATTATTGATGACCTCAATTCGTGATGAATCAGACCTTGATGTCAAAACAGTGAAAATATTGTGAGTGCTTCTGGACGTCAATTGAAGTAAAAAATTATGACAATTCGAAGTAACTATTTCGTTCTACATTTTGGAAGCTCTATTTGCATGAGTCATCGTTTTTACAATCCGTAGAGATAACAATTACCAGAAAAATGATGATAAGATTAAGAACAAGACTGATTGTAAATAGCAAGGGATTAAGAAACACAAGTAGCTCACATGCACATTCACATTCCAAGGGGCCATCCTCATGAAAATTGTTACTATAAACAGCAAATACTAATTATGAAAATATTGTAATGCTAATGAAGAAAAGGATTATACTTAGAAAGTCTTAAAGCGAAACAACTGCTATACAAGAAATAAAAACACAAACTTGCAAAAAGAACATCGACCGACGCAGGCGCACTCTCTTCAGAAAAGTGACTAACTTGAACAGAAATAATAAAAAATAATGAACAAGAAAAATGAAGATATTTATGATTAGTTAAGTGATGCAAGATTTACGGATCCGTTAATCATGATTTTGAAATGTTTCCGCCATTTATTTGCTTCTCTCATTACTAAGACGACAATCAATTGACCTTTAGTTCCTTGAGTTAATGCCAGAAAGCTTGCATATGTATTATGGTGCTTGATTAAAATGTCCTGTGAAGGTACATTTGTAGAACTATGTCCTTCTCGTAGGATTTGCATGCATCTTCATTTATTGCTATTACGAATGGTACAGTATGGTTTGCTTTTACAGTAGGTACAGGAGATGCAAAACCTACATTCAAAGCTCAAATAATGTTTAGCATAACCTGAAGCATTGCTTCTTTGAAACTAGCTATAGGTATCAATCAAATCCATGTCATCCATGCCTGTAACTATTCTAAACTAAGTCCGAGCTTCTGACCACTGTGGTAACGGAAGAGAGGAAATATTTCCATAATTATCTCGCCAGGGGAAAATCTGGTACACCTTAGTTAAAATTTTGATATAATTTTTCATCTTCATCGTAAAATAATCCATGTTACAGTAGATGCCCAAGAGATGTAATGTACAAATTCAAAAGTTCATTAGACCTCGTCAGGTCGACTACCGCGAGAAGAAATTCAATTCACAAAAAAAAAAAACTTTCCCGGCAAAATAATTGCGCCAGAATCATTTATCTTTTTCTTTTGCGAATATATCTCTTTCTAAATATACTTTTCTTTTTCAGACTCTTTCAGGAGTTTTATTTCAGTTGATTATTCTTTTAATGTTCTGTATCCGAAATGAAAAAGTTGAATTCAGTGCTTTTTTGTAGTGTCTGGGAGTTCAAGCCCTTTTTCTTTAGAGTGCTAATGATGTATGTAGAGTAATTAATCTTTTAATTCATACATGATTTATGTGACCACACATGTCATGTGTCAGGTATCATGGTCTGGCGTTTGCGTGGTCCACTTGAAAACTTGCCACTTCTAAAAGTGAAAACTATCGGCAGTCGGATTGTTCATTTTAATGATTAGTTATCATTTTATTTGCTGATTTTGGTTGTAAATTGGCAAAGGCTAAAATAAAAGTTTCTTCACAACCATCTCTATCAATTCACAACGTGAAAATCCTTTTCCATAATGTCTTCCCAATGATCAACAAAATATTTCAGTTCAAATTCATTTATCCGTTTCCACCTCATAATGATGTTGTGTGATTTAATAGATTAAATAATTTTTCAATGCCAGTGTTGCCAGCATGTGGCATAATTCTAAGAGATACATAAATATTGCAGCCTAGACTGAAACTGAAACACGGCTTGATTTATAGACTTTTCTGAGTAAAACGGCTATCGTCATCATCAGTGGCCTATTTCGCATTGATCGTATCAACAACTGTTTGTCTGTTTTCCTCAACAAATGTAAATATATAGGTACTTTTCACTGTTTACGTCGTCAACTGTTTTTATTTAAAGAAATGGCTCCGCTGTGTCTCCTTAATTTTATTGAGTCCAAGGCACCTCTTAGTCTCTATCTATTTTTTTGGTATGTCCATTGGTAATTGATATACGGTTTGTAAATTAATCCTCGAAACCTTAAAATTGAACTTCAGTAATTTTTCTTTTTCTATAATCTTCTTTATTATTATTGCTGGCCTATTTTGCGCTGATGTCTAATAAACTATGGACTCAAAAGATTTCTGCGTTGTTAATATTTGATTTTTTGACATTAGTCCAATGTTTTCTATTCTAAATATAGCTTGCTTCAATAACAGTGACATACTTTATGTTAATTATATCAATGTCTCTGTTTTTCTCTATTACTGTCAATTCTACTAATTATGGATTCTTATATATATTTACATTGAGAAAGCTATGTTTGACTTTTTTTAGTTTCTACTGCTATACATATTTATAATCATTTATAGATTTGACCCCAAAACGGAATTTGTAATCGTTTACGTATCCCTCTATTGTTTCTTACAATTGACGCAAAATTTTCCTCGAAATGTACCCCGGTATGTTGGCAGGTGACCATTGCCATTGTGGCCCATCACAATGCAATATCAATTATGGAATCGCAAAAATTGGAACGCGTGATACAATGCGCGGGAGCATGCCAAAACTTCATTACAAACCAATTGTTTTCGGTTCGTTAACTCATTTAACGATCGATATTACGTTTGCACGAATTTGTAACATAATGTAACTTTATAGCTACAAAAGTATCGGCAACCACGTCATCTGCATTTCACTCTGTCATAATAAGAACATTAATTTCGTTGGGACGTAGCGAACTTACTAAAATACATTTCATTGCGTAAGATATATTCGTAGTGTCTAATTCATATAAATAGTGCAATATAATTACATACGTACATGTTTAAATATTTATTGTCTTATTCAAAATTGGTTTAATAGTGCCGACATCTAGCGGTTAATGCCTGAACAAAGCATAGGAAAATCCCGATTCAATACCGATTTTATTCGGGAGTAATTTGGCAAGCTTTCAATTTTCCTTGTTTACACCGCGCCCGCTAGATGGCGCTAGCAGTCTTTGAGGAGAGCTTCCAAATTATTTTGTTTATGTTATGTCGCGGGTTTATTTTTAAATCGGAGCGTTTTATAAGTGGCCTAGGAAGTTGTGTATACCGCGGCTGTGCAGAATGTGGCGCTGGCGGTGCAGTGCCGAGACGATTTCACGCTACGAACACTTTACGTTGAATTTTTATTGATTTCACTGAGGCAATAAAACGTTTTTTAGTCTGTTTTGACGCTCAACGGTGGGAAAGTTTTGAGTTCGTTGTTGTTTTGGGATTAGATGAGCTGGTAGGCGTTTCTTTTTTGTAATACAAAAGTCATTTAGTTGGCACCTAGACCACTGATACTGTAGAACTTGTTTAAGAGTGTAGGCTTAAGATTCTTCAATGAATTGGGTAATAATTGTGATGTAGACTTTATAGCCAGACGGGCAGACGATCTGTAATAGCTTCGATCTTTTTTTGGCATAACTTTGTCTGTATGCTATAGGTAGGTACTTATACCAGAATTTTACTAGATGATCTTTGGAACATGAGAATATAATATACATAAATTGTCTGTACATCATCACACTTGTATTATTTTGGACCTATGTCTATTTTAAAAGCAATCAAATGTTATTTTAGTTAATCATAAATGTGATATTTTTTCACGATAATACCGATTCATGGAGCAATATACAATTATAACGAAGTGAACATTTTCTCAGATTAAGTATTTGAAGCTCTTTCATATCACGACCTTTCTGTGTTTCGAGGTCTTTTTTTTTCCTATGGCCAAGCCAGAATAATTTTTGACCTAGTTTCGATTTTCCTTACATATTAGTAAAGTAGATAGATAGATTCGATAATCTTTCTTTTTCATCTTTTTAATGCTTCTAAATTCTAAGCGTAAACGGCTTCGGTTGCTCCATTCTTCAAACTCTAAGCATTTATTTCAAATAAACCAATTACAGGCACTTTTGAATTGTCAAAGGGTCGTTCAGTCAGAAAGAAAAAGCTAGTTGCCCATTCCAAAGCGTAGTAGGTACCTATGGAGAAGAACGGGCAAGGAACTCCAGGGACTCTCTTTTAATCGGACGGACAAACTTCTTAATACATCCACCCTTCCTTTAGATTTCCACCCAGTTTTGTCATCTGAGGCTGTAGAAAAGAAATAGCCACAATTTTCTTACTTATCTTACGGCCGAACCCAATAACGTATCTATCACCAATTTTGGCGTACTGGAATACTGGATATAAAAACCTACCTATCTCTGGTTTTAACGTTCCAATAATATAACAGAGATTGAGGAATCTTACAAGCCCACGCAATCTATCGATGGTAGGGTCTGTCGCTTATTTCGGCTAGTTATTTGTATAAAAAAGCCAGAGCGTCCCAAGAACATGTTGACAGCTAATTGTTTGACATGACAGCTAATAAAGATGACAGATAGGTCTATCTGCCGAATTGTATAGGATATTTATTTAAAAAAAAAAAACACTTTATAAATAATCATTTAATACATATACGATTTAAGTGAAAGTGCGCTAAGCGCAAGTGATTTTAAAATCATAACAGAGTTATAGTCCAATCATTTGGTAGTTATGAATTCCGGGATTTATGAAAGTTGGTTCACTAAAATAACTTATGTCACTCGGAAAGCTGCCACACTTAAATGGAATTGAGCTGGACACATCTGCCGCATGTCAGACTATCAATGGGCCGAACTTACGGCTCAGTGAGTTCCGCTTAGTGGCAAACAACATCGCGGCAGGCCTAGACGGAGATGGCGGGATGAGCTGGACTCCTTTAATAAAGATTGGTCCTTGACAGCTCTGAATAGAGAGAGGTGGAAAGAGAGTAGGGGAGGCCGTTGCCAGCAATGGGAGAATAATGTATAATAAAAATAAATAAAAACGAAATTGGTGATTCAATAGATTTTGACGTGGTCTTTTCGATTTTTCACTTTGCCACCTCATTTCTTAGCCCGTCGCGCCGCCACATTGAAAAAATTGCACCCAAAAAATAAGACTCATTGGACATGGCAGCGCGAGCGGCAAAGATGAGGTGGTAAAGTGAAAATTTAAAAACAGTGCGTCGAAATCAACAAAATCATCAATTTTCAAAACTCCCGGAAAACATTCCAGGAAACCCCCTTTTTGAGCACCAAATGACTGTAGGTACTGATTGGCAAAATGATTTGCGATATCATCGCATCGATTTTCAAAATCTTCAAATCAAAAGAACTTATAAATGCCGTATTGACCATAATAATATGAGCATATTAAGTTGTTATGAACTACATTAATAGATTTCATTTAAATAAAACAGCAGTGAGTGATGTACTCATATATACTCATTTATAAGTAACCTCAACAAGGTTTGGTATTTCTTATGTCAAACTGTCAATTACGTTACATTTTTCCTCTTCAGCGTTAAGAATTTGTTCCGTAAAATGCAGTGTAATCTTGAATAAGTACTACTTACATTACTTTTCGAGTTTTAATTTATTATAAATTATAACTTAATACAGATATTTATGAATTTAAATATAAAGAAGCTTTTACAAAAAGTTAATTACAAACGTTGTTTTTTATTGTGAAGGCGGTTGTAACGGAACGCACGAGAGTGCGAAGTAGAGAAATCTATCTATTGTTTTCGTTAGATAGCCGCCCTATTTGTCTATCATCAATACTGATCTATCGTTCACTGAAGATAGGTTATTGGGTTCGACCGAAGATGACTTAGAGTTAAAGATAAGAAGAAGGTCTACATTGTCCTTGGATTACTATTCAGAACGGGCTGCAACCTCTTCTTTCTGTCCTTGTCCCATGGTGTCGGCGCAATACATTAATTTTTTCCATTCTCCCCTGTCAACCGTCACGCTATCATTCACTCCCTTTTTTTTTCATATAATTTCTCACACAATCCCCGAGCTGAAACCAATAAACCCATGTCAAGCCTGCTGATTACTTATGACACTTTCCTTGACGATGACTATGGTTACCGAATGGCTATTCATAGATACATCATTGGAAGGCCTTATGTTCAACAGTGACGTTTACAGGCCTATATGATAAATAGTTTTCCCACGCTAAGTTTTGTAGTATCATCAGCCCATGACCAATTTATATGTCAACTGTCATGAAATGCTGGTATAAAATAAACCTATGAATGTAAACTCGCATATTTGTG
The DNA here is from genome assembly GCA_916610215.1 of Omphaloscelis lunosa. Classification (NCBI taxonomy): domain Eukaryota; kingdom Metazoa; phylum Arthropoda; class Insecta; order Lepidoptera; family Noctuidae; genus Omphaloscelis; species Omphaloscelis lunosa. The sequence continues at coordinate 22,308,657 of OU744248.1, read as the reverse complement.
CAAATATCCCAAATGATTTCATGACCACACTGAAATTAATTTTCATTATCGCGGTCACTGCCTTGTTACCTTAATTAGCAGCTATGAATATCTTGTTTGGCTCATCTGAGAGACATTTGTAAATTACTGGTGAATCTAGAAATATAAAAATATGACCTTCACTTACAAAAGTTTGCTTTTTCATTTCATTATGACAGTCTACTTCATTTTGTTCAGCTGTTACAGCTATGGATTGTTCATTATCGACTTATGGTTATTAATTTTTTTTCGAGTAATTTCTTCACTTACAGCAATACTACATTTACATCTCTTTCGTCCGTGTTTTGGTTAAACTATTGTACCTAGAAAGTTATTATTAAAACTTGGCATAAACACTTATCATATTTATTTCAAAAATATATTATGATCGTCATTTAAAGAAATATACGAATCATTTACCTTGATGATTCAGTCTTCAGTTTTTGTGGATTCAGGAATTGCACTATTTGAATACGTAAATTCAAAGAATCAAAACGAAAGCACAGGTTGTTATAAAAACAAGAACAGGTGGGTGAAGCTCACAGGTGTTAGCAAATAAATAAAGAAATGACTGAAGCCGCAGCTTTTTTACATTGATCTACTGATGATCTGGACAGAGTTTTTCTTTAAGAAGATAAAAACGAAAAATGTGACCAGCTGATTGCTACCACCTAACTTTGCATTTTGGAATTTATTAGTCCTGGGACGTCCACGAGTGCATTCATGAATGAAGCGCATCGGAAGTATGAGCCATGACCATCGTCAATCACGGCTGCTAGGGCATGTCACCACATAGGTCAAGGCGCGCGGGGCGGGAGAGGGCGCGGGGGGCGCGTGGGCGGGCGCGGTTTGTTTACGGGCGGGCGGCAGTCCCGTGCCGAGCCGCCGCCAGCGCCGGTCCGTCGTGCGCGAGCGCACCCTATCCAGTTCACGGCCGCTCTATAACCGGACGGCTATTTCGGCGCATAATATACCGCACCGTGCGGAGTAGTGTTCAGTTTCGCGCAGGCAGGTGCGCGGGCCGAGGTCGGACATGCCGCGCCGCAAGCCCACCTGACCCCATGTGACCCGCGGCCATGGAGCGCCGCCGCCGCCTCGAGCCCGCGCCTGATTCCATGACGAAGGTGGCGCGCCGCCGCGAAAAGCCGCGCGAGCGCTGGCTGCTCACGCGCAAGACATGGAAGTACATGTCCGACGCCGGCCGCCGGCTCGTTCCGGAAGGCGCGCAAAACCGGCCCGAGGACGTCCCGCGCCTCGAGGCCTATTTCCAGGAGGTGTGCGCCAAGGAGCCGCGCTTCCTGCTGTGGCGCAAGAGCTCGTACCCGGGCGCGCTGCCCCGCCCGCGTCGCAAGAAGCGTGCGCGCGGCGGTTCGGTGCGTGCGCGCTCGCCCGTCGACGAAGCGCCTGCGCCACCGGCGCGACCCACCGATCTCTACATCGGCCACACCTCTGGTGGCCGCTTCGACATCGCCAAGCTCCGCCGTGATTTCTTCGCAGCCCCAAGCCCGGCCGCCTCCACCTCAAAGTTGAACGCAGCGTCGTCGTCTCGGGTCGCTCCTCAAGCGCGCACGACCGCGGCATTCGGTGATGTGAGCCGGACCGTGCCCGAGGAAGAAGAGAGTTGCCTAGTTGATTTATTGCGCACGTACCTGAAAGTAGAGGATGATTCCGGTCCGACGAGGCACTCGGATACGGAAGAGCTAGTTCGCTCGTTAAGGAAATATCTTAAGCAGCAGTCGGAGCGGATCCCTACCGACACCGACTCTAATCCTTCTCGGGAAAGGACCTTGCTGGAGAACCTCAGCAGGTATTACGTACGAACCCCGAACCGGGAAAATATAGTGCAGGACCTGTTAGCCGATAGGAATTTATTGAAAAGACTGTATCATGATCTTCGGAAGACCAAGCCTTATAGAGGCGGTAGGAGTGGTGGTAGTGGTGGTAGCGGTGGTAGTGGCGCCGGAGGCTATGGACCTAGTGGATTCATCAGTGCCCTTAGCTCTAACTCTAGAAGTGTTCCGCGGATTCGAACTGTTGGTGTTACGCGTTTTAAAGATGACGATGATCCTTATAGATTGCCACCGATGTCCCCACCACCACTCATTGAGGTATTTCACGAGTCGCTGGAGGATAAGTACGTGGACTGTGGAACGCAGACGCATCCTATTCCAGAGGAAGAGTTACTGGAGCTGGAGCGTGCATACCGGGAGAAGTTGGAGCTGCAGACGGCGCCGACGAGTCCGACGGGGGGCCCACCCGATCGGCCCAAGCCAGCGCGGCGGCGCTCCAGCGTGGATCACGACGATGTGTCGCAGTCCGTCAGCGACACCATTAAGCGTTACCTGAGGATGGCGCGCAAGAAGAGCGTGGACGCTGATAAAGCGGACCGCTTCAAGCGCATCAATTACGATAAGAATTTGCGAAACATTAAACCTCGTATGCCGAGTGACGTAGACGATGATGGTCCTCACAAAGGCTGCCAGACAGATGAAGGATGGATTTTGACATATCGGGAGTTACGGTTCGCGTCAGTTACGTCGACACCATCGTCACCGCCGTCGCCGACGTCCCCTACACAGTCGCATTCGTTCTTGTCGACGCTGCTTGGTAGAAGTGCTCCGACTGTTGCTCCTCCTGCAGGTGGCATGCAGAAGTCGCGGTCTTCGAGCAGCGTGGTGCAGAGTGTCAGCAAGAAGCTGTGGCGCACGAGGAGCCGGAGCTCGTCGCGCGTCGCCGCCACATGGACGCCTCAGGTCAGTCGCATTATAGATTCTGTTGTGTGTAGCATTATAATCTGTGTTGTACATAGCATTCTGATCCATGCTGTGTGTCGCATTATAGTTTATGTTGTGTATAACACTATAGCCTGTGTTGTGTATTACATTATAGACTGTGTTGTGTATCGTATTATAGAACGTGTTGTTTAAATGCGTTATAGTGTGTGTTGTATGTAGCATTCTAGTTTGTGTTGTGTGTTGCTTTGGTCGCTTGTGTGGGTATGTGTATTGTGGTGTGTTATGTGGTGACGCCATCGTGTTTTTCTGTATATAAAATAATAGTAAACAATGTCATACCTTAATCAAGAGAAGTACCTTTGTCATCTCATGTCCGTCATCACACTGTTTATCGGTTTTAGCTTTGTCCTAAAAGAGTACTCTGATTGATTTAAATATAACATAACATAATATCACGCCTGTAATCCCCGAAGGGTTAGGCAGAGGTGTACCTATAGTATACCCATATTTCGCCAGTTATGTTAATTATCTGATTGATATAATTTCTTAAATAACGATTCACGTGCTGTGAAGAAAGATTACTATTGATAGTAAATACTGCTTCATTCGTATTATCTTCATCGATCAATCTTGGGTCTTCCCTTATTATCGACTGCACGAGGTTCCCTGATAAGATATTATAATACATTCATGTCCATTCCATAAAACGGGAATGACTCTATACGATACCATGTATGTATCACATAATTAAATTATCTGTCGTTGCTTCATTTTTAATTATTTTCACCTATTGTGGTACAGTAATTGTATTCTAGGTGCACCGTCTTCATATATAATTATTTAACTAATGTACGTACTTATACAAACTATTGTAAAACATTTTAAAAGAGTAACGGTGGAGTTTTTCGCCCATTCCTCTCCATACGAAAACTTGGAAGGGGCGACCAGAATCAATTCTATTATTTTATAAATTTGAAGTTCAAAAGTGCCATACATGGGCCTATTTGAAATAAATGATTTGAATTTGACTTTGACATAAGCTTTAATACTACATATCTTCGTTTGGTCCAGTTATTTCCCAACATTAAGACCACAAATATTTATTTGGGATAAATTTATCCCAACTACGGAACCCTTCATTGTGCGTAGTTCGACACGCACTTGGCCGGTTTTTATTTTAACTTATGCTTTCATATACAATATGCAAAGGGCTTTTTTCAACTCCATTTTTGATTTTTATATCTAGATAACTTATCCAACTAGCTATTGCTGTAAAAAAGAAAAAAAACTTGTGCCATTTAACAATGGTCCTTCGTTAACTTTTAAAAATCTATTTTCAATCCTCTCCCATTACACCAAAGACCCCTTTTTCTTACCACACCCATTCGATCCATATCAGTCTATCAACGAGTATCACATGATTCGCGAAGCCGCATACCACATTACTTGCCTACTGCACTAATAATTTGTGGAGGATCATAAATTGCGTCTGTAATGCACTCTCCAGTCGCGTCGACGTTCGATTTCAACGAGACGCGTAGGCTTGATTTCTTCAAGTATGTATGCTTCGAGAGTATGAGTGGATGCTTTTACTTTTTCATGAGGATCAGTTTGGAAATGTTCTTCTTTGATGAAGGTAAACAGATTCTGTCTATTATTAATTCTATCTACTGCAATATCCTTATGAGTGACAATCGTTTCTCTGGCTCTTTTGTATCAATTTTATCCTCTTGCCTAATTGCAGTCCATTTTTAAATACAGACTCAAGCTCTTAGTATTTTAATCAGCATCAGGCATGTCGCCATCAGTATCTATTCTATTAATTTGTATCGTACATCAATTTCTCGATTCGTGTATAGCTTTGGCTGTTATATATTTTATTTGTTAGTGTTCTTACAATATTTTTTATTCCTTTCCGTTGAACTGCTTTCTGTAATCTTTTAATGTTATCAGTCATAATAATCTATCACGTTTTATTCTAAATATCTTTATTTTTGATGTTATTTGAACTTGCTTGTTATTTTCGAACATTCATATATATTCGCACGTTTATATTGGGTTTACAAACCGATGAGAGGTGCCGATGCACCTGTGTTGAAACGCTTGAAATTCAGATAACTCGTGTCATTCTAAATATACACGAATATATTTACACATACAGAAATAACCTTTTATATTTATCCCAATACATTTATACTGAAAACCTTTTTACTTCACTATGGCTGTGCACTTTGGCTGACACTTTGGCTGTGCGAATTTAATACAGGGTAAGTCATCTTAGATCTGATGCCAGGCAAGTTAAAAAACCCACCTGTCAGTTTTTATGCTTCACTGAATCACATGGTGCATTCGTTTTTCTATTTATTTCTGAATTTCGTTAGTCATTTGAGTTATTTTTGTCATCAATCAGTCATATTTCTGTAGCACTTATTTCGTCTCCGTCGTTTGACTTTTAATGAACCACAGCCTGCGGTTACTCATCTGTGTAAACTATTAGCAGTAAAATAATCATTACAGAACATTGACCTTCAACTAGTTCGTCTAACTAATGTGTGAAGTTGATTAAAATAAAATAAAAATGATCGAGAAAAGACATGAGTAGATTTTGCGCGTCAGTATCAGCTTCAATCAATGGATGACACTATGTAAAATTTGTGTCGTATTATATGATAAGGAGGCTAGATGCTTATGGTTTCTGCCTCAGGTTATGGTTACTGAAAGTATTCAAGACATTAACCCGTCGTATACGGAACTTGGAACCACGCGAGACACAATGGCTTTGTAATTGTTAATTATGGCATACGAAAGGTTAAATCAGAAAAGAACTTTAATTCTAACTCAGAACGTATAATTCAAATTCTTTAAGAAAAGTAAAAATAACAGTGTATTAAGAATAAGAACCTAGTCGGCCGAGCTCTGCGCTGGTGAAAATAGAGAATGTTAATTTAATAGTATAGGATAGTTCATAAACAATAAAGATTGTTTGTTTGATTCATACTAAATCCATGTATAGTACATACTAATACCATGCTGCTATGTTACTATTTTAAGGTAGCCGTCTTGTTCTAAACTTTGGGCGACCGAGCTCTGCTCGGGTGAAAATACCGGGAAAACGAAATTTCCCAAATATGAGACCTAGCTAGATCGATTTTTCGCCCCGTAAACCCCTATATCGCAACTTTCATCGAAATCGTTAAAGCCGTTTTGAGAACGTGATTACAAATTTATATATATACAAATATTGTTCGTTTAATAATATAGGATAGGATTATAGGGCATTCAAATAGCTGAAAAGCATTAAATGTAATTAATAAACAACACTACACGGTGGGCAACCACGGTGGACAATTGCAACTTTTTCTAGTATTATTGATGCAAATCAATAATACTAGAAAGAGTTGCAATTGTCTTCTTGAAACCTCAATGCCAATAGTTCTACTGTTTTCATCTGCATAAACCCAAATTCTAATTTCAACTCTGCATTTTCATTGCAAGCCAGACGTACTTCATCCATCAACGCTTCTCCTCTTAAATCTAGATGCACTACAATCTTGATATACAGTTCGTCTTTCACACCCATCTCAACATTCAAATTACATAATATAACAAAAAATATACACACATGCTGCGTCCAAGTCGCTGGGCATTTAAAAGCGGACTATCAAAGAGTATCGTAGGCGTATATGAGACACAACACATTTATTAGCGCTGCCTGACTCACTATCAGCTTCTCTTTAATATCGAGCCAATGACAGACGGGCGGATAAACTTGTCGTTTATCACTGTAATATTGAGTTGTGTGTTACAGGTAAATTGTTGGTAATCTTCTGCCGGACCTTGTCGCATGTTACTTGTGGTCGGTGCAAATGCTCTATACGTTTCGTTTTCAGCCATATCAACCTCATACAGTCCATCCATGTTTTCTTAAGTCTCCCGTACCCGTACTCAAAACAACTTTTTCAGTTTCGATATTTGTTTGTGGTTGGCACAGGTGGTCTATTCTTTTTATCCATCCATCATCGTCTCAGAATTCACCCTCCTTATAGCCATATCATTTTTCACACAATTCATAGTTTTTTTTGGTGCATGCATGATGTGTGGCTGTGTAATATATTCTAATACCTATATACAAGCCGCTTGCCTTTCAAGTTGTCACTTAATGTTTTTTCTCTCTTTGTCCTTTTATTATTCAATTTGATGTCTTTTTTAACCGAATCCAAAAAAGGGGGTTGTATGTATGTATTTTTTTTATGTATCGATATCGATATTTTCGTCAATTGTGGACCGATTTCGGAAAATATTTTATCGTTTTGTAGAGGAGGTTTGTGCGGTGGTCCCATATATAAATTGTATTAAGTTTACTTGGGTAGTTTTTGAGTTAGCTTCAATAAAACATATTTATCAATTCATAAACTGCATTGTTTATGGATATAATTACGTTATTTTTAAATGACTTTTGTCTTTCTCTATAGAACTGTTTCATCAACACTATCTACCTACCTAATCTGCATAAGTTTGCACAATGTTTTGGCAGAGAGTGGCTTATGAGTTTTGTTTTGTTTTGCATTTGATGCTTGATACTTTTTAATTTATTACGTAATAATAATATTTCACACGAGCGAAGATGTGAACAGAAAATAATGATTGTTTGAATAAATACCTATACACTAATTTCTGATTAAAATGAATTGTAATTAACTATCATTTGTATTTCATTTTGAATGTGAAAACTCGTCATTTTGATAATTATGAATCTAGATAATGAATTCTTAACTTTAATCTGTTAGAAACATATCATATCCGACATAACATTATTTAGTTTTATGTTTTTATATGTTTATGCTTCCTCCTAATAGTCACCTTGGTTTGAAAGTGTCTTTAACAAAACATTTCTCTGCTTTGCCTTGAAAACGTGTAAATGTTTATTCGCATTTTCCTGTTGTTTTCCGATTCTATTGCTAATTTTGACTAGTGACCCACATTGGACTGTCTTTTAATATCTGCTGCATTGAATATTCTGTTTATTTGTATTCATTTTAATGACCTCTAATAAGGCTGTGAAAAAATACTTCTATTCGTTAACTTCCTTGTGTAAAAATGTAAAATTTCCTACTTTTAAAATCATTCAGCACATTGTTTGTGCTACGAAGAATGAGTCATTTAATATTCTATATGAAATGAAATTGTTTTTTCTGTAAATAGGATATCGGAATCACTATACACGTCATATTAAAAAAAAAATGAAAATAAGCTAGTTGAGTCCGGCGTCTCCTATCTGACTACTCTGAGAAGAAAGGCCGAAATAAACTCAGAGGTCAGTCTCTTTTAAAGTCCAGACATAATCAGGCCATATGAGGACCATTTAGATTAGCGTCTGAAATGGTCTTTTAAGGAAAGAACCACACAGATTTGAGTGGACCTGTCCAGTCAGTGCAAGCATTTGTCAGTAATCGTGGAGCTCAACTCGACGAACAAAGAAAGAACATTTGGGTAGCCGCATAAACTACTCAAACTGCCAGACCATCATTAAAACTAGCTGATAAATGAAAATAATAATGATATCCACATAGTCCTCACATTCGCAATAATTAATTAGAATAATATAATACTTTACAAAGTAATCATGTCATTTTGAATATAATTTTCAACAATGTCAATGTGTATATAAAACTCGTATATTTTAATGATTTTACATAATAATTAAAATGCCAAGTTTTATGGTTTTATCACAAGGCTACGCAGAGCGAGCAACTCAATCCCAAGCTTTTTTATCTTCTAAATAATCTGAATTTTTATAGTACCTTTTTTACAAAGTTTGGTTTTAATACAAATTTTAAATCCATGAACGAGTTACCTACTTTGTGGAGACGTGTGCGATGTACAGCAAGGTTGTGTTTATTCCTAGTATTTAAACTATGAATATCGGCCATTTTCTTTAAAATTTTATATATTTTTGTGTACATACAATAGGTTTTCAAAAATATATTGTGAGGCTACAGTCAGAATATTTATTTCTTTGAATTTTTCTCTAAGAGAATTTCTTGGACCTAGGTTGTAAATAGCTCGAACAGCCCTTTTCTGTAGAACAAAGATAGTATTAATGTCCGCACAGGTTCCCCAGAGAAGAATCCCATATGACATAAGACTATGAAAATAACTAAAATAAACAATTCTGGCTGTATCTACGTCAGCTATCTGTCTAATTTTTTTTACAGCATAGGCGGCCAAACTTAGCCTTCCTGACAATTTTTCTATGTGTGAGCCCCATTGTAAGTTACTGTCAATAGTGTTTCCAAGAAAAACTGTCGACTCAACAGGGTCCAACTCTGATCCATTAACTTGAACATTTAGCTTTGAAAATTTATACATATAGGTTCATGCATGTGTTTGCTAAGATTTTGTTTAATTACCTGAAGATTTTATTTTTCTGCCTACTGCTTGTGCCTTGAGTTTTGGCTTTAATGAAATATCATACTACTTATGTATTTATTTGCCCTCAAAACGGTGAAAGAAAACATCGTGAGGAAACCGGCATGTCCTAGAACTAAGAACAAAAAATCGCCAACACAAATTGGGCCCGCGTTGTGGATTACGGCCCACTCCCTCTCACAGAAAGGAGGCCTGTGTCCCAGCAGTGGGAACATTATAGGCTGATTATGCTATGTACTTACCATATTCGTGCTGTGTTGTAATGTATTTTTAGTTTAGCTTAGAATATCCTGTTTCTCTACCACTTGCCCGTTTACAGACGCAAGACTATATCTTATCGTGAAATAGGCTATGCTTTTTTGTCGTCAGATATAATATAAGTATTTGCCTCGATGAATGACGCTAATAGTGGATTTATCTGACCTCACTGCAGCGCAAGGACAGGGTTTATAATATTTTTTAGACATATCAGTTTGCATGTTTTCATCAGCATATCGCATCGAAGTCCACAGCTTGGGTATAAACTACCAAGTTAGACATGTATCCCGCTACAGCCAGTCAGTAAAACCACTCAGAGATCGTAAACACTTCTTGATATAAAAGCGTGGGTATCTATAAAAACGTCATGTACCGGCCATATGTACACCTGTTGATAATTTACTGCGTATATTTGTGACATTAACGTGGTACTATTCATTGAGATAACACTTTACGGGTTCTTTACTCCTATTTATTACTTTTACATCTATTTTGTCGCGTCTGGTCGTAGTAGGAAGCTTGGTTTGACCCTGAGGTTTTTTCAGCAATACTTCTACAGAATGCTTTTCCTGATACTAACTCTTTTCTTCTGCTGTAGGTGTCTCTTCAATTACGGAAGGTAGGCCATCAACTCCGAATTGTTCTCCTTATCCTATGTGTGAGAGTGCTTTAATCCCACCCTGAACAAAAAAATTGTGAATGGGCAGCAATGTTTCTTGTTTGATAATAACAACAAACGAATTCCGAGTCGTTTGCCAAGCATGATGATTACGGCAGGTTTCCTTTGACCATTCGTTGGTAGGTATCGAAAATTTAAGGCATGTTGTGAGCAACCCAAATGGAATCTATCAAACATTATCGATTTGGCTGATAAGCACTGCCCCGTCACTCTCCTTGGCTTGGCTTTTTCTCATCTTTCCTCTCTATCTTTGAGATCATTCAAAGTCATCATCTCAATGTCTATCCATAGTGGGACCGTGCTAGTTCATATGCGTTGCATGTTGCTTGTGTGTTAATAGATCTACATGTGATCTACATATTGACTCTGTGCTACTCTAAATGCAGCAAGATTCCCTGTGTGTGGTATGATGACGTCACGCGTTATGTGCAGGGCAGCTGTTGCTGGGCAGACGGCAGTGGGCGGTGCGTGCGCTTGACGGACACCTCTCTGCTGACCCTCAGCGAGGTGGAACGGAGAGCGCTGCAGCAGGCCGCGCTCGCCAGGTTGAAGCAGATCAACCCTGGAACTATTATCAAGATACCGGAGGGTGAGTTTTAGTTTATAAGTAATTTATACTTGTTTAAACACATCGGACTATAAGTACTTAATTTTACTTGTTTATACACATCGAATACACGTCAATTGAGTTTGAAAAATTATACTGTAGCACTAATATCTCTACTGTGTTCAGTTCAATTACAAATGAACGAATTAAACTTTTTTGAAGTGAAAACTTCTTTAGGCGCGTTGGGCAGTTTCGAGATGGGAAAAAACTATTGAACTCGTGACACCGTTACCGACCCAGCTCAAGGCACACAATAAAAAAACAGAAAAAAATTTTTAACAGTATTGACGGCTGCGCCAAATAGGCATCGTTCTTCATAAATTCCAGACAACTAGTGCCGCACGCTGTTTTCTAACTGGACCTCAGGCCAGGGGCTGTTTTCAGGGTTTGATTTTGTAAAAATCACACTTGACATAATTTTCATAAATATCCATCATGTTTTTAAAATTATATAAGTTTTAGGGTTCCGTACCCGAAGGGTGGCAAACGGAACCCTATTACTAAGCTTCCGCTGTCCATCCGACCGTCCGTCTGTCTGTCAGCGGGCTGTACCTACCTCATGAACCGTAATGGGTAGATAGTTGAAGTACAGATTCACAGATTGTGTATTTCTATTGCCACTATAATAAATACTTTATTTTATTTAACCATACAAGAAACGAGATTTTTTCGGCGTTGTTTGCTAAATATTGTAAGGTGGTACGTAACCCTTCGAGTGCGACTACGACTCGCACTTGGCCGGTTTTATTTAAATAACCTCTTATATAAAACACATCATCAAGAAACATTATGAAACCATGCCGAAGGCAACTAAAACGAATTCTTTCCTGTCATATAAAATTAAATTTATTAATTGGGCAATCTTTAAAACATGTCTGAAGTTCAAAGGGTGGTAAGAAAGTGATTTTTCAGTAAATCCCTTCGCACCTGTGTTAACGAGGTGATAAATGGGTTTCTAAGGTGTTTAGGGGCTGAGTAATAGTCTTTAGTTGGCTGTTAAGAGGTTGATGTGCTTCTGAGTTAGGTAATGGGTACATTGACTGCTACATTGTTGTTCAAGCCATCTTTCCAAATCATTACTGTTGGTTCTCTATCCAGCACGCTTAGTATGACCACAATAGAAACGGGTTTTGTCGACGGAAGAATAGAAAAAATGACAGATAAAAAATCACAATCTGTCATTTTGTCTATTCTTCCGACAAACCCCGTTTCTATGGCTGTCACGCTACGCGTGCACTATTATTATTGGTGTTTTGTAAGAAAGTGATTATATCTGATTTCTGATACCTACCCATTATCATAAAAGGAAACCAATTTATTAGACTTTCGGATCCTCAGTACCTACAACAAATGTCAGTATTTATATGAAAAATTGGCTCGATGATTTCACGTGCTGTCCAAAGCACAGTTTGCTGCCATATCGTAAAAAATGTTCACCCATTTACTAAATGACCGCGACAATTGTAGTTTAACCTCGCAAATTCATGCAATCGCGTGGTGTTAACCGAAAACCCCCTCACAGAGACGAGGCTGTGAGAACATAATAGGCTGACTAGCTTTTACAGAGCAGCTTCGCCCGCATGGAGGTCGGAAATTATCCCAGATAGTTTGAAAAATCGGCCAAGTGCGTGTCAGACCACACTCAGTGAAGGGTTCCGTAGTTGGGATAAATTTATCCCAAATACAAATTTAACATAGTAGTCGAAAAACATGTTCTCCCATACATTCCAACTTCAAAGTTCGTACGCACAATATTGAGTGAATTTCCATGTTGTTTTAAAACCATGTTTGTTTATGGTCTTAAGACCATAGACTTCTTATAGGTTTTCCTATAATCTATGGGTAAAGAACCATATTCCAAAATTTTTGTGTCAGTAGTTTCGGAGATAAGGGAGGAAATGTAATTTTTTCATCTCTTTTCTTAAATATATTTAAATGTATTTATTTTAAAATTATAAAAAAAAAAAGATATTTGAAATCCTCGCAACAAGTCCGTTCATTTGATGTGTCACATGGTATAGTTTGCAAAACTTTTTTGTTAATTTCTTGTTTGCCCCGCAAAAGTGACCCCCACATTCAAAATTCACTTATTTACGTTAAACGTTTGTTTTTGGGTCACAGAAATAGAAAACTTGTACCAAATTTTAACTTAATCGGTCCATTAGATTAGGAGCAAATTGGCTGTGACAGACGGACAGACAGACAGACAGACACACGAGTGATCCTATAAGGGTTCCGTTTTTTCTTTTTGTGGTACGGAACCCTAAAAATTACCCAGGTCATGGTATATCCTTGTGCCAAAATTCATCCAAATCTGTTCAACCGCTAACACGTGAAAAGGTAAGAGACAGACAAACAGAGCTACTTTCACTTTTATGATATTAATTAAAGTATGGATTATGTTTATGCTAAAGCTAACTGAATAATTTCCCTTTCTGATATTGTATTCTCCTCCTAACATTCCGGGATATGAGTTAAGATTAACTGTTCGGCGAGTGTCGGGTGTGGCGAGCGTGGCGACTGTTACGAAACTTGGTCGAATGCCAGTCGTTTTGTTTGTTGATCGCGCGGGTGTCTACACATATCGTGGTGATTATTATAAGTGTTATAGATTAGGGGATAAGTATTAGAAAGTGGGAACAGGTTTGGAGATAAGTAGATAGGTGTTGTAAAGAACGCTCTTTGTCAACGAGACCATCACGTGGTTAAGATTGATTCTGATACTCATACCTCACCTCTAGTCGAAACAATGATAAAGCTCTTGATTGATCTTTGATTTTGTTATACCATTTATATAATACATATGGAATGCAATAAAGAATTGAGTACTGAGTATCTTAGCGATCGAGTCAACATCATACAGCAGTATTTTCCAGTTTACTTACGGAGTTTCAGATAGTGGTTCCATCAATGCATCTTATTGATCGACAAATCCAAATAGTTTAAAAGTTGAATATTTATAAAAGTTTTAAAACGACTAGATGGTGAAATTAGAAGTTGGTCTAGTTTTTCTCTCTGTCTATCTTATGGTTTTTTGATCCTCGAATTTTATTGCGGACCAGTCAAAGATCATAAAATTTACATTCTATAGTAAATTTATCCGCAGCATGCTTTTAGTCGACTTGAAAACATCTCTTCCTTTATAAGTGAAAATATGGGATTAAATAGTAGAGCTAACTGCAGAGTCTAGGTACTAATTCTTATAATGGATTCTGAGGTCATGCGAGGTGGTGGTGGTGGTCACTAATGGATGTTATTAACTCTACTACTCTCATAATTAGTTATATCAGTGTTTTGTGGAGATTCTTCATCAGAAGAAAACTCAAACTAATTGGCAGCATATTTATTAAATACCCTCATCAAACATATATTTCTGTTGGATTGTCACTGGTACGCCACCTGGCTTCAAACCAGCTTGCAACATGAAGCGAACTAGCGCGCTCTAGTTTACCAAGCTCACTACTCGGGTTACAGATGGTATTTGTAATGAAAATATTTCTTTCGATTTTTTATCGGACTGAAAATGCTAAAATTATATGAGAGGTTGTTCTTTTTGTATATTTTCACAAACATGCTTGGAAATTCAAACACTATTTTAACAACTTCTTCGAGATAAAACTAAAATGCTTGCGTACGGGAATGTTTGTATGAAAATCCATATCTACCGTATTTAGCGGACGAATAAATTACTATGAAAATCGTATCTGACGTGTAATAAAAAAATGGAACGAACTTTTTTACTGCAACACATGGCAACCAAGGAGGTAGCTTCACAAAGATTTTGTTTAAATTTCGATTTAACTTGCAAATAGAACTGTTAAAGAAGAAACAATTGAACATATTAGCGCTTGAAAAATTATTATCGTTGTTCGTCAATTTACTTAGTTTGAATTTCCGCACATTATTTTAGAAAAGTACTTTACAAGCTTTGACTGCAACTTGGCATTTTTACGTTCGTCCATTAATGCCCCTTTGCAGGCCGCGGCAGTAATGTACAATACTAATATGTAGATACTCGCTTTTTTCTGTTTCTCATACAAATGAACGACTATGTGTAGAAATAGGTAATCCTAATAAAAAACCTATACACAGGTTTTACCCAAAGTCCGACTTCATTTCTACTTAAGTAAACGATTGACGATTGATTGCTTCCCTGCTACTAGGAGCTCCTTGTTGTTCTCCTCATCGCTGTCACTGTGGCGACTGCGAGTCGCTTAGCGCAGCACGCAAGATTAATGACATCATCCGACGAGCTCTTGTCACCGTCGGCGTTCCAGCTGTATTAGAACCCAATGGCTTGGCACGCGACGATGGCAAGAGGCCGGACGGCATGTCTTTTTTTACATGGAAGGTGGGCAGGTCTTTAGTGTGGGACGCAACGTGTGTCGATACTCTAGCGCCATCCCATCTTCCTGGCTCAGCGTGCTGTGCTGTCGCTGCCGCTGCGGCTGCGGAAAACCTCAAGCGGTGAAAGTATAATAACCTTATAGGTCACTATATTTTCAAGCCGTTTGGGGTTGAAACCCTAAGGCCGTGGGGTCCGAGTGCTCACAGTCTGTTCAATGAAATTTCCAAATGACTGGTTGACACTTCCCGTGACCCAAGGGCTGGCTTTTACCTTGGCCAGCGGCTAAGCATTGCTTTACAACGTGGCAATGCCGCCAGTCTCTTGGGTACATTACCAGTCGACAGCGACGCGGAGGAATTTTTCGACGTCATATTTTAGTTTACTAATAGTTTTAGTAAGGCTAGGATATTATATTCTTGGTTTTGTTAAAAAGATGAATTAATACATAAATAAAACAGAAAAAATTTTTTTTTAGTAAAACTAAACTTCCAATAAGATTTCAATAATCCTTCTAATTCTGTAAAGAGAAGCAGTGTTATAAAACTGCATTCGATATAACGAATACAAACTTATTGTTTATTGTTATAAAACCCTGCTCCTATCACATACACTAGAAAATCTAAAGGTACTTTTAGTCCTACATGTAAGTATGACGACCTGTAAGTATTAAAGTGCCGCTACAGGTGACCCAGTCCCGTCTATTAATATCTGACACATACAAGACATGTGCTATTTTCAAAATGGCCGGCTAACAAATACGTATACGTGCAAGAGAGGGACAGAAGGTTTAGTTGTGATAGCGGAGTATGGGGTCTACGAGCGCTACGAAATTTTACGAAAGGCTACGAAGGTCTACGAAATAAAGCATGCTTTTTCGAACTAACGAGTATTATTTGACTCTAAAACGAGAGTCATCGTTGTTCCAATGCAAGAGAGAGACGGAGCTGTACTTGACGAATAGTGTCCCTTTTTCTCAATTGAAAAATTATGGCTGCAAGACGTCAAATAAGGCCCAGATGGCTCTACGTACGTATACGTGTTATCGTAGCTGTGCTGGTTACGACTCAGCATAACAACTTCCTACGGTAGGCTTGTTATTATGAGTCCTTCACGTTACTATTGGGTGCCTGATACACTATTGCTGCGCAGAGACCTCCTTCCATTGATTTCCGTACGGCACCATTTTGCGATGGTGGCCCGCGTAACACTGGGCCCGCGTGGTGGATTACGGCTCACTTCCTCTCCCTGAGAAGAAGCCTGTGTCCCAGCAGTGGGAACATTATTGGCTGATAATGGTATTAATTTGCCATCCATGATAGATTTTGTAACTTTTTTCTTAGCATATCTTGGGAAACCAGCTACAACTAGAAAAAAAATCAAATTCAGCTTTTACTCGCTATATTCAAAGTGGCACTTCTACAACTATCTGTTGGCTACAAATACGTTGTAGTCGTATGCGCGGGCGCCGTTACGCAAACGTGACGTGCTCTGACGTCACGGCGGGACATTATACAGCGTGTTGATATACATGTGTACGCTTATACCGAAATTAAATTGTTTTATTTATGCGTCCATGTTGTTTTTTTAAGAATGACAATCGAGAATCGTGATAGTTGTAATGAAGTGTAAAGTATTTTAGTATTAAATATTCGAAGGGAGAAATGATATTTTAACTAGTTGTGACGGGCAACGCTTTTTCACAATTTGTTGGAATATTTTTTTTCTGATTATTCGGTGGTCGATAACGGACATACTAATCTCATGTTTATTTTGTGGTTGAAAATAACTTTCTGATTATACCTACGACGACTGCCTCGTTGGTGTAGTGGTCGCAAACGCTACTGCTAAGTATGAGGTCCTGGGTTCGATTCCCGGGTCGAGCAAAATGTTATTGGGATTTTCTATCTGAAATTTCTCAGTAGCAGCTCGGAGTCTGGATTTGTGTCCGGTTGATGGCAATAGGCTCGCCCCCTATTACATGGGACTTAAACATAACTGGCGAAATGTGGGTGTGTCTGCTACAGGGACACCTCTGCCCAACCCTTCGGGGAAACAAGGCGTGATGTTATGTTTATGTTATGTAATACCTATAGGTTCTTCATCCCGGTGAAAATTAAGAAATTCAGGTAAAATTTACATTTCAATAGCTCATTTTGAGATTCAGGGCTGAAACACCCAACAATTGTTTAAGCAAATTAACAAAGTCAATAACAAGAAAACTTCGATTAAACGTCACCTTGACCCGTCATTAACATTTGGCAAAACACCAAAGATGACAATTAAAATATTCTCCTCATCATTAAGAAAGCCCTGCATATTATACTTACCTCTAACTCAGTGATATCCACTTTATATTGCATTCTAATCGTAATTTTGTAATTTCTTGTTTTCGTAGATAATTACGTTGTTGTGTTTATGGTGAATGCTGTCACCTACAATATAATAATATTACTCTTTTTATTATTGTTAATTCTTTGTATGTACTGCTGTTGGTGTACCAAATGAATAAAGAACTTGTGTTCAGCACTGTACTTGGCAGCTCGATTAAATTACCTCTTACGAGCTATGTGATAGCTCGTGCTGTCTCTTTGTTAGATTATTTTTGATAAGGAATGTAGGTGTAGGTGGGACGTAAATCACTGTCGCGAGTATTGTCATAGTAAGAGTTAGGTAGCGCGTGGACTGAGTACACTTTTTGTAACTGAAACAGTTGCTGGTTGCCTTCATGAGACACCGACAGAATCTCGGTGGCTCATGAAATATGGCGAGCCATCTTCTTCATCGGGATGGATCGCCCAAACGACGTAAGCAACTGAGTCGATGCCAGTCGAAGATTGTAGGATCCTCTTTTCCCCGATCTCGCTCTTCCATTGAAAACTCCAAACGCTTTTAAACAGACTCCTAAAAGGACGCGATTTATGCGCAGGTACCTTCGATTCGAACCCATTTCATTTTGGTTAGTTAGCACTTCATACGTGGTTCATTTTGTACTGTTGCTGCATGTCTCGTGTTGCTTTGTAGACAAGATACTAAAATCTCTTCGTTTGCACAGAGCCTTAGTTTTAACGTCTTTTGTAATGTTTACTTCACAATCGTCACTTATTTCTACATATTTAAATCTTACTAATAAACGTCTGTTTGATTGTTATTTTTCATGAAATGTGTGCAATTATTTCTCGTTAAGACGGATATTCTAAGAAATTATGATTAGTTTTTGAAAGGTGACGTGGGACTTGGTACCTAATCTAAAAATAATTGTGGTTAGGTAGGTATTTATGGGATTTTATTGTTCGTGCGTGCACGAGATAAATTATTACAAATAATTGTTGTTGCGAAATAATCTTGGCCGTCTGCTGTTTCGTATACAACTCGTATTTTGTGATTCTATTTTAATGTGTTTTATTTTTAGATTAATTACCTGGATGCTTTCTGTATCAGTGGTTTCTAAATTAGAGTTGGAACATTTCTTTTGATTACTTGAACAGCTATAAAAGCTAAGCTATAATTAAGCAACTGTCCAGTTAAACCCTAATTAAACCAGGACATAGCCATTTCATTAACGGATTATTCGAAAATGTAATATACTAAAACACTTAATTAAAAAAAAAAAAAACAAATAAACTTCACTTTCATTCTAAATCTAGTCGTCTGTGAGTTCCTAAAGAAATCATGAATACAGTTACAAACAACAAAATCACCACACATCATCAGTTAATATACATTTCATCTCCACCAATTAGACACACACGTTCGTCGACCGACAGTACATACCTCCAATCAATCGTTCTTCAGTCGTCACTGGCGCAAACGCATCGGGTATTACGTACGCATACGTAGCTGCCAATCCGCGATCACTTACAACCAGGTTAAGCTATATTTAGTTTAGGAATCTCGCGCGCATTATCTGTACGTCCATGTGTCACTGAAGGAATGCTCACATGAACTTAGGTATGTGGGTTGCAGTTAAGTTAAGAATGTGAGTCAGAAAGAAGTATCTAAGTTTTGTTGGGTATATAAGAATGTGGGACAATGTGGTATTTGTGTCGTTAAGATGTAAATGCAATAAAAGTATCTTCATGTATACCGATTTATTGTGGGTAACTCAAGGAGGCTCCATAATACCTGAGTCAAGTGCAACACTGCCAATTTTGGTAGTGTCTAAAACTGAAATCTCAATGAGCGATATGAAAATAATGTTGCCGTTGAAGATAACTTATGCAGGACCGTACAGAACACAAATAGAGTGTCCTTCGTGTGTCTATTTTAACTTGATAAACTATTTTCTTCCGTGTTTCTCCTTATTTCACGTACATAACAACCTTAAACTACTACTAAAGAACATACCTATGAACTGAAAAAACATCACGTGAATCGGATAAGTGGCTTACGAGTTTTAAGCGCACATAGAAACACAAAGAGTGTTCGTTTCTTTATTATGTGAGCATGTTAGTATGTCCTTGACTGCCCACAACACCACGTGTAACTCAAAAACCGTTGCCATAGCAACACGAATGTCTCTCAGCCCGCAAGAATGATAAGCAGTCAATAAATCTATTAATAAGATCCCCAGATGAGATGACGGCCGAAATAAATCATTATTTTTATACAACCGACAGCTTGGAGTAACCGCTATGATTGTGTTATTGTAGTGGATTCTGTAGACGTTCGACTGGTTCTGACGAATTTGACTATATTTATCAATTTCGTGAGGATAACTGTGTCTGATGAATCAAGTAGTTAGCTGGATTGGGTTTTGGTTTAATACTCAGAACGTATAAAACGAACAGGCTAGATTATGGAAGCAGCGTTCATTGCGGTGCGGTTTTCACCATTGTTTAAAGAATTTATTCCAGAAGGTTTATGTGTATCACAACATAATAATATATATATGAAAACAAAAGGGTTTCGGGGCGAAGAACATGTTTCGAAAAATGTATCCTGGTGCGCTGCACAGCTGACGGATGACAGACGACTCGTGTCAAAAAAGGTGCGCGTCGTCTGTCTTTCAGGTTATGACCCCATGCCTGGTCAAACAAAAAAAGGATCGAAATGAGTCCGCGTTATAACAAGAACTTAGTTAATTAAATAAAAAAAAACTCGTTGTTTTATCAACCCTAGTGAAGCAGGGGTGGGCCGCTAATATTATACAGGGTGGCATCCGACATCGACGTGAAAACTGTTCCCATGGATTCAGAACATGATTCTAAACCCCCCTGGTACTCTGTATATGATGCGATGGGACTGCGATAAGATGAAAAGTGTCGATAAACGTTCCGTTTGGATCTTGTTTACAAAAGCGATTTACTCAAACATGTGCGAGAAAAAGGCTCTTCAGTCGATGATATTGATGTGGGAACTGTAAACTAGTATGTATTTTTTTAATATTACGTCCTGATTAGGACCTTATCTAACAGGATCAAGTTCAGCGGGAAGTAAATACCTACTACGAAAATAATTGATACAAAAACGTCTTCAAAAATATATAAATTACGTAATCTTCGGATATTACAATTTCACAATATACTTTCTATTTCTATGAAAACGTCTTTCCGGACAATTTAGTGTTAGTTATGAATAATTTATTTACGTAATAGTTATATACATTCAAAGGTTGCAAACGAGCCTCGTCGTCTGAGAATATATTTTTACAATAATTTAGAGATGGTGTGTAGAGTTATCTGATTGATCTATTTTTATATAAACCACACACAGTGAAAAAAATTCTGCACCCTCGATGTTTTCTCTTTTATCAGGCTTTTCTTTCTAACCCATAAATTGCATGGAAATTTAAAAAAACCGGACATATGGCAAATAAACCTAAATGCTTCTTTTTCTATATCATCGAATGTTTCTAGTCCACTCCGGCGTTCAATAATAGATTAATTGCCATAAACGTCCTACGATATTTTTCCGACCAAAATCGAGTTATTCTCTGTCCATAATTTGCCATACAGATTGAAAGCTGGAGTAATTGGTCGGCTTTTATCGTATCTTACGGAACCCTTTGAGAATGGTAAAGCCATATTGCTGTCTCATTATGGACTAGACACCACAACACAGTAAATCTATTCAAATCACCAACAAATCACTAATTCACCCGTAATTAAACGAGAAGTTTGCAAATAACACTATTTTGTTCCATTTCAAACTGACGCGACCATTTGACATCTGCCTTCAATCGGTCGCGAGTTATAACTCTGTGACAGACAGACAAACGATGTCTTACGACACTCACGATAACTTTATTACGCAGGTAGATTATTTAGTGACATTTCTGACAGCTAAGAGACGTTCTCTCTCGTTTTCGCACACAGTTTTCGTATAGTAGTGTCGCTCTGTCGACACGATTCTTCAGTGTGCCCATCACTAAATAATGGACCTGTAGTGTTGACACGTAAATCGACTAACCTTCAAGGGCCACTTCAAAGGAAAATGTAAAACAAAGATCTAAATACAGTTATCGCTATTAATTGCCGTGTTGGTTAGTGAGAGAAAAATGCAGAATTTTGTAACCAGGAATGTAGCGTATCAGTTTCGTTATGAGGCTGGAAATAGCTCTAAAACTAAACCATTGATACCAATTAAAAAGTGTCAAGGATCAATATGAAAATAAGACGGATTGCCAGCGAAAACCATCAACTCAACAATCATTAAATTATTTCAGGGATATCGAAAATATAGCAGTAAACATATATAAAGTTTTCAAGCATAAACGGTACAGTAGAAAATATTACTGAGTATATTAGTGAGTATTGGTAAGTTGTTGTACTAAAAGATTGATATAAAAAATTACTGTGACCACAGAACTAATAAAAATAGTGTTGTGACAAGAGATCATTAAACTATTTTCTATAGTTGTGACTAACTTTAGAAAAATACCATAAATTAAAGTGGGCGTGATCCACGTAAGCGACTGTTATGAATTATCAAGATCAAAGGTTTTTACTTTTTTATTTACGTAATATTTCAGTATAATATAAATCAGCAACTATTAAAATTAATGCTCGACACAAATTGTGTGATTTGCACCTTCTAATCTTAGGACCAATGAAATTTATTAAAGTGAACAGGTTTTTGCTGCTTTCAAAGTACATGCACCGTACAAAAACTACATTTTACCTTCCATTAAAAGTGACACTTAAAATAATACTACATTACAAGAAAGTAATTAACGATAAACTAAAAACAATCATAAATTTAACTAATTATCGTTTCAAACTGCAAATTGTCATCACAACATTTATTTGTGGTTGCTTCAAAAGTAGCTGTGGTCGTACTTAATTAGTTTTGATGCCATTCTGTGGGTAGATCAACACTATTTTATACACAAAGTTGTAAATAATTTCCAGCACTATTAATTATTTCTTATGCGAGGTGGTACCAAAAATATCTTTGATTAATATCCGTTTCATTCATTTTAGGTGTTACATCACTAGTAGGTACCTGGGCGTGGTTTTATTTTGATGTATGACTAGGTCAGAGAGTGTTGACTTTTTTTTTCTTTTGGTGGGAAATTATCAAACAACTTCTCCCGCTCTGGGCGGAGCGTAAGGGCGTGTCAGGCTCTCACTGACTAAAACCCACCCGTGTTCCTTCGGTTGCCATGTTGCCGGGGGCCACGATCTCCCTTTTGGTTTTCTTCGCAACCCTGGCAGGCATCGGCCCTAACGGACCCCGTCAATTCTGCTGACATCTTTTTGAGGCGCGCGTGGAACACAACGCACCGTCGACTCGGGCCTTGTCCTTATCGGACGGCGAGCTACCCATTGCTCATCGTCCGCAAGCTCACGCCTACGGTGGTGTTGACTTGTGGTTTGAAAAATGCATTAATTTTACCTAATGTTGGGTCTTGTGTGATTGTTTTCGGAAAGGATAGAACAATTTTGGAGATAAATATGATAAGAAAATTTGTATAGCCGTCTATAAGAGGGAAGTCGAAGATTGTATTGTTAAAATGATGATGTGGATATAATATATTTAGTAACCTTTTCCGCTTAGCTATTTCTAAAGAGTCTTGAAAAGATCCTGGAAGAAATCGACACGTGTTTCACCTCTCAAGGAGACATCCTCAGGATGACGATTAACTTGTCGTGAACTCGAACACGGCGTGTTGCCACACCAAGCACCGAGCGCAGAAAGTGCAGTGTATTGTTATAAAAAATATCGAGCTAAGGCTCAAATGTATAACAATATTTACACAATGTAATCGCTGTCTTTAAATGTTACGGTGTAAAACAAAAGCTTAACGCAATATTAATTGGATCTACGAACGAAGTGAGAAAATATTTTAAGAGGATTTTATTCGAATGCGTAACTTGATCAGGCACAACACAATGTCCTTCTCAATAATGCGCTGCTCCAGATATGCTGCTTTATCCAAGTCATTTTTACGAATCATTACCAAGGATTTGTTCTGTACTAGTATCATTGTTTCTAAAAATAATATTATTGTTTATAAAGTTTCATCATGACTGCGTTATTGAACAGTTTAACATAAGCATTTTGTGAGTTTGGCATGAATTTCACAAACGAAATTTAAAAAATTATCACATTTATGTGATACAATGCAATTTTCATTTTAACACCTGATTCAACGTAATGCATTGGCTCTCCTTGAAATATTAGAAAGCTTCTGCGAATTTTCATACATTCAGATAGTTCTGGGAAAATGCTCGAAGTTTTTTTACATAATTTTACTAGACATTTTGATGTAAACTAAATATGACTACACATAATTTATAGATCAACTAAATATTAACTTTAAACACGTATTATATTATTACAAGACCAATTGTAGTATGAAATGTAGAGTTATTTAATTATTTGAATATTATAGAAAAGTATATCGGCGGACTTAATGCTATAATATTTTGCAAAGGGTGACAAAAAATTAATTACGTAATTATATTTAATAGGTATAAATTTAATAGGACCAATATGTTTACAACATACAATAATTGAGACAAAACTATAATTCTCCTGTTTTTATAAGTAGGTATTTAAATAACTGTGGCTAAACAATTTTCATTTGAAGCTAAAGTGTTTACGATGAGTCAAACTCTTCAAGAGTTTGGCTTTAAATATTATTACACAGGGTGTTTAGTGTCGTCTTCGTTTTTGTTGTCAAATAAATCTTTATTAAGAGTATTAGTATGCGCGGGCGCCGGCGACGGTTGCAGGGCTGCCAAATGCTGTTAATTATTTACGTTAATTTTAGTGCTAAAATACTCCTACTCTTCAACTTTTTACAGTTGATACAAAAATATTAAATTGATACGTATTATGTGTTTCAAGTGTATCTCAACCTTTTCATGAATAAATTCAATCATCAGTCAATCATCCGGTGCCGTATGAACCCCACCGGTTCACAAGAAATATACACTCGAAACGACATAATCGTAAAAACCGTTGAGCGCTTACATGCAAACGGCTTCTAGTAGGCAAATGTTTGACGGGTTTCAAAATTGACTTTTGCTGTAGGTAACCTACCCTCCAAAGCTTACAAGACTAGGTCTATCGAATTTCACCATCCCATTTTAAATTCTAGCATCCAGTATTCTGCAAAGAGCTAGATGCATGATCGTCCCACTTTAAGTCCGACATGTGTTATACTTACGTCCCATGTAATAGGGTAAAGCGTATTGCCATTAGTCATACAAATCCAGACTCAGAGCTACTATGGAAAACCCATAAAACTCAATAACGCTACCCGACCTGATGGTCGGGTTACGACCCGGTCGAGCTTACAACCACTAGATTAAAAAAGGAAGCCCACAACATTATCCAAAAATGTGATGTGTTCAAATGGTTCAACCCTAGGTATAGTCTAGTGCGGGGCGCCGTCCGTTCCGGTTATTTACTTCCCTGCCCATCTTGTCAGTTCACACGATACGTTATGTCCGCGACCGTCTTGTAGCAGGCATAGCAGGCATAGCAGGCATGTGTTATTATAAGCTAGTTGTAGTCTAGAAACTAGACAATGGATTTTTTTTACAAGAAAATGTGTGTTTAAAAAAATACGAAATTACTGGTTGACTTTATAATGGCGGTCATTTTTAACGTTAATTGGAGTCTTATTTGGCTGATTTTATACAGTGATTTTACATACATACAAACATAAACTCACGCCTCTTTCCTATGGGGATAAGCAGAAACTTCAAAACGCGACCTGCTAAGATCATTACATACTCCTTTTGCTTCGTTTACGTTCACACATTGCACGCTGGTTGTGAGTACTAGATAGTTTTGTTATAAAATTTTGGATATTCTCGGGATAATCATAATATGAAGTGATAATCCAATGATAATGTCTACGAAAAACTTTTTACAAAAAAAAAGCCTTCCTAAAAAAAACACTAAAAAGTGAAAAATAACTTTTAATTCGGAAGTCGGTGCCTTTGGTTCTAAATTTTTATTTCTTGCACCGCCTTCCGAAATTAAAGTAATTTTTACTTTTTTTATGGTACCTACTAAACTAGACTAAGTGGGAAAAATACGTATTATTGAAGCTAACTCAAACTACCCAAGCAAAGTTAATAAAAAAATTACGGGTCCACCGCGCAAGTTTTCTCTACCAAATGAATAATAAATTCTTAAATCGGTCCACAATTCACGAAATTAACGAGGAAAACACAAAAATAAAATACACAGAGTCGACCATAGAACCTCCTCTTTTTTAGAAAAACGAGCCCAAAGTTTATAAACTATTAAGTACATACATACAGAAAAACGCTTCATCCAACAAAGACAATAACACATTATATTCGTACTATGTATTTACATACTACATACTTGTATGTCAAAGTACTCGTAAAGTTCATCCATTCTGAAAACACCACGTGCGCCACTCTAGAACAGGTAATCATCACATGACGGCTCACTAATGTGTTTTTATAAATAGCTCTAAATATCCGCGGTATGCACAACAGGGCAAAACTGCATTGTTTAACACTTCGGATGACACGCACAACTAAACAGTGAATCATTTAGAACTGCAGCATCATTGTGCTGCGTCAGAAATACATGGGTATTTTTAGCTGGGGTAGGTTATAGTTGGGGTAGTTAGTAACACTGTTAACCTAGTTATATTTCTGTTTACGGGATAATATTAGGTGTTATTCGAACTAATTGTTGATTGGAGTTGGGTTTTAATCGAGCATCAGTGAGTTTTTACCATGTCAATTGTGAATTTCTTGTATTATAAGTGTGAGCAAGTGTTATTAAAACGTATAGCGTCTATTTATGTAGAGAAATATTAAAACTGGCTGTGGACTAAATACTTGATTAAACTCAAATTATTATTTATAAATCTTAGTCACGTAGATGTTTATTTCTGAAGTAGCAATAAATACATACGATTAACTATTTACACTAGGTACCTTTTTTTCATAGAAATAGGAAGCTAAAGAGGATAAACTATGTGAACTGTATAAACTGCTTAAACTAAAATTAACTAAAAACTTACTTAACTTAAACTATCAACAAACTAAAATATGGCGTCGCAAAACTCCTCCGCATCGCTGTACACTAGGTATTAAAATAAAATAACTGTACAAATCTTAGTTGGGCACTGAATTTCGGACAGATTTTTCATAAATCTTGTGTCAGTCACGATTGTTTTTGAAGACTTTCAGATGGTACCTAAACATTTTCTTTGTTTTTTCAGTCAGCCTGTACGTATCGCGGGTCGCGGGCCAGCACTAGTGCGTATTATATTAATGGAACTTGTATTCCTGGCGTTGTTAGAATTCCTCTCATGCGTTGTTGTGTAAACGTGTTAATTTTATGACTTTGCTGCGGTTTTATTTGCGTTGACATTTTCGATATATTGAGACATTTTGCTGTTGTTAGTCTACTTCTTCCAAACGAGCCCATAGCAATACAAATCGTATCAGCCCAGCAGTTAGCCACTAGTACCCACTATATTATCAAGTACCTGATAGTGAGCCTATAAGGTTCTCCTAGTAGGCGTATTATGACTCCATCTCCCATATATTAAAAAAATTTCATCATCTTTATCGCTGATAGTATGTCACTTTAACCAAGCTCTCAGGTTTCCTTGGATCCTTTTCAGGTTTCTTAAAACCACAATCGCTTAAGATACTCATCTTTAAAACAAAAACTCCATCGTATATTTTGCTCACCAAATCTTAATTTTCTTCGCCATCACTTGGTTTGTTTACAAAAAACCCTTTCTCACACTTACCAGGGTGTAAAAAAATCTTCACAAAGTCGTAATTTACATCAAACTAAGTTATTTTGTGCAAAAATAATTGCTGGGAAATGACTTTTATTTTTGTGCAAAAACTCACTGTTTTCGGCAGCGCGCAATGTAACGCACGCAAAACATTGTGCGTATTGGTGCCTGCGTCAGTACAGGGATCGTGGAAGTATTTAAACTTATAACATTTAAAACTTGTTTATGTAAAAAAATATCAAAAAATTTGGAACTTTGCCTCTTAATATGTCTGTAAGCAGAAGGTTCCCAGGTAAGGTCGAGTGCAAAAAAAAAAGTCATAATTACGGAAAGATCAAGTTACTCTCGGCTTCGTTAAAGATGTTTTTACATCCGTTATACCTACCACAAATAGGTATAGGCATCTATAGATTTGTTTTCAATACCTTACCTTACCTTACCTTGTTTTACTAATAGAACGTTAGGTATTGGCATAGTGCGGGGGCTGTGACCTGCAGCTCTATCACAACAAGTGTCGGGTTCACGAGTCGCACTAGTGTCGGGTACACCATTCGAGTTACATATGTGTTTGTCAAATAGTTCTTTTCAGATTTCTAGCTCGAAGTATTTCTGAATGAGCAATTAGTATGTTGATGAGATAATTTAAGAATTAAGCAATATGAAGGTGTATCTGTATTTTCGTTTATGAAGTCTTTACTTACTATCAGTATCAAATGAATGCTCGTAACATTTTATTGGGAAACACCCATATAATTTTGTCTTTCATTTAACTAATATTGATAGACGAGTTGGCAGACTTTTCGAGTATCTGACTGCTAGTTCTAGTTGCTACACAATACAATAATAATTTTATTATGTCTACCGGGATGGCGATCATCATTTTCTAAGTTTACTTCCCAATTTTCCTGCCGTCTACAATGCAATTTTCTGTATTTTGATAACCTGCAACGTTTTCGTGCAATGAAAAAGTGGGTCTTGGTCGATTTGAAGAAAACTTTCCAAAGAGCACCGAACAGTTTTTCAGATGAGTGCAAATACACAGACACAAGCAGTATAGACTTCTGTCACAAAGTATTTAAAAATATTTGATCAATATTGACGTAAAGGAATCAGCTGATTAGCAGCTATAATTACCATTCTATTATTACGAAGTGGAGAGGGTAGCCAAGTCTAAAATAATGTAGTACAATACCGCTGTCTAACAATTGGAACTATTGCAACTATCCATCATGTTTAATAATTGAGCTTACGACATCAGATATTGTGGCCGAAATAAATCATGATACGTACTGTGAAGAAATGTTTCCATTACGGGATGTTTAATTTGAAGATTTACATTTTGATCGCGCATCGTTATAGATAGATTAGTTGATAAGCAAATGATTCCTTCTTGTATTAATTCGTTCGATATTTGAATGAAGAATTTTCTTCAAAATCTTTTTTAAAAAGGATGTTCCGTTAATAAATATAATTAAAAAAAAATGTATTCATTGTATCATGTTATCAGAAAACTGGTCTTCATGGAGTTTCTTTTAGTTGTGACCATTGCGGGGTTAACTTTCGGAACCACAGTTGGTTTATGACTGATACAAAGAACGAGAAGGTATGGATTATACT
This sequence comes from Omphaloscelis lunosa, assembly GCA_916610215.1. Lineage (NCBI taxonomy): Eukaryota > Metazoa > Arthropoda > Insecta > Lepidoptera > Noctuidae > Omphaloscelis > Omphaloscelis lunosa. The sequence goes on along the minus strand of OU744248.1, from coordinate 22,279,770 downwards.
AACTGTTAATGCAGCCTGACTGCAGTTAAAATGATTGATGGTGATTTTTGCGACGCGAGTTTTTTATTTCATTCCACGAACCACCAACAACATGTGCTCATTTTATTTAGCGATCATTTCGTGAAAGATGCCGAGTGCCAAAATTCAACATTGTTGTATCGGTTCACTAATGAATTTATTTTTCACTTTTGATGCAAAACAGAAACGAATAAAAAGTGTATCGTCTGCTCTCTGTTTCACGAAATACATTGCCATTCATGTTTTATCTCAAGCCTCATATTAATGTATGTTTTTCAGAAAATGCTGTGGCAGCGACGAAGCCCAAGCGTCGCGCCTACCTTCTGAAGCGGAAAGCGCTTACCACCGGCTTCTTCGACCAGAGCCGCACCAAGGACGCCGACAAGGATAAGGGTGAGACTTACCACTATTTTAGTACTATTATAATGCAATTTAAGTTTGTATAATAAAACACCTCGTCTCGTTACTGAGGTAGGTCCTGCTCAATATCTCCCGCGTAGATGGCTAGTCTCCGCTGAGATTGGCTGCCATGGAAATACCGAAATTCGGTCTGATAGACTGTACACAGGATTATTGGCAATCCGTTAAGGGAATGTAGGATAGGTCATTTGCAACCAAATTGCCCCTGATGACCCCTATGCCAATGTCAACCATTTTTCAGTAATTTTATATTTTAAAATGTATGAAGTAAAAATCAAATTGAAATGAAATGTCAAATTATGCGAATATTGTTAACATTTGCATACTGCGTCATTTGGTTGTAAATGTCGCCTCCTACATCCTCTTAACGAATTATCCCCTTAATATATTGCCGACGTATAACCATTAACCCTGTTTAACAGGGTTATTGGTTACATTTTACATTTTTATTTCATACATTTTAAAATATAAAATGTTACATTACTTGAAAATGGTTACGTATTATCCATTAACCCTGTATAACAGGGTTATTGGGTACTTTTTATATTTTTACTGCACACATAAAAAAAGTCATATTACTCGAAAATGGTTAACATTAATTTAAATAAGGTTAAAAACTGAAAGCTCATAACAGGTGGCAGCACAGTCGTACGTCTTTATACCGCCATTGTTGTGTTTATGTTTACTTTTGTGTCGATCACAAATAATACGAAAACTAGATAAATATGTATGAGACTTGGAGTGTAGCAGTATTAAAAGACGACGGTCAGGGGAAGCGTCTACCACTAGTAAAAAAGCAGCTTTAGTGGAAAAGTCAATAAATTATGAACGTTTTATAATTTATAGGTTATTTTGTGTTTGTTGACTTTTAGTTCGTTTTTTGTTAAAGACTGGAGGCGTACGATAGAAATAACCTGATCAGAGTTGAAAACCAACTCGGGCATGATCTTCCTGACTGAAAAACTACAGATAGCACTTCTAGCACTGATCTAATATGATAATATAAACACACACATACCTTACTATAATTTATATAATATCACATCACAAGTGCCTGTATGTAATGAAAACAGACTTAGTTCTCTTGGGAGCATCACCTATAAACCACTTTCTCCCATAAAAAAGTCTTAAAGGATAGCACATTGTCTCGAAGAAATATCGGATTCCAATTTTTTTCGGAGAGTTTTCTCCTACAGTTTTCTTCGTATAACATCTTTGGCAAATACATAGGGCTCCGTATTTTTGCAGTAAACAGCTGCGCAACTGGGCTCAATAATTAATTATGTGTAAAAGAAGTCGCTTGTTTACAAAAAAAATATGGCTAGCTGTCAAATTATCAGACGCTGGATATCAGCGCCATCTGAAGTGAGTAAGTAGCAGTTTTTATCCCCATTAGTTTGGCCATCAGCACTTTTTGAATGTTGAAAGTTAAAACATCCTTCACCAATTTCTAATATTTTTCTCCGCTGGCAACATCGTTTGTAGTAAACCAAGTTAAACTTATAGACAAGCTATATATATATATATTTAAATTTGCCGCCGACACAGAAGGAGAAAAATAGCAATCGTAAATAATAAACCTATGTGCTATTTTTACTTCCTCAATCGTAACATACAAAAAAAAAAAACCTGCCAAGTGCGTGTCGGACCACGCACAATGAAGGGTTCCGTTAGTTTGGATGAATTTATCCCAAAAACGAACTTAACATTGTAGTTGAAATACACGTTCTCCCATACACCGATATACGTCTCGGACAGTCACGGTCAATTCTCTAACTTTTAATATATAATCACAAAAAAAATTGGGTGATCAAACCACAAATTAACAATTTTGGGAGTTCTTCTTTTACTTGTGCTGTGAGACCTTACTTCTTGCCAAATTTCATGATTCTAGGTCAACGGGAAGTACCCTGTATGTTTTGATTTATGTATTTGCGAGTATCAAAATATGTCGCATAAATGGCCGAATTTTTTTATTGCGTTGACTTAGACGCTTGATTTTTTTAGAGCTCCGTGGTATCATAGACTTACGTATTTGATATTAATTTCAACTTCATACTTCTACGCGTTCCTGAGAAAAAGAGTCTTGTCAGGCTGACACAACACACCCTAAAAAGCAGAGGGTTTAAGAATAACCAACTTGTTTTTGACTTCTGACACAGAGCCATTTCAAAGAACTTATCATTTTATTGTAGGTGCTCGTTAAGGGACCAAAATACTGGGGCAAGAAACCGCACCAAAAAATTCAACTTATATCGAAGAGACTGACATTTTTGTTATCGTGATATAATCTAAATCGGCGTTAACCTTGCCAAATTAAAGTTATCATCTAAAAACTCATCTATTCCACAAACTAAAACATTAAAGTATTTCTGAGCTAGTAACTATATACTATTTTCATGAACAACTGTTTCCAAATATAGATTTACATGTTTAAACTAACTGCTACGTTGCTACGTAACCGAACTTTGATGTAGCCCGTAATCGTAGGCATTCCGTAGACGCCTACGCCGTAGCAGATGTCGTAGACAGGTTAAGTTTTATGTTTTGTGGGTTAACTATGCGTCAGACCGTTGTGAGATCCAACAGAAATTTATTGATATTTATTAATATTTATTAAATTTATTGATATTTATTAAAGTATTGTTGATCAGAGTTAAAAAAAAAAAAATATTTTAATTAATATGAATTTACTAGGAAACTTAATCAATAAATATGGTGTCAACTTTATTTTAAAAGTTATTACTTCGACTTTGCTTCGTTCGTAGTTCTGTCTAGTAATTACCGAACTATCGTGCGGTCGGCTTCCAGTCTTACGAGATGCAACTGAATACCAGTATCCTACAGCCATCTGACCTCCAAAACCCGGTGATAGTTTAACAAATCGTTACAAAAACACTAAGTTGGCTCTAAATAAAAATAGGATGGCCAACTCTTTACATTATTGGTTAAAACCGTGGAACCAACCATTTGTAGGAAATTATGCAACAAAATCTTCAACAGAAACTTCTTCTACTAACTTTCTCGTCTGTCAGAACACAAGCAGCTGTTACGAAATATCTTTATCCCGTAAATATCCGGCGATATATTTCGTATTAAATTCTTTATTTTCACGTGTTCGGTAAACAGTTATAAATGTGCAAGATGTGTTAATTGAGAGACTCTGTGGGGCTGTGAAGAATGTGGGAGTTTTAACTTAATCTTTAGCTGTGCCCGCAATTCTGTCCGCGTGTTTGCTTTTTACAGGTCTTCCGGGCACTAGCAAACAGTTTAGTTCTAGGATAGCGTGCTGTATTAATATACTTCTTTCTTCGGTTAATGAACGGACGATTTAAAAAAAGTCGCGAGGTGTCGCGGGACGCCCGTTTGGAATGAAGTTCCTTTTGCTGTATATTATGTACTAGCTGCGCCCTGGTTTTACCCGCATTTGTCTCGATCCTGTGGAAATATCTAACTAAAAAGTATTATATGTCCTGACCTAGATCAAGGTCTACCCATTTGCCAAATTTCATCTAAATCTGTTCAGCCGTTTTAGCGTGAAAGCGTAACAAACTTACAAATTTAACACATAACATCACGCCTGTATTCCCTGAAGGGTTAGGCAGAGGAGTACCTATAGTACACCCACATTTCGCCAGTTATGTTTAAGTCCCATGTAATAGGGGGCGAGCCTATTACCATCAACCGGGCACAAATCCAAACTCCGGGCTGCTACTGAGAAATTCCAGATGGAAAAACCCAATAACACCTTGCTCGACCCGGGAATCGAACCCAGGATCTCATACTCAGCAGTAACGCTTTGCGACCACTAGACCAACGAGGCAGTCAGACAGACAAATTTACAATCATAAAAAAAATCAAATCTTTTCTCTTTATAATATTAGTTTAGATTAATCAGAGCTATCTAGTGGTCTCCGATTTCAAGTGTCAAACGCATTTTTTTTTTAATACAGAGCCATCTAGTATAAGTTTAAACAACAAAAACTTTTGACATTTGAAATAGACTTTTACGGGTATAACGTTTTTTCTTAAAGTGACGATTTCTGCCAGTCTAGTTCTACCGCAAATCGCGTTAAAGAACTTCGTTCCAACAATCTATTTAATACATAACATTGAAAGCATGATAATAAGGCAGCTCTCTGAAGTTTACAACTGAAAACAAGCAACATAGACAAACATATCTTACTATAATAGCTTTTGCCCGCGACTCCGCCTGCGAGTACGTCGGTAATGTCCCCGGGAATGTACTACCGGGATAAAAACTATCCTAGGTTCTAATCCGGGTCACAGTTTACCTCTGTGCTTGATTTTATCGAAATCCTGCCTGCCTGTAAATAGTTTGAGTTTGAATCCGTTCAGCCGTTAGTTAGGCGTGAAAAGATATCAGGCAAACAGATGGACAGAGTAACTTTCAACCCGACTAATAATCATGATCAAAACTTTGATCCAGCCCGTCCCATCCTTGATGTCCTCCCTTCGGTTGACGCCCTAAGCCGAGGTTCGTACCCCACAGGGGGTGCCCTTAGCGAGCGTTCACCTAGTTTTAATTAGTGTAGAAGCTTAAGGCACCCACAGGTAAACCCGGTTAAGTAGTCATGATCTCAGAGGTCAACTACGAGATGCCCTACCTAAAAAAAAGTAACTTCTCTCTTTCAAAATAATATTAGTATAGATTTCACATAATACGGTATCAAAATAGGTCATCTTCTATGGTATACAACGACGGGTGGGCAGTTAGTAGATTTACTACCAGTCTTTAATATATTTTTAATCTGAAATTCTTAGAACAATAAGATCCCGTATACAAATGTAAACTTGTGTAAACGATACGGTTATTTAATTGAGATGTAAACCAGAATATCGTAAAACTCAGTTTGATCTGAATTTAAGACCTCGTCTTAAGATTTATAGCTTGTCGGTCAATAATTAAGTTGTAAGCGAATCTTTTGTTGTGCAGTTTTGTTGAGTTTCAGTAATATATGTGAATTCTTGAGGTTTTTTTTTATGTAAATCAAACTCAAAACTCAAAGAATTTCAAATAAACCAATTACAGGCACTTTTGAATTGTCAAGTGGTCGGTCAGTCAGAAAGATGAAGCTAGTTGCCTATTCCAAAGCGTAGTAGGTACCTATGGAGAAGAACGGGCAAGAAACTCCACGGACACTGTTTTAGACTGGTAGTTCTGCGAACCTAGCGAGTACAATTTTTTTGAAATAATTAATATTCCACTAAAGTTATTCAAAATGGGATATTTACCATGTGTTTGTTTTTTAAAACATGGTAAATACCTTTACTAGTTAAAATAACCATGTCAGTTTAAAATCCTAAAATTAATATACCTATTCAACTTTAAAAAAGTTTGTTCTGTTAAATAAGCTCAGGTATATAGTTCTTAGTCTAAGAAAGTTTAAAGCTGGCGGGCGGGACGGAGTCGGTTGGCAGGGTAACAGCAGTACCACCTATTTTATGAATTCCAGAGGTTAAAATGATAAATCGGTTATTATTTTAAGTGATAACACGATTATTTTACTACCTATACATATCTCATAAGGTGGAGATATCCAGAAGCTCCCTTTGTGCCCCTTTTTGGAGGAAGTACCCCTCAAATCAAAAATCCCCGACGACAAAAAAAAATATTAAGTCGTAAAACCTGTACACCAAGTTTCGTCCAGATCGGTTGTAAAATACGACCTGTAGAGGTGTACGTACAAACTGACACACGAAAACAAATTTTGCTAGACTTGAAGCAGAGACTCTTCGCTCGCTTCGCTTGCTCGGTCAATAAAATATTTATTAAAATAAATGATAATTCATTGATCTTGGTTGATATTAAATGGTGATGATTTAAATAAACGTTTTGTCAGATCTCTTATGTACAAACAAACTCAAACTCAGAACCCGGAATCACTTTTTTTTTTAAAGCACATCCTTTTTGTTCAGTAAGTTGATCATAATGGTTTAAACATATTTTGTGACGCAGCTATCGAACCGTCAAAATAAGTTTATGAGGATAATGTCTGCTTTTAAGTGACTTAGTGCAAGGGAGAGGCCTATTCTCATAAAAGAAGAAAATAATAGTAAGCTTGAAATATGTTCCGTATTGACTTAGATAAACAGGAAAAAACACATTTCGAATTCAATTCGTTTATTGGATTTCTATGAAGACCAGACCGTTTTTATATTTTCTTGGGGAAAACCCATGTATTAGTCGTCGAGTCGTAAAAGTCAAGATGGCAATGAGTGTATTAATCCCACGGAAACCATATAAATATAGCTAGAATTCATTTTATGTGGTTTTTATGAGTGGGGTACTGGTTTAACTTCCACCATAAAAAAATATTAGGTACAGATTTGGACAATGATATGTCGATATTCTGTTTTTTCCGAGGGGCTCGTAAGCACAGTATAAATAAGTAACAGTATTTATGTCTTCATAGAAACCGGCTGAAACGACGCACTTCGAAATCTCAGTGTATATCAGTACGCAACAGTATTGAGAGCGCGGTGGTTACGCACGGACGTGGAAGGTTTACCTACTGAGGTACTGATAGATACTGTTACTGTATTATACTGTGTCGTGAGTAAAGGATAAAAGTCGCTCGGTTCGTTCGAAGGTTAAACTACGCTTGCCGCGGTCGGTTTCTGGATGGATGACCACCTATTACATAACGAGACCGCTCCATGCCTCGGAAAGCTCACTAAGCCGTTAGTTCCGGCTGTCATTAGTAGATATTTGACAGTCGTAACGGGTAGTCAAAAGTCTAAAAAGTCTGACAACCAGTCATACCAAGGGGTATCGTGTTACCCAGTAACTGGGTTGTGGAAGTCAGATAGGCTTCATGTAAAATTATATAAATACTTCATATAAATTGTGTGCAGGTATTCAGCTATATCCAATTAGCTGAATACCTGTACAAAGCTGACCCCAACATAGTTGGGAAAAGGCTAGGCAGATTATTGATTATGTCAACGCCAGGGCTGAGATAGAGAATACTTTTCTCCTCTATTTTGTTTTCAGATTATCATTTCGAACTCGTACAGGACCAGAATATTTTGTTTCTTACTTTCTTTTCTCTGTTTGGTAATGTATTATTTCTAGACGCATCCATCCATCAAATGTTATCTCATAAACGTGTGTAAGACAGTTCTCATAAAAAACCTTCCTTTTATTCAATTTGGTACAAACTTAAAGTTTCGTTATAATTACGGCGGGTACATGAACCTACATTTGCTTTTAAAAAAATGTTACCGTCCTTAAAACTGGACACATGTGACATCATTCTTTTACCTTTATACAGATTTATTCTTGGTCAGTGCAACATGTGTTTTTCTCCCATAATTCCTTTATCAGTCGGTAATGGCCCCCTTTCTAGCCATATCACCTTTCACACAGTCCATGTGGCATGTATACCTTAACCTAGTGCCGAAGGCTTGTACCTAAGACAAAGTAGAGCAGAACATGAGCACATGCAACATTACAGCACATACAATCGCATACCTCTCGTATCTCCGCCAGTTCACAGAAACGCCTCATCTCCAAATATTTACAATTCAACTGTTCATTGTTTATCAAAAAAAGTTTATAGTGCGAACTATTCAGAAACGTTTGCTAGCAAAAGAAAGGTATTTCAATGTTCACTTGCGATTGTTAAACACTGACCCAATGTGCTACGTGCGTTTTCACACGTTCAACTGCCATGTAGTGATTTTTTTATAGATAAACTTAACGCTGCCTCGCTTGTTCTGGGTTCGATTCCCAGGTCAAGCAAAGTGTTATTGGGTTTTTCCATTAGGAATTTCTCAGTAGCAGCCCGGAGTCTCGATTTGTGCACGGTTCATGGCAATAGGCTTGCCCCCTATTACATGGGACTTAAACATAACTGGCGAAATGTGGGTGTACTACAACACTTCTATCTAACCCTTCGGGGAAATATTTTAAACATAGCTTTCTGCATACCGAACTGCTGTTGAACTTTTGAAGGGATCTTTCAGAAAACTGATGTTTATTTTCTCAAGAGACCATACAGACATTAACCTAAATTGTTAACATATTATCTGACCCTTATAATAATTGTCTGGACTTTGGAAATTATCTTGATATCCCGAGTTTGCTTCCATGTTTCAATTCAGCAGCAGTCGAATAGGAAACCGACCTTTTCTAGTTTTACGAAATATTTGTCGTGTCAAAGTGTTTCTGTTTTCTAATGTCCAAGTTTGTGGTACAAATACCGCTTATGTTATGTTCAGCGATTCGCAAAATGGCGATGCTGATTATTAAGAGCAACTTTGTTAAGTTCCTGCTACACGGCAGACAAACCGCGTCCCCGACAGACGTGACCTTTATTGGCGATAGGCAGAGCTGTTTGAAATTAGGTCGTAAACCACCTTCTACACGGTTGTAACTACCAAGGTCACCTCAGTCGGGACGCGGTTGGTAACCGTTTAGCAGGCACTTTATGATTCCATGATCGAATCTAAAAATCCATGTTCGATTTAACATGTTTCACCGAATTACGGCATGATTAACCCAGCATAGAAACCAAAAAGAAATATTACACCCAATAAACACACATCATTATTTGATTACACAAATTAATACAGACGACATGACTTGGCACAATAAGGCATACCTATCTCTAGACCAGACGTATTGATATATTAGGCTAGCCGTGATCCCTGTCCAGCCATTGTTTACCTAGATTGTCAAGAGACGCGCCAAGCGAATTTATCTTGTAAAAGTAACTGGCTTACACAGTATCAGACTACGTAAAAAGGGTTCCGTAGTTTTGTTTTGTCTGAATGCACTAAGATAATTAAAATTAAAAATCATTTATTTGCAAATATGGGTAAACAATTTACATATAACAATGATATATTACTTTTTTATCACCATATTTTACCTTTGGCATTTGGCAAACAAACAAAACACAAATGAAATCTAACTTAATTTGTTTTTTTTTATAAAGAGCATTCAAATTTTGAAATAATTTAAATGCCAAACTAAATCTTCCCCTGAAAAGTTTCGGGTGCTGACTTCGTAATAGAAAATATTACTTAAATCGTCTTCAGAAATGCATGAGGTTCTTTTTTCGACGCGTTTTTTTTTGCAGCTACAAACAAGTTATAATGCAGTTTTACAGTGAGGCTCAGGATGCCTTTTGCTTTAGGGCTTCCGAATCAAATTGTGCGAGGGGGAAGGGTTTTCCAACGGTACTGTTCTTATTTTGAAATAATGGAGTTTCTTGCCCATTCTTTTCCATGAGAAACCACCTTTTGCAAGGGACAACTAGATTTTATTCTTCTTTTTTCTTGTAATTTTTGACATTCAAAACAGCCTTTTAATGGTCTAATTAAATACTGACTTTGAACTTTATGAGATGCGACCGCTTTTATTTATTTAGGCTTTAGTTAATCTTTCATTTAATCTTTTTGGGCAAGCTATCTTAATTATGCTATTTACAACGGAACCCTAAACCCAGTAATTTAAATAGCAATTTAACGCAAAAGTTCCTTAAAAGATGGTTACTGCGGGGGCTGGCAGCTAGTGAAATATTCCGACAATCTGAACCCGTGCCAAGAAGAGTGAGTCGAGACTAAATCCCGGCGTTTACCCGCGTCGTTTTATCAACACTCCACTATCAAACCACTTTCAAACCACTATCGATCGCCATCTACTGAGTTCTGACTTTTTGGAAAGAACACGTGTGAAGTGAAAGATTTGATTAGATAACGAAATACTGTATTTTAGTTCTGTAGAATTTTTTTCCCAATTTAAAAAGGATATTTCCCTTTTATATTTAATACTGTTTCTTAAATGTTTTAAAAAAACTCAAGTCACCTTTGCTGTCATTAGTGAGGTTAACGTTAAAGAGGTAAAGGATCAAGTATGTAGCAGCGGACGCTTGCAATATGTTAACTTGTAGTTAACAATGCTGTGGTAATAACCCTACGTCAATGAGACACATTATTTGTCAACTTCTAAAGACGGAGACATTAAACTCGGGGAATCCCTAAAAAAAAAACAACGTAAAGATTTTTTCAAGTTGTCATCAATTAAATTTTTGATGATCACATCAATCTAAAGCGCTTCTAAATGACTCTTCTTATCTCGTTTACAGCAACTAATTCAGCTATGTTTTAATTTATTAACGGTTAACGGTCACTGAACTAGACGCAATTGGAGTTTTATTATTTTTACGCCTATGGGCGTTAAGTGTCCCTCAAAGTACTACTCTCTATGTACTGTCGATAGATCACAATGTGTTAAACTAAAACGTTGCCACTTTGATAAAATTATAAGCCCCGTAGCGGTCTGTCCTAACTACAAATCTTCTAACTTTGAGCCCTAGCAACTAAACCCAACTTACGTTTACGTTCATTAGAATTCGTGAACGTAGAATCAGCAGCATTTACCTACCTACTTATATGACGAAGCGAATTCCGCGAATGCTGAGCGAATAGCTGTGGCGTGATAAAAATAATGCGCGCTTTCTAATGTTTAAGGAAAATATCCAACTGAATTATTATAGAACATTATTGTGATATATTGAGACTGATAACTGTATACGCAAACCTCATCATTATCTGCCTAGCCTTCTCCCAACTATGTTGGGGTCGGCTTCGAGTCTAACCGGATGCAGCTGAATTCTAGTATTTTACATGGAGCGACTGGACTGCCCATCTGATATCCATAACTCAGTTACTGGGTAACACGATATCCAGCAAGACTGGTTGTAACACTTTCTGGCTTCTGACGACCCGTAACGTCTGTGAAAAATCTATAAATGACAGCCGGGATCAACCGCTTAACGTTAAGTTACGTTATGTTTCCGAGGTACGGAGGGGTCTTTGTACGAAATAGTTGTTCACCCATCCACGGACCGACCTCGGCAACCGGATCCGTTTAAGCAAATTAACTCTCAGAATCGAAGTAGATTGTTGCACGAAATGCAAAAACAAATAACATGATACGAGAACTAATTCGCAGGGGTCACTACTGTTATGTAAACAGTGTTATTACCGAATGTTTAATATTTACATTTACCGCTAAAATAAACCGTAACACCGGTATTTTTTGGGCCAGTTTCTTAACTTTGTCGGCTTCCATTTCAAGGTTGTTACAAACTTCACCTGTATTTATAATTGTGTGTAAAATATTACGTTAGCGTTACAGAAAGAAAATGGTTACGTTTGATCGAATCCGTATGTGCTTTTCCTTGTCCACTAACCCGCACTGGGCCCGTGTGGTGGATTATGGCCCACTCCCTCTCACAGAGGGAGGCCTGTGTCCCAGCAGTGGGAACATTATAGGCTGATTTTCCTTATGCTATATGCTTTTTGTGAGATGCTAAACTCGGCCAAAGTCTATTATGTTTTAAACTTTGCAAGCGATGATTTGGTTAAGACCAGGTACTCCAAAGACAATTTCTACGCAAACTCCGCCCCCATGCACCCCACCACTTCACTATGTGCTAAACGTTAACACGTCAATAATAAAGTTGAATATCGCGTGCACTCTTTGGTCGTGTTCAAGCACGGAACTAAATGTCGTAAGTCTCAATTCTTATTTCGTTTATAACTAAAGTATTAATTGATCTAGAGAAAAAATATCTACTATGTGGATAATAAACTACATTTTCTCGCTGTCAATGGTTATTTTAGTCATAAAAACCTAGTAATCAAATAATCTTTAAAAAAAGACATGATTTTCGAATAAAAAATGAATCGAGCGAAAATGTTCCAATTACGTAACTGTCTTATATTTGGAAATAAAAAATCCAATAAATCATATACTAAAGTTCCATTTTGATTGTATGCGTGACTTTTTCAGAATATTAATGTAATTTAACATACAATTTAGGGAGCTTCCTCTTAAAGTCCATATATAGTATCGGGCTGAGCTGAGGGGCTTCTTCCAGTCCTACAAAGAATGATTACTGTTACTGTTACTGTATATAAGTATATTCTTTTATATAGTTTCTCAATAACGCGACAAATAGATCACTATTTGGCGTCTTATTGAGAAATTTTACGATTATTGTAAAATTTAAGAAAAAACAAACAGATTTTTGCTAAAAATAAAATATTTATTTTCCCTCGAGGGTAGATTTTTTCCACAATTTTCATTTTATGAGGACGCCTAATTACTTCCAATCATTACGGAGTTTTTTACATCGCGATAGATCATTTAGTTTAAAAGTTACACCGTTTTTTTTTTTTAAATTCCATAAAAAATATAAAAAAATAATTTAAAAAGAAATTAAATATTTTTTCCGTCGAAAAAATTAAGCGTAGATTCCCCTCATTTCGATATGTGCACATTATAAAGACTGTATAGTTCTCCTAAGCTATACCATGGATTTTGACACGGTTTTGACCACCATTTCGTGAGTTTTTTTTCTGGAACTTTGATTTTGATTTGTATACAATAACATTTTTATATAAGACTAGCGGACGTCACGCGGTTTCACCCGCGTAGTTCGCGTTCCCGTGGGAGTATGGGGATAAAATATAGCCTATGGTACTCGCTGATAATGTAGCTATCCGTTGCTGAAAGAATTTTTCAAATCGGTCCAATAGTTTTTAAGTTTATTCGTTACATACAAAAATACAAATCTTTCCTCTTTATAATATTATGAATGAATTAATTAATATTAATTAAGTATAGATAATATATATAGCACGAAAACCCGTACGAAAAAAAGGCGGTTCACTAGTCTATACAATACAAATAAATAAAATTAAAATGTCTGTAATGTCAAAAAAACAGCTTTTTACTTAATACATATTATGAAACTATACTTAAACGGAACTTATAACAAAAAAAAAGAAAACAATAAAAAAGATTGTCTATCTTGTTCCGGCTAATCTCTGAAACGGCTAAACCGATTTTGACGGGACTTTCACTGGCAGTTAGCTGATGTTATAAGGAGTAACTTAGTCTATTTATTTTAGTAAAAGAAGTAGGGTCCACGTGAGCAAAACAACGGGCAACAGCTAGTTGTAAATAAATGGGATACTGCTGCATCTTCATAGCATCACAATCGGAAACACAAAGCTTTCAGTTTTTGTTTAAACAATGAAATGCATTGCTTCATTGATAACATAAGATATATTTATTTGCTCAAACATGTGTACACATACAGAAATAAAAACGTGCATGCAGGATAACATAAAAAGTAATAATATGCCTGCCTGAGCCTGAGCTTGACTGCCTCGTTGGTCTAGTGGTCGCAAGCGCTACTGCTGAGCATGAGGTTCTGGGTTCAATTCCCTGGTCGGGCAAAGTGTTATTGGGTTTTTCTATCTGAAATTTCTCAGTAGCAGCCTGGAGTTTGGATTTGTGCCCGGTTGATGGCAATAGGCTCGCCCACTATTACATGGGACTTAAAACATAACTGGCGAAATGTGGGTGAACCTGCTACAGGGACACCTCTGCCCAACCCTTCGGGGAAACAAGGAATGATGTTATGTTATGTAATAATATGCAGGCTCAGACATGTTTGGCTACATATTATGGCGTGCAAATATTAACAATTATGATTATTAATAATTTAGGTAGTCAAGTCAATACCATTAATTTACCTTGAAACCACCCAAACATTAATAAATTGTAAATGTCAACAGTAAATAAAAATAATTCAAAAAATCTATGTCAAAATAAATGATTCTGTTAAAAAAATCCTTAATATTATATGCTTTGTCGGTTAGAAATGACTTTAGTTGTTTCTTCAATTGTGTATTATTAAGCTCCAACTTTTCGGTAACTTATTATAAATGATGGGGGCCATGTAAAACACACTTTTGTGCATAAGTGCAGTCCTACTACCATGCAGACAGAGCTGACTTTGATTACGCCTGTTTTTGAGGAATTTATCTGCCAGTCGCGAAAATAAATTACTATTATTTCCAACAAACATTACTGACTCCAGATTGTAAACAGATGCCAATGTCAATATTTTATAGCATATGAAATGGGGCTTACAACTATCGGTATGAAAACGTCTTTTCGACTAATGTAGGTATAATATTACTGAAATTTTAATATTCCATGCAATAGGCTCTACCCCCATCACATGGGACTTACACATAACTGGCGAAATGTAGATGGACTTTACGTACACGTCTGTCTAACCCCTCGGGGAATACTGGCGTGATGTTATGTGTTTTAAAATGAAAGCGATTGTTATTTTCTTTTTTTATAAATAACTTGTTAATTTATTACGACCTTGAAGGAACCTACGTTGAAAGCTCGGCCTTACTGTATAAAGGTGTAACAATACCGTCTTGTAAGAGATGCGTCTGGACAATGTTTTTGCATCGTTCAGATACGCCCCAGTTTTTATAGGATGTTTGTATAAACGATTCTAAAATAACTTGAGCTTATTTTTGTTATTGTCAAATTACAAGTCAGCCCCTGTTTGTTGAGATGTTTCCAATGTAGACAGAAGCGAGTGAAATATCGAAAATTCTGTGCAAAAATTAGAAGTAGGTCAAGTGCAAAATATTTATCACAGCAATAAAAAAAGACTAGATTCGTTAATATTAATGTTAAGACAATGTTATACAAAATCTTGAAAATATTATGATCGAACCAGCCCAAAAATGTACAATATGCTATTTAGTTTGAATAGTAATTTTCTATGAAAACCTCATTGAAAATTGCTTAATTTATTTAAAATCTTAAACAAGTTGCAAAAAATCTATACTCTTAGACATAAATATGCCATTGTTAATGTCAAACTCTCACCCATAAGAATTCCTTGCAAATCCAATCCACAGAAAGCACAAACAATAGAACGCCAATCGATTAGAAAAAAATACAAATCTATGATACAAAAATCGAACACGAAGAAAAGAAAAAGAAATATGAATTTTAAAATATCGTAAGCGCCAACTGTGCCGTAGTACAGATTTAAAAATAGAAGCAGACTCGCTTTTGAGAAGTGTCCGTCAACGCGCGCTTATATTGTTTGACTACCCACATACACACACATTTTTGATAGGCCCAACCGCGCTTTTATTGCGATTTTCTTGGGAACCTGCAAATAGTTTTGTTTAGTTAATTCGGCCTTGGATGATGGGAAAATTGGTGCAGATGTGTGAAAGTGTAGTAGTAGTGGTTTCACGTGTGTGGTCTTCATCATTTACACTTGTAACCAGTTTAAAGCTTACAGGCACTTGTGTTCCAAAACCGTTACTTCAGCGGTGGCCACTTTAGCTCATCATCTCGTGTTAAATTTTTAACACGTTTCCAGAATAACCGGATTTTGAAGTGCTAGTGTGCTACCAAATTCGCTTGAGTCGCCATGAATCTCTACTCACTGCACCAGAGACCGAAAAACCGTTCTCCTTACCACGAATTATTAGTTTATCTTGATTATAAGACTCGTCTTAATCCTTCTTTGGCTTTAGCAGTAGTAAACAGTATTTAATGTAAAAAAAAAAAAATCATCCGGGGACATTTCTGACGGGAACATTATTAACATATCCATGGGTTGTTTCAACTTTAACTTAACTTTAACTTCTCTCCGTTCTTTAACTTTTTGTATGTTAATTAATGTAATTGGTGTTGTACCGTTTTAATTAACCATAAATAAATAATAACTTTGTACTTTGAGCAGCAACGCATCGTCGGCAATACACCTGGTATTTCAGGTGTAACCACTTCGAATCAGGTGGTCTGTCGGTCTGTTTGCCAACCTATCAAATAAAAAGCACATCCACTGTCTTCAACTATCATCCCACGTGTTTATAAAGCATAACTGATGTATGTATATTTGTCTATAATTCAAGCAACATGGTAACGATCGCGTTAAAATATAACTTTGAATGTTTTTCATCAAAATACCAATTGTATGATTTGTAAGAGGCTCATACACTTTGCTCCGTGTGTAAACACTCGCTTCCTCAAGCCCACGGAAAATGACTAAGTTCTCTATTATTGTTTTGTTATTAATAGAAAAAGTTAGTCATCACACAAATATGATGGGAACTGTAGTGGCTGACCTGTTTTCTGGAGCATCCATCATCGAAGCAAAAAGTTAAAGATGTGATGAAAAACACATGGGCGTGTATTGTCTAGCATTTTTGTGTTAGTTTGTGCTTTATAATTAGGCTAGTCTAACTGTTTCCAGCTGACAAATGTTTGTACAAATCTTTATGAATGTTTCGAAGCTGAGAAAAGAATAGGTACAGCTTTGCTTTTTTCCGCATAGTCTTTTCCTAACAACGTTAAGTCGGTTTATGCTCTAGGTAGTGTTATTCCTATGTCATCCCTTAAATTTGATCCTCTGGTGGTAAAGCCTGAAGCCTTGTTCTTTAGTGGTGGATCTGTTTTGATTTGAAAATCAGTCTGATATATTCTCAAGTGTTGAATCTCATATAGCTTCCATACTTGATTGCCTGAACTCGTATAAACCGTAGCGTATGTAGCAGGCAGATTAGTATAGAGCTTTTTATTTCTTTTTAATTACCAGTTAAGCTAATATAAGAAAGTCAAAGATGCATTAAGGACACCACCCCAAAAATATGAATACGATGATGATAACAAAAATGCACAGCTACCGCATTAACGACGTACCGCTGCGCATGCGGCGCTCGGAATAGAAACGACCTTTGTCGCAGTTGTTACCCGCCCGTCTGCGACCGTTCTTAACTTTATGAAGCGTTTAGCATCTTATTAATACCACAGTGCAAATAGACTGGCTAATATTAACATGGCATTTAGTTCCTAGCAGAGAATAGACGGTGCATGTCCTGGAAGGTGGCTCAGGGATTCGCTTCAAGAGATAAGGCAGTACTAATCTACGTGTCTGTCCAGCGTGGTGAATGACGTTATCCTTTAAGGCTTAAAAAGATAACGTTGATGGGGAGGAAAAGCTTAAACTTTAAACTTTTCCTTCCCTGCTTTCTCATTAGAAAACAAAAACAAATTTTTATAATAGGGATGGTGCCTGGGTCAAAAAAAGAAATTCTATTTAGTCCGTCGGTCAGATAATAAAAAAATATTAAACACGTATTTTTTCTTTATCACATTAATAAAAAATGACTCTGATAAAACGCATTAAAGTTGGGTTCGCTACATCACAAGTATAAAATCTACATACTAGTGACGTCATGGCACATTTTAAATCAATGTACCGCCGTAATTTTTTGATAAAGTAAAAAAATACGTGTCTATTTTTTAATAATTTAGATGATGTATCAAAAAAATAATGGTCTTTTTTTTCTCCCTCTTCTGACGTGTCATTGTTTCTTCCAAGTCCTGCACGCGTGGCATGACCACCGTATAGAAACGGAAGAAACGAAAGACAAAATGACAACAAATTTTAGAATGATAATTCTACGATGCGATGTCAAACATGATGAAAAGAGATGTCACTTTGTTTCTACCTTACGTAGAGATAAAATTGGTCATGCTGCGCATGATATTTTTGACGTTTTTAATAAAATAGTGTTAATCAATAGTGATGCAAGAACTAAATAGAGAAAAATGTCAATTAGCGCCATGTTGTCCACGCCCGGGAACTGAATACCGACAACAAATACAGGCGAGTAGTGGGTGTAGGACAATGCACTATCGCCTACCCTTTCGGGGAAGCCCGTCTTAGTTTCCCACGAAATATCCACGATACGGAAGTCTGGTTTCACTGTAGGAATTTGATTCTTAAACAAGAATTTGTCGGCTATACGTTTACCGTTCGTCATTATTCTTAGTTCTGGCTCCCCAGTGCCTGGGTACTTAAGTAAGTTACCCAGGGGAAAAATACTCGAGTTTTAGGTTCAGACCTTTAAAGACGAGATTTGCTTTCGTTTTTCTTTCCACCCAAAAACATAATGATATTATTTTTATTCATAACCATTTTTCATGTTGTTTTCTTTCTATTCTTTCTCCAGAGTCCACGAGCGGCAGTGTATTCGGAGTGCCTCTGGCGCAGTGCGTGGAGAGCGAGCGGGCGTTGCGACGGCAGCAGCATGGTGGCTCCCGGGCGTCGCTCGCCTCTCTAGGAGCCCTCGAAAAGGGCGATGATGTAAGTCCTATCCTAAAGTTGATAACGTCTTGTATGTCGTCGGCAAATTGCATGATTCGTCATTATACAAACGGCACCTTCTGCTTGCAAATATCCGCTGTTTTGTGAAATGCCGAAGTCAAATTGTAAAATTCCTCGTCATTTTGTAATAGTACAAGAAACCCATCACCCAAGTTACGCCGTTCACAAAATGCTGCGGCTAATTTTTATCGACCATGGTGTTGTCCGTATTTCGTGCTATAGACTTGTAATTTGCAAGAATTTGGGAATAAAGTATATATCTTACAAGAAAATGTCAAGTAAAATTTGTGTGAATGGAAAGAACTGGACTAAAGAGAACATGGATGGATTGCGTGAAAGATATTAGGTAATAGAGAAAATAATGTTATGAGCCATCCCCAAAACATGATGATGATCTCTTTAAGGAGGCAATGGTTTTTAAGAGCCCGGAAAAAATAAAAGGTTCTGTTTTTGTCGTGTTGACGCTGCTGTCAGTAGAAGCCCAAAAAAAGCAGAAAATTCGATGTTTATTTTTTTCAAACAAGCATTTCTAAAATTCACCACAATAAGTAAGTATAGAACACACAGACATAGTTGGGAAACAGCTAGGCAGATGATGATGATGTCAGTGGTAGGAAAGCTATCGAACATTGCAACAGAATTAAAATTATTAGTTTGAAGATTCCCATCAATTTCGCCTGTCTATCGGCAACGCTAAATCCAGATGTAAGAATTTTACATCTCCAATGAGTCATAACCACAAAGTTCGATAACCAAACACTACATCCGAAAATAGATCACAAAAACTAACAATAGAACTGGTCGATGAATTAGAAGATGCATCAATCGATCAATCTATAATAAAATTGACATCTATTTTCTAATGCAACCCAGTCCCGTCTCGGTTCAACCACCCAATATTTGTAGACCCTGTGATCTCCCCGCAAATCCCCTTTCGAACCAGTAAGTATTACAATAGGAAGGGGTCAGGAGGGTCATGATAGACTGGTCATGTAAATGCTACTGTTCGTCATTCGCCATTTGAGCGCTCAGAAATAGTTCTAGAGTGGTCGCCAAGACACGTAATGTGTGACGTGGTGGTGCACCTGGGACTATCAGCCGTGCAAATCAATTTACTCACTGTTTGAAGAGGAATGGGTAATAGAATTTGGATAATTGCATGGATTCGCTGTGTTGATTCATTTAATTCGTCAAGTTGTAAGATCAGAATATACCGATTTTAGACACACGGAGAGCTTCAAATATGACAAGAAAAATTTGCACAGCCTTATCTTATAGGATCGAACTTTACATATGACTTGACAGTATAAACTGTAAAGGTATTGGGTTAATAGGTACTGTTATTATAGATACTACTCTATAATAACAGTAATCGTGTAATGGTTTAGAGTTTTTAAGTTACATACAGACAACGTCGACGAACGACGAGACGTCTGTGAAGTCTTGTTATAGAGCTATGAACAAATTAAGTACATACTGACAGCTTCAGATGCTCCTCTAGACGGAAAAATACAAACCTATGCATCTTGCTTTAGATGCACTCACTCACCTAGCAAAGAACTCTTCTTCTGAATTTATTTAAAAAAGCAAGTTATATATTATAAGTGTCCTTTTGCATTAAAAAGCTAAATATGCATCTACCAAAAGTTATAACATATTTGTGGGAAACAAGAAAATTTTCCGCGCCGCATTCCCTGCATTAGCCACGTTTAGCAGAAAACTGGCATGAAACTAAGTGGTAAATGGCCATTACTTTGTTCTACCATTATATTTGTGACCGACGCTTTTATGTTTTGTGTTTGTACCATTTTTAGTTGAACACGTTTTATTTCATGTGAACGTTTTTGTAGTTAGTGAAAATGTGACAAATGGTTTTACTAGGAGTTTTATTCGGGCTTTTAACTAAGGCTCGTTTCAATATTAGTCTTTAGTTGTACAAAATGTACACTGCTGGATATTGCATTAGTTAGCTCAGCCTGTTATTGTTCTGCTTACGGCAAAAGCTTACAGGGAAGAATCTTCACCATTAGTTGTGTCATGTATTGACTAAGCGGTATCAGGGAGTGACCACACTTATTGACGCGGAATAGGCTTGTCTTGTGCCGGTCAGAAAAAGCTTTATGTTCATGCAATATAAGTGCAAAAGAAGTCATTTGATTCGTTTCTGTTTGGACGACGCATTTCGATGCCGATTGGCAACTAATTTGCATCGTGCTAAAATCCGATCGCCTGAAGTAACCGAAGTGACGTGATACGTGATCAGCTCGATAAATTTAGTGTGGTCAGTCCCTTATAAGTAAATCAGCTCCTAAAAGATCAAATAACAATTATAATGATGAGTAGACAGGTATGCGATGACTAATAAAGCCGTGGTCACGTACGCCAAAGGAAAAGAAAATTGAAAAAAGAAAATCTCAATAACATCCAACGAAATCGAAAGTAGATTCATTAGTTAAAAGATAAATGTTTATCAAAGAACAATACACAAGATGCTGAAACCAATAACCCGATAATTGCAACAGCATTTACCTGAGTCAACATCTACCTGTAATTGTTAAACACATATCCCGCAAATAGAACGATATCATTATGTAAGGCATCGAATTTTGTGATAATCACCGGTTTTATTTAATTAAGACTCCATTAGGCATTGCTTTTGAGTCTCGTACTCTTGTGACTGATACTGTGATAACACTAGTAGTTACCGTTAATGATAAAGCTAAAAAAGCTAGAAGGCTTTACAGTAATCCAGCATTCTTTGGGTTACTGTTTACGGCAATAATTTTGGGATGTCATATAGTAGATGGTCAGATGTTGCCACACGCAGAGAACTTTCATGTTCTAATATACCTACACCACATGAATCCCGTTCTTTGAGGTCTTTATTTTTATTTCAATTATTAATCTGCAAAAACTATAACACATAAACACGTACAGCACTACACGATCTCACCCCACACGACTACACACACAAAATCCGCCCCCTCACACATCACATCCCCATTCACACTCCCATCCCCCCTTACACATATACACACACATTACAATCATACAAAATTTTAAGGTCTGAATCATTGTAGCTTAAATGTTTGAGTATAGGTTTATTAACACACTTATTTTTAAGGTGTCTTTAGTACACGAAGTTACAGTAGAACACTGACTCCTAAGGCACAGGGTTCCCCTAGTTTAGGAGGCAGGGTTTTTCATTATTTGTGCAGCCTTTTTTAAACCTATCTACCTATAAAATGTATTTGTCTAGTAATGTATGCAAAGGTATTTCGTGTTAATAAACATATATATTTTTTTTATTTTTTATTATTTATTTAGATTTCTTTAGTTGGTGAGGGCAGTATCGAGTACCTAAGGGCCCGACCACACGCACAACACAACGTCAATACGTGGACGCGCGTTAATTTGTGATCGAGTAATGAGATAGCGGCTGGTACAGATGGTTGGATGAATAAGTCAGGCTAAGGCCTAGTAGACGATGATGAGATTCAACAGACTTGGGAATATCGGAAATTAACCCAGACGTTATTATTACTAGTTGCAAGTAAAAGTAAAACGTTTAACGAAACAGAATTTACGAAACAGTGATGTGGAGTTTACACTACCTAGTAGTGAATTAATCCTTCAGAAATAGGGCCCAGACAGTTGCGCAGACGGCGGTAACGTAGGCGTTGCTATGACAACGCAGATCACAGCTAACGAGTCAATAAATCCCTGTAATGACAGAGCATCGTCTTGTTTAAGATTTATGTCTGTGTGACGAGTAAACAACGTTTAGGTTAACGTGGGTGCGGTTTGGAGATATAAACGTTTCAAATTGTATGGTAGTTAGCAAGAATTTTGTACTGGAATTATGGCTCTTTTTATAACTATGGGGAATAATTGAAAATTTTTTTTTTCATGTCAGCGCCGATTGTCCTGCGTCGTTTTGCACGACATTCCGAGCCATCATAAAATCTTTGAATGAATTGCCGTACTGAAACTTAATAAGCCAAATCAAGGTTTACTCTGAGCGTAGACCATGCTAGGCCTGGTTCAGAGTAAACCTGCAGTGCCTCAAAGCGCATCGTTTTGACACTACAGCAACTATCGCACATATATACAATGTACATGTATGTGACAGGTTAATCTATAGAGCTAGAAGATCCTGTCACATTTCACATCATCATCTCAGCAGAAAGACGTCCACTGCTGGATATTTCACATCAGTAGAAGGTGTTAAACAGAAGAATAAGAACAACAAAAATCAAATTCCGTACAAGGATGAAATTCAACAGAAAGTCGGCTACTGATCAGTTAATCATTACCATCAATCAGGACCATGCAATGACAGCTTCCCGTCTGCATGATATGTGTCTGTTTAACGAGTAAACATGTATTAATGTTTTGGAATTTCTGGCTAAAACTGTAGACATTCCTTGTGATACACATCTGTTGTATGAGCGAGTGGTGTCTTAATATCGTGGCTTTCGTGTTTGTGGTATGAAGCAGTTAGTAACATTGTTGCGAGGTAATTTCAATTTATTGCACTTTGAGATTTGGTTTTTGTAATGGGTTAATGATGGCTGCTTTAACAGTTAGTTGCTAGTTTCAATCTGGTTGCTATGTCAGTAATGGACCGTTGTGTTTACCAATAGTTGATTTTAGTTTTTCTGGTCTTTTGTAGATTCTCTTAAGACAGTTTTTAACTGACTTTTTAAATATATAATAAAATTTATATGTGACCAACTCTGAAGTATGACCTACCAGTTAGCTTCAGTAATACGTTTTTTTCCGCACTCTATGGATGATGTTATAATAAGTTCCTGTCACTGCTATTTACATAGCAGGTAGTGGTATTCGAATTTGTGTAGGGTAGGTACCATAACTAGAAAGTGAAAAATAAAAACTTTTTACAAAAAAAAAAAAAACAACCGATATCCAGTGGCAATAAAACGAAAATTTAAAACCAAAGACAGAAACCACCGACTTCCGAAATTTTAGTTATTTCTCACTTTGTAGTGTTTTTTTTTGGAAGTCTTTTTTTTTGTAAAAACGTTTTCTCTTATTGTTTAAGCGTGTAGTTGTGTCAATATCTATCCCTTTCCTGCGCCGAGTTCGCTCAATAGTAAAACATAAGTGCTCCTATTTTTGTGTTACTTTCTTGTCTTCTTTTCTAGATAAAGCAATGGTTTTTAGAGTTAAATCTTTGACTAAATATCTCATTACATCGAGGCCATTATCATGCTATTTTCTTCTTGGTTGTTTGCTGTCATCCTTACCACTTATTATGGATGCACAGCAGTAACCGTATAGACTTGTCTTAACTGAGTTACAACCAGTAAATATTTAGTACTCAATCAGATGCCAGTCATTACACCGAGTGTTTGGCATCCGAAGTATGTGCGATGCGTCGTTAGTTTATATTGATCGTGACAAACAACACGTCATATTATATTTATGTGCCGCTGCGCCTGGACTTTGTAGGCAATACAACACGTTAGCTAAAACTACGAGTCTTTGTCCAAATATAACAAGTATTTGTTTAATAGTATCTCTAAATATTATATTTTCTTTTTTTTATGTCCTTTAAAAATTCATTTTATTTTCCAAATTTTACCTCTTATTATATGTATATTAATGTTTTAAATTTATTAGCTTAATACTAATGTTACCCTTTAATTGATGTGTACATCTTTTGTTGGAGATCCTAAATAAATAAATGTAGCGTTTATTTCAAATCTTTGATGTTGAAGATTTATAACTCGTAAGGCTAATGGACCGTACTTTTCGATAGTTCGCGCGATATTTGGTTGTGGGATAATGTCCATTCGTCACGCTTTCAAACATTTTATACAGTATGTTTGATCCAGCATTAAATTCCTATGAATATGTATTACGGTGATGGTTATGTTCTGTCATACCAACATATAGAACTCGCTTCACTGCACCAAGTACTTACAGGTCATTATACAACTGACTTGCTTAACTCTGCGAGGGAAGTATCGAGCGTCTAGTACGAGATCCGGCTGCAAGATTACTACGTTCATAGAGATTTTAATCAAAATCAAATTATTACATATATTTATGAATGGGGAATATATTTTTGCCGGGGCGCCTGTCAAAATGTGGCCGCAAGTATTTTTAATTAACATAATATTAATTGATTTTTGGGAAAAAAATCACATATATTTTAAATAAAATATAATCCAGGGTACAGCAATACATGTTAAGAACTTGAAAAGCTATGAGTGCCTCTGTGCATTTGGCCGCAATCTCTTGGCAGCCAGGTGTTAACAGGTACCACTTTGTGACATTTATACGTTCATGACGTATATTAATTATTTACATGTTAAATTAAAGCTATTTTTTTCTGTGTACGATGGAATAAGTCTGCCTGTGTAAAAGTGACCGCAAATAGGGGTTGCAAGCTGTTAAAGATAGATTAGAGTGAAAGGGAGTTCGCGCGCAACATGCTCGTCAGACGAGGATGGCAATTGCCCGCTGTACGAGTTTTAAACCCATTGCAAATACGTTAATTTAAAAAAAAAAATGTTGTTTATTAAAATTATATAACATATGTAAAAAAATATGTTTTGATTAAAACCCTATGAACGTAGTAATATCGCAGCCGGACCCTTGACTATCCTACGTGATGAAATGATTAGATGTGGGTTATTATTTTGCGTGTCATGAAGTGGTTGTAATACTGATAGCAAGGAAAAACTCAGTTCACTTTCTATGTTGACAATATAGTGCAACCAATATTATGAAAAAAAGTAAAATATCGTACGTTGCTTTGTGAACGTATTCTAACAATTCTAAATCTATACCGGTATAAAATAAAATTGAAAGGAAGACCAGTATCAAAAGCCTTGATGGCAATTCCATATTAAAATGTGTAACACATTGTATAAACACAGACGTTTTGAACGACACTACTTATAGCAACATTTCAAATCAAATGTAACACGCGATAACATGTTGTAATGATCGTCAATGTCAACAGTTAATAATACGCAGAAATATATTAATTTAGATTCGCAAAATCTCAACCAACAATGTTCAGCGTAACATTGAGTAATTTCTCCACGTAATCTATAAAAATAAACTTTACAGAACATGAAAAAGCTTCCTAGTTTATTTTAAGCTGTCTGAAAATAATTTGTAATTAAGAACGAACCTTGTGTTACAGTGTCAATAGGTCGTTTGTGACGTCACGTGTCGTCATAGGTATCCGGTTACCTGGCCTCACATCTCGATCATTAAGGCCGCGATAAAATTATCGTATGACGCGCCGGCGCACCGTGTATATATACCCTGAACTAAAATAACTAAGTCTATAATAAATCCGATGAAATTGCTTACCTTGTGGGAACGGGGTACTGACTTACAAAAGGAAGAGAATGTGATTGGACGGCTAATTGATTGGATTATGTTTTAGAAAGATTTAGAGTGAAAACTGGAAATACTTAATCAACATAGTTTAACAACAGATGGTTAAGAACGAATAAGGTTTTGTCATTATTATGTTACTCATTTTATTCGATGTTCGGCGATCTCGACAGTCATCTTTTCGATATGTTTTGATAGTATTTCGACGTGTAAGCTTGAGAAGGTTGAAATGAAAGTATGATATGATATGACGTGACTACTGCGACTATATAAAGGAGTTTAGTAGAGGACGGGGTGACAAATAACATGAAGTAAAGCTGAAAGTATTAAAAGAGGTAATAGCACAGCGGCTACAGCATATTAACCTATAATTTGTATGTGTGGTGCAAACTGTTAGTATAAGTTGTTTTTTTTTTAATATAATAAATAATTAAAGCATTTGACTGGCAAGCGAGAGGCATCACCATATTTGGAGTGGTTGTAATCTTTCTGATTCTCATTAGGATATAGTTAAATCTGTAAAGATACGGTAGTTAATAGGGTTAATATTGTATTAAAATACAATATTAAACGTAACTGGCGAAATTTGGGTGTAGGTACAATAGCTAACTCTGCCAAACTCTTCGGATATTACAGGCATGATGTTATGTGTAAACTTAACCCATCTTTTTCCACCATTACAGAGTGAATCCTGTGACTCGGGAGAATGGGGCTGGGCAGGCCTGGAAGAGGCCGGTCTGGGAGGCCCCAAGGTCCCGGGGATTGTGTCCGCCTGCCTCTCACACCTGAGGAGGCATGGCATACACACCCTAGGACTGTTCAGGGTATCCGCCTCCAAGAAGAGAGTGAGACAGGTAAAATATAGCGAAAGAAGAAGTTTGGAGTGTTCAAATGTCTAAAACTTGTGTTCCAAGTTTCATATTTCAAGTTTCTGATATCAGCAAGTTTGACACAAATAGACGGGTATGAGAAGATCTAGGAAATCAAAAAATATAACATCAATATAACTCAATAAATACGTAGCAGTAGGGTCAAATAGGACAAAGTAACCTAACTAATATTATAAATGCGAAAGTGAGTTTGTTTGTTACGGTTTGACACTAAAACGGCTGAACGGATTTGAATGAAATTTGGTACACGGGTAGACCATGACCTGGGTTAGGACATAGGTAATTTCCGACCGGAATATTTTCCGACATCCACGCGGGCAAAGCCGCGGGAAAATGCTCTAACTTTATAAGGTTATATTTATAATTTTTACATGAATGAGACAGGCAATGACAATACCACAAGAATAAAGGGAATGAAAAAGAACTAAAATAAAACCATATGAAGTTTCTTATTCTAAACACAGGTTATTTTGTAACCTATCTAGGAGAACAGTACGGCACCCACTTACTCGAATAAGAAACTTTATGCTTGTCCTTTATGCATTACCTTGCCATGTAATCTAGTCCTAGTTGAACAATAAATCTTAATCTTAAATAATGTGGCCTTAAATATACTCATAGCTACAATATATCAAAATCTGAAGATACAGTAGTAGCTGTATGTCTAAGTGACGGAGGGTCTCGGCAGTTTTCTAAACATAGCCCAATCCTTTAATAGAGCTATCACTTTAGACAGAAATTGCGGTCTATTTCGAACGCTTCAATAATACCATGTGATGCGTCTGATGGCTAATCAGCTAAAGATCTTAATTAAGGAAACAGCACACCCTTTATTGGCAAGATAACACCACATTCTGGCTTTGGTCTTAGATCTCAAAGTGGATGCTATTTGACTCGGTGAGCTCACTGATTACGTCTCCTCTTATGGTCATTTAAGCATGCATGGAAGTACCTATCTTCGGATATCATTCGTAGATAATTGTGGGGAGACTAGATAAATATTTCTGATTAAAGTTTAAAAAAGCACCGCATGGCGCTAATACACTTTGCTCGACCGTTATTAATCGTCTGATAGTAAGCTGTTATTCTAGATAACGTTATTATTTAAGATGAAAAAATATATTTCATTGTCCCAGATTACCATTAAAGTTAGCATCCAAAAGATTCTCTTCCAATCAGCCCACCAACAAAGTATGCCCGCTATGACAGAATTAACGCCATTAAATCACCTAGAGTCCCTTGTTTACAATCCCGAGTCAACATGCTCCGTGAGAATATAACACTGATCGACGGAATTAGATGTTTTCCCAAACGAAGGTATTGCCGAGTGGTTCCGTGGCCTAGTTGCTACATCTATTACGGAGTTGTACTGCTAAGTATTGTATTATGTTTCGTGCTGATTGCTGGTACAATGTGACGAAGATAGCCTTTTTTGTGAAGTGAGCGAATAATTTTGCGTGTGTTATGGAGTTATGATTGTAATAGTTCATTTTACTGCTTTTAAACTCTCTATCTAAGAACTACAGCTACATAGATAGACTGCACTCTTTTATAACACAAGTTTTGGAGATACAAATGTTTGTTTTTAAAACTGTACAGTGAGATGATAAAGCGAAAGCGAAATCTGGCGGACAACTTATTTTTGGAAACGTTTAAGGCTAATCTGTTTCATTTTGACAGTTCAACAACATTCATTGCGTTATTTACGTTGTTGAGTAGATTTTTTTTTCAACTTTTGAAGCAATGGATTAACAATCTATTTAAAATCGAAACAAATTGTGATTGATCGTGTATTACGTAGTTGGGGATATACAATAAGCACTAAAAGATTTCCTCCTACACTTCCAGTTACGCGAGGATTGGGAGCGGAGTCAAGAGGCGGCGCTGGACTCGGCAGTATGTCCACATGACGTGGCCACGTTGCTGAAGGAGTTCCTCCGAGACCTCCCTGATCCTCTACTTTGCAGGGACCTGTACCCCGCATTTTTGCACACGCAAAGTGAGTTTCCGCCGTTTTCCGCTATCTGTGGATTGACCTTTAAAAGGCCATAACAATTAAAAATTCTATTGTATCTCGTTAATGACAGTTGAAATTCGATTGCTTAGAATTTTATTCGATTTTACGATTTTATCAACTTTCTAAACTTAACCGAACTAGTTCCTTGTCATGCTCCATATTTTTTTTAAAGCATTTCGAAATTGAAATTGTTGCTGGAAAGTTTGCACACCTTTTTTTCCTCAGCTAAATTTTTTGAAAGAAAGAAAGAAAAAATATTTATTGAGACTCGCACAGAAAATCACAAATTAAACTAAAACACACTCATTAAAACATTAATAAAAAAATAAGAAACAAATTAAAATAATAGCAGAAAGTCCTGTACGAGGCCAAAAGGCTCTTGGATGGTGTTTTTTCATTATTCAACGGTCAAAAAGAGCTACGAGATAATTTAAAAAATGGAATCAATCAATTTAGAAGAAAAAGAGGAAGCAAAATCTAAAGACTGTTTTACCAAGAAAAGTCGCAAACCTGTTCTTATAAAGCTGCCTATAATTCCAGAAATCCACAACCGTCGCTTCCAATGGGAAGCCCTGCGCCTGATCGTGCAGCTGCTGCCCGCAGCACACAGGGACACGCTGAACGCGCTGCTGTCGTTCCTGGCGCTGCTGGCCGCGCACTCCGAGGATGACCATCACGAGCCCGGCAACAAGATGGACGCCGCTAATTTGGCCACAATCTTTGCACCCAATATACTACATAGGAATAAACCTAATGAGCCTGCCAGGTGGGTGTTTGGTGGTGTTTTTGAGGGGAATGGAAAAGATTTATTCTGTTTTAAGAGTAATGGGTGAACTGCTGATTTGTAACACTGAGGCATTTGAATCTGGGAGAAATGAATTGCCCCGCAAAGACCAGGAAAAGCAACGAGCATGGGTACTGTTTTTCTCGTAAATGGATTCCCGATGTTATTGGCATTATCATACATTCTACCATTATCATCCTGGTAATAAAATACAGATAATACACAAAATAATATTTTTTGTTAATCCAGTTCCTATCTGATCCGCCGTTTATAAAAATTGGAATCGAAAACACTGTTGGAAATAAGTGACAGATAAATTTTGCGCAGACTATTTAAATACACAACGTGAATTTCAATTGTTTCTTCTTAATTTCCAGCGTGGAACAGCTCTCAGAGCGCGCTGACGTCATCAACGTTGTCCGACAGTTGGTGGAGAAGCAAGGGGAGCTGTGGACCTTACCCGCAGAACTCCTGCATGAGGCATACATCCACCTGGCTCATACCGCGCCTACACACCTTGACTCCTTGCTACTGAGGAGAGCTGAGTAAGTACCAACTATAAGGAGTAGTGCTTGCTTACGAGCACGACAGCATTGGTGTCGTAGAGTCTTAGTTTCAAGGACATAAGACCTGACCATGGAATGTTACTTGTTGGTGATGGAATCAAACTTTCGTGCACCAGTGACGCTGCTGCCGAGCCGAGGATTCAGGTTAGTACACTGGAAGGTTATCTATGTGAACCAGCTTTAGCAGTCAGCGGAACTGTGCACCGAAAATACTGTTTCTGCTACACTCTAATACTATGGTAAGTAGAAATTGTTGTGTGTGTTAGTGGAAATGAAAATCAAAATGTGGACTAATAATGTGTATTGTATTATGATCATTGTCGCTTACGAAAAACCAATTTGTATTACGTGTTAATGTAGGATAAATGACCCAGGATAAAAAGACGTAGAAAAAGCGAAAAACTCATCCGCTGGTCTAGATAATGTCAAGGAAGTCTGAAAATACAAACGAGCCATGGAACATTTAACCGATTTTTATTTCGTTAATCATTTTGATGAATCACTACGTCATATACCACCTACCCACCCCATGTTAATAACCGGATCAAAAAACCACAAATTACTGTGGGATCCAAAATACCATTTGTACAATACATTACGATTGAGAGTGTGTGTTTCCTCCCTCACCTCACCGTCCTTCCCCAGGTGTGCTGCTGAAGCGAACGCGGAGAACAATGAGAACAGCATGAGACAAGTGTGGTCCAGGGAACAGTTCCTACATGGAGCAGCTGCCACCGGTGGGCCCGGCAACATGCCCAGGTAAACACCTTCCAGGTTACACGAAACAACAGCTCATTGCTACACAATCATGAAGCATCAGGTTTTTGCCCTTTGTAGATGAAACTGGACTTCGAATCGCTTTGAAGGTTAGAAGTTGTTGGGGCCCCGATTCGATTGTGCATCGTCTAGGATTTTTTAAGAGCATTTTCTTCTTTGTTTTTTTTTTCCATTGTAATTTTATGGATACGAATTTAGGGGTCCCCTGACGCTATCCACCCATAATCATTCATCACACCAGAGCAAAGATTGATGCGTAGCCAAACTTGAAGGTAGACCCCACGTTGTGCGTCAGATTATTCTTGGGGTTAGGGATTATGTCTATGTATGTAATGTGTACAGTCGTCAGTCACCATACAAATCGTAGCTATATGCAATGATGCTACTGCACGCTGGTATTCTGTGATTCGGTGGTAGTTTCCTAGCCAAGCTCATCTTCTCATAGCCTTTTTCCAACCATGTTGGGGTCGCCTTCCCGTCTAACCGGATGCAGCTGAATATCAGTATGAAGCGAATTCTTATCTGACCTCCACAACCCAGTTACTGGGTAACACAATACCCCTTGGCAAGACTGGTTGTCACCCAAACCAAGCCAGGACTTAATATATTTAGTCATCTGCTAAGGTCTATCACCATATCTTTCAATGAACTTCACCCTGTTAATCCCCCTGCTTTTCTCTCGGCAGGCGCAGTGAGAAGAGCTACTCGCGCAGCAGACGGACGAGAGAGACGGCTGCTTCAGACACCTCGTCCGGATCCCTGTCGTCTGCCATGACTATTGTTACCAGGTTCGTACTTTTACACACAGTATGTATAGTCAATAACAGCAATAAGTTAACAGCCAAGATATTACTTAAAATATTTGAACTACGTAGGCCAAATTCATTTTTTATTAAGTGCGAATAACTTTCAAAAACCAGGAACTATGTGGAAGGTTTGACTATTGAGTAACTGAGCAGATGAACACATACACAACAAGGTTTGAAAAGCGATTGTAGTTTAGCTCTCTGGTTACAGGAAATAAATCCATTACATTTGATTGTATGTGTGTGTGGATGTTGTATGATCCCCAGTTAGTCGGGTCAACGAAATGGATACCCATTTCGTTGATGGCAGATGTAAAAGGCGATGCTAGATTGATTAGCACTTTCCTCAGTATTTTTTTTTCCAATTTGAGTCTTGTGTCTACACCCACAACACAGGATTACTTCTAACAACAGCATCTGCATTTGAAATGAAAACGTTCCGTCCTTGTTTCCAGGGTACGTAGCAGTGAAGAGTGCGGCAGTAGTGGCGTGGTGTGCGGCGGCAGCACGCCGGCCGCGCGCACCGACAGCAACGACTCCAACGACTCCGCCAGCGACTACAATGAGGTACATACCTACTACATTTAAAGCTCGTACAATACGAATAACAACGCCTTCCGGGTTATTTTGGGGCTGCCGGGCTTTTGCATTGCGTCAGGGATGTTCGCAGATACAAGTGTGCTTAATTTTTACGCGCTTATGCCGTCCCTGATTCGGCAAATGCGCGATATCTCCAACAGCCTGGTTGC
Source organism: Omphaloscelis lunosa (assembly GCA_916610215.1). Classification (NCBI taxonomy): domain Eukaryota; kingdom Metazoa; phylum Arthropoda; class Insecta; order Lepidoptera; family Noctuidae; genus Omphaloscelis; species Omphaloscelis lunosa. Next base: position 22,247,307 of record OU744248.1, on the reverse strand, counting down.
CATTGTGGCCAATAAAATGCACAATCCAATAATGTGGCACTGGATGACGATCGACTCATCGAGCGCCATTCAGTTTATTTAATTTATTTTGTTTTTAGGTAATATGGTTCCATTTTGAATATGTATATGAGTATGTGCAAAGATTTTTTATTATTATCTTATCATAATTATTTACTAGAATACCGGGTAATCTGATAGTGTAATAGTTTAAGAACAGGTAGCCTAGCTAGCCTAGTCGAGCATTGGACTGCTGTAAACAGGTTATTAATGGATGCAGCAGCTGCTGCATCCATTAATAACCTGTTTACAGCATTTTTACTTACTAGAATAACCTGTTAATAACCTGTCTTGGATCTTTTAGAAAAGAACACCTATTCTAGCTAGAATATGTGTTCGTAGGTTCCCACCTAAGTTACTTCTGATGTTGCTAATTCTGGTGATGTTATTTTCTGATTCATTTTAATTTTTCCGTATTTCCACAGACGCTAGGCGGGTCAGACGACGACAGTTGCGTCATAACGGCTTCCCTGCACATCCCGGCCGCCTTCAGCCGCGGCGGGGGCCGGCGGGGCCCGCGCTCGGCCCCCCGGCGCCGCTCCACGTCGGGCTCCGAGTCATCCAACAAATCGTCCAATAAGTCCTCCAACAAGTCGTCTAACAAGCGCGACTCCGCGGTCGGCTCGTCGTCGCCGGCGTCTGCGTCCGCGACATCGTCCCCGCCCTCGTCCCCGCCCCCCGCGGCCCCGGCGCCGGCGCCCACCCCTCTGCGTGTGACGCTGACGTCGGCGGCGGAGTTGAGGCGCCCCTCACCTGATCTTGACAGACTTATGGCGCTAAGCAGGTCAGTTCAAACTCAAACTCAAAGCTTAGTAGGTTCTTATGGAGACGAACGGACAAAAAACTCCATGAATACTCCTTTAAATCAAAATAATGTTTTAACATATTGGTTACTATATTAGGTACTTAATGTGAGAATAATGTAGAAAGACGTGCACGTTAAAAGCATCAAGCACAAATAGTAAACAAAAAAAAAACTATGCAAAACTGTCTATTTACTTCAGACTGCAAAATAAGATCCACTAGTGGCGATACTTATGAAAAAAGTTCGCTGAAGGCTTAGCAGTCAGCACACTTCCAAACTCCTTAACTAATTGTTTACTAAATTATTACTAGGTCGGGCTGGTATAAGAATAGAAAGTACTCTGTACCTACTCCTTAATTCATTAGTGATTTGATTTTTTTGGCAATATCATAGCAGCTGTTTTGGATCAAATTACAATTTGATGCAAGCATATAATATCATCATCTTCTCAAAACATATTAAAAATAAGCTAATTGAGTTTGGCGTTTCCTGACTACTCTGAGAAGAAAGGCCGAAACAAACTCAGAGGTCACAGTCTCTTTTAAAGTCCAGACATAATCTTGATCAGGCCATCTGAGGACCATGTAGATTAGTGTCTGAAATTGTCTTTTGAGGAAAGAACCACACAAAGAGTGGACCTGTCCAGTCAGTGCAAGCATTTTTCAGTAATCGTGGAGCTCAACTCGGAACTTAAGGAGCTCAAGTCGACGAACAATACCAAAGAAACTACTCAAACTGTCAGACCATCATTAAAACTAGCTGAGAAATGAAAATAATAATGATATTCACATAGTCCTCACATTCACAATAATTAATTAAAATAATATAATATTTTACAAAGTAATCATGTCATTTTGAATATAATTTTCAACAATGTCAATATGTATATAAAACTGGTATATTTTGATCAATCCCCATCTAACCCAATTCTTCTCCCCTCAGAGAGCGCAACACTTCAGACGCTCGCGCAGTCATGCTGCGTCAGCACGACGAGACGGCCGTGCGCACGCGCGGCACGTCGCGACAGGAGAGCTCCAGCAGCGCGGGCCGCAAGGAGTTCGCCGCCTCCGTGACGTCGGCGGCGTCAGCGCCCGGCGCCGTCAGCCCGGCGTCCGGCACGCTGTACAAGAGAGGCGAGCTGATATCCAGCGCCCGGCCCTCCACGTGACAATATACTCTGACTTTACATACATACACTAATATTTATCAGTTTGGCGAGCGTTTCATTAAAGTATACTTTCCTGCTTTTGGTTACCCCTTTTTAGTAGTGGGGATGGTTGATCGTATAAGAATAAGTTATTTCGTGACTCCGGAGTGTCGTAAATGTTGACAACAGGAGTTTTTAGGTTATTCTGTTTTATATAATTTAAAAAAGAAAACCTGATTTTTAAGGGTGTGGTTGTAATTAGTTAGTGGGTGAAACGTTAACACACGGAATATATTCTAATATCATTATAGACAGTGCCATCCACGAAGACGCGCCCCACTATGCTCCGTACTTAAACTACATAATAGCTTAAGTGGACCTGGACTAGCAAATGCAGGAGTCTGAATTATTCTAAGGTCAGGGTAATATCGATGTAATGTTCGACCTAGAGACGCAAGTGACAGAAACACAACAGAAAGAAATGAAAATAATAACACCAAAAGTAAGTCGTTCAAATGATTTATTCCATGATTGCTCCTGTTGTCCATAATATTCTCTATAATGTTGTGGTCTATTTCCGATGCAGTTTGTCTCGCATGATGATGCCACCCAGTTTCGATACACCATCTTGGTACTCCGTCCGTCCGAGAGGTGGCACCGCCGAAGTCGTTTCTGCCAAGATAATCATATGTTATTATAATTGCATTGAAATTAGGAACTACTCTTTGGGTAGTTAAAATGTTTGTAAAGTTGCGACTATAGATTGCGATCGATCAACGTTGACCAATCGATATTGATCGCCTCAAAACAGATGGTCGATCGATGATTACGATCCAGCTGCCAAGCACGTCACACTGGATCCATCTGAACGGCTTATGTCATCGATCTATATCAGTCTGTTAATTCAGCCGTTTAATCTAAAGTTGTCAAGGTATACCTTCAGATTTAATTCAATTTAAATACATAGATTCAATTTAAAGTTAATCTCAAAATGTCAAGTTACTCCTTGAGGTTAAATGGCTGGAGTACAACGTGAGGAGCCTCCTAAGAAATGAAGTAGCTAAGCTTTAATATTGCCATGACAACATTCGCATGAATTGAAAGTCTGACCTTTTTTCTTTTGAACCATTGCCTCATTTGTTACATAAGTTTCTTTTAAATCAAAAATACCGTGGCAAATCTGTCTTACCGCATTTTGCCCTTGGATCGCTCGCAGCATTGGCACCAGCTTGTTTGGAGATAGTTTTGGGCGCGGACTTCTGTCCCGGCTTGGGTCCGACGCGGCACGGGTCGCCCGGCAGACGCATCGGTTGAGCACACGGACCTGTGCCACTCTCGTCTGCTGCGCGTTGTAGACCTTCGAACTTGGCGCCGGGACCTGGTGGAAAAACATGTTAAGTTCTGTATAATAATAATTATTATAATACCAAAATCAGATAACTTTTACCTGTAGAATAAAATGGATGTTTAGAATAGAATACTTATACACCACATGAATTATTATAAATGTCGAAATTTTACATAAAATGACACAATGGACGATCTTATCGCCAAAAGCGATCTTTTAAAGACACCCTTTGGATGACATTAAAGGTCCCTTGTGATTAAAAGGAGAAGGAGAGACAATACTGCAGGTAGTCTAACAGTTTTTGTATGGAAAAGCTGACAAAAATAAAAAAAATATTCCTTGGAGTAAGATATCTCACGTTGGTAAAATGGTGAGGTATTTGCTTACCTCGTTCGTCAAGGACCTACTAGCGCGACGGCTGACCAAGGGCGGCTCTAGATTTATTTCTGGGAGAAGCACATGGGCCAGACAGATAAGAAGTGTCTCCCATATTTTAATTGCACTATGTTGTTTTCCTAATTCATTATTTTTCAATGAAGATTAGTAGCCTACTTCTTGAGCGTTCATTATTGAAGCAATTTCTTGATAGATATGCATTCAAGCCAGTCCATTCAGACAATTAGATTTTATTTTAATTAAACCGTTTGAGGGGGGGCACGTGCCCCTGTGCCACCCGCCCCCCCCCTGGATCCACCCTTGCGGCTGAGCGTAGGGTAAAGTAGTATTCGGTTTTTCGATTAGGAATTTCTCAGTAGCAACCCTGAGTCTGGACTTGTGTTCGGTTGATACCAATAGGAACGCCCCTCATTACATGGGATTCAAAGGTAACTGGTAAAATGTACCTGCTTCACAGAAGTCAACCTGGTACGTCGTTTTGTTCCGGTCCCTGTCTATCCTCTGCTTCAATTCCGGAGACGCCTCGTTCTGCAGGATGCTGTACAGCATCGGGTACTTCGATTGTAACTAGACGGACAGAGAAGAACATAATTATGTTGAATATATGCTTGATAATAAAGTAATTGAAAGAAGATAAAAAATAATGACTAAAAGTGAATGAACTCTGTGAAACATGAATATGATTACGATTGGGAAGGAACTGTACTCTGAAATAATAGCTAAATAGAGATGTATGGAAGAAAACGCCTAACTACGATGACCCTAAATGTATTGAGATAAGCAAAAAAGATAATGATCCTTATCACTATGGCGCCATCTCCACGGGCGAGAAAGGTGAAAGTCTCGCCGGGCCATCAAATTTAATAGAAACTCTATGAATCAATCTCCACACGGCGATATTATCGCTGCGATAATTTGAAGGCACATCGTGATCCGCCACGATTCTCTTGTCCATGGAGATGACGCCAGACTGACTAGGATTTTGGGCGATGCGAACCATTGGTATTTAGTTTATAGTTTAGTTGATTTATACCTATAAATCAACTAAACTATGGGTCCTATGATCAACTCTGACTGTGGTCTAACTTTATATTGTAGTGTCCAAAAACCTGAAAGCATGCAAAACAACAGCTTTCTACGCCTAGTGCGAATCCGCTACAATGGAATGAGGAAGACAACAATGGTTGTTTACCTTGTCCAAGAACGCATTTGGCTGGTCGTAACGTGACGTGGCTGTTTCTGGTGCCGCTGCAACCCGCACCGGGTACAGTTTTGGATCCAACATTGGTCCCATGATCTGGAACAGTGAAATGTAAGCAAGAATATTTGATCTTTTATAAAGAAACTAGCAGGCCGCGAATTCGCTTGCTGTTGACAATCAACTAAACAGGCTGTTTGTAACGTTAGGCCCGATTCTGTTGAATATCATAAAATATTAAAATCCAATAACGGAAAGAAAATATTAAATATCTAGTTTTTTTTGTAATCATAGTCTAGTTCTTTCCACAGAGAGGAGTCCTGTGTCCCAGCAAGAAACGTTTTAGGCTGATTATGCTTAAGGTCAAATTCTAACTAAACAATGTCACACAATTAATTTTCTATTTTATTAACATAAGACTAGGTAAATTTGAGTACCAGACTAAATAGGGCGGCGGCGGCGGCGGTGGCGGAAGCGGCATGCGCGGTCGGTAACAAAGGGTTTTCAAAAATCGAACTGCGGCAAGTCTTCGGCCAAGCGCCGCTGACACGCCTCGGGCGCTTGCGCCCGCGCCCCCGCCCCGCACGCGCTCTCCACCAGTCACACGCATGCATCGAGCGACGTCCCACGTCCCACTCGATTGCAGAGAACCCTAAGGTCATTTAAGGTCATCACTGACCTTTATCTAACCCTAAGGTCATTAACCTTGACCCTGAGGTAAAGGTCATTGACTTTAGGGTTATGGCTATTGACCTTGGGAGTATCCTGTGGTGTTTCCCTATCCCTACACCCACATCCCAATAGGTCCCGAAACAATTCTACGTAGTAATAGTGCACCGTCTCGACCGCGCGGAACGTAGTGATTGCGACAGTAACTAGTTGATTATTTCGGCAGCATTAGAAGGTGCACACACAAAAGTATGCATGAAATTCGTTTCTAAATAGATTTCTTACTTCTATTGTATCTATTATTTTACGATTTATTAAGCAAGCTAGTCTACCTCATTCCGGCTCCACCCGCCTTCCTTCCCGGGCGGAAGTTTTGGCATCTCCCCGCCAGAATTTTGAGGACACCGGCAGTCCGGTGGACGCGTATGTTGCATGCATGCTTGGTAGAAGGCTAACTCCTCGCCTGAGAGTTTCGGCACACTACAAATATGGGAACGTCAAAACTATGGTTAAAATAGCCTAGGCGTATTTTGCTCAAAGATAAATACGCGAGTGCCATAAAATAACTTTGTTTGAGCTAAACTTTAACATAATACCAGTACCCTAATTGCGTAATATACGATCAATCAGAATCTGAATCGTTTTGAAACAAATTGCTAATCCATTGCTTTATAAGTTGGAAAAAAAAACTGCTTACCAACGTAAATAACGCAATGAATTCAACTGTCAAAATGAAACAGATTAGTGTTAATGGATTACGAAAATGTGTTACGTAATTAGGGTACAGGCATAAATGGTGCTAGCTTGAAAAACATTTATAACGTTCAAGGTCCACTTCTGTAACGACGGTGTTACTCGGCATCGTCGACATTATCAAGCTATACCTTGGTTACTAACTACCAGGTTTATGTTTTGTCTTATAAGAAGCCTCTTCTGGTCATGCGTGTTTTAAACCTTTGAAGTATGAATAGACATCTTCAACTGGACAGGCCTTTCATAAAATTGGGGTCTGAGTCATGAAAAACTAAGACACCGAGACTTTTTGCGCCGAGTACCCCTTCAAAAACAGGAACAATATTTCTTATACAGGATGGCAGGGACATCGACACGAAAACTGTTACCATAGATTCAGTACATGATTCTGAACCCCCCCTGCGTTGAAATTATTCGACGGTTATTTTAAAAAAAATCTGCTGTTCCGTACATTAAGACCGCGTAGGTATTATTGCACTTTTCTATGAAACAGCAGTTTTTTTTAAAATAACTGATAAAAAAATTCAACTCAGGGGGTTCAGAACCATGTACTGAACCAATAGTAAAAGTTTTCGCGTCGATGTCCCCTGCCAACCTCTATTTCACAAAATCCTGTCATACATAAAGATTTTGGAAGTAGGCTTACTCTGCGAAACGTCCTTCACCAGGTCCTCCCGATGCAGCAGAGCCGGATCCAGGCAAGTTGGGCCATAGGTAGTCCTTCCTATATGTAGTCAGGTAGTGATCCATAGCGTCAAAATAGTCTGCGCTATCTCATCTCGTTCTCACCGGCAATTTTGTGATCAGGTCTAACGGAATTGCATATTTTTACATAATTATTCAACACTGGAATTTAGAATTTAATAATATGACTTGTTGCCAAAATGACAGGATTGACAGAAAGATGGTGCCTCGATTTTTTTATTTGGTTTATTGTCGAAGTAGGAGAACTTTCGTGAAGGTTTTATTCGACAACACGAATGTTTTTGGTAGCAAGGTTAGTTCTGATATTATGGTTCTGGTTCTCACCAGTACTGATAATCATTTTCTCTTTATGTGACTGCTCTGCAGTACGCTGCCATTTTTCTATCCAGTTTGCCTTCTCATGGCCCTCGCGCACCGACAATTAACCTATACAAGCCTCAAATTGTGTCGTGTCTCGTAGCACTATGTTTTATAACTTCATGCATTCAATGTAGATCTGCCTTTGAGTTATTTTATCAAGCAATATTGACCAGTGTGTCAAAAAGGACAACACAAACCCTCTCCAAGTCCATTTATTACATTCAATAAAATAAACGCATGTTTTCTCAACAAACAAATTTTAATCGTGAACAAAACCAGTCAAATTCTATAAGTAAACATGTACGGATTCTTCCAGCGGCCGTATCTAGGCTCCTTGCGGGGTTTGCCGAACGGATTCTTCTCCAACACTACCTTGGCCAGGAGGCCGTGACATGCACCGTAGGTCGTGTCACCTGTGTTGACACGCAGGATGCGACGGAGCTCCCCTGTGAAACGGAAAAATGTGTTGTTATCAAGGTTCCTTGAGCTGGACTCCTGAAGTGCCCGTGCTTCCTTAGTAGCTCTAGACAGAGAGAAGTGCAAGGAGAAGTAAGGAGGTTTTTGCACTTAAGTGGGAAAATACAAGCTAAGAAAAAAACAAGGTTTCAATTTGTATGGTGATCGTATGATAGTCCTCCAGACCAAATTTTGGCCATGACGGCCAATCTCAGCGGGGCTAGCCATCGACGCGGGAGATATTATAGTGCCCAAGTATGTGCGCAGACAGAGCACTCTGAATTGCCTCACTCTTATAGTCCAATGGAACGGTAATCCGGCACGCCCGGAGACAGATCAGGCCCAGGATCAACGGCTTAGAGTGGTTTTCGTGGTACGCCCCCGTGCTTCTTTTCTTTTATTTTTCCTTTAGATAATTCGAAAAAAAAAAGTTTTAAATGCTCCTTTTTAGTTGTTATTACTGTTTGTATTTCCTGTGCGTGTCCCAGATAAAATATTTTTCTTTCTTTCTTCGAAAAGTATTTTAAGCCGTTTGGTATTACACCGCCAACTTCCAAATTCTAGGCTGTTAATGAGGATATTCTAACCAACCCATAACACTTTGCCTGACCTGGGAATCGAACCTAGGACCCGACGCTTAGCAGTCATGCTTGCAACCACGAGGCCAACGGAGCAGTTAAATGGTGATCCTATATTAACACAGGTTCGGTCGTTGGGGCGAAGCTACAACCCCAAAGAAGAAAATTCTATCAATTCCTACAAAATAAATCACTTTCTCCTCTCACTAGGTTAAGAAAGATTTACTTTAATAATCTATTCCAAAAATAAAAAAAGTACTAACTCGTCAAAGAATCATCGTATTTCGGCCTCATAGACATGGAGGAGGGTAGGTCCGCATATTTCTCTGGCTTGGGATGGCGGTAAGCGCCCCTCTGGGTGGTGTCTGGAATGAGGACGTCATCCGGCAGACGCAGGGTTTGCAGCGCACGCGCACGGCGGGTTAGGTTGACGGACATGAAAGGCAGGTCTGTGGAAACGTAGATGGAATATAGTATTTAATGTGTATGAGGAACAGGGTATAAAGTTCACTCGTCCTCTATAGAAAAGGGAGAATCCTCCAACCAGATGGGTGTCGTGTCTGGCGGGCAACTGCCCAACGATTGATGACGGGGAAGTAATATGTTGTATGTGTAGTAAGTGTTTGCGCGGTAAATTCTAATTGCGCGATGCAATATTTGTGTGACGTCAGGATTTTGCGTGACGTCTGGTCTTTGGTGCGCAGTTCGCAAGCTAAAAAGCTAGGTGAACGCTCGCTAAGGGCACTCCCTGTGGGGTACGAGCCTCGGCTTAGGGCGTCACCGAAGGGAGGATATCAAAGATGGGACGGGCTGGTCAGATTATGCCCATATTCAAAATTCATTTATTTATGTTACACGCCCGTGTTTGGGTTCCGTTCCTAACCCTAGTAGCAATTTCGGTTGGGGTGTTGTGGCCACTCCTAGCCAACGGTTGGGAATATGTTGGGGATTGGTAGTGACATAGCCAACAAAGTTTAAACATGGGCCCAACAATGTTATACTTACATACTAATTTCTAACAATGGGCCAACACTCTTATTGGTTGGAGTTTCAACGAGTAATTTACATACCAATTTCGAACGATGGGCCAACACGCTTTTTTGTTGGATTTTCAACGAGGAATTGGCATACCACTTTTTAGCAAAGGGCCAACTCACTTTTTGGTTGGATTTTCAACGAGGTATTTGCGTACCAATTTTGAACAATGGGCCAACACGCTTTTGGTTGGATTTTAATCGAGGAATTTGCATACCAATTTCTAACAATGGGCCAACACTCTTATCGGTTAGAGTTTCAACGAGCAATTTACATACCAATTTCGAACGATGGGCCAACAAGCTTTTTGGTTGGATTTTCAACGAGGTATTGGCATACCACTTTTTGGCAAAGGGCCAACTCACTTTTTGGTTGGATTTTCAACGAGGTATTTGCGTACCAATTTTGAACAATGGGCCAACACGCTTTTGGTTGGATTTTAATCGAGGAATTTGCATACCAATTTTTAACAATGGGCTAACACTCTTATCGGTTAGAGTTTCAACGAGCAATTTACATACCAATTTCGAACGATGGGCCAACAAACTTTTTGGTTGGATTTTCAACGAGGTATTTGCATACCCATTTTGGACAGTGGGCCAACTCACTTTTTGGTTGGATTTTCAACGAGGTATTTGCATACCAATTTTAGACAGTGGGCCAACACGCTTTTGGTTGGATTTTAATCGAGTAATTTACATACCAATTTCGAACGATGGGCCAACACGCTTTTTTGTTGGATTTTCAACGAGGAATTGGCATACCACTTTTTAGCAAAGGGCCAACTCACTTTTTGGTTGGATTTTCAACGAGGTATTTGCGTACCAATTTTGAACAATGGGCCAACACGCTTTTGGTTGGATTTTAATCGAGGAATTTGCATACCAATTTCTAACAATGGGCCAACACTCTTATCGGTTAGAGTTTCAACGAGCAATTTACATACCAATTTCGAACGATGGGCCAACAAACTTTTTGGTTGGATTTTCAACGAGGTATTTGCATACCCAATTTGGACAGTGGGCCAACTCACTTTTTGGTTGGATTTTCAACGAGGTATTTGCATACCAATTTTAGACAGTGGGCCAACACGCTTTTGGTTGGATTTTAATCGAGGATTTTGCATACCAATTTCTAACAATGGGCCAACACTCTTATTGGTTGGAGTTTCAACGCGCACTTTTGAACGACGAACCAACACGCTTTTTGGTTAGATTTTCAACGAGGAATTAGCATACCAATTTCTAGCAAAGGGCCAACTCACTTTTTGGTCGGATTTTTGACGAGGTATTTGCATACCAATTTTGGAGAGTGGGTCAACACGCTTTTGGTTTGATTTTAATCGAGGATTTTGCATACCAATTTCTAACAATGGGCCAACACTCTTATCGGTTGGAGTTTCAATGCGCACTTTTGAACGACGAGCCAACACGCTTTTTGGTTGGATTTTCAACGAGGAATTAGCATACCAATTTCTAGCAAAGGGCCAACCCACTTTTTGGTCGGATTTTCAACGAGGTATTTGCATACCAATTTTGGACAGTGGGCCAACACGCTTTTGGTTGGATTTTAATCGAGGATTTTGCATACCAATTTCTAACAATGGGCCAACACTCTTATCGGTTGGAGTTTCAACGCGCACTTTTGAACGACGAGCCAACACGCTTTTTGGTTGGATTTTCAACGAGGAATTAGCATACCAATTTCTAGCAAAGGGCCAACTCACTTTTTGGTTGAATTTTCAACGAGGTATTTGCGTACCAATTTTGAACAATGGGCCAACACGCTTTTGGTTGGAATTTAATCGAGGATTTTGCATACCAATTTCTAACAATTGGCAAATACTCTTATCGGTTGGAGTTTCAACGAGCAATTTCGAACGATGAGCCAACACGCTTTTTGGTTGGATTTTCAACGACAAATTGGCAAACTAATTTCTAACAAAGAGCCAACTCACTTTTTGTTTAGATTTTTAATGAGGTATTTGCATAACAATTTTGAACATTGAGCCAACACGCTTTTAGTTGGATTTTAATCAAGGAATTTGCAAACCAACTTCTAACAAAGGGCCAGCTCACTTTTTGGTTGGATTTTCAACGAGCAATTTACATACCAATTTCGAACGATGTGCCAACACGATTTTTGGTTGAATTTTCAACGAGGAATTGGCATATCAACTTTAAAAAAAGGATCAACTCACTTTTTGGTTGGATTTTCAACGAGGTGTTTGCATACCAATTTCTAACAATGGGCCAATACTCTTATCGGTTGGAGTTTCAACGAGCAATTTACATACCAATTTCGAACGATGGGCCAACACGCTTTTTGGTTGGATTTTCAATGAGGTATTTGCATACCAATTTCGAACAAAGAGCCAACACGCTTTTGATTGGGTTTTAATCGAAGAATTCGCATACCAACAAAGGGCCAACTCACTTTTTAAATAAATTTTCAACGAGCAATTTTATGTAAATTGCTCGTTGAAAATTTATTTAAAAAGCTTTTAGTTGGATTTTAATCAAGGAATTTGCAAACCAACTTCTAACAAAGGGCCAGCTCACTTTTTGGTTGGATTTTCAACGAGCAATTTACATACCAATTTCGAACGATGTGCCAACACGATTTTTGGTTGAATTTTCAACGAGGAATTGGCATATCAACTTTTAAAAAAGGGTCAACTCACTTTTTGGTTGGATTTTCAACGAGGTGTTTGCATACCAATTTCTAACAATGGGCCAATACTCTTATCGGTTGGAGTTTCAACGAGCAATTTACATACCAATTTAGAACGATGGGCCAACAAGCTTTTTGGTTGGATTTTCAATGAGGTATTTGCATACCAATTTCGAACAAAGAGCCAACACGCTTTTGATTGGGTTTTAATCGAAGAATTCGCATACCAACAAAGGGCCAACTCACTTTTTAAATAAATTTTCCACGAGCAATTTACATACTAATTTCGAATGATGAGCCCACACGCGTTTTGATTGGATTTTCAAATGGCAATTTGCATTCTAATATTTAACAATGAGCCAACTCACGTTTTGATTGAATTTTCAACGAGAATTTATAAACTAATTCTTGACGATAGGCCATAAACTTATCGGTTTGACTTTTAAAGGGCAATTTACATAACAATTTCGACCGTCGGGCCAACATGCTTGTTGGTTGAATTTTCAAAGAAAAATTGGCATACCAATTTCTAACAAGCGACCAACTTACTTTTGGTTGGATTTTCGATGCGCTTACGCGCCCAGCGCGGACCGTCCGCACGCGGGGCCGGTAAACCGCGGCCGCCAGCGGTCTGGGCGGAGACGTGGAAACGGATGTAACGGTGATCCGACAACGTCTCCACCTCCGCGGCGACACGCCAGTCGTGGACACGGCTCGCGACAGCGGGGCTAGCGAACGAGACGTCCACTATAGAGCCGCCCCGCTGCCGCACGCACGTGTGCTCCGAGCCCCGATTTAGGACGGTCAAGCCTCCCGTCCTACACTGGGCCAACACACCGGTTGAATTTTCAACAGTCTGTACCCCGCTAGGTGGTCTAATAATGCATCGCTATTACTAGGCCCTCTAGGCCTCTACATATTTGCCCATCGTAGACGAATACGATGACAAACACGCTTTTAGTTATTTATTTCGTGGAATTAAAGTTGACATTTGCGTCATCATACGTCACAATGGCAAATATGATATTTACTTCGATCATATTAATAAAGAACGAGCCTTATAAACGATCGCACTCATGAGTTTGTGATGGTATTCGGTTGTATGGTTGTTGTATGGTGGGATGGTTATTTTCATAATCGATTACGAATTTTAGTCAGATATCGATTAATTGATTATTTAAATCTAATAAACTGGATTTCAGACTGACCTTTAGGTCGTTCAATAAGAATAATAAATATAATAAAATAAAATAAAAAATCTCACCAGCTGCTCGAAAATGTCAAATTAAATGTCAAGCAACCTTAAGGCGAAAGCGCCAGGGTAGCCCGCGAAATTCATTTTTTTTTAGGTTTTTTGCAATTTGCTGGTCAGTATTAAGTTGTACGTTGATTAATATACGATTCGCGGCCGTAACAAATATGTATTTACAGAATTATAATCATTAAAGTCATCAACACAACTCTCTAAGACCACGTAAGTCCAAAGAATAACTGTTTCATGAAATCATCATTCTTTGGACTTACGTGGTCTTGGAGAGTTGTGTTGATGACTTTAATGATTATAATTCTGTAAATACATATTTGTTACGGCCGCGAATCATATTTTGATCGATGTACAACTTAATACTGACCAGCAAATTGCAAAAAACGTAAGAAAATTTGAATTTCGCGGGCTACCTTAGCGTTTCCCCCTTAACCTAAAGTGAGTCAGTCATTAGTGGCCGGGGGCACAGCCGGTCAATAATGCTGTACTGGATTTCATTATGACCCGCTGGTCAATAATGTGATTTGAATTTGGAATTTCACATGCTCAACTCAGTATAGATTACATAATCGATTTTAATTTCCACCAACGATTATTGAAATAATCGATAAATCGATTATTGATTATCAACTGAACATCACTACCTTCTTTTCTTTCTCGGACGAATCGCGAAAGCGTTGGCCGATCGGTATCTCTCGTAAAATTGTAGTTTTTCATTTTGTCTTTACTAAAGACAAAATATATAAAATGTACTCTGTGATGAAAAACTACAATTTTACGAGTCGCACTAAAGACTCTTTAGTGCGAGTCTGTGTTGCGAGTTATCTTCAAATATCCAGCAGGTAAGCTGTATTTTAAACTTTACAACTGTCTAGATGTAATTTCATTAATTGGACGATTTAATAATGTTGTCGCATGGACACGGGTGGCGGGAATTGTATGATTCGCGGTTTGATGGCTTTCTTAATTGGTTTTCTTAATTAACCTTTTACATTATTGTTAATAAACTTCGGTATAGCTTAGTAAACAAATCTAATCCACTAAGTGCATTCCACTCCCAAAGCGCAAAAATTATAGTCTTTTGCCAAACTTAGTACATAACATAAGCTCAAACCATGGTATAATAATATACTTAGACCATGGCTCAAACTATGTACCTGCTTACTTGCAGCATATTTGTAAGTTTAGGAAATGGTATCTTTTTTGTTTTGTTCTTACTAGATCGAGACACTTACAATGTCCAATAGCAAATTTAGTGTGATAGAATTTGGCGACGGAGGTGGAGGTATTAGTGTTGTTAGACAGGAATGGCTGACGCCAAGAAAGAAGCATAGCGTCTGGCCCCCAGTAAAAGCTCAAAACAAATTTAATAAATGCCTTGAAGGTTCTATCCTCCCAGATGACACATGGTCAAGTTTTACTATTAAGCGTGTATTTTATGAAACAGGTAAGTGGATTGCATGTCTGCATGGGGTTCTTCCATTATTCACAATTTTCCATTGTTGAAAATGTTGATAAAAGTCATTACTTTTACTGATCTTAAGCACACAGTGTGGCCTAGGATGGAGCACGCTTACCTAAAAGAAACCTATTTAAGTACCTACTCTCTATTTGAAGACACCTATCTCAACTTGAGTCATAACTTGTGATTTGCTTTTTTTAATTGATAAATTGGACGTAGTTACACATAGCTAGCTGAGGCTGAGCTTCTTGTTGACATTGCTTTCAAGGTGATATTATGGTTCACAGTAAACTTATGTTTTTGCATAGATTAACCGCCTTATTCTATTTTATAAAACCTTTACAAAATATCTCTGTCATTCTCACTTTCATGTCAACGATAAAAGACAACAGATTTATAGTGCATTTTAGCTATTGGAGGTTTATAAGACATTTATAAATAAGGGGATAGTTTTAACTTACCTATATTATTACCTAAATAGTAATTTTAATTTCAGAGGACTTAAGCAAAGCAAGAGAAAAGGCTAAACAAGCTGAAATAGAGTCTGAAGTTGAGTCAGAACAGGGAGAGCGTCGAAGACGCAAAAAAACTAAAAGAATATATGACAGTGATGACTCCAATGAAAATTCAGAAGACAGTATTATTACTTATCCAATAACTAGGCCTCCTTCGACACCATCAAGTCATACCAATTCAGATGTTACTCTGATTACTCAAGATACTGAACCTGAAATAACCCTCCCAAACATAAGTGAGCCAATATTATTGATTTATGCTTAACATAATCACACTTTCTTGGACGGTGCTACTTGTAGATTTGATTAGTTATTTGTCATTTTGTTTTATAAAGATTGTGAATAAGATTTTGATTGTGAATGTTTTCAGGTTCATTGGATTTGACACTGGTAGACCCTAGCTCACATAGCCTTGGTAAGAAAACTTGCTTTTAGTTTCTCTATTAGATCATGTAAATATAAAATTATACAAAATCTACATTAATATTATGAAGAGGCAGCAAATCTTTTCTTTTGTTCGAATAAAATCATGGGTGCATCTAGATTGATATGTTTTTGTTTTAAGCTTCTGATATTCTTAAACATTCTTTATGTTGTGTTGTGGACCTTTCCAATGGTGTACAATTACAATACTAGCCCTACCATGTACCCACTCATTTCCATTATTATTACAGATATAATTGCTAAGCGGTTGGAATCTATTGAAATTGAATAAATCACAACAAGAAATCCTGCAAAGAGTCCGATCTTCCTCTACAATCACTCCGTTTGAAACTTTGCCAGAAGAAATAAAATTACCCTGTGATAATATTGAATCACTGAATTTAATTGAAACATGGATTGTAACAGACAAAAATGCAAAACAATTGGTAACCTAAAATGTTTACAAATCATTAAATTTAACAAGTATTAAACAAACATGTTTATTAGGAAAAACTTAATTTTATGCTTGTTTTTTTTTTCAGGTTACATACCTAAGCTTTGTGGGAGGTAGCAAGGTACCAAATATCATAAGGAGAATCCTTGAAAAGCTGTTCACTAATAAACTGGCTTTGCTCTACAAATTACCTTTGAAGAATATGCAATTAATTAAAGTAATAAGAGGTAAGTTACCACACATTCAGAAATCATTATAATATTTAACACAGCTGCAACTACATAACTGTAGGAAATAAATGTATTAATCCCTCAAGACCAATTAGGTCGCCCCACAGTCCTGTCCTGTCTTGTTGCACTAAATAAATGTTTTATTTATCTATCTACCTACATGAATGAATAAAAAGCAACTAAAAAAAAATATACTTACATTGGATATAGGTACCTACATATTTTAGTAATAATATTTATCTTGTAGAGTTTACAAAATTGTTTTCTTTACAGATGCAGTGCGCCATAATAAAATAGCGGAAAAGGCAACAGACTCGGAAATTCACGAAGTTATAGCAAACTGGTTCAGATTTACTAAAGACCGCAATGGAGGACGGGAAGCTCGCAGAACAATCCAAAAAACGACGACTTGCACGAAGGAAAGCACAAATAAAGAATGAGTTTAATTATCATAATAACCTTTCAGGTACACATATTTCCTCAGACCAATTGCTAAATAGTTCTAGAAATGAGCAATCGCATTATTCTATGAAAGTCACTGATCCATTAGATACTTCATTAAACAGCCCTGATCAAATCTAAAAACCATCTAACTGTGAACCAATATTAGATATTGGTTCCTTTCTCGTAACATGGTCCAAAAAACATAATATAAGTCATTCTGCTCTCAATGACTTATTGAAAACTTTAAAATATGTCCATCCTAATTTACCATCTGATGCAGGCACGCTATTAGAAACACCACATCATATTAACATTGTAAATTGTGCTGGAGGTTCGTATGTATATTTTGGGCTTAAAACAAAGTTAATAGAAAGAGTTTCAAATGGAATAATAACAGCAGAAAATTATCCATTAATGCAGAAAAAAATATCAAAAAATTTGAATCCTTTATTATCTATAACAATCAATGTAGATGGTTTGCCAGTATACTCTAGTTCTACAAATTCTTTTTGGCCTATTTTATGTGTTTTGGATCAGTCTCTCAATAAGCAACCGTTCATTGTGGCACTGTATTATGGAGAATCAAAACCCAATAATGCGGATGTTTATTTACATCCTTTAGTTGATGAATGTTTACATTTAGAGCAGAATGGTTTAGAAATTAATGATATCCAATACGATTTTCGAATAAGTATATTATTGCTGCTGCTAAGTTGTATAATTTTACATTAAGTATAGCACCATCTGACTCATGCTTTGTTACTTTTAGTGGGGATGTTGTTGTAGTCAAATCAATAGAAAGTAATAACGATTCCTATATGTTGAAATGTACGTGTTTTTTAAATAAAACAGATTTTTACAAAAATCCAATTGAAAGTAGCAAATTAGGCATATACAAAGTTAGTGGAACATATAGAAGAAATATCCATGTATCCATTTTATACAAAAAATGTTTGCTTTTACCTAACTTCAGTGATAATGATGGTTCTTTCATATGTATACCCTTTGTTAGCTCAAAATTACACCACTAGGGAACTTTTCATAGAAAATTAATTCTCAGAAACAAATCTCAAAAAGTAAGCCATAATTTTAATTTTATAATTTTAAAACTAAAAAATATATGAATAACATTTTAATTAATAATAATTTTCAAAATTAAACATTAAAGATGTGATTAGGATCTGATAGATAAAAAAAATATTTATTTTTTTGAGATTTGTTTCTTAGAATTCTTTAGAAAAATTTGCTTTGAGTGTCCTATATTAAGAGGGAAGCCTAGAGGCGTTTTCTCCATACAAACGTATTTCTCTATTTGCTTCCTGGATAATGTCTTAAGAGCCTGTACGCCGTACAGTATTTCATACAAATTTTCAAGTCCTCATTTTTTAAAATGACTGAACTGATTTTTATGAAACTTTACACACAAGCAGGATACATAGGTCTAAAAAGTTAAAAGAAAACATTTTAGGAATGTCTTATTTAAAAAAAGATAATTGGAAAATTCTATTTGTATGGAAAATTTGAAATTGGTGTAATTGAATGGTAACACTATTTAAAAAAAATATTTTCTTCTAACTTTTTAGAACTACATAATTATGTATTCTGCTTATGTGTGTGAAGTTTCATTAAAATCGGTTCAGTCATTTAATAAAATAAGGACTTGAAAATTTGCATGAAATGCCGTACGGCGTTAACGCTCTTGTAGCTACTTTTTTTATTTAGGACAGCTGAAGGCATCTTTTTTTTAACAAATAATTACTTTAGAAGATAACTCAATTTTATTTAATAAGAGAAATGACAAAAGCATGCCTTCTTGAATCATGCATGTCTGATAATTATAATTAAATAGATACTAATTGTTTAACTTTAATTAGAATAACGACAAATGATTGCGACCTTATTTTTTTAAATAAATTTTAATTACTGGATTTCCTTGTTTGTTGTTTGGTAGGGCCTCTGTTAGAAACCCAATGTTGGATGTACTAGATAGGGCATGGCATGACATAAAACCGTCACAGGCATAAAGTATTATTTTATTGGTAGGGCCCATATCATAAACCCTACACAGGCATAAAGTAATAATTTACCGGTAGGGCCAGTAACAAAGACCCAATGTTGGCATGTAGTACACATTTATTGGTAGGCCCTATGTCATAAACCAAACACAGGCCTAAAGTAATAATTTATCGGTAGGGCCAGTAAAAGAAACCTGACGTAGGTATGCAGTATACTTATATTGGTTGGGCCTATGTCATAAACCCTACACAGGCTAGTAATAATTTATCAGTAGGGCCAGTAACAAAGACCCAACATTGGGATGTAGTACACATTTATTGGTTGGGCCTATGTCATAAACCATACACAGGCTTATAGTAATAATTTATCGGTAGGGCCAGTAATAGAAACCTAACGTAGGTATGCAGTATACTTTTATTGGTTGGGCCTGTTTGTTATCCAACACTGACTACTTGCCAGTGTTGGTTAACCAATCAAGTAGTTGCTTGGTAGGGCCTACGTGAAAATAGCCACACACTTTGGTTGTACTTTCGACAATGGCCCAACGTCAATAGGCGGTAGGCATTACGGTAGCGCTTTCGTGGGGGAATACATTGTTGGCCTAACATGATGGCCCTATGTTATTTCCACCGTTGGCACATACGTTTAAAAAGGGGACATGCAGGACCGTTGGCCAACAAATCGTGATTGTTGGCCGAACAAATCGCCAACTCAAAATGCTACTAGGGAAATCTTATAAGGGTTCCTATTTTTCATTCGGACGTACGGAACCCTTAAAACCACAATCAATTCTATTTTAACTTTACCTCTAGAACAGTACTTATTTAAATACTCTGTCCTCTTCAGATCCTTGACCTCATTCTCAATAGGCGTGGGATCGATGTCCTTCGACATGTATATCTTTGTGAGTTTTGGATAGTCTTCTGCAAACTATCGAAAATGTGTTAGTAAGTCAAGATTCAAGATCATGATTTTTTCACCGTTATTTTTATTAGGGAAATAAATCTATGTTATCTTCTTATTCATAGATGTTTTGATGAGGCGTACCAACGTCCTGTCTTTACCAAAATACTTTCCGAGATAAAAAAAACACAGTAAAGTCAATCATGAACTTTATAATAATAAAATAATAATAAATTCACAAATATGTCGGATGGTCGCGACAATCCGACATATTTCACCATTTTATTGAATTTTCCACCATGACAATTTTGTCGTCTGTAGTTTTATTAAACAGAAACAATGTTGAATTGTCACTTATTATAAATTATGTCAGACTTGTCGAATTGTCAGCTTTATTAAACAGGGCCCAGTTGGTGATACTGAAACATAGAAAATATTTACCCTCTTGACAGCATCCTTGTAGTATTCTTTATACAGTGGACAGAGCATGTCTGGATACTTTTGCGTTTCCTCTTTAGCCTTCAGCGTGTCGCGGCTCAGACCTACTATCAGACAGTCATCGTCGATGCGCTTGCGACGGGCACTTTTACTGCGAACAGAGTAGAAAATGCCGTGGATATGGTTGGCACGTCATCAATAATTAAATTTTTTGGGTTTATAATCTTTATTTATCTCGACATTTTAACACGTTCGGTGCCGTGACCCCTCTTGGAGGGTTCACCTAGTCGCATATGGGATTCCGGGAGCCCTTGCGGAGGGCTTATTTTAAATGTAGGTTTTTCTTAGCGAATACAGCATTATAAACAGTGAAAATAAAATCTGATTTATTAGTATATGCGTTGGTTTTAAAATCCAAGCATTTCAATTTTTTTTGTTTGCGGTTACACACAAGAAATTTATAACGTTGGAAACTACTTATAGCGACAAGACCCCCTGAAAACACTATTTAACTTCGTTTTACAGTGTTTTATAACACGGTTTTAAACCTAATGCCATTGACCGTCCACGATGGTTAACTTTAGCGCAAACGTAATGCCGGCAACCCTCCCGGAGGGTTCACTTCCCATATGTATGGCGGCATGGCGTATGAGTTCTATGAAAAGTGGGTGGAGTTGAAAGTATTAAAGTGTAGCAACTACACATAAAAAAGACATGACGTCACACAAATCCTGCATCGCACAATTAGAGTTTACCGCGCGAACGACATATAATAGGTCTTTACCTATGAAAATGCTGTTCTGCCGTACTGGCTATTTCAAGTCCAATTTTTTCTTTTTTCGCTAAAATATCTAAGTTCTAATTATTTTTACTTTTTAAATATGGAATTCGTTTTTGAAAAGTACCTAGTCATTTGTTTAATGGTTAGCGTTCTGTTTTCATCGCATTTGTACGTTTTTCGTCATCATAGATACGTTAAAAATTCAAATGATTATGAAGTATGAGTACCGCCGTGGCAGCAAAGCGGCAGAAGCGGCACGCAACATCAACGACGTATACGGAGCGAACACTACTAACGATCGCACCACCCGTTGTTGGTTTGCCCGCTTCCGTTCTCGAAATTTCGACCTAAGAAATGAACCCCGTGGTCGATCGAAAACTTTAGTCGACAATGACGAATTAAAGGCGATTGTGGAAGCTGATCATTCTCAATCTACATCTGAATTAGCAGCAGCTTTCAATGTTAGCATCAAAACTATATTCCATTTGCGTCCAATTGGCAAGGTAAAAAAGCTTGATAAATGGGTGCCCCAATTGAATGATCGCCAGCGCGAAGCACGCGTCGAGTTGAGCCTTGCACTGCTCAACAAGCACACAAACGAAGGCATATTGAATCGCATTGTTACTTGCGACGAAAAATGGATTCTGTTCAGCAGACTTTTTCAAGAAGGGCATCGATAAGCTACCACTACGTTGGCAAAAATGCATTGATTGCATGGGTAATTACTTTGATTAATAAAAATAAAAAATATAGAGAAAAAAAGGCAACTTATTTCATGAAAAACGGCAATTTCATAGGTAAAGACCTAATATAAGACTATCCGACATCAACCGTCGGGCTTCTCACCTACCCAGATGACCCCACAACCCTCCTCCAGGAGAGCAGTAGGGCCATCAGTACAGTGCACAAACTCAGACACCCAATATTCCGACCTCGCCGACGAGGTCCATCGCGACCGCGACCCCGAGTAAATGATACTCCCCCCCGACCCTTGCTCGTTAACGATGCACCAGCCCGCGTTATTGCTGAGCCAGAAGATTTAAATTCCCGATTAATAATAATAATCTTAAATTTGATCCAGCCCGTCCCATCTTTGATCCCCCAGCGACGCCCTAAGCCGAGGTTCGTACCCCACAGGGCGTGCTCATAGCGAGCGCTCACCTCATTTTAATTAGCATAGTTTTTGCCTTTAGCTGGAGGCTTTGAGTGTAGAAGCTTAAAGCTCCGAGGTCAGCTATGAGATGCCCTACAAAAAAAAAAAAAGAAAAAAAGAACTGTCGGGCAGTAGCCCGCCAGACACGACACCCGTCTGGTCGGAGGATCCTCTCTTTTCTATTGGTGTAATTTAAATTGGTGACCCCGACGTGATCACCAATTTTGTGGTGTTTTATGGTGTATCGAGGAACAGGGTGTAAAATTCACTCATCCACTATAGAAAAGGGAGGACAGGGCGGGCAACTGCCCGACGGTTGATGTCGGATAGTCTTATATATGTCGTTCGCGCGGTAAACTCTAATTGCGCGATGCAAGATTTGTGTAGCATCATGTCTTTTGATGCAATAGTTGATCGCGATAGCCCAGACGGAGGTTCGCAAGTTAATTCTATTTGAATGAAATAGAGAGGGCACCCGAACGCGGTACGCGGTCAGATTGATTCCCCCCTCTGTAGCCCTACAATATGAGAGCATGACGTTTTCATTGATGGATTGTGTCCATTTCATGAGCTGCACACTTCCGCTGGGAGCGGATTCTATCAGAGCCGGCCGGTGGGTCTTGAGCTCCTAAGCCGTTCGGCGGCCGGCGTACTCCCCGTCGACGAGCAAGTGATGGCGTCGTAGGGAAGAAATACTCGTCATCGGAAAGTAGGTTTGTTTATGTATGTATAAATGTAGGCACTTACGGTTTGATCTTTCTGTCAAAATCTACCATATAAACCGACCGGTATTCTATTTCGCCGTCGAAGACAGACATTTTGTAAATGATAGCGTAAAAAAACTAAAATAAATAAACTAGATTTTGGTTTTTTTTTTGACAGTTGTACACTAATTGACGTTTTCATTTGGTTTTTTTTTACCGTTTCTGACAGTTGAACACGAATTGACGTTTTCGTTTACTTGTTTTTAAAATTTATTTATGTATACTTACCATAGAGTATTCATGTTTTTTGTGTATAGACCTCTTAAGGTGGTTTTACATCGGCGAGGCGAGGCGTGGATGGGATGGACAAGAATTGAAATTGGCAAAACTTCTATCCTCGCCCTGCCCATCTTTTCTCCTTTGGTACCTACAATAATACATTTATGGTACCTTATATATTTACCTACCTATTTGCTAAACTCATATGCCAGACTCACTCATACATAACTAACTAGTCTCGTGCTTTGGACTAAGGTCCGACTAGTCACGACCTGTCTTCGAAATAGTGTAAACTAGCTTCGAAATTGTCACGACTACTTAGTTTCTGACTAGCCACGACTAGTTTGTGAAAAATCACCCTAGCTTCCGAATTCCGACTAGCCATGATTATTTTCGAAATAGTCATGACTAGTTTCCGACTAGCCACGATTATAATTTGGGAATAGTCACGACTAGTTTGAGACTAGCCATGATTAGTTTGTGAACAATCACGACTAGTTTCCGACTAGCCACGGTTAGTTTCGAAATAGTCGCAACTACTTAGTTTCCGATTAGCCACGAAGCGAGCTCGAAAATTCACCTTTTCGTATAGGTTTGGTTTTCTTTTGGCTATGCATACAGAAATGGGGGCAGGCTGTGGGTCTGTAAAGTGCGCCCCTAGTGGCAGCCGCCCGCCTGGCCAACCTGCCCCAAGTTCCCAAAGTAAATTAAAAGAAGCGACACGTAAACCCTCGAACAATTTGTTGTCCCCCGCAACGCAGCAGTAGGATGCCTGGCAGTACCGCTGTGCTGTGACTGACGTAGCTCAACCCAGACAATAGATACGTGTAGGAAGGTACGGACTGGCCGGTGCACTTGTACAGATAATGCCATCCACGAATACGCGCCCCACACTTCGTCCTAAACGCGATTCCTGTACTGTAAGCGATTAGGAAGAAAAGTGGGGCGCGTCTTCGTGTATGGCACTCACTAAAGTAACATTACGCCTGTATTCCTGTGTACCTAGCATGAAGAAATGTGTGTATCCACTACACAGGGTGGCAGGGATATCGACGCGAAAACTGTTACCATGGATTCAGTACATGATTCTGAACCCCCTGCGTTTAATTTTTCGTCGGTTATTTTTTTTTATAATCTGCTGTTTCACAGAAAAGTGCAATAGAATAGAATATAATAGAATTCTCTACTCTTTTTTTGGCAATACCTACGCGGTCAAAGTATGGAACAGTTGTTTTTTAATAAGCGACGAATAATTTTAACGCAGGGGGTTCTGAATTGGGCACGCCACAATTGCGGGGATAAGTCCCCTCTTTGAGGAGTGGCTAGAGAGGCGCCACGACGTCCTCATCTTCCACCTGCTGCAGGTCCTCACCGGACACGGTTGTTTTGGGAGGGTCCTGTTCCGGATAAGGCGGGAGGAAACGCCCTTTTTTTTTTTTTTTGAGGGTGGGAAATCATCAAATAACTTCTCCCGCTCTGGGCGGAGCGGGAGGGCGTGTCAGACTCTTACTGACTAAAACCCACCCGTGTTCCTTCGGTTGCCCTGTCACCGGGGGCCACGATCTCCCTTTCGGTTTTCTTCGCAACCCCGGCAGGCATCGGTCCTAGTGGACCCCTTCAATTATGCTGACATCTCTTTGAGGCGCGCGTGGAACACAACGCGCCGTCGACCCGGGCCTGGTCCTTATTGGACGGTGAGCCACCCATTGCTCACCGCCCGCAAGCCCGCGCCTACGGTGGCCGGAAATCGCCTCGCGATTCCCGACGCCCTGGGCGTCTCCTCCTGCGGCGGTTAGGGGCATGAGGGCGCGAGATTTGCCTCTCCCTCACGCGTTCCGCCTCCTCCTTCGCGAGCATTACCGCTGCGCAGAAGGAGGTGACGGCCTCCCATTTCCTCTCGCTCCGTACCATGGCCTGAACCAGGGCCGGACGCGAGAGATCACCGCTGCCGATCGCCTCCACGAGGACACGGCGATGCTCCGCCCAAACTGGGCAGACCTCCACCGTATGCTCCACCGTGTCCTCCGGGCGATCCACACAATAGTGACACCCGGGCGTTTCCTCCCGCCTTATCCTGTGCAGGAACCTCCCGAAACAGCCGTGTCCGGTGAGGACCTGCGTCAGGCGGAAGGTGAGGACGCCGTGGCGCCTCTCAAGCCACTCCTCAAAGAGGGGTCTTATCGCCGCAATTGTGGCGTGCCCAGCGCTGGGTTGCGACAATCGCACTCTCCATGACGCCATGAGATCCCGCCGGAGTTCTGTCCGCTGAGCCGCGATTCCTCGCGGCAGCGGAGCTAAGCCCCGGCGCCTCGCCTCCTCGCGCCACTCCCAAATGTGCGCGGGGAAGAAACGCCCTGGTGTCACCACTGTGTGGATCGCCCGGAGGACACGGTGGAGCATACGGTCGTGCTCTGCACGGCTTGGGCGGACCACGGCCGTCCTCGTGGAGGCGATCGGCAGCGCTGATCTCTCGCGTCCGGCCCTGGTCCACATGGAAAGGCATTATCTCCTTCTGCAAAGCAGTAATGCTCGCGAAGGAGGAGCGGAATGCGTGAGGGAGGGGCAACTTTCGCTCCCTCACGCCCCTAACCGGCGCAGGAAACGCCCTATGCATAGGGAATCACAAGTCGTTTCCCGTCTACCGTAAGCGCGGGCTTGCAGTTGGTGAGCAACGAGTAGCTCGCCGTGCGATAAGGCCCAGGCCCGGGTCGACGGCGCGTTGTTGCTCGCGCGCCTCAGAGATGTCAGCACAACTGAAGCAGTCCGCTAGGGCCGAAGCCTGCCGGGGTTGCGGGTTTGTCCGAAAGGGTTACCATGGCCGCTGGCAACATACATGCAACTGAAGGAACTCGGGTGGGTTTAAGTCAGTAAGAGTCTGACACACCCTTCCGCTCCGCCCAGAGCGGACGGAGTTATTTGATAGTTTCCCACCCAACAAAAAAAAGGTACACTTTTACCAAGTTGCATCGTGTTACCTAAGTAACTAAATGCAACTGGTAACACTGGTTCACACAACCCACCCGTGTTCCTTCAGTTGCCAATATGGCCAGGGGCCACGGTAGCCCTTTCGGACAATAACCGCAACCCCGGTAGGGTAAAACTGTACCCTAATTGCGTAATACACGATGAATCACAAATTGAACCGTTTCCAAACAGATTGCTAATCCATTGCTTCATAAGTTCGAAAAAAAATCTGGTCAACATAAATAACGCAATGAATGTTGTTGGACTGTCCAAACGAAACAGATTAGTCTTAATCATTCACGAAAATGTGTTACATAATTAGATAGCTGGTAGCTATCTAATTATGTAACAAACAGATTTTCAGACTTTCGGGCTTTTGACTATCCGGATCGACTTTCAAAGATCCACAACAATGATAACCAGGACACACCCGAGGCACGGAGGGGTCTTGTCTATTCAACTGCTCCAATAAAATAAATAAAAACACAATATTTAAATAGAAATTTATAATCACTTTTATTACTATACATTAATGGTGTGCATAACAAAATAACTGGTATTCTATAATAATAATTATGTATTTCTTAATTAGATTCTTCCTACGCGTCGTTGTCAACACGACGCGAGCAACACTCTTAGAGTACAAACAGTGCGATTTTTTGTCGCAACAGCGGCTTGACATTTATGAATATAGAACTTGGAACCTAAGGCCGCGTCCTAATTAAAAGCGATCGTCGCGCGAATACGCGATTTGTTCGGAAAACCGGGAAGCGCCCTCTGTCGACGTAACCACTAATTCAGGTTCAACGAAAAAATGAGAGCGGTCTTATATTGACGTTACGATCGCTTTTAAATAGGACGCGTGGTAAGAGATTCTACATATATAATTACTACACCTATTCGGCTTTCACTCGACTCGTGTCAATCGGCAAACTCCGTTCGGCATTTACCCTCGCTGAATCATGTTCGGCACAATTCTAGCTAAGCACAGTGGCTTTTCCCGAAAAAAATTTGGCCGCTGCCTGTGCCGATTCATACCGAGCCGAACAAATGTTTAGCACGCCTTTTTTGTTTTTGGGTTGGAAATTAACAAAGCTAAGGCATAATTATCGAGCACCTACACTTGAATTCAGAATTTTAAACATACTTGCATAGTTTTCGTTTACCCTAACCCTGAAAAGGGCTTATTGTATCTCATCATTATGAACAACTTTTGCTATTGAGACCAACGATCGCGGAGATACAGCTGCTCCATACATTTGTGTTCACATAAATGGAGAAGCTGTTTTTTATTTCTCGATTGAGGGGTTAAATTATCCAAGTTCTAAATACATAGTAAGTTCTTTAATGCAGTCGCAACCAGCACATGCTATTCTCGATTAAAAATCGCACCGTCCACATACACCTTTATCATTCCAAACATAAACTTAAAATAACTTCTTAGGGTGGTTCCGCACGAGCGACGATTGCTACAAATGTCGCAAGACGCTTACATGTCACGTCTTTTATACAAAAACATGTAAAAATGGCATCGATATTTAAATCAAGACTAAGCTCTTTTAATATGTAGCAAAATTTTATACACGATAATTAGCGTGTTAGAATATCTTTAGGTATTTTAAAATTAATAATGTTTTTAAAGGAAATGCATTTAAATTTACTCAGATGTTCAAAAAATCAAAAATAAAAGCTCAGTCACAAGGCACCCATATGTGATGATATGGGATAAGGCTAGGCAGAGAAAAACGACAAAAAATAATGAAGTAAATGACTTGCTATTTTTTGAACTGACACTATGAATTTGACAGGTTTAATTTTCCGTCTCTTTCTTACTTTGCTTGTTAGTAAAAGATGGGAATTTGTTGAGTCAGTATCAAGGCATTTTTTGGTACATAATATTTAATGAGAATGACAGTTTAAGGTACCTATAGATATTCTAACACGCTATATTAATAAGTTTTCTATACATTACAATAAAACTAACTACATTCAGTCAGTCGTCTTGTTTTAGTTTCAAAATGATCGTTTTTAGTATCTATACTACATGTATTAAACTGCTTTGATTTAAGATTTATTTATATAACCGATTGTGATGAAGTACAAAAGGAAGGTATTTTTTTTTTACAATTTAATAACTGTTGCAAGTAAAATGATAAATTTATCACATTATACAAATTTTGTTAATATCAAATTCCCTTCAAACTTGCAAAATCAAAGCAGTCTATATTCATATTTCTTCTATCAGACACATAATAAGCCTGCAATATTATATCATATAAAAAAATCTGCATCACAGATTTCTTTAGGCTTAACACGGTTATTTACACAACGTTAGTAAATAGACGCCGAAATCCTGCGATTAATCGCAGATATGCCAGACTAGTCGCAGGTTTGTAGACCACCTTATTTAGGAAGGCAAATTACTGCGGGGGATATTACACTATCATCGATTAATATCTATGATCACAGCTCTATGAGGCATAGAAATATGACATGTAATAATATGGACATTATTTGTGTGCTTCGGTATGATATATACAGGATTATTGGCAATATGTCAGCAATCCATAAAGGGGATGTAGGAGAGGTATTTATAACCAAATGACCCCTTATGACTCCTATGCAAATGTCAACCGTTTTCGAGTAATTTCACATTTTATATTTTTATTTAATTCATTTTAAAATATAAAATATCAAATTACTCGAAAATGGTTGAAATTTGTATGATTCCTATGGTCACAAACCCAAAAAATAAAATAGGCAGTCATGGGAACTGCCGACAGAAATGAAAATTCAAACTGGTAGTAGTGCCATCTATATTCTATAGCCCAGCACTACGCGAATCCATAAGTTTACTCCCTACCAAAAGTCGCTCAACGCGCTTAAAGACGTTTTCACTTTAAAAACAAATGACCAAATGACATTAAGAGGATGTAGGAGAACATCCTCTTAATGGATTGCCGATATATTACCAATAAAGGACATCGCTCATTTTAACAGCACCGCTCCCTCCGACATGACAAATAACGCGTCATTCAGTTAGGATTTTAAATCAAATGAATTAAAGTCTATTTTACGATGGCTATACAGAACAGTGGTACAGCTCGCCGGCCGCTCACTGCCGTCACACGTAAAATAGACTTTAATGCATTTGATTTAAAATCGTAACTTGAATGACAAGTTATTTGCTGAGTCGGAGCGGTGCTGTTATAATGAGCTATGTCCTTAACCCTGTATAGTTAAAGCAATGGCAAGTAAAATTTTATTGGAGAGGCAACGCAGTGATACCAAACCCCCCCCCCCCCGTACCGACCAAATGGAACCCAAATAGACTGGGGTGGAGATATGGGGTATGGGGGCAAAACATTTTTTTTTTACTTGGCATTCAAAATTTAAGTTCTATTATGGGCAAGGAATTTGTGTGTATTAATGCCATCCGGTTGCAACCCCCCACATCGTTATAATTGAAATAATATAAATAATTCTTGCAACTCCTTAATAAATCATCGGGATTTATCACCGAAAATGAGGGTTAATTTTATCAAAACCAGAAGGCATTGACACACAAACTCCTTGCACATAATAGAGCTTACAAATTGAATGCCAAATCAAAAAAAAAAAAAGTTTAGGCCCCGTCCATTTGGGGTTCATTCGGACGGTACGGGGGGGTTCGGTATCACTTCAAGACCCAGATTACCAATCGCTATCCGGTGGCTTCTCCGATAAAATTTTACGTGCCATTGCCTTGAAGTATATTTACAACCATAACATAACATCACGCCTGTAATTAATCACCGAAGGGTTAGGCAGAGAAAGTGTATATTTCTATGATTCTAGATACATTATGATAGTGTAATATTTCCCTATCACAAAACTTGATGGGTATTCGTTTGCATTGCATTTGCTTCTTTAAATAAGGTAACGTCGTTTCAATTTGTTTACATTTAACAATAATATATTTTTTGGTTCTAATTTAGGATTTTAGTCAAAATTTTAGTTTACACAAAAAAATAAACTGAAAAATGACTGCAGTAACTCCAAGTAATAATATTAATTTAATATATTTGTCGATATTCTTTTATTTCTTAGAACTATATTCAGTAATTATTGTATTTTATTATTATCTGTCAAATAACAAAGGTTTTGGATATAATATCATAAAATTAGTCTAGAAAATGGGGAAACCGTTACATAAAATAAAATACACAATAAGATATTAATTGTGTTATACTGATTAACAATGTTTCACTATTTCCAGAAACGTTGAAAAAAATATGTGAATCTTGATTGCATTTAGCATAATCAGCCTATAATGCTCCCACTGCTGGGACACACGCTTCCCTGTCTATGAGAGAGAGTGGGCCGTAATCCACCGCCTGTCAGGGTTCCAACCTACGACCTACAACTCTTAAGTCACGGTTGTTACCACTTGGCCCTCACTGATCGCATAAGCAAAATTATGTAACATGAGCTGTTTAATCTTAAAATTGTAGTCTATTCAGTTTAAACGCCAGACTGCAGCATTTGCGTGGGACGTGTTCAATATTACTTGTAATTAGTTGCACGTTTGTAGCGCAACTGTTGCGCGATTGTCGCCACCTGTCGCTCAAATTGATCCTTTAATGTCATCAACACTGCTTCAAAATAATGAATAGCAAGAAGTAAGTTACTGTTGAGGCTAAATATCTTATTTCTAGGTGAACATTTTCAAAGTTTTAAGAAATAGTGAAACATGAGTAATTAAATTATCACACAGAATGAATACTGGTTACCATACAACTTAAATCTATTGAATATTTTCAATAAATGATATGATGATGGTCCTATTTTATTTAAATTAATTTTCGTGTCGAGATTTAGAATAATATACATACGCCTTAAGGTTGAATCGGCGGTCATTGGCCTTATTTTTAGTAGTTTTTAGTTTCTGCTTTGAGGTACAAAAAAAGTAATAATACCTACAAATAAATATTTCGATTTAGAACTGAATATTGAAATCGTTGTACAAATTAATAACAATTTTTTTCTTTTAGATTCGAATATACGAGGTAACCGTGAAAATAATTATATACATTTATATTCTGCGAATTATTTACAATTTCATTGATTTCCCAAAATTAATAAAATGATTCACGAAAATTAAAGGCTGATTCTAGCTTACCCTGGCGTTAACTATAGCCATGGCACACAAAATGATTATGGAAAATATTATAAAAAACGTTAAATAATGATACTTTTACTTCAACATTAATTAGCAGTTCTGTATTGCAGTGACTTGCAGTTAAAACTTGCAGTAATAGCTGCAAGTAACCTGCAAGTATTAGTTAAATCTTAGTAGTTTATGAAAGTCTAGCAGTTACTTGACTGCAATAAAAAATGGCGGGACTAATCCATTCTTGCAAGATTTTTACACGACACTCGGTATATTTTTGACTGTGATTTTAAAAGAAGAAAAAGGCAGAAAATTTAAAGAAAACTTACGCTTATTCATGATGTTTAATTTGGCGTTCCGTAATGGCTTACGGAATCTCAATCATAGCTTCTTATTTTTCTACTATTTTCTTCAAATAATATTTTGTGACCGTCACAAAAAACCAATTTACAAACAAGTTAACAAGACCACTTTCAATAGTCCTTCGAAATTCAATTTAAAGGCCGTCTAACTTCGCACCAAAACAAAATTCCGTACGAAAAAGTCGCGCGACTGTCACTCAACTAAAGCTGATATCAGACGATTCATACTCGAGTGAATGTTCATTTTTGTTCATTCCACGTACACACGGCACCGACAAAATAATATCTGACCATTTCATTTTTTATTATTTGTTAGGCAAGTGAGCGATGCCGAGTGCTGAAATCCAATATCGTTGAATCGGTTCCCTAATGAATTAATTTTTCACTTTTGATTCATTTTGTAAGACAAAAACATTATGCGAAAATTAAAATTCCTAACTTGCATAGATAGATCTCGAGAAATCCTCTGTGACAGACGGATAATAAACTGGGATTATAAAGGTTCCGTGTTTTCTTTGAAGTTCGTAACCTTAATCGCTTGAAGGACACTGAACGAGACACAACAGAAGTTTAATTTTTTACGTCACTGGGCGTTTAGGGTTCCGTAAAAAGTTAAAAAAAGGGAAGCGTCTGATATCTGCTTAACGCGCAACAAACTCGAGATTTTATTTACGATAATTTTATTATCTTTTCATAGTCCTAAATCACCTATCTACATAAACTTCTTACTGTGTCCCGGCCATGTTTTCGCGTCAGTAAGGCCGCTCGTCCTCGCAGTATGACGCGGTCCGCCGTTGCTATGGCACCCTGAAAGGTACCACTAAGTCCTCGTGGTGTTCAACTCGGAGCTCAGAAATGGCGGCCGCGGCTTTCTTTACTGCGTTCGTTATCTGAAATGGAGAATTTTTATTTTAGTGGAACGTTTTTAAGGCGGATGTACAATTGTATTAATGATTTGAATGATTATAATTCTGTAAATACGTAGGTATATTTGGTACGGTCGTAAATCATATTCTGATGAACATACATCTGGATATATGTCAGTATCTCAGTGTCTGGACAGGACACTGACCTGAAAATTGCACAAAACGTAAGAAAATTTGAATTTCGTCAGAAGGTTTTGTAATAATCGACTGGGACGGTCCTTAAAGTTTCGTACCCGAAGGGGGCCAAACCGCACCCTATTACTAAGCCTCCGCTGTCCGTCAGTCCGTCTGGCTGTCTGTCAGCGGACTGTATCTCATGACCAGTAATATGTCTTGTAGAACAGTTATTTCGCTAAAGATTATCCGTACTACACACTCAATGTGGATTAAGGGCTTCTTAATATATGGCTTCGCTATCACACACGAGGTAGGTACGATTATATTCTTTACTTTGAAGGTCATTTCGATGTCTGTTTAATGTTTAGATGATCAAGACCAAAACATATTTTTAATGACGTGTGTTGAGTTTTGAAACTGGTGGCATTGGTGACAATAAATATTACAATTATTAAGGTAAAGCCATGGTCACCTGCCATCATAATTTTGTAGGTGTACAGGCATGCGACCACGGCTTTACCTTGACCATTTTTGTACCTAAGTCTTGATTTCTGTCTGAAATATTTTCTTGTTTCATGCTTTTTAGAGCGTGATTTTTCAGTAATCGGGTTTTAGTTTTTAAACTTACTTTTTATTTAAATTATTTTTTCGATCAGAACGCTATTTTGTTACTGCATAATTTGGGATCGTCCGCCAGTTTCTTGGAAGTTTCATACTGCATTTTGTTTTTAACATACGTATAAACATCTGGGACGTTAACGTGTGCATCAGACGATAATGTCCCAGACGATATTTGCACCCGTGCGATATTATAAATGTGAAAGTTTGTTTGTTTATTTATTTATTTGTTTGTTTGATACGCTTTCACGCCAAAACGGCTGAACAGGTTTGGATTAAATTTGGCACATTGGGTAGACCATGACCTGGATTAGGACATAGGATACTTTTTATCCCGGCATTCCCACGGGATCGAGTGCTATGCGGGTGAAATTGCGGGGCGCAGCTAGTCTCATAAAAACCTATGGAAAATTTATGGGAGACCAGCAGTGACGGAAGCACTACCGCATGCAGCGTTGTTCGGAATATTACATTTATTGTATCTTCGTGCATACAATCATAATTATAATCTCTTTTTATTACAAGCTTCTAACCGTCGCCACAAAATACGTCACCTCATACGATGAAGGCTCTTTCAAACAGGCACGACACGCGACGCGACACAAAGACACCGCTCGTCGCGCGACGACCGGTGTCTTTGTGTCGCGTCGCGTGTCGCCCCTGTTTGTAGGAGCCTTGATATGACTCAAAATACTTATTTCTTAAAAGTAATTTATTGTTATTACGACCTTGGTAAAGGAAAACATCGTGAGCTTATATATATACACACACCGGCACAATTAGGGGAACACAAAATAAGGTCGTTTTTCTTAACAAATTTATGTAGCACATATTTTTTTTAGTTAATCAATAATTAATTGCACTCAAACTAACTGAAATAAACGCTAAAGTGACTCACACAATACTTCTACGTGAAGAAATAAACAAAAATGACAAAAAAATGAGAATTGAACGTTTTTTCCTTAAAAGTGAAATCTGTAAACATTTTCAAAAATGACAAAAAAAAAGGAGTTTTAGTATCGGGTATTGCCGCCACGGGCTCTAATTAAAGCCTCTACACGATTTTCCATGCTTCGGATAACGTTATCAATGAGTTCTTGGGACAAATTGTTCCACTCTTCCACTAACGCTAATTTAAGTTCCTCCACATTATTAGGGGCTGGATTTCTTTGTCGAACCTTTCTTCCCAGGTAGTCCCAGACATGTTCTATCGGGTTCATATCCGGTGATCGCGCTGGCCAGTTCATCAGAGTGATGCCTACTTCATTAAGGTAGTCACTCACTATACGCGCAGTGTGAGGGCGTGCGTTATCATGCATGAAAATGAAATTTTCGCCTATGAATGGGGCAAAAGGCATGACATGGGGTTCTAAGACTTCTGTAATGTACCGCTGTGCAGTTAGCGATCCATTACTGATGATCACTAGCTCCGTGCGGGCTCCCAAACATATGCCACCCCAAACCATAACTGACCCTCCACCATACGACACAGTTCCAGTGAAATTTGCTTGGTGATAACGTTCCCCTCGATGTCTCCACATTTCTTCCCTCCCATCCACGAAATTTACACAAAATCGGCTTTCGTCACTGAACAAAACACGGCCCCACTCATTAGTCCAATCTTGGTGCTCTCGAGCGAATGCTAATCTTGCTACACGATGAGCTACCTCGAGTTTTGGGGCCTTTGCTGGCACGTACGAGTTTAAGCCAACTTCATTCAACCGTCTTCTAACAGTCCTTTCACTCACGTTGACGTTACGGACTTCTGCTAAACGATTTCGGGTCTGGACGCTGTTTGACGACGATTTCGTAAAGTCTGCAAGACCAAGAAACGGTCATCCAAGGCGCTAGTTGCTCGATTTCTGCCCTGTCCTCGTCTGTGCACGAACGATCCAGTCTCCCTATAACGTCGGACGACGCGATGAATCACCGATGTCGATACACCCAGTGCGCGACTGACTGAGCGATAGGTGTGCCCTTCCTCGATCATGGTTACAGCCCTAGCCACAGAAGTTGCTGGTAAATCACTCATTTTGTATCAGAACAATGTGCACTATTCAAATGTAAGCAGTTAAATGACCCACAGTCCCTATTCGCAGCATCCACTAAAGTTCTTATCAGAATGAGTACAAAACGTTAAGTGAGCAAATTCTTAAACAACCATAAATTCTTGTCAAAACACTTAAAATTAAAGTTGGGGGTACTTAAAACAATCTGTTATGAAGTTATTAACACTTAAACAAAAACTACTTATAAAAATACCCGACGATGTTAGAAAAAATCAACCTTTTTTTTGTGTTCCCCTAATTGTGCCGGTGAGTGTATATATATATATACATATTATTTTTAATATATGTCGGAAACAGGTACGTGACTCTTTCGTTATTATCAGCGATATTCTAACTACTGTGGGCGTACTGTGGGTAGTGTTGGTTAATGCGTAATAGAAAAACCGTTTGCAGTTCAGATCACATTATAATTTACTAACAAATTAATCACACTAGCAATACACACACTGGGTGATACACGGCGTTTATTTAAATCACAAATTAATACAATAACTGAGCATAACAAATCGAGTACAGTTCCGCGACGTCTTCTGCGACTTCTGCGATCAGAGACTTAAAACATCACGACTCTGTAGAAGCGCGCTTTAATACAATGATAGGTATTTAAATTAGATATAATAAAAAAAGTCTTGATGTTTTAGTCAAGTCATAAAAACCTTGCGAAGCAGTTGCAGGACGCTAGTCATGAATATATTCATGACTAGCGTCAGTATGAAAGAAAGAAAGAAAATAAATTTATTTGACACAGGTTAAAGCCCAGGTTTTGATTGTTCAGGTTAAACCTTGAGCAAGTGTAGTGATCAATGCACATGACTTCTCTGTATGAGAACAGATATTCCCTGCAGTGGGACGGTTTGCCCAGGTACGCACGGGCGATTTTTCCTTGGCGATAATTTTTCGCACACTGGATTTTCAGTGCTCTGCTTAGCGCCAAGAATTGAAAATCCAACAGTGTGATTTTTCGACGCGCTGGGATGCACTCTGTCGGATTCTCAACGCTCGGGTCACCACCGAGAGTTGAAAATCCAGTGCGCGATAAAATTCCGCCGCGATATTTTTACGTCCGTGCGTACGTAGGCTTACAGGCTGGTAAAAAATAAAAAAAAAATCTGCCGTTTTGATCGACGTCCATTATTTTAAGGAATTCAAGCCTTATACCAAAAATTTAAAATTCACTCACAAAGTCCTTATCCTCGGTCGCTAACGCCGGCCTCGCCAGCAGAGCAGCTCGCTCGGAATGCGGCAGGTCAGCCAGCAGGCGCGGGGGAGGCGCCGGCGCTGCTCCCATACCCGCCACGCGCGCACTGTACACGCGCACGCGCTCCGAGTACGCACCCGCTTCGAGTGCGTACGGACCGAGGGCGCCTACGTCTATTACATTGCTGGAAAGTGCGGAAAAAGAGGCTTTATAAATCAGTATATTCTTAAGTACCTATGTATGTATTTAATGTTTATATGCAAATGGTACACCACAGACTACCCAGTATTGTTTCTCATTCTCCCTATAATCCATCCCAAAGTCCCGTATTTTTAATTTTATTTATCGATAAAAGGAATGGACTGCTTCAGTACCTTAAGTGAAAACTTCTTTAGGCGCGTTGGGCATTTTTGAGATGGGAAAAAACAATTGAACTTGCAACACTGTTACCGTTTCCGTTACCGACACCTCATTAAAAGTATTTCCTGCACAATAAAATTGTTCAAGTTTTCACTTCTGTCGGCACTCCCGGAGTGCTACTGTTTTTATTTTTCACAACTAATGACCTACCAACACTAGACGTAAGGAAGAATGGAGCTACCAACTTAAAGTCTATTGAGTATTTGAAATCGTCAGTTTTGAGTTTTTAATAAAATCAAAAGAACTCCGTCGAAAGCAGCTTCGCCAGCGTTAATTCTGGTGACAAGAGTTCCAAAAAAAAACAGTGGCACTCCGGGAGTGCCGACAGAAGTGAAAACTTGAACAACTTTATTGTGCAGGAGATCATTTTAATGAGGTGTCGGTAACAGAAAGGGATACAGTGTCGCAAGTTCAATTAGCTTTTCCCGTCTCAAAAATGTCCAATGCGTCAAAGAAATTTACACTTAAAAAAACGATTAGAATCTCTGCTAAAGAATCAATTACGTGATCGACAACGTCTTCAGCCAATATATCGCATATCCAACATTAGGCTTTCAGGTCTATGGAAACATAAAATATGAGCTATAGACTAGCTATACACTTACGTGGCAGTTTCGTGCAGTATCCTGTTGAGCGCGCTCTGCTCGTCAGGCTTGCGGGGCGGAGTGGACGCCGACGCGGCAGGCACCGGCGTCTCCTGCTGTTGTTCCGTCACTTCGAGGAGGTGTGTCCGTTCGTTTACTGTGTTCTCCTGGAAGAACAGTTTAGAAAAAAAAATGTTAGCTGTTCATTGCCATATCATCTGCCTAGCCCTTTTCTAACTATGTTGGGGTGGGCTTCCAGTCGGTTTCAGCTGAAAACCAGTTTTGTTTTTTACATGGAGCACCTGCCAATCGGACCTCCGTAACTCGGGTACTGGTAAATACGATACCCCTTGGTATGACTGGTAGTCTGACTTTCAGGTTTCTGAATACCTTAGCATAAATACTGCATGCAGCAAGATCGCCTTAGAAAGAAAGTTTTTCGCGTTTTTACGCTTTCCGCTGTTGGTCCGTGCGTGGATGGTTGACCATCTTTACATACCGAGACCCCTCCTTGCCTCGGAAAGCACGTTAAGCCGTTGCCCGGCTGTCATTCATGGATCTTTGACATCGTTACGGTTAGTCAGACGCCCGAAAGTCTAACAACCGGTTTTACTAAGGGATATCGTATTACCCAGTAACTTCAGTAAACGGGTTGTGGATGTCAGATAGGCAGTCGCTCCATGTTTAGTATTTAGCTGCTATCTGGTTAGACTGGAAGCTGACCCCAACATTTTTGGGATAAGGCTAGGTAGATAATGATGAGATACTTTTACTTACAAACTAGTTTTTATTATCCAATCAAAAGTTGTAACTGCAATTAAATAATAATTTAATTGCAAGTTTATTAATAAATGTTTCATAAATATTAAGATCTGGGGAGGGATATTTATGGTAGTTTATTTTTAAGATGTAAGAATTCTTTGAATGAATAATAGTTTTTAAGTGATAGTGCTTATAAGAAAGTATCCATGCACCTGAACCGTTTGTTTTTGCGGATGGATACTTAAGTACAGCATGCGTTTTTAAACAGCTGATTGATTACGTTGGTGACAAATAATATTATGGTATGATAGAAAACATTGAATTTTAATGTACCCAGTAGATTTAATAAACAGTCTATATTATTTTAGTTCATAACAAAATCAGCCTTCGTTTTAAGGCTGATTGATATGTGAGTAACAAATTATTATGGTATCTTGGAAAACATTGAACTTTATATAAAGTAGATTTAATAAAGTAATAAACAGTCTATATTTAGTTCATAACAACACAAAATCAGCAAT
Source organism: Omphaloscelis lunosa (assembly GCA_916610215.1). Taxonomy (NCBI): domain Eukaryota; kingdom Metazoa; phylum Arthropoda; class Insecta; order Lepidoptera; family Noctuidae; genus Omphaloscelis; species Omphaloscelis lunosa. The sequence continues at coordinate 22,208,368 of OU744248.1, read as the reverse complement.
AAAAGTTGTAATAGATGTAACTCTAAACCAAGCTTGATGTTGCAACTGCAGTACGTATCATATTGCTTTCAATGTGATCTGCATTCAACTGCTTTTCCTCAATTTATTCACATTTGATAGATATTATTCTGACTAATTTTGTATGAATCTTTTTATTTTATTCAACTAATACTGACATTGCAGAATGTTTTTGTATTTTAAATTTTGTTCATTACTAGCTGACCCGACAGACATTCTCCTGTCCAAATTTAAATAATTTATACAAAAATCCTATAGAAATAAGTGCTTTCAGTTTTTCTCGATTTTACATTCTTCGGGCAACTTACAACTTTACTACGGACAACTTTTCCAAATTTTCTTTACCTAAAAATCTAATTCGGACTATTTTTTTGTAACATTGAAATAAAAAAAATAAAACCGAATCAGTCCAGCCATTCTCGACTGATCGTCATTCTCGCTTACCAACAAACAGCATTTCAAATTTATTTATATTTAAAACAATAAATGGTTGTTAAAGCATGTTGGACGTATTTGTAAACTCATAAACTGTACCTGGAAATTCATTGAATATAAGTTGTAGACAAGAAAGAACCACATAAAAAGGGAAGCAAGATGTGTGGATACATACATGCACAAATAATAATATCACCAATCTCCTATGTAAATGGATATTTACATAGTAAATTGGTGATATTATTATTTAATTTACTACTGCTTCTTTCTGGGAAATATAAGCAAAATATTTCCATCAGTGCCATCTACATAGCCTTTTCCCAACTATGTTGGGGTCGGCTTCCAGTCTCACCAGATGCAGCTGAATACCAGTCTTTTGCATGGAGTGACTGCCTATCTGACCTCTACAACTCAAGTCACTGGGTAATATGATGAAGACCCATATCAACCGTCAAAGATCCATGAACGACAGCCGCGGCTAATGGCTCAACATGCTTTCCGAGGTGCGGATGGGTCGTTTTGATAAGTTAAGATAGTCATCCATACACGTACTTACCGCGGCAAGCGTAGCTTGGCCTGATTAATAGACCCATGCGGGTATTATTACTTAGCCACGAGCCCCTTCCATCAGGGTAGTAAAAAAAAATAGTCTAGACATATCTGTCTATTTAAACATAAGAGTTTTATTAATGCAAAAACAGGTTGTAAAAGAAGGTTAATTATGTATTTATGTAAACTTGATAGTAATATTATACAACAAAGAGGTTACCCTAGTTATTTCAGCCTTATCGGAATGTTCGTCTGCTACAATATTGGTTAAAAAGCATTTCTAATGACCATCATAAACAAAGATTGCTTAGGTATAATGATGGTGCACAATGGACATAATATGTAAACATAAGACAAAGACCTCCATACAACTTCCTAAAACAATGAGGTATTTGTAAACTCTCGCTATCTAGAAGGTCTATATTAATTACTAAACCATGCTGTTTATGTATTTAATTAGATAAAATGTCAGTCAACTGGAAATTAAACGATCTAGATAACGATTGTATGTCAGTGTCAAAGTTAGGAAACGGGAAATGGAACAAATAGTCCTATCCACCCATATTTCACGCTCAAAACATCGTAAAGGCGTTTACAAACCTCTATGTAACATACACACGATGTATAACTAATTATCACGTAAAAATAGCGTAAAATTTACCTGTGGATCCGTGTCTTTGTGGCAAATACTATAGCAGCACCCCATGACGGCGGTTTTCAGCGAGTCGAAGCATGAATGCAACGACGTGTCTTCGTCGTCGGACTGCATAAATGTTTGTATTTATTGTCTCCCGATGCGGATAAAAATAGAAAATTCCGTATTTCGCAGCGGGCGAAAATCGGCAAGCAAAAATGACAGATGATATGACACACAGAAAACATGAAATGTCATTGTCAAATGACATTTGATTTCGTTAGAAAATCTATTCAACTAAAACTTTCAAATGGTCCTAATTGTTTTTAATTTTTTGTTTGATTATGAATCTTATAATATAATCTTTCAAAATAATAGGTTTACCAATTAATAAATGGATCTGGAAGGTCATAATTTGTGTAAATATTAGCAGTAATACCTTTCTTGTTATTGTTGTTGTATTTTATTATATTATTATTGTAATATAAAGACTGTTGGAACTTTGTGACGAATGTTTTATTTTACTAAAGGAAAAAACAAGACACAAAAAATAACGAATAAGTGTTGCTATGGAGACTGTGGGTATAGTCCTCCTTACATCCACTCCTCTTTTAGGAACTGAGACCAAGGGCTTTAGTTAGCTTTTCCAGCCTGGGTGCATATACGGGCTTTGTGAAACAATCAGCCAGTTGGTCCTCAGTTGTAACTTGCTTGACCTCAAGCATGCCAGCTGCCACACACTCTCTGACATAGAGATACCTCCGTTGTATATGCTTGGTCCGATTATGTTGCTCGTACGGCGGATTGTACGCTAGCTTTATTGTTGACTCATTGTCAATGTAAAGAAGTGGTGGTTTTTCAGTTTTCGTGATTTCCTCCAACATCTGTTGTAGCCATATCATTTCCCGTGCTGTTTCCGAAGCTGCCATTAGCTCCGCCTCCGTTGACGATAAAGCTATCGTCTTTTGTTTACTACTCCGCCAGCTGATTGGTCCATAATACAAACAAAGTATGCCGGACGTTGAGTGAGCTGCTGAAAAATCCGCATCGCTGTAGCAGATTAATTTGTTATTGGCATTGTTTACACTATTTGCGCTGTAGCATGGTGCGGGTGACAGTTTCAGTAACATTTCGTTTCACTCTTGAAAGTTGCCGCGATTTACAATTTATGACTTAATATTTCAGTTGTACCACATTCGTAATATATTAAATAATTAATAACTGTAGTAAATTAAATTAAACCCAACCAGAATGTTCTAATCAAGAAATAAAATCAAATTGAATGAAAAATTAAGCAAAGTGTTATGCGTATAACGTAACGCCATAGACGTATTTAGTGATGGGATGTACTGCTACGATGGATAGTCGATATTTTTTATAATAAAAAACGTATATTGTGCGTAGGTCAATTTTTATTTTTAAAAGGTCTAATTATACAACAGAACATTTATAGGGTAAGGTTGCTTAAAAGGTTGCTAAAAAAAAATACATGTTATTCGTCTAAACTCATATCAGAGTCAGGAACATCTGAATTGTCACTCAATTCATCATCTGAATCTGTGACGGATATTATTAACGATGACTCAATTATGTTGTCAATATGTATGTCACGATCCCAATCAGACATAATGTCCCTTTTTGTTTTATTCACGACCTTCGACCAGTCTTCAGGTTGAACATTGTTGATGGCCTCTTGTAATAGGGCCAACATCTTATTTGCCGTAAATGGCGGCGAAGTATTATTTCTTGCGGCGTAACCTAAAAATAAACGAACTTATAAAAAAAAGTATTCAAATAATCATCAATCAGCCTAATCTAGTATCTGGTAATGTTTTTAAACTAGGTACATGCTACGATCGGAAAGCTGATTTTTTTATAAAGCTTCAAAATGGGAATTGAAATTAAAAGCATACCTTTTATTTGGGCCCAAATCAGCTCAATAGCGTTATACTGGCAATGGTAGGGTGGTAGTCGAAGGACCTGGTGGCCTTTTTCTTTTGCCATCTCGTCCAGAGCATAGGTAGGAGTTGGTGGCTTATGGCGTCGGACTAAGGCAATAAGCTCCGTCTTTAACATTTTTATATCTGCTGTAACTCCGTTTTCACTCAGCCACTTCACCAACTCGCTTTTGCGGTTGGATTGGTTTGGGGGTTTATTAACTTGCACCGAATGGTAGGGTGCGTTGTCCATTATTATGGTCATAGGCTCTTTTAAATTGTTTAATAGACCTATGAACCAATCTTTAAATTTTTCGTAATTCATCTCCTCATGATACTCCGTAGTTTTTTTTGACTTAAAAGCCAGCAAACAATCAGGGACGAATCCACTTGCTGTACCTGCGTGACAAATAATAAGGCGTTCGCCTTTGCCTTCCGGCACTTTGGTACACGATTGTGCCGTATCGTCGGTCCAACTTTTACCCACTGTGTGGTTGGCGTTTAGCCACGTTTCATCCAAAAAGACAACTTTGCTCCAATCACTTATGTTTTTGGCCTTCCTTAAAAATCTACATCTTGCTAGGGCAATGTCAGTCCTATCCATAATAATCTTTCTTTTGTTAACTTTTTTGTAAACAAAGCCAATATCTTTTATAACTTGCCGTAGCGAAGTAATACCTCCTTTGAACAAGTCAGCTTCTTTTAATGATTTTAGAAGCTTGAGCAATGTGGGTAGCTCCATTCTTCTATAATAATCATAAATATGATTTCTAATAGCAACCTTAGCAAAATCATCCAAATCTGTGATTGGCTTCACCTTGGTCCGCTTTTTGTTGGGTGTCGATAATTTATTTTCAAACATCCCATCTTGGCCAATTTTCTCACGTGTTATACGCGAAACAGTATTGCGGCCAATATCAAGAGCTTCGGCTACTCGTTCTACAATATGATTCAATGGTAACAACGGTCCATTATTTTGTTGTTCTCTTTCAAAGTAGTCTCGGAGGCGAACAACAAGCTCCCTGGCCTGACTACCCAAAACAGTTTTTTTTGTATGCTTAGGCATGGTAATAACAACAAACTCAACAAACTTATAACAAATAACAATTTAACAAAAATGAAAACAAACAATGAAATCGTAATACGTGTCACATTAAGTCACAATATAACGCGCTTGCACTCGTACTCGCACTCACAGCATCGCACGGGTAAACAACATGGCCGCCGCGCCGATGCACCATAGAGCAAAAATGTTGTCACGAAAAAAAAAACATAAACCCGATTTTGATTATTTTATATAAGTACAAAGATAATTATGTAGCCATAAAACATTTATATTGACAAGTTTATACACGTAGCACACACGTAGTTACACTGCACAACTGAATAATACACTAATTTTCATAACAATATTAAAGAGAACTAGATTCACGCTGCGAGTATCGTTAGCGATAAAAATGAATTGCATAACCTCACATCCCTACGTGGTACTGACAAATGTCAACGTCATACGGGCAACTGTCACCCGCACCATGCTACAGCGCAAATAGTGTAATGAACTGAATACTAGGCTTTTATTCATTGTACCTTTTAGGTAGCGTAGTATTCTTTTTACTGCTAGAATGTCTGCTTTTGATGGATTATCAAGATTTCTCGAAGCGCAGCTGACGGCGAAATTAATGTCTGGCCTAGTCGCGACCATGAGGTAGGCCAAGGAAGCCACAGCCTGTCTATAAGGGAAGATTAAACTATTTTGTTTTTCATTTGATGAATTCTCTATTTTAGCAGTCTCTTTTGTAATCGGTGTCTTGACTGGTTTGCACTCAGACATCTTGTACTTTTCTAGTACTTTCTTTGTATAAGCCTTTTGACTTAATGTTATGTTCCCATTATCAGATCTTTCGATTTCCAAACCAAGAAAATATGAAGCTGGTTTTATTACAATTTTGAAGCGATTTTGTAGTTCCTTTACGAATTTCTTTCCATCATCCTCTGTAGTTGATGCAACTAACCCGTCATCAACGTAAAGTGCAATCAACACCTTAGATTTTCCATTCTCTCGAATATATAGGCATGGATCAGATGTACTCTGTTTGAAGTTGGAGTTCACAAGAAATTCATGTATACTGGTGTTCCAACATCTTGGAGCTTGTTTGAGGCCATATAAGCTCCTCTTCAGGCGGCACACTCTGTTCGTTCCATCGCTATAACCATCTGGCTGTTTCATGTAGATTTCTTCTTCTACGTTACCGTTAAGAAATGCTGTCGACACATCAAACTGACAGAGAGATAATTTCTCTTTTACAGCTACTGCTAATAGGGCACGGACGGTAGTAAGACGCACTACAGGGCTGAATGTCTTGTCATAGTCTACCCCTGGTTTCTGTGAGAATCCCTTTACTACCAGTCTTGCTTTATGTCGTTCGACACTACCGTCTGGATTGGTCTTAACTTTAAATACCCACTTGCAAGGCAGTGCTTTTCTGTTCTTTGGTAAAGGAACAAGATCCCAAGTTTGGGTCTCATTAAGGGAATTTATCTCGCTCAACATCGCTCCTAACCACTTCTCTTTGTCTGTGCTTTCTAGAGCTTCGCGATAGGTTGAAGGTTCTCTATAGCTGTTAAACTCCTCAGTAGCAGCGAGAACGAATTCATCAAACCTTTGTGGTTTTTTAAGAAGGCTGCGATCACGAAGTACTCGTTGTACCGGAGAAGCTTCATTGGTAGTGACTTCATTATTGATAATAGCGTCATTAACATCTGTATCTGGGATAGGTATTTGTTCATCATCATTACCTTGTACTGATTCTTGTTCATCATTTTCTTGCACTGACTCATACTCACTTTCAACATCATCGTCATCGTCAAAGAAGTTTATTTCGGCGTAATGTTTATAGTTATCCTTCAAAGATTTTGTAATTTCCGAGATTGGATTTTGTGTTTCGGTATAGTAGAGTTTGTTAGTGAATCGAACATCTTTGGCAATCATGATTTTATGTTTTGAAGGTACCCAAATTCTATAAGCTTTGGAAGTATCTGAATAGCCTGCAAACATCCCAGGTATAGCTTTCGATTTGAATTTATTACGTTCTTTGCCATCTTTCAGAAGTATGAAAGCTTTTATTCCAAACTGACGTAGATGGAAGATGCGAGGCTTTCTTTGTACCCATTTCTCATAAGGTGTAATAACAGTACCAAAATGTGCAGATATAGTTTTGTTGACACTCCGATTGGAAAGGTAGTTTGCAGTTTGAATAGCTTCTCCCCAAAGACTTTGAGGTGCTTTGGATTCGATCATCATGCTCCTAGCCTTTTCCAGTAGGGTACGATTTTTGCGTTCTGAAACACCATTTTGGTGTGGTGTATATGGTGCTGTTAGTCGTCTTGTAATACCATGCTCTTTCAGATAGTTGTCAAAATTTTGATTACAGTATTCCAAACCATTGTCGGACTGGAGACTGATAATTTTTTCACCTGTGAAATTTTCCATTTCTGCCTTGTAAAGTTTGAATTTGTCCAATACATCACTTTTTTGTTTTATACAATAGACTCGGCTGTATCTAGTATAGTCATCGATGAAGGTTATGAAGTATTTCTCTCCACCGAGGGTTTGAGTCATTGGACCACAAACATCGCTGTGCACTATCTCGAGTCGTTTTGACGTGCGTAGTGTGTCATTGGGTTTATTAGGCAGTCTTTTAATCTTTGCTTGAATGCATATTTCACAATCTCCAATTTTCTCATCTGGCTTGAAATCTAAACCGATAAGTGTCTCATTCTTCAATGCCAACTTCATATCACCTTCATTCATATGACCTAAACATTTATGCCATTTATGAATTTTCGTGTCTTCTGCCAAGTAACATTTATCTTTTTTGTTGTATTTACACGATGTAGGATTTAAGTAGTACAGCCCATCTTTGCCTTTTGGCGCATCGAGTATAATACCTTCTTCAGGATGTGTAATTGTGGCCTTTTTATTTGTAAATAAGACAGTCCATCCAGATTCTGTGGCTTTTCCAATGGATAGTAAATTCGAGGATAGGGTTGGCACATAGAGAGCATTTGTCAAAGTAACCTCTTGAATTTTACTTTTGCCTCCAACGTTGGCATCTAGCATAAAAGTGACTTGGCCTTTACCAGCAATATCAGCTGTCGTATCTTGGGAAGCTAGTTTTAGCAGTTGGAAGTTAGATTTCTCGAGATTTTCGAAATAGTTTCTGTTATGAGACATGTGCGATGTACAACCACTATCAAGAATCCATGTATTATTTTCATAGTCTGAATTCTTACTTTTGGAATGCATACATACAGTGTGGGAAGTTTTTGGAACTTCTTCGTTCGTTTCTTTCTTCTTCTTATTCTCCAGCTTTCTGCATTCATTGATAACATGTCCTTTCTTCTTGCAAAATTTGCATGTTTTTATGAAATTTGACTCTTCTTCATGTTCATCTTTAGTATTGTTATTGGAACCGTTATTAATTTGTCTGGCTTCAGATTCTTCTAGAATTTTTACCTTAAGTACTTCAGTTTTCGGTAACGTGTCTCTGGATTCTATAGCTACACGAAAATTTTCGTATTCAGGTGGTAAGCTGTATAGCAACATAACAGCGAGCAAATCCTCATGAATATGAATGTCCATATCCTGTAATTTGTCTATCACGTCCATGAACTTATTTAAATGCTCTCTAATATTGCCATGTTCCATTTTGAACAATATCAACTGCTTTAAAAGTGAAGCCTTTCTAGCCGGTCCCTTGCTGGCATATATGGAATGAAGCATAGTCCAAATCTCATGAGCTGTTTTGCAGTTTTTTATTTGCTTTAATTCGGAAGGTGAAATCAGAAGTACTAACTCAGATTGAGCCAAAAGATCCTTCTCTTTCTTCTCTTCATTAGCTTTTTCATCCAGCGGCTTCTCAACAACACTCCATAATTTATTTTTGATGAGTACGGCCCTTGCTTGAATTCGCCACGTGTCGAAATTTTCTTTATTTAAAGTCTCAATTTTTGTACTTGAGCCTGACGCCATCGTGATCAACGTATTTATAGCTTTATTTCACGCTCTGCTACCATATTAAAGTAAAATAAAGACTGTTGGAACTTTGTGACGAATGTTTTATTTTACTAAAGGAAAAAACAAGACACAAAAAATAACGAATAAGTGTTGCTATGGAGACTGTGGGTATAGTCCTCCTTACACTTGTTGGTGACAGGCTGGATCAAACTTAGATTTTCATTATGATTATTATGCGGGGTATTTAAAGCAACGTGCTCAGCTGCAACAACTGCTGGTACCTTATTTTCGAGCAAGGGTCGGGGAGAGTATCATTTACTCGGGGGGGCGGTCGCGATCGTAAAGGACCGCGGCAGCGAGGTCGGAATAACGGGAGGCGTCTGTGTTTGTGTACTGTACTGGTGGCCCTATTCTTCTCCTGGAGGAGTTTTATGGGTCATCTGGGTCCGGTAATTGTGCTGAATGAAGTGCTAATGTTCATTCATTCCATATTGCATTAATTGTCGAACGTAATAATTGAACGCACCCCTGTGACTCTTTGCTGTTCTGTCAAACTCAGTTTTCAAGTGTCAACTTGTCATTTGTCAAGTGGAAGCAAAATATAAAAAATCACAAGAAGTCAAAAACACGTCGACTGAGAAGTTTACGTTTAGATACGGTAATATTTAATAAAAAATGTTAAGATATAGAGGTAAAAAGAAAGTTATTGACAGAGTGAAGGAGCTGGACGCCTTCCCCAAAGTGCCGGAAGAGTACGTGGACAGCACACCGGTAGGCGGCACTTTTTCAGTTATCGCATTTTTTATAATTATGTGGCTGATATATAGCGAAGTAACTTACTATTTAGACAGTAATTTAGTGTTCAAATTTATGCCAGATATTGATATGGACGAAAAGCTCCGAATAAACATAGATATGACTGTTGCTATGCCCTGCTCTAACATTGGGGCTGATATTCTGGACTCCACTTCACAAAGCGTGTTCGGTTTTGGTGAGTTACAAGAGGAGGACACATGGTTTGAGCTCACCCAGGAGCAACAAGACGCCTTTGATGCTGTAAAATACCTAAATTCTTACCTCAGAGAAGAGTACCATTCTGTTTGGCAATTGTTATGGAAGAAAGGCCATGGGTCTGTTCGTGCTACGATACCGGCGAGAAAAACAAAGCCTAACCGTCGACCAGACGCATGCAGACTTCATGGTGTTCTAACACTGAACAAAGTTGCTGGAAACTTCCATGTGACAGCAGGAAAAAGTTTACATTTACCAAGAGGACACATACATTTAAACATGTTGTTTGATGACACACCCCAAAACTTCAGTCACAGAATACACCGTCTCAGCTTCGGTAGTCCAGCTAATGGAATAATATACCCACTGGAAGGTGACCTTAAAGTAACAAAAGAAGAAAATATGCTGTACCAATATTTTATAGAAGTTGTCCCAACTGATGTAGATACCACATTTGAAACGATAAAAACTTTCCAGTACGCTGTCAAAGAGCTTGAAAGACCAATCAGTCATACTAAAGGATCCCATGGAGTCCCCGGTGTCTTTGTCAAGTATGATATGGCTGCGTTAAAAGTCAAAGTATACCAAGAAAGGGAAAATGTACTTCAATTTACGTTGAGACTGTTTTCAATCATCGGTGGCATATACATCGTGGTTGGATTTATGAGTACTATAGTTTTAGCTATAAGAACAAACTTTTTCAAGAAAGTTGCACCTACTGCGGTCGCACACAAACAAGCTTATGATGCTAAGATTCGTCCGCAGACAAATCCATTATTAGTTACACCAGATTTAAGTGTTCCCGTAGAACTTGTAAGACCATGATAGCAAATGTGAATTAGTACTAAGTATTATTATTTACCTAATTTTGTATTGTATATAGAGATTTTTATGAGTATTGTGTTCCACTGAAATTTAATTTGAATCTTAATTATTATTTAATGTTCTTTCTATTTTTATTGACTTCAATTATTTCACTCCACTATTAACTAACATCGGTGATATCTGATAAGTTAAGTAGACGCGTTTTGTACAATTTTATATTGAGATTATATTTCAGACTATATATTATTTTAAATTATGCAACTAAGGTCAGAATATTAATTATAAGTAATATTTTTTTTTTCATATTTTGTTTTGTCTTTGTGTATATAAGTAATCATGTATTATTTATATTATTCTCTCTTATGTGAATACATTATTTACAATATTTTAACTTTTTTTCTTCCATAATGTAAATTTTATAAGACTGAAGAATGACACTCCTACAAACAATAACTTTGTAAAAGTAGTCCTTGTGACGTCAAATTCACTCAGATAATTTCCAACTAAGTCAATAAAATTCTTTGTAATAAACAAACTGCAAAAATATCTGGGTCGATAATGTCCAATAAAATAATGTTTTTCAGGCAGGTGTTTTACTTCCCCTTAAATTTGGCATGCGGGGCTAGGGGGGTTGGTAAACGGTTCTGAGTGGTTATCTCTTTCGCTCTCGTACGCCCGGTGTATTTTGCATCGCGGCGCACGCTCCGCTTCTCTCGACTCGTTTTGTTCTCGTCGCGGCGAGCCGGGCCAGCCACCATTCGCGCGGCGGCATCGCCCCACGACGAATGTGCCACCACGTTCGATCAACGAAAACAGTCGAAAAGTTTCCCAACTTTTTAAACGGGCCCATGATACAACACTTTTTTCTCCAGAATCAGCAGTGCGGTGAAATAGAAGTGGTCAATCTTGACGAGTGTTTGTGAAGTGCGTCTACGATTTTTTTTATGCGATCGCAATTTACCGTTTCAATTGTACTTTACTGTTTTGTTCGATAAAAAAGCGCGTAAGCAAAGTTGCAATATTCGTCGAGAGGGCCGTATATGGTATAGTTGAATCTTGGGGGGCTGGCGGCGGTGAAAGTAGACCTTTGTTAAGTTCAAAAGGACACTGGCGTGCAACTGGCTCGAAACGACACGTTTCGCCTGCAGTTTGCGAGAAGGTGAGCGGCATGAATTACCTACTTAGTTACTCTTCAAACTACAGTTATTTACAACGAGAGTTTTTTTTATTATCGTTGCATTCAAAATAGTATTTCTTTCACTTTGGAATTAGTTAGATAAGTGCCGTTATTTGACTTGATATCAGTTGGTTTACTTAGTCTACATGCTGCTAATGAGAGTAGTTATTATTCTTAAGAATATCACGTGCAGCAGTGTTTAAAAACTCTCACATACTCGACTTGAACCAACTTCGTACCTAAACACAGCAACTACTTAAAGTTTTAAAAGATATTGCAATGGAACATCTTCCACTATGCCTGTTGCTTTTTCCATGGGATGTGAACTACTGTGGTTATAACTGCTTCTATTAAAAAAAAAAAAAAACGATACCTAGTTCATTAAGAATGGCAGCCAGCTGAACGACTTCGATGCCATTCATGCAGCGCAACTGTAGGTCAGTGCCCTATACCCTACCTGTTGACTCGGCACTCCCCGTCGAGCCGGTTCTCCTACACCAACGGCTCACTGAAAAAAACGTCAGGTTTCAACTGACATTGAATAATAAATCGATGGTTTCGATATAAAAACATATTGAGTACCAACAGATGACTTGACAAGCACACAAAAAAAAAACAAAGAAAAGTGGGAACAATTTTAGAGGCTGCTTCTAAATGAATTAACTTACTCGGAAACCTGACTCACTTAATTAACGTTTTTTTTTTGCCGTTTTGGATAAAAAACCTCGGCGTTAAATTAACTTATTCTTAAGAACTTATTCCTTGTTAAATGAAAAAAAGATAGCGAAACGTAACAAGTGATCTAAATCGGTTCAACAATTTCGAAGATTATAATCTTGCGAACAAGGTTAGCAACTTTCTCTTGCCGATAGATAAGCAAACGAAATTGGCACCCTTTATTATCGAAGTCATTACTGGCAAAAGAAAAAGAAATTGGATAAACATCTCGAAGAATCTTTCTTTCGTTGTGGAATTTGGCGAAGATGGCTACTAATGTTTTAACGTTTTTGGGCAATTAGAGCTAGCGAAACAGGAAATTACATAAGATAATGATCTTTTTCCCGCCAAAAGAATAGTAACAACGTGATAGATAGTATATTATGTAAATTTCTTTAGTGGTTTAGCAATAACACAGTTATTTTCACACTTGCATGACCAGTCAGTGCGTAATTGGTCCGAGGTTCCGAACACTATTACCACCAACTGAGTTTAATACATTATGATGGCCAGATGCTATCGAATGATACAATAAGACGGGTAATTGCTTCTTAATAGCAATTTTATTGATCTGAATAATAAACATTCATTTGGATTTTGCTATCGAAATTATGATTGGAAATCGCGTCAATTGTGGTTAGATTATCGATATTCAAGGATTTGGCATCTTCATTAAACTAGGTTTACAAATGGGGTTTTTTATCTATGAAGCTTCATCATAAACTTATTTTTTTTCAAATACATCTCAAAATATGCTTCTACAGAGCTTTGATAAGATTGAAGTGTTTAAAAATTTAGGGAGCATGAAAAAATTTTCGAGAAATAGTTTTTGTTGATCCAAGCCACCTGCGAGACACGCTAAGTGTTAGAGCGACGATTATTTTTTATCCCAACACATGTGTTAAATTCCTTCCAAACCGTTTCTAAACAAAACGATAATAGTGTTAACGGGGCGCGACAAAATCAACCGGGCATTAAATAAAAATAAGATTACAGAACTAGAAGTATAGGCTACTTTAAATCATACGCTAGAAATAAACTTTCCAATGAGATCGCAAGAACAGCTGTGAACGAACAAATGACTGAGCACAACGTGCATAATTTATGACTTGAAGTTGGGATAGATTCGAACTCAGGAAATGTAAGTTTTGATCCGAAATCGAACATAAATAAATCCTACGCCAGGTGTCCAATCTTCTGAATACTAGGTATGCTAAACTTTATGAACACTCATTTCAGTATGAGTGACAATTCAATTTAAACTTTCTATTTGACATTTAGGAACTCGGCTTTTAGAACGTGTGTCAAATAAAAGTGCGCACCTACGTTGAATTTGAATCCTACAATTTGGCACGAAATTGTTACTAACTGTTGAAACCTGACTGTTATTTTAATCTTTTTTCATATTTAACTGATAGCAAGTTTCTGTTTCATCTTTCCAGCAGTAATTTATCCACAAATCAAGCTCTATAACATCACCTTTTTTAGATCCAAATCTGTCAAATCCATTGTCAATCCTGCCAGTCATATTTGGAGACTCCCAGATAATATTTTTAACCGACTTCCAAAAAAAACATATGAACATACGAACATATCGTAGCGTATGTTTTTTTTTTTTTTTGTATGTCCGCCGATTTCTCCATCACTTGTGGATAAAAAAATAAAGTTAATAAAAAAATAAAAAAACATTGAAAATTATTTTTTTGTTTGAAAGGGTATGCTCTCAGGGTGGTCCCATATAAATTGTATTAACTTTGCTTGGTAGTTTTTGAGTTAGCCTCAATAATACGTATTTTTTCCCACTTAGTATGTGGATGATATGATAAGTTCCTGTCACTGGTAGCAGGTAGTGGTATTCGAATTTGTGTGGGGAGGTACCACAACTAAAAAGGGGGAAAAAAACCGATTTCCAAAAAAAGACTACCAAGTGAAAAATAACTTTAATTTCGGAAGTCGGTGTCAAAAAATGAAAATTCAAAACGAAAGACACCGACTTCCGAAATTAAAGTTATCTGTTACTTTGTAGTTTTTTTTTTTAATTCGGTTGTTTTTTAGTACATAAGTCGATTAAAACTGGTTCAGTAAGTTCAGTCTCCCTTTCCCGAATCTCATTACATTATTCATCCTTCGTTTTACTCCAAATATTTATTTGTTTCGGCCTTGGCCCATCTTGTAGGTTCATTTGCTTAGTTTTCGACTCACTGTTGTTCTAACAGTTCAAACAAAAAGGTTCGAACTCTTTAACACGTTCTATTTTTTAAAAGAAAAATATTGTCTATGCCTACTAAATAATGGAAGGAAGAATAATAGAAGTAAGTGAAGTGTATAGGGTTTATTTCGAGAACAGGATGCGGGCTGGTGGGGTTTTTTGTAATATGATACTGTCTTTGATAGCGTATAAGAGGATACTGTAGCACTTGCTAACTGGTTCGGAGAAAGTCAGTAACCCAGTCAACTCCTTTCAATACTATCGACATGTCGATGTGTTATTTTAATCGTATCATCACGTTCGAGGCAACGCAACGTGTTATTTTCTATAGTTTGGACTGCCACTTATGAGAATCTACAAATACATGTGCACGGCGAATTATCTTTGGAGTATTTAGCTTACCAAGTGATCAGAATTTCAAGCAAGCATTTCGATGCCACTTGAAAGTTTTATTTGTTGTTACGTGTTATGTTTTCAGGTAACGGGTTATTTGTCACTATTGTATGGAAACCGGTTTAGGCTCAGTTTAATATTATTCCAAGTAACTTACGGATTAACTGCTAAGCACGTGCTAAGCGCCTCTAGTTGAATCTACAAAAATAACGGATTGACTACTAAATAGGTTGGTTATTATTATCTATAGTGAGTTTAGCAAATCTTTCAAATAAATACATTGTGTTTTATGCAAATCAATATATTCTTCTTCTTCTTCACAAATTACACTTCAGTAATGTGGTTCCTTGAATTAAAATTATGGGATTTCTAGCTATGATTGTGGACAAGTCAAATATTACCTACTTCAATTTTTTATCGTAAAGATCTGGACAATTCGTCATTTCTGCCCTGATCAGCCAAGAGCCGACCATTATTTACTACCTACTTCTAAATCCCGTAAAAGTTCGTAAACACCTTGTTATTTACCTTTGTCTTCACACCTACTAAGAAGGAAAACCGGCCAAGTGCGACCCGGACTCGCACACGAAGGTTTCAGTATCACCGTACAATATTTAACACCACCTACATATTTATTTTAAATACTTTAGTATAAAAAACACGTTTCTTGTATGAGCACCCCGTTTAATTATTTACTTTAAGGCTCGTGCAGCGCGATATCGCGCTGGTCTGCACGAGCCTTTATTTTATTTTTATTAGCTATAGCGGCAATAGAAATACAACCGTAAGATACAATTTGTGAAAATTTAAACCTAGTCAGTTAAAATTTTCACAAATTGTGTTTTACGGTTCATGAGATACAGCCCGCTGACAGACTGACGGACAGCAGAGTCTTAGTAATAGGGTTCCGTTTGGCACCGTAATCTTGGCATCAAGCCGAGATAAGCACTACTAAGAGCTTCTTAGAAAAGCTGCTAATATTTTCTTTAGTTTATAATGTTTTAGGCTAGTTAATTGATTCAGGCGTGACCTTTCGGAAATCCATTATAAAATACAATAGACGTGCATATATTTAGTAACTTTTCCGCTTAGCTATTTCTAAAGACCCATAAAAAAGATTGAAAGAAATTGACACGTGTTTCACCTCTCAACTAGGCATCCTCAGGATGACGATTGACTTGTCGCGAACTCGAACACGGCGTGTTGCCGCACCCACCCAACGCAGACTGAGCCTTATCGCCCGCCAGGTGGGTCGAGCAGTATATAAGTGGGTGTGACGTTTATTATAGTTCACAAATACTTTTAACACCAGAAAATAAAACACTTTTCATCTTCCAGCGCCACTCACCATAGTTGGTTGGTTTAGTCCAGTTCGTCCCGCCATCTTCTACACGGGTTGCTGCGACGCTTTCAGGCCGTGTGAATGCTCAACATAATGGTTATTTTTTCCCAAACAAAACCATTGAGTCTATAGCCCAGTGTCATACTTCAGCTTTTTAGCTTTGAGATACGTCAGTGACTTCCGTTTTGAATATAAATGTTCAGTGTGGTGTTACGACTATGGAAAATAAGTAAGTCTGTGCAAAATATATTCCACGTAGGTTTCGTTTCTTTCCGTACCTAGGTAACAACTACTTCCATTCTATGTACATTACAAGTGTTGGCAATACATTTACGTATTACAACAGATGTTGGTTCGGAACAATGGTCTCGATTCATAAACTGCGGAGTACAGCACTACGTCACGAGTGTGCCATTCCTGACTATTCAAACAAAGATCCTTTTGCAAACCACTCGGTATTCGTTGTACCTACCTACTACCTAATTGTGTTGACCTAACTGTGCTTAGCGGTCATTTATCGTTTTTTTTTTTGTTATTGCGAGGTAGTCTTGTGTTTTATAACGTTAGGAACATGTAAAGGCAATTCTTCAATGCATGTCGATAGCAAACTAACTAAATTAAGGCGGCCAAGAATTTGGCAACGAGTTTTATACCTTCAGTAGCATCCATCAGTTCCTATAAAATGCAGACAACAGGACACGCTGGAACCGATATTAAGTGTTCCATCGTTTATGGAACCGCACAACCTACATTTACACTCCAGTTCGGAGCCATCTGAGAAGCTCCACCTAAGTAAGTTTTCCTTGCTTTGGCCAACCTGAGTCCGGAGTCTGTTTAAAATACTTCCAGGTAAGTCAAGGGAACTCATGTCCAGGAGGGAGATTTTCAGCAGGTGGAACGAATGGATAAAACCCGTAAATGCTGTACTAAAAACAAATGATTTAGCCTCGAGTCTTAATCAAATCTTTATCGATCTACATTTGTAAACAGTAAACCAAGATGTTGGGCGCAGTTCAGACTACACTATACTATTTCACGATATAGTAAATCATATTGCGTCATAAGCTATAACTACATATATATTATAGCATGATATTCACATTATACGCTATATCGTAAACTGGTCTACTATGTATAGCAAGTTATTTGACGGCGATCCGTCATAAAGTGCACACACAATGGATTTGGTAGGTACTGACTAGCGTGGAAAGCTCAACAAGCGATGACGGTGTTAAGGAATTTGATCCCAATCTATTATTAATTTTGAAAAAGAAAAATATAGCTCTGAAAATTGCTCAAGTTTATTGCTTATAGCAAGCCAGTACTTTATAGTAAAACGTTGTGTGAACGTGTCCAAATAAAATGTATGCTGAGCGATA
This sequence comes from Omphaloscelis lunosa, assembly GCA_916610215.1. Classification (NCBI taxonomy): domain Eukaryota; kingdom Metazoa; phylum Arthropoda; class Insecta; order Lepidoptera; family Noctuidae; genus Omphaloscelis; species Omphaloscelis lunosa. Next base: position 22,190,725 of record OU744248.1, on the reverse strand, counting down.
TGATATTGTTGTGATATCAAATATTCGATAGTAAGCTGTATAAAACAGCGTAGTCTGAACTGCCTTTTATGGAGAGGTGTGAGCAGTTTACTGCCTGGTATAAACTCACAAGCCATAAAAACAGTAACTGCATTTGAATTATACAATAAAAATGTGCTTTGAAAACATTATTTAAGATTACCATTATCGTACATAGAACACCCTATGTAAAAACGTCTAATTAATAAACGTATATTTTCTATTATCTGCAATAACTTACGTATTGTTATTAAATTATCTACATACTTAACTTATCATTTTTCTTTATAAACAATTATAATTGTCTTTTTAACATAAACAACTTATGGCATAGGAAATATACCGTTTCAAAGTTTTCCTTTATGTCTAGTCTCCATTAAACATTATAAATCAAGTTTATATTTAATAAACAATTACAACATAATATATTGCTTTTTTCTTTTTATGTGACTCGTTGATGATTTGAAAACAAAAGAAAACCAGATAAGTAGCTGTTTAAAATATCTTACAAGTATTCCTATTAATTATGCCAAGATTATTAACTAATAGATTATTCTTCAAGCTGTAAGAGAAGATAATACAGGGTGACCTGTAATTTTATTTATTAAATACTGTAAAAACTTAAATAATTTATACAAAATTCTCATAGAATATGCACTTTCAGTTTTCCCGAATTTTTCAATTTTCCCGTCAACTTTTTAAAAAATTTCTAAACTAAGCTTAACAAATAACCCTTAATATCTATGGGTTTAGAGCAAATCCAAGTTTTGTGTGTTTTTGATCAAAAATCCACACAAAATATCTATCTTATTAAATTATTAAGTCCCCCTGGTAAGTATATAGAAATTTAATTTACGATCCAGTTCATCAACTTAACACAGATCTTTTTTCCTCGTGTTTATTGTGGGACTTTCATAAGCGCCAAAACGTGACATCCCCAAACGTGCTGCCCTAAGCAATCACCAAGCTGTTCAGGTGACATTTCTATTCATCTTCTGTTATCCGTTACATTTCTTCTACGTTCCTTAAATTGCATTCTACGTACATTTTAGAAAGTTAAAGTGAAATGACGTACAAATAACTGATTATCGATTCAAAACATGTCGTGATGTTGCGTCGCGTTTGTGCCGAGTGTGTAGTGTGTTATTTCACTTGATACCGATCTTCACATGCTGGTGGTAGGATTGAATCATGCAGAACTAGGTAGCTATGTGTTGCAGTATATCGATTGATTTATTAGTGTTGTTTTGCGTGATTTACATATTGTATACAGATGATATCTAAGTATAGGATTATGGGTCAATGTTAGATATAGGTATAATTATATTCTATCTTCTTCTACTAACATAACACTTTATTGAAATTCGTTTGACAGCTAACAGCGAACGTAAACGTCACAAAATGGCGCGAACTTCAGATTAATTCTTAGTTTTTAGCATAGTACCTAGAAGTGTTGTTTTTAATCTTATTTACTTTCAATATTCTTAGTCTGTCTTAACACCAACCGAAGGAAATTCCCGTCTGAGGAATTTAACTCCACTCTCATAAAATGTAACTGTCGCATTAACGGCAATATGTGCTTTCAAGCTCGATTTTTGTCGATCGCATCGTCGGAAATCGAGTAAATATGGCGAACACTGATAAATCGGTTGTTGGAAATCGAGCAAAAATGTGTAAGGATACAATACACGGCACATCTGTTCTGCTGCGTAGCGTTGAACACAAATTATCTGCCAAGAAGTCTAAGCATTTCCAGTGTCACGCGCCAATTTTGACTTACTTTAGCGTTTTTTTCTTCAACATCTAAAGCGGTTTACTTCTTCTCTCGGTTCGGTACAAGTGAAAGTATATATTATATTAGCTTATGACCCGGTAAAAAGATTTGCCAGGAAGCAAGTTGGTAGCGCAGTGCAGGATGCGCTAGAAGAACGCTTAGTACCATCACCTATAACTCTTCAATCTTTATTGCAGCCCATTGCTGGACTCATTATTCTTCAAATGCACTAAGCTATTTTATAATACCTTTAAAATAAGGCTTTTAATTCAACTTGCTAGCAATCCTCGGCCCGCAAGGTTCTACTCCCAAGTACAGCCAGTTCAAGGCATCAATTTCCTACGAACATATTCAAGATTACATTTAGCACATATTACTAATATCCGCAGTTAGTTTATGTAACGCCGTCTTCCTGTTTAAACGTGTTGATTTCATGGTACTAATTAGCTTAGCATAGCGTTGATTAATGTTAAATTAGACACATCAAACTGAATTTGCAGCTGTAATCTTTATCACTTCCTTTAGGAGGCACTTCTCCTATTGGGTTCTGTAAGCATGGGCTATAAGAACTGAGAAACACCGCATTTCGGAAAACTTGGGCTAATGACCTTTTTTCATGCTCCCTTTACTTTTCTTTAGCCTAGCTCCATAAATTCTACGGCGTAGCACTTACTTACCTAGATAAAAATCACAAGCGTAATATTCCTCAACTTGAGACCTAACATTTACATAAAAATGCTAGTACTAAAGTCTCAACTCAACCCTCTTTCCACGTTACACCCTCCGTTTTATTCCCCTTTTAACCCACAAACAATTTATATACCCGTTTGTTATTAACAGTTTTCATAAAGTAGTTTTGAAATATAGCCCTTTGTATATTTATCGATATTACAAAAAAAGGGCTGAATAAATCATGGAAAAGTTTTAGGATAAACTCCGAACTATTCGGATCATTTTCATATCGATATTTGGTATGTGCTAAAAGTTTTTCTAAGTAATAATGTGAGTAGTACGCCTTATGTAAGTAATCCCTGGATGAGAATTTTCAGTTTGTTTCGAAGAAGGCGAACCAATAACCCAAGCAATCCAAAGTTATGGCAAGACAAGATCTTTGTTTAAGAAGAATATTAAAGAATAGGTACTGGAATCAGAAATATATCAATACGCTTCCAAAGCCCGTTGATTATCATTTTACCAATACCACATACAGTGAGAAAAACGCGATATTAATCATTATTATTTTATGGCGAAATGGGCCCGCCCGCTCTTGACCTCGATCTCGCCTCACGGAAAGCTATGGATGAAGTCTAGAATTGAACGAGCGTGCCCAGAAGATGGCTGTTCACGGTGGCTTTGAAAGCTTACGGGTTAAAGGTGGAAGGAAATACAGATGCTGGCAGAGAGTTCCACACTTTAACCGTGCGCATTATAAATGTGTAGGAGAATTTAAAAGAATTGCGGTTACCAGTTTGTCTCACAACTTTGCTGGTGATCTCTATAGCGGAGTATAGAACCCGTGTTCATAATGGACATCTCTTCGTACTGTTTATACAGAAAATTACCATTTTAAATGCGTTAGTATGCTAATGAATAATTTATTAAAGTAGTATAATGTGTTAGTGGATAAAAAGTCAATTAGCTGGAAAAGTAACGTGTCTAGATTTATCGGTGTCGTTTATCTCATCTCGATTTTTTTCTGAAACGTCTTCGCAGCGAAAGATTTATTTTATGTGCAACAGTATTTCAGATTTCTTATGGTTTCTTAAGGGGAAGATAGGTTAGGCTTATTAATGAATGATACATACAGTCTGAGATAATTTGGCAAAATGTAAGATATTGCCTAGGAACGGGCACACGTCATAACTAGAGTAAAATACAAATGTTAGAGTCTGGTCACGCCAAGTCTGCAATGGAATAAATGGGCAACCCCAAAAAGTTTTTTATATGGTATACTTTTGCATCAGTCAGTTATGTCAGTTTCGGGGTTTTAAGTAGATCTAATGATTTTGATGTCTTTTGATTTTTATATAATACTTACGATTACGTGTAATAGACTATATTGTATATATATTCTACCACCATACGATGATAAAACTGTATCAAAGCCACACTGTACGTGCTAAAGTGAATATTATTTACCAGGAATAAATCAGAATATAACAAAATAACCTATCAAAAACAAATGTATCAAATTCTTTTTTCGTAGGACAGACCCTGTAGCCTCTTCTTAACATAATCAGTTATAAGGCAAATGAGTAAATCAAGCTTTGAATTTGAAAGGAACTCCTATCAAAAGTTACCTTCTTCGACTCCTTATGGAAAAGGCTATGCCTAGAAATCGAGATCTCCATACACAAGAAGATTATCGGTGACCGTCTTTAGCCCTTATGGTTGAGTTCGAAACTCCACTGTACGGGCTTCATAGCTACTTAGAACTTGAACCATGAAGATCAAAAGTCCTGATAATATTAACATTTGCAACTAACCTACCACCGGACGTCAAACAATCATGTTATAACAACATAATTCTAACATCTGCTGTTATGATTGAACCCTATTGTTTTAGTACTAGTTCAGATTCATATTTACATTGGCCGAGTGTTATGCAAAGTTATGGCGACGTGGATGCAATTGTTCATCTGTTTATCAATGTCGGGAAAGAAGTAGACCCTCGATTTATGTTTTATTGTTATTTCAATGAGTGGAAGTGGACTAGACATTGTGATTATATTAGTATACACATAACATCATGCCTGTATTCCCCAAAGGGTTAGGCAGAGGTGTACTCTATAGTACACCCACATTTCGCCAGTTATGTTTAAGTCCCATGTAATAGGGGTCGAACCTATAGCCAACCGGGCACATATCCAGACTCCGGGCTACTACTGAGAAATTCCTGATGGAAAAACCCAAGAACACCAAAGTGTTCTTGGGTTTTTCCATCAGGTATTCCTGGCTACTGCTGACCTTGAGCTCAGAAGTAGCCAAGTTCACGTTTACAAGGTTACTTCAGGAAGAAAAATTTTAACTCCAATCGGTCCAGTTAAAATGCGGGCGAGAAAACTTGTTTTTTTTTTTTGTATTGGTTTTCGTGGGAAATGGAGACACTATTGTCTCTGTAAGTACTATTGTATTTGTATTCGGACTACCAGCTCCATATTCTGACAATGGGCTATTCAGGTCGATGGGTTGTCAAAACACAAGTAATATCTAACAGTGAACTATTTAGAACACAGGTTCGATAATGATAATCTGTAATAATAGGTGGTTGGAGACCGAAATGGGAACACTCACCGAACAAATACCGGAGAGAAATCGGGTTGGTCCTTAGAAAACAGTGGCACAATGTTGCTCGACGAATAAAAAGTGCATATTCATCATCATTTGTGCCTACTACGTAACGCACTGTTTGTGTAGGGATGAATGGTTTGAAAGGGACGGCCCTTTTACACCATTCTTCTTTACTTTGTCACAATCTTTTCGAGGTCTGCCGGAGAAGCTTGACGTTGTTCATTATCTTCTTCCGCTGATTTGCCATCGGTCTTCCTACGCTCGTTGCCATTCATGCTTTGTGCAGCCGCGTGTCGGTGATGGTTACAAAAACAATATAAGCTGGCCTCTTATTCTATTGAAACACCGTACTTACTACGCTAAGCCAACTCAAGGGTTAAAGTGTTACAATTCCAACAACTGATGTGCGTTCGACTGTACAAGGTGTTTGCACCTACTTACAAGATGGTGTTAAGTATTTCATTCATATTCTCAATGTTATAACAAAGTACGTATTGTTGTTCAAAACTTGTAATATATTATGAAATGACCCAGTTACCATGTTAATTAGAATTAATTAACTTTTCAAAATGAAGGTCGCACTGTCTGGCATTTTGAAGAGTTATTTATACAGATTTTTAGATATATATTTTAATTTTATAAGGTTGTATCATGGAAAATTTGAAATTATGATTTTCATTAAATCTTATAATTTTATGTCGGTCAAGTTTGTAAATAAAATGAATGAGGTACATTCAATCTTATACCGCACAGATACACGCCCGCACACACTATAAATATTAATAATTGTGTCACTCTCTATATTTCATATTTTTCTGTGTTCTGTAAGGAAAATACTGACTTTTAAGGATCTTATTATTGTAGTTAGGTAGTTTCTGCTAAGCTGTAAAAAGATATAGAATAGTTAACCCGTTCAATTAGTTTCCAAAAACATCAACAACCAATCATAATATAAGTAGACAAAGATTTAAATAAATAGACCTTTCAATCACTCGTTATGTCTTCCACGAAAAATGTTAGCAAATTGCGACCCTTTTCAAAAACAATCTAGCCTCAAACATGGCAATACATAGACTAGGCTCACAATTTATTTGCGGTCCTTTCAAAGTGCTTTTCGTGTATTCAGCTCAGTATTCATGTTTACTTACCGATAAATAAATTCTCCTACGCCATTTTTGTTGATTTATGCGCTATTACGGGGAAAAAAAAAAGTAGGTAAATAAGTGTTTGAGTAGTATTTGTGAAGTCAATTTGAGCATAGAGATAGTGGGTAAACTTAGAAACGATCGTAGCAAATCCAGACTCCGGCCGAGTCTGGATTTGTGCCCGGTTGATGGCAATAGGCTCGCCCCCTATTACATGGGACTTAATCATTACTAGCGAAATGTGGGAGCACTAGAAGTAAGTAAGCCTCTGCCTAACCCTTCGGGCTGGCGTGAAACTAAACTTTATTTAGGATTTTCTCACTGTACATTCGAACAAAAACCACTTAATTTAGCAATGACTTTCGGCCACATAAAATTGCTTTAAAAAAAATTACGTCCTGCGAAAATGATAGCAGTAGGTCTCAAACCTTGATATTCAAAAAGCACATACTGCTTAGTTGTAGTAGAATCGGACACCGCAAAAGTACAGACTTTCCTCATCAACTATAGACCAGACACCATTTTGTAAAGCAAGCAACGCACGCTAATAGCGCTAACAGCGCCATTACTTTTACTAACATGACTTGTGTGGGTAGTAAGATAACCATTGTACGCCATTGTTCAATCGATAGTTTAACCAAATTGTCGTACCAATCGGTCGGTATTTTGTTAAAGGTGGTTACACATTTATGGGTTATAAGCGCGATTTAGTTGTGTTCTATTTTGATGTTGTAAATCTGTCTGTTGTCAATAGTGCGCTCCAAACCAAAAAAGCTAACGTGGCTCTCAAAAGGCTCCTCAACTTAAATAGAATTGGGCAGGATATGCCTGCTGCATGCTGGACAAACTGGATACGTTCCGTCAAAATTGAAAGGAGGACGCCCGGGATCGCGAAAGTTGGAAGTAGTGGAGGGAGGCCTTTGACTCGGAGTAGGACAAGCTAGTAAAAAAATACAAAATCTGTCGGTGCATTCATTGGATTAGATGGCGGCTGTCATTTGAACTTTTTCAGTTTTGGCCAAGTGTGATTAAAGCCCAGTCACTACTGTACAAGGGTGTCCACTGAATTGGCTCGAACGCCGTCAAATTAAATAAATTTTGAATCATTATGTTACAAGAATATGGCGAAAGAAATTTTTTAAGATTCCACATCCGATCACGAGACCGCATTAGCCGCTTATAAAGACGCATGATGCCGGTAGTATAGGAACGGCGAAAATATTGACACGTCTTAACCTTCGATTAGCAATTGATCGAATGTGCTACCAAATTACGCTACAAAGTCGCAGATGTGTAACCATCCTAACACTAGCCATGTCCATTGTTTCGTCAATTAGTTCAAACTACACTTCGGTAACAAGTTAACGACTACTGTAATACGGCAGTAATGGCTGACTGATAATCTTTTCTTTACCAGTGTTTTGTTGTCCTATTCGGTAGACATGTTTTTTTTTTGGGAGTTGCTTTGTGTTTCATAATGTATGTGTTAGTTAGCGTCATACATACATGTATGAACTTAGAACTTCTTTCTGTATTTGGCGACATACTGACGTGCGTTACATTTCCGCGTATAAGAACCTGTTTTTATGTTTTTTTTTTTTTTTTAACCAACATGTTTGCCTTTGCGCCATTTTAAGGCATGAGGGACACAAAGAACTTACTGCAACTTAGGTTCTATTTTTGCGCACACGTCGTTCAAGAATGATAGTGATACGGTTGTGTAATGCTCAGTCTCAAAAGCAAAACATAATAATATAGTCTTAGTATCATCCATTCGCAATACATAGTTGCCACATAACATTTAAATATTCAGCGTGTGAGTCAGTGTCCTCAGAAATGCACATATTCATACAGAGCGCGTAAATATTTTGTGTGCACTATACTAATGTGGGCACAGTTGAGTTTACTTTGTTATTCTCTAGATTATGTGAGGACAGATGACGGCGACTGTATTCTTAAAAACAGTATCTTGTTTTAATTTGTAAATGATGTTTAATTCTGTTAACTCTTTCTTATTCTTGATGTCTTTGTTGCCGTAAATAAGCAATCTGTTTGTTTTTGGTCTCTCCGTCTCAGGTCATATCTTTCTTTTTTCTGGAGCCGTTAAATACTCAACCCTAGAATACCTTAGCATAATTAGCCTATTACATTCCCACTGCTGGGACACAGGCCTCCCCTCTGTGAGAGGGAGCGGGCCCAGTGTGGGTTGGGAATAATACCTTAAAAGGGTCTGTTTCCAGATATTAACTAGTTCGTAGAGTCCGACTGAATTTTTCGGTTCCTGGCTCGCACGGAAATGCAAATCAGGCCGATTTTGGCTTTCGTTTTCGGCCAAAAAAAAAAATACGTTTTCGGCCGGACACTACTAGTTAGGCAATACATATTCACCAGGTATCGTACTATTCATTTCAATGAACTTGTCTGCCAAGTAAATGCGGAAATTTAATTCAATTGATCGATTTTTGATCACTGACAAACTGAATCCCGCAATCTCCAATTTATTTCCGTACAATTTTTGTAACAGTCTCTTCAGGTTTTGTCATCAAAATCTTTATTTCACTCAGTTTCATAATCATAAATAGCTAGTCTATTAGCTGTCATACCATCCTTCACAGTTCGTTAAACTCAATCAATGAACAAGTTATATTTTATTACATTGAACAGTGTTTTATATAACTGTTACAAGCAACCAGGAGGATTGTTTCGTGTTAATTTTTATTTATTTATAAATTTCCGTGACGACTGTTATTTAACTTGAGGAACGCAATGTTTGGCAGGCATTTGTTTTCGAGGGTATGGCGGAAGTTGGACTGGATAAAACCAAACATGACTACAGTTTTGTTTTACATAAAGGTTTACATAAGGTTCTTATTTTATTTATTTATTATTTCTTTCTTTCTTTCCTTTCTTTTTCTGTTTTTCGGGTATTGGGGTACCAAACTAAAAGTCCTCTTTATTGTCTACTCAGACAATAGAACTCTCAAGGTTATGCAGATAAATAAACTTGTGTTGAAACTTGATGGTTGACTTATTCTTTTCCCTCGTTCTTGTGGATGGCAGCCAACCAAGATCAAGTACAACGACTTGTTGCTTGTTAATGTTCTGTACAACCTTGACTGCTTAACACAATGTGTAATGGCATTGTAGATGGCATTTTTTTACCTAGTTTTTAGTTCTTACCGCCTTTCTTTGACCATGTCTAAGTAAGATGGCAGCTCCTTTCTATGCAACCTATGCCATTTTTCTACCTGGCATTCCAAATGCCCGCGGGTCATCCACAAGTCAACACTCCTACTCTCAACTCGTTACTCCCGACTCGTAGATGTTTATGAAGTCAGCAGGAAGACGTTCACTGATTAACATTATTGTTCTCCTTTTACATAAAAAATCCCTTGAAAATATTTCGATATTGTGATATTTTTTGCCAATACCTACGTGCCCTTTTTTACGAACTATTGTTTCCTCTTGAAATCTCTCAATCCTATAGCGCGTGCCAAACCATAATGGCCGCCGTAATTCCACATTGTATGCCTCATCCGGTTATCCGGGTTCATGTGTTGATCAGATCCGGGCCGGACGAACCACAAATCTTTCAGTTATTTCGGATCATGGTTATTTGAAGTTTTATTTTTTTTCTCTTTGTTTTGTAAGATGTTGTGCCGTAATTAGTTTTTTTGCAAAATATTTGACTAAAATGACAGAAATCAATCAATTCTTAAAAACATGTTACAAGGATCCCTATTAGGAGTACATATCGGAAAAGTACTAAAGATTAACTTATTAATATGCTTTCTTTGTACGCATACCCGCACTTATTAGTCATGTGATATCCGTCTGAGTAATGCATTTATATTAAGTCACGAAAATAACGTAGGTGTAAGTAGGTACCATCGGGGTATCGCATATCTAAGCATTTTGAAATCAAAATCCCGTGCACACGACCTTTTTTTTTTCGTAAGTAAGCGATACTATAGCGGCCGAGCGCTGCAAGCAAGAATAGTCCTTACGGTGTACAGATATGCGTTTCTTTGATAGTACATTGCAAATAAAATTATGATAGAAAAATGTTTTCCTGTGAGGCTTAAGGTAACTTCCGCGTATGTCCTTGATTTTAACAAAGTGAAATGATTATAATCCCAATTAATCCATGTGCAGTTCTCAGCCATTATGTTCTCAAAATATAACAACAAAAACGAATGCAAACTCCTGAGTTTACAGCATAATTCAAACCACGCGGTATTACTTACTGGTAAACGTTACTAATACGTGTCGGTAAATAGAGCAAGAACGTCATGAATCTACTTGACACCGACTACATATAACATCTAATAAAAATTCCTCGTATCACATAAAACTGAGGAAATTTTCACCAAGCCTGATATATCTTCTGTCTGAAACTTGACTTGTAAATCGTGATGGTGTAGTAAGCGTGCCATCACGCTAACTAGCGCTACTACTAGAGAAGAAACTCATGTAGTTGTCACTTTGTAGACTAGTGAGTGACTTTGTGAATTGTGGGTAGTTTTGTTGTCATTATGTCGTGATTAGAGCAACGAATTCGAACGTGATTTGAAAATGTTTTGAGAATTCCTTGAGGTTATATAAGTAGTAGTAGTAGTAGTGCGTGTGAGTGTTCAAATTTAATGAATTGCAGATTAAGTAGTCATCAGACTTGGCATAAAAAAAATAACCGAATTAAGTACCTTTAAATAAACTGGCCGAAAACCAGTCAGCAATTTCACTACAGAATTATAAATAATAGATGACACCGAAAAACACTCGCCAGCTACCACAAATCCACAACCAAGAAAAAGGAATCAGAAACATAAAAATAACCACAACTTACCATAACATATCGCTATTTGGAATTATCCCAAAAAAAAACTGACATTCCCAATCACTTAACTAAAGATGACACTCTACCCATGACATAATGCTATCGTCAATATAAGTTACTACATTACCTATTAGAAATTAGCCGAGTTTCCCCACTAACACGGTCATTGGTTCGGTCGCGGTCCACTAGTGCCACTGCTATATATCGCATCATTTTACTTCACGGCGATCTGAAATATAATTCGTTAAACAAAGTAGTAATTCTTATGCACAGCGTAGACATCGCGTTCGTTTAGACATAAAATATTATAAATTTATATTTTTTTTTTTTTTTTTTAATAGAATTATCGTCCCCGGTGGCAACACACGCAGGAATGTCACTTTTCTTTCGCGCGCGTTTTTTCATCGCACGAAAAAATTTGCTCTCTTAAAATTATTCATTTAAAATAAGTTTACGGAACTTTTTACTAGAATAACAAATGTTAATTATGTTAAGTGATAGAAAGTGCAATAAGTGCATCGTTAGTGAAAACCTGAGACGGACAAGGCGTCCATCAACGATATTAACAGGAAAGCTGATAAATTACCTACATCAGAACTAACTAGAAGCAGCTTTAGTCTTGAGTTCCTGACCCACATTAGATGTACTTAGATCCGGAGGCCTCCCACAATCCTAATGTGCGAGAATGCCTGGCTTTAACTGACCACCTTGTACGTGATACTGACAGTGTTTTACAAGCACTATGGTGGACATTAACACAACACAACTTGTTAAAGCATTACCTATCTCTCCAGTGGACACGAGATGTCTTTAGTAACGTTATCTCCACGTTACTAGCTGGATGAGAAGCTACCAGAGAGGCACGTGATGCCCTTAGCGATGTAACTGTACATAGCTAGCTGGTACGCGCTTGTCAGCATTACCCCTCCAGTAAGCACGAGATGCTCTCAGTAACGCTAATTCTACGTTACCAGCTGAATATGAAACTACCAATGTAGCACGTGATGCACTTAGCGATGTTATTCTACATAGCTAACGCTGGTATGTACTCGTCACCAGGGGTAAGTCACATTTCTATGATCTTGGCTAAGGAATTGTCAAAAGTGGTTCTATATACTTTTAATTTACAAGCATGAAGGTTGCGAGACAGCCTTACTTAACCTTGCACACTGTCTGTGTGTTATAAACTTGCAAAAGCATTATACTTCCTATAGTGAGTGTGGAATTCTGCCTCGCTAACTAGATTGTTATCAACAAGTACAAGGTACTCTCAACAACATTGATTCTATGTTGCTAACTGGCACATATCTGACATGGTGCGCACATGCTTAGCACGAGATGCTTATAGCATGTTATCTCAATACTACGTGATCTAGCTTTCATATCAAGGATTGCCATTTTTAACAAACAAAATATAGCTAATTAAAAGATATCACTGTGTACGAGATACTCAGTGACTTATCTAGCTCTAGGTGGCTTAATTATCCTGCCAAAAACTGATAAATGATATCTATTTTATAAACTAAAACAATAATGCAAAATTGTGCAATTTTTACAGGCATACATTTAAATACACAAGATACTTTGTAAACATGATTCTGTGATACAATGGCTGACGATAAATGCTACCTCTGGAAACTCTTGATTTCAGATACAAGTGCAATGGGCTAAACCATAATTGGAATAATACAAAGTATTATTCCATGCTCCCATACTTATTCACCCCATTTAGATTCCTCTAAACTGAGGAAACAAGGGATTGAGATATTCCAGAAACAAGCCGTATTGGTTATTACCCCTATCATAGGGAAAGCAGTGACTGAACCTATGCTTATGAAGAACATAAGACAAACACAAATTGTTGATTAACTTGGCTGATGCAGCAAAACCAGCTGGCAATGCCCACTGCCACCAAACTAAAACCAGAACAAAAGTTATATAATCTCTAATTGACATTAACTTTAATTCATCCTATTTGATAAACAAACTGAAACAATCACAAACTTGAGTACACAATGTTTTAGCTACAAACAAAAACAATAAAAACTATTCAATAAATATTAAAACCACAAAGCACAACATTAGTTGATTTACTTACTTTTGTAAATAACAAAATAAAACATCCTTCTACCGGGTTAATAACAGGAATCACACCATTGAAAACCACCACCACAATATCTTATGATGTTTTGGTTTAATCTAATCGGTTGGAATGGACTATGTCTGAAAAATAAATGAACTATTTTTGTCACTGAAAATAAAAATCAATATATATGGTGGACCTCAACAACAACCCGGCTTATATTCCAAAATAACAATTCAAGAAGACCAATACTGGAATAAATGCTGGTAAAGCAGTTATATTCCTCTGATTCTGCTATTGGCTATGGACATAGATAAGAAAATATTTGGTACCTACCAAATTCAATATCTTAACCTCCCAAAGCCATTCTCTGGAAGCTGACCCCAACATAGTTGGGAGAAGGCCGGGTAGATGATGATCCTCTCAATACCGCCAAAGAACTTATTAAATATTGAGATGCATTTACAAACAATACAATAGATAGATCTACAAAGAATTTATCTGAAAAATACATTTGAGTCAGCCCCAAACAAAATAGAAAATTCAGTTTCATTATGAACAAAAAAAAAAAAAAAAAAAATCGTCAAGACTGTCTAACCCATCCCGAGCAATAAGAATCCCACCATATCATACTGAAGGAAAATAAAAATAAAAATCCCAGTAATAACTACAAGTATGTTACAAACTGACAACTTGTACACTAATCAATTATAGCTTAGCATATCAAAATAGATAGGTATAATATACCATATTACCTTTATGAAATCATATTATGATTTCATCCTATAGGTACAAGGGTATCACTTAGGACTATCTGGAAGATAACATTACCTACCAAATAACCAATAAAGGGTTAATTACATACACATTTACTAATACTTTTCATACTTGAATAGTCTCTTATCTCTGTTTTACCTACTAAATTACCAGTAGTGCCACTTACAGAAAACAAGGTTTTCTTACAATCTAACTTGACTGTTTATTTGGTAAAATATCAAGACTGCGATAAGACATACCAATAAATACCACTATAAGTGTGTTTAAATGTTTGGGCTTGAAAACTAATAATGCTATTTTTTAGGCTTGATTATTAAGTTTTATTTTTTCACTTTAAACAAATATTGAAACACCAGTACTAAAAAAAAAAAAAAAAAAAGTGCTAGTAAACTTAGTCGCATTATTTAACATTACGCCCGCACTTCCCGAAGGGCTGGGCAGAAATGGGTGATCTTATTAACATTACGCCTGGACTTCCCGAAGGGCTGGGCAGAAATGGGTGATCTTATTCAAAGCTTATAAAATCAAAATACCTAATTAAACATTTGATTGCCAACTACTAGTCTACATATTTAACAGTAGATTTAAATGATAATTGCAGCACTAAAGTGAAATTATCAAGGAAACAAAAAAAAAAAAGGAGGGGGGGAGAACATTGTGAGGACAACGTAGGTATTGATGGATTGTGAGTAGAACATGAACAAGATAAGGTATAATACAATAAATGTAGGTACTATGAATGAATTATCTACAAATTGCTTTACTCTAAAACTCTCCATCTGCTCACCAAGTGCACATCATAACAAGTTCAATTATACAACTCCCTCACTTAAAAATGCAAACTCATTACACAATCCCAATTTTGGACATATTTTGAGGTCAAGGAAAAGAGTTTATATCTTTATACTTCTAAAATGAATCTAGTCTCGATTAGCTCTAAACTCGTCAAGTAATTACTGCTAGCAGAATATGTGAAACTTATATGGAAATTAGTATTGTTGAGGAAAAACCCTAAGCATCTGAAATAGACCCTTTCACCTCAAATTTGTTCAAACCTCTCTCCTATCCAGGGCATAATATACTGCCCTTATTAATTGGTGCTTACAAGTTAAAAGCCTATTCCGTATTTGAAATTCAGTTTCCAAAATACCTTTAATAACTAAAGTTATGGAAAACTAGTCCATCCAAAAATGAAATGAAACCATATCATAAAGTATATACTTACCTAAACGGAAATAACATCAACTGATCACAAGAATTTGACCAAAAAATCCTACTAGATTTTTCAAAAAAAACAAAAAAACACTAAGTTTGTCTGTCAGTACAATTTAGGTACAATACAATTCCACAAATGCTTAACAAAAATACCTCCCTGCTTACAACATTCAGGGGCTAAAAGATCCTGTTATACCCTATGAAAGTTTAACTACTAAGGACTTCACAGCCATGGTGCCTCTTATTCAGATCACTAGATAACTGACATTCTTTAAAATACCCTAATGATAATCTTTACAATTCATCTTCTAGACTCACTGAGCTCGACACTTACCTTGACAGCAAGATGTAATGTGCAACTCAATACTCACTGAGCACAACATTGAGCACAACAGTATCCCAAATAATTTAACTATTTACAGACAGATCTGAGAATGCTATTCTCAATCATGGAAACTTTTAAAGTAACATCATAACATTACGCCTTGTTTCCACGAATGGTTGGGCAAGGTGTCCCTGTAGCAGGTTCACCCAGTTTTACACTTTTAAAGTATTCATATCATAATATCCTCCTGGTATATTAATTCAGAACAACTTTATAAAATTTGTATAAACACAAGCTGGGTTAAATGTGGTAGGAAGTGAAAGTGATACTAATAATTCACCTCCCACAGCACAAAACATACAGTAGCTCAACTTAGTGCTGGCATCAATTGAAGTAGACACAGTGCCAACCAACATTGTGTTGATGATTATACCTCATTACTGATGAAAAATAGTTAAACACTATTAATTAAGCAACGTTATTAAGAATTTATTTAAAATGGATACGCCAAAAGCATATATATTGTACATTAAATATTAAATGTTAACAGTTATGGACTTATATACATACCAATAACAGATGTACATGACATTCACATAAAACAAAGCAACCTTCTTAAATTACATAAAATTAAAATATTGTATTCAGAAAGAATGATAAAAGTTCCTAATAAATCAGAATATGCCGTAACTTATTAACTAACTAAATTATTGCAGACAACTCTGAACATCTACTTTGTTTAACGAATTATATTTCAGATCGCCGTGAAGTAAAATTGGGAATCAAACGAGCTTACCTGTTAAGCGAAGTCTTGATTCTAATTTTACGAACGGCGATCTGAAATATAATTACCCACCCGCCACTAGCTAATAGCCCCAAAGCTGCAATAATTAGGCTACTTAATTCACTTATTTTTCCAGGAAAACTTAGTGAATGTAAGTATGCGGAACTACTCTGTACAGAAAACAGAGCTTGTTCTCCATCATAAGGATCTCTAAAATTAGTGACATTCCTGCGTGTGTTGCCACCGGGGACGATAATTCTATTAAAAAAAAAAAAAAAAAATATAAATTTATAATATTTTATGTCTAAACGAACGCGATGTCTACGCTGTGCATAAGAATTACTACTTTGTTTAACGAATTATATTTCAGATCGCCGTTCGTAAAATTAGAATCAAGACTTCGCTTAACAGGTAAGCTCGTTTGATTCCCAATTGTAGGTGATAGCTGACTCAGATTCATTTGTCAACACATTAGTAGGCCAAAATAATGAGGAAATAGCAGAAGGACAATGAGTAAAGACGTGAGTCGTGATCTGAGTTACAACAAAGACTATATTGGATAAGCAGAGGCGCTAAATGCGACTAATAAAGAAAAATAGAAGAAAAAAATAAATGTTGGGCCGACCCGAAATAAATTGGAATAAGGGCAAGAGAATAATGATATTTGTCTGACGATAAGCTCTCATGTAGATAAAGCAAATATCTAAAATTTGATCCTACAGTTTCAGATTGCACTTAAGAATTCTTTAGGTACAGAAAATCTAACACGACCTTTTTGGTCATTAAATTCACACTCTGTAGGTGGTCCGATGCCACAAAACCAATCAGGTGGTTGGGTCCACTAAAAATATAGTTAAGGACACGAAAAATTCTAACCTTGCAATCTTTTAGTAACAGTATTTACGTCTGTTAATATGACATTTTGAAAAACGGTAGTACAAAATGATGACCGTTTTTCAAAATGTCATATTAAACCATTTTAAAGCCACTACTGATACAACAGCAAGGAAACAACTACTCACTCTACTCATGCACGTATTTTCAAAATCGTAAACCAACAGTAAGAAAGTACACGAGAATTTCTAACCCCGCTATCAAACAAGCTTTTCATCACTCTCAGTGTGTGGGTCTAGTGTATCACATCGCACCCTTAGTTAATATAAGGGCACAACACGAAATATTGAGGTTTTGAGTTTTTGTGTTAGATGGGCTCAATATCAACTGTTCTACCACTTGGCTTTCACAGAAAGAGAAAAAAGACAATATTAAAGTGAATTCTGTAATTGTGTCTTTTTCACACCACCCTCTCCGTGGTAGAACAGTAGATATTGAGTCCATCTAACACAAAAACTCAAAACCTCAATATTTAGTTGTGCCCATATATAACTAAGGGTGGGATATTGCTCAAAACAAAGCCTATATTATGCTTCTGATGCAGCTACAAGGACACTGCTACTTACCCTGCTCACGTATCTTCTAAGTTGTATCTACAGTGAAAGTACCTCCCTCATTCTTCATCTTAAGGTGGATCCACAGTTGTAGCTCGAATTCAAATTTTCTTACGTTTTTTGCAATTTGCAGGTCAGTGTCAGGTTGTATCTTGATCAGAATATGATTCGCGGCTATAACATATGTATTTATAGAATTATAATCATTAGCATCATTAATACATTTATCTATAGAAGATAAATTTGTTCCATAACAGATTTGTTCTTATGGAACTAATCTTTCGACACCAATTTCGCGGACTACAACTGCGGATACACCTTAAGGGCCTATACTACCTCAGCATGATCCTCCGTTATGTCGAAAATACTGCAGCATTAATTTTAAAATAAATATATATTATGTTAAAGTTAAGGATTAATGTTAAGTACTATGTTAGACGAAAACACGATTCCATAAAATTTTCTCGATTGAAAAAAATCCAAAGTTATCTCAAAACCGAACAATAAACCACTGGTATTTAAAAAATACTTCAAATTAGATCATGAAACTTTGCATAATAACTGAACTAACTATAAAGCAGCGACTATGTTATTTTTTTCTTAAATTACCATTATTTTCGCCGTAAAAAGCGATTACCTAAATTACTGGCGCCTCGAAACCGCTAGCACCCCACTCCGTCTCGCTCTCACTCAGTCCGCGAGCAGTATTGTGCGAGCGAGGTAAAAAGTGAATTTGAGCTGAGGTAGTATGGGCTCTTAAGCCCGTCCACTTGATTTGTACTCCAACCATAATTCCGTTCCACGTGACACCCAGATGAATGCATGTTTTCGCGCAGTGGATATTCTGCTGCCATCTATTGCGATGTCACACTACGTTGCAAGAGTTGCTATAAACATCATGTAACCGAGGAATTTATTTCCTTTTCCAGATGGTAGATAAAAACATCCGAGCATCTGTTTGCTTGTTGTCATCTTGTCAGGTGTAAGTAATTACTACTTTGAGGGAATCGTGTGTGGAATCTTGTGAATTAGCAGTTTTAGTTTTTCGCAAATCATCGATGTTTACTTTTGTATTTAAGTTTTTATTGAGATTGATGTCGTATCGGTATTCGGAATTCTTTCTACACGTTTAAATGCTAATGAAGTGATGACTATCTTGATTTGAAAACTCATTACGATTATTTTCTTTTTTCTTCTGTGTGTTTATAGAACCTATCTATTTCGATACTTCTACTTATTCAGCTGCTAAGTTTTTTAGACCTTGTGTGTCTGATGTGGTAGAACGAAATGACCTAGTAGAGGCGAATATAATTAAATACTTACACGCTCTAATTCCTCGTTATTTATCAATCTTCTGTAGCAGCATAACATTAGTCTTCTGATAGGGATAAAATAAACTATGGAAGTTAAAAAATCGAGTCCAAACTCTCTCATATTTCCAGCCTAGTTTATGTTCTACACGTCGTAAATAAAAGAGAAATCAAATTGTTCCACCAAAGCCAAAACACCTTATTTTTTCTTCCTAACAACAGCATAGAATAGATGGCAACAGGACCAATGAATCACACTTTCAAAAATAAACCATCAGTTCTTGAGTCCCGCCTCAATCCCGGTATCGTATCCAAGGCTTTCCCGGGAAGTCCGTGCGTCATGCATGCATGGCTTCCATTGGTTCTAAGAATATATCCCGAGGTGTGAGTCATTGGGTTTTATGACCAAGTTATGGCCGCTAGCAGTTCAAGGCTCAATGCGGTTCATTTGTATTGTGAAATGGGATTTTGTTGTGAAATTGAAGAAATTGCGAGTCTAATGGTTGGGGTATTATAGTTTTTCTTGGGATTTAAAAGTATAGACAGAAAAGGCTGGAAGATTATTTTCTGGCTGGTTTTTATCAAGGTCTCCAACTGCCGATTGGAGATGTCTTGTAGTTGTGTTCAACTCCGACATAGCATGACATGAATCCAAATCCACTTTTATGGCAAGCATATTTGGCTTATTCAAAGAAGTTGTTTACCTACCTACAAGAACTTGTAAACGAGCCTTTCAAAAAGTACCTAGACAGAGACCCGACTGACTCTAAAAATAAACCCTTTATTATTTTGAACCACGGCATATGCCGTAAAATTTTTTTTTTTTAAAATCGGCCATAGACCTTGATCTAGTTACCTCACATTCATCTCACAAGAGCCATATTACTGTCACTGTTGAATGTGTGGCTACAAGAGATAAGGGGCTAATATTGGCTTAAATGTTAGCCCCTTATCGTGCGCCCTTGGCATTGTTGTCGTAAATTATTTTAATAGTTTTAATGCACGCTTCACAGTTTGTGGGACACTGGGAGATTCTTTATGGTGGAGCATTTTTATGAACTTATAAATTATGCTCTATTCAAGCATGTAGGTAAATGTAAACAGAGCAAAACAATGCGGCTTTGGACAATTTATTTGCACCATACGTACAGGAATTGATTAAATGATTCTATATTTCTATGTGACCCGGCAGAGAACCAAAGTTGTCGACATAGCTCACAAAATAAGCAAGCTGAAGTGGCAATGGGCCGGCCATATTAGCTGTAGATCCGATGACCTTCGGGGTAGACGTGTTCTTGTGTGGAGACAGCGAATCGGCAAACGTGAGGTAGGACGTCCGTAGGCTAGGTAGAGCGACGATCTTCGAAGGGTCGCTGGTAGCAGCTGGATGAGAGTTGCCGACAATCGAGCTGAATGGCTTTTAAGGTTGGAGACGCCCATGTCCAGCAGTGGACTGCTCTAGGCTAATGAAGACATTTCTGTGTTCGGAAAACTGCTATTTTAGAAGCATATGTAAGTACAGATACAAACAAATCGATGCTAGCTGAAATCTCGTATACTGTTAAATATATTTTTAGGCATTGCGTTAGTCGCTATAAAAATAACTGAGTACCGAATGACCGAATTGCGTCATTTAATATTGAATTGCGATCATTAAAGACTATATCGTGAATATATCGGATGTCAAGCTTTTACATTCCATGACTTGATAAATCTTGTTTAATTTAACAGGTTATTTGCCTACGCGTGAAAATGATTAACGGGTAATTATTTACCGTAAACCACGAGATGAATTATAGTGGAAGCAAATGGTTATGAAGTTTGTTTGTTTCTATGACAGTTTCACACGAAAACTGTTAATACAGTATTGTGATCATTATTGTATTGTTAAGATGGGCTAGATGTTGAAAAATGATTATAATAATTTTGATTTTCTCACCTGGGCAAGAGCTGTATCAACTTAAGGAAAAAATTGATTACTTATATCAACTTAATCAGCCTATTATATCGCTAATATTTCCATTACTGAACTGGGACTTAGGCCTCCTCTCCTTTATTGTTGAGAGAGTCGAAATGATATCCTGTGCTTAAGTCATATCGCTCCTTAAATACAAAAGCACCACAAGTCATAATAAGCAAATTATACAGGAGCGGCATTTGCAAAAATAATTTGGATTATTTTATGATTTTTGTATAAACTATGTGCATTACGTAGACTTTTTTTGTATCAAAAGATGCGTAATTAAATAGCCTACTTTTCAATAAAACAATCTTAACCATACCTCGAATGGACTCTGGAAAAAATGCAAAAAAGTTAGTTTTGTATATAGACTCTGACTTCAAGAACATTAAAATTTTAAAAATTAAACCACCATTTTTAGGAAAATTTGAGTTTTATTTTCAGTTGTCAACCGCACAAAACGTAAATTTAAGAAAAAAAATGGCACATACTAACTTACTACATAGTAAACTTGCTAAGGGAAAACAAATAGTTAAATCTTATCATGAGATCATCAATTAAGTCTAAGTGATTAAATAAACAATAACTAAAAAATAACTATACTTTAATCATTATTTTTTTAAGCTATAATCACCACTTATATTTTAAGTAAAAAGACGTAGATAGGTTACCTACCGTACATTCGTTCTTCAAAAACGGCACAATGTCACGCTATTAGATGACACGTGTAACTAGGACAGCATGTCGTAATTATCGGGAGCGAAAAAGAGACAAGACGAAGAAAATGTGGCTAATTAGCCAAATTTTGACGTGCCTCTTGCGAAGCGTGTATAACCTATAGACCTCTTTTTTTACTTATAATATCATTGATAATCACGATCAAATCAGACTTTTTAAACAGAATAACACTTACTATTTTGTATTGTTTTACCATACCTAAAACGAAACTAGACTAATTTATACGTTACAGGACTTAAACCTATGTTTTGTAATGTGCCGGGTAGACACGCCCTACATAAACACAATAAACATTGAGTATCTTCTCTTAAAAGCTGTATTAGCTTACTTACCACAGGTGTGTGGAATGCAGTTCAATAATGAAAAATACCTAATATTAAGCTGTCTAAACTATAATGAATCGTATCTAAATAGTGTCTCGCAGTTAAATAAAACCTTGTTTCGCCACTGAGTTACGATAAGATCATTACTCCTTTTTTACAATTTAAATGAAATTAAAGCTAAGTTAAGTTAAAGCTAAGTTAATCAACTTGGTCCATAACATTACGTTTCAGAAACAAAGGTAACTTTATCTTGAAATAGTATTAACAGTTATGGTTTTATAAAATAAGGCACTTAAGGAGTGAGACACCTTCAAAATTAACTATTTCCATGATCTACACTAATCACAACCGTATAAAGCACATAAAAGTGGTGTATATAGAGTTCTTACAAAAATATTTTTATAAAACGTTTACTTAAAACTACATGGAGGGTAATGCTCGTAAAAGTATTTAAAAAAAACTTAAACTAAAACATTAAAAATCAGTTCCCAACAGTAACGTATGTACTAATTTAGAGATTGGCATTAAAAGATTCATAAAATCTTGGCACGACGTTTTTTTTTTATTAGCTTTAGAATGCCTTGCTTCTTTGCTTCTGGAACTGTAAGCTTTTCAGTGTAAAGTTGGTTTAGAGGCAAATTATTATCAGGTACTGTCTTCGACTTGGTGCGGCGTTTTCACAACGTAGATACCGACCTGAAGTCTTCCTCTTCGTAGGATGTTTTAAAGAAAAATATGCCATTGCTTACTTTATCCGCCTTCAGAATCTTTATATCGGTCCATTTGAATTTATTGCCATCGTCATCTATATTGTAGTTTCCTGTACACAGAGGTTTGAGGTCAAAAAAATTCTTATGTGTCAGTTCTTCAACAGTATAAGGCTTTCCAGTTTTCTTTGCTGTTTTAATTAGAGTGATATATTGGTCTGGAACGTAAATTGGAGATGATTTTAATGCTCTCGTAATGTAAAGTTGGATTTTATTAAGAACTTATGTGTAATACTATTAATGTTCGGTAATTCTTGAGTCGCATATTGGTACATTGCCAGCATGAATTTGTTTTTTTTGCTGGCCACAGCAATTATCGCTATAGAAAGTGACATCACAAGGTTCCGTGGCATTATCATTCAATTTTCTGAGATACATTAGAACACAGGAGCCAATTTGCCTATATTTTGGTTCTATCTTGGTCATATGATCGTGAATAAACAGTCGTTGGATTTCCAGATCACCGCACTCCCAGAACTTTTCAAAGATATGTTTTCGTTCTTCAAACGTAAACTCTGTTAAACATTTTAATTTACATTTACCGAAAGACAGGACCCATTTTTTTGGCATCATAAACTTTCTTTAGTCTTTGACATAGAAGTATAGGACATACCTTTGTTTTTCAATAGCTTGCTCTGATTTCGTTTCCATAAGAGGGGTTCTGATTTTCTTTTACGACATCTACTGCGCGATTCAACGTCAACACTAGGAGACTGCTCGCCGACGCTAGATGGGTGCTCATCAACGCTAGGTGGCTGATCATCAAGTCTGGCAGATGGTGAATTAATATTAAATAACTCCTGGTTATCCACGGTTGATTGTGGAAAGTCTTGAATGTCAGGTAACTGTGCTTGTGGTTGTTGCTCTTCATCGGAATCTGACTGGGCTTTGCAGTTTTCAGAAAATGGATCTTCATACGTAGGATCTTTGACACTATTATCGGATGAGAAATCTTTGAGGTTATTTGTAGAACTGGAGCTACTTGAATAACTAGAACTAGAACTGCTGGAAGAGCTAGAAGATTCATCAGAGGAAGAGTCACTGTCTGAGTCTGTTTCTTGGATGACTAAAGATGGTTTATTGAATATTCTGTGTTTTGGAAGCGTTGCTTGAATGTCTTCGTTTTCTTCACCGGAGTTCAGAATATCTAAAGAAAACTGACTCTCCGGTAGAGAGTTAACGTCATCAGCATCATAGTCATGATAAATACTATTGGTAGTCTGAATGTCACTTGAATCCATTTCACTAGGTCGTATTGTTGACGGAGATTGCTGTCCATCTCGAGGGGCATTTATAGGTGGTACCATGTTCAAAATACGGTGCGCTCTTGTTGTCATTCTGAAAAAAAAATAAGTACCTACCTGTACGAACCAATTTACTTTCTCGTAAATAGGCGTTATAATGTATCTATGTGGGTAAGTAAAACTTAATTGGTTTTAATAGCTCTTCTAAATTAATTTGTTTAACCCATAAGATTACTCCAAAAACTACAAAAACTTTCAGACAAAACAACATTAAAACTAAAAATTGCTTTTTAATGTAAAATAAAATCTATTTAGAGATCACTTTCAAATACAAAGACACCATATTTCGAAATATGTTACTTTAGCATAAAGAAATAAGAAAATAATTCTAATTATTTTTTGCAAAACTAACTTAATTCAAAATATGGTAGTATTGCAAACAAAAATAAGAGAAAATATCAGATTAATAAATGCAAAACTAACCTATTTCGAAATATGGTACTTTAGCATAAATAAATAAGAAAATAATTCTAATTATTTTTTGCAAAACTAACATAATTCAAAATATGGTAGTATTGCATACAAAAATAAGAGAAAATATTAAATTTATAAATGCAAAACCAACCTATTTCGAAATATTGTACTATTGCACATAAAAATTATAAGATACTTACGTGAATGTGATCTGCAATACGAATATATTTTAGAATGTGGCACTTTTTAATATATAATTTCACCTGTTTTATAGCAGTTTTTTGGAATGTGGTAGTTTTTCACAAAAAATGCGTGTGCTCGTGCCAAATGACTGTTGACAACTGACAATATGGTACTTTTGCGCGGAACTCGGTTACAGAAACGGTACAAAACAAAACTAACGTGTGTGCGTGTACGGGTGTTTTTGATCACAAAACGACGGCTGTTTTAGCGAAACATTAAAGTTTCATCGTTTAAGATGCATTTTATGCAAAAAAATCATTTTTGATATTTTTTGCAATGTGTGACTTTTGTATTTAAGGAACGATATCATTTCAACCAAGGGGTATCGTGTTACCCAGTCACTAGGTTATGGAGGCCAGATAGGCAGTCACTCTATGTAAAAACCGTAGTTGGGATGAAGTTATCCCAAAAACAAACTTAACATTGTAGTTAAAAATATGTTCTCCCATACATCGATATACTTCACGGTCAATTCTCCAACTGCAAATGTAAGTTAATATTTTCGGATATTTTCCTTTACATGTGCTGTGAGACCTTGCTTCCTTCTAAATTTCATGATTCTTGGTCAACGGGAAAGTACCTTGCAGATTTGATTTATTTGCGAGCATCAAAATATGTCGCATATATGGCCGTATTATTATATCGTGTTGACTTAGAAGTTTGTTTTATTTTTATTTTCAAGGGACCAAAGACCCACCAATATGTACACACGGCTACACATCAAGCTATATATTTCCAGTTTTCGCTGACCTTGCATTGCACGGAAATCCTAAATAATGCGAGATTAGCTTATACTGGAAATGTATAGCTTGGATGTGTAGCCGTGTGAGTACATATATTGATTTCAACTTGTTTGATTGCGTTCCTGAGAAAAAGGGTCTTGACAGACTGACGGACGGACAACGAAGTGATCCTATAAGGAATCTTTTTTTTCGTTTTGAGGTACGGAACATTTTAAAAGAGTCTTAACGTTGGAGTTTCTCGCCCATTCTTCTCCATACGAAAACTACCTTTTGAAAGGGGCGACTAGAATCAATTCTATTTTTTGTAAATTTTGACGTTCAAAAGTGCCTTTTATGTGTCTAATTGAAATAAATTATTTGAATTTGACTTTGAACCCTAAAAATTGTGGTAGGTAAGTATTCAACTGCATCGAAGTAAGCCTGGAAAACTCTTGGCACATGATGATGTTTCGGTGAAAAACTAAGCCAGTCAGCATAATAAGTGGGTAACATCTTGAACAAGAATAAAACCGCTCTTTTAAAAATGGCATTTACATTATATTTACTGTTATTGACATGTGGGTGGAATATTTTCGAAAATAACACCACCATGTGTATACAAAGCTGCAAATAACATCAAGACCACGTAACGTTCCTAACAAACCTCTGTGGTTTTCTGGAACGTATATTTTGTCAATTGTAATGTTAATAAGTTTCTTGATAATATCAATAAAAAAAAAAAAAAAACGATAACCTCCGACATTTAACCGATAAAATATATAAATAAAACGACGCCATTTTCTAAATATTGCTAAATTCGTCAAGGCCCGTAAAAGGACACGGCGTGTTTTATTCATGGCACACAAATATATCCCGACCCTGGTGTGAACTCTGAACTTTACGTTTATGAGTTTTCAATAAATGAGGAGGGAAGATTAAAGAGGAATTTTGAATGAGAAGTTTTGATTAAGGTGATGTGTTTCAATTAATTCAAGTACGTAGATAGAATACTCTTTATTATGTTGGTACACAATAAATATTACAGATATAAATTATTTTAAAAAAATATACAAAAGAAAATGTAATGTATAAGGTAGGGTTACAAAAAAATGGATAGGGATGGGGAGGGGGATGGGGTGAAGTATATAAATGTAGGTAATTTTTTTTTGTATTGTTAAAGCTGTTTAAATCACAATTATTTTTATAAGTGCGTGGCCTCATATTTTAACTGACAAGTAAGATTATGCAGAAAAATGGTTTCATCATTTTTGATAAATAAATCTAATAAAATTGTTTATAACTTTGTTTTCCTGTGTTCGATTCCCGAGTCGGGCAAATCGTTATTGAGCTTTTACATCTGGAATTTCTCTGCCCTGAGTCTGGATTTGTGCCCGGTTAATAGCAATAGGCTCGCCCCCTATTACATGGATCATAAACATAACTGGCGAAATTTGGGTGTACTATAGGTACACCTCTGCTTAACCCTTTGGGGATAGCAGCCATGATGTTATGTTATGTTTTCAAGTGAAGTTTAAATAAGAAGTGACGAATTTGTGTTGAAAAATGTTATTTCATTGGCCTTTATGTTGTAAAATCTCATTTTGTTTGAAGTTAGCGATAAAAGGGACATCTTAAAGAACTTAATATCTTTAAACCAGGGAGATTTATGTATTCCAAGAAACGTGGAGTTCTTATGATTTACTTGTGTGAACCGTACTGGTTCAATACTCAGAAGTAAGGACTTGGAATATAAAAAAACACTCTTTAGAGGTTGAAAATCACCTTTATTACTAAAGTTACTATGTAGTGTACAATGCCAGTGACTAGCACAGATGTCCCGATACGAATGCCCAAGAGTGCCGAGTATACCACTCAAAATGTCTGCACACTTCCCACCATTTTACTCGCTTATGATTGGTCGAGAACTGTCAAAGTCTCGACCAATCACATAAAGTCAATACAACTACATTTAATCTTACGAGTTCATAGATATTATTATAAATAGTCAACAAACATATACAATTATGGGCATAATTTATAACACTTGATTTCAAGGTATTTTCCTATTGAGGACTAATAATAGATTTAGGTAAATATCAAAGATGTAAGTACTACATAAAATTATAGGTAAGCATGTTTGACAGCTATTAAGATCCAATGACTTTATTTATATGGCAAGTAATTGGTATTTTAATCGACACTAGAGACTAAAAGATCTCTGTTTCAATGAGCAGAAGTCTATATTTAGTTGAATGATTTATTTCAATTGGATACTTACTTATGCCATAGAGGACACAACTGCTGGTCTAGACTAGATTAATAAGCCTAATTAGATACGAATAACAAAAGTTGTAAGCACAAGAATCAATTATAGTCTCAAAAATTTCTTTAAAATTCAAATCACTATGCAATACGATTGCAGATCTATATTGCGTTCGCGATTTAGTTTCCAAAAATGTAAACAAATATGTGAGTTTGGAAAGACTAAGTACCACATAAAAAGTTCTCTTTGCGGTACAGCTTCAAAAAATTTTTGTACTAGTAGACTTCGAAATCAACTTAATTTACACTAGTATAAAGGTGATATTCGTTTAAGGTGGAACCTTCGACCATGCCCGCGAAATTCAAATTTTCTTATGTTTTTTCATTTTGTAGGTCAGTCTCAGATCTCATGTTAATGATTGATTGATTGGCGGTCATAAAAGATGGCCTCCCTCCATTTCTTCCACATCTCACGGTTACCTAAATAACATATCAAATTATTTGCTGCTAAGAATGTCAATTTCTTGAATTTATGACATTATACACCATCACTGAGAATTGTATTTACGATTTTAATTATTAACATTCTGTAAATATATATTTATTATTTTTACGACCGCAAATCAATCAATCATTAACATGAGATCTGAGACTGACCTAAAAATACAAAAAACGTAAGAAAATTTGAATTTCGCGGGCTGGGTCGGCGCTTTCACCTTAAATGGAAATAACATCAAATGGAAACATAACATAGACTACCCGAAATCAATGAATTCCTCGTCTGTTGCCGCGAGACTGTAGATCTACTTTTGTACTTATTCAGACCTTAATAGGATTATCCACACACAAACTATTGTTAAACATTTTAAAAGAGTAACGGTGGAGTTCCTTGCCCATTCTTCTCCATACGAAAACTACCTTTTGGAAGGTGCGACTAGAATCTATATTATTTTGTACATTTTGACGTTCAAAAATGCCATACATGGGCCTATTT
Organism: Omphaloscelis lunosa; assembly: GCA_916610215.1. Classification (NCBI taxonomy): domain Eukaryota; kingdom Metazoa; phylum Arthropoda; class Insecta; order Lepidoptera; family Noctuidae; genus Omphaloscelis; species Omphaloscelis lunosa. Next base: position 22,161,991 of record OU744248.1, on the reverse strand, counting down.
GAAATAAATGATTTGACTTTGACTTTGACATAGTCCTACTTATATTATATGTAATATATATATATATTTATATATAAACTATTAATGTGAAACTTTGTGAGGATGGATGTTTGTTACTCTTTAACGCAAAAACTACTGAACGCATTTGGATGAAATTTGGCGCACAGATAGTTTATAGCCTGGATTAAAACATACAATACTTTTATCCCGATATTTCCACGGGATCGAGACTTATGCGGGTGAAACCGCGGGGCGCAGCTAATAACAAATACATAATTAACCTCAACAGCACAGTTCAAATTAAAATAATTGGTTTTGATATGAATATTTATAAATTAAATTGCACCCAATATAATTAGCTGATTTATGAGCCGTAGTTCAATTCTCATTAAGTTAAATACCTACATAATAATCTAGCCGCTAGGTCTTAAAACTAGATAGAAATTAAAAGTACTTGTGGAACTGCAAAGCAGTTTGTTGGCAGACGTTACTCGGTCCTTATAAAACGGCAAGCCACAATATGGATTTGTGTATCAATGCTTTATTGGAATTGTGATACGAATTTGTATGCAAAATACATTCAAGTTTCACTCCTTTGAAACTTGTATTTGGAGTGAAAGTATTTGTTTTTATTAAATGTGAACTGTGTTAACACGTGAATGGTGGACAATATGGAAATTATTAAGAATTCACTTTTATGATGAAATTCCATTAAAATTGGAGACCTCGTCATTCCTTCTGATCTTAAATACTTTCTTGTGTTATGTCATGAACTCATGATGCTTTTAAAGTTTTAATTCATATAAGAGACGTGAAAAAAATCTCAACCCAGTCTTTGAGTGACTTTTCATTGGTTTCCATATCAATAAACTGATAAATTTTTAAAAGGGTGTCCTTTTTATCTCGGGACACTACGTACAAACTTTTTACAACTATAAATAAATAATACCTATACCTATACTTTTGATTCTGAACGAAAACATCTCTTGGGATTTTTCCGAATCCAGCACCAGAATACCCGCGAAATTTCGCGGATTTACTTCTTTTTTTTCTTTTTTATAGGTACATATTCTTTATGGGCACCTCTTTAGGTCATGAGCTATCCGAATATCAAAAAATATTTGACCTAGGTCTTAAGGGGGAGGCGTGAAAATTGATTAGCTGTTTCAAAGTATATCAAGTAGATAGCATAAAATCACAACATATATTATTTATACCTTACCTATTATGCAGTTACGGGCGTGTACTCACAATCACAATTTATCCGCTCTGATTGGTATGAAAATTCAGAGTAATTGCAATCCTGCCATATGGGTCGGACCTCGAATGAAACTGTTTGTTCACAATCAGAACCGAGATAAAGTTTTACTGTACGTTACGGGCAAAGTATGAAGCCTGAGGTTATTTCCAAGTTGGTCGGAAAGTCTGTGCATTGAACATGACGATAATGAAACTGACATGGAATTTTGGAGCTTCCTCTCTCATTTTGGTTCGAGCTAAGGCTATTAGCTTAGATGAATCTATGCTATATAAAGATCCGATCGATCTGACCTAGGCCCTATACCACAAAACCTTACAATTTACAAGTTACAAATATTTAAACTCTAACCCACACAATTGTACCAGAAAACCTTACAAATATGTATACTGCAGCGATAAGTCTACAATGTATACATAACCCTCATGCTTTATGTTACGCTATTAATAAAAATGCGAAAGAATTGTAAATTGTAACTCATATATATTTGTAATTTCTGTGTTACGCAATTTTTCTACAATTTTGTAGAATTGTACACAAGTTTTGTGGTATAGGGCCCAGCACCCTAATTGCGTAATAAACAATCAATCACAATCTGAATCATTTTGAAACAGATTAATAATCCATTGCGTAATAAGTTCCTAAATAAAAAAAATTTGCTCTACAACGTAAATAACGCAATGAATGTTGTTGAACTGTCAAAATTAAACAGATTAGTCTTAATCATTTACAAAAATGTGCTACGCAATTATATAGCTGGTCTTCCAAACCTGTATTAATCGCAATGAGTTTCTACTCTTAAATTGCTTGAGTAATTGGCAGGGTTGCAAGTATAGTTTTCTTTTGCAGCAGGAATATCTAAGAATACTTGCAACATCTCATTTCAATTTGGCATCCATGAGCCATACCTGTATGGCTTGTCATTATTTGTTAGCAAGTTCTTTCAAAAGGCACTAATCCTTGGTTTTCACTCAGAGCACTCCATCACTACGATAACATGCGTGGGCATATAATCAGCTGGCATAAATTATGTTTACCTTTTATTCTCTAACCACAAACAAAGTGCCATCAACGAACCCACACATATTTCAACACAACCACCCGGTATAACCTGACACATTAAAGCGGCGCTGGTTTCAAAGACCACTATCAAAAATACACTACATTGAAACTATACTGCGTTCGCGATTGAGTTTCCGAACATGTATACAAATTATGTGCTTTTGGAAAAACAACTTCAATACCAACACATAAAGTTCAGTTTACGCTAAAGCTTCAAACATTTTTATTAATTTTTCAATAGTCATTCTGAAATCAACTTAATTTACACACACTAGCATAAAGACGATATTCTGGAACTAACTTGAATTGGAAACAAGGATTTCGATGGACTAGTTTCCAATTTCGCCGCAGCTCTAGTGACACTGGCTGCACACAATGACAGTAAATCCCTATTCAAACGAATCGAGTCGCATGCGTTTCGTAACTGACGAATTAAATCGCTGACACTCATGATTCGGTTACTCCGAATTCAGTTCTGACTACTATGGAAGGGATTTTAGACCTTAAGCTGACTAGGTAAGGTTAGGTATCGAGTGCTGTGGAAATAAGGTCAGATTTGCATTAAATTTTGACGACAATTGAGTTATGCTGGCTGGGTGTGAACTGTGATTGTTTATAGACTAATAAACTCTATTGAATTAAAGCGTCGAATTTAATGGAAAGTTGTCAAACAAATAGTGTTTTGTTGACACTGAGTTAGTAGTCGTTATTTAATTCTAACGGGTTCCACTTGGGTACCTACCTCACCTATGCATATGTTCATTTATAATAAAAGAATTTAACAATGAAGTGTAGCTTGAGTCTGTCGTAGTTTTCAAGTTTTGTGTGAGAGCAAACGGTTTTTTTTTAAACCTGAGTTTGAATAACTGAAGATCCAGACGAAGATGACCCAAATGGCAAAGGTCTAAAACAAATTACCGGACACCATGTTCGAGGAGCTGTTAATCACCAATAGAGACATCATACCAATAACTATCCAACTGTAGATACTAGAAACAGTCGTAATGTGGCATTAAGCGATTCTGATGCACTTACTTATCTTGGAATTTACTTCATTCAGTACGAGAAAAAAGCGTGACGATCAATGGGTAAGCGCAATGCAGCAACTTTGATAAGAAATGATGTAATAGTTAGGTATAGGTAGTCTAGTTATAATATTAGAAACAACTGGATTTTAATGCAACAATATTTTGAAGGTCTTTTGCCACACCGGCAAAGATTTATTCTACAAAAGATCAAGTTTATTTTTAAGACAAACATTTCCAGAGTTAACTCACATAATATACAGGCAAAAATCAAGAAGACCTCGGCTTCATAGTCTGGAATTGTTCTTTTTGAGCTCGTTCCTCCTGTAAAAGCGTATGCTACCTACGTATAATATATCGCTATTAAAAAAACTGGCACTCCGGGAGTGCCGACAGAAGTGAAAACTTGAACAAGATCGCCTTGGTAGAAGAAAAATACTTGTATAGAACATTAGTCCGTAACCTTATCTAAATAAAGAGCACAATTGCGTTTACAAAAAGAAATATTTCCGACACCTTAAAGTAAAAAAACTTGCATAGATCATTGATCTGTAACTTAATATAAATAAAGAGCATAATCGCGTTTACAAAACTTAAAGTAAAAATACGCGCATAGAACATTGATCCGTAACCTTATACAAATAAAGAGCACAATCACGTTTACAAGAATGTCACAGTATCGCGAAATCAATGGTTTAGTCCCATTTCAAAAATGCTCAACGCGCCTAAAGAAGTTTTCACTTCAAAAAACAATGATGGCCCGAAAATATCATCAAAATTGCGGGAAATACTTGGTTGTGGGACGCTTGGTACCGAAAAGCCTGGCAGAAAGGAAAGGAGGCATATGAGAGGCAGTGGAAGATTCCAGAATGATGAGACAAAAACAGAAAGAGAAGCTTTGTTATTGGCTACAGCATTACACATTTTAATTTTTTTTTTTGCCACATATCCAAAAAGATTACTTGAATCTATCGCAACGCGTAAAGTGCGTCTTTAACAATAGTGTTGTAAAACCGTCTGAACCGCGGATGCAATAGTGTGGGCCCCTTTACGGTACGCCAGGCAGATGCCGAGATAATCAACAATAGATTGCAACTATTTTATATACTCTTTAGTTGGACGTTGCTCAAGTTTGGAGCCTAACGATGCGAGTTTTTAAATAGGGTTGGACGAATTCATCGTATGAAATCGTAATCAGTTACTGATGGACGCGAGTTTCATTATAAAACCTTCAGCATTGAACTATAGCCTGCACCTAAGTGAGAGAATATAACAAAAACTGGGATAAAATAGTCGTCAACAGGACAAGGATGGAAGAGTACAGACTATAAATTAAGAAAACCCATGCAGCAGTAACAATAATAATACCAGCCTATGTCCCACTGCAGGGACTCTTCTCGTACAGAGAAGGCACAAGCATTGATCACCATGCTTGCTCAAGACAGGTTGAGGCATCTTATTATACCTACCTATATACAAGATAAGATCCCGATAGTATAATAGTGCTCTTTTGTATTGAAGGGATGAGCTCACCTTCAAATGGCAGCGCCGAAAGGGCAGTGACTACCGATGCAATGTAAATACATTCAAGACATTCGTGATTGATGACAGATATTTCTGTCATTAAGGTTCCACTAGTCGACGGCTCAAACTCGTTGGTGGCGTGACTAATATGCATGCTATTTAGTAAAGTTATTTATTTATTTGGTGAAATAGACGATGATTTATAACGCAAACGAGCGCGTAAAATTTCTTTGCCATTTTATTCTACATAAGTTATTTATTTTCGCCAAAAGATAAGTTAAAATTAGTGTTGAAATATGGAAGTTTCGCCGCTCATAACTTCCAAACCAATACTTTTCCCAATTCTGTTTCCATACAGGGCTAGATAATGACATAATTGATATAATTTTTAGTTTTGAACGTACACCCTCAAACCGACGAGTAATCACCATACTACGTTTCCATGAAAGAATAACCGACTAGGGTACCCTTAGCATAGCATTTTGATGCTGATTCCGTAAGACACCGACTGAATGAATACAATAGGTTGACCTATTGTATTATTTCTTTGAAGATTAGATTTTTTTTGTAGTCTTGGTTTTTCAGTTCAAATGAGTAAATTCGAATTTTTTCTTGATTAAAATCATGAAAACAATTGAATTTACTCTTGTCTTCAGGCTTCAAATAAAAAAAATCTTTCAAATTGAAATAAAAAGTACCAGACACCTTGAATCTATATGAAACTGAAAAGCGAAGACACAAAATCAATTTCTGTTACGTAATCTGGAATCCTTTGAATTCCGTTTGAAACTGCTTCTTTGTTTTGAATAACCAACACGCCTAGCATCGTTACCGTAGAAATAAGAATCGAAAGACAAACTAAAAGGTTGTAGAAAGATTTCTGCAACGCGAAGAAAATTAAATAAAAACTTTTGCTTCGTAGAGTAGATATAGAAAATTGATCATGCTATGTGTGATGTGGTGCTACCAAAAACCATTCATTAGTATTTCCTCCTTTCTCTTAACAATAAGCATTCACAGTAGGTATGCAGTTCAAATACACCAACCCAACCATCCTACTTTTCAACCATGACATAACTCACTTATCAAAAGATACTCGATCGGTCAATTTCACGCGAGCAATTACCAATTCTGTAGACAATGCGTCGTAAAGAAGCGCTTGTGCAAGCGTCGCTATCTGTTGCAATTGCTAGATTTATTGATAGTGCTGGGTGACGTCACGGCTGATGAGTTCGTGTGGTGAGCGTTGGGGTCATTGGGGTGGTATTGTTACCATCTGTCGCGATCCTTCGGAACTTAGTCCGCTCTTGTTATTTGTTCGAACTTCGCGACTTATTGAGGATTAATTTTTGTCAGGACTTTTCAAATTAGCTATGTGATTTGAGATGGAACAATAGGGTTTGGTTTATAAATTTGTGTTGCGTTTGGTATATCGTGGCGCTGAGCTGAAACTTCTCGATGATGTTGCAACACCAGGAACACCAGGAACTGGATGCGTTATCGATATTATACGTGCAGTCGAGGGCATTTCAGGTTTAATAACATTATCAGGATTAGAAATAAGGCCTTTATTTATTATTTACTTTTAAAACTGTTTAGCCTCTGTTTGCTCTTGCTGGTCTTATTTAATTACTACTTAGAAATCTTTACTAAACACCAATTACAAGTTAACTAAACAATGAAAGGCTGAACTTAACACCAATAATTACAAGTTTACTACTTTATATATTGAAAGGCTAACTTCGACAAAAACATGGCTGTAACTGGCTGAAAACCTTAGTCTAAAACCTGCCTAATCTTCTGATCTATTGACGTAAATTCTCAAATAAATTCGTATTGAATTTGAAGTGTTACAACGTGGGCTAGCCTATAACGTATTACGTACGTAAAATAATTTGCAATAAATATCTGGTACGGTCCACTTAAGATCCGTTTCACTGAGGAGTGAGGATACTGCAATGTTGTGGTGCAACGATCTCTCCCTATGACAGGGCTGCCAAAAGGGAGTATTGGAGTTTAAGAAAATCCTATATTAATACTTCAGAAAGCACGTTAAGCTGTTGGTCCCGGATGTCATTCGTAGATCTCTGACGGTCGTTAGGGGTCGTCAAATCCGTCAAACCCGAAAGTCTGACAAGCAGTCTTATCTTCTTACCTTAAATACTGGTATTCAGCTGCATCTGGTTAGACTGGAAACCAACCCCAACATATTTGGAAAAAGGCTAGGCAGATGATGGCCTTTTTTTGTGCTCCGTCAGAAAATTTGCTGTTTTTACTACAAAAATGATTGATGTAGGATTCTTAACTGCAAGCCATAAGAGGTCGTAGATCATGCAGTTAATCGTAACATTTGGTAATGCCCATTTGATTCTAAGAGACCAAAATAAAGATAATTTTTATCTGTAAACGAAGAGCAAGGATGAAAAACAATCAATTCTGGAGAAATTAGAACCACATCATGAAATTTTTTGTGAAACTCATTCCAAAAAGACTTGCTTTGGCTTTAATTACTGCCTTTCTTTATTCACGAAGATAAACAGTTGGTGAATCAGTTCGTCAAAAAGGATTTCACAATTTTCTGATAAATCACCAACCCTATTCCACTAGTGACGTGAACTCTAATTAAGGTGAGTGTATTCGCCCGACAATGTACTTGTTACGTCACAGCCGTTTCATCTAGAGAAGATATTTATTATATTATTATAAAACGAATGCACTTTACGCGTATAAACGTTTATTTGTGCAACACATTGAGTGGAGAGTGCAATGGGATGATATAACCTGAGGACTGTTGCGTAAGCTTCAACCGCGTATCTGTTTGCTGTTTGACTATATGAATGAAATAAATTGATTCAGTTCAGCTTCCTCTATGATGAGACTAAAATAAAATAATCAGTATTAGAAATATATTGGAGGATTTTGCTGAAATGTTTTGACCACGATCAATGACACTGTCAAATGTAACAGTAAGTAACTAACTCAACCAGTAGATTGCTGATGTAAGTACCAGTGATCCAGCTTAATATGTACTCTTTGGAACTGCCCATGCAATAGTGGCTGAGCTTATTTTATATTATCAGGAACTGCGACATTTCGGGGTTTAATCTTATTAGTTAAATACAAACATTTTTTAATTTCCATACATAATGAAACAGCGACCCGTACAAAACCTTTAGAAAACCTCAAGGTTGTAGTTACATTACAACTAAAGCAAGAACCTAATGCGTCACCAAATCAACTTAACGTTTACGAGTGCGAAAATTACAAGAACGCGGCAAACTACCGCGTATCGGCATTGGAACATAAAAACGTCGTATATACAAGCTAACGATCTGCTATAAAAGTGTTGATTGCGGTGACAGTACAAGGAGTAACGGGTTATCGTGCCATATTTATGAGAAAATCTGATACATGTTTTACAATGTATGTACCTATTTACGATTGATATTATAAGCACTTGCAGATATTTTTTTCTGTCATGTATTTTTTCTTTTGTGCTTTTTATCATCTTTGCTATCTTCCCCTGACCTTTCTCCAACTCATTTCGGGTCGGCATAGTACCTTCGTCTTTTTATTTATCCTCCACATTGATATCATCTGTTTACTGAGCGTTAACTTCCTACTTTGTAATATAATTTTTCACATGATCCATTTTCCTTTAGTGCATAGATATTGCATTATCCCCTAGTCCCGTAAATTTTCAATCAGAATAAATCTCCTTTTCCCCAATCTCAAAATCTCATTACTAAGCATTATGTATCTCAAACACAATAATGAACTACAAAAATTTAAGGGAAATGATCCTACCTAATAATGTCTCCATGACAACAGTTCCGCGTTGTAACTGGACGGTCTGTTCCGTGAGTTACGACGTTCTTATGTCACTCGCTACTATCATCAGTCACGGCATATATTACTTCGGGTTGTAAATCATTGATATCATTTACTACAGCTGTCTTTTTAGAGTGAACGTAATTGGTGTTTATTAGTAGTAATGTGAGTCAGGCATAGACATGTCATGTGTGATTCTTTGATTATAATGTGTTTAGCTTTCTTAGTGGTTGCGTTGGATTCAAAGACGCTTATCAAATAATTGCTGTGATTCTCGCATATATATCGTCGCCATATTTTTTCCATCCTACACGGTCAAAAGTCTTCTATATCTTGCTTCTTTCTTTTTCATGTGGTTAGTGATTGAAATGGTGTCAGAGTTTTAAAGCCGCCCATAGGCCTCTGACTTGGCTTAACGTAACGTCGAGAAATATCTCTGGCATGCCGGTTTCCTCACGATGTTTTCCTTCACCGTTTTTGAAGCAAGTGATAATTATACAATACGCACATGAATCCGTAAAGTCAAGACGTGCGTGTCTTGGGTTTGAACTTGAGATCTATGACTTGGCAGTCCGACTGTCACACCACTAAGCTATCAGTGCTCTGGTAAGTCTTGCTAAGAGGATTCTACTGTATGCCTAAATGGAACAAATATGAACCACTCTGAAATTGGTCTTCGGTGCAGCCTTTCCAAGTTAGAAAAATTACTTCAAACTCCACGTTTTTCTTATCCTTATCAATCGCCGCCAGATTTCTTATTTTATTTAGCAGTTACAGACATATAAACAAACAAACAAGAGGAAAGCGCTATGCTTGTGGCATTATGGACTATCCTATCCATGAATAACAGGCCCAAAATTAGCAGTCCCTATGTCCTTATGTCCTTCTATGTGAACTTTCTGCCTGTCTATATTAAAATTGGATAAAATAAATATGTTACAAGTACAATCTTCCATCTGAAACTCGTTTAAAATGTCATAGGAAATACACGTCACTTTTCTATTTCCTCTAGGAAATTTTAAAAGCACCAACCTGTTCTGATATTATAGTTGAGGGGTTTCTTAAACGCTTTTAAGAGAATTGAAAAACAAGGGACTTAAAGTTTTTAAAGGCTTTCAAAACGGTTACTTATTTAAAACGTAGACGTTTTTCTTTTATAATGTAAATAACTTAAGTTTTAGTAGAAGCACTTACTGTGCTTCTGTAAGCAAAGTGTCGTTCAGTGTGTTACTTTGTTTACATTTACCGGAAAAATACACATCATATTCTCGAATAGTTTTACAGAAGTATTTTTGTTTGCATAATACTCTATGATCTTTACGAGTCTCACATAATTTTTAAGCCCGATATTTGTATAAGAGACCATTTCCAAGTTCGATTCAGAATTAGCACTAAAAAACTTAATCGTTTACCTTACTACCTTCACTTCTAAATTACTCTTATATCTTTGCTTTACTTAATGCTTAGATACAACCTCATCCTTGTCTACATAGCTAAAAAACCAGAACAGGAATTATCCAACTTGAGCACTTCAATATTATGTAATTCTGAACTGTATTTACAGCTGTTCTGTTCCGAGAAAACTCAGAGATCAGTACCATTGTAATTTCATTGCATTGTTAAATCCTCCTTTGTTTTGAGCACGCTTTTCAATCTAATACAATTTGTTTACGAATAATAAGCTGATGTAACCGTGACACAGACCGTGGTACAGGCAGCATCAAAATCCGACTAACACTGTTACTTTTACAACAATGATTACAACAACTGATACAACAGTGATTCGATTAATTGTTTTTCAGCATTTGACGTTAATCTAAGAGTTTAAACTTTTTTATGTCAAGTCTTATTTTTATGAATAGTTTGTTCTAATGAACTGAATTGTTGTAGCTGACCGTTCAATTAGTGACGAATGTAATACGATGAAAATGTCCTTCGTTTGTACGATTTATTGCGTTTTTAACCTTGCTCTGTTGTGAAGGAAACATGTGATAAAAGTTGACTATTTTGGAATGAGTAATATTATGTGTTATGACATTTTTTTTTGTGTTTAATGATTTAGCTGACTGCTGTTATGTCTTTGACGTTTATTTTAAAGACCTTGCTTAAGTGCATGACGAAATTTTAATAGAAATAAAACTTTTGTTCTACAAACTACAGACAATTTTATTTGGTTCGTCCATGTTCTTACATCATAAATGGTCATAAACTAGGTATATTTTTACCTGTTTCTGTAACTAAGTTTTCTCTACTATTTCATTATCAGTACCTGCATATTTAAATTATTCATTATATTCTTCTTCATCATCATCATTGGGAGCATTATGCCACCCACTGCTGTTTATAGTCCTTCTCCCTTTTGTGCCATGCTTCCCTGGTCTGTACGAGTCTCATCCAGGTCCTATTCTTCTTAAACCATATTATTTAAATACCACCTGAGTTTATCACCTACATTGTCACCTACATTCTCAATAAGGGCTCCGTACGTGTTCGTAGTATCAATGTTCGACACGTGTTCTATTGTATGCAAAGCACGTCACAGACTGTATGCTAGCGTTGTTGTTGATTAGTTATTAATCATGTTAGAAGTAGATTAATTAATGTAAGGGTGCAATTTCATCATCTTGATACATATATAGCTTACATTAGACCGCCCATATTGTCACCCTATGCACAATTTCTCCATATAAATTATAGATATTAAATGCAGAAATTACATACTAAGGAGTATTTTATTCTGTACTTAGATCTTTATTATCTTCGTTTAATTTATGATGTATCTAAATATAGAAGTCATCCAATAACTATCTAACGTCATCATGCCCGCGAACTACTATCACGTTTGACATGACTATGACCAATTGATTCAAGGTTGCATCGATTGTTTGGATCAAGAGACTCCAGACTGTGGGGAGACTCGATCGGAACATTCAAGACAAATGATCTTCGAGATTGCCTAGCGTCTAGATTGTGTCTAGGGACTACGTCAAGCAAGGTATTATCTCGAAAATTGTGATAAACTAGGTGCTGTTTATTACTTTCTTAATGAGAACATTCCCAGCTGTGGGACGATATAGGTTGAACAAAATATTAAAACATGATAACTTGACGAAAAAGGTTCGTCAGTAAATTTCTCAGATAAACATTTTTTTTTATTTTCTCAACATCACGATCATGACAGCCGAAAGACGTCCATATACTGACATCGTCGCTGGGGAGGCCCCCAGCGACGCCATTACCACAATAAAAATGTATAAATAACTAGCTGCGCCCCGCGTTTTCCCCGCATAAGTCACGATCCCGAAGGAATAACGGGATAAAAACTAAACCATGTCCTAACCCAGGTCATGGTTTACCCATGTGCCGAATTTTATTCTAATCCGTTCAGCCTTTTTAGCGTGAAAGCGTAACAAAGTAACAAACAAACACAAACATACAAAAAATCTAATCTTTTCTCTAATATTATTAGTTCAGACTACTGTTGACTATCAATCACTGATCGTTTATCGTATCTTACTGTCTCTATGTCGTATCTATACTCTAATTTAAACAGTTTATTTGTTTAAGGGCTATCATAGGTTTATCGGGGCTTCCCCGGATTTCTTCTTCGATTAGAAGAATCCAAGGCACTAATCCCCCCTCCCCCTTACATAAAAATGTTGCGATTAACATCTGCCATAACCATAAATTCTTTCACGTCTTTTTTTTATTGTGTGGTTATTGACTAACCAGTACCTTAATTGCGTAACTTATTTTCGTAAACAATTATGCCTAATTTGTTTCATTTTGACAGTTCAAACAACATTCATTGCGATAATTACGTTGTTGAGCAGATTTTTTTTTTTTATTATGAAGCAATGGATTAGCAATCTGTTTCAAATCGAAACAGATTGTGATTGTGTTGTATAACGCAATTAGGGTACTGGTGTCAGAGTTTTAATACCACCCATAGGCATTAAGCTTGGCTTCACATGCCGTCAAGAAATATCGTTCCGGCATGCCGGTTTTTCCTCACTATGTTTTCCTTCACTGTTTTTGAAGCAAGTGATATTTATAGAATACGCACATCATGATTCCGAAAATTCAGAGGTGCGTGGCTTGGGTTCGAACTCGAGACCTGGCAGTCCGACGGTTACACCTCTACGCTATCACTGCTTTTGACGTTTAAACAAAGTCTCTTAACTGTAAGCAAAGAATTCTAGCCTATTGATGAGAGTATTTATATATTTAAATCAACAATTACTCCACGTTGATTTGAAACTCCCATCAATAGAATAGTCGATCTTTCTAAGTTTATTATGTACTCTAACACATAATGTACTTCAATTTATCTGCATTCACTTATGTATCTATGGATGCCAAGGTAGTCAGTAGGCGTACATCGCCTTCTAATCATTATGTATTGCGCTATAAAGTAATTTGATTACATAACGAAACTAATTGATGTACTTACATTAATATGTTTTTAATTGCAATATGATTAATGTTTGTTTTTATTTCTTTCCAGGTAAGAATCATGCAGTTACTTCGCAATATTGGAAGCTAATCATGGACTTCTGGTTCAAGTAGTATTTAAGAATAATCGGTCCTTAGTAGGTAGAATTTTTGGCAGTCGTGAATGAAAGGAAAACTGAACCCCAAAAGTCTGACAACCAGTCTAGCTAAGGGGTATCGTTACCCAGTAACTGGGTTGTAGAGGTCAGATAGGCAGTCGCTCCATGTAAAATACTGGTATTCAGCTGCATCCGGTTAGACTGGAAACCGATCCCAAAATAATTGGGAAAAGGCTAGGCAGATTGATTGATTGGAAGACGAAATTGGTGATGTTGAAGTTGGGTTTTTATGACGATATCCTTTAATTATAATTACTTACATCACCTACGGCTACATTAGGTGTATCATCATTTCATCATATTATGTCCTTTGACGAGAACCACACTGAGCCATTTACTAAAAGTTACTGACAAATCATCAACACTGTAGGTTTAATTTAATAATGTTGAATCGAAGCCATCACTCAACTGTTTGATTAAGTTTATCGATGACAGTTAATGGAAGTCTTAGTTAACAAGATGTCTGTCAGCTCTTCAATACTAAAATATAATAAGGATCAGCCTCTTTAAATGAGAGTTGCTGAAATTAATTAATGCTCGTTAACATTATCTTCTAAACTAATGTCATGAATTAGTGAAAATTTCAACACTGACAATATTGCTGTGTTGGATAATTCTAATTATCACGGATGAATGAATGAACGAACAAATGAATGAATGAATGAATGAATAAATATTTATTTGTTAAACACAGGTTACATTTGGTCTTCAGTAAAAATTCAGTTGACTCTCTATGATATCCAATTATCAGGCGATATGGGTCTCTGACGAAATTATTTCAGAAATATTTTGTTTTATTATTAGTGGTTGATGGTTCTTCATCAGCATCATTATCTTGCTTCACCTACTGCTAAGAGTACGCCTACTCCTTTTGTGCTTTGCTTCCCTGGTCTGTACGACTCTCTTCCAAACCCGCGGTTCTGTGGAGGCTATTCACACTAGCTGTTGATCTGCTAACACTTCTTCCATGTCTCCTGAGCTATCTCCATGACTTGTGATGTCTTTTCTCATACACCTGGGGTCCTAAGTCTAGTAATTTACAACCGTTGCAATGGTCCATTGTGAGTTGTTGTCTGCTCTTGTATGACAAAAATGTCATAACAACTCACAATGGCGAGACCATTGCAACGTTTGTAATTAGTGGACTTAACCCACTGCTCTAATGATTTTAAATCGCCACTTACGACATTTATGGTAGCGTTATTGACTTTTTATTACCTAGCAACTTAATTAAAAGACTTCCTTCCTCTTTCAAAGTGTCTATGCGATCTATGCAAATAGGTACGTAGGTACATACGCAAGCAAAAGTCATGCATGCCAAATTGTACAAGTATTGAAACACATAGTTAACAATATTCGCCTTGTGAGGCAATGTCCATGCATCATTAAGGTCAGAAGACCTATTAGAGACGGATAGACACTAAGTTTTTGTAGCATAATAAAATGCAACTTAAGAGCTTGTTTAGATGAGACGATTCACGCGCGGTTTTAGTTGAATTTTTAGGGTTCCGTACTTCAAAAGGGAAAAATGGAACCCTTATAGGATCACTTTGTTGTCCGTCTGTCTGTCAAGACCCTTTATCTCGGGAACGCGTGGAGTTATCGAGTTGAAATTAAAACCATATACTCAGGTCTACAGTCCCTTGAAGCTGTAAAAAATCAAACCTTTAAGGCTGACCCCACATTAGGCGTGCGCGATCCTCGGGCGTGTGAGAAGCGCGGGTGCCGGGCGCGCGCCGCGAGTGCGCTGCGTGAGCGTCGCGTTTTGCTGCCCTGCGGCGTGTGTGGAGAGTGCCCGCGTCGCTCACACGCCCGAGAAACGCGCACGCCTAATGTGGGGGAGGCCTAAGTTAACGTAAAAAAAAGTTACGGCCGTTTATGCCGCAAAAAACGTATATTTAGACATTCAAGGGAATCAAAATTTATAGAGTACTTTCCGTTGACCTAGAACTATGAAATTTGGCTATAAATATCGTCTTATACCACAAGTACAGGGAAAAGTTTGAAAAGTGTTAATTTGTAATTAAATCCTAAAAAAATATAGTCTTTATACTACGTACGGACTACGTAAAAAACAATAATAATATTACTTTAGTGGGAGAAAGAGATGGAGCTATACGTCCTGTAGAGCTTCATCTCTTCCCCACACTGAAAATTAAAATTAAAATAATACTGCTTTATGAGCTGGTGGTAGGCTGATCTTGTTCAGTTTCGTTGGAGAAATTTCACCGTATGTACTGCGTACTCGGCGATAGTTTCCGGTTTGTAATGATGAAGAGTGTACTGTACAACTTGCAAGTGTAACTCTTATATGCAAAAGCAAGCAAATTTTTTTTCGGCCTGTTTATTTTTATTTTTTTGTGGAATTTTGTGACATAACGTATTTTAGTCGCCTTCTTGTCTCGGTTTATGAAAGCGTACAAAAGAAGATGAACAAAGTTACATTTTATCGTGACTAAAAGTTCGTCTTTAACTTAGGTCGCTCAAAGCACTTAGGCCTACGTTAATACGTCGTGACAAAGCCGTTAAACGGGTGGCCGCGCGCTCATTCATTCGATCGTTCCTCATTTATTATTTATTACTTTAAGCATAATGTACAGCCGGTCTATTCTGTAAAAATCTTACTGTGAAAATGTAGTTGAAGTGAGCTCTCTTTCCACCATATACGCTAGGAATTGAAAATATTGGCCCTCATTTCAAGTTCACTTCACTTAAGTTTTCATCATAGCAGATATTTAGTACTGCAGACGCGGACTTGTTATCACGCGACAACGCGTGACCGTCTGAACTAAGACTTATATTTATTTTACCATCAAATATTATTTATTAAAGATTTAACAAATTTCTACATTTGATAGCCAATCATATTTTATAGTTGTCACGCAGATTGCATAGATGATGCATTTTTATGCCTCGCGAAATTAAATTATTTATTTTAAGTATTGTATTTTTTGACATTTCTATTTAAGTTATTTTGAAATTGTTGACTTGTTGTTCTTGCAAGGTTTAATGTTGTAATCTGTGGTGACACTGACATTATCTTAATTTATTTTCTAACGAATATTTAAGGCCAAGGAATATTTAGTGTAACTAATCAAGTTACACAAAAATATTGCATACTAGCTTCCACCAGCGACTTTACCCGCGTGATATCTTTATAAATTATAGCCTATGTTACTCAGTGATAATATAGCATTCTACTGGTGAATTTTTTTTTTAAATCGGTCCATTAGTTTTTGAGTTTATTCATTACAAACAAAAATCTTTTCTCGTGTACATATCGTGTGGTGTGAATCCAGGCTTAAGCAAATAAATACACCATCCATTTACTTATCATTTAGCTATACATTAAACACAGTAAATAGCATTTAAAAGTAACATTTAGTGAATGCCAAGGCTATCGGAAATGTCTTCCGTAGCTTAAATGTTTATTTATTACAGGAGGCGCCACATTTAGGTAGCCATCTAATTCATAATGATCAGTCGACAATTTTATTTGAACTAAAGTCCGCGCGCGACTGCTAGTCACCGCTTGAGATGGGTGAGCGGTGAGACGGGGGAGGTAGAGCCAAGCTTTACTCACGACGGCACGGTTGGCGCAGTGGTTAAGCGATTAACTGCGTGTCGCGGGTTCGATTCCCGCAGGGAACAAATATTTGTATGACCTACAAGTAGTTGTTCCGGGTCTGGCTGTTTGTGTATGTGAGTTTAAATGTTTGTAAACGCACCTACAATACAGGAGAAATTCTTAAGAGTGGGGCAACGTTTAAAAAAAACTGCCAATTTTGTCAATGGCGCACTCCCCCGTCTCACCGCTCACATACGGCGGTGACTAGCAGTCGCGCGCGGACTATACAATCATTATTTTTATCAAAAATAAAAGAACATTTTAATATCTTCTACCGTACTGCTTTCAGCAGGCCCGGCAACGTGATATTCTATCGGTGATGACGATGATGGAAAAGTCAAACATTTATTGGATTGACATAAGCTAAGTACCAAAAAGCCTTGTCAATCCTGATGAAAGTCTTTGTAGAAATACGAAACGCTTTCAAAGCTTACTAATTATTTTAAGTGTTTTTTTTTTCTGATAGTTGGCAAATGAGTTCTTCGTTCTTTAGCTCTTACTAGCTTCCCTTATCATGAAACTAAACATACATAAAACTTGTTGGTGCTGTTAGTTTATTTCAAACTTTAAATTAAAACTAACATATTCATATATTCTCTTGAGTTCCAACTTTTATTTCTCGAGGGATATAAAGTATAGACAACTTGTATTTTAACATCAAAACTTCGCAAGTTTTATACTTTTCACAGTTTTCGCACCCCTGTAGTGTTTGTTGCTTTCAAGATGACGTCCCCTAGAGAATGTATCTCCAACTTTGATCTTTACTTGTATTATATCCACACCTTCCATATTTTTAAAGATATCGTAGAAATCTTTCCATGAGACCTTAACACCAGCTAACGATCGTACTATACTTACATTAATGCTTCTATGTTTAATAGCTTAGGCTGGTTTTATGTTCATGCTAGCAACCTGCCCCGGTTTCATACAGGTGCTATTGAATTATGTGGCGGAACTGTGACCACAGAACGTATTTGATACATAAACCTTCCTCCGGATATTTTTTACACGATGACCACATCAAAATCCTCCAAGTAGTTTAAATATTCACACAAATAGGGTTAGTATTTAGAAATTTGAAAATTTCTGACAAAAACTTTTTTTGCAAATGTCAGGCCATTTGCAAAAGAAGGCTGGATATGAACTTTTTAATCTTATTTTTTCTGTAAAAATTTATCTTTTTTTAAGAAAATCCCCTTTAATCAATAAGACCGGACAAAGGTCGGACATAGTGCAGACGGGGGACCAAAAAGCCGGACATGCCCGGACAAATACGGGCGAATGGTAGCCCTACACACAAACATCTGTGTTATGCTATTTAAATATGAATCACAGGCAATAAACTTATTGCTACAAGCACCTGACATTGGATAAACATTTATGTTCTTATATAAATCTCTAAATCATTGGAAAACAAAAACCGTATCAAAATCCATCGAGTAGATTTGAAGTATGTACCGAATACACAGACCATCAACTACGTTACATGAATCACATACAACAGTACACACATTATTACAAGTACTTAGTACATTGTTTACATTGTTGTAGTTGTAAACAGATCTCGGATCTAGGCTAGCCGTGTTTACTGAGCTGATAAATGGGACCAATTTAACGCCCCAGTGGTTACACATCGAGTGGGTTAATGTGTTAGGTGCCAAAAGTCGGATTAGGTACCCATTTGGAGAGGATAGCATAATCGTATTAAGTAGAACAGATATGAAACGATTATAAGAATTAAAATACTGTCATCTGTATCCGGTTTACACGATACACAATAGTGTTACCCAGTAACTTTGTTGTGGAGAAGTGCTGAAGATGCTGCAATTTTGTGGTGTTTTTCCTATGCCGGCTGCCAAAGATGGGAAAGGATGTATTGGAGATTAAGAAAATCCTATAGTAATGCTGAACTTTATGCCTCAGAAAGCATGTTAAGCTATTAGGCCCGGCTGTCATTCGTAGATCTCTAGCAGTCGTTACGGGTTATCAGAAACCGGAAAGTCTGACAACCAGTCTCACAGAGGGGTATATTGTTACCCAGATAGGCAGTCGCTCCATGTAAAATACTGGTATTCAGATTCATTCGGTTCGACTGGAAGCCGATCTCCGTATTCAAAGTCAAAGTCAAATAATTTATTTCAAATAGGCCCATGTATGGCACTTTTGAACGTCTAAATTTACAAAATAATATAATTGATTCTAGTCGCCCCTTCCAGAAGGTAGTTTTCGTATGGAGAAGAATGGGCAAGAAACTCCACCGTTACTCTTTTAAAATGTTTTACAATTTGTATAAGTACGTACATTAGTTAAATAATTATATGTGAAGACGATGCACTTCGAATAAAATTACTATACCACAATAGGTAAAAAGAAATAAAAATGAAGCAGCGACTAATTAAATGATAAATATTCAAATTCAAATTCAAATGTTGAATTTGAATTTGATCCCAATATAGTTGGGAAATGGCTAGGCAGATGATGATCACCAGTACCTAATATATCGAAGAATAGAATACAGAAAACAAAACGATGATTTTGTTAGAAAAACATGGCTTCTTCTGTCCTGGCCTCGCAAATACCATTATTATCTGCAGTCTTTCCTAACTATATTGGGGTCGGCTTCCGGGCTAACCGGATGCAGCTGAATACCAGTATTTTACGTGAAGGCACTGCTGATCTGATCTCCACATCCCAGTTAGGTACTGGGTATTACGATACCCGATACCAGTGGTAAAACTGGTGTAGGTGAGGGCATGTTAATTCTTATAACCGTTTCCTCTCTGTTCTACTTACCTGATTATCCTGTTCCACTCCAAATAAGACTGGGCCTCGCAATTGCCCCATAGACTAGACTAGATTTTGAAGTGAAAACTTCTTTAGGCGCGTTGGGCATTTTTAAGTTGGGACTAAACCATTTATTTCGCGATACCGTGATGACACCAGCTTTTAACATTAAAAAGACATCAACGCGTTGATAACCGCGGTGCGTGGAGTAAAAGATATCAACGCGTTCATTACCGCGGTGCCGATTTTTTTCAAGTTTTCACTTCTGTACACACTCGCGGAGTGCCACTGTTTTTTTTTTGGCGTTGCCTCTGACTGACAGGTTTTTGGACAGACAGCAAAATATACTTTTGATAGTTTAATTCGCACTGCATTATATTGATTAAGCTATGAATGAACATAAACTGTTATAATGATCATTTTGTATAATTTATGCAAAATCGATATTATAATTAATGAACCTCCTCAGTCGGGATTAAAACAAGAGCGTTCAAAGCTAATTGCTGATTAATTAACCATTAATTTTAATTGTTAAATATCTCACAATTATTATGTTCATCAATTAATTGATATTAATTGGGCGTTTTCGAACTTTATATTTTATGATTTTTGGTCCATGTTTCAAGGGTGAATCGTAAAACCTATTAGTAATTATAAAACTGCCTTTGCTTCGGGTTCGTTTAGCCACCACCAGTCAGTGCCAGATGGCAGGATAATTATACTAATCAACTAAACTGGTACGTAGCCAAAACACAGTAGGTTAGTAACTCTAGAGGTGGTTTTACGTTAATGTTAGAATGACGAGCTAGAAGAAAAATAAAAATATACGGTTCACCATTCTTTATTAAGATCTTATTGCTTTCCTGGTCTGGTATATTTACTTCGTGTTTCTAATCATTGTTGTTTTCAACACTTAATAGAATGTCCATTCTTCTTCATTCTACCATGATTAAGACCGAGGTCTTAAAGGCTCGGAGCAAATAGGCGCAAGGACGCAATTCTGGTAGAACAATATCCATGAAGTTTTTTCATAGAAACTATTCTACTAGAGTCGCGTCGCGCCTGTCTGTGGGAGCCTGTAAACGTTATACTTTACTTATCCATGCCTTGGCGTATTCTCTTCCCGTCTTCATCTCGCACTTGCAGTTAGTCAGTTGTGCGACAGTGACAGGCATAACGCTTAGCCAAAGTATGTGCTAAGTAACGTGTATAGATCTCGCCCTTAAACAATACCGTATCCTGTTACAATTTCATTCCTTCCTTCACAAGCAAGACAACCCCAAGAAAACCTGTCTTAAAATAGTATCATAAAAATAAACTAGCCTGAATCCTTCAGTTACAAAAGCTCTCCTTACCGACAAGTCTGAAGTACCTTCAGTACGTTACTTGTCTTATTTCAACCTAACTGAACTTGTTGTTTTGTCTGTCTATTTCCAGTTCAGTGGCTTGAACTGAGGAAGCTAAGATTAGAAGACAGTAAACTTCAGGGTTTGATTCGAACTACTTTTGTTGAAAGTTGTTAAATGTTAAATTTTATGTCAAGTTTGTGTGTGTTTTATAAGTAAGGCGACTGCTCAGCGGTCTTGAGTCCATTCCTCGGGTCGGGCTGGTGCCCATTTTCATTAGCACTAGGCGACTGCTAAAGGAATGCTTAAATAAAAGCCAACTGTTGGATTTTCAACTTTCGGCGCTGACCCGAGCGTTGAAAATCAGCGCGTTTTTATTAAAGCTGTCATTTAGGTGTAGCTTAGTAGTGACAAAAAACGGGCATAAGTGTTATTGAGTTATTTCATTAGGATTAGAATAGAATATTGCAAATATAAATGTAGATATTTTGCAAAGGATGACACCTTCTTTCTTATATCTATGGGTGACACAATGGGCGGTAGGTTTGACCCATATAGCCTGATGTAACATGGTATACCTACTTAAACAACTACGGCGAAAAGTGTGTGTACTATCTTCTTTACCTACACCTTCTGGGAATGGAAGCTATGTTATGTTGAAAGTTATTTAATAGTTATATAGACAAACTATGTTCTTAATGTCCCTCAGCGAACCTCGTGTTTCGTCAGTTGTCGGATTTCTATCAGTTGTCGACTTGGAAGTATAGAGTTGTTAATACTCTTTTAACTTATCTAATTTATTTTTTTAAATGGGAGGAAAGCTACTAAAGTCGCAGGCACGACAGACAGGAAAATAGTTTTACAACTCTATATAGTTCACACCGAAATCAAAACAAAACAACAATAAAGTACTTAGTTCTGAATTCAAATTATTATACACGATAAATCTAATAATTGATGGACATGGAAATTAGCATTCGTTTGTATTCGGAAATCCGATGATATCCGAGGGATATTAAGAAAATAGAAATACAGTAGATACTTGCCATCCTGTCTATTTTATTATGAAGGGTTCAATAACTTTGCAAATTCTACGGTCTCGTTTTGAAAGTGATAGATAAGATTTATTGTTGTCAAGTTTTTATGGTGACTTCCCCTTGTTCATGAAAAAGTATTTCCATAAACACTTCGAGACTGTTCATGTGACATATTAGTCATTGCCTTTACTATGTCACGGCACTATCATATTGTAAATGGGTTTATAACCGTTTGGAACTTCTTATTTAGCTCCTTTATTATGTTCGACCTTGTTATATTACCTAGATCACTCAGCTCTCGGAATAATTTAGTTTACTAGAACCGCGGAGGAGAGAAAGTGAGTACTTAGAACAAAGTGTTCTCAGTAATTAGTACATTTATAAATTAAGAAGTTGACGAGTTAATTGACAAAAGGAGGTATTGATTGGTTGTTTTTTTTATTGGCGAGGGGTTTTGTGGCTAAGTAATAACAGCCGCTCGGGTCGATCGATCAGGTTAAGCTACGGTTGCCACGGTTGATCCGTGGATGGTTGACCATCTTTACATACCAAAACCTCTGTGCCTCGGAAAGCACGTTAAGCCGTCGGTCTCGGTTGTCATTTGTAGATCTTGGCAATGACATTTTGAAGGTCAGTAGTGATAAGCCGTGCTGCACCATTATGGCGCATTGGGTGGGCACGTGTACATGTACATATACCCAGTGCGTCTGGTGAGTGCAGCAGATATATGAATTAAATGTTGTTTTTCGTTTGTTACTAACATAGCTAATAAGTAGTGTGTTTTACTAACATCATATGGATCAAGGTCTGAAATAAAGTATTTTTATTTTTATTTATTTGACAGTCGTTACAGGTTGACGAAAGACGAACTGACAGAAGCCCAAAAGTCTGACAACCAGTCTTACCAAGGGGTATTGTGTTAACTAGTAACTAGGTTGTGGAGGTCAGATAGGCAGTCGCTCCATGTAAAATACTGGTATTCAGCTGCATCCGGTTAGACTGGAAGCCGACCCCAACATAGTTGGGAAAAGGTTAGCAGATGATGATGACGAGGTAATTGACAAAGTTAACGCGTTTCTATCATTTAAACACCCCTTTACCTCATCATTGGTTCAGACTTATTACATCAATTTAATTTTAAAATATATTTTTCACGCTCAAACAACACAATGGGAAACGATTCTCAAACAAATGCATATTTTTTAAACCAAAAGAATTACGTTTTTTTTTTATTAGTTGCCAATGTTTGTCTTAACTAACACCAAAGGTTTCCGATCCACACCACATAGACCAAATCAAAATGAATGCTCTAAAAGCCCTAATACCTGAAACCATGCGTCTTTCAAAGCCTAATCCAATAGATACATCGAACCTCCCTGAAGTCCCTTTAAACCCAACACAAGTAATAAAGACGACATTATAAAAACCTGCAAGCCGAATCGGATACGACACGATACGACAGAGAACTGTCGTAAATTGTTTAGAGCCCGGATTTATCTGTCTAACCCCCGGATCACTGTCAATGCACTAGTGTAGCCATAATGTTTGTGGAGAGAAAATATTGTGGGGTTGAGTTTAAGGGTTAAAAAAATAAAATAAACAAAAGACGGTTTGCATGTGTCAGCATGGGTTTTTTTTGAGATAGATCTTTTGTATGATGATGTGTTTATTACTACGTTGAAAGACGCTGTAGGCAAGTACCTAAAGTAATCAAAATGCAAAAAAAAAAAAATTGTTTGATTCTGCTACCCATCTTATTCGTGTCCTTCAAATCAAGTGACTTCTAGTTAATTTATATGACCACAAAGAACTTTTTATGAGAGTAAGTAATACTTCGGCCTTGAGGGAAATAGCTTATTATTGAAGAAAACCTTACTGTCATCGACGCATTAATCATCATCGTCAATGTCCACTGCTGAGAAGCCATTTATTTCCCATTCAATCACCACTCCTGGCCAGATTAGTCATCCAACGAGAATATTCCATTCTTCCTCATACCTGCCATCTTCTAACAACCAGAACGAATCGTCGCTAACTACACTTTCTTCTTATCCTGTCCCAAGAAATCGTGGCGACACTATCCGAAGATTTAACTGCAGTTTGAGACAATCCCAATATAGCGGTCATTCACCTGCGTCTGAAGTTCTGGAGGGATGACAGCTATTTATTATAGCTTTAGGATTGTCAGTTTGTTTTTATGATGATTATTGATTGGGGTTTTATATACTTAGGGTATGTACGGTTCACGTACAGGCAAATTGCTAACGCCGCAACCTACTTTACGCTACTCGTTTAGTTTACTTTTATAATTACTTATACTTATTAAATTAGTTGACCAATAGCTGCCGTAGCGCTATAACCGCGGATTAGCATCCAAACATAACTTACGTGTAACTTTACAAATATACTGAGCTAAGGTGAAATCTGTGGTTTTCGTCAACTCACAACTTAACTACCTCTGAGCCATACATAAAAATGGTCCTTCGAGCCGGATGACACGGCATATCATCTCGTGAGTCGTCGTGTCTCCTCATCAGCAGAGTGCTTAGCGTGGTATATCCCAGTTACGTTAGCAAATCGGTGCTATTGGCCTCCCACAAGCGGGTCTCACCAGTAGCATTGAGACGTTGCACATAGCGTAAAGGAGGGGGATCTACACTGAGTGCCTGTAACTTACGAGCTAGCAGAGATCACGTCTGCTGCTACAGCTGAACTATCGGCGAAAACTTCGCAACTTGGGTGAACTAGTACCTGTGGTGATACAACTTTACTCCACCAACGGTCAACCCAACAACTAACAAAAATGGTTCAGAGCTTGGCAGAACTGATAAGTCATCAGGAAACTACTTTCAGAGACTTAAAACTGATCTGCACAAACTACAAGAAGGACAGTGCCACCAGGAAGAACTTGGCATACCTGGAGGAGCGTCTTTCTCGGTTGAACAAAAACTGGGAGAAGTTTGTTCATAACCACCAACTGCTGGAAGAGTCTGGAGCGACAGACCTTCAATACTTCAATGACGACATTTTCAACAGTACGAAGAAGATGTATGAAGAAGTGCTGCAAGACATGTTGAAACGTAAGTCTGAATTGCCACCTCCGTCTACTAGCAAGACGGAGCAACCACCTGCGACGCCTAACCAAGGGAAGGGGCAATCGAAATTTACTTTCGACGATATCAAATTCCACATACCTCCTCGGGGAACAAGCGAGTCGACGGAGAAACAACAAGATCTTTTGCGTCAACAATACTGTAACTTTAGAGCATTCGAACGCACTGTGGAGAAGATCACCATAGCATTGGCAACACCAATGGAAAAATGGGAATTGGAAGATAAGTTAAGCACCCTGAAAACGAAATGGGAGCACATAGAAAAAGCAAATTGGGAGTTAGACTATATTTTACAAGATGACGACTCAACTTACCAGCTAAAATATAATACAGCGGAAAACCACTATGATGACCTGAAAAGGCAACTTCAAAACAACATATGGAAAAATGCGCATTATGAGAAATCTACGCCAAACATACAAATACCGGATTTTCATGGCAACTATAACCAGTGGATGAGTTTTAGAGACCTCTATCTGGAAAGTGTACACAACAATCCGACGCTTTCAAAGGCACAAAAAATGCAGCACTTAAAAACAAAACTCAAAGGTGAGGCGGAGAAACTGGTTCAGCATCTTGGCATCAGTGCTGAGAACTACGCATCTTGCAGGGAGATGCTGGCCCACCGCTACGACAACAAACGGCTGTTATTCACCTCATACATGAACACGCTTCTGAATCAACCTAGTATTCAGCAACCAACCGCTGCAAGCATACGGAAACTTCACGACACCATGATGGAATGCTTGAACGGGCTGAAAAACATCGGGCTAGACACCACCAATTGGGACCCGATCGTGGTTCACCTATTGGTTCAAAAACTAGATAGCGTTACATATAACGAATATATAAAGGAGGTCAAACATCCCCGGGAGTTTCCCGACCTAGAAGAGTTTATCAAGTTTTTGGAATCAAAATTCATGTCACTGGAAGCTCTGCAAGGAAATAGTCAAAAATTATCATCATCTAGCAAACCATGGAAAACGGAAAAGCAGCCGCATAAAGGGTCAGAAAACCGAAATAACAACTACAAGAATAAAACGCAGGGGTCATCGTACTTTAACAAGTCACAAAACTCGCCAAAAACCTTCTTCACGACAGCAAAAACATGCCCGATTTGCAAAACTAATCACGTTTTGATGAATTGCGAACAATTCCTGGCGATGAACATAAACAAACGGATTGACGCAATTCGCAAATTGCACATTTGTAAAAACTGCCTATTCAGCCATGGAGAAAAACAATGCAAATCAAGAAAGATGTGTAAATTGTGTCATAAGGCACACCACACACTTATGCATGAAGATGAAACTGAGCTAACAAGCCACAAACAAGCAACAAGGGAGGAAAACCCATCTTCGATCCCATCGACGTCCTATGGGGTCAATAACTTAACGAATGAAGAGAGGGAAGTGCTGTTGACAACAGTACTTCTGAAAGTCAAAACAATTGACGGAAACTTCGTAAACTTGAGAGGTCTACTTGACCAAGGCTCCCAAGTAAGCCTAATAACAGAAAACGCGGCACAACGCCTCCGATTGCAGCGACGAAAAATGAGCGCTGTTGTATCGGGTGTGGGAACCCTTAGCGGCAACTGCAAAGGGGCAATGAACTTAGAATGTCAGTCAATACATTCAGACTACAAATTCAACTTTGAAGCGTTAATAATGAAAAAACTCATAAGCAACTTACCTACCGCATCGTTCTCAATCAGCAACTGGGACTACTTAGAAAACTTAAAACTAGCGGACCCACAGTTCAACCTGTCGGGTCCGATCGACCTGCTCCTGGGCGCGGACATCTATTCCGAACTTATCCTGAATGGCGTCATCAGGAGTGACAAGAGATACCCAGTAGCTCAACAAACTAAAGTGGGTTGGATTCTATGCGGGAATGTAAAGACATTCAACTGCTTGGTGACACTTAACGACTTCGAAAACATGACAAGATTTTGGGAAACAGAGGAAATTCCAGACAAACCATCATCAACTACTGAGGAACAACACTGTGAGGAACATTATAACGCAACTACCACAAGACTGGCGAACGGACAATATGTGGTACAAATGCCAATGAAACCTAACTTCGAAGCAAACTTAAAAAACGCAAAGTCGCAAGCATTAGCACAATTCCTTCAACTGGAAAGGAAAATGTCAAAAAACAAAGAACTCAGTACCGAATACAAGCGTTTTATGAACGAATACATCGCTATGGGACACATGAAACCTGTCTCAGGAGAAAGTAAGTTCCAAGTCTACCTACCTCACCATGGCGTGTTAAGAGCTGAGTCCACTACAATAAAACTAAGAGTAGTGTTCAACGCGTCGTACAAGACAAAAGGAGACAGCAGTCTCAACGATCACATGTACTGCGGTCCGAACTTACAAAAGGATATACTGACACTACTTATTAACTGGAGAACAAACAGAAACGTCCAACTGATGGCAGACTTACCAAAGGAGCGTGTCACTCCATCAAGACCGTTCACGAACACGGGTGTAGACTATACCGGACATGTTGATGAGAAAATCAACAAAGGAAGAGGAGTTACAACTTGCAAGGCTTACATAGCAATATTCATATGCATGGTGACCAAAGCCGTGCATTTGGAATTGGTGTCAGACCTGACTACGCAAACGTTCCTCGCCGCATTCAAAAGGATGTGTGCCCGCAGGGGTACACCCCGCCACGTATTCTCCGACAACGGCACGAATTTTGTGGGCGCAGCAAAACTTCTTCAACAGGGATTTGAAAAACACAATACGTTTAAGACTTCTGAATTCACCGATGAGATGAGCCGCTTACAAATTGAGTGGCATTTCAACGCGCCACTATGGCCAACAGCTGGAGGCCTGTGGGAGGCTGCCGTCAAATCAATGAAATATCACCTACATCGAGTACTGGGGGAACAGAAGCTTACTTTCGAGCAATTCACTACTTTACTTAATCAAATTGAAGCCTGTCTAAACTCTCGTCCGCTGTGCCCATTAACAGAGGATGTCGAAGACCTGGAATATCTAACGCCAGGCCACTTCCTCATTGGCGGCCCCCTCCTGTCACTACCACAAGAAGAGCAAGACTTTGCTGAGCACGATCTACGAAACAGATGGAAGCTTGTTGAACAAATGAACGTGCACATCTGGAAGCGCTGGTCGAACGAATATTTACATCAACTCCAAACCCGTAGCAAATGGCAGCACCCAAAAGAAAACCTGAAACAAGGAAGCCTAGTACTAGTAAAAGATGAACACTTACCTCCTGGGCGCTGGGCTTTAGGAAGAGTCCAGGAACTACATCCAGGCGCCGATGGTCGAGTACGAGTTGTTACCTTGAAAACTGGAAAAGGTTCACTTAAACGACCAATAACGAAGCTTTCACCATTACCGCTGAAACTAGAAGAAACAAGAGTAAACGAAGAGAAAGAGAAAAGGATACCTACTCCAACTTATGAAAAACCAAACACTGATTGTAGAGGCAGAAAATAACATTATAAAAAGAAACACTGCCTTTATGGATAAACAATTCAAAACATTGTGCGCCTATATAAACCAAACTAGCAGCGACATCACAAAAATAGTAAACAGGGCGCAAATGCTATTCACGATGAATGACATAAATACCGCAGCCATGACGGCAACTCTGATTTTTAGTGATTTAAATCGAATAGTGGAAATGTTGATAAATGCACTCGCCAACATTTATAGAGGACATTTAGATACACATTTATTTCCCGCTAACCAACTGATCGAACAGCTCAACATAATATCAGGCAGGTTGCCACAGGGATTGTCGTTACCGGTAAAGGACATTCAAAGGGATTTGAAAAATATTTATGACCTCATCCACGTGAAGGCTCGCATGACAAACAACTTTATGCTATTTGAAATACACATCCCCTTGCTGAGCGATGAGGACTACAAAATATACCGAGTTATACCAACACCGATCCTTACACAAGGACGTTTAAAACTCGTGCAAGCAAGTTCAAGCTTCATCGCAATCAACTTTTTAAAGAACTCTTACATAACAATGGAAGACCAAGACATGCGGCAATGTACATCATACGGAGAAGACGAATTCCTATGTGTCTCACGTAATCCTGTCTACAACATGCACGACAAGTACGCTCCATGTGAGGCCCAAGTCTTCAACCAACAAGAGTCCTTATCATGCGTCCTCAAAGACGTAACATGCAAGGAAACCTGGATAAAGCTGCACAAACCGAACATGTGGCTATTTACACTGTGCGGAAAACAGCTGATGCGCGTCATATGTAACGGTCAAGTTACACCTGCGGTCATTGACGGGACTGGAGTGATTTCCTTGAAATCAAAATGCTTACTGCAGAAAAACGACGCCACAATATTTACACACAATCAGCTGGGAAGTAGTTACAACATGGAACCAGAGATCGAAATACCTACTTTAAACTCAACAATCAACAACATATTTGACCACGGCTGGAATAATGCCAAATTGAATATAACCGAACAAGGATCACCAACTGCTGTAGAAATAAGAAAAATAGACCAGCAGTTGACATTCCAGAAAAACAGGGAAATATTACCGAAGGCATCCGACATGTCAAATCACGACATCTATCTCTATTCGGTTACTTCTTTGCTGTTGGGAGGAATCGCTGTGCTTGCCCTCTATCATATCATCAAACGAAGGTGCAAAACAAAGAAAGGCATCAAAACACTCTCTTCCAAAACTGGAGTGACACCTAGAGGAAGGGAGAACTTTGGAGGAGACATCGAGCTACAAGAAATACATTCGACAGCAGCGGAGCCCGTTTACAGCGTAGCAAGACAGCCGAAGAAAGTATTTCACTTTGACGATTTAAATTGAGTGTTATACCTATACTTTTACATTTATAACTTTACACATTAACTTTTGTTTACTATTTAACTTTTATTATATACTTTGCACTTTTCTTAGATAATTATTTGCTTTGTAATGGATGCTCATCCCACTTTTCCCTCGGGAGCATGTACGGTTCACGTACAGGCAAATTGCTAACGCCGCAACCTACTTTACGCTACTCGTTTAGTTTACTTTTATAATTACTTATACTTATTAAATTAGTTGACCAATAGCTGCCGTAGCGCTATAACCGCGGATTAGCATCCAAACATAACTTACGTGTAACTTTACAAATATACTGAGCTAAGGTGAAATCTGTGGTTTTCGTCAACTCACAACTTAACTACCTCTGAGCCATACAGGGTATGTTGTTGATATACTGCCTTGGATTCTTGATGCATCTTTGAAAAGCAAACGATTATTATTTGAACTGTTCATTTTATCGTCGAGGATAAAAAAAGGGCATAGTGAAACTTTACTTCTCTCTAAAAATACCATCAACTGTTGTATATGCTTACGATGCATTCAAAAACATTTTCAGTGAAATTACTACTAATTGTACACAAGACAGTAACTTGACAAAAATATTTAACAATTTACCTTCCTAATTGTTGACGATTTATGTGACGTTGTCAAACATTTTTAAGGCACAGTAACATCACTACCTCACGTGCAGAATTGCCTGCTGCAGTTTACCCGGCTTCGCAAGTCCGAATAATAGCGAGCCTATCAGACTCGGTCGGCTGTAAAGCCGGCATGCCGACCGCCGGTGCAAGCTGCACATAAGCCGTCAGCACAATGCAACACCGCCAGTCCGCAGGCTCAAATCTGAAGGCATAGGCTTCAAGCGCCACGTTAGCGTGAAGAGCTTAACGCTGTCGGTCTGAAAATAGCTATATGGCAGATTTTCTATTTAGATGAACTCAATTTTCTATCCGTATTAAACAGTTGTGGTTTTCTGGTCACGTATTATAGGAATTGTTCGAAAATTAGACACCAAAACCTTGATTTGTAGTGAACACCCAACATACTTAAAACAGTACCGATGATAACACAATTGAGCTGGACAA
Source organism: Omphaloscelis lunosa (assembly GCA_916610215.1). Classification (NCBI taxonomy): domain Eukaryota; kingdom Metazoa; phylum Arthropoda; class Insecta; order Lepidoptera; family Noctuidae; genus Omphaloscelis; species Omphaloscelis lunosa. The sequence goes on along the minus strand of OU744248.1, from coordinate 22,130,834 downwards.
ACTTGATGACTTGGTATGAGAAAAAGATTAATGTAGTCTTCAATATCAACTACGAAATAAAACAATAATCAGACGCATAATACCATCCAACTGCCATCATTCAAACACAAATACCATAGTTAGTTTCAAGCCCAGGTTCACACGATCCATCCATACTCATATGTAAATCAACTGCTTTAATACAACCTGTTTGCTAATTAAAATGACTAGTACCTGTATTTCCAGTAGAAGTCTGAAGGTCAGTAAATAGAATATAGGAAATGGTCTGGTAAGAATTTCCGTACTTCCAAATTTATGCGAGCCTTGCCGATGGAGTGCTGGTAGATGCTCTGCATTTGTAGTGGAAAAACTAGGTGTGGTTGCAAGTTAGAAACTGATAGCGGGATTAGAGGTGTGGAACTTTTAAAAGATTTGTATGAGTTCAGGAGTGCACTAGCTAATACGTATGCACAATGAAAATCTGACAATCTTAGTTATAAATGATAAATGATTTTATTTCTGTAAGTAGGCTTGTACAAACACTTTTAGACGTCAATCATATTTTAAAAACTAGATGAGGTCGGCGTTTCCTATCTGACTACTCTGAGAAGAAAGGCAGAAACAAACTCAGAAGTCACAGTCTCTGTTAAAGTCCAGACAGAATCTTGGTCAGATTATGCGAAGACCATGTAGATTGGTGTCTGAAGTGATCTTTTGAGGAAAGTATCACACAGATTGAGAGGGCCTGTCCAGTCAGTGCACGCAGTTCAAACACATCAGGTTAATGTGTTGAAAAATCTAACGCTGGCTGAGTAGAATGATCAGGATCTGAAAACACTGGAGTAAAAACAAAGTAGACTCTGGCAAAGTTGGTTCAGCAGTGCATCGAAAAACCGCTGTACCCTATGCCTTGTTCTACAATAAGCAACTTTATGTATGAAATATCCATCGACTTGGCGCACACGATGTGAATACTTATGTCAGTAGCGATTGATGTCTGCTGCGGCCATTTAATTGTACAATATTACCCACCAGAGCGTCAGGGTCTACCCATGTGAAGTTATGTTAATTTTAAATATGATTACTGAGGGTATTTATTGCAATTTCGGGTATTTATACTTCGAGTATTTTGGTTTATTCGTATAGTTTTTTGAAGTTTATGATATAAATTGGGACCGTGTAAGTTATGAAGAGGTTTTAGAATAAAATAAACATAATGAGGAATCTGGGTTCAATGTATTGCAGTAAGCAAACGTGATAAATTGGTGATCACTGTTCTTTCCTTCATTGTAAAAGAGGACTTAGTTATGCAGCTGATCCTGGTGATATTACTTTTGTATTAGTTGGTTGGTTTGTTTTTGTAAGTGGTTTTGCTGACAAGTCTGTCGATAGTATGGCATTATACTGCTTAGCTGTCTGCAACATCGTAATCAACTATCATAATGCAAGAAGAGAAGAACGAAGAATACCGTTAAGATACAAATACTTTTAGCAAACGGAACTAAGACTTTTCTTTGTACAAAAATAATGCCCAAACCGAACCAGTTTAACGACATGTCAACGATCCTTCACATATAATGCTCATTCATATAATAGAGCTACATGAATTAGTTCCATCGATTGTTATGGTCAATAAATTGGTCATTGTGCCCAAGTGGAGCAGGTCAGAGCACATCAGCGACCCGGATACGTTTCACCTGTGTTTAGGGTCGGCAATAGGCCTTTCTATATTATGTTTAGTATCAACAGGCTAGGTACTACGACCTGCACTTGATGCTGTGTTTTCATTTGACCACACGCATGTTACAAATTTGATATACATGGATTTATCATCTCTTGCTTCTTGATTCCTTTTTTCACATTGTTTCTGGTCTCTTTATCTTCATAGTAACGTAGATTACCGTTAAGTTCGGCCCCCCTCGTGGTCTATACCTTTACATTCACTTCTGATATTGACAATGTACGTACATTGATCACTCTGGCTGGCTTCTGGCTCACTTCCGGTCTAGGCTAGGCTAGGCTCACTTCTGGTCTACAATTTTAGAGCATTAAGTCCAGGTTTAATATGCTTTTCTTCACTGTGACACTTCTAAACTCACTATTGCTTGGCAGATTTTAACCTACCATCTTTGTGCTCAAGAATCGTATCCATAAATCTGACAGTCACGAAATGTTACCTAATTTAAAGAAAGGATATAAACAAGCTGCTAACCCTACCTCAATGTCGCAACTGACGAGTGTTACCACATTTCAGTGACACACACTAACGATCCTCCTTTGTCTGCACATTAATGTTGCCAGTTTTTAGGTTATTAAGTCACTGATGCACAACCGTTAATGACTGTGAGCTTTGGTTGCGAAAATACCGTATTGTTTTGTGATGATACTCGTTCGTTTGAAGATGAAACTGACGGAGCAACATTTTAATTATTTTTTTCTTGACTGTGGCTACCTCAATTAGGACAAATGATCTGTCATGCTCGAGTGAAGACAAAATATACAGGGATTTCACATACACATTCAGGGATTTAAATCCATTACGAAGTGAGTGAAGAGCTATTAGTAATTCAAGTTTCCCAGGGTTTTCAGTACCTATCTAATTTCGTTCAAGTTCAATGAAATTAGAGAAATAGCCAGTACGGTTATTAAAGGTTAAGAAAAACTTTCTAATGTATAACACTTATTGCTAAGTGCGAGACTACCGTCTAACGGTACAACATTAGGTACTAAAATAAATGAAATTATATAATAAAATAAGGACTTCTGCCCACTTCAAAATTTTGTAACTTAGAGAACAAGCTCAATTTCATTGTAAACTTCAAGAAATCAAACCAATTACTAAAACACTACAATCTAAAATAATACCGACAATTAATTATCAAAACTCCTCAAGTTATTCTCAGAAACCAACAAAATAATCTTTTGTTTCACAATAGTGCTAAGTATACAGTTTGTTAAGATCTTTCATTTCAATCTTCGTTGTCCGCCTTCGTTTTCATTTCGTCTCATCTTTCCTTCGTCCCGATGTTGATTACTTCGGTTTCAATGTAATCCTTTCCTTCTTTGTCAAAGTTAATGAATCTTCAGATTAATTTTTAGCTTTTTATTCTTGCATAGATTTTGAATATATAATATATTTATTCCCAACTATTTCCGGTAGATGTTTATGTCAATCAAATCAAAATGTAATTAATTCAAAATAGGTTGCCAATTAGTACTTTCTGCGAATCAAACCTGCCGCGGCTGAGCAGTGGTGACCCAGTGGAAACGGCCGCGACTTAAGTAGGTCGTAGGTTACTTTGTGTATGATTTCATCACCATGAAGGAAAACATCGTGAGGAAACCGGCATATCCTAGAACCAAAAATTCGAAGATATGTGACATCTACCAACCCGCACTGGGCCCGCGTGGTAGATTACAGCCCACTCCCTCTGAGGCCTGTTTCCCAGCAGTGGGAACATTATAGGCTGATTATGCTTATGAGAATCAAAGCGGGTTCTCAAAAAGGACCTTTGACTATTTTTTAGCGACTTCTTAAAAAACGAGGCGGTTCTCAATTCTTCTGTATATTTTTTTTATGAATGTTCATGGATATTTTCGTTGATTGTGGACCGATTTTGAAAATTATTTTTCATTTGCTAGAAAAAAAAAAACATTTTATTAACTTTGCCATCTTACTATTGCAATGATCCTAAAACACTACTGTCAACAATCTCACTGCCTCTGTCTCATCTTCAAACTCAATTTTAATTGATGCTAACTCCATAAACGTTTGACCCTTGACATCCCCCCTCTTCACTCCACCTCTCGTGACGTCCGTCAGAAGCCTCCGCAAGTACCGTTAAATGAGATGCGAACTTCTTTTTTATTTCGAGACGAAAAATGTTAAGGAGATTTTTTCGTTGGAGACTGGTTTTTGCAATGTTTTTGATGGATGAGTTATAAATAAATATGGTAAGTTTTGTTGTTTTTAGCGTCTTTGTGTAACTGTTTCCCAGATCCGGTCTTCGCTTTTTCTTGTTTTGTTTAGCTATTTTTACATGTTTTAAATATCACAAAGTCATGTCATTCTAGTTCTACAATACCAGGAACGGTATCTAATCTTCCAAAACTAATATTTCGCTTCGAAGAAAAAAAAAATCGATGTAAAATTAAAACGAACCTTTGTAAAATGTTCCTTGAACCTTAGGATTCTTCCAACAAAAATAAGTAAGAAGATAATAATTCCTTATTACAGTCCGTTCGAGTATACACTTGACATCTTCAAAATCTTAAACAATGAACCGAATGGTCCACTTCACAAGTCAAACAATTCCACTTAAAACAATAACATACTGCATAATCCAAACATTCAGACTCAGTCAACACTCGATAATTAAGTACACTTTCATAAAATGTTTACCTTCTGCGACATCATTCTCTGTCTCACCCTAACACGGGTACTTCCCTATCTCCGTCCCTCTCGCTCAGTGCGTCGCGTATCTCCATTGCCTTGAACTCTCAACATTTTGTGATGCGAAGCGAGACGTTAAGATGCCTTCACGCGATGTTTTGCTTCATTGATTATATAGTTTTTTAATCCTTATCTTTAGCAGAAAAACTGTCTCAGAAAGCTTGACGGCCGAGATATTGTTATGATAGCAAAAAACGTTATTATATCATTGGACGGAATGTATAGGTGAATTCAATTGTTGTCGTTTTTGTAAGCAATTTGAAATATGGTTGATGTTATATCAGTTTTTGGGTTCAAGGTTAACCGTGATTTCGGTAGTCAAACCGTCAAATCTGTTAATCAGTTGCTAAGTGTAAAGATTATTTATTTATACAGTGTGAGTTTTTATAATGTTCACATATTGAAATGGGGAATCTATGTCATATTTACGTCGATAACGTAAAAAATATTTAAAAACAATCTATTTTGTTCTCTTTGGTATCTTATTGAGAAATTTTACGATTATTGTAAAAAAAATATTTAAAAAAAATACAGATTTTTGCTAAAACATGTTTATTTTCAATTGAGGGTTGTTCTTTTTCCACAATTTTCATTAATTACTTCCATTCATTTTGGAGTTTGTTTCATCACTTCACTATCTTTCAGTTTAAAACCGTCACACCGTTTTGTTATTTTTTTTTTAAATCCCATTTTTTTTGTTTTTAATTTTTTTTCCGTCGATAAAATTAAGCATAGATTCCCCATTTCGATATGTGCACATTATAAACACTCATACTTTATTGTACCTACACCAGATTATACATTACTCAAAGAAAAAAATTTTTTTTTTAATCTTTTCAAATGAGTTCAATAAAGGGGGTTCTATTTTAATAACCATAGGCATTTAACGTATTCCTATATTATTCATCTTTATTTATTCTTATAACAGACTAAGAATGTCTCATATCTTCCGCAGTGTAAAAAAATCAATGCAATGCATTGTAAAACATAATGATGTGCTTACTGGTGTGCATATTGTGCGTGACGTCATTAAAGGTTGCATTGCCAGTCGCTTATGTCAGCCTTTGGGGAGCACGTGTAGCTACAGCTATGTGCTCCTTTATGAAACAGGCGGAGTTCTAAATAAGAATTCATGAATATGGAAAAGGGAAACATATTTATAGAGGTAGTTAAACACTCATTGGTATGAGGTAAGACTATGTCAACAGGCATCATTGACACAGATTCCTTGTGAGCTTTTACCAAATCTAAACTCAAAATCTTTTTCCCACTTTTCTAAATTAATTTTCACGACTTCAACATCTTCAGTCATCTCTTCAACAACTGTAATTCTAATTAAATTAAAATCTTCCTCAAAAAATAACCCACATTTTTTCCAACGCCTAAGTGCTTTAGATAGTACTCGGAAATCTTCGCGCAAAGGATGAAACTTGGCAAGGGAACCTGGATCTAGGACGTTTTTTCCCTAAGTTAAGCCCCATCAAGTAACAAGCGCAAAATGTGAAAAGGCCATGCCACCTGTAGGCAAGTACACTTAACCTGATTTCGTTACCTACCCTCCATTCTCTCATTTAATCTTGCCAAGGCAGATTAAACTTTATAACTGAATTAGTAAGTATAAAATTAGAATGTGAGGCAGAGATCTTTTGAAATGCATTTGAAGTTTGAAGTCATCCTTTGAGTTGGAATGAAATGCGACTTGGAATAGTGACGTAATTTTTGTCGCTTTGTGATATTTCTGCCAGCTTATGGTACTTTGCTAATTATTTCCACGTGAATAATTTGGTAATGGAGTGAAAATGAATAAAAGGACTTATAATCGCTTAAAATTTATAGATTTTAGAAGCCATTGTCAAGTAAAGATGAAAGAAAAAAAACAGTGGCACTCCGCGTGTGCCGACAGAAGTGAAAACTTGAAAAAAAAAATCGGCACCGCGGTAATCAAGGCGTTGATGTCTTTTACTCCACGGTGTCAGTAAATAATTGCGTTACAGTGTCGCGAAATCAATGGTTTAGTCCCATCTTAAAAATTCCCAACGCGCCTAAAGAAGTTTTCACTTCAAAAAGATACTTTGGAACGGTCAACTTACTTTCAGATAAATGCTTCATAAGGTACCTAATCTTTAAAAAAAAATGCCTATAACTTAATGGTTTAATTGAAATAAATGCTTTGAGCATTTATTTCAATTAAACCATTAAGTTATAGGCATTTTTTTATTTATTATCAAGAAGTCGGTCAGTCAGAAAGATGAAGCTAGTTGCCCATTCCAAAGCGTAGTAGGTTCGTAGGTTCACGTCACATAATAAGTAATTATATTGTTACAAAATATTGGTCAAATAATTTATGTTGAAACGATACAATAATTATACATTATATTATGTAAGAACTATGCAAAGATGATGATGATGATTACATGTGCTTGGGGCTCATGAAATTACAAAGAAAGACGGATTATTTACCAGTTGTTGGTTTTATATTTTACTGCTGTTCTCTGAGCCCCGGATCCAGATTTTTTTTTTAAAGCGGGGCAAAATCTGCCGTCTGCCGCTCCCCGCCAATATTTTATGGGGATGCGCTAAATTAGCCCGCGAAATTCAAATTTTCTCGAAATGAAAATTTTGCCAGCAACATATTAATCAAATGTTATCGATCAATAATGCGCCAATCCAACAGGGGCGCAAAACTGTTGTAAATAAGAAAAAAAGTAGAAAGTTTATATGTGCTGTGCGTCTTGCAAAGTTGCGGTGTGCTAGGTGGTGCACTTGTCTGCTACGCTTGAATTTGTCGTCCCTTGAAGTTGGCGCCCGGGGCTCGTGCCTCGGTTTACCCCTCGCCCCCCTAAATCCGGGGCTGTGTTCCCTTATTATTTGCGAGGTTAATAGGTTCCCCCTTTTTACCTATGACATCACTTAGATGATCGCATTAATCAATTAAGTTCACACATCGTAAGTTTAAATTAATCAGTGCAATAAACAAGATATAATGGACGATAGACCAATGCTCTCTTAACTGTTCAATGATTACAGATAATTATTATTTCACCTCTGCCTAGCTCTTTGGAGAATACAGGCATGAAGTTATGTGTGTGTTTTCATTTGCTACTATTGAAACGGTGAAGGAATACATCGTGGGGAAACTGGCATGTCCTAGAACCAAATATTCGACGACATGTTACATCCTCACACTGGGCTCGCGTGGTGGATTACGGCCCATTCCCTCTCAGAGAGAGAAGGCTTGTGCCCCAACAGAGAGAACATTTTAGATTGCGTTGTGGATTACGGCTACTCCCTTTCAGAGAGAGTAGGCCTGTGCCTCAGCAGAGAGAACACTAGAGTCTGCGTTGTGGATTACGGCCCACTCTCTCTCAGGAATAGCAGGCCTGTGCCCCAGTAGAGAGAACACTATAGTCTACCTTGTGGATGACGGCCCACTCCCTCTCAGGGAGAGCAGGCCCGTGACCCAGCAGAGAGAGCACTATAGACTGCTTTTTGGATTACGGCCACTCCTTCTCAGAGAGAAGAAGCCTGTGGCCCAGGCCCAGCAGAGAGAGCATAGACTGCGTCGTGCAAATAGAGATATGAATTTAGTATACTGTCCACTTCCTCTCAGAGAGAGCAGCCCTGTGCCCCAGCAGTGGGAACATTATAGGCATTTATTTCAACACTCACCGCAAGTAAAGCTTAACTAAGAAGTCGACTCCTCCGTCTCAAACCATTGTCATTATAAAACGAAATAACTCGCCCGAAGAAACGGGGCGAAGGGGCGATGTTCTAAATCACTCGTTAATGTCACTCGTAATAGAATTGACGAGTAATAATTTCAGTCGTTTAAGATTGTAATCGTGATTTATGTATTTAATTTACTGTAATTGCAACGGTTTAAAATCCTAAGTAAACAATTAATTGATGGAATTTGTGGTTGACAACAAATATGATTTATACGTTTTATGTTACTCACGTGCAGTTTCGAAATGCCTAGACAAGAAAATATGGTATGGTGTCGTTACGCTTAAAGTAAGAGGTTAATGATTAAAAGTTTACAAAAGCTCATAATAATAGGTAATTGCGGCTAAAATAAACGGCCTTAACACATTTGCGAGCGAGTTATCCGCGTATTATTGTATCATAGTATTGTTTAATGCGCTCGAGCGCGTGAGCACGCCACGTGTGCGCAACCTGTTCGCCGCGTTTGCGTAATGAGAGATTGACTTGAGTATACAAGAGAGAGCGAGACAAGCGAGTGTACAAAATTGTGAAAACGCGGTGTGTACGTCGCGAAGTCGCGGTTAATTCGCTTCAAACCCGCGGAGAGCACGTTCATAGATCGCTTAGCTAGAAACATGCTGCCAAATCGTTTAGTGTGATAACGCTCTTAGACGAACCCGGATAGCAATACGATAGGTATCCTACTTTTCAGCTTGGAAAATGAGAGTTCTTCATTACCTTCGTGTGAGTAGAGTCACGGGAAAAAGCTAGTAAACTAATATTTATAAAACTGTTAGTTTCACATTTTGCGTGCAACTGAACACCCGCATGATAGCTGACAACTGAAAGATAACATTATTTACGGCTGTTATATTTACAGGTGCTATTCGAAAATAAATAATGATACTTAAATGTCACGGATATTATCAACACTAATATCATAAAGAGAAAAGATTTGTATTTTTGTTTGCAATGAATAAACTGAAAAACTACTGGACTGATTTAAAAAATTCTTTCACCTGTAGAATGATATATTATCAATATTTCACTTATCACTGAGTAACATAGGCTATAACTTACAAAGGTATCACGCAGGTGAAGCCGTTGTCGGAAGCTAGTTTTTATAAATATTTCAAGGAGACCGAACAAAAAGAATAACTAAGTCACATGTTAGACGTAAGTTAAGTTATGTTGTGGCATTTAAAAGTAGAGATTTTTTGAGGGACATAAACGGAAGGAAAAATCTAAAATAATATATCGAGTGATACACAGATAGAGCCCCAAAGACGTAATAGTTGCGACTATTTCCGTCGCAATTTTGTGGGAGAAATTCTTTGACGCGAAAAGATAATGTGAAATCTTGGAAGATTTATTTTAGACTCTACTTTTAATGCATAATTTAAAAATTCCCTAGTGTATAGTGTTGCAGAAATCCGAAGTTAACCACCTGTAAATAATTAGAAGTCTGAAAACAGCTGAAAAAGAATATAACCCCAAGTAATTTTCTTTCGAAATACCGTTAGGGAGAATAAATGATGCTATAATTTACTGTAATGGGGAAGATATATTGTGATGTCAAATTATAAAATGATGCCTAAAAATGATATCGAAGAAGACACGTATTAATATTACCGTCCTAATGTCTGCAATTTGCTAACAAATTACTTCTTTCACTTTCAAGCCTCTCTCCACATAATCCGAAAAAAGTGTGACGAGACATAGACACAACAAAATATAAGTAATTACTATTTCTCGCTAATTGTGTTAGTGACTAGTCGGTAAAAAAATATTTGATAAATCTTAATTATCCACGCTAAGTTAACGCCTGAGTAAAATATGTCTCCTGTCACTTATGAGCTACCAATTAAATGAAAGGCTTAATTAAATTTATTACATAATATCACACCTGTATTTCGCGAAGGGGTAATAGATGTGTCTAGGGTACCCATTTACTAATTATGTTCAAGTTCTATGTAATAGGGGGCGAGGCTATTAACCGGGCATACGTACTTCTACAGCCCAACTCCTGGGTGCTACTGAGAATTTTCTTGTAAAAAAGACACAGCCCGAAGTGAGTACCGAACCCCATACCCAGTAGCCGTGCTTGGGACCGCTAGACCAACAAGACATTCCGTAATATGAAATGAATTGACGATACACATGCTCCATAAAAATTAATTAAAATAAGTAGTTGCTAACAAAATTTGCCAGTGAGCAATGGAGCGCAGCATAATAGGTGTCAAGCGAACAGATAGCGTTGGAACACCATCCTGCGCTCTATAAGTCAAGTAGCGGATGTTGGAGAAAAATCAGCCAGGCTAAGTGGGAGTGGGCCGGCTACGTCGCACGAATGCACCCGGAGAGATGGGCAAATATCGTCACTCACTGGATGTCTGAAGGAGGACATCGCCGTCGAGGTAGACCGCTACGAAGGTGGTGTGACGATCTAATCATGTTTACGGGGCCAACATGGCCTGAAATCGCACAAAATAGAGAGATCTGGAAGGAAAAAGGGGAGGCCTGTGCCCAGCAGTGGGACTCTAGCAGACCAACAAAAAAAAAAAAGAATTGTTGTTACTTGAGGTCTACAAGTACGAGCTACCTGCTTAGGTCTCGAGTTCGAACCCAAGGCACGCACCTGTGACATTTCAGATTCATGTGCATATTGTATAATTATCACTTGCTTCAAAAACGGTGAAGAAAAACATCGTGAGGAAACTGGCATGCCTGAGAGATATTTCCCGACGGCATGTGAAGCTAAGTCAGAGGTCCATGGGCTACACACATACACTAGGTTAATCAATAACCACACGAAAATGAAGAAACATTATGCTCACCTAGAACGTTTCATTATTGTACGTAATTGGTAGGTGCCTTAATATTATTAATTATTTCGTCGTAAAAGGATCTTCAGTGCACATATCGTCCATCGACTTATTTACTGTCATAATCATATATCGGGGTTGTACGTTAAAATTTTCAATAAAATGTACTTAAACAACACACACAATGTTCTGTGGCAAATAATGAAAATAGTCGAATAGGAAGCCGGTTAAAAAATGAGCACAAAATTTAAAAACAACTAAACTTATTTATACAATGAGAACCTTTTTGATCCTTCGCAGCAAACAATCCAGCATACTATTCCGCCATAGGATTATCAAAATACACTCAAGTACATAATTCCATGTAAATGCATTAATTTGCAAATGCAGGCGACATCGATACCACCAGGAATGCAGACATAATCCCATAAACTATTTTACATGAGAACACAAAATGCATACATGAGAATGCAAAATGTTTAGTAAATACCAACGTATTCACCAATAATACCTTTATGATGTAAGAATCTCAGTAATGTCTGTCTAGCACCACACCACACTAGACAGGTATACTGACATTCATCTTCATTATTCTTCTTCTGAGTGAAATACCCGGTAATTTTGCCAAGTTACGGTTCAAAATATTGTTTTTTTTTATATTTTAAACCGCTCTTCGAATGTATCTTGGGAGTTCTCAATTGTTACTGAAAAAGTTTAAACTTCAATTTCAATATGTGACATCGAAAATGTTGTATTAAATACAGAAATTCAAGTTGATTTGTTTAAATCGGTGTTTCAATATTCTAATAGGTTATTTCAGGAGCAGAGCTTTCTTCTATGGTTAATTAATGTTCAGGAACGGTTACTCACGTATTTATTTCGGGTTTTCCCGACTAGTTTACGACTCGAAATTCGAGTCTCGATCAGATTCTATCTAAGTATGAATTTATTTGATGTTGTTTTTGACTACGCAATCAAAGCTGTAAGTTTGTAAACCTCGCAGTTTTTGTGAGTTTAGGCTTTAATCCACGATTAAACCAGATTTTGTAGTTGACTTTAATTGTTCTCTTTTCAAAACGAGTTCTTACTTTAATCCAAAGCCAAATTGTAACTTTAGGCTTTTAAATTAAAGTCTAAATTCGTAATAAGACGGTAACAGCCTTTTTTTTACAAAGACTACGCTCGTCGCGCGACGAGCGGTGTCTTTGTGTCGCGTCGCGTGTCGCGCCTGTTTGAAAGAGCCTTAACTGGTAGCTTTGTAACTAGTTATATCTTTTTCCGCAAGGAATTTAATTTTTCGTTTCCTTCATAATCTTTGTTTGAAAACAACACAAATATAAATAGGTACTAACCACAATTTCGTTTCAGTTTCCAAGTCACGAAGTTCTAGGCGTCATAAGTGCAAGACAGGCATCCTAGCTATTAAGGCTATACGTTGCTAAGTGCTAAAATGTAAGTGTCAATGCACATAACGCGATGCACTTAGCGCGTCGCGAAATCGCACGACACGACGACGTATGTGTGAAATAGGATGCAGACTTGTGGCGTTTTCATTGCTAATTGAAAAGTGAAATGAAAAGCGGGAAATATGAACACAGAAACTTGGTTCAAAAATATCTAGGAATTTAGATCCGCACAAATACTTTATTTCATGCTTCATTGCTAAAGTAAAACTCAATCACCCCGCTGTATTCAGCTGTAGACTACGATAGGCAGTAATTGTGTAACACACTAAAAGTAGCAATGGCTTTCATTTTGACAGTTCAACAACATTCATTGCATTATTTACGTTGTTGAGCAGACAATTTTATTGAACATATGAAGCAATAGATTAGCAATATCCTTTAAAATCATTGAGATTGTGATTGAAAATGTGTTACGCAGTTAGGGTACAGAGCAGACTACCTCTTCAGTGTACCGATAGGTCAAAATTGCTGGAGCATTGATGGGTTTCACTATTGTTTTTTTCCCGTAACATACTTAATATCATCATTATTATCGTTCCTCAACACACCGCCAAACTCTCACGCCTCAAGAACAAGAACAAGCGCAAAACTCCAACAGCTGCGATTATAGCACCTTACTATTAAAACTTAAAACCGCGTCAGTGTGGCCTGTCATTAGCACGGCAAACTGCGGCACTTACATTAACGCGCCGCGAAACTCGGCCATTAGCATGCACGGCGAAACTGCAGTTTTACTACAAGTCATGTTAATATATGTTTATGGAGGAATATTTTTGACTCCAGAATAAGCAAGCTGAAGTGCCAAAGGGCTGGTCAGTCTGGTAATAATAGGCGAAGAACAGATTTTAAAAGACATGCTTTTGAATGCAGAAGGTGAATCGGTGAACGTAATGGGGGACGTACTCAACTTCAACTCACGAGTTATGACCTCAGCGGCGGTAATGGCTGAGAATGAATTAATATAGTAAATTTTTAGTTCAGAACCTGCTGTGACATGAAATTACATAAAATTATAAAGCGAATGTTTCGTTGGTGACCGTCCCATGGTACACGCGGTTGAGCGAATGACGCTCCCGCCAGGCGGACCCGGATGCCCGCCGCTCGCATACTTGTACAAAAAAGTCGCCCAATAATTTTATGTCACTAATTTTGAAATTTTGACTTTAATAAACTGCTAATTGAAACTTGAACCCTTATTATTAACGATTTCGAAGACTTAACAAGAATAATACGCACTTTTACATACATTTTCATTATTGAAAGAAAAAAGAAAGAAAAAAACGTTTATTTGCGGTAAACAAACGCAAAAAAAAAGTTAAAGATACAAAAATGAGAAAAGGTTGGGGGAAGCATGCGTCACATCCACGCAAATCGGCTATCGCTCAGCATTATGCTACGACCCTATGCAAGTCAGAGCCCCAGCGCTGGTTTTCAGCGACAGCCGGCGCCGACGTAATGACGTCGACCGGTGCAGCAAACAAATATTTAGACGGTGTACCAGTACAGCGTACTTAAAGAAAAATAATTTATTAAAATTAAAATGTGATTCAATATATTAAATAGATGTAAAAAACATAAAAAAGAAAAAGACATACTTTATTTTAAGTTACGAGAATATCATTGCATATATATTGCATTTCTAGCTGTACCAGCATTACCATAAGCAGTACTAAACCTAGAGTGTACTTATATAAATAGGTCATACAAAAACCTATTTTAACGGAATATAGCCACGTCCACAGTGACTAGAGGATAATATAAATGAAAGCAGCTGCCCAAGTGCCCATCTGACATAATCCCCTAATCGCCTTAAGATTTCCAGCTGAAGTAATAAGGCGGCCATTTTCCTTAATATCTGTTGAATTAAAAATATATTCCGTACTAATTAAAGCGTATTTTTGTTTCAGGTAATTCAAGTTGGAAGCTTTACTGAAGATTAGCAAGATATGAAGCTACACCACCAGATATCAGATTTATGACTACTCTTTTTCTTGTCTTTTGCTTCGGAACGGCTAAAAGGTATCACTTTCACGTCTCAGAAATTGCGTGTGCGTCTGTCTTCCAAAGGATGCACGCATATGACGTCACTTCTTGTCATAAACGTTATTTTAACGAGTAATTACGAGCTTCGAAAAACTTCGTCTTCGGAAGGAGTCAACTTTTTCTGCGAACATGTAGCATTGGTGTGTATTGGTTTTAGCAGTGCTGGTGGAGTTATAGGCACAGAAAACTTACCAACATTATACAAGTAAAGATGGAGTACAGCAGGTGTTGTCTTTTTGTGGCATTTGTATACTTACTAGCAGCGCCCCGCGGTTTCACCCGCATAAATCTTGATCCCGTGGGATCGGGATAAAAAGTACCCTATGTGTTAATCCAGGTGATAAACTCTATGTGTGCCAAATTTTATCCAAATCCGTTCAGCCGTTTTTGCGTGATTGAGTAACAAACGTAGAATCATTCAAACATACAAACTTTCACATTTATAATAATTATTATTATAGTAGGATATAACAATTTATAAAACAAGCCTTGTTTTACCAATTTTATTACGTGAAAATCCAACCCCATTTTTCGATTTACATCTCAATTTTCGCATAAATGCTGGCATCACAGCCGTTGATTATGCCCAAATAGATTCGCGCCAACGTTAATAAGATGTCGGAGTAGGTCGGTGAGGGACGGACGGCCTTCGATCATGATTGGTTCATTAAGCCTGTGTTACTTATAGGTAGTTGGTGCGTTACACTTTCACGAAAACCTGGATATAAAAAAATATACAGGCGGTCCTTTACGTTTAAATGAGCCCTTGTATATTGATTGGGTTGATTTTTAAAGATTTCTCCTTCCGTTTGTGAAAGCCTAGTCTTAGTAGAAGTATTGTAGCCGTGTTAAGAAGATGTCAGTAGGTACATAGTAGACTGTAGTAAGTAGTAGCCATCTGTTTGTCAAATCTCAGGTATCATAGGAATGTTTGGGTATTCAGATGACCTGAGAGTTGAAATGTATTGCTAAAATGTAGTAAATGTATTGCTGTCAAGCATAAAATATGTCAGTGCTCTTATACAGATTAAAATGGACCTGAAAAACGACAGAATATTTGTGAATTGCATTGTAGAGGTAGACGGTACAATTTCCAATACTGAAAACATTTCGTTGGCAGGTAATGTTGGGGGAGATGACGTAAGCTTAAATTGTCGGGAAATGGGAAATGCACGAAGCTGAAATGTTTCACAATAAATTCCATTTTGTTAATAATTTATATTACAAAGTTGCAGCCAAATAAATTTACTGAGTATATAAGAGAAGATCAACAATAAAGAAAGGCAACACTTCTCATAGTGCTCGCCATTCTCACCAGCTCTGATCTGAATTTATTTAGCGTTGATGCAACGTGTCTTCTACTTCCATTCATTTCTATGGGATATGGCTGATATACATCTCTCCCATCGACTTTTTCTTAGACCATCTTCTATTCTTAGCCATCCACTTTCATACTCAAAACTGTCCGTTTTTCTTCATAATAGGTAACATAAAATAGCTAATCTAAACTAATTAGATTTTTGTATGTTTGTTTGTTACTCGTTCACGCTAAAACAGCTTAACGGATTTGGATGAAATTTGGCCCATGGGTAGACCATGACTTGGTTCAGGACATAGGATACTTTTTATCCCGATATTCACACAGAATCGAGACTTAAGGCTTGTGCAGACCAGCGCGTTATCGCGGGCGCTACAAGGGTCGCGCTTCCTGTAGCGCCCGCGATACCGCGCCAGTTTGCACGGGCCTTTATGCGGGTGAAACCGCAGGTCGCAACTAGTTATTTATAAAAACTCTTGGAATAAAATTTACCCGAAAAAATAAAAACCGATCACAATCATAAAATTCAAAACAAAATGTCAACCAAAACCGACGAACAGGGAAATCCTTTTAAAAAGTTGGCAGCCAGTGTTTACATTTAGCTTCTAAATTAATATTGGTCGTGAAACAGTGTCCCCTTGATTTTTATCGTTAGCTCGGATGCAATTAAACCGAGATCAACTGGGTGTCAAGGCGGATGACATGTGGGGCTAGGAAAACTGCGATTATCGGCGATACGTTGGTTATTAGGAGCAATATAATTAATGAGAGTAACGAAGTCGTGTTTGATTATCATGTCAAGGCAATTGAACTGTAAATAGCAAGGTTTTGAGACCATTGTGGTATGGTCAGGTATTCTTCCTTACGACTTTTATACGATTATCGTTACATCGCTGTCTCCGGCGAATAAAATGGTAATGTGCTACTACGATAGTTTTAAGGTTATTGCATATTCGATAATAAGAGGTCCGATTACACTCTGTAAATTTTTTTTCATTAATTTCCTACGGTTATTTCAGAAGTTATAGAAGTTTCAAGTGTATTGTAATGAATGTAAAAAATCACTTTTTTATATGTGAACAATTACACTATATATATAAGTCAATAAGATTTTCATAAATAACTGTTTTTTATTTTTCCTGTAAAATTTAGATTTTACGATTACCATTTTTTTCGCTCGGGCCAGGGACATATAAAACACTGAGATACTTAATTAAAAATTACTATGTTACAGTTTAGGTATTCAGAAGGCCTGTGTTTTATGTAATTTAGACTCTGAACCCTGTAACTTAATTCTTCGATTCTGTGTAGTAGGCAAACTAATGAAACAATCACAAACAGGTCGTATGTCACTCAATTACTTTTGACCGCGTATTTATTAGTCAGTATCCAATTTAAACTTCATTACAACTAGCAAATTGGAATTTAGGCAACAGTGACATTTAATTACAAATACATAGTACCTAATGTACTGAAAATGTTCTCTATATTCTATAATGTGCTAGCATGTTGTTATTGAAAACTTTGCAAGCATACATAACATAGTCAACATGACCACATTACGAAAATTTGTTGAAAAAATTGGATTTCAAGAAATCTATTAAGTAAAGCGGGTTTTATAAATTCAAGACTGATATACGGTTCGCTCCAGATTAGACTCGGTCAGAATAAAATGCAAAATGATTTAAACAAAATGTATCACATTTTTTCACAACCTTTTGCGCCGACATCACTTGACATGGGATCATTAATACGCAGAAGATATTCTTTTATTATAATTGTGTAAATACATATTAGTTACAGTCGCAAACCATAGTTTGATAAACATATAACCTGCAAATTGCAAAAAAACGTAGGGAAAATTTAATTTCACGAAGTAACCTAGCATACTTCCTTTTTTTTTGTAGGGATCTTGTAGCTGACCTCTGAGGTTATGATCACTTAACCGGGCTATTCTGTGGCTGCTTAATTTAAAGCCTCCAGCTAGGGGCGTAAATTAACTTATATATTAGGCGACTGCTCGCACCCGCTGTGGGATACGAACCTCGGCTTAGGGTGTCGCTAAGGGGAGGACAGCAAGATGGAACAGGCTGGATCATAAGTGGGTAATTATTAAACTAAAGGCTCAGCTTCGACGCGGGCTGACGCATCGGACCCTTGCTCGACGATGCGCCAGCCCTCGTCAGACACTTCCTTATTTACCCGCTGTTTTTATGGCCCCAAAATAAAAATGGAGGCGGCTTACGAAGTGACAAGGACTAGCCGGCTTACAGCGGCTTTGAACTCCTGATAGAGAAGCCGTAATACCCCGTGTAGCTTTCTACTTACTACTATTATATTTCATAATGGGCAACTCGGAAAATCTATTTCAAAGTTACCTTTCAGAAATTAAATGTAATGTGATATGGTTGGTGTTGTATTTCTATTTCAATTTTATGGTTTGTGGCTAGAAATTAGTAGGATACGACACTGACTGGTTAATGCCTCCGAAAATTAACCTTTTCCCAATTAATAATGTTGGGTTCAGCTTCCAGTCTAACTGGATGCAGCTGAAGACCAATATTTTACATGAAATGACTGCCTATCTGACACCCCACGAGTCCCACGACCCAGTTATTGGGTAACACGACACCCCTTGGTAAGACTGATTATCAGACTTTCGGGCTTCTGACTACCTGTAACGACTGTCAAAGATCTACGAATAACAGCTGGACCAAACGGCTTAACGTGCTTTCCGAGGCACGGAGAGGTCTCGATATGTAATTGAAGGTCACTCATCCACGAACAGACCGCGGCAAGCGTAATTAATGTCTACCAATCCTATTAAATAAGTGTTCTTGTAGACAAGTTTCTGGTGAAGAAAAAGGTTTCGATCTGTGAGGTTAACATAAACATAAGATCACACATGTTTCTCCTGAAGGGTTATGCAGAGTTGCAGCTAAACTTGAAAGGCAATTCACAAAAACCTGAAAGAAAAGTCACTGACTCTTGTTAGCAATTTGATATCAACTTGACAGTAATGGACAAAATAATTTAACAACTCATTGATTGCCGGTCTCTCAATGACCGGTCAAGGGACAACCTTACACTTGTCTGGCATTTAAATAACCAATTAATTACCACTTAACAGTAGGTTTAATGATCTCACAACCATCATGCTTAGCAAATACTATTTGCTCCTCACCGTCTTCTAATATCACCTTGCAATATAACGATGTTCTTAATTCAAACTTTTCGAACAATAAACTAACTCGTTAACCAATCACGCACGAACGTGACATGCAGACGATCAGTCAAGGTCGGCAGGAAGCGCGCGCGCATGGTCGTGAATCATCTGATCGCTTTGTTGTAGTTGAAGGTGTGGGGGATACGCTGATTGGTTTATTGCATTTGTATTGTAGAGCATGTGTTTCTACACCTACTTACCTGCTTATAATTTTGTAATTAGGTATAGAATTTAATGTGTGTTTGCCATGGGAAAGGGTTACACGACATTGGTTAAATCATATTTGTCAAATCGGCAATTCGTCAAATTCGATATTGTGTCGCGTTATGAAGAGACTGAAGTCTCGAATGTTGGCCGAACTTTTGGTCTCATAAAGATAAAGAGAATATTCGGAATTGGAGCTGACTCCTAGCATATCTAAATTAGAATACAATAGAATACTTTTCATTATGTACACCAGACAAGTTACAGATAGATATAAATGTACAAAATTTACATTGGGTAACACAATGGGCGGTCTTCTCGCTAAAAGTGATCTTTTACATTCGTCAATAAGGAAGCATATAAGCGGTAAAGAGAAATCTCTTTAATGATGCAGAAATTCGATGTCTGATGTATTTTGAGCCCATTTTCGTATTAATAGTAACATGAGGGAAGAAAAGGGCATAGAGGGCGCGCCTATTGCATTAACGGGCACAACTCCATACCCCGCGAGATGCTACTGAGAATTTCGTAATGGAAAACCCAATTATACACTTTCAAACGAATATAGCTACAATTATTTTGTTTACATAACCTACACGTAATAATTTTAAGCTATGCTTCTGAAGAAAGCGTGTCGGTCGGAAGCACTTCCTCCAGTAACCACATTGTACAAATATTGTTATGTAGCATGATAAGCAATTGTTTTTACTCTGCGACAACTCAGTTGGAACGAGATAAGCTTAACTTTCGCTCCTATATATCGTCGATGGAGAAAAAAAATGTTCTATAACTTTTATAAACGAAGTGAAAAGAAAAAGGATTTTTAAAGACTGAATTGCTTCAGTGGTTTACAACACCATTACGATTTTCAAATTATATATTTTTCAAACGATTATTTGAATCAGTAGTACTTATCAATTTTTAACATAATTGTATAATATTTACACGTATTTTCATATATTTACAGCATATAATATGCAGTACCTGAGCGATAAAGAGAAAACGAATTATTCCAGATATGAGACCTACCTAGATAGATTTTTCGCCACCGTAGACTCCTACATTGCAACTGTCACCGAAATCGTTGCGTGATTATAAATATGTATAAAAATATTGCTCATTTAATAGTAAAGGATATTATTACGCTGTTTTCGTTCATTATTAGCATCTTGTTGCAAATGTTTATGTTTATTTACAAATCTACACGTGATTAGACTCACGATCACGAGTTCATCATGAGCATCTGTTAATAGTAACACATTGCAGATACCTATGGAACAGGAAATAGGTACACTACGTATAACTATTTGACATAGACTAGCTTTTTCCCTCATCTTCGCCTACGTAGAGTTCGGAAATTATCCCACGGCGTACTACCGGGATATAAAATATCCTATGTACAACTCTTAATCTACTTCATGGTCTACCTGAGTGCCAAACGTTAAAATCCGTTCAGCCGTTAAGGCGTAAAAATGTAACAGACATACAGAGTTACTTTATAATATTATAATATTAAAGTATGAATGTAGCTCGGTCCACCTTGTTGGAGGCCTTCCAACGCTACGTCTTCCGGTACGCGGTCGCCACTCCAGAACCTTTCGGCCCCATCGGTCATCTATTCTGCGAGCAATGTGCCCTGCCTACTGCCAGTTAATGCCGGTTACCTAGGTTCTCCTGCCGATCTCTTTATTTCTGATTCGATCACGTAGGGAAACTCCAAGCATAGCTCTCTCCATTGCCCTTTGGGTGGTTTTTAGCCTTCTAATAAGACTCATTGTGAGCGACCACGTTTCACTACCATAGGTCATCACTGATAACACGTACTGGTCAAAGACTTTCGTCTTGAGACCGGTCGAAGTGACGGTGCTTAGGGGAGGTCTATGTCCAGTAGTCAGCAGGACATAGGCTCTTTCGACTAAAATGATGATCACATCACATAACATCACGCCTTGTTTCCCCGAAGGGTTGGGCAGAGGTGTCCCTGTAGCACAGGCACACCCACATATCGCCAGTTATGTTTAAGTCCCATGTAATAGGGGGCGAGCCTATTGCCATCAACCGGGCACAAATCCAGACTCCGAGCTGCTATTGAGAAATTTCAGATAGAAAAACCCAATAACATTTTGCTCGACCCGGGAATCGAACCCAGGACCTCATACTTAGCAGTAGCGCTTGCGACCACTAGACCAACGAGGCAGTAAAATGATAATGAATGTAGATAAACGATTCGAAGATGAGAGAAGCCGGAAAACAGGCAAGTTTCCTTTCCATTTTCTGATGCTCATTTAGCATTATTGAGATTCGATGTAAAGAATTTGTCGCTAGTTTCGGTAACACCTTGAGGAGCTCGTGGCTAAGTAATAACAGCCGCACGGGTCGATCCGCTTGCCGGGGTTGGTCCGTGGATTGGTGACCATCTTTACATACCGATACTTCTACGTTCCTCGGAAAACACGTTAAGCCGTTGGTCCTGGCTATCATTAGCGGATCTCTGACAGTCGTTACGGGTCGTCAGAAGCCCGAAAGTCTGTCAACCAGTCTTACCAAGGGGTGTCGTGTTACAGTTATTGGGTTGTGGAGGTCAGACAGGCAGTCGCTCTATGTAAAATACTGGTGTTCAGCTGCATCCGGTTAGAGTGGAAGCCGAACAAAACATAGTTGAGAAAAGGCTAGGCAGATTGATTTTAATTTTTGTTCGGAAACACCTTATCAATTCTTTTGGCGTTGCAAGTATCCACACTCCACAGACAATCTCTTCTCATTAGAAATTCCTGTTGTAACAACAAAAACAATAATTTTCTCTCTTAATTTTTGATTGCCGCTAATCCAAGAGCACTTTCCCGTAATTCTCTTGAAAATCTTCAATGTATGTAAACGATCCAATATGATTATCCCAATTTCTTCGTAATGACGTAATAAAGACCTTGTAACGCTAATATAAACATAATCCAATGTTTGGCTCAGTAAACTGATCGCCGTAAATTCAATTACGGGGGCGAAATTTTGCGTATACTACCAGAATAGGGTTTCGGTTGTATAACAAAATAACTGCTAAACGTGTTGGTGCTAATGGTAATACTTCCTAAGTTTAGGGGAATTAGGAAGGTATGGAAATCGAGTGGAATTTGGAATTAGGTGGTAAAGATTATTAGATTAATGGAATGAATATCGTAGCTGGTCTTATCGCACCTGTAAACAGATTTCCTTGGGGGTTCATTAGAAAGAACGTCGCTTAAAAATAATTATTTCTCAAAAATGCTTGGAAATTCAAACATTATTTTGACAGCCTTCTTCGAGATAAATCGAAATTGCTGTACTGGTCAAAAACAGGCGAGTAGGCGGCCGGCAATGTTACTATTAATGAAACTCATTTCTGTCGTGTTATTTAAAAATGGAACTAACTTTTTGCTTCGACCCATGGCAACCAAGGAGGTAACTTATCAAAGATTTTATTTAAATTTCGAACTGGCTTAGCAAATAGAGCTGTAAAGTAAAGAAGAAACAAATGAACATATTGGCGCGTGAATTTTATTTGTTCGTCATTGAATCTGGAATTTATAATTATTTTAAATAGTTTGAATTTCCGCGCCTTATCTGAGAAAAGTACTATACAAGCCTTGGCCGCAACCAGGCATTGATGGACGCACGTATGTGTGCCTCGGTACAAAACTACCAAGATGACGACTTATACAAAAGTATGGAAGAAAAGACTTGTCGCCTGACCCCAAATAAATTGGGATAAGGGTATTCAAAATAGGACGTTTTAAACTACAACGAACTCAGCAAGGCAATACTACTACTTTTGTAAACCATTGACGTATTCCATCGTGCCGTAAACTTTTCTCGTACCTATTGCTTGTTTATGGAATGATTCTCGTAGAGAGAAGAACAAAACTTCAAAAGAAGTTCCCTTTTTTCCTTTAAAATTTTAAACTTAACTGTAAGTCATCATCAGTCCAACCTTTTCCCAACTATGTTGTTGTCGGCTTCCACGAATGACAGCGGGACGAACGGCTTAACATGCTTTCCGAGGCACTGTAAGTAATGTACGTAACATTGCAACTATTGAATTTAAATATTTCTTATTAGGCCTTTCGCAATGACGTAAACCTATACCTACTTATCCTAGTTATACAGGGAAACCTATTATTAACCATAAAATACTGTAATACACATACTCTGTAACATACTACAGTACAGGTAAATTACTGTACAAATGTATCGCTGTTGGTTGCCTAAATAATGAAAACAAAACCCGCCAAGTGCGAGTTGGACTCACGAAGGGTTCCACAGACAGACAGACGGTCGGACAGCGGAGGCTTAGTAATGGGGTTCCATTTGTCACGTAAAAAGCAGTAAAATATGACAGCCAATAAACGAAATGAGCAATAAATATTCCATATTAATTAAGTAATTGTGTCTTTATCCACGTGTTTTTGCATCAAAGTTTAGTGCTGTGTTCAGTCCGCCGCCGCCGCCGCGCCGTATCGCGTGACCTGACTGAACCTAGATACAATACGGCTGATATAACTTGGCAGGTCTGAACATAGGCACTACGAACTTTCGCGCATCTTCTCTCACTCACACTCGCCTCATATCACCATTTGGTTCTTAAAAAAAATTATTGCCCATCCTTCTGCGCGAAGTTCGGAACTGCCAAGTTATATCGGCCATATTGTATGTTGTATGTTAGTTTGTTACTTGTGTTCTAACTTCTACTGGTTTTTCAGTTCTGTATATTTGCATGAGTAGTTGGCTAATATTGCCAAGCTGAGAAGTTTTAGTGAATGAGGAAAACTTATGAAAATGTGTTGGTACATGCTTCGGAACGTAAAAGTAGTGAGTGTTACCGTAAGTAAAACAGGGTTTTTCAAAATCTTGCAAGTTCATAATTTTACCTTGGACTCAGGGGTTGCTGCTGTTTCTACAACCAGTATGACCACATTATAGTAAAAAGTATTTATGATGCAGTTTATAAGTACTCATATTCTCGACGTTTTCGCGTGTTTAGCTCACCGATAAGGTTATTAAGAGTATTAACACAACCTACACATGTCCATATACACAACCTTAATAAAAAAGATATCATTAATTTCGTACCCAAATCTTTTTTTCTTGCTAGCTCTTTAATTTTTGGATACAAAATGTTCGAAGCCTGCCTTGAAGAGATTAAATACCTAATGGAAGTTTATCATTGCAGTCACCTTGCAGGCAATCAAAATGTACCTACTATTGTTGTTTTGAAACTTTGTGAAGATTTTGTAAGGTTTTGTGACTCCGAGAATCTGTTCATGGGCTTTTAAAGGTTGTTTAAGAAGTTAATTTTAGTTGAAACTGCATAAGACTTACAATGACGATAAAAAAACTTAAAATCAGCGATGTCACGGCGACGACCGGTCTCTTACCAACATAACAACACTATAGGTATTTGATGCAGCGTGCACAGCCAGCGGTTGGCAGCACGCCAGCCACAGAAACCCGGTTATCCGCCGATGGTGACACATGTCGAAATGTTACCGGCTGCTCGGAATTAGATCCGTGTTTTCGAGATACAAGAATTTCGGGGAAATTTTTAATTGATTCTTCGTACAATTTGTAAAACTAGCTGGGTTTGGAGCTTCTGGGTGTGGGACAAGTATTAGTTTTCCGGGATGAAAAGTAATTTTGTTTAGGCATCCGTTGACCGTAACGGTTTTCCGGTGGGCGTGATTAATGAACAAACATCCAAACGTCTAAAAATACGCATTTGAGATAAAAATCAGGCGAAGCGGGATTATGTTCAAAGAATTGATAAAAGTAGAGATTGCGAATGTTCCAAGACATTACGATCCAGTTCATATTTACGTACCTTTATATTATAAAAGAGATAAGCGCTAAGTGTACCTTTATTCCTGGAATTTCTCAGTAGCAGCCCAGAGTCTGGATTTGTGCCCGGTTGATGGCAATAAGCTCGCCCCCTGTTACATGGGACAAACATAACTGGCGAAATATGGGTGTAGGCACTATAGGTAGATATACCTCTGCTTATCCCTTCGTCACAGGCGTGATGTTTATGTTTATTATTCCTATGTTCTGTCTTTTTAATTTAAATCCTGCAGCCGTCTATAAATACGCCTAATTTTAAAGCTCAATATTCCCAATTAAACAGTCGTTAATGTCAATGTAAATGCAGCCTTCATTTTCGTCATTATTCTCAAATTTAACTCAATAACAACATTTATCAAACACTGGGTGTGTTTGATAAATGTTGTTATTGTGTTTGACTTAAAATTATGACTGCCATTGCAAAAACATTACGTTAAGAACCGATTACTATGGCTGTCGCATTTTAGTACGACATTAGCGGTCATTGCCCTTTCCCTAATATCTCCCTGAAGGAACCCAAACAATAAACTATGTATAGTTTTTCGATAGTTTGAACATGTTGAAGATTACTTTAGATATTGATTCAGGAAATAACGAACCTTATTTTCGTTATTGAAATAATAAAAAAATGCTAGAAAATGTAGGTGGGTGGGTCAATGGCCGGTATTGCCATGCTGAAAGGC
Organism: Omphaloscelis lunosa; assembly: GCA_916610215.1. NCBI lineage: Eukaryota > Metazoa > Arthropoda > Insecta > Lepidoptera > Noctuidae > Omphaloscelis > Omphaloscelis lunosa. The sequence goes on along the minus strand of OU744248.1, from coordinate 22,105,067 downwards.
GACAACTATAAATAAATCAAATTGTAATATGAGAATACAGAAATTGTGCACGATTTACGCTAAACGGAAGGCAAATATCAAGTTTCGCCGACGCGAAGTTATATTCGGTTTAAGTTTATCAATATTAATGTTTTACTGAAAGATAATTAAATGAAGCCATTTTGAGAATTAATTGATGACGTATAGAGAACTTGTTGACTCATTTTATTCCGTCCACATGGTATCTCTACTAGAAACTAAAATTCGAAGATATGTGACATCGACCGCACACTGGGCTCGCGTGGTGGATTACAGACCAGTCCTCCTGCTCACAGAGAGGAGACCTGTGTCCTAGCAATGGCACAGAATAGTACAGGCGTACTCCGCATTTTAGGTATGAAGCTACAAGTACCTACGCGGGGCTCGTCTTATCGGGCCAATTAGTGAGCGTAACGTAGTCAGAATATATAGGAGTTAAAGCTCGTGCAATCCAGCGCGATATCACGGGCGCTACAAGGGTCGCGCTGCATGTAGCGCCCGCGATATCGCGCTGGTCTGCACGAGCCTTTACGCGATAGAAATAGAGGCAACTTCTAGGTGAATATAACAGTAGGTTATTAGTGCTATCCAACTTGAATTGCACTTTACTGTGTCGTAGCAAGAATCGCTTTTTATTTAAATGATTTTGCGGAGTTAACCATCTTTAGTAATATGTGGCAGTGGGAACTTTATAGGCTTATTATGTATGAACTCTATCATCAGACGTAACGAAAAGATCTTGCCAAACTATAGTGATAACAGTCAGCCAAACTACAACGACTGATTTTGATACTGAGTCGATGTATCATTCCATAGTAGGGTGATTCAATTAATTATGTATCGTCAATCAATTCAATAAATTAAACCAGTCCATAGCATGATTCATAACAGCCCAAATACGTCCCCAGCTGACACACCAGGCGGCCAAACATGACCTTACCTCAACGTCGAACAAGTACTTATTGAAATCAGCCAAATCTGTCCCATCTATAGACATAATATACGTATATTGGGTGACTGGTAATTAGTGACCGATACTTAAACACGTAACTTTACTCATCATTATGAAAAACTTATACTATGGGACCAAACTTGAAATCACGAAAGAAAATTAGCTGTTCCATAGAAAAGTGCAGTACCTATGCGGTCAAAATGTATGGAACAGCAGATTTTTTTTTTATAACCGACGAAAGATTTCAACTCAACGGTGTCCAGAAAGAAAATGGGTACGCCATAATTGCGGCGATAAGTCCCCTCTTTGAGGAGTGGCTAGAGAGGCACCACGGCGTTCTCACCTTCCGCCTGACCCAGGTCCTACCCGGATACGGCTGTTTCGGGAGGTTCCTGTTCAGAATAAGGCGGGAGGAAACGCCCCGGGCGTTTTGTTACCATTGTGTGGATCGCCCGGAGGACACGGTGGATTATACGGTGGAGGTCTGCCCGGCTTGGGTGGAGCATCGCCGTGTCCTCGTGGAGGCGATCGGCGGTGGTGATCTCTCGCGTCTGGCCCTGGTTTAGGCCATAGTATGGACCGAGAGCCCATAGGAGGCCGTTACCTCCTTCTGCGAAGCAGTAATGCTCGCGAAGGAGGATGCGGAACGCGTTAGGGAGAGGCAAATTTCACGCCCTTACGTGGGCCTAACCGCCGCAATAGACGTCCTGGGCGTCGGGAATTGCGGGCCGATTTCCGGCCACCGTAGGCGCGGGCTTGCGGACGGTGAGCAATGGGTAGCTCACCGTCCGATAAGGACCAGGCCCGGGTTGACGGCGCGTTGTGTTTAACGTGCGCCTCAAAGAGATGTCAGTAGAACTGACGGGGTCCGCTAGGGCCGATGCCTGCCGGAGCTGCGAAGAAATCCGAAAGGGAGATCGTGGCCCCAGCAATGGCAACCGAAGGAACACGGGTGGGTTTTAGTCAGAGTCTGACACGCCCTCCCGCTCCGCACAGAGCAGGAGAAGTTATTTATTTGATAATTTCCCAACCAAAAAAAAAGGGGTGTCCAGAATCATGTATTGAATCCATGGTAATAGTTTTCGCGTCGATGTCCCTGGCACCCTATATACTACAGGTAATATAATAAAGCTGAAGAGTTTGTTTATTAGAAGTTTTGAACGTGCTAATCTCTACGACCCTTAGGATCCGAGCAGAAAGCAAAAAAGTCAGAACAAACGCTAAGCAAAAACGAAGTAATAACGCAGGCGGGAAAAGTGGCTGTAATTTTAGTATACTATTGTGGTGTCTTACGATTTCCATGCGAAAAAAGTCGCGGGTAGAAGCCAGTTTATCAATATCAAAGCTAACGGGCCAATAATCGTGCACACAAAGCTGCTCAGCAAACTTTACATAGACAACACGAAACTTAATAACGTATTCTAGGACGCACGTCCATCACGCTACTTGTTCCGTGGGTGTAACAAGACAGGCTGGAACGAGCCGTATCGGGCTGTGACATGGATTGGTAGGCTAATGGAATGTTAAGTTCCCCTTAAGTTCTGAGTCGAGGTTCACGATTACTGACAAATGCTTGCACTGATTGGACAGGTCCAATCAAATCTGTGTGGTTCTTTCCTCAAAAGACCATTTCAGACACTAATCTACATGGACCTCATATGGCCTGGCCAAGATCATGTCTGGAATTTAAAAGAGACTGCGACTTCTGAGTTTGTTTCGGTCTTTCTTCTCAGAGTAGTCAGATAAGAAACGCTGACCTCATCTAACTTATTTTATAATTTTTTAATATGATGTCTAAAAGTGATTCCAATATCCTATTTACAGAATAAACAATTTCATTTTATAAGTGCGGACTAAAAAGTGGAGTCAAGTCTTTGGCTGACCTAAAGTAGCTCAAGTACCTGTTGTCATTATTTCAGTATCTCTTTATGTCCTGTCCTTTTGAGACCAATGTAAGATTTCTTTCTTCTAGTGAGGTAGTTTTCTGACTGACTAACTTTCGCTATCTACACCATAGTTTTAAAGAAGAGTTTTTGACAGCAACTGAAGAGCCGCTGCGAGAACTATGGGCGATGCGCTGCCGGAGATCGTAAGGACAGCAGAGTAAGTTACCTAGAGAGAAGATCTCAATCTTACTCTATATTAACAGTCATCACTGGTTTCTCCAGACACACAACTTAAATACAAAAGTTAGCACTCCGTATGTTCCTTACTCTGTGTCCCCCCATATCGGGAGCTCTGTCGCAACAAGCCACCTTTGTGTCATGATAGTTCGCTTTAATGATGGGAAACTGTTTACAGTACGTTTACAGTTAACTTTAGAAAAAGTAAACAACGTTGTGAACTTATGACTGACAAGAGATTGATTTGTTGTGCTTTTAATTAGTAGCACTCATATGCTTGTTTATTGTTTGGCGTTTCCGTGCCAGTTTTTATGAAGAAATTGGATTATAAACGGGCTGGTACACATAAGTATAGTGTGTTCATAAAAGTATGTGTTGCATGACACATGATAAATGCTTTTTTAACTTGGCGTTTTATTTGGCTTAACATTAATGTAAATCTTAAGTTGGTTGTTCGATTTCAATTGTTTACCTCTAACCGATATTTATTTAACTGTGTAAATTAACGTACGCAAGTGTTACAGTTTATTTTAGCATGTCACGCAAACCATTATGAAATGAAAAGAGTATAGAATCTTACAAAACTTTTTTAGGTACTACAGGGAAAAGAAGGTATTTCTCAGTATTGCCACAGTATAATAAAGTAACAGTATTACGCCTCGGCGGTGAACTTGAAATAATAACCTACAACCGTTCGGTAGATAAAGCTTTCGCGTCCGTGCTTAACTGCCGCGCACTCGAGACTGTTGCGTACTGCTATACACAGAGATTTCGAAGTGCGATGTTTCGGCCGTTTACTATGAAGACGTAATACTGTTACTTATTTATACTGCGGTATCGCGACGTATATGAAGACTTTGTTACTACCCAGCTTGAAGATTTCCCTTATAGTACCCAAGAGGCCACAATATAGCCACGTCTTAGGCGAGAGTTTCATCTTAAAGTGGCCTCTCATGATACTCTTGAGAACAGTCAATGAAGTGTTCTCTTTGCAGCTGAAGACCACCCAGACTGAGGGACAATATTTTCGATCTTAACTTTATTATGAGTAGCAGCTGTCCGCGGCTTCGCCCGCGTCAAACCTAATTCTTTATTTTTTTAAATCAAAGTTGCCTTAGTTACTCCTTATAACATTAGCTATCTGCCAGTGAAAGTCCCGTAAAAATCGGTCTAGCCGTTTCGGAGATAAGCCGGACGACAGAAAATATTTTAAAATTATTTTTAAGTATCGTACATACTACATACTTTGTTAGACATTTAGTAAAAAGCTGTCATTTTGACATTACAAACAGACACTTCAATTTTGTTTCTTTGTATGTATGTATAAATAAAAAAATAAAAAATGTCAGGCATCAAAGCCCATAGGGTGTTAGTATAACATCTTACTTAAATACTATGTTAGTAACATGCAGGAACACAAAAAGAAAGAAAAAGAAAATCATGATCACAGGAATGTTTAACAAGCTTTGTTGCCGACATGTAACTTGGTAAACCTCCCCATTGTAGGCCGATCCAGCCTCTCTGCAAACACCTTCAGAATGCTGTTGTTGCTCCACGGCACTCGGGATATTTTCACCGCATTATCGCAAACTATTTAGTAAGTGTTATTGGGTTTTCATCTGGAATTTCTCAGTAGCAGCCCGGAGTCTGGATTTGTGCCTTGTTGATGGAAATACGCTCGAACCCTATTACATGAGACTTAAACATAACTGGCGAAATGTGGGTGTACTATAGGTACACCTCTGCCTAACCCTTTGGGGATTATAGGCGTGATGTTATGCTATCGCAAAGTAGTCGTCAGTGTGCGATCAGCGAACATATCTGACGCACTACAGTACGGTGGAAGCTTCAACAACGCCCTGAAAGCATTGTTATATTGAATGCGCAGGGGATTGTCTGCTTCTAGAGTATGGTTATCCCGAAGGCTGCTGGTGTAAAATGTTCGGCAGTAGGCCTTAAAAAGAGAGAGATGATAGATGTCTCGCAAACCGTTATGAAATGAAAAGAGTATAGAATCTTCACTGTTCTTTTTTTAGTTTTAACTCACAGCAGTGAACAAAGATTTTTCCAAGTATTTCGAAGATTATTTACGTTTATAGACGTTGTTGCTACGTGCCTTCAAGCTTTTTGTAGCACCCAAGAGGCCACGATATAGCCACTTCTTAGCCGCGAGTTTTATCTAAAAGTGGCCTCTCATGATACTCTTGAGAATAACGAATGAAGTGTCTGTCTTTCTGTCTGAAGACCGCCCAGTTTGAGCAATATTTTCGATCTCAATTATCGAAATATAATACTTTTTTTTAAAGATTAACATGTACCTAATTAAGATCGTTATTGAACATTTTTTGTATTATTTTAATTTTCGGTTCAAACCTCATTCGTATAAGAACTTAGGAGTGCCTTTTTCCGAGCCTGTAGGACTTGCGAGATATTTATTTATGATGCGCCGCCAACCATTTCGTGGAAAATTCATGCCACAGTGTAAAATATTTGCAGTAGTTTTTCTTAGGTTTGTTTTTTTTACCTTACGTTGATAGTTCGACGCCTCAACCATACACCGACCACTGACTATTGCTGCTTCGTAGAAGTACTAGAAACCATAACAAATAAAAGGAAATATAAAATATTATATAACTTTAGTAATACTAGTAATTAAAGCCGCCTATTCACAGCACGTAGAAACAATCGATAGAGCGACCTCCCTGCGACAAACGTTGAACTTGCGAGTTGCGACGGACAAGTTCAACGTTGAGTGAGTCATCTGCACTTGTAAGGCGTCGCATTCATAATACGACTGGACGAAGTTTGTCTTGAATTTAGTGAGGTTTAGATAAGGGTCGTTAAGATACTGGCAAGTTTTTACTTCACTCGAGATCTGGTTGGGTATAATCGACCTCGTAACTGCTATACGACTTTTGATAAAAACTTCCACTAAATTAAATGCTTCACTAAGGTTGGAACTATCCAATTGTCACATACAAGACTTTGACGTTTCATGAACTGTAAGTGGCATTCAACATGTCGGTTATTAGGGTCATAAAGCTAGGTCGCCTTTACCTACTGAGATTATTTTGTAGCTCATGTTTTCTGTAGAGACAACTACTTCCTTTATCAACAATCAAGTTTCACTTTTTACTTTTACCATTAGGTAAATTTTGCCATAGTGACGGCACGGTTGGGGCAGTGGTTAAGCAATTGACTGCTGCGGTGCGTGTCGCGGGTTCGATTCCCGCACGGAACAAATATTTGTATAACCTACAAGTACAAAGTTGTATGACCTAAAAGTACAAGACCTGTTTGTGTATGTGAGTTTAAATGTTTGTAAACGCACTCGCAATACAGGAGAAATTCATAAGGTGGGGTAAACTAAAAACATTGTTTTCAATGTTAAAATTCCACGCAACTCTCACTAAAATAATTGATAAACACAGTAGAAATGTAAATACGGTGAAACTTCTCACACAGATAAAATGCGCAGATAAAAGCAAAAAATATGTGCCACGCCATTATGTACGAGGAAGTTTGTTATCTGTTCATGTCAAAACAATTACTTGCGTACAACTGGTTTGTCCTCGAACGTAAGGTGCATGAGAATCTTTATTGCATTTGAACTGTGTGCAATGTTAGAAGCACGTACTGTTTTAGCTTACGCTCTGTTTTTAGGTGACGTCACCGGACTGAATGAACTCAATGACGCCCGGGATATTCTAGATTAAATGTTTCATTTTATACAAGAAAGCAAACGAAAATAATAGAAGTTATTGTGCGTTTGCTTACGCGCTACTACTTCTCAATGACAGGTCGTTTTAATATTCGTTAACAAAATGGTTCCGAAAAAATAGTCCATTCGATTTATACCTACACTAGTTACGCCCGCAGTTTTATCCGGATAAGTCTGTATCCCGTCGGAATATCGGGATAAAAAGTATCATAGATTCTAACCCAAGTCATGGTCAACACATGTGCCTAATTTTAACCAAATCCGTTCAGCCATTTTAACGTGAAATCGTAACAAACAAATATACCTACACAAAAAATCAAATCTTTTCTCTTTATATTATTAGTGTAGATTACAAATTAGTCTGTAGCAGAAATGAGAAAAATGAGTTGATTTCATGCAAATACTTCAAAACTCTATTCTCTAGGAACATTACTACGACAATCTTCCACAAAGAGACGTTTTCGTCTGAGAATTTGTTCTCCGGACTCAATTTTATGAAAGCAAACGCGTGTCACATGGCAAATAATGGCAATAACTGAAGAGAATTATCGTCATTTCGCAGAAAACTTGCAAAGAATTTCAGCTGCGATGATCCGCTGTCTATAACAAAATGTCCGACATTTTTGCTATAGATAAGTATACTAATACAAAAAAATAATACGCGTTATTCGCATAGTTATTTACTGTTTTACCAGTAAACTGAGACAACTAAAACGTTTGTTAAGTTGCAAAATAATAGTAAAAAAAACTTATTTAAAAAAAAAAAAAACTACCTGCAACATTCAACTTGTCTACATACTACATCTGCATCGTGACATCACACGCCGTGACGTAACCTCAGCATGTTATTGTAACAACGATAAGTGAATGCAATTAGTGTAGTTTCTCGGAACAGAGCTTACTGTATGCGCAGGAGTCGCAGGATGATTCACTGGTATCTGTGGCTGGTATTTTTAGGTGCTGTGCTACTTGTTGTCTTTATCATTGTGTATACAGGAGACTTACAAGGAAAACCCACTCGACAGTTTCTTGAACAATGTGTAGTATTTTTAAAAGGATGGTTTGCAGTATCTGCTTTTGTACCAAAAAATATGTTTAATATGGGGCACATTAAGTATACTTTATACTATATTGTAAAGAGGTAATTTTTTTTTTGTTTGTATGTTTGTTTGTTTGTAAGTTTGTATGTATGGGTATGGGGAAATCTCCGGAACTACCAGTCGGATTTGAAAAAATCTTTTTGCATTTGATAGCTCAATTCTTGAGGAAATTTATAGGCTGGCAGACGAGTTCGTGGGCAGAAGCTAGTTAAGTTATAAAAGCAAATAAATGATTCTTGATTCTTGCTAACACACAATCCAAGCCTATTTCTTGCGTGGACATCAAACTGACGGACTTAAATTTCTCCAAAGCGCTTTGTATAATTTATTTATCTTTATTTTAGTCTAAATTCGTGCCCGGTTGATGGCAATAGGCTCGTCTCCTATTACATGGATGGTACTTAAAAACATAACTGGCGAAATGTGGATGTACAAAAGGCTAACCGGGGGTGCGAAGAAAACCGAAAGGGAGATCGTGGCCCCCGGCAACAGGGCAACCGAAGGAACACGGGTGGGTTTTAGTCAGTAAGAGTCTGACACGCCCTCCCGCTCCGCCCAGAGCGGGAGAAGTTATTTGATGATTTCCCACGCAAAAAAAAAAAAAAAAGCCTAACCCTTCGGTGAATGGCGGCGTGATGTTATGTCATGTGTTTACTTTGGCATTACTAACCACTTTGAAAACAAAATCCCGTGCACACGATGACCGCATCTGTTACCGCCGCGGTGCTATAGCGGCCGAGTGCTGCAAGCAAGAATAGTCCTTACGGTGATTAGTTATGGCTTTCCACAATGGTACTTCACGGAATGTTTTTATATGTTGAACCATCCTTATTTGAACCTTTCCTTCCAAATAATGAAGACCAACATAATCTAGTAAAGTATGTACTCTCCTTATCTCGTCCTACAATGTTGACCTTCGATCGCCACTAAATACATAAGCAAGCTACACCGTACATTAAATACAAACACATGACATAAGCTATGTACACAGCGATAACAAAAGACAATACTGTCAAATTCTTGGAACAAAATAACTCAGTAACAAGGAATCTTACGCAGAAATCACAGTGATTCATGATGTTATCTATCACTGTTTATTTTTTCGCTGTAATTTTTAAGGCATGCTGGCCCAGAGGTTAAGGGACCCGTTCTTCGCTGTCACTTTTAAGGCATGATGGCCCAGAGGTTAAGGGACCCGTTCTTCGCTGTCATTTTTAAGGCATGCTGGCCCAGAGGTTAAGGGACCCGTTTTTGAGCACAGGCACCAACCAAACCGTACGGGGCCCGCGGGTTGCACAGCGGCCCACTCCCTCTCAGAGAGGAGACCTAATTCCAGCAGATGGTGTGTTGGTTCGAACCTGACAAGACCTAATGCGACCTTTTTCATATACTTACATAATAATAAACTTTTGACTTATGTTAGAGGAAAACATTGTGAAGAAACGGTGATTATGCTCTTTCTCTTTTCGTATTAGAAGAGGAAAGACATAGAATAAAAAAATATAAGAAACTTTATTCCTACAATGCCCTTTGCACTGTAAGATTTTTTTTTAGTGTTAAATATTTCATGTTTTATGCGAGTTTGGGGGTTGTGTTGCATGCAAATTAGAGATGCCGCGAATAATTGTTATAGCGAATAGTCGAAAACCCATTAATCGTCATTCCCTATGGCGAATAGTCAAATATATTCTGAAATAATAATATAGTTTATTTATTTTCGGAGGCAGGTTTGATTTATGAAAAAACCGGCCAAGTGCGTGTCGGACCACGCACAATGAAGGGTTCCGTAGGTGGGATGAATTTATCCCAAGAACAAACTTAACGATGTAGTTAGAAGAACATGTTTTTTCAACAGCAAATGTAAGTTGGTCGATTATTATTCATTAACTTGTAGACTGTAAAGTCTACTTATTTGTGATAGTTTTTCAACCAACTAGAACCAACCATTTAGCTGGCAGGACACACACACACACACTTGACTCTAACAAAAAATTGAAAGATAGCGAGTATTCGCGGCATCTCTAATGCAAATAATTAGTGCAATGTGCACCTTGTTTTTTTTTTTGTTTTTGCTTACCTCATTAGTCGATAGTAACTAAGGTTGTTGATCTTGGGATCCTGTGTCGCTATGTTCATATTGGAATTCCTTACTTGGAATTTTATCGATGTCTCAACCCTGATAGTGAGGGAGGTAAATAACTGAAAGCTCAATGCAATTTATTCAGACCTCAGTTTGTGTTCAACAAACACAGACAGAAAACAAATACTCTAACTATTTTCTCAAATAATTGTTCATGCAAAATTGTTTTCATAGAGAAAAATCTTGAATAGATTTTGCTCTATGAAGCCATTTAAAAATTATTATTGAAATCAAACTCAAATAGTGTATTTTAATAAGACTCAAACAAAACATTTACAGGCTGTTAACCTGATAGCCTAGCCTATCCTTACGTTTAGCTTAGCTTTTGGTTTAGCCTAGGTACATACATACATAAACTCACATCTTTTTCCCTATAGGGGTAGGTAGAAACTTCACTTCGAAACCCGACGAACATGGCAAAACATGGCATGTTCGTCTGCCTGTCTGTCTGCGGTCTAGCTCAGAGACTCTTAGTACTAGAAAGCTGTCATTTGACATGGGTATACATATTAATCACGCCCGCAAAGTGGTAAAATTTTAAGTGTAATTTTCTTTAGTGTGTATGTATTCCATAGTGTGGGGTGTTGTTGGAAAAATATTGTGAGTTTGTGAAAACCATTTTTGGAGTCAGGTATCCGTTTTCGAAATATTAAGCTTTATAGTGCTAATTTTTGTTAGAGTCCAGAGTCCCCCCCTGCCAGCTAAATGGTTTTGGTAGGCTTTAATAGACCAACCCACATTTGCGGTTGTAAAAACAATACGGAATGTATGGGAGAACATGTTTTTCAACTGCAAAGTTAAGTTTGTTCTTGGGATAAATTCATCCCAACAACGGAACCCTTCATTGTGCGCGATCCGACACGCACTTGGCCGGTTTTTTTCGTTAACATTCATTCATCAGGACATATACGCACGCCGTGGTCTTGAAAAATCTGAAAATGTAGGGCAATCTTTTAAAATAGAATTACCTAAATCAAATGTCCAGCTTCGCAAATTATACTCATCGACAACTAGCTGCAAAAACCAATAAAAAAAGCAACTAAAATCCGTATTAAACTTGACCTTAGAGTTATAATAGGCGTGTTATTTAAAATCCGGGAGCCTATCAAAGCGTACTGCGAATGTTCGCTCAGCTGTGACATCTGCCTCTCTGCCAGCCGAGCGTGAGAGAAAGCGAGCATTCGACGCGGTGCCACAGAGCAGCGGGTTTTCAGCTAGTGTTCTCGGTGTACTGGGCGTCAGAAAGATGATGCTGAGGATATTTTTATAGGATGTAACATAACATCACGCCCTGTTTTCTCGCAGGGTTAGGCAGAGGGGTCTACCTATAGACGTAACCCTATCCCTACCTGTGGATATTTATGATAAACTAGCTGACCCGACAGACCTTGTCCTGTACATACAATAGTTCATCAAAAATTCCATAGACAAAGAGATTTGATGTAATTCCCATTTTTTCAATTTTCCGGGATTTTTTTCTAATTTTTTCGTTGCCTGAAAACTTTAATCGGACTATAATAATATATAACATAAGTGATGCAAACGAACAGCATTTCATTTTTATTTATATAGAAGATAAACTTATTGCCTCTAAATTATGTCATGGAAAACTGTTCCCATCTCCAAAAAAAAAGAAAATTAGAAAATTTAATTTAGCAAGAAGATTTCTAGGTATCAATCAGATTGACACAACTGCGTCAAATTGTGGTTCGATTGGTTTTGAATATGGAATTCATAAAATAGACCCGTTGGTCTACTGGTCGCAAGCGCTACTGCTGAGCATGAGGTCCTGGGTTCGATTCCCGGGTCGGGCAAAGTATTATTGGGTTTATCTATCAGAAATTTCTCAGTAGCAGCCCGGAGTCTACATTTGTGCCCGGTTGATGGCAATAGGCTCGCCCCCTATTACATGGGACTTAAAATATAACTGGCGAAATGTGGGTGAACCTGTTACAGGGACACCTCTGCCCAACCCTTCGGGGCAACAAGGCGTGATGCTATGTAGACCCGATGGTTGATTATTTCATTCACCAGGCGACTGACAGCCATCCTCTAAAATATAAATATTCCTTCATAGGCAGTTTCCAAATTTAGTAGGCACTATTCAGTACCTAAAGTATTCCTAGTCGGTATGTCCATTCACGCTTCAGTTTGCAAAGTAATGTGGGATTTCGCTTGGTAAGCGCTCGAGGCCTCCCAACGGGTAACCATGCGTCACATTTTTCAAGAATGGCAAAAAATTATTGGTTACAGCAGAAAAATACGAACATTGTAAAAATATTATAATCTACAGTTCAGCCGTCGGCGTTCTTGACACCTGTCAGTTTCATACTGCAGAATATGTGTTTTGCGAATTTGAATTACTACTAGAAATTTTTCAACTGACATGTGTCAGGAACGCATTCTCTCGACGGCTGGACTGTGTGACTTTTGCCTGCGGCTTAAGCAGGATAAAAAGTCCTATGTTAGTGTAATCGTCCTGTGTGCCAAACCTCGTAATCCGTTCAGCCATTAAGACAGACAGAGTTACTTTTGCATTCATTATATTAATATACTGTTCTGGATGTATAGATTTTTAACTGATCAACTTTTAAGGCTGCTAAATGGGACCAGCATTTCCATAACTCCCAAATCACCAATTTGAGGACTTTGACTTGGCTTTGCAACCCTAAATTCTAATCATCAAGTCGCTAATCTGTTTCCCTAACAAAGGTCATTCTAGCAAACTGGTAAAATAGGTCAATTAAAGTCCCAGCCATCCTAAATTCATGGCTGCCGTATCTGACAATATTCACGGTAGGTGATGCGTGAATCTGAACGATATTATACGATACATCGCTACACTGAACGTGTTTTACATAACCTTGTTTTCAGCGGAATAATCCAGATTTTTGGGCCATTTCCTTGCGAAATTGGGAATTTTCATGGAATTGGGAATTTTCATTTCATGGAATTTAGCAAGTAATTCCGATCCTTAGTTTAGATTTGTTAAGTGAAGCTCGCCATGATGTGGCGAAAATCTTCGAACCTACTTTTTTATTTTCATTTATGTTCTCATTATAATAAAAATGTGTGCAGTCCATTGGGGTCACCCTAGTATTTGCCTTTGCACACTGGAAATCTATTCTGGTCAACTGTTTGTATAAAAAAAAAAACTATTACAAAAAAAGCCGGCCAAGTGCGTGTCGGACCACGTACAATGAGGGGTTCCGTAGTTGGGATGAATTTATCCCAAGAAAAAACTTAACTTAGTAGTTGAGAAACATGTTCTCCCATACATCGATATACGTCACGGTCAATTCTCTAACTGCAAATGTAAGTTTACAAAGGCAAAAAAAAGTGACTAAACTAAAAATATATTAATTTTAGGCCTTTTTCTTTTACTTCTGCTGTGAGACCTTGCTACCTGCCAAATTTCATGATTCTAGGTCAACGGGAAGTACTCTGTAGGTTTTGATTTATTTGCGAGTATCAAAATATGTCACATAAATGGCCGTATTTTTTATCGCGTTGACTTAGAAGCTCGATTTTTTTAGAACAAGGAAGGAACGTATCTGATATAAATTTCACTTTGATACCTCCATGCGTTCCTGAGAAAATGGGTCTTGATAGACTGACGAACAGACAACGAAGTGATCCTACAAGGGATCCGATCTTTATAATGAAGAACAGGCTCGTTAATAATTATGTCGTGAATCAAAAATCAATACACAATAGAAAAACTAATCCAAGCTGAATAGTCGACGAATGATTACCTGTTTCCAATAACTCCAATCACATGACAATTGCTAATAAGTTACAAACGTACCAACGAACTTTAGTATTCATTTTTAATTCAACAAAAACCACAAATAGTAATAAGCTATTACGAAAATGACAATAGATCACATGCAACAAAAACTTGCGTGTGATTTGTCGTTACCAGCACTTCGCGTCACGGAGTTTAGACGAAATAATTGTAGCGGAGTGATGACCAAGAAAATGCAGTGAGGAAAGTTTTGAGTATGTATGTGGATGGCTATAAGAAAAGGGGAAGACAAGAAACGATGGATGGACTGTGTGGAAGATGATATGGGTAGAAAAGGCTATTGAGATGACGACGGAAAGAGAAGTTTGGAAGAAAGATACACATACATGTTGCATCGACCCCCAAATAATTGGGATAAAACTAAATAATTGTGATAAGTGATGACCAATAGAAACTAGAGATAGATTGTGAACTACATTTTCATGTTTCGAGTTGTATTGGATCATAATATAGATATTCAACATGTAAAAAAAACAGTGGCATTCCTGGAGTGCCGACAGAAGTAAAAACTTGAACAAGATCGCCTTGGTGGACGAAATATACTTGTATAGAAAATTGGTCCGTAACCTTATCTAAATAAAGAGCACAATTACGTTTACAAAAATTGGGTGTCGTAACAGTGTCGCGAAATCAATGTTTTGTTCCCATCTCAAAATGCCCAACGCGCCTAAAGAAGTGTTCACTTCAGACACTCTGTCCGATCCGTGAGGGTGTTGTTAGGTATCGTACTGAGAGGCTATATGTGTGGTAATTTTCAAGAAAAAAGAAAATAAAAATTCGCCACATTATTTATAATGGGGAATTTTATGGGGCGCGGGCGGCCGTCATTTAGCGGGTGTCTACAAGTCATAAGTCATAAAATAAACTTATCACCCCTGTTGAAAAATTTTATATTTTTTTACCGAATTTGGGGTAAATTTGGTACATAAAATGTAAATTTTAAATAGCAATAACTTTTTAATAAATAATTTAAAAAAACGCTTGAATCAAAATAATTTCCTTTTAATGTTTTAAAAAGCTATAATTGTTAAGTAAGATATTATCTCTGGAAGTACAGATCAGATTCCGAAAATTCTTTCACTGATGGGAAGCCGCGGTATTCCCGAGTGCCATACAATGTTTTATGGTATAGTTGACTTCCACGTGGACAAAATTCGCGTGCAAAAGCTTGTTTTTAGATATACCATAAAAGTAGAGTGAACTCTAGTCCGTCCGGCAATAATTGCGGAAGAAGATCATCTTTTTTACATTATATTCTGTGGTTCTCTTTAGTTCTACTTTATTCTTTTTTATTTGAGGCAGTCTTTTTTATAGGCTTGTAACTATATAAAATACTAACATAGTTTTTTTAAGATATCTTCTTACTAACCCCTATGGATGTACCGCTAGTCCGAAATAAAGATTTTTTTTTTTTTTTTAGTACTGGGTCTGGCTGATAGCTCTCCTGTTTTATGCCTTTTTGGTCTAACCTCGTAGGTCCACCTAGGATGTGCTCTACGCATCGTTGATTCATCAACTTTAGGAAAAGCGAAGAACAGGCCTTTCCAGCCTACAATTTCACCCCAAATTGCTTTTTTGCGATTTGTTGTTTCTCGATGAACTCTTTCATAAGGTGCTCCAATATCAACAGTTTTATTAATAAGAACTTTATCATAATTTGTCACGCTAGTGTAATGTCGCCGGCGTCATTCGTCACGGCGTGCAGTCTTAGTAATGAGTTGGTAGGGTGATGACCGAGTGAAAACTGGTTTGTTTTAATTGGGAGTGCGATGACTTTTATAACCACGTGTAGGAAAACAGTTTTGTTAGGTACTTGTAGTATGGTAAGTTTGTAAACAATGACAGTGGTGAATTTTTCCAATGCGAAAAGGTATCTTGGTACTTATTTGATTAACTTAACAATATTAGTGAAGACTTTTAAAGTTATCTGCTGCCAACCAACATAGTTATGTTCCGGTGTGAAGGTTATGGGTCCAGATCTTACAAACAAACTAATAAACAAAGAAATATTACCTCTTTATAATAATAAGTAAGATGGCAGCTCTCCTATGATGGCTCTGGTTTTGCAAGATGTCCATCAGCGGCAATGACGAATTGACGACGGTTCATCATGAGTGCCCATCGTTTTGTTACCAGATTTTTTTTTTTCAATTGCTATGATTTTACTCACGTGCTTATATTATTACCTACAATAATACAAAAGGTAAAAATAAATCCATTGCTAGCAAATCAAACAAAACTCGCATATTACCACAATCATCGTTCTTGGAGGGCTATAAAAAGCTGAACAAATATAAAACTCAGCTTGCAGACTTTATTATGAAGCCCGCAAATATAAGTTCGTAGGAATTCCTACCTCGGCTTAGGAATTCCTATTACCGGACGTTTCAGGCGGGTAGGAATCTCTTTTTTATTCCCATTTTAATGACGCTCAATATCGTTTGTTTTATGGCTGGAAATGGCATTCAGCATTATTATTATGAATATTTCCTGAATTCATTTATTGATTTCCGTTAGGTGCATAAAAACTTTTTTTAACGCAACGCAAAGCATTTATTGTAATTAAACTATTTATAGGAACTTTTGAATTATCAAGTAGTCGGTCAGGAAGTTGATTCCTAAACGTATATCTATATGGAGAAGAGAACGGGCAAGAAACTTCATGGACACTCTTTTAAATCAAGATATTATAAACATCTTGGTGAATGTTACAAAACTTTAGTGAGATATAATTTTAATTTGAAGAACTCAAGAACATCTACGAATATCTACCATAGGTAAATTAAAAAGTGAAGCCACTTAGTCATAATAACAACAGGTTTTTCATTTTATTTTTTCTTGTTGTTTCAAAGAGCCACTCAACAAGTTTAGTCATGTTGGTAAAATATTTTATTTACAACCGTATACTGCTCCTGTTTTTCTTCATTTGTTGAATGACTACTGGTAATTCTTTAAAACAATGATTTTATTTCAATTACCATTGTCCAAGTAAAGATAACCTAATTAGAAAAGTGTCTGCGCTTAGAATTGATCTGCTACAGTTGATTGATTAGTAGTAACAACTTATCAAAACACGCAACTCACAAAAAGAAAGAAATAAAGAAAAAGTATTTATTTTGAATCGCACAGAAGATCACAAACTAAACTAAAATGATAAAAGTATAAAAAAATAAAATACAAAGCAGAAGGTCATAGTATCCACGTGCCCAAACGATAATTTAAAATCCAGTCATTTAAAATCCAGCAGCTGCAATAAACAAGACGACCATCTAAACAATAAATATTAAACGTATTTCCAATAATCTGACTCACCCTGCAGATGTTAATACTACTCCAGTTGAAACAGACAAACAGACAGATCCTTTATAAATAAACCTTGATCGCAGACTGGATAGTGTTGGAGATAACGAAGTAATGCAGGCAGGTTCAGCTGATGGACTAGGCTATAAACTAAATGCTTTGGAATGTATGTGTGTGCAAGAATGATGCATGCTTTCAAGTGCTTTTGGTTCGAAGCTTGGATTAGTATTTTATGGCAGTGCTCATTGCAACAGTGACGAATCGGGCATAACTCCATCAGAGTTCCTATACCAGTAAGTTAATAACATATTCAATAACACTAACATCATTCCGTATTTTCCCTAGACCAGTGGTCGGCAAACGGCGGCTAGCGAGCCGCATGCGGCTCTTTGGCCTACAGAGTGTGGCTCTGTAAAAATGTCGAAGAGTGCGAACGTAAATTTTAGGTAGCGTTGTGGATTAAAAGAGGATGGAAGTTTTAAGGATTAAGAAATGTGTAGTGAGACAGTTCGGACACACAAAGGATTGACTGTTATAAAAAAATCTTAGTCAATGTATTAAGTCGTTTGGTAAGTATTCGTTATAGTATTGATATTAATTTGGCTCGATTGAAAGGTTAAAACGGGACCTTATTATTACGACTCCGCTGTCCGTCCGTCTGTCTGTCTGTCCGTCTGTCACCAGGCTGTATCTCATGAACCGTGATAGTTAGACAGTTGAAATTTTCACAGATGATGTATTTCTGTTGCCGCTATAACAACAAATATTAAAAACAAAGAATAAAATAAATATTTAAGGGGGCTCCCATACAACAGACGTGATTTTTTTGCTCGTTTTTATAGATAATGGTACAAAACCCTTCGTGCGCCCGGTCTTGTTTCAATTTCCAGCATGAGAAAAAGAGGCTAGCATAGAAATAAGAAAGCCATTCAATCGTAAAAAAAACACATTGCCTGATATCGCTTCAAAACTTCCGAACACACAGGAAAGTCAAACAATAGCGCAGCACAAAATCCTATCTAAGTTTTAGCTGAGTCATCCTTCAAAACTGCACTACCTCGACCTAATTCAATCCCTAATCCATTACCCGTTCAAACAGAGCTCGTACTTCAAGAGATAATGTAAAGTCAGCAATGTATAAAGCACACATCGTTTTTTTCGGTGGATGTCGAGCACTGTGTGACGTTGAGAGGAGGGCTCTATTTGTGGCATGCTTAGGAATGCGTGCAGTAGATTCTATAATTAGGAGAGGAAATACGATGTTTAGAAACATTGACAGTTTGCAACGAGCTGGAGAAAGTAGAATTGTATGATTATAGGTTTGTTTCCTGGGACCTGGGACCTGTTGAGAGTGTTAATGTTATTTGCAGAATACGTGTATTTCTGCCTTGGTACTACTTCCTTTTGGAAACTACGGTTATGAATATCTTGCGATATGAGTCCGAAATTGTAAATAATTCCAAATATTTACATGTTGATTTTTTTTTTAATTGTTTCTCATTTTGATAAAGGATATATTATTAAGTGTAAAAATCTGTACGTAGGTGCTAATGCGATTGGTCTAGAATCGTGTCTACACTGATTCTTATTAAGATTACTAAGTTAAGCTTAACTTAGTCATACCAGAGCAGCTGCACGCTTGTAATTAACATACTTACGACTGTTGTTATTTTACTTGGGTATAGGTTGCATGTTCCGTAACCTTTACTGACAAATACAATTTTAAGAAATGAGACCCATTTTTTTAAACCTATAAAATAAATATACCCAAATGTCGTTTTATTTGCTATCACACGAGAATTAAAGAACACTTATAAATTGTACTAAAGTTACACACTAAACTGTAATACTAAGAGAAGTTAAAGACAATAAATTCAGGAGAATGTCACAAGAAAGGAAATTGCAGACATTAGAGAAAAACATAATAGACTAGACAATGTCTAAACATAACATTAGGTCTTACAAGATAAATTATGGGAAAGGAAACAAACTGAACATAATGGAGGTCATAAAATATTTAAGGAGTAAAGAGATCTATTTTTTATAAGTAATTAATTAACTTAAGCAGTAAAATCTTTATGACAGAGAAAATACAAGGAGACGAAAAGCGATTCAATCCAGACTGAAGTAAATATACAATATCTTGAATATGTAACGTAATTTGAAATCTAACAGAAGTACAGCAGACTTTACAGTAAATCCGATGAGGAAATTAGATAAACTAAATATGAAATCAAGGAAAATCTAGACTATCCCAACGAGGCTGTGAATCCTAAATTTTGTATTTATGTTTATAATAAAACATTCACGAAATATGCCTCGAGCAGGAATATCCGGAAATTAGATAGATATATTTAGCCAAATTGGTTAGTAAAGCCTCCGGAAAATCTAAACGGAGCTATAGGGTTTATCGTTTTGTGCTAAATGGAAATCACGAAAGCCGACTTGGAAATAAGGAATATTTAGTCAAGTGATTTCCACTTTGTGTCTAGGTTTTAGCGTTAGCATACTTAAAGATAAGCTCTTTTAGAAGAACATTTACTAAATTATTTTGATTTTTCTGGCTCGCATTTGTCTACTACATATTTCACCTGATTTGAAGTGATGATGCGGCAACTAGGTTACGTAGATCATATAAACAGCTATACCTAGAAGTAATCCATTCTCTTCTAAAGTCCCTTTTTATTTCATATCCAAAACAGATATTTTCTTCATCTGAGCTAAGCCATAATATATATCCTAAAATAGATGTCTAAAGACCTGACGTCTAACGTGTAATATATTCACATTCGGATGGCATCACAATAAGGAAATTGAATCGGTGGGGATCGTCGCCATTTCCCGAATATCTACCTCTGGGACTGTTTGGATTGGTTCGCTCGCTGCGGGGTAAGCAGATATCTAGCCTGTAGATCAAGGTGTAATTTTAAAGTAGTTTTATTTTTGCTGTTACATTATGTGATGCCTGTAAACAGATTATAAGGTAAAGGATTACGAGACAGGATTGTCGAAGGCTTTTGAGACATAAGTACACTTTTAACTTAGTGAGTACTCACTAAGATTACTTAGTTCAAGAAAAGGCGCAGACTTGATCCATTAGTTAAGGAATTTGATATCAAAGGATATGGTTCTAAATCCGTGGGTTAAAAACGATCTTCTACTTATAGATTCATTTGGTTTGTAACAAATTTTAGGAGGAACCCTGAGGCCTTATTGGTCCTACTGCAAGATATAAAAACGATCAAAGAGAGATAAAAAAATATCACCAAAATGATCCCAAGAAATAACAGTTTACCTCTACAGAAAAACTGACATCGTCGAAGAATTATAAACATCACATAATTACACTTTCCGAACACAATGCGATCGCAATTTTAAAATGTTTTGAATTGTCATCATTTCTCTGGTACCGTACTGACTTGGAATTATATGCGGACAATTATTTGGCATCGTGATGGAATTTGAGCTGATTTGCATGGAGATGTGGATAATGATGGTCGTTGGGAAAACTTGAACTGATTGCTATGGTATTATTGGTTTTGGTCATGTATATTTGATGAGGATATATCTGACTTTGAATCTTCATTCATTCGTTTTACCTTCGTAAAACCTGTGGTTTATCTTCTTTAATTGTAGCCAAGGTGTAGGTTTATATCTTTGTACTTTTTAACAATTGGTCAAAAGTACAAAGATATAAACCTGTACCAGACAAGACCAAGAATTCAAAACCAAGAGCTCAAACCGATTTAAAATATGTGTGAGTTCAGGATGTCTCATCATCATGACCATTCTACACATTGTTTTATTCGCGAGTGTGTTCTCGAAATGAATCATTTCTTATCGCACTCCAAAGATCGCATCTCAAAATCAATGAGTACTAAATACCTTGTTCTAATTCTCATGCAAGTTCCCAAAATTACAAAAACTCATAATAGTGATGTCGCAATCCATTGTGAGATATAATTGTAACTTCGTGACCTCAGAGCACTTGGAGGTACGCTCACTCACGAATTTGTAAGGTCACTTTCACAATGATGATGCGTTGGAAAAAAAATGGAAGAACAATATGGGGTCTTGGTAAAATATTAATCAAGGCTAGATATTCATGTAGGTAGTTGAATGGTTAAAACAGAGTGTAGGTTGAAGAAGTTGTCTTCAATCAGGGTCCGGTTGTTATAGAAATGCGTGATGCAATGGGTGAGGCTTTTTACCATATACCTTTGGCTTCTACAGAAGAAATTTTATCAGGTTATAATTCTAGATAAATTGTTTCCGAAAGAAGTCTTATGCAAACATATGGTGTCAAAGCTACAACATAAAGCCAATTCAACAGATGACATACTTGCATAAACTATCTGAATAATGACGCAGCGTGTGAAGTTTAAAATTCCTGTGCCTTATCTTCCAGTAATGATTTTAGAAGAAAATACGAATTAACTTATCCTTGGATCTCGAGTATCGTATTTATCAAACCTTTAAACACCCATGCAAACTTATACCTCCACCCGCACAAACACAGAAAAACGAAAAGAAACAATTATGAGATAATCCAACATTAATTCGCCTCTTATTACGAACCACATGATGCATTATTAAACCATAACCATCTGGGAAAGCGGTGGTTTTTCCATTTGTGGCGGCTCTATAAATCATATCTCCTGGGAACGGATCCGAGTCCTATTTTAGCAAGGAAATCGTCTTACAGCCTCCTGAGATGTTGCGATACGAGTAGTGTTGCTAAACCAAGTGGGATTGGATGTGAAGAGACAGGATGAGCATGAGACTTCTTAGTATAGGAGAAGTTTGACATGTTTCCTGGGAATTTTAGTTGTCTTTGTTTTCTGGTGAATCGTTTGATTAGAACGGAATCTCCAAATACTTCGAAAATAATGATAACGGTGGTGTTCAGGTTATGAGGTAGTGTTGCGTACAATAGAGTTTATTTATTTTTAAAGTAATTTGCCTTATTTCCAGTATAAATTTTATTATGTCACCAAAAAATACAGTTGATACTAGAAATGAGGTAAATCGAAAATAGATTGAAGGATGTGGCAATAGATTACGCAGGTTAAAAAAAATATCTCTAAGAATCTAAGAAAAAAAAAACTATATTAAATTCATGCAGTCTGAATATCAAATACCTAATCTGAGAATTTCTATTTTCGTATCAGCCACCAAGAAGCACATTGGATCCCGCGTTCCGAAGTCCGGACCGTTGCACATCCCTAGTGGAACGTGTTATTTTTAACCGAAATATTAAACCTGGACAGTTCTATTTTAAAACATGATAGATTTACTCTCGCTAAGAGTTTTGTTTTTATTTCAGTTTAGTGTGATTCATCAGATAAGCAACGGAGAACAGATAGGTGGATAGATATAATAGAATACTCCTTATATTACACCACTAGCTTCGGCCCACGACTTCGCATACGTGAAATTTCTTGCTCCCCTGATCCACCGCGTCGCATCGCATCGCCCGCCCGCGCTATTACTTCATTTTCGCTTAGCGTTCTTTCTGCCTTTTTTTTTTTTTACTCCACTTATAAGGGTCATAGCGTGATCGTGATAACCAAGTCATGGGTTATCAAAGCAAAAATATTTTTTCAAATCCGACTGGTAGTTTCGGAGATAAGCGCGTTCAAACAATAAAAAAGGAACTCTTCAGCTTTATTATTAGTATAGTTACACCATAACAATTATGTGCATATAGGCCTCTTACTGCGACAAACTTGTGACAGACTGATATCATAGATTTGATGATCTGCGATGTTTCTTGTATTGAAGATGTTCATAGGTATCCACTTAGCATCAGATGGGCCTGCAACTTATTTGCTATCCAATCTTAATCTGCCTACAGTACCAACCCACCACCACCACCACCGCGACCAGCGCTCGGTGTGGCAACACGCCACACCGACTGTTCGGGTTCGTAACAAGTCAATCGTCATCCTGAGGATGCCTCGTTGAGAGGCGAAACACGTGTCGATTTCTTACGGAGTTTTTTTATGGTTCTTTAGGAATAGTTAAGTGGAACAGGTTACTGAATATAACAACGTATATTGTATTTTACAATGGATTTCCGCAAGGTCAACGCCTGAATCAATTAACTATCTTAATCTGCCTAGCCCTTTTTCAACTAAGCTGTGGTTGGCTGCCTGTCTAACAGCATGCAGGTAGTACCATTATTTTACATAGAACAACTGACTTTTGACCTCCACAACCCAGTTACTGGCAAACATGATACTTCTTAGAACTAGTACTCATATAGAATGAGGTCTTGGGTTTGATTCCCAAGTCGAGCAAATGTTATTGGTTTTCTATCTGGAATCTCAGAAGCAGCCCAGAGTCTGGGTTTGTGCCCGATTGATGGCAATAGGCTCGCCCCCTATTATATGGTACTTAAACATAACTGGCGAAATGTGGGTGTACTATAGGTGCACCTCTGCCCAATCCTTCGGGGAAAGCAGGCGTAATGTTTTATGTGAAGTATAAAAAACTTTTTAGCGTCTTTTAATGTCCACGTAACCCATTGTTTTGATGGATCATGATCAGTGTAATAAACTGGTGCAATTTGTATCATCTTTATTGCCCCATATGTGTCAAAGGCTGTTCTTTTAAAAACATGACAAATACAAATGACCCTTACTTTCTACAACTCGTCATAAGTTAAACACGACCAATTAAAAGTGAATTATCCCCACAAACTACCGCCAACAGTAATCATCCGGAAACACCGCAAAACCTTGAACTTAGAGCAAGACAAGTTTTTGCCAACTTTATATCAACACTTACTTCACGGTAAAATCTACTTTATTGAATAGCAATAAGAGTGATAACAACTGTAAAGAGAAGACCACTTTTATTATAGATCTACAAACGAACAATAACTTTTCAATCGAGATAAAATATGACTTATATTCTACATGATAAGGGTGATGGTCACTGCGTTTGTATTGTGGTAAATAGTTCAATGGCTTGAGTAAAAAAGTAGTATGCCATACCGTGGGTTCCGTCACGCAACTTATTGCAACTTGTATTGTTTCGATATGTTTATTTTTTATTATTTATTGTTAACGATTTAGTTCTACTTCTAGTTCAGTTTTTGTGAGAATCTGTTTGTTAGTTTAAGTTAGAAATTCTTGGAAGATATTTATTCGTCTTTATTTGTTTTCTGAAGATATCGTTTACTGTGGGAATTGTGGGATATTGTCAATTAGGTTTTGAGCTAATTACTTAGTACTAGTGGCAAAGCATGTGAGAAAAATCTTTTAGTTTTTTTTTAAGTGAAAACTTCTTTAGGCGCGTTGTACATTTTTGAGATGGGACTAAACCATTAATTTCGCAACACTGTAACGCAATTAACCGACACCGTTGAGTAAAAGACATCAACGCGTTGATTACAGCGGTGCCGATTTCTTTTCAAGTTTTCACTTCTGTCGGCGCTCCCGGAGTGCTACTATTTTTTTTTTCTATGTTCTTCTCGCAATCGGTTGTAAACCTTTAGAAGATGTTTTGTGCGGATATTGACTGCTAAAGGTCCATTCTTCTAGCGAAGAATCTGCCTCTCAAAATTGCTTAATTTAATTAAGTAGCATAAGTGGTGGCGTTTGAGGCTTTTCATGGTTATTGGTTCACTCAGGGGCTATGGCTAAGGTGTTGGTACGTGACGGTATTCGATGTTTGTAAGAATGTATGTTGTTCCTCTTTTACATTTCTGATCTTTAGATGCTCATGTAATTCTGAGGTCTTCATAAACCGTGGAGCATTTGATATTATTCTGACGGCTTTATTGAGAAAAAGTTATGAAATGCGCATACTAATAGGGTATTTTTCGAAAGATTAGTCGAAATAATAAATATTACAGGAAACCATACGCCTTGAGCAATAGTGGTGATCAATATTGCGCATGCCTTCTCGTAATGAGAAGAGACCAGTTTTTGAAGTAAGGTTACCCATAAGTACAGAAACTGTATGTAAGGGTAACCTTACTTCAAAAACTGGTCTCTTCTC
The DNA here is from genome assembly GCA_916610215.1 of Omphaloscelis lunosa. NCBI lineage: Eukaryota > Metazoa > Arthropoda > Insecta > Lepidoptera > Noctuidae > Omphaloscelis > Omphaloscelis lunosa. The sequence continues at coordinate 22,079,895 of OU744248.1, read as the reverse complement.
ATTAAAATGCCCCCTCAAACGGGCACATAGTTTGGTCTCTATGATTGATTTTCCATTATCCTAGTCTACAAGATAGGTGATATAAATTAACACTGTCTGAATTAATTAAAGCAGGAGGTGAAGTAGGTATCGTTATTTCGAAAAAATAAAAAAAACATCGAACCTGTTATAGACCAAGCAAAGACTTAGCAACAGATCGTAAAAACAATTACACGAATGGAGGGTTATATAAATCAAGCAAATTGGTCTTAAAAACGGAAACGTCTGGGTCTGAAGTCACTTCAACATCTCAATTAACAATCTCCTTACCCATAATGGGAGCAAGCGTAATGATACCTGTAGCAGCAGCGGTGAGGTTTGGTGAAAACATAAGGTGTCTTTTAGATTCTGTTGAGGAATTACAATAAAAACGATGCGTTAGTCTTAATGAACAAATTCTGTATTAGCCATTTTGATTTTACAAGATTCAAGGAGAGGGGTGTGGGAACAATATATTAAATGAAGACCAATCATAGTCGAGCGATAGGTATGACGTAGCGTGATGATGTGCGTAAATGGGGTAGAAGTCCACAACAATACCTTTTTTAAACTGATTTTAATAAACATCGTTAGTCAAGTGGTCGTGAGTCCAGCTGGGTAGGCGGTCTGGGCACATGAATATAAATTATTTAGTCATCTGGTCTGGGTTCACAGGTCGGGTAGGTTATTGTGTCCCAATCTCTCCTCCAAAGTTTTTCATTAGAGCAAAAAATTAAACTGGGAACCTTTTGGGCCTTTAGTCGCCACATACATATATAGATTCAAAGAAACCGACGACCCTAATCAGAATCAGTCCTTATTTGTCGCAGAAATACACCGACATAAAAATATACAGACAAATTATGAACCTCTTCCTTTTTGAAGTCGGTTACAAACAATGTATGAGTGTTTTAGGTTATATTAAATATTCAAGCAGCAATTATGGCAGGATCCGATTATTTACGAGGTAAGGGTCGGCGTATTACTTGACTTTCAGAAGGACCACTCGTGTTTAGGAACGGTTTTATATTTAACTTTGTTTTGTAATACTTTATTTACTGATGAGGACGGTTACACTTTTCCCTGGTCTACTGTGGTGAAGAATTTTCTGTTTTGTTCTACAGCAGAATACTTTACGTTCCGTACTCGAAGGGTGCCATACGGAACCCTATTAACCCTATTATTAATTTTATTGTTTAAACGACGAACTTTTTAAAGCCATTATCAGAGTTTTTACACCGGTAATCTTTGGGTCAACTACTAGAAAAGGTCGCTGGGTGTTCTACGCGTCCAATATAACAATGTTTTTAGGATGCTGTTGCGACTGCCTCGTTTTTGCAGTGCATCTGAAATGGTCACGGTAACCCATACCCATGGATTTCATGCCATCATCCGAAAAAAAAAACGGCCTCGCTCCTGAGCAGAATAAGAGGCAGTCACAATAGTATCCTGAAGGCTGTGGCGGCTGATACTTCCTCCGCCATAATAAGACAATTTGTGCGAAGACTTTTACCATAGACTATACCATTTCTCATTATGTCTAGATGTTGGGTGGTCGTCTCACAAATTCATCTTTAGTTTTAAGTTACTAACAATAGTGGTTTAAGTGCAAACAAACATATTACTAACAATTTATGGATCTTTTTGTTATCCGAAATAAATTGATTTTATTTCCTTTAAGTTTTAACTTTTTTGTTGTCAATACTGTCAATCTCTAGCATCGGGTGAAATTACAGCTTCCTTCAAGCTTACTTCATCTAAGTTTTCACGGTGAGATTTGAATATATTATCTAGTTTCTAACGAGCTTCTTTTAGTGCCGATAAAAGGACGTGCCTATGTTTAGAACACACAGAGCGTCTTTAGATATCTAAGTATAAGAGCACCACTAATGAATGAATGAATGAACGAATGAACAATAATGTACCCAAGATTTAATAATATCTATATTTAAAAGGAGTTTCTTGCCCGTTCTTCTCCATAGAGATCTAGGTTTTGGAATGGGCAGCTTCAACTTTCTGACTAACTGACCGACTCTTTGACAAAAAGTGCGTAAATGATTTAATTGTTTTTTTTTTTTTTTAGAACGTTTCCTCTCACTATGAATTTCTCCTGTATTGTGGGTGCGTTTACAAACATTTAAACTCACATAAAGAAACAGCCAAACAAATGCTTTGAGTTTTTTTTTTTTTTGAGTTTTATAATCAATTCATGGTCAAGATTGTTTTTCCAATAGTTACAAATCTCTACCAATAGAAAACAAAACTATTATCATTCATCAAACAACCTTGCTTCGTAAAACTTTACCCAATCAACACACGTAGGTATAATTCCCACCAATTTTCGTAAAAAAATTACCTTCACGAAGCTAATTATTACCTCTTTTTACAGGTCTTGTCGGGGCGATCGGTTACCATGGCAACGGCTACTGAAACAAACCCCTGAAACCAACGGGTGAGTTCACGACCTAACCTAGATGTAATACAAAGGGTAGGGGTGAAGGTGAAAATCAAGCGGAAGTGGAGCTTGACGGGAGAAAGTTGAAAAGGAGAAGTTTTAATCGGTTAGTGATCGATGATTGCTTGAAGCGCTTTATGGTACACATTTACAACAGTCCTGATAATGATGAAGGAAATAAGGTACCAAGTTTAACTTCGAAAAAATATTATTGTACTTAAAAGTCTTTCTTATCGTGATAAAGAAAAAAGACTGATGGATAGCTAGCAATTAATTACTTCAGGATTTATTGTCAGGACCTTAAAGAGACTTAGTTTTTCTACTACAATTTTCAAGGTTTCACAATAGTATATTACTGCAGTGGCCTGCAAAAGAGGCATTGATGAACGAACACGAAAATGGGGGCCGAGGCACTCATACGTGAGTCCATCAATGCCTGGTTGCGGCCAAACCTTGTATAGTACTTTTCTAAAATAATGCTCGGTAATTGAAACTAATTAAAAATACTACTGACATTAGATCTCACAGCTGTTATTTCATTAATTTTCACAATGGAGAGTTAACTATGGGTACCTGCAAAACGATCAGACAGATAACAACTTATCTCAATTGTTTTTTAGAAGCAGTGGATGTTTAATTATTTTTATGACACCTGCTCTGAAAATACATACTAATTATACCAATTAGAGGGAAGAAACGCCTTTATCCCGCCCTTCAAATCCTTTCATCCCAAGGTATGGAAGTTTGTATGAAAATCCTTCCGACCCAAGGGTGGGAAGTATGTATGAAATTCCATTACATACCCGGTTTTTCTTTTTTTTTAATTTGTCAGCAGTCATACTGCCAAGAGACTTTAACTGTCTACTAATTAAATTTCAAGTAAATTGTTACTGGCCACATACAGTTTTTTTTTTACCAGTTAGCATCCTCCTTGGTGCATACAGAAAATTAAAAACGAAATTATTTTTGTATATAAAACGCGCGGAATCACGGAAGAAGTGGCTACTTCAAGCCTTCAACTAACTCAAGATGTAAACATGTCTCAAAATATCAAGATACCCGGACAAAATGTAACATCTTATAATAGCTGCACTTTTAATAATTGTACTTTTAACTAAATATAAACATTTCTATGCATTTATGTCCATAATTTTCCTCGTAGGTGTAATAAAAAGCACTATACATCCCTCAGGATAAAGTACAGTTCCATACCTCAAATGGTTTGCGCCCCTCGCAAGCTCGTGGCGCAAATACCATAATCTCGGTATGGAACTGTCACTTTCTTCCCTCTGAAGTAATGTACTATTATCGGATAGAATCAAAATACATTCTAATTTATCTTGTACACCCACGCCCGTCAAAGGAATTGCTAAACTGCGTCTCAATGCACTTAAGAATTATGTCTCAAGAAACAAATATTCTTACAATTTAAAAAACAGCAATAGGTTGGATTCTCATGGATTCAGTTTGGGTGCAAGATTGATGGCAAAAGCTGGCCCTCTGTTGCATGGGGCTTAACTGGGTATACTATAATAGGTACATCTTTGCCTACTCTTCCTAGGGATACATCAGTTATGTTATAAGATAATAAATATATTATTCTTTAAACAGCACTAGCATTAAGCCACTGAATTTGCAACACCGAAAATGAGTAGCAGATATTAAGTTGCATTCAGTTTCATACAATCAATCAATATTTGCTAGGTACAAAATAAGTATCAAGTCATTTTACTCGCAATTCACGCTGGATAACACTTATCCCTCCTAATTTATTCTCCAGCAATTTTATTCGAAAATCATTATTTCAAGAGATTTTCAAGAAGAGCGAGAGAACCCGAATAATTTCATAGATTTTAAATTCAAAATGATGACTGTCAATGTACGAGATTAAGCAAATTGTTACATTTACGTTCAGTTGCGAATTATTTCATACTAGCTGCGCCCCGCGGTTTCACCCGCATAAGTCTCGATCCCGTAAAAATATCGGGATAAAAAGTCCTATGTCCTTCTCCGGGTCAAGGTCTATCCATATCCCAAATTTCATCCAAATCCGTTCAGCCGTTTTAGCGTGACCAAGGGAAATAGGGATTCATTTTTATATATATAGATTATCGCTATAGATTGAACATAATTGTTTTTGTTATGATAGAACTCGATACAAGACATAATAAAGTTATTATGATTATGCGAAATTCAGAAATTAGCTAGCTAGGCCTGTTGATAAACAGTTTCCAATATCCAATTTTTTTTTTTTTGCAAATCTTAGGGCATTTGCATAGTCGGGTTATTTCAGACTGGAGCGGGCCAGGGCTGCCGTGAAGCGGCTCCTGCCCAATCTAGGGGGTCCAAACGACTCCTAGCGACAGGCTAAGTTCCGCTGCCGCGAGAAATCACAGCACAGCGGATACAGCTCCGGCAGGATCTTATGACGTCATTGAGAGTGCGATTGTCGTAACTCAGCGCTGAGCACGCCACAATTGCGGCGATAAGTCCTTCTTTAAGGAGTGGCTAGAGAGGCGTCAGGGCATCCTCCGCCTGATGCAGGTCGTCGCCGGACACGGTTGTTTCGGGAGATTCCTGTTCAGGATAAGGCGGGAGGAAACGCCCGGGTGTCACCATTGTGTGGATCGCCCTGAGGACACGGTGGAGCATATGGTGGAGGTCTGCCCGGCTTGGGCGGAACATCGCCGTGTCCTTGTGGAGGCGATCGGCGGCGGTGATCTCTCGCGTCCGGCCCTGGTCCAGGCTATGGTACGGAGCGAGAGGGCATGGGAGGCCGTCACCTCCTTCTGCGAAGCAGTAATGCTCGCGAAAGAGGAGGCGGAACGCGTGAGGGAGAGGCAAAGTTCGCGCCTTCACGCGCTTAATCGCCGCAAGAGACGCCCTGGGCGTCGGGAATCGCAGGCCAATTCCCGGCCACCGCAGGCACGGGCTTGCGGATGGTGAGCAATGGGTAGCTTGCCGTCAATGGGTAGCTTGCCGTCCGATAAGGACCAGGCCCGGGTCGACGGCGCGTTGTGTTCCACGCGCGCCTTGGAGAGATGTTAGCTGAACTGATGGGGTCCGCTAGGGCCGATTTCTGCCGGGGTTACGGTTATTGTTCGAAAGGGTTACCGTGGCCCCTAGCAATATAGGCAACTGAAGGAACACGGTTGAGTTTTAGTCAGTAAGCGTCTGACACGCCCTCCCACTCCACCCAGAGCGGGAGAAGTTATTAGATAATTTCCCACCCCAAAAAAAGGGCATTTGCATAATTGCACGTCTAGCGCTGCTCTTTAAATATGAAAAACGCTCCATAAGGCTGCGATTCCACCAGAGATGTGCGAGGTAGCTGAGCTGTGCGAGGATACGTAACGAAGCTGTGAAACGATGTGACCGTTTCCACCAGAGATGTGCTAGGCTGCTGAGCGGTGTGAGGATGCGTAGCGACACTGTAAAACGGTGCGCAGATGATCGGTACGAGGAGCGGGTTCTTTTCAGATGCGATTTCTGGCTCGCATCCATCCCTAGCAGACATCTTTCGCACACATCTTTCGCACACATCCCTCGCACCCATCCCACGCTTTTTTTGTACGTACTAAAACCTCACCGTTTCAACCCGTTCCCCCGGCACTTTCGCTGAGCCGGGGGTGCGAAGAAAACCGAAAGGGAGATCGTGGCCCCCGGCAACAGGGCAACCGAAGGAACACGGGTGGGTTTTAGTCAGTAAGAGTCTGACACGCCCTCAGTTATTTGATAATTTCCCACCCAAAAAAAAAAGGACTTGCGCTGAGCGAGAATATGTAAATGAAGCTATTCTATTGGTTCTTTACAAACACATCCCTCGCTACATATCATCGCACATCTCTAGTGGAAACGCAACCTTACTGGACCGCGTGATATCTCATTTGCGACAAAAGCATCCTAAGAGGGCCCATTTACAATTCCTAAAATCTCTTACTAAGAGTACCTCACTAAGTGACTCCCTAAAAGTCTATTTAGCAGAACCCTTTTAGTAATACAATTCGCTTCTGATTACATTAAAACATCATGCCCGTATTCCCTGAAGAGGTAGGTATGTAGAAGTTGCAGTTGCACTCACATATCGGCATTATGTATATTTAAGTTTCATGTCATAAGGGGCGATTCCTGGTTGAGCCTCGCACAGACCAGAGAAGCATGGCACAAAAGAAGAGGAGGCTTTATAAATAATAAATTTAAAAAAAATGTATTTATTTATTTTATTTTTAGGGAAACTTACAGCTAAACAGATACAGTAAGTAATAGTTTAAACAATATATGGTCACTTACAAGTTTCCACATGTATATATACTTAAATCATATTCGAACACAACAAAAAATTAATAATAATACTATATATAACAAAAACAGAGAAATGACTACGCTCTCAGAAGCCATTAGATAAAATTTTCTTCAATTTAGCAACACAAGCATAGAAAATGACGATATCAGCGTCCTGGCAGGTTGCGTTGTACATGCGACTCGCTCTCATCATGTACGTAGTGGCTACCACTGGGGTGTGCAATAAATGAGGTCTACGCAAGAACACAGACGGCACTCGCAGCCCGATTTTGTGTAACAACTCCGTAACACCAGTTTTTCCTTGGCAATCTTGAAAAGAAACACAAGATCTGATATTTTTCGCCTTTCGTAAAGTGGAAGTATATCAATTTTTTTGCAACGGTAGGTATAAATTGTTGAAAAAGTTTTAGACCGATACTGAATGAGCTTTTCTGTATGCTCTCAATACGATTTATGTATACATTATAATTGGGGTTCCAGACCTAAGAGGCATATTCCAAATGACTACGAACAAAGGAACAGTACAATATTTTAACAGTCTTTATCTTTTTGAACTCAGAGGACACCCGGGGAATAAACCTCAATACTTTTGATGCTTTCTTAACTACATTGTCTATGTGTGCATCAAAGAAGAACTTAGTGTCAAAGGTAACTCCCAGATCCCTGATGGTGTTGACTCTATTTAGTGCTGTAACCAAAAGCGTGTAGTTATGGACAATCTGGATAAGTTTCCATGTAAAGGATCAAACATAACACTTGAAGACATTCAAATCCAATTTATTATTAATACTATAATATAAGAGCATCTGCCACGGTATTTATTTGCCTCATTATCTATATGTCATAAGCATATAATAACAATTGAATATCGGAATGAAGAAGAAATATCGTTGATAAATATATTAAATAATAGTGGACCTAGCAAGGATCCTTGAAAAACCCCTGAAGGGATATTCATAGGCTTAGAGCAGTATCCATTCAGAACTACAATTTGACATCTGTTCTCCACATAGGACTTGAACCGCCGGTAAAGATCGCCTCTGATGCCCACCGATAAAAATTTACGCAACAGGATCACATGATCTATCCGATCGAAACACTTACTGAAGTCGGTATATATAACATCGACTTGGAACCTCTGTGATATTCACTCGGAGAGATAGTCGCTACAGACAATAAGATTAGTTGAGGTCGACCGACCCCTTACGAAGCCATGCTGGCTTTCATTTAAAATGTGGTTGAGTGCCGAAGAAACCTTAGCATGCACAATTTTCTCCAGCATTTTAGCAAACACAGCTTCGAAATAGGTTGATAATTCTCGACCAATATCCTTGACCCATTTTTATGTATCGGTGTTATATATGCCGACTTCCATATCTTAGGCACCATGCCAGTAGCAAGAGATTTTTCAAATAGGATGGAAAGAGGCACAGAATGTTCCTTAGCATAGTTGACGATGAATATGGGCGAGATGACATCTGGACCCGCAGATATGTTTAAATCCACCTGTTTTAGCAGCTTATAAACCTCACTTAGCCATATTTCGACTTGACTTAAATCTAGCATGTTTTCATAGTGTCCTACGACTGCAATATAAACCGAAGATTGACTGTTGCCATTATTAGTATCATCAAGAAAGTTAGAGTAAAAACAATCACCAAACATATCACAAATTACGTCCCCGTCACTGGACGTTATCTGACCAAATTGCATCACTGAGGGGTAAGACCTAGATTTTTGCTTAGACTTGACGTACCTCCAAAAGGCCTGTGGATTTTCGCGAATGTGAGATTAAATTTTAGCTATGTAATCGTTAAACATATCCCCTTCCAGATCTTTAGCTCGTTGACGGAGTATAATGAACGATTGAAAGTCAGATAAGTTCCTGTACTTCTTAAAAGTGTGAAATTTATCTTTTTCCTTTAAGATTTTTACCAACGGTCTTTTTTACCAGAGTAGGTATTTTGATTTTGGGACGACAGCTTTATTAAATTATTCTTATGAGTGGGTGGAACAAAGCTGCCAATGATGAAGACGAATAGGGGGTGAGTAGGTATAACCATTAACCGAGTGTTTATTTAAACTTGATGTACAATAGTTATCCATAGGCAGACTTAGTCTTTGTTACAAAGCTTTCTCTGACAGTCAACCTTTGGGTTGAAAGGACTTCCAAGGACTTCCTATAAAGAAAATTCGCCTGTTCCTATACCACCTCAAAGAAAATTCACCTGCACTAGAACCTAAGGAGTTTCCGAACAATAATACTACGTACGTGAATTCAATACTATACAACTTCTACGTCTTTTCTTCACCACATTCCAGATACATACGATTGACCAACTCCTGACACTTGTGGCAATAGACCACAGATAATAATATTTGCCCACACACACAACTGAAATGAGGCCGCGTCCTAGCAATGCCGTTCATACAACTGAATAAATAAAGTTTTCAATTGTGTCTTCACAATTTTCCTTGGAGTCTTTAAGAAGTATTTCAGAATATTTTACAAAATTCTCTATAGTACGGTACTCCGTCAAAAAAATTTATTAAAAATATTGGAAATGTTTTTATTTTACGTAATCAAAAGATTACGCCGATTTATTGAGTTAAACTTGGTAGATTTTATAGTAAGTTGTGCCGTAGTGGCCACTTTCCAACTTTAATGCGTTTTATCTTAGTCATTTTTAATTAATATGATAGAGCAAACAATAGGTGTTTAATATTTTGTTATTATCTGACTGACAGACTAAATAGAATTTCTTTTTTTTAAGCCAGGCATCATCCCTATTAGCGTGAATATACTCTTTGCTTTCCATCACTGATCGTGGGCAAAAGCAAACTGTTGCTATGAGATCTCTTTGGCCAGGTATTTTGCGTAGTTTTTTATGTGATCTGAAGTACTTGCTATATATTTATGGCTTATACAAGCTTCTGCTATAAACATGTATATGCTCATTACTAAGTTAGGTCAAGACATCTATCAATCGTAAATTTTTTTGGGTGCGAAATTATTAAATAACTTCTCCCGCTCTTCGTGTCAGACTCTTACTGACTGAAACCCACCCGTGTTCCTTCATTTGCCTATATTGCCGGAGGCCACTGTAAACCTTTCGCACAATAACCGCAACCCCGGCAGAGCCCCAATCGTACCTACTTACTTATTTTCAAGAAAACCTTTATAACATTAAAATCATTACCAATAAACTATTGAAGATCATAATCTCATTTGTATCATTAATTATCATTCAATCACTCGCCCACTTATTGGACCTCAACGGACTCATCACCATGGCAACAAAAATCAATTAGAATTAATTCCATTCAGCTTTAAATTCAGAGGTTTTCCTATCAAAACAATATTTGAACTAACATAAATTACCACTTTAATAAAGCATTTGACAGAAAGCAATTTCATCCCAACTTATAAGGTTTTTAATGGGTCGCCACGGCGGACCAATAAATTATCTTGTCTAGGAGTAAGAAAGACACAAGGACACCTGAGCCCTTAAGGAAAATAATTAAACTGGTCTAACCTTGTAATTTTTGAAGGCCCATCTGACGTAAATATTGATTTTAATTCGGAAAACCTTTTAGAGGTGTCTTTGGTACTTAAGTTAAGCCCCTAAACAGACATTTCATCAATATTTTAAGCGGTTTAATATTTTTAGTGGTCTCTTGGGAGTCTCGTCATTATCGCCCTAAATATGACAGTAGAAAAGTTTTGGATGTAAAAATAATTCCGTTGAATAAGGCCGCGCGCCCTTTGGATGTGTTTTCGTACGAATATCACTCCTGCGTACACGTACGAATATGCACGAACGATCCCGACTTTCCAAGTACAAAGAGAGCGCGCAGATTGGGTACGACTTAGTCGTAAGTACACACTTTACGTACGTATAGTTCCGACGCGGCGACGTCTGAAAACAATCCCAACTTGTTGGGATTTGTTCTATTTGACGGAGAAAAAGGTATCCAGTGTGCGCACTCAACTCGTACGTATACGCACGTGTGAAATTCGTACGAAAACCCATTTAAAGTGCGCGCGGCCTTATAATAGAAGTAGGACTTTGCAAGCCGTGTTCTGTAGTCTTAAAGCAGTGAAATTAAAATAAAACACTGGTTTTTGAAAGTTGTTAATATTTGCGTTCATTTCACCATTAGATAGGTAGAACATTTGTCGGAAAAGATACCTGTATCAACTGGTGTTTTTGCCAACTGAACAAAAAGTAGGTAGGTCCTTGCATTAAAACTTAACTATGTAAGTAATGTGTAAACGGCCTTTAAAAGTAGAAAAAATAATAAAAAGGAATGTTCACTGCAAGAAAAACATAACGAAAGAGTGATGCAATGAAATAATGAACCCAAACTCAAAGTTTTACAAAGACCGTGTTACAAAAGAAATCCTTTCAAATCTACATTTAAAACAGACAAAAGAAGAACAATTTCGAGTCCTTTCACAAATTTTCTTTATTCATCAAAACCACGGCTCCCAAATTGACAATAAAGCATAATATTACAGTCTATGTCAGAATGACCACAACAGTCATGTCGTAACATTATGGTCGTCAACCCACTTCTCAGGGTATGAAGCAACATTATAATTATACACCGTGAAACTTTCGGGTTAGACCATGTAGTCACCGCGGTTTTTAATGTGGGTAGTTTGAAGTTTTATGGCTGAGTGTGTCGTAAATGGTTGCTAAGGGTTTTTATCAAGAGCGTAGAAATAGCGGAAACCTGTGAAAAGTCTTTGGTGGTAACGAAATACTTGTAAACACAGCCAAGTTTTGGTGATTTCGGATCATTAAGTCTTAGTCCTCTCACCTTGTTTTCATTTGCCGTAAGTCTTCAATCTCTTAGATTAACTTACTTACAATTCTCAGATAAACCTTCCTTCGCATTTGTGCGCTGCTGCTTCTTACAGGAATTATTTATTATGCGTTCCCCAAAAGCCTTCCTCTTTTTCGTGTGGTTAGTGACTAACCTGGTGTCAAGAGTTTTTATGCCGCCCATGGGCCTCTAACTTGGCTTTACATGCCGTCGAGAAATATCTCTCAGGAATGCCGGTTTCCTCACGATGTTTTCCTTCACCGTTTTTGAAGCAAGTGATAATTATACAATACGCACATGAATCCGAAAATTCGAGATGCGTGGATTGGGTTCGAACTTGAGACCTTCACTTGGCAGTCCCACGGTCGCACCACAATCTATCACTGCCGTAATTACCTAAAGTCTTGAATTCTATATTTTGGGTCTACAAATACTCCATTTGAAATAAGACATTTAAACTAACCTTTTTTACAGCCCGTTCAACCGATTATGACTTCTTTTGCGTTGCTGGCATGACAACTGGCAGCTGCAGTAAACAGTTGGTATTGTAACCAGTTTTTTGCTTTTAATGCCATCCTTATGATTACGGAATAGAAGTCAAAATCGGTTGAACGGACTGTAAAAAAAGGTTTGTTCAAAATGTCTAATCTTATTTCAAATGGAGTATAGGTTCACTTGCTTATGTCACCATTGATAAAGCCTTATCTAAATCCCCATCTACAGCCTACAATACAAGAACAATACTTATATGATCTACAGGGGTACCAAAACTCCTACCCACCCCGTTCGCAAAAACAGCGTTTACGCATATCACTGTCATCAATCATCCGTTTTTTTCTCTCACATCATATGGGTAAACCTGCCCTAATAAATGACCGCTTGACGACATGTACCCCTGAACGAGGGGTGTTTCAACTGAAGACACAGATAGACACTGTGTTCAAAGTAGGGTGTTTAGAGCTGTCACGGTAAAACACGGTGTAATTTTTTCGAGGTTGAACGGTGAGTTTGTGGGTGGAAAATAGTACACTAGAATTGATGATGGTATCGAATTTGGCCACAATGTAAACAAGACATTATTGAATAATTTAATAAAAATACTAGCGACAAAGATTACTTTATAGTCGGCCTCAAAGGATGTATATAACCAACATCGTCAAAGATTAATTTAATAGTCTTTGTTCTTCAATGTGTAACCACAAAACAAATTACAAATTGGGTACGAAATTGTAGCTATAATTGATACAGGATTAATGGAACACAAATTGTAGACAATCAAATAAATTCATGTCGATGTATAGGTTCATCTTTTTGAACCTGACCCCCGAGGATGGGCAATAGAAACCCAAGCTGCCATTGAGCTGTCTTGAGATCACAACAAACCCCCAGTTTAATTTTCTCAATCGTCCTTACTATGAAGTTTATTGTTGCAGTTATTAGAAGACCCATGTATTGTATTACAGAGGACATTTACGAGTTTAGTGGTACGGTTCAAAAGTTTTTGCTTAAAAATTTTTCGTAAAATAATTTATGTTCTCCGGGTATTAGAACAGAGGGTCGCGGATTTATAATCCTATTATAATCTGCTACAGAGGTCCATGACCTTAATTTCTCTTTATGTTTTCAGCTGGTTTAGATCCGTTTCCACAATTAATGTGACTATAGTAAGCATGGTCAAGTGCAGCCAGACAGACAGACTGATCGAAGGCATCCAGGGTATACAAAACCCGAAACGAAGTTTACCGATTACTTACACGGGAAATACGTGTTTCCAGTAGCTCGCAATCGAATCGGATTTTTTTTTGTGTTTACACAAAGACGATGATATCAAAAGAAAAAAGCTCAATCGTATCATATACTATTCTTGGTAATCATGTAATTAGAAATTCTCTCGAGAGACTAGTGGACAAGCTCTAGCTGAAAAACTGTGTAATCAAAGTAAGGCCCGGCCTACATATTAGGAAAACAAAGAGAAAATAACACATTTACATAACTTGCTCAAGAACTTAATAATTCAGTTAATATTTTCTTTTCATTTCTTAAGGCCAAGTTATAATGATTTCTAGTTTGTTGAATGGCACTCCACAGGAATGCCAACCCATTCTTTCTAACATAAATAGCCATCTTCCATTCTTAAAACCCAATTATTTTCAAGCACGACCTTTCATTAATTAAAATTTCCTCACAATAAGGACATCCTTACACTGTGTCGCAATAGGAAAACACTATCCTCGTAGCTCTTACTCTAATGCACCCTCTCTTTTGCACTTACGCATTTGGTATACCTCCGTCTCTCTTCACCACAGCATCCGTATCGATCGGGCTGACGACCTTGACCTTGGCAGAGGGGCATACAGTGTCCCGTGTTCCCGACCTTGTACCATGAAACTGGAGCAGAGAGAAAACGATGTTGTGAACGATAATGGTAGTCGCAAAATTGTCTTAGTACCGGTTTGATCCCGATAAATTCCTGATGATTGCTATAATACTGTTGTTTAGGGATGTCTTTTGGAATGTGGGTTGAATAGGTACATAAACTCATGCCTTTCTATGGCTCTTTAGAAATAGCTAAATATAGAATAATGAATTTCCGCAAGGTGACGCTTGAATCAATTAACTAAGCATACTCTTTTCAACTTGACGGTTGTGTTGAGAGTTTATATTGTAAGATTAACGAAGACTGGAGTACTACAGAGTTTTCACATCTCCAGGTCGGGTTAGTCGGTACCGGGTGGCGAATTGTATCGATAACTATGAACGCTTTCACAGGTGCGTACCGTCACTTTATACCCGGTTAACGGTTTTTGTCTATACTTCTATATCTACCTGCCAGCCGGATACAACACGTGTACCCTTACACGTGTTCCGGCTTTCACGTAGAAAATGGTGTCTGTTGTTTAGTAATGTTATTCTGTTTATGTACGAATTTTTCGGCCTAATGGTTGCGAAGTAATGGCAAAGTATTTCTGGCGCTCTGGTAATTAGCCTCGCGACTAATTTTGCAAACTGGCAACACATTACGACATGAGACCTAAGAGAAGATGAAGCATGGAGCCTGGAACAAAGACTTTCGGAGTTTGGTTTTTCACATTATCCAAGTTTCTGAATATCTAAATCAGGGATTTAAGGTGGAGGGGTATTTTCAGGGATTTTTCTAGCTTATATTGAAAATATTCATACCAGACTAAAAAGGATACACTTGTCCAGTATGCCTTTCATCAGGAAATCGTCATAAAAGTTTTATTAGTCGAATTAAAGGATAACGTTGAGCAGATAAGCTACAGAACATCGTCTTAAGATAATACGATCGAAGAAGTATTTTGGATTATTTAGCATTAGGACCCATTCACACGTCATAACCACACCACACCACATCCCAACGACAAAATATGGGCAAGCAGTGGACGTGTGAATAGTGTCGCTGCAACTTTTTGCAGTTGCGCTGGTTGCGTTGTCGCTAGTAGTTGAGATGTGGTTACGTTGTGACTAGTGTTTGCAGACAGACAGATCGTTGTGTTTGCGACGTGGCCGGCCGCTAGTGCGCTGTGTCACTGGTGGTTGCGTTGTGACTGCGACGTGGCTTTAAAGTGGTCGGTATTGCCCACACGGTTGATTTGAGGGTCAAATGCAGTCCGTGTGAATAAATTATTCATTTTCATACAAATTAGCGCCCGTCCACGTGTTGTCATTGCAGTGTAGTTTTATGTACTTATACAACATGTAAAAAATCCCTGTCCGATCCGTGAAGGTATTGTTAGGTATCGTACTGAGAGTCTATTTGTGGTAAATTTCAGAAAAAAATAAAATTACTCATTGGTGTAGTGATCGCAACCGCTACTGCTGAGCATGATGTCCTGGGTTCGATTCCCAGGTCGGGAAAAGTATTATTTGGTTTTTTTTTTTGCAATATTTTCGCTATTACATGGGACTTAACTGGCCAAATGTGGGTTACTACAGGTACGCCTCTGCCCAACCCTTCGGGTAACAAAGCATGATGTTATGTTATGTGTTAAGTTCTTCTGTATAAGTAGATTTTGTAAACACAGCAAACCTTCCAATACACCAATTCAGGATTATTCCAAAGGGTACACAATGGGCTCAATACAAAATAGGGCAAACTAATCTTTTAACTATATTAAGATACTTGGTACACCTATATTGTCTAAGATTTTGTAAGATTGAGGTCATGAAACTTGGAAGCCTTTACCTACTCATCCGATTAATATGAGTTTAGAGTTAATTTTAATAGTGTTTGAAGGGATTTCAATTAAGTTATATCGAGAGTTGAAACAGAGTTGTATAGAAAGTTTAATTGGTGGGCATTTGCGGGTCGACTTAATGAAATTGATCATCAACGTTTCAAATACAAAGGCAAGTGCGTAATTGAAGAGAAAAATCGCTTTCACCCAACGCCTGTCCTTGTGGCGATGCTTGTTCCCAATTCTTAGGTACTTTTTTAGGTAAAGTGCTTTGGAATTGCATAAAAGTGCAAATTGACACTATTCTTAGTTATAACATAATCTGTCACGTAAAATAATTAGAGTTAAATTGCTTAGTCTATTAGGCTAATAGATTGTAATCAATTATTAAGAAGTTTAGTTCTGATGAATACAGAAGAAATCATCAATTAATAATCTTAAATCCTTTTACCAGCATGACGTCTTTCGGCTGAAATACTGATAACTATAAGCAATGAAACTGGGCTAATCTCCAAACCGACTACGAAGGTAGGTGGGCCGCTGCAGGTACACCTTAGTCAGGTGGGGTTATTCCACTGTGACTGTGGAGCCACATAACAAACGATACCTATTGTCGTGCTCTCTAAGAAATAACACTTGCACTATAAAGACCTTTCCTAGGCCAATGTTAATGCTGTCGACGTGGCCGAACTCTGGCCGAAGCTAATATGAAACATCGATACGACCAAGAACTGGGATTATTATACGCCTCTATGCCCCAGGCAGTTCCGGATAATGACGCGATTTCGAACGCGTTCAGAGCGAATGTTCGGCTTCTCTACGAAGTAGCAATAGTACTACTATACGCAAGATAAAACGATTATTATTACGAGTATATTCATAGAATTAATGCCGGTTACAAGAACATGGCACATGCTATACAATAACTCAACATTTGATTTGTTGATGCTTCCCAAGAGTGTCGTAAAGAAATGAGCAAAGACAACAGGAACCATATGATTATACTGTGTTAATTTTGATCGTTAACTTAGAAAACAAGTAAAAAGACTTCTGTACATATATTCCATTTCATTCTTGTTTGGCCTGCATGAAAAGTATAAACAAATTTAGTTTAGTCAGTCCAAGCCAGTAGTAAAATCAGGGTCTATCTTAAAACTTAAAAGGCTACGGGAAAAGTCTTGCTGTGGGGCGATATGATTTTTCCCGAAACGTTTACGGCATACCTCCATGTTGATTTGTGTCTTGTGCATATGATATGAAAAACCCCGAGCAACCTGTTGGAAATACAGAAGTTTTTTATAGCTGTTTGTAATACAAAAAAGTGACTTTCAAACAGCATCAGGACCCAGAATGAGATGGGGAGATGAACTGGTCTCATATGTAAAGAACTGGGCTTTGATAGTAAAGCAGCCTTTGCCTTGCAACAGCACGCAAAAAATTATAAAACCCGAACTGAACCAAATTCAATCGCCCAATTCAAAGCCTTCAAACCATTGTGTACCTTCCTACATCTGGACATACACATAGGTGCGTATTGCCCGGGCTATATTGTGTGTTCTAAGTAACGGTACTTCAGGGAGTGTTTGCCTACACCGGGCAATATTTCCCGCTCGATTTATTGCGTCGTAATGCAGGTTTATTAGACGTTTGCTCGAGATGGACGCACGGTATATTCTGTTTACGTTTGTTTCGTCGTTCTGTTTATTGATCTAATTTGTATGTTTAAGAGGATGAGAAGTACCGTTCTTTTGTGAGGTATATCAACATATAGGTGCAGTATGATACAACTTAGATGTAGCATCGGCAAAATTCGTAAAACCGATCACCATCCGAACTGAGTGCGCTTTCAAAATCACCAATATTCATTACTGTTTTAAGTGAATATGATCTTTACGCAAACGCAATAATTTGTAAAGTCATTAGGTTACATTCGAAAAATTGAAATGAATGAATGCAAATTTTTAAATTTATGATACATGTAAGTTGTGTCGTAACTCGTACTGTACCTACGTTAAATATTCATGACTAAGCAGTGTTCTAGGATAGGTACATGGGCTTAATTTGAGAATAGATTTGAATACATCGGGAGCCAAGAAGATAAAGAAAGTTAAGAAAGAAAAGAAAAAAAATTGTTTGTGTTGTTTGTTGTTGTAAGAGTGTGTGTTATAAGTTGGTGGTGATTTTAAAACAGTCTCCATGACTGATGATACTAATAATTATACTATACTAGCTTTTGCCCGGGGCTTCTTCCACGTAGATGTCGGAAAATATCCCACGGGAACGGACTACCGGGATTAAAAGTACCCTCTGTGTTAATCCAGGTAAACAATGTATTAATTCCGTAATACATTGTTTTCATGCAATTCTATTGGTTTACGCGGCGCACGCCAATAAAGCTCCTAAAGCTCATCATTTATTCCGACATCTTCAACAATCATCGTCACATTTCAGCCAGATTACCAATAAATATAATGAATATATACCGAAACCTTCGTCATGAATCACTTCGTCCATTGGTGAAACCGTATGAAAATCCATTTTGTAGTTTTTGAGTTTATCGCGTTCAGACAGACGCGGCGGGGGGGACTTTGTTTTATAATATGTAGTGACGTTCTTCGCATCCTTAGCCGTTAGCTCCGCTTCCATCATCATTTGAGCCAAAAAACGTCCACTGCTGAAAAAAGGCATCCGCTCATGAATCGTCACATCGACCGATTCAATGCCTCTCACATCCAGCGGATATCCGAGACCTAGCCTAACCTTTCATAATCAGCCTTTATGTTCCCACTGCTGGGACTCAGACCTCCTCTCTGTGAGAGAAATCGATAACGGATAAAATAATACAATACAAACAAATAATTAAGGTTTCAACGTAATTACGGGTAAACCCTAAAGGGTTTTGTGTTACGATAAGCTCAAACATAATAATTACCTCGTGAACCTGTGTTCAACGTTCGCGTAGCTATTGAATGTCTTGTAACAATAATGTAATATTTAACTATAATGTCATGAATCAATGTGGAGCGTGTAAAGATAATAAATAGGTAGCCCGTGTGAACTCATACTGGTAGAGTTTTAAGTTGACTGAATATTGTACCTATTGTTTAGGTCCAAATTTCAAAGTCAAAGTATTTATTATTGTGATTTTTGGTGACCTACTGTAGTAGGTCTTATAGTTAGGTTAAGGTTATTCAAAAAACTACCCATTAGGGCATACACTATTCAACAATATAAGAATTTAAAATCGATATTACATACAAATTAACAAAAATTTCACTATTAAAAATACAATCAATTCAATTCAAAATCGATTCAACAACATTTAAAAAAAAAAATTTTTTCAATTTCTCATATACCTACATGATGGGCCCTTAAGAAGCTAGGTTCACGGTTCCAATTGGTAGTTTCCTTTGGAGAAGAGCCGGCAAGAAACTAAAAAGTTACTCTTTTAAAAATAATTAGCTTTTACAATATTTTCAAATAACAGTGTTAATAGGTATGGGAGGACAGTGTAGGTCTTTCAACAAGCACCAGGTACTTAACGTTTCTTACGTTTACGTTTACGAGCGTTTAATTTTTGACTTTATTTTCATTAGTTGTTATAAAATTTCAACTGCCTATTTATAATAATTCACGAGATACAGCCCGCTGACACAAACGGACAGCGGAGGATTAGTAATAGGGTTCCGTTTGGCACCCTTCGGGTAAAAATGGTTCACAGAGATACAATTAGAGATGTCTACTTTAGTTAGGGTCAATTCGTCAATCACACTGACAGTTTGCGAACTTTTACCCAACTTCATTAACAAAACTACATTTTGTCACGGACCAACCTTTTCTTCCAAAGTACCTGTAAAACTCTGATTGATATAAATGATTTGACGTCGATGCCCTTTCTTCCTTATGAAAGTGCTTTATAAGCTCCAAGGCTCTATTAGACCCGTGTCTTCTGTAAACGAAGACTGACACATCAATTACTTCTTATTTATCAGCTTTCCTTTTCATTCAGTACTTGATTCTTAGAAGAAAATATTGTTAAATAAAGTCAATTCCAAATAAGAGCAGTGGTGGCCCAGTGGTAATGTCCGCGACTTACGAATTGTAGGTCGTAGGTTTGAACTCAGACAGCGGCTTTACTTTGTGTAAATTATTTCATCACTACAGTTTTTTAAATGTGAAAACTTCTTTAGGCGTGTTGGGCATTTTTGAGATGGGATTAAACCATTGATTTCGCGACATCATGACGACATTTCATTTTTGTAAACGTATATTACGCTACGGATCAATGTTCTATGCAAGTATTTTTACTTTAAAGGTTCCGTATCTTTTTTTTTTTCGTAAACGCGATTGTGCTCTTTATTTAGATAAGGTTACGGACCAATGTTCTATACAAGTATTTTTCTTCCGCAAAGGTGATCTTGTTCATGTTTTCACTTCTGTCGGCACTCCCGGAGTGCTGCCACTTTTTTTTTGGCCTTTGAAAGCAAAGTACAAGGAATCGTGGAAAGCTACGGGAGCTGAGCAGTGTAGCTTTCCACTGTTCTGGTGTTTAGAGGCAGATAGAGCTATTGACTTTTTCTTTCAACCTGCAGGGAGCCCAGCAGTGGGACCTACAGGTTGAAGAAAAAATTAATAGCTCTACCCACCTCTTTAGTCTCAAGTACGACTTCTGAACGTGAGGTCCTAGTTCGATCCTGCCGGGGTTGCGAAGAAAACCGAAAGGGAGATCGTGCCCCCGGCAACAGGGCAACCAAAGGAACACGGTGGGTTTTAGTCAGTAAGAGTCTGACACGCCCTTCCGCTCCGCCCAGAGCGAGAGAAGTTATTTGATGATTTCCCACCTAAAAAAAAAGTCCTAGTTCGATTCCTTATATCGGGCAAAGTGTTCCTGGGTTATTCCATCGGGGTTTTCTCAGTTGCAACCTGGAGTCGGGATTTTTTTCCGGTTGATGGCAATAAGCTCGCCCTGTATTCCAAATGGGACTTATCATAACGAATTTGCAGTGTACTGTATACCTCTGTTTACCTTTAGGGATATCCGAAAAGGTAAAGCGTGATATTATGATTTTATATTTAAAAAAGTTTTAACTTAAAACTCAGCGGTAATTTGTGGCTCCGGGGTCCTAAATAACTTCCTATTTAATTAAATCATCATAAATAAGCGAATTAGGGACGCCCCAAATTAACATGTTGATAAAGGAAGGCCTACGAGAACAGGCTTAAAGTTTTTAATCCCTCAAAATTTTAATTTCGGCTTTTCACTCCCGGAATCCCGGGGTTGTAAAGTTTTCTTAATATTCTGTCCTTTTATGATATAAAAATATAATCCTCTGTTATTGGCTAAACGGCTGAACGGATAGTTCTACAGCTTCGTCATCGTCACTAGCAGGCAGCCTTTATCCATCCGCTGTTATAGGCCTTCTCCCTTTTGTGCCATGCTTCCCTGGTATGTGCGAGTCTTAACCAGGTTTTACCCGCAATCTTTTGAATGCCATAAGTTACTAATATTCCATCGGTGAAGTTCAAGATGGGGCTCACAGTTTCCCTTTAGTACCTTCCTATAATTTATCTTATTTGTATGTTACAGGAGCGGGCTCGAATGTCGGGCGGCGGCGGCGGGGGCCTCATGTCGTGTGTGCGCGAGGGCTCGCTGGAGCCGCCATACCGACCGCCCATCACCGACACACACAACCATGGTAAGTACCAGGACGTCATTAGATACTTAGAGGTCATATTCAAAATACTTCACGGGTGCCCAAGAAGGTAGCATGGTACATGGTACAACATAGGTGATTACTAGGATAACATAACAGTCTAAGAAACTTGACTCTTGCCGTGAAGCTAGAAAAGGTGATAGTCAGATATGAGGGCTTGCTGGAGCGCCGTCGATATAAACAACCAGGTTGACTATCAGGATCACATAGCATAATAGAAATGTTTGGACTCGTACTCGTACAGTAAGAGGACAAAAGCTACCTAATTACTTGTCTATTAAAACTACTAACTTACCAAGGGGGATGATGCCTGGTTCAAAAAAAAAAAAGCAATTATATTTAGTCCGTCAGTCAGATAATAAAAAAATATTAGACACGTATTTTTTGCTTTATCATATTAATAAAAAATTACTTACATAAAACGCATTAAAGTGGGGGAGTGGGGTCGCTACGTCACAAGTAAGTATAAAATCAACATACTTGTGACGTCAATGCACTTTTTAACTCAATGTATCCCCGCAATCTGTTGATAACGTAAAAAAAGAAAAATACGTGTGCAATATTTTTCAATAAATCTACCTGAAGGCCGAAATTTTTTGAAGTGAAAACTTCTTTAGGCGCGTTAGGCATTTTTGAGATGGGACTAAACCATTCATTTCGCGAAACCGTGATGACACCACCTTTTGACCATTAAAAAGACATCAACGCGTTGATTGCCGCGGTGCGTGGAGTAAAAGACATCAACGCGTTGATTACCGCAGTGCCGATTATTTTTCATGTTTTCACTTCTGTCAGCACTCCCGGAGTGCCACTGTTTTTTTTTGTCTTCGTCTCTATTATCATCGAAACAAGCAGCAATGCCAACTACCAGGATAGCCATAATTGACAATAATTTGATTTGAATTCAATATCGAATAGCTTACCAAAACTACACGAGCTCTCGTTACTCCAAATTGTTTAATCTATTGATTGTTGAAGCTGACAAATCCGCGACAATTTGACGAAGGGTGGTTACCCCTCCAATGAATAACTAGTAATAAAAGAATTCTGCACGCTGACCCCAGATTTAACGGACGATCAATAATCTTAAATCTATCGTATAATTCGCGGCTTGGGGGTGCGACCCCAAATGTTTTTGTTGGTGTCATAAAAAGTGTAAGGAAATAATTACGAAGGGGGATGGGCGATCAGCTTTAAATAACATCTAGCTGTGGTATAAAATTAGATGAGGGTGGTACGTTTATTGGGCCATTGATCTTCCCCAGAAAAATTAAGAAACTTGCCCTGTTAAAGAAAAGAGATAAAATTGCTTCCCTAGAGCGACTGTTTGCAAAAGTTATAATAAATAATAGTAATAATCGTATATTCCAAATCATACAATCCATTCATGTTAGTAAGTACATAAACACAAGTGTAATACAATGAGGAGCTTTGTTTACGTGGCAAATCATAGCCATCCAAGAGTTGGAAAGTTAGGAAACTTAGTCAGAAAAGCCTACTTTTAAACATGAAAAATTAAAAACCGGCCAAGTGCGAGTCAACTCACGCACGCAGGGTTCCATTATATATAAAAATGGCAAAAAATAAATCACGTTTGTTGTATGGGAGCGCTCTTAAATATTTATTTTATTCTAATTTTTGGTATTTGTTGTTAAAGCGGCAACATAAATACATCATCTGTAAAAATTTCAACTAACTATCACGGTTCATGAGATACAGCCTGGTGACAGATGGACAGACAGACAGACGGACGGACAACGGAGTCTTAGTAATAGAGTCCCGTTTTACCCTTTGGGTAAAGAACCATAAAAATTAAACTCCTGAGTGGGTGAAATTCCCGATTTTTCTTAAACGTTCGCTTTCTAATCTCAACGATAATAAATGTCAAAATCTTTTAAAAAAATAAGGGAAATTAGAGCTGTTTTGCATTAAAACAAAACAGATATTATGTTAGGAAAAACAAATAGCATTGGTATGAAGAAGCAGTCTTAGATTTAACCTTAACTAGTATGAATAAAATACCTTAATCTTTCTTGGTTACCTGTGATCTTTCATTGTGGAAGGAACTCGCGGGAATCCGTGGCTACAGCGAGCTCATCTGTCAATGTCAAGTGTCATTCAAAGCATCTTAAAATTTTGCCGACAACGTACGGGATGTTTTCCCTCACGTTAATTTTCTTAGAAAATTTGTAAAGTTTGAGGTAAAACTTTATAGAAAGTGAATAATAGTGCTTGTAGTATTTGATAGTTTGATTTTCCTAACACCATTTGTCCATGTTCCAGGCGAAGGGCGCACAGGGCGCTTTCTGCGGGGCCTCCGACGCATGTTCAAGCGTCGTGGCAGTGGCGCCCGCGCAGATGCCTCGCCCGACCCCAAGAGCAGTTCTACGTCCGAACTGCTGGACGCTGACCGGCATGCTAGAAGAAAGTAAGTGGGATTCTTCTTATTTTGGCTTGCGATGCGGAATTGAACCTAGGAATTAGGAACCTTAGGAGCTGGGAAAAGGGTTTAAAGGCCGCATCATTATATTATTAGCGATACTGCTCGTGCTATCGGTACTCTTTTACAACTAAAAAAATCCCGAACTTAACTTCAGCTTAGCCGATTCTAAGTTACTCAACGAGTAGCGCCATCTATGATTTGGTTGCGGTACTTCTAAGTTAGAAACTGTTTTGCTTTGTATTAGAGTTCAATCAACCGGGTTGTTTTATTTCATTTGAAAATTGTAAACAATTTAGGAAGTTTCAATTAATGGAAAAGTGTTTAAAGAGATGTATCGAAATGGAGGTAGGTAGGAATATTGTGATTTTTTTAACCCCCGACGCAAAAAGAGGGATGTTATAAGTTTGACCGCTATGTGTGTCTGTCTGTGACACCATAGCTCTTTTAAACGGGTGAACCGACTCGAATGCGGTTTTTTAATTTGAAAGCAGGTTCTATAGCGATGTTTTATCAAAATTGGTTAAGCCATTTGAAGACTGTCTTTGCTCTTTTCTAGTTGATGAATGGATGTGAGTATCTTCCACAGGTCGGATCGATTTGAAATGTAGTATTCTGTTATTTCAATGATATTATAAGAACATAGTAACCATGAACTGATGCTGCAGTATCACCTGGAATTTGCAGGTCATCCAACTCCGTTAGCAACTTACAGCACAGGTATCGTATTTGGGTATTGGAATGTTCTCAATGAATAGGTTATAGATAGATGGTGAACAGGGTCTGGTGATGGATCTAGGAAAGAAAAAATGTAGAAATTTTTGTTTCGGGGTTTTTTTTTAAATTTAATCTGTGAAAATAGTTCTTGTCATACAAAAAGTTTGTATTTTTTGACAGTAAACCTCAGTGTGGTAGCAAAATTGTGAATATTCGTAAATCGTGTATGAATTCTTGGTATTTCAATTAATTTACCCTTCCATTCTTTCGTGACCAAGGGAGGGCGCTTACGGCAGCGGGCTGTCCGTATCCCACGACTCGGTGTTCACGGGGGAGAGATCAGGCGACGAGTCGAGCGACGAGCGACCCACTCCTGCGCACGGATTGGGACATGTCGCCACATCGCATCGGGTGAGTACCTTTTATATAAAAAAATATTATGTTCATAGCTGGATAAAGAAGAAGAGGGGAAATCCAACACCTCATTTATGCCTAGCTTACATCAGAAGACGATAGAGGTCGCTTCGAAAGTCACCATAACCATAACAACAATGTTAACAGCGTTGTTGTGTTTAGAGATAAGATAGCCAGTTCCTCTGTGGTTGAACATTCCGGGTGAAGCTCGCTTCCACTTTCGGCCTGATCATCACTTACCATAAGGTGAGATGCAGGCCTAGAGCTTCCCTGACGGGATAGAAAAAAAAAACTTGGACAATGGTTCAGCACGAATCTAGTCTCAATTCAAAATAAAGCTAAGCCTATTTTAACGCCTATTATACTAATCAAATAATTAAATCTATTGTCAAACAAGCTTTAGTTATGATAAGGACTTGTCATGAAGCCTATTTCACTGGACTACTGACAAGTTTTACCTAAGTCAGACCAATAAATTATATCTGCCATAAATATTAATCGATAAAACTTTCTCAGAACTGCCCATCGTAGCCTTTGTTTAAAGACGTATCTTTTGATTTTTGAAAGTCAATAAAAAATGTGCTGTTGATATTGTTTGATTTAATTTCTAAGTGCCATCTCGTGAATTCAAATGCTTTTCAGAAACCGGAACGCCTGCTAAAAGAAAAAAAATGATTTTATTATAAAAATAACACATGTTGCACGTCGTTATAAATGAGATTATGTACGAGGCGCGACTCCTGACGCGGTTACATAAGCCCATTTACGACTTAGTAGTCACTCCAGCTACTTAGAATATTGAGTGTTATAATCAGCACGCGACAGCGTATAACTTTCTACATATATATTATTCTTCTGGCTAGCCTCTTCACAACTATGTAGGAGTCGCCTTCCAGTGTAACTGGATGCTATAAACGACTAATTTGTTTCATTTTGACAGTTCAACAACATTTATTTACGTTCAAAGTCAAATCCCATGGGCGGCTTTAAAACTCTGACACCAGGTTAGTTACTTACCACACGAAAAGAAGAAGACCGGATGCTGAATACCAGTATTTTGACTACTACTTGTAGGACTACTTACCTGACCTCCACAAACGCTGAGCTGTTCCAGGCTCTCATACACATATATATCTTTGACAGACATTACGGGTAGTTAGAGGTCCGAAAAACTGACTGATACTGCAGTCAGTATCAGTCAGATATGTATGTGTATGAGAGCCTGAAACAGCTCAGCGTGCTTTCCGAGGCAAGAACGGGTCTCGGTATGTAATCGCGCCCCATCCACGGACCGACCGCTGCTAGCGTACCTTAACTTTGATCGGTCGAGCCCCTGTTCTACATAGATTATTTTCTACTTCATCTAATCAAGTGATTAGATTTATTTTGCAAGGAAAGTAAAACAACATCATCTCCTGGATTGCCATAATTGCTTGCTAGACGAATTGGTCATCACAGTTATTATTAGCAGATTGGTGACTCTTGGTGACATCATCTCCTAGTCACTTTTTACTGCGCCCAGGAAACAAAAGGGAATTACAGGGATCCACTGGTAAACTTGTCGTGATGGCCTAGTGGTTAAGTCCTCGCCTTTCATGCACGAGGTTGTGGATTCAAGTCCCAATGTGAATTTTTCAATTCATATTTACTTTCTGAGTTTATTTTGGACATTAGTGACATCGGTGAAGGAAAAACATCGTGAGGAAACCTGGACTTATAGTTAATATAAGTCTGAAATCTTCAACCCGTCTTGAGTAAGCGTGGTGATCAATGCCCGTGCCTTCTGTGTATGAGAAGATATCATGCATTGCAGAGGGACAATAATAAAATAATAGTAAATGGTATTATATTATTATACATACTGGGAAAATGTTTACCCACTTATTTTCGGTTACCTACAGGGTGGCAGGGACTTCTATGCGAAAACTGTTACCATGGATTCAGTACATGATTCTGAACGCCTCTGCGTTGAAATTTATAGTTGGTTATTAAAAAAAAATCTGCTGTTCCATAAATTTTGACCACGTAAGTATTGCACTTTCTTTGAAACTACAGATTAAAAAAAAAAAAAACGGAAAATTGGTAGTATAAAATTAGTATAGTTAATAAAATTTATACGGGACCACCTCTGAAGTACGACCTACCAAACAAGAAAGAATCATCAAAATCAATTCATAATTGGCGGAGTAATCGCGTAACAAATATACAAAAAAAAGTGGTGGCACTCCGGGAGTGCCGACAGAAGTGAAAACTTGAACAAGATCGCCTTGGTAGAAGAAAAATCCTTGTATAGAACATTGGTCCGTACTTTATCTAAATAAAGAGCACAATCGCGTTTACACAAAAAATACTTCCGAAACCTTTAAAGTAAAAATACTTGCAGAGAACATTGATCCGTAAAGTAATATAAATAAAGAGCACAATCGCGTTTACAAAACCTTTAAGGTACAAATACTTGCATAGAACATTGATCCGTAACATAATATAAATAAAGAGCACAATCGTATTGACTAAAATGAGGTGTCGTCATGGTGTCGCGAAATCAATGGTTTAGTCCCATCTCAAAAATGCCCAACGCGCCTAAAGAAGTTTTCACTTCAAAACATACAATCTAAAAAAAAAAAAAAAAAAAAAAAAAAGGTTGTTGCAGGTATCCGTGTCCGATTGCCCCAATAACATGGGATTTTTAAACTGGTTATATGAGGTTGAATTCACACTTTGGGAACCACAGGAGTGGAGTTGTTCAGTAGGTATGTACTGTTACTTCGTTCAAAAAGATGAAACTGATACAGATTTTTAATGTCAACTATTATTTAGGAACCAAATGGGTGAGCAGAAACCCTTTACTCGCATTCTTTTTCTTCTTCTCGTGTTGTTAGTGACTAACCTGGAGTCGAGAATTTTAAAGCCGCCCATGGGCCTTTTACTTGATTTCACATGCCGTCGAGAAATATTTCTCAGGCATGCCGGTTTCCTCACTATGTTTTCCTTCACCGTTTTTGAAGCAAGTGATAATTATACAATACGCACATGAATCTGAAAAGTCTGAAAAGAGGTGCGTGCCTTGGGTTCGAACGCGAGACTTATGACTTGGCAGTCTGACGGTCACACCACTACGTTATCACTGCTCTATCTTGAGTCGCATTGATTACATGTAGATGACCAAGGAAAGTTAGGCTTTGGTGGATTGGTTAATTGGAGGTTTTTTTAGAGAATATTTATATTCTAACAATTTAATTTTGGAGGTCAAATATTTGGCATTTTGTTGATGTTTTAAAAGTTTTGTCTTGCCTATGGTAAACGATTTCATTCTCGTTTCGAATGACCACTTAAAAACTATCATGTGCGAGTATTTTAGTTGTAGTTATTCAAATAGAAAGCATTATATAATACCAAGTCACTGTATAAACTCTTACACAACATCCCGAAATGCCCGGTCATTGTACGCTCTTCAATGAGTTGCAGAAGTTTTGGCCAAAGTGCGCTTTTTGGTTGTAGTCAATGATCCTTTTGAAGTATTTAGCTAAATATTATTTTGCCAAAGATTTAAATCGTTAGATTTACCCTCACCAACGACGGTACTAATTCGCACCAAAGTGAGCTCGCACAATAATGAAGGTGTTGCCATGACCAGAGGTGGCAAATGAAACAGAAACGCGATCATATTTTGACGCGGTAGGGCGAATCTAAGATTTAAATCTTTGCATTTTGCTATATTTCTAAAACAGTAGATATATAGCAAAATGCAAAGATTTAAATCTTAGATTCGCCCTACCGCGTCAAAATATGATCGCGTTTCTGTTTCATTTGCCACCTCTGGTCATGGCAACACCTTCATTATTGTGCGAGCTCACTTTGGTGCGAATTAGTACCGTCGTTGGTGAGGGTAAATCTAACGATTTAAATCTTTGGCAAAATAATATTTAGCTAAATACTTCAAAAGGATCATTGACTACAACCAAAAAGCGCACTTTGGCCAAAACTTCTGCAACTCATTGAAGAGCGTACAATGACCGGGCATTTCGGGATGTTGTGTAAGAGTTTATACAGTGACTTGGTATTATATAATGCTTTCTATTTGAATAACTACAACTAAAATACTCGCACATGATAGTTTTTAAGTGGTCATTCGAAACGAGAATGAAATCGTTTACCATAGGCAAGACAAAACTTTTAAAACATCAACAAAATGCCAAATATTTGACCTCCAAAATTAAATTGTTAGAATATAAATATTCTCTAAAAAAACCTCCAATTAACCAATCCACCAAAGCCTAACTTTCCTTGGTCATCTACATGTAATCAATGCGACTCAAGATAGAGCAGTGATAACGTAGTGGTGTGACCGTCAGACTGCCAAGTCATAAGTCTCGCGTTCGAACCCAAGGCACGCACCTCTTTTCAGACTTTTCAGATTCATGTGCGTATTGTATAATTATCACTTGCTTCAAAAACGGTGAAGGAAAACATAGTGAGGAAACCGGCATGCCTGAGAAATATTTCTCGACGGCATGTGAAATCAAGTAAAAGGCCCATGGGCGGCTTTAAAATTCTCGACTCCAGGTTAGTCACTAACAACACGAGAAGAAGAAAAAGAATGCGAGTAAAGGGTTTCTGCTCACCCATTTGGTTCCTAAATAATAGTTGACATTAAAAATCTGTATCAGTTTCATCTTTTTGAACGAAGTAACAGTACATACCTACTGAACAACTCCACTCCTGTGGTTCCCAAAGTGTGAATTCAACCTCATATAACCAGTTTAAAAATCCCATGTTATTGGGGCAATCGGACACGGATACCTGCAACAACCTTTTTTTTTTTTTTTTTTTTTTTTTTAGATTGTATGTTTTGAAGTGAAAACTTCTTTAGGCGCGTTGGGCATTTTTGAGATGGGACTAAACCATTGATTTCGCGACACCATGACGACACCTCATTTTAGTCAATACGATTGTGCTCTTTATTTATATTATGTTACGGATCAATGTTCTATGCAAGTATTTGTACCTTAAAGGTTTTGTAAACGCGATTGTGCTCTTTATTTATATTACTTTACGGATCAATGTTCTCTGCAAGTATTTTTACTTTAAAGGTTTCGGAAGTATTTTTTGTGTAAACGCGATTGTGCTCTTTATTTAGATAAAGTACGGACCAATGTTCTATACAAGGATTTTTCTTCTACCAAGGCGATCTTGTTCAAGTTTTCACTTCTGTCGGCACTCCCGGAGTGCCACCACTTTTTTTTGTATATTTGTTACGCGATTACTCCGCCAATTATGAATTGATTTTGATGATTCTTTCTTGTTTGGTAGGTCGTACTTCAGAGGTGGTCCCGTATAAATTTTATTAACTATACTAATTTTATACTACCAATTTTCCGTTTTTTTTTTTTTTTAATCTGTAGTTTCAAAGAAAGTGCAATACTTACGTGGTCAAAATTTATGGAACAGCAGATTTTTTTTTAATAACCAACTATAAATTTCAACGCAGAGGCGTTCAGAATCATGTACTGAATCCATGGTAACAGTTTTCGCATAGAAGTCCCTGCCACCCTGTAGGTAACCGAAAATAAGTGGGTAAACATTTTCCCAGTATGTATAATAATATAATACCATTTACTATTATTTTATTATTGTCCCTCTGCAATGCATGATATCTTCTCATACACAGAAGGCACGGGCATTGATCACCACGCTTACTCAAGACGGGTTGAAGATTTCAGACTTATATTAACTATAAGTCCAGGTTTCCTCACGATGTTTTTCCTTCACCGATGTCACTAATGTCCAAAATAAACTCAGAAAGTAAATATGAATTGAAAAATTCACATTGGGACTTGAATCCACAACCTCGTGCATGAAAGGCGAGGACTTAACCACTAGGCCATCACGACAAGTTTACCAGTGGATCCCTGTAATTCCCTTTTGTTTCCTGGGCGCAGTAAAAAGTGACTAGGAGATGATGTCACCAAGAGTCACCAATCTGCTAATAATAACTGTGATGACCAATTCGTCTAGCAAGCAATTATGGCAATCCAGGAGATGATGTTGTTTTACTTTCCTTGCAAAATAAATCTAATCACTTGATTAGATGAAGTAGAAAATAATCTATGTAGAACAGGGGCTCGACCGATCAAAGTTAAGGTACGCTAGCAGCGGTCGGTCCGTGGATGGGGCGCGATTACATACCGAGACCCGTTCTTGCCTCGGAAAGCACGCTGAGCTGTTTCAGGCTCTCATACACATACATATCTGACTGATACTGACTGCAGTATCAGTCAGTTTTTCGGAGCAGTTAACAAGAGGAAAGAAATTAAACCTGCTTCAGGACAAATAAAAAACTGAATCAGCTGCTCAGCACAAGAAAACGATAACCTTTCAAGTAGATTTGATGACGACAGACGTGTCATTGTAGCAGCTGATCTGATGTTGGTCCGTTGATGTTTAATTTTCATGAACGTCAAATAGCCATTGTTTTTAACGTAGTAAAGGCTTCGAATTTTAATATTGGTGTGAATCTAAAGTAACTCACTATCCACGGGCACGAGCCACCCACACAACACACTGCCACAGCTAGTACAACACGAATGAGTCAACTACATTGACTTAAAGAATATCTACTTTTAAAGCTTATTCTTGCCAACTTTTATATGGACTGTTCTGTATTCCTAAGTTTTGTTTCCTGTGCTATGTTAATAAGATCTATCTAGCAAATAATATTCAAGGTTATCGTCTGGATTGGAGATTTGATCAGGCTTTAAAAACGCGATGCAGGTATCTACGTTGGCGTCACACAAAAAATTAATGACCCCCTTGTGACTATGAATGGGCAGAAAAGTTATGGCGATGTAAAACGGTGCTGGACATAAGTCAAGGTCAATTGTTTGTTTTCTATCTATTACAAATAAATAAAATATTTGTTTGTAACGTCAAATAGCAGCTTTTTACTAAATGCTTAAGAAAATATATAAAAACTGTAGATAATTAAAAAAAAAACAAATTTTGTCTGCTTGTAGTCTGTCTGTCTTTTTCTTCCGACCGATTTTGACGGGACTTATGCCCGTTTTCACCTTCACTAAGTGACCCTAAATAAAAGCGCGTTGTTGGATTTTCAACACTAGGCTCACCGCTGGGAGTCGATAATCCAACAATGCATTTTTATTTTGGGATTCATTTAAATGTCACTTAGTCGTCGGTGAAAACGGGCATTACACTGGCAGATAGCTGATATTATAAGGCTACTTTAAGAAAAATAATTAGGGTGCACTAGCTACATACAATTTACGGAAAGGTATCTAAGGTAATCTTTGAGCCCTAATCATCTGTATGACTGAAAATGTGCCTCGATTCTCTATAAACATTCCTCTCCCATATCCAAAGATATTTACTTTTCTTCCTGTCAGAAGTGTGAAGAACGGTAACCAATCTAAAGTTTGACCTTGATTCTGCTTTACCTCGCTTTATAGGTTGACAACCAGTCTTTTCAAGGGGTATCGTAATGCCAAGTATCTGGGTTATAGAGGTCAGATAGGCAGTCGCTCCAAGTAAAATACTGGTACATAGCTGCATACGTTAGCCTGTAAGCTGAACCCTAACATAGTTGCTGAGAAAAGACTAAACAGATGATGATGACCTTGACCTTGAATTCTTATTATCTTGCTGCCGTTACTCCAATTGATTTTGGGGTCACATTTCACAAAATCCCTCCATCTGGGCTATCTCATTTCTTGCCATCTAAATATCCTACAAGAACACTGAAAACTTCTGCATCCACATTCATACTCTAGGATGAGCAGGAACATTATTTTTTCATTTCTTGAAATGGTTTAAAAGAGTAACCGTGGAGTTAATTGCCGGCTCTTCTCCATAGGAAACGACCAATTGGAACCGTGCACCTAGCTTCTGACGTTTCATAAGTGCCCATGTAGGTCTATGTGAAATAAAATATTTTGAATTTGAATTTGGTACAGTGACGTAATTGTTAAAAATATTTGCATTTCCGACAGCAACGCTGTCGATCTTACTTTTTTGTTTAAGTTTTTACAGTAACCTGACACGAAGAGGTAGGCTATGGTTTTTGTGAGTACATCGCGTGTTTTATGTATGTGCAGTATTCTGAAAAATGCACGAAATACATATTGATGAATTTCGCTTACATATTCTTGTTTTGATAACGATTATTAATTGTATAAATTATATTTTTGATTACTCGTTCCGATTTGAGGAACGCATAGTTTCAAGTATGAATTGACTACTTAGCATTTTTTGTGTAGTCGGAAATGTTAAACCTAATGTTTAATTAAGTTATAATAAATATTAATTGGAGTTTCTTTCAGTATTTTTGCTTTAATTATTTAGCAGCCAGCGCTTTCACGTTTCGCAAAAACTAGTAATTTAGCTTGAAATTCTATTTAAAGTCATTATTTACTTTGAGTTTTGGTTTGGAATTAACATTTACTGAAAACACGTCCTCACTTATATTTAATTGAGTGTTTACTTAGCACACCCCACGAAAATACTGAGTAGGTACCTATACACCAATTTCGAACGAAAACAAAAGAATTACGTCATACAAAAATTCGAAAAACAAACGAATACTGAAAAAACACAGGCATAAAATTTTATCGATCAGTAGTCGTATGAGTCAGAGTCAGACCGAACCCAGTTTCCATATTTGAAAGGCAGACGTAAAACATTAAACTGGCTAATTAGCTTGAAATTGGTGTTCCTATTTTAAACTTATAGCTGTCAAGGGTGGCGAGACTAAGGTGACGTCACTATTTATGTTTTATTTTTTATAAAAGTTTTTGTGTTTATGGCAACTGCTGATTAATTCAATTAAACATAATTATAAAGCAGACTGTTTTACTTTTAAGTTAGACAACCTACTTAACGGTTAAGAATATTCGTAGCGACCTAGCCAAACGATTCACCAAGGCTAGAGCTTAATAAAGCACAGGTCAATGTCATGTAATAAAGTATGACCATCAAATGATCATTAAAAGAAATCCAACGGACTAAGTAATAAATAACTTGTATCGCCTAGATATAAACTTGCACTATACCGGCTGAATATAACAACTTAAAACTAACTTAACACCAGAAAACTTAATAACACGAAAAACTTTTAAACACACAATCCAATCACGTATAAATTTTTTGGACACTAAACACAACACACATTATATTTTTTTTAAATTTTGAATATCGAAGCTCTATAGTACGCCGAGCGTAGTCGCGCGTTCGGTTCAGACTGGGTGATTCATCCCATTCGATGGAAGAAAAAAAAACTATAACTTGAATTAGGACCGCAACACACGCGCGGAACACAACTGTGACTGTGTTCGAGAGAGCATAACTGAGCAACGGAACTCGATCTTGTATAGGATTTCGCGTTACTACATGGTAAGTGTTGAATAGGCAATCTGCAGAAGGTTTGTTTTGTTGCTAAAATGTGTTTTATGAAACGTGAAAACCTGCACTCCTGTCGTGTTTTGCAGGTCAATTTTTGAACAGAAAGTAGATGAACCCTATTAAATTGTCATGTGACTGTTAGCATTATAAGAGCTTCAATATCGGTCATGTATTGATAAAATTTCTCATCGAGCAGAAGAGTTTTGTGCATTGTGGCTTGGCATAGGTCCAATTACATGCCTCCGCTCCGGGAAGACAGAAGAAAAATAAAATAAAATGGATTCGTCGCCAAATCTAGAGCTAGAAAAAAGTAAACACAGGGTGACCTATACAGAGAGGCTTTTTTGCTTTTCTCGGAAACTCGCGAGGCTATGTTGACTCAAGTTTAGCCGTCGACTCCTCCGTTCCGTTCCTTACTAGACCCCAATGTTCTATGTTATGGGATTTGGTTTCCGCACTATGCATTTTCCGGGTGCGTTCATTAATTTTAAGCTGATTGGATGAGGCATCGCTTTCCATCAGATGATACTAAAAGTATGCTTTGCTCACGAGGTAATCTGTTCTTATACAAGTTAGTTTTCAGTGGGCGAGGCTTGAATCTAACTTGCTTCGTATTTAAGAATGCGATCTTGTACGGAGTGGTACTTTTGCAATGAATCTGTTTGGTTTTATTATGGTTGAATTATCACGGCTCCTACGTGATGTTGTTATGTGGTATTAATAAATGTATTAATTAATCGCGTCTGGGCGTGTCCAGGTTGCAGTATTACGAGACTTCTTTGCTTTTGTTCTGGCGATCTAGTTTTTACGTTAATTACAAGAAAAGAAATAAATGCGTTTGTGGTTCTGTAGGACTTAGCAATAACGTTTGTGAGTAGTAACAGATGACCAGCACACTATTAATAGGTATGTTTTAGTAGGTAAGGTAAAAGATATTAGTGACATTATTTCGCAGAGTAAACATGGGTTTTTCCTTTTTCTACAGGAGTTAAAATTGCATGAATTTTGTCTAAAATAAACTAATTTTATTTTATTTGTACGTTGTGACTATAATGACAGTTGCGAGTTCTGAAGCCACGCATGGATGTACATTTCCAGAAGCGAGTAAGTACCTACTTTACTTATCAAGGTAGAACAACAACTCTTTATAAATGCATTGTTATTTTTAAACAAAAAATCTTCGGTTTGTCTGTTAACATTGACCTTATATGTAGGTCAGATTTTGTATCCCTTACTCCGAGTCAGCTCCTAAATCCAAGGTCACTGTATTTAAAAATAAACCTTCTAAATCAATATTATGGGTTAAACCCATAATATAGATTTAAAAGGTTTATTTTTCTATAAAGCCTGACCAAGAGATTTTCAGTACATAAGATAGATATTAATATTTTGTGAACACGATTGATATCAATTCCGTGCGTCGTAAATGACGATAAGCTATGGGTCTAGACTGTCATTGTTAGATCATTGACAGTTTACGGGTAGTGAGGAGAAGCCCGTAAGTCTGGACAGCCAGCCTTACAAAGAGGTATCGTTTTACCTAGTAACTGGGTTGTGGAGGTCAGACTTCTAGTCTCTATGTAAAATACTGGTATTTATAACTGCATCTATGTTATATATGTGGCCTCTTCGATTAATGTTTATTTCTTTTTTCACTATGCCATGTCACTGATGGATGTTTGTCACCGTCATATTATAAAATTAATTGAATACAATATGAATATAATTTATTACTTAGAAGATACATAATATTGGCAACGAGAATGGTATAATAATCTGTTTGGAGGGTTTCCTTCTATCTCTGCTTAGCACTTTGCATATTTACCGCTAAAGATCACACTATACAAGTAAATAGGTATATTACCTAGTATGAGAGAGCACAAAATATCAAGAGCAGAAACATAAGTTTTCTAAAACAGTCTAATCTAAGATTTAAATCTTTGCATTTTGCTATATTTCTAAAACAGTAGATATATAGCAAAATGCAAAGATTTAAATCTTAGATTCGCCCTACCGCGTCAAAATATGATCGCGTTTCTGTTTCATTTGCCACCTCTGGTCATGGCAACACCTTCATTATTGTGCGAGCTCACTTTGGTGCGAATTAGTACCGTCGTTGGTGAGGGTAAATCTAACGATTTAAATCTTTGGCAAAATAATATTTAGCTAAATACTTCAAAAGGATCATTGACTACAACCAAAAAGCGCACTTTGGCCAAAACTTCTGCAACTCATTGAAGAGCGTACAATGACCGGGCATTTCGGGATGTTGTGTAAGAGTTTATACAGTGACTTGGTATTATATAATGCTTTCTATTTGAATAACTACAACTAAAATACTCGCACATGATAGTTTTTAAGTGGTCATTCGAAACGAGAATGAAATCGTTTACCATAGGCAAGACAAAACTTTTAAAACATCAACAAAATGCCAAATATTTGACCTCCAAAATTAAATTGTTAGAATATAAATATTCTCTAAAAAAACCTCCGCTGCTAGCGTACCTTAACTTTGATCGGTCGAGCCCCTGTTCTACATAGATTATTTTCTACTTCATCTAATCAAGTGATTAGATTTATTTTGCAAGGAAAGTAAAACAACATCATCTCCTGGATTGCCATAATTGCTTGCTAGACGAATTGGTCATCACAGTTATTATTAGCAGATTGGTGACTCTTGGTGACATCATCTCCTAGTCACTTTTTACTGCGCCCAGGAAACAAAAGGGAATTACAGGGATCCACTGGTAAACTTGTCGTGATGGCCTAGTGGTTAAGTCCTCGCCTTTCATGCACGAGGTTGTGGATTCAAGTCCCAATGTGAATTTTTCAATTCATATTTACTTTCTGAGTTTATTTTGGACATTAGTGACATCGGTGAAGGAAAAACATCGTGAGGAAACCTGGACTTATAGTTAATATAAGTCTGAAATCTTCAACCCGTCTTGAGTAAGCGTGGTGATCAATGCCCGTGCCTTCTGTGTATGAGAAGATATCATGCATTGCAGAGGGACAATAATAAAATAATAGTAAATGGTATTATATTATTATACATACTGGGAAAATGTTTACCCACTTATTTTCGGTTACCTACAGGGTGGCAGGGACTTCTATGCGAAAACTGTTACCATGGATTCAGTACATGATTCTGAACGCCTCTGCGTTGAAATTTATAGTTGGTTATTAAAAAAAAATCTGCTGTTCCATAAATTTTGACCACGTAAGTATTGCACTTTCTTTGAAACTACAGATTAAAAAAAAAAAAAACGGAAAATTGGTAGTATAAAATTAGTATAGTTAATAAAATTTATACGGGACCACCTCTGAAGTACGACCTACCAAACAAGAAAGAATCATCAAAATCAATTCATAATTGGCGGAGTAATCGCGTAACAAATATACAAAAAAAAGTGGTGGCACTCCGGGAGTGCCGACAGAAGTGAAAACTTGAACAAGATCGCCTTGGTAGAAGAAAAATCCTTGTATAGAACATTGGTCCGTACTTTATCTAAATAAAGAGCACAATCGCGTTTACACAAAAAATACTTCCGAAACCTTTAAAGTAAAAATACTTGCAGAGAACATTGATCCGTAAAGTAATATAAATAAAGAGCACAATCGCGTTTACAAAACCTTTAAGGTACAAATACTTGCATAGAACATTGATCCGTAACATAATATAAATAAAGAGCACAATCGTATTGACTAAAATGAGGTGTCGTCATGGTGTCGCGAAATCAATGGTTTAGTCCCATCTCAAAAATGCCCAACGCGCCTAAAGAAGTTTTCACTTCAAAACATACAATCTAAAAAAAAAAAAAAAAAAAAAAAAAGGTTGTTGCAGGTATCCGTGTCCGATTGCCCCAATAACATGGGATTTTTAAACTGGTTATATGAGGTTGAATTCACACTTTGGGAACCACAGGAGTGGAGTTGTTCAGTAGGTATGTACTGTTACTTCGTTCAAAAAGATGAAACTGATACAGATTTTTAATGTCAACTATTATTTAGGAACCAAATGGGTGAGCAGAAACCCTTTACTCGCATTCTTTTTCTTCTTCTCGTGTTGTTAGTGACTAACCTGGAGTCGAGAATTTTAAAGCCGCCCATGGGCCTTTTACTTGATTTCACATGCCGTCGAGAAATATTTCTCAGGCATGCCGGTTTCCTCACTATGTTTTCCTTCACCGTTTTTGAAGCAAGTGATAATTATACAATACGCACATGAATCTGAAAAGTCTGAAAAGAGGTGCGTGCCTTGGGTTCGAACGCGAGACTTATGACTTGGCAGTCTGACGGTCACACCACTACGTTATCACTGCTCTATCTTGAGTCGCATTGATTACATGTAGATGACCAAGGAAAGTTAGGCTTTGGTGGATTGGTTAATTGGAGGTTTTTTTAGAGAATATTTATATTCTAACAATTTAATTTTGGAGGTCAAATATTTGGCATTTTGTTGATGTTTTAAAAGTTTTGTCTTGCCTATGGTAAACGATTTCATTCTCGTTTCGAATGACCACTTAAAAACTATCATGTGCGAGTATTTTAGTTGTAGTTATTCAAATAGAAAGCATTATATAATACCAAGTCACTGTATAAACTCTTACACAACATCCCGAAATGCCCGGTCATTGTACGCTCTTCAATGAGTTGCAGAAGTTTTGGCCAAAGTGCGCTTTTTGGTTGTAGTCAATGATCCTTTTGAAGTATTTAGCTAAATATTATTTTGCCAAAGATTTAAATCGTTAGATTTACCCTCACCAACGACGGTACTAATTCGCACCAAAGTGAGCTCGCACAATAATGAAGGTGTTGCCATGACCAGAGGTGGCAAATGAAACAGAAACGCGATCATATTTTGACGCGGTAGGGCGAATCTAAGATTTAAATCTTTGCATTTTGCTATATATCTACTGTTTTAGAAATATAGCAAAATGCAAAGATTTAAATCTTAGATTAGACTGTTTTAGAAAACTTATGTTTCTGCTCTTGATATTTTGTGCTCTCTCATACTAGGTAATATACCTATTTACTTGTATAGTGTGATCTTTAGCGGTAAATATGCAAAGTGCTAAGCAGAGATAGAAGGAAACCCTCCAAACAGATTATTATACCATTCTCGTTGCCAATATTATGTATCTTCTAAGTAATAAATTATATTCATATTGTATTCAATTAATTTTATAATATGACGGTGACAAACATCCATCAGTGACATGGCATAGTGAAAAAAGAAATAAACATTAATCGAAGAGGCCACATATATAACATAGATGCAGTTATAAATACCAGTATTTTACATAGAGACTAGAAGTCTGACCTCCACAACCCAGTTACTAGGTAAAACGATACCTCTTTGTAAGGCTGGCTGTCCAGACTTACGGGCTTCTCCTCACTACCCGTAAACTGTCAATGATCTAACAATGACAGTCTAGACCCATAGCTTATCGTCATTTACGACGCACGGAATTGATATCAATCGTGTTCACAAAATATTAATATCTATCTTATGTACTGAAAATCTCTTGGTCAGGCTTTATAGAAAAATAAACCTTTTAAATCTATATTATGGGTTTAACCCATAATATTGATTTAGAAGGTTTATTTTTAAATACAGTGACCTTGGATTTAGGAGCTGACTCGGAGTAAGGGATACAAAATCTGACCTACATATAAGGTCAATGTTAACAGACAAACCGAAGATTTTTTGTTTAAAAATAACAATGCATTTATAAAGAGTTGTTGTTCTACCTTGATAAGTAAAGTAGGTACTTACTCGCTTCTGGAAATGTACATCCATGCGTGGCTTCAGAACTCGCAACTGTCATTATAGTCACAACGTACAAATAAAATAAAATTAGTTTATTTTAGACAAAATTCATGCAATTTTAACTCCTGTAGAAAAAGGAAAAACCCATGTTTACTCTGCGAAATAATGTCACTAATATCTTTTACCTTACCTACTAAAACATACCTATTAATAGTGTGCTGGTCATCTGTTACTACTCACAAACGTTATTGCTAAGTCCTACAGAACCACAAACGCATTTATTTCTTTTCTTGTAATTA
This sequence comes from Omphaloscelis lunosa, assembly GCA_916610215.1. Lineage (NCBI taxonomy): Eukaryota > Metazoa > Arthropoda > Insecta > Lepidoptera > Noctuidae > Omphaloscelis > Omphaloscelis lunosa. Next base: position 22,039,320 of record OU744248.1, on the reverse strand, counting down.
ACGTAAAAACTAGATCGCCAGAACAAAAGCAAAGAAGTCTCGTAATACTGCAACCTGGACACGCCCAGACGCGATTAATTAATACATTTATTAATACCACATAACAACATCACGTAGGAGCCGTGATAATTCAACCATAATAAAACCAAACAGATTCATTGCAAAAGTACCACTCCGTACAAGATCGCATTCTTAAATACGAAGCAAGTTAGATTCAAGCCTCGCCCACTGAAAACTAACTTGTATAAGAACAGATTACCTCGTGAGCAAAGCATACTTTTAGTATCATCTGATGGAAAGCGATGCCTCATCCAATCAGCTTAAAATTAATGAACGCACCCGGAAAATGCATAGTGCGGAAACCAAATCCCATAACATAGAACATTGGGGTCTAGTAAGGAACGGAACGGAGGAGTCGACGGCTAAACTTGAGTCAACATAGCCTCGCGAGTTTCCGAGAAAAGCAAAAAAGCCTCTCTGTATAGGTCACCCTGTGTTTACTTTTTTCTAGCTCTAGATTTGGCGACGAATCCATTTTATTTTATTTTTCTTCTGTCTTCCCGGAGCGGAGGCATGTAATTGGACCTATGCCAAGCCACAATGCACAAAACTCTTCTGCTCGATGAGAAATTTTATCAATACATGACCGATATTGAAGCTCTTATAATGCTAACAGTCACATGACAATTTAATAGGGTTCATCTACTTTCTGTTCAAAAATTGACCTGCAAAACACGACAGGAGTGCAGGTTTTCACGTTTCATAAAACACATTTTAGCAACAAAACAAACCTTCTGCAGATTGCCTATTCAACACTTACCATGTAGTAACGCGAAATCCTATACAAGATCGAGTTCCGTTGCTCAGTTATGCTCTCTCGAACACAGTCACAGTTGTGTTCCGCGCGTGTGTTGCGGTCCTAATTCAAGTTATAGTTTTTTTTTCTTCCATCGAATGGGATGAATCACCCAGTCTGAACCGAACGCGCGACTACGCTCGGCGTACTATAGAGCTTCGATATTCAAAATTTAAAAAAAATATAATGTGTGTTGTGTTTAGTGTCCAAAAAATTTATACGTGATTGGATTGTGTGTTTAAAAGTTTTTCGTGTTATTAAGTTTTCTGGTGTTAAGTTAGTTTTAAGTTGTTATATTCAGCCGGTATAGTGCAAGTTTATATCTAGGCGATACAAGTTATTTATTACTTAGTCCGTTGGATTTCTTTTAATGATCATTTGATGGTCATACTTTATTACATGACATTGACCTGTGCTTTATTAAGCTCTAGCCTTGGTGAATCGTTTGGCTAGGTCGCTACGAATATTCTTAACCGTTAAGTAGGTTGTCTAACTTAAAAGTAAAACAGTCTGCTTTATAATTATGTTTAATTGAATTAATCAGCAGTTGCCATAAACACAAAAACTTTTATAAAAAATAAAACATAAATAGTGACGTCACCTTAGTCTCGCCACCCTTGACAGCTATAAGTTTAAAATAGGAACACCAATTTCAAGCTAATTAGCCAGTTTAATGTTTTACGTCTGCCTTTCAAATATGGAAACTGGGTTCGGTCTGACTCTGACTCATACGACTACTGATCGATAAAATTTTATGCCTGTGTTTTTTCAGTATTCGTTTGTTTTTCGAATTTTTGTATGACGTAATTCTTTTGTTTTCGTTCGAAATTGGTGTATAGGTACCTACTCAGTATTTTCGTGGGGTGTGCTAAGTAAACACTCAATTAAATATAAGTGAGGACGTGTTTTCAGTAAATGTTAATTCCAAACCAAAACTCAAAGTAAATAATGACTTTAAATAGAATTTCAAGCTAAATTACTAGTTTTTGCGAAACGTGAAAGCGCTGGCTGCTAAATAATTAAAGCAAAAATACTGAAAGAAACTCCAATTAATATTTATTATAACTTAATTAAACATTAGGTTTAACATTTCCGACTACACAAAAAATGCTAAGTAGTCAATTCATACTTGAAACTATGCGTTCCTCAAATCGGAACGAGTAATCAAAAATATAATTTATACAATTAATAATCGTTATCAAAACAAGAATATGTAAGCGAAATTCATCAATATGTATTTCGTGCATTTTTCAGAATACTGCACATACATAAAACACGCGATGTACTCACAAAAACCATAGCCTACCTCTTCGTGTCAGGTTACTGTAAAAACTTAAACAAAAAAGTAAGATCGACAGCGTTGCTGTCGGAAATGCAAATATTTTTAACAATTACGTCACTGTACCAAATTCAAATTCAAAATATTTTATTTCACATAGACCTACATGGGCACTTATGAAACGTCAGAAGCTAGGTGCACGGTTCCAATTGGTCGTTTCCTATGGAGAAGAGCCGGCAATTAACTCCACGGTTACTCTTTTAAACCATTTCAAGAAATGAAAAAATAATGTTCCTGCTCATCCTAGAGTATGAATGTGGATGCAGAAGTTTTCAGTGTTCTTGTAGGATATTTAGATGGCAAGAAATGAGATAGCCCAGATGGAGGGATTTTGTGAAATGTGACCCCAAAATCAATTGGAGTAACGGCAGCAAGATAATAAGAATTCAAGGTCAAGGTCATCATCATCTGTTTAGTCTTTTCTCAGCAACTATGTTAGGGTTCAGCTTACAGGCTAACGTATGCAGCTATGTACCAGTATTTTACTTGGAGCGACTGCCTATCTGACCTCTATAACCCAGATACTTGGCATTACGATACCCCTTGAAAAGACTGGTTGTCAACCTATAAAGCGAGGTAAAGCAGAATCAAGGTCAAACTTTAGATTGGTTACCGTTCTTCACACTTCTGACAGGAAGAAAAGTAAATATCTTTGGATATGGGAGAGGAATGTTTATAGAGAATCGAGGCACATTTTCAGTCATACAGATGATTAGGGCTCAAAGATTACCTTAGATACCTTTCCGTAAATTGTATGTAGCTAGTGCACCCTAATTATTTTTCTTAAAGTAGCCTTATAATATCAGCTATCTGCCAGTGTAATGCCCGTTTTCACCGACGACTAAGTGACATTTAAATGAATCCCAAAATAAAAATGCATTGTTGGATTATCGACTCCCAGCGGTGAGCCTAGTGTTGAAAATCCAACAACGCGCTTTTATTTAGGGTCACTTAGTGAAGGTGAAAACGGGCATAAGTCCCGTCAAAATCGGTCGGAAGAAAAAGACAGACAGACTACAAGCAGACAAAATTTGTTTTTTTTTTAATTATCTACAGTTTTTATATATTTTCTTAAGCATTTAGTAAAAAGCTGCTATTTGACGTTACAAACAAATATTTTATTTATTTGTAATAGATAGAAAACAAACAATTGACCTTGACTTATGTCCAGCACCGTTTTACATCGCCATAACTTTTCTGCCCATTCATAGTCACAAGGGGGTCATTAATTTTTTGTGTGACGCCAACGTAGATACCTGCATCGCGTTTTTAAAGCCTGATCAAATCTCCAATCCAGACGATAACCTTGAATATTATTTGCTAGATAGATCTTATTAACATAGCACAGGAAACAAAACTTAGGAATACAGAACAGTCCATATAAAAGTTGGCAAGAATAAGCTTTAAAAGTAGATATTCTTTAAGTCAATGTAGTTGACTCATTCGTGTTGTACTAGCTGTGGCAGTGTGTTGTGTGGGTGGCTCGTGCCCGTGGATAGTGAGTTACTTTAGATTCACACCAATATTAAAATTCGAAGCCTTTACTACGTTAAAAACAATGGCTATTTGACGTTCATGAAAATTAAACATCAACGGACCAACATCAGATCAGCTGCTACAATGACACGTCTGTCGTCATCAAATCTACTTGAAAGGTTATCGTTTTCTTGTGCTGAGCAGCTGATTCAGTTTTTTATTTGTCCTGAAGCAGGTTTAATTTCTTTCCTCTTGTTATAAATAGTCTTAAAAGTTTTGGTGTCAAAGTCTTGCAAATTCTGTCAAACCAGAGATGAAGCTGTAGAATTGTCGAGGTCTGAAGATTGTGCTATATATTTAGATTATTCTTTACAACATACCCGTTAAAAATAAACAGACTTTGACATAGGAAAGTTAGCATGTTAGCAACTTTCTTAAGTCAAATTTCACATAAACCTACATGGGCACTTATGAAATGTCAGAAGCTAGGTGCACATTTCCAATTGGTCATTTCGTATGGAGAAGAGCCGGCATGAAACTCCACGGTTACTCTTTTAAAAATAATTGGCTTTTACAATACTTTCAAATAACAGTATGACTAGGTATAGGAGGACAGTGTAGGTCTTTCAATAAGTACCAGGTACTTAAGAAAATAGAAAATGGTCAACAAATCTACAGTCCACTAAGCCTACAGCGCTCTCACATTCACAAAATAGGAAACGTCTATACAAAAGATAAATAAATTAATAAAAATAAAAACGTATATTAATTAAACACAATTACATCATTGCTATTACAACTGTAATAAATCTGAATAATTATCATGTACCTACTTATTCCATGCTGCCATGATAGTAGGTACTTATTGATTCCATTCTGCTATGTCATTATTCATTATTTTGTTCTTAACTTTGGGCGATCGAGCTCTGCTCGTGTGAAAATACGTAGAAAACTAATTTTTCCAGTTATGAGACCTAGATAGAACCGATTTTTCGCCCCCGTAAACCCATATATTGAAATCTTCTTCGAAATCGTTCGAGCCGATTTCGAGACCGTGAGTAGGTACAAATATATATACAAATACGGATCGTTTAATGATATAGGATAGGAGACGTTTAAATATAAAAAAGGTCCAGTGTGTAGAAATTATTTCCCGAAAAGTTTTAGATAAAGTGGGTGTGTAATTGATGAGTTATTTTCTCTGTCATACTGGTAATCTTCGACTCAGCTTGATACCAATTTATGATAAACACGTCTATTAGGCACTTGATCAAGAAATATACTCTTTCACGTTCAGCTAAGTCTTATTTAGTGTCTTATGGTTAACTACATCATAACATCACGACTGCATTCCCAGAAGGGTGGAGGCTAGGCAGAGGTGCACCTGTTTAAGGTGACTGGTAATTCGTGATCGATACTTCAACACGTGACTTTAATCATCATTATGAACAACTTTTACTACGGAACCAAGCTTGAAATCGCGAAAAAAAAAATCTGCTGTTCCATACATTTTGAAGAGTTAACATAATTGTTGGGAACAGCTGATTATTTTTTCACGATTTCATGTTTGGTCTCATAGTAAAAGTTGATCATAATGATGAGTAAAGTCACGTGTTTAAGTTTGCGCACTGGTTAAAAATTTACCCTGTATAGTACGGCCACATTTCGCCAGTTATGTTATGCAATAGGCTCGTCCACTGTTACATGGGACTTACCCATGTAACAGTGGACGAGCCTATTGCTAACAACCGGGCACAAATATAGACAGCGGGCTGCTACCGAGTAAATCCAGATTGAAAAACCTATAACACTTTGCCCGACCCGGGAATTGAACCCAGGACCTCATGCTCAGCAATAGTGCTGACGACCACCCGACCAATGAGGCAGTTATAGTACTTACTATTGTTGTACTACTTAAATTTGTACATAGGTGTTGTCATAAAATTAGTTTTCCATGTTCTGCCGTCACATGGGCATGCAAATCATAATCAAATATTATTTTATTTTAATCACATCAGAAATACTATCATAATCCCATTTTTACTTACTACTAAACTTCGTAAGTTAAGCTTATTATAAAAACAATACAGAGAATTCCGTTGATCCGAAAATTCTGACTATAGACATAGGAATTCTCGCTAAAAAACAGAACAAGAAATGTTAACAGAGTCAGAAAACAGGTTGTATAATAAAGAGTAGGTATATTTAACTACATAAATAACATTAAGAACATAAGTGTTACGTATATAATCGTCTAGACATTTAAAATATTCAAATAACACATTAATTCACATAAACATTATGTCTAAGGAATATAAACCTACTGATAGTTTGGAGAGATTATAGGTAAAACGTAAAACTACCACGAAATCCAATCAAATAGTGTTGAAATTGTTGCAAAATAAAAGTTCTGTTTTTTGACAAGAGAAATAGAGTGGGAAACCTTTTTAATCGATGATTCCGGGAACATTCACAATCGAACTACTTCTTTGTATTAATTATATCATCGTTGGTTTTTTCCTTGGCTATAATTAATATTGGGAGTATTCTTCAGGTCTTGGTCCTGTTAGAAACAATCGAATTCTAGGTTTTAATTTTCATTTGTCCACGCTACTGATATTATTAAGTATCTCATAATCGACTTCGTATTTAAATAACCTGTATTTGACCGCATTTTTACCCCCATTTTTTTACCCCTAGCTGGAAATACGCGTAGTTTCATTTAGTTCTATCAGCCTACAACGTTCCCACTTCTGGGACACAAGCCTCCTCTCTGTGAGAGGGAGTGGGAATGCACGCGAACCCAGTGCGGATTGGTGGATGTCACATGTTTTCGAATTTCTAGTTCTAGGACATGCCGGTTTCCTCACGATGTTTTCCTTCACCGTTTTGAGAGCATTAGTGATGAAACAATTTACAGAACGTACAGCGCCTGTCAGGTTTCGAAACCTACGACCTATAACTCGTAAGTTGCGGCCGTTTCCACTGAGCCACCACTACTCTCTTCGTTCTCTTTAACGTTCTTAAAAATACGGGAATTACCCTTCAGGTTTGAGTATCACATAGTCTAAATTCTAACACTATCTTCACCATGCCATCTTCTTTATTAGGTCAGCAGAACTTAAACTATCGTGTCGTAGTAGCTGAAGTTTTATGAGTTACGCGAGTTTTCAGACGGGATCATGAAAATGAAATAGTTAAACATATAAAAGTTTTGTAATAACGTTCCGTAGAACTTTGTTCGCCAGTCAGTACAAGGCATATTGGTTCACTGTTGTGCAAAGTAAAATTGTGTTTAAGTTTAGGACGTGGTAACTGAATAGGCTAGTTGACAGTAAAAATATAGCTCTTGAATTTTGCATTGTAGAGTGCACGTTGATGCAATGACGTAGACGCTAGCGCCGCCGCCGCGGCAAATGGACCTCAGTGGTGGCGCGGACTTAGGACTACTTTAGTGACAATCTAAATTAAATTACTTTAAAAAAAAAAATCACTAATTTTATTGATTTTTTTTTTCAATTCCTTCGTCTAGCTTCTTCTATAAAGACCTAAAGTGGGTTGTTGTTTTGCAATGCTGACATTTGTTTTAAAACCTACTGGTGAAATTGAAGTACCTACTAAAAAGTACAAACTCAAAGTCAAATCATTTATTTCGATTAGACCATCAACAATTTTGACAATTTTGACAATTTTGAATAAAAAAACTCAAAAACAAAAAGGATTTAGCCTATCAGGTAACATCGAATAGTTTCAGAGAAAATTGCATGTGACAGACAGATAAACGGGCGAACTGATAGACAAGGTGGCTGTCAGTTCGCCCGTGATTCCGTTTTTCCTCTAACAGACCACACGTAAGAGGCATCATCTCGTCAAGTTGTCTAGTAGATAACAACTCACGAATGCCAGCAGTCTTCATCGTAACAAGACGCGGACGTTGCAGCCGCCAGTCCGCCACGCATTGCTAATCCTCTCCAAATAATTAATCTATACTTACCACTAATTTAACGACGGTTTAAGCACGTTAGGAGCGGGACACATTGTTGGTTGGGAGCTGGCGGATATTCTCGCTACCCTGAATGATCAGTAAGATATAACTTGTGTATATACTTTTTGTTTTTCATATGGTTAGCGACTAACCTAAATGTCAGAGCATTTATGCCGCCCATGGGCCTCTGACTTGGCTTCACATGCCGTCGAGGAATATCTTTCAGGCATCTCGGTTTCCTCACGATGTTTTACTTCACCGTTTTTGAAGCAAGTGATAATTTATACCATACGCACATGAATCGGAAAAGTCAGATGTGCGTGCCTTGGGTTTGAACTCAAGAATTATGACTTGACAGTCCGACGGTCACACCACTAGGTTGTCACTGCTGTCTGCTGCATCTAATACAGCTGAGAAAAAGCCGCAAAATCCGAAAAAATGGAAAAAGATATTATTATGGTGTTTAGTTTTGTAAAGCAAAGTTGTCTGATTCCCCCTTATGGCTCAGAATTTTAAACCTTTCATCCAAATAATCTTTTTAGAGAAACAATTTACAGAATGATAATCACCAGATACAATATCTAATTGTTTCGTCAATAACACAAATCACATTACAGAAAAATACCACCATTTCACGGTAATTCGCCACTGTGCACGCGGCGCAAGCGACGATACATTAATTTCAATGCTCAGTACCGTTTCGCTTGATGCTTCTACTTTCCAAAATTCTCTTCACAGAGTAAAACTATACATCTTACAATTACTTCCAGTGGTTTTGATTCTTTCTGTCGTGCAACACTGTGCAACATTTTACCTCTTTTTTAATTAAAAAAATTGCTGTCGTAAATTTTCGCGCGGATTTTCAAATTTGGAATTTGTTGTTCTCATTCTTGAGTTACGGAAAGTGAATTTGAATTGGTAATTTTGTTTGTTGAGTTACTTTTTAATTACTTAATGTTTGGTCCCGGGAAATTTGCTTATTAAATTCTAAGCAAAAAGGTCTTGAGGGTCAAAGGGCTTTTTAGGCCTCTTCACAACTAAAAAGGTACGAAATGACTGCTCAAAATTGTAGCCAACTTTTGAATTTAAAGTGTATTCAAAGTTGAGTGCGAGTAGCATCAACGATTATGTTAAGTCATAGAGAATGTAATGATGAAACAATTATATTTTTTGCTCACTCTGCTGTGTATTCTTTTCAAACAAAATTTTCACTATGTTGTTCATAAGCCTAAATATTTATTTTTCCATAACATCTTATGTTTATAAATTCCGTAACAATGGAATAAGAATTCAAAAAAAAAAAAAATTTTTGATTTTGTTCTAGTCACTCAAACAAAAATTTGTATGTGCATCATACTTTTCAAATTTGGAATTTCGGCTATTTGACGTGGTGACGTAACAAAATGGCGCGAATTTCGGAGGCAATTCGAACTATTTGGAACATGGCCTGGCTGTTGGCAACTAAAGTATTTTTGGTGAATATAATTTTTATGCCTCTGTCTATAAAATATGATAAGCTTTTGCTGTATAATTTGTGTAATATTTTGTAAACGGTAATTGTGTTACCTTGATATTTACGTGAAATACCTATGCAGATTCTGTTTGAATCTTTGGAATGTGGTAAGGTGATTCCGGCAAGATTTAATTTAATTACAAAGTTTTTTTTGCAAATCCATTAGGTACCTACGTCACAGTTCCTCTTAATCATAATACTCCAATGAAATCATGAATAAAACAGATTTGATTAATGTACGTGTTGTCAAAGTTCACATCCTAAACTTTAACATACATATATACTAAATAAATTTCAGCCGTGTATATCACATAATTTCTTTAAGGGGGATGCGCTAAGGTAACCTGCGTTTTTTTGTAATTTGCAGGTTAGTGTCGGGTTGTATGTTGATTAGAATATGATTTGCGACTGTCACAAATATGGCTTTACAGAATTATAATCATTAGAATTAGCAATTCAACTCCATAAGTTAGAATTAGCCTCAAATGTCATGATTTAATTAAATATTCATTCAGTTGGTTTTTAGAAGGTATGAGTAACAGGGTGTAAAGTTTACTCATCCTCTATAGAAAAGTGAGGATCCTCCGATCAGACGGGTGTCGTGTCTGGCGGGCAACTGCCCAACGATTGATGTCGGAAAGTTATATTATGTCGTTCGCGCGGTAAATTCTAATTGCGCGATTGATGCATAGTTCGCATGTGGCGATGTAGATGTCGCCACAGGGTAATATGAACTTGAGAGTTGAATTGATGATATGATTATATTTCTATAAATAAACATTTGTTACGGCAGCGAATCATATTTAGATTAACCTACAACCTGATACTGACCTGCAAATTGCAAAAAATGGAAGAAAATTTGTTGAAGAAAGTTACGCGGCCTTCCCCGACGCTTTCGCCTTAATTTATTTCTTCGCAGCTTGATTACGTAACACTAGCCCACTTGCATACAAATCACTAAGTTCACATAACGCTAAACGTATTAATTAAAACATGATTGTGTCTCTGTCATCTTCGAACGACAGACAAAAATAGTACAATGTTTTAAATTCGTTTAGCCCTAAACGCATTTAGTGATTAGTGCAAGTCGGCTCTAAGTAATAGCTTTCGTTTTGACAGGTGAACTATTTTCATTGCGTTGAACTTCTGGTACAGAAGACCGATGAGCGTTGAATGATATTTAAAAGACATCTGTGTGACATCTACCAACCGCACTGGACCCGCGTGGTGGATTACGGCCCACTCCCTCTCACAGAGAGGAGGTCTGTGTCCCAGCAGTGGGAACATTACAGGCTAATTATTCTTTTGCTTAAATGACATCTAAAAGTATATATGGGTCTACCTACTGTAACTAGAGAATACAATCCCGGGATCCCAAATCTGGGGATCCCGCGATCCCGACCGTTTTCTGGCCCCGAAAATCCCGGGACTGTACTTGGCTAATCTCGGGATTTTCGGGATTGCCACATTTGTATTGTTAAAAGACTTAATAGTCGAGATAACACAGAAGAAGAAGCAAAGTCAGGATCACAAACAGATGATGAGCTAAGGTCAGAAACCTCCCAACCCCAATTGACATTAAAGGAAAAGTTACAGCTGGAAGTTAACAAGAGTATGAAATCCCCAGATCCTGAAGTACAAGTACAAAATGAATTGGGGTTGGCAAATAGTATTAGACGTGAAATGAGCCTGTTCGAAAATGGAGGAGTTCGTGGATATCACTTAGAAACAGCATATAAGTATCTATTGTCTATTCCTCCAACCAGCGTAGAAGCTGAACGAGCGTTTTCAGCTGCTGCTTATGTTGGCAATAAACTACGAAGCAGGCTCGGAAGTCAAACATTGGATGCTTTGATATTTCTGCGATTATATTTTCGAAATTCTAAATAGTTATTTTGTGCTGTTTTTTAATTTCTTGCAAAAGTATAGTATTTTTTCTTTTCTTATTATTATTCTGATTTGTGTTGTGCAAAGACTTTAAAGACATTTTTTTTAATTACTCGTGTTTTTTTTTATTTTAGCCCAATTAGAAACCACATAGTCTAATCCCGGGATAGGCCCGGGATCCCGGGAAAAGGCTTCAAAAATCCCGTAAGCCCGGGATTGAAAAACATGCTCGGGATTGTATTCTCTAACTGTAACATACTGCAAATCTATTTTTAACCCTTATTTTGATACAATGTTTTTCCCTATTAGTTTTCTGATTTACCCTATAATTATGGTACCTGAATGATAAACGCATTGGTAACAATATTAATTATAATGACTGATGTCATCACTGTTTTCCTGTACATGTTTATATACGAGTACATACCTACGTATTTATATACCAGTCTATTTAATTCTGTATTTTATGAACTGGATAAAATACTAGAAAATTGTTTTATGTAATGAATAACTTCGTGATTCAAGTTGTTAGTTATGTAAATTGAGTCAGCCGTTATAAGCCGTATTTAACTGTTCCAGTGTCAGGTATATGGCTCTTCTAATTCAATGAAAAAACGAGCATTGACAACCAAGCAAACGGAACTCTATTACTAAACCTCCGTTGTTCGTCCGTCTGTCTGTCAGCGGGCTGTATCTCATGAACCGTAATAGGTAGAGAGTTGAAATTTTCACATATTGTATATTTCTCGTATTGGACTGGCTCGTTGGTCTAGTGGTCGCAAGCGCTACTGCTGAGCATGAGGTCCTGGGTTCGATTCCGGGGTCGGGCAAAGTGTTATTGGGTTTTCCATCTGGAATTTCTCAGTAACAGCCCGGAGTCTGGATTTTCGCGGTTGAAGGCTCGCCCCCTATTACATGGGACTTAAACATAACTGGCGAAATGTGGGTGTACTATAGGTACACTTCTGCCTAACCCTTCGGGGATTACAGGCGTGAAGTTATGTTATGTGATGTATATTTCTATTGCCGCTATAATAAAAATAATAATCACTCAATTCTTCACAATCAATTCTAAAAAAAATGTACTGTTAAAACTTGTAAGTCGGACTCGCACACGAAGAGTTAGTTTTGTAACAACAAAACTAACTCTTCGTGTGCGAGTCCGACTCGCACTTGACTGGTCTTTTTTTCACTTATCATCTCGCACTAAGGTGCACCATTGACTTGATTGACCTACGGGGTAATTGCGTAACACACATACAATAGCAATCGATGGCAATGCCTTTCCTTTGACAATTCAGCCACGTTCATGCGTTATTTACGTTGTTGAGCAGACGAAGTTTTCAAACGTATGAAGCTATGAATTAGGAATTTCATTCAAAACCCTTGAATTGTAATTGAAAGTGTGTTACGCAATTAGGAAGCTGGTTTGTCACAAAGGTCGCGCTGCCTGTACGAGCCTTGATGCGTCCTTAAAGTATAAAGTTAACTCAATTCACGACATCACATTCCACAAACATATCCACCATTATCATACAATATTGAATACCCCAGTTCACCTCGTGCGAATACCTTGAAGATCTCAAGATAGATGTACAGGTAATCATTATAGACCTACTACCTTTTTCCCCGTCGATTAAGTTAATGGCGCACGGTCCAGAGATTTTGTAATAAGAGTCTAGAGATAATAACCTCTACTACGATCACCCACGCATCACTAAAATATTTAAATAAAATGGCTTTTATGGAAACTTTTTCTTTTCGTTAAAAGTCAATATTTGCTGATTAAGAAAAAAAATATATAAAAAGGTAAGTCTTATACCCGTTTTCACCTTCACTAAGTGGCACTTAAATGAATTCCTAAATAAAAATGCACTGTTGGATTATCAACTCTCAGCACTGAGCCTAGCGTTGAAAATCCGACAATGGAAAGTCCATTGTCGGATTTTCAACGCTAGACTTAGGTATTCATTTAAGTGTCACCTAGTGAATGTGAAAACGGACATTAGGGGAATAAAGTCGAATTTTATTTTTGTTCTCTTTTGAGCCCCACGTTAAAATATTGATTGGTGCTCAATGCATAGGTGCTCAAACGGGAATACTTCTTAATATATGTTCAAACTTATTTATTTCGCATAAAAATCTTGATTTCCTGATCTTTTTCTTGATCCTTTGAAAATACGACTTAATTTCTTTGTGTTATGAAAATTCGGAATTCAGATTTTTATAGTTGATGTGTTCTTGTAATAGTTTATTACGTTTTCCATGATGCATTTAATTTTCCTTGGTCCATACAGAAACATCAAAATTTCAAATTTACTGGTTGTAGGTACCAATAAACGACTAAGAAGACGACTGATGAAGGCAGCCATAATTGCCGACAAGGCATTTAAAAATCGACCAACAATAAACCATTGTTTGAGCGAAACTCCCTACATACATTTATAATAAGGAAAATGCTCACAAATATTTTGTTTCATTATTAAAATAATAATAATAATCTGTCACTTAATTATTTCTGTTATTAGAATTGTGAAGATACTCGGCTGTACCTTCCGACAAATTAAGCCGACTGAGAACCTGTGTACTGCGTTCGCGATTCCGGACATGTATACAAATGTGTTTTTGGAAAAACGGCTTTAAAACCCGAGTATAAAGTTGAGTTTGCGCTACATCTTCAAACATTTTCATGACCTTTTCAATAGACCTTGTCATTCTGAAATCAATTTAATTGACTCCAGCATTAAGTTAATATTCGTTCAAGTGGAAATAACGTCAATTGGAAACAAAGATTTGAATGGACTATATCTACTTCATTATTAATTTTGTATATTCGCTCTTGTCATTCTGAGCGATTGCTGGCAATCTGTATTTTCTTAATTGGATCAGGAAAATGACTTTATTAAGAGCTTTTGTATTTAAATGAATTATTTATTATACTGGAAATTAGAAGATATAAAAAAATAATAGCTTACTGCCATAGAAAAAGAAATAGAATAGGTTTTTATCGAAATCATGCTATTATTAGTCCATAACTTCAGAGTATTATTTTGTTTTTGTACGCCATTGAGAGCAGTGGTGGCCCAGTGATAACGGCCCCGACTTACGACTTGTAGGTCGTGGGTTCGAATCCAGGCAAGCGCTATACTTTGTGTATTTAATTTCATCACTACTTCTCTTAAAACGGTGAAGGAAAACATGTTAGGAAAACCGCATGTCTTAGAACCAAAAAATCGAAGACTTGTGACATCTACTAACACGCACAGAGCCCGCCTGGTGGATTACGGCCCACTCTCTCTCATCAAGAGAAGGCCTGTGTCCCAGCAGTGGGAACATTATAGGCTAATTATGCTATATTAAAATTTGCAGGCATGGTGATCAGCGTAGGTCGCTGTCAAAATTTTTCAAAGACGATAGATAAAAGCGATCTAAATAAACGGTATTATTCTCTTGTAATCAAGAACTAGCAATCATAGTAAAGAAAATAAAACAAAACTTATGCAATATATTTATTTAGTTTAACGAGATTCACTTAGCAACTCTCTAAAACTGAAGAAATAATTACAGTCTTTATTTAAAGAATGATAAACGCTTTTAGTGAACACTATTATTAAATATTCATTTTGGTTTTAATAATATTGAAGAGTCTCCTTCAGTATTGTTATTAATTATGTAAACTAGGTAACCAAGCTACCAAATGATGAGTCATTATTTTGGAATCTCAAAACAATAAAAATATCTGTTCTTCATAAACAATTTTGTCTGTCCTCCCGAAAACATGTATTTTTAGGGTTCCGTACCTCAAAAGGTAAAAACAGAACCCTTATAGGATCACTCTAAGTGTCTGTCGGTCTGTCCGTCACAGTCAATTTGCTCCGGATCTAATGGACCGTTTATTTAGTTGAAATTTGGTACACATATGTATTTCTGTGACCCAAACACGGACATGTAACGTAAATATTAAATTAATTTTGAATATGGGGGTCAGTTTTGGGGGGGAACTAAAATTAAAAAGAATCGTTTTGCGAACTGTACCGTGTGACATATCTAATGAAAGGGCTTATTGCGAGGATCTCAATTATTTTTAAATAGTTTTAAAACAAATACCTCATCTCCGAAACTACTAATTTTGAAAAAAATACAGAGAATGGTTCTTTACTCATATATTACAGGAAAACCTATAAGAAGTCTACGATCTTAAATTGACATGGTAAATCTCTCAATATTGTACGTCCAAACTTACATTTGCAGTTGGAATATATGGCAGAACATGTTATTAAACTACAATGTTATGTTTGATCTTGGGATAAATACATCCCAACTACGGAACCCTTCATAGTGCGTGGTCCGATACGCACTTGACCGGTTTTTTTTTGTTATAATCATATTATGTTTTCATAAAGTCTGATAACTTTAAATTGGACATTAGAAACAACTTAACACACAATTATTGTGCATATAATTACCTCATTCGTTCAAAATAGTTCTAACTTCTAATCAAATAAATACGGCACAATTTTTCCTTCAAACATTGCATACAAGGAGGAAATAGTTGAAATGTCGAAGTAGCACAATGTCCTTTATAACTTAATAAGTGTGCTGAGCTGCCTCTAAGCTCACTATTGTGTTATTGTTCTATCAAGAAAGTGAAATTCCACTCGCTCTTGTAATGTTATGGTGCAAGGGAGAAGATAATAGCGGGTTGGATTTTTAATAGAGGCCACGAGTAGGCAATGCATGTTGTAATGTGGAGTAAATGTTCTTTAAGGTAGCTGATAGCTAAGTGGCTTAAAATAGGAAAGTCCTACATATAACTGGAAGGAAACCGGCTTGTACTAAAACCCGAAAATTCGAAGACATGTGACATTCACCAACCCATACTGGGCCCGTGTCGTGGATTACGGTTCAGTTCCTCTCACAGAAAAGAGGCCTGCGTCCGAACAATGGCTGATAATGCTATGCTTTATCGTGGATTACTCACTAAAGCGCGATGAAGAGTTCAAATAACGGCGAATAATTTTAGATCAAGCCTTTGTAACGTCACATTTCAGTCACGTCAAGTTGACACAGGTTGATAAAACAAAAACTTAACTTGACACGTGAATCTTTGTTCCTACTAGGTCGTCGTTTGTTTTTATCAATACCTATCGATTTAAATTTGAAAAAAGAATACATTTCTCGTTTGTTTTGTAGTTTTATCACATTTAGACTTGCTATTATTTCTCGCTGACACTTGTCACTTAGACCACAAGATAAGAGGATACGACCTGTGAACTGGCGCGTATTATTTAATATTTTTATGTTTGTCTCAGATTTAACGTTACCTCGCGGGTTTTGTAAGCTTTACGAGTTTTCAAACGATTGTTAACATTTTATTGTCATGTTTTGTTTTATGGGCAACAGTTGTATTCATATTATAGTCACCTATTTATTTATCTAATGTTTTTTTATTAATTTCAATTTGCTTCTAATCTTCACTCGCTTTCGCAATGGCATTCATTTTGTCAGATCTAGGTACTCTGTTAACAGCTCAATACAATTGAGTTGAAATAAAAATGAAAGCGATTACTGTGTACAGTAACCAAATTGCGTAACTTATTTTCGTAAACAATTATTCCTAATTTGTTTCATTTTGACAGTTCAACAATATTCATTGCGTTATTTACGTTGTTGAGCATATTTTTTTCCAACTTGTGAAGCAATGGATTAGCAATCTGTTTCAAATCGAAACGGATTGTGATTGTGTTGTATTACGCAATTAAGGTACCGGTCGACATAAAAAAGTCTGACGTGGTGACATTTGAAACTAAATATGATGACACTACTTTGCCGACAAGGTTTTGATTTGAGTCACCCATAAGCAGCATTTTTTGTTGCACATATATTAAAAAAAAAAAAATCCCATTTGAAATGACCTAAGTGCGATAGTGGTGCCCTCATTTTTTCCAGACTCTTTTTTTGCCAAGGTATAATGTGTATTTCTCTTTGCGTCACAGTTATTTCAGTATATATTTGACCTTAAATTATTAGGTTCTAAAGCATGATATTTCTTTCTAAGATGTTTATAGTTACAACAAAGATTTAGTCGTTTATAGTACATAATTATCATATATTTATGGATTCCTTGTTGAATGACGAATTTATTTAAACTTGTGTTGGTGGGTCGAAAACAAGTTATTTAATACTCCTTTAGCAAATTGTATTTTTGTTACTTGGTGGCTTATTTTTATCCTCTCTGTAAGCTAGTTTGTTTTTTAATTTGCAGGCCTTTTCCGCCTTTATTATTAACATTAAACTGCTTATAAATCATTTATTATCCAACTATATAAACAGTTTAAGTATTGTATTAAATACAGCCTCTTTATGTTCAATTTAATACCTACATTAGAGGTAATATTTTTTAAATCTACAAAAAGAAAACCTCAATAATGTTATTGCGGTAATTTTTTTTTTGTAGATTAGACCTTGGTGTTCCCCTATTTGAGATGTTGTTATGTAGGCATGAGCTCTTTAATTAGTATTTATTTAATGACAATGATAATGGATTCCCCTGTAGGTACCCCTTTAATGCCCTTAGAATGCTGCTGGGGAGTTCGTTGTGGTATTTTTTCTTCTCAGCTAAAGCACTAGGAAGTGATGAAGGGCGGGCGTTTTTGACGTTTAATTTTGACGTTCAACACTACTGATTCCCTGTCTAATTTGAATAAATGACTTCTATTAAGTTCAACAAACACTTGACCTAAAGTAAGTGGATGTTAAATTGACGTGCTCTAGTTTAACACAAGGTTTTCCTGCGGTTGCGGTCGCCATTGTCCATCATCACCTGATACTCAGCTATTATTCTAAGTTAGCGAGAAATATGTGTCATTACCGTATTACGGTCCCGTTATCGGGTTAGCAGAGATACAAGTAGAAGTGGTAGAGCAAGAAGAGGCATATAAAAAAGTGACACAAGTAGAATAGTGGTAGCCGCAATTTACGAGTTGTAGGTCGCAGGTTCGAACCCCGACAGGCGCTTTACTTTGTATAAATCATTTCATCACCACTGCTCGCAAAACGGTGAAGGAAAAGATCGTGAGGAAGCCGGCATGTCCTAGAACCAAAAATTCGAAGACATGTGACATCTACTAACCCGCACCACAGATAATATACTAGTACTGAGCCCGCGTTTTGGATCAAGGCCCAGTCCCTCTTATCTCACTTACAATGGCAATGCTTCTCATTTTGGAAATTCCACAACATTCATTGTGTGATTTACGCAGTTATGCAGACAAATTTGACAACATAAAAAAAAATGGATTAGCAATTTCTTTCAAACACCGTCTCATTGCGGTTGAAATGGTGTTAGTTGCGCTCAAGGCTCGGATACCGGTTAAATTTTCAAACCGTTGTTATGTACTTGACGCAAAACCCTTTACATTCGGTTTTGCTCGTAGAAACCGGTTTTGAAGGTGTCTTCACATAAAGGTTTTTTCGGATTAAACGGTTTACAGCAATATTAACCAGTTTTTTGTTTAGTTTTTATTTAGCGCGGCATCCTCACAAGTAGTCACAAGTTGCAACGCATTTACCGACATGCTGCTCGTCGTGTAAACCGGTTAATTTAGGTTAAAATAAAGTTCTTAAGACGTTCACGTTCTTAAGAAAAGTTCGAAGTAAAACCCAAATAAACCGATTTTCACCGGTATTTTTTAAACCGGTTCCGAGCGTTGGTTACGCTATTGGGTTACCGATTTCAATTTCAGTAGGTAAATCTGCTGTTAAATGTTAGTTGTTCTGCACCCTAATTGCATAATCAACACACGATATTTGCACACCTCACATGGTTATAATACAGTGTATCTTAAGAACCTTTTGTAACATCCTCTGAACCTGTGTTATGCAAATACATTATTTGATTTTATTTGATCAATCACAATATATTGCTTAGGTAAGTATGTAGTAATAACAGTAATAAGTATAAGAATTTAAAAGTGTTTTTAGGTTTAGTTATTTGCTGATGTTACAGGGCGACGTTATCGCTCAGCGATAAACCCCTTAAAATAAAGAGTAAAAAAATAATATATATATATATATATATATATATATTGCTAATCCAGTGGTTCAAATATTCGAAATATTTGTCTACTCAACAACGTAAATAACGCATTGAATGTTGTTGAACTGTCAAAATGAAAGCCATTGCTACTGTTATTGTATTACGCAATTATTTTTATTACGCTGGTTGGTCTAAATAAATAACTTGAGATTGGTTCTGTCAAGAGAGGTTTCTATGAGAACAATTCTAAATTCGGGACTGAAATGAGCTGTTCATAGTGCCTATTCTAAAAGTTTCCAAATGTTAATATATAAGTTACAGGCATAAACGCCCGGGGCCTTAGCCCTACCCCACTGTGACCGTTAAAAATTTCACAAGAAGTTCTTTTGTAAAAACTGATCCTCTTAAAGTTACGTTAAAGTAGACTATAGATCGCGGCACATAAGTTGAACCAAAATGGCGGTCGTTTGCGCAGGTACAATTATGAATAAACTTCGATTGAGACCCGAAAATGTGTTACAGATCGCGGCAAGTAAGTTGAACTAGGACCTTGAATGCGTAGAAACACATTTTCGGGTCTCAGTCGAAGTATAACCATAATTATAGCTGCGCGGACGACCGCCATTTTGGTTCAACTTACGTGCCGCGATCTGTACCTCTTTGAATAAAACCTGAAATTCTATCTACTAAGGGATATCGTACTGGTATTCAGCTGCAACCGATTAGACTGGAAGCCAAACCCAACATAGTTGGGAAAAGGCTAGGGCTAGACAGATAAGAGCGATAAGGCCGTCCATTGTATATTTTGTAGTGTTTGATTTATTTTTTGTTATGTGTTTTTGTGGTGGACACACAATAAAGTAAATAAATACATAATGAGCGAGACTTACAGTAATCGCACAAAATGTGTAACATCTGACATCATGGCTGACGAGAGAGAGTGGTAACCCTCTCACAAAATAGGTTGATACCATCTGACGGCCAACTCTAGCACCGCGTACGCTTGTTAGTCAAATCAAATAGCGCGCACTTCCCCGGCTTCCCGTTACATGCTTCCGTCCCTTTTCAAGAAATTACTCTCACAGATTGCAGGAAAGCTTGTACACATCAATAGTTTTTTTTTTTTCTATGAATAAGGATTTCTCTATAACAACTTAACTACTCTCTTGAGGATAATACAGCTCACCACATTATCATATACATCTACATTTAATTCAAATGTGTGAGTATATTTCAAAATGTGAGACAGCTTGTTAATAACCTATCCATTGTTATAACAGTTACAAAATATCACACTCCGCTATTATTATGAACATGATTTATGCAATCTCTTTCGTGTCCTGGTGGCCTGGTATTTATTGATCCGTTTAGTGTTATGATGTAGCTCGATAGACTTCTAGATTTTTTTTCTAAATTAGGCCTGTGTGGTACACAAGCTTATTTAATATCAGCTTTTACTAAATTAATTCTTAGTTCTAGTTCCGTTTAGTATTTTGAATTGTTCATTGGTCTTACCTACTTGTTATTTTATATGATGTGCATAATCATTCATTATTCTATCTTGAAGAAATTTTGCCAGTATACGAAAAGTTTTGACAAAATACAAAAAGAAAGAAGAAAGTTGTAATCAATCTATTGATACATAAATACGCAATATCTGGATGTTTTATAAAAATGAAACCTAGCTAGATCGATTTATCGCCCCCGAAACCTTGCATACTAAATTTCATGAAAATCGTCGTTCCGAGATTCAGATTATATATATACATATACAGATGGCAGGGACATCGACGCGAAAACTGTTACTATGGATTCAGTACATGATTCTGAACCCCTGCGTTGAAAGTTTTCGTCGGTTATTAAAAAAAAATGCTGTTCCATACATTTTGACCGCTGAAACAGCAGATTTTTTTTTTAATACAAGAATTGCTCGTTTAAAGGTATTAAGATCTTAACTGGTGAGATTGCAGTATTTATCTCTTCAATAAAATTAATAAAAATTTAATGAATCAGTGACTTATCGTGCAGATAGTTTTAAAATCAGAATTACCACGTATGGAGCTGGTTCATAAAGCACTATAATATAGTTATGATTGCCTAGTAGGTACGGCGAATGGTAACGTAGACTTGGGGAAGACGAATTTAAGTAAAAATTTTTCTGTATCTTTATTCTGCTATAAGAACTAATTATTTTTAAATCCATTTAAGTTACATTATCGTGTCTACATAATACATGACAATATAAGGTAACAACATATCCATAGTCAGCTTCAGAATACTCATAATTAATTCTGTGAAATACATGAACAAGTCTAAAGTCATTATTTCCTTTGCTATACCGCCAGCATTAGGGAAAAAATATCCTCTCTTCCGTTCTCGCTTTACCAAATATAAAAGTTCCCGCGTAAAACAAAGCTTGTTTAAGAATGATCTATGATATGAGTGCTAAAAAAATTAGCAAACTATTGACTTATCTAACCGGTTCGGAATAAACCAAAAGCTTGAAGACGGCTAATAGTTTCACGGTAAACATTAAATTAATTCGACTTTCCATTGTTATGTGTCAGCTCAGTACTGTACGATTTTACCACTAAATATGACATGACTAATGCCTATTATTGTTTCACATTTATATTACAATTAGTTGGACACAAGACTTTGATGCGAATATACGTAATTATTGTTTTATCGACAAAATTGGTAAAATATTTAAACAATACCAGAAAACATAGCAACATCGAACACTGAGAACGAAAGTGTTCCAATTTCAAACTAGTGTTAATTTTATTAAAGAAGTTTTCTATCAACAGATTTAAAAAAAAAAACACTGGATTATTAAGACCAAAGACAATATAATAGTGCCAATGTGGAATATTATTGAAGTACCTAAAATAAATAGTGTAGTGCAATGCTAAGTTAGTGAAAAAGTGCCAAAAATAAGTGTTTAAGTTACCAGTGGTATGAGTCAAGGATGGAAAAAGAAGTTCAGTTGGATCACACACGGAAAACTAGCGCAATTATGGGTTTGTTAATAGTTAAATATATTATTTTTATATTTTGCAGCGGTTTGCTCTACCTATTTGAATTGTCATAAAAAAAAAACAATTTGTTGCAAAATGTTTTTTTTAATCGCTCGACAAACTTTACTGACCAATTAAGAAATATAAAAATTACTAAACTTTTTTTTACCAAAACCAAAGACTACACGGTTCCTAAATACAAAAAAAAAATATGTAGGCATATAACAACCGACGTTACGGAGAAAAAAAAATCTCGTGAATCTTTGAGCCTCAGCTTTTGTCAAATTGGCATAAGAGGGGTAAGCTCCATGAAATATTTCCCCTTGCTAGTCGGCGAGGCTGTAGGGCCAAGGCTGTCCACCGCCACGTCAATGAGATGACAAAGAGAACGAGATGACGGCGCCGAATTAGCGATGCAAACATTTACTATGGCCGATAACATGTAACCTCTAGGCGAGGGTGCAAATTCCGAAAGTGTATCATTTGAACAAAAGAGTCATTTTGAAATTAGCTCACGGAAACTATCCAAGTATCGATTGTCACAAACCTGTGATACTGGACAAACATGACACTTCTTGAAATCCTAACAACAAGAGTGGAATAGTTACCAACTTTTAAGCTATTGGCACTGATTTTGTTCACAAGTATTTTGTGTCAGTAGTGTACCTAAGCTAAGGGCATGCACAAACCCTGGATCACAGTAATGCACTACGTTTTATTGCCATTTTTCGCCCTTGTTACATAATCATTTTTGTCCCCAAACAAAGCCTTCTCTTATGAAATAACATAACATTGTACCACATAACAATTATCTGTAACAAATTGATATGATGTAAAGGAAGCTGCGCCTGTTATCTTTATTACTGTCCGCTCCTAATTATCGTGTTTAATGGGTCAAAAACATGGCAGTATTTTGCACTGTGACGTGCATTCATCTGTACATAATATTAAATTAATGCGCTTTTCGTGTCTGTCTGTGTGTCCGCGTTATTCTTCTAAACTCCGCAACGGATTTTGATGTGGTTTTCATCATCATTTAGATAATTTATTCTGGAAGGTTTATGTGTATAATACTTTACTATTAAATTTACTATAGTCAAGAAATCTTGATGTTTTGTCAAGTCGTAAAAACCTAGTAAACCAGGGCCGGATGTTTTGGTTTTCACTCGAACTCAAAGCATTTCTTTCAAATAAACAAATTACAGGCACTTTTGCACTGTCAAGGACGATTGGCCAATCAGAATGATCAAGCTAGTTGCCCATTTCAAAGCGTAGTAGATACCTATGGAGTAGAACGGGCAAGAAAAACCCATACTTCACACTAATGAGTGGGCTACATTGATTTCAGCCGATTGGTTTTACGCCTTACAAGTTAACTTCATGATTCAACACCCGCGTACATTATTTGGCGGGACACAATTCACTAACGTGGTACATAACCCGATATTCAAAATCTAAAGTCATTGATTTAAACTAGGTTGAGAATCAGCACTTTTTACACGTCAAAATAACATAAGACAGTCCCCCAAAACGCCCACCCTTCACCACTTCCTAGTGCTTTAGCTGGGACGAAGTGGCGCAACAAACTCCCCAGCAGCACCGCTGTCTGTTCAGTTAGAAGAACTACGAAGGCTAGGCTAAATCGGGTTCAATGCCACAAGTAGGAGAGGAAAACAAGAAAGAAAAAAAAAAATTATTTGACCCAGGTTAAGGAGCACAATATACACACAAAAACAAAAAACTTAAAATAGTATTCTGTGCCTCAAGGCTGCGTCAAATAGGCCCAGGGGTAGTACTTTTTTTGGTTTCACGATAGTGTTAGTTTTTATCTCAGACCAAATAAAAACTAAGAGCTCTGCGAACAATAAAGTGAAGCATGCCAAAACTACACCTCCGCTCTGTGCATACACGCTCACACGCTCACATTTACAATCAAACTACACCTCACTAAGTGCACACATGTGTGAAACCGGCCTCACGTCACTGTTGCAGCGCTGTCTTTGTTTTTTATTTGATCTGAGGTTTCAATGTTCATGTTGTCAGTTCTTTAGAAGAACCGAAGTCTAGTTTAGGGCATCTACGTTTTTGAACTAGCAACGGTACTTAATTTAGGCACTTAACTTTTCTACTAAAATATAAACTAAACGCGTACCTACAAAAACAAATTGTCACTTAGCTGTTAACAAACCCTGCTGCTTCTAAGCGGAACAGATTACTAAATATATCCACATCATCATTTTAAACCCTGCTGGATTGTTTTTATCCCATTTTGCATTCCTTCTTTTACTGTTGAATATTTTATGTAGAATAGCTTTCGACTTACTGGCACGTCGAGTCAATAGACATTCGATGGACAGGACTATCGTTGCAATGGCTTTTCGACGAAACAAACGCTCGATCTAATAAAAATGGAATTTCGGTAATACGGACGTTCGATCTGTTCACTTCGGGGAATTAGCCATCGGGCATAAATGACATTCGAAATCAAGCAGTAAATTCGTACCAGATTTTCCGTACATCTTTTTCCTATTAGGCAGACAAACATAACTAAATAAAATTGTAATTATCCTTTAAACAATGATCAATACTTAGGTATAAATAGCTGTGAGTTTAAATTATTACTTAAATAACGTTGCGGCTGTATTCCTCGAGGTGATACGCAGGGGTTAGCATATTTATAATTATATTGCCGCCATAATTACTAGTCATAAATCCAAACTCCCTGCTAATGATCTATTAAACTCAACAGTCGCGTTTGCGACAATATTTCTTTTTGTTTCTTCCAAGGATATTCTCATGGATTGGGAGAGTGGATGGTTATGTCGGACTCCTGCGGACTAAAACCCCACCGTTCCTTCCACTACCATGAGTCAGGGGCCCGGCAGATACCTACACGTAAATTCACCGTAATCCCGACTCCTAGAACAACGTGATAGTAAAAAAAATTAATAGTTCCCTTTTTTCTCGCTAGGCGGAGCTAGTGGCGGCAGTGAGGCGGCGGGGGCGAGGTGACGGCAGTGACGATGATGAAGACCTGGGTCTACCGCAGAGCCCACCGGCATCACCACCTACCGACAAGGTTGATAAGGTAAGATGTTGAATTACTTGGTACTTTAATTTTGAAATTAGCACCATCTGTTGGTGCCCGTACGAACTATTACGATCATTTGATTGCTGAATCGTAGTTAAGTATTTATTTGAAATGCTTGACCAACCGTTATATAATAACAGTCTAAGTCGTACCTATTACAGTTTAAAATTCATATTGTATTAGATTTCACTTCTAAATTGACTTTAAAAATATGCTTAATAGCCACGTGGGTAGCGACATCTACTTTTGTTTATAAAAACTACAACTCGTTGTTAATGTTATACTATTCTAAGAACTGCAATATAGAGGTCGCTAGTTACCACAATTTAGCATGATTGTCCATGAAAATAGGAGAAATCCGCTATCAAAACAAAAAAAAAATATTATTGTCGTCAGTACGTCGTTACCTATAGGTACCTTGACCTAGATAAGGCTTCTAATTCCATCCCTCCGATTTCATGAAACTCCAAATAATATAATTAGAGGAAATATGTCGACCATTCTGAAGGTCGCTGCTATTATAAAACCAAGGTATACCTAATAGGATTACGATTGGAACATTTGCATAATCATCTTTTACGTAAACTGACAATTATTGAATAAAAATAAATGAATTAAAGATAGTAAAGTATGAATTAGCTAAGCCGTGGAACAGTAATAGATATTTGTGTAAGTATTTATATAAGAGTTGAGTGTAAATAGTAGGTATAATTTAATTTAATACCGGCCAAGTGCGAGTTGGACAAAGGGTTCCGTACTGTAAAAAACGCTGAAAAAAGAAACACGTTTCTTATAAGGAAATAAAATTTTAATAAAGTTAATAATTAAAGGGGTGATAATTATTAAAATTAATGATTAACCTTATTAAAGTTTATTTGTTGTTATAGCGGCAATAGAAATACACAATCTGTTGAATTTTCAACTGTCTACATATTACGGTTCATGAGACCCGCCCGCTGACTGACGGAGGAGGACGGAGAGCGAAGTCTTAGTAGTAATAGGGTTCCGTTTGTCACCCTTTGGGTACGGAATCCTAAAAAAGAGAATCGAGATAATGCTTTTTTACTTTTGTAATTTATGATATGAGCCACTGTTCCTACCGACATGGTTTCGGAAAATCTGAACGACACAAGAATTAACTAACACGTTGTCATAAATATTAACAAAAGCTAATCCAATTACTTCACACGGGTTTCAAAGTCTGTAGGTACAGGCAGCGACAAAAGTCAATTAACACTGGGACACTTTTGCATATCATCAAAATGTATATAAAAATGTTCAAATTAAAAAATATTTCATACAAAATTCCCATAGAAACTCACTTCAGTTTTTCAAATTATCCCGGTAACTTTAAAAAAAATCTCCGTAAAAACTTGACTCGGACTCTTATCGAACATTTTATGTAAAAAACTAACACTTAGTCTCCTCGAATTATTTAGATGACAGTTCCATGTTTTTTAATAAATATTTTCTTCAATAATTAAGATTTTAAAAACTAAAGAGTTTTATTTCTGAGGTCTGACCCATTTCTCAATTTTTTATTGCATTCCAATTTTTTTTTTTAGTAAAACAGTTGGTAGGCTTCGAATGAATCAGTCAGCATAACTGGAGGGGTCCGCTAGAGCCGTACCCTGGGGTTACGGTGTTGTCCGAAAGGGTTACCGTGGTACAGGCAATACAGGCAACTGAAGGAACACGGGTGGGTTTAGTCAGTAAGAGCTGACACGCCCTAAGAAGTTATTTGAAAATTTCTCATCCAAAAAAAAGGCTTCGAATTAATGAAACAATTATAGACCCTGTCGGGCACAGCATAATAGGAAAGAGGACGAAGAGCGCCTAAATGCGTTTATATTATTATTTATGTATTCAATTTTATCGTAATTATGTACCTAATACCTATATTATTATGTGTACAGATGCCTACTATGTTCAATCTTTCCGTTAGTTGTATCTTCCTCTTTCTTTGGAGTGCCACTTCAGATAGTGACGTCAAAGCCTGTACCTGCCTTAATTATCTTATCGATACCTCTCTGATCTACTTTAGTTACGATCGGAAAATACTCGATATTAGATCGTTTAATCTTCTAATACCAATTATTGTTTAATATCGAGATAACAACTATACGTCGCAATGATAAAACTAGGAACACTTTCTACCTGTGTTAGTAGAGATAATACGATATAACTAGGTACAATATGTGCCACTAAAGATGAGATTTGACACACCACGTGGTTTGACTTGTACAGTAGACGATTTATAGGTCTCTTTAGCGGTATGAGGTCTGCGCCGCCCGGGGCGACATCGAGCGGTGGGTCGAGTGCGGGAGGCGCGGTTAAGTCTCATCTTTGGTGGCGCGTATTTTACCTACTTTTGAATAAAGGCTCGTGCAAACTGGCGCGATATCACAGCGCAACACTTGTAGCGCCCGCGAAATCGCGCCAGTTTGCACGAGCCTTAAGTGGGTGTAGGTATTGGATTCTGAACTTATTTGTAAAAAGATTGGTGCAAGCAATTGACAGAAGATATTTAAGTTAATTAGATCGAAGATCGAAAATCGCCCTGATTTTCAACGTTATTTAAAAGTGTAAATTTTTAGGGTTCGGTACCTCATTATCCATCAGTCTGACTATCTGTCAAGATCCTTTTTCTCAGGAACGCATGGAGGGGAGGTATCAAGTTGAAATTAACACCAAATGCGTAGGTCCCATGGAGCTCTAAAAAATCATGCTTCTAAGTCAACGCAATAAAAAGTCGGTTATTTATGCGACATATTTAATACTTACTCGCAAATAGATCAAAATTAGAATCATGAAGTCGTTAGGGGTCGCCAGAAGCCCGAAAGTCTGACAACCAATCTTACCAAGGGGTATCGTTATACCCAGTAACTGGGTTGTCCAGGTTAGATAGGCAGACACTCCATGTAAAATACTAGTTCAGTAGCATCCAGTTAGACTGGATGCAGGCAGGCTGATGGATGTCCTTCTCTACCAAGATATCTCTGCCAATCATCTAAATCAATTCAGCAGTTCAACAGAAAACTTGCCAACAGAAACTGTATCTTTCTTCATATTCTTTTGCATCTATAACATTGAATATGCCATTCACTTCCTAAAACCAACGAAACTAATAATCCTGCTTACCCTTAAAAGGAGCCTGCATAAACAAAGCCAATAAATCGTGTGCGTTATAATGTTATAAATCAGTGCAGTTGATTGAGCGTTGCAGAATAGACGCAGGCGCAACGGTGAAAGTGGTGTCGAGGTCGATACTGTGTTTGTTACATGAGCCTCATATTGGTTTAATGTTCCCCTTAGGAGTTCAGTCCCTCCGGAGATAGTTGTCAAACTATAGCCTTGTTCCATTTGCTTCATTTCGGAATTTTTTAAGAAGCGACTGTCAATTGTTTTCCTACTCGCAACATTTTGCAAATAGAACATTCGTTTTCACGGTGACATTTCGCGAATGGAAGATTCTGCGTCGGATCTAACACAACATGTTATTTTAGATAAGATCTCAGATAACTGAATCTACTGAAGACACATTGAGTCGAGACGTGTGTAGCCTTAATTAGAGGTATGTCGTAACTTTGTATATCACAAATTTTAAAGAGGCACTCTATTGAAATTATCTCGGTGCCTTACCAACACTTTGTAAGGGAGCAAGTACCTACAGTAAGCAACAAAAGAAAGTAGCTGAAAGCTTTATTAATCGTGTTTATACGAGACCAAGGCATGGCGTGAAAAATAATCCCTAGAGAAGATATCCAACCTCCATATTGATTGAACTAGGAGTTAACAGAACCAACCATTAAGTCCTTTAAAAATGTTCATATCTGAAAAACTGAACTACATAACATCACGATTGTATGCCCCGAAGGGTTGGGCAGAGGTGTACCTACAGTACACCCAGATTTCGCCAGCTATGTTCAAGTCCCATGTGATAAGGGGCAAGCCTATTGCCATCAACCGGACACATATCCAGACTCCGGGCTGCTACTGAGAAATTCCAGATGGAAAAACCCAATAACATTTTGCCCGACCCGGGAATCGAACCCAGCTTTTCGTGCTCACCAATAGCGCTTGCCACTAAACCAACGAGGAAGACTCCAAGACTAGGAATGACTAAATACTCTGAAATAAGTAGAATCAGTTGGTGCGTAAAGTGTCAGTCAGTTGTAATTTGTCATTGATTGCCAGCTGTCATACATACTGTCAAACGCCCGCATGCTTTGAAAACTAATTGAAAAGAGAAAATCCGTTCTCATTGAAATACGTTACAGGTAGAAAGTGTTTTCCGCTATACTGGTATTGGTGAATTTACAGCAGAACCAAGATAAGAGGAATTTAGCCTCATTAGCTTAGGGAATTCGGTATTGTCTACTTTGATTGTCAGTTCATTTTCAGCCATTTTGAATTTCAAAATTAGTTAGGTGAACCAGGGTCAAAATAAAAGTAAAGGTTCGTACTAATAATGAATTGGACCATGTTACTTCTACTTTATGGAAAAACTCCAACCTGCACTGTGACTTCCGCAAATCTAAAATTTATTAGTTCTTTTAGAAGATCTTGTAAACGATTATTGCTGTTCATAAGTCTCAACAATAACTTACAACAAAAAGGAATGATACATAGGGACACCTAAAAATACTCGGGATTCCAACTAGCAGGGAGATTGGTGATTACAGTTTGATGTTATAAGCTGAAATAACACACTTTCTGCGCGCGCCTATTGCTTACAAAATCCTTTAATCTCCTTAACGACACCCTCAAGAAGCCAACTTATTCTTAATCTTTAAAAATCAACACAATCCCTGAAAATTCAACAAACACAACATCATTTCTGTACGACTGAAGGGGTAGAAGGAAGAAGTGTATGGTAGGTAGTACACCCATATTTCGCCAGTAATGTTTACATAAGTCCCGTGCAATGGGATGCATTTTTTTTTCCTGAACTCAGTTAACCTAGTACAAATGAAGACTCTGGGCTGCTACTAAAAAATTGCTGAGAAATTCATTGATTGTAAATGAGCGGATCTGAAATATAAAAGCCCCTCCGTGCCTCGGAAAGCACGTTAATCAGCTGTCATTCGTAGATCTTTGACAGTTGTTACGCGAAGTCAAAAGCCCGATAGTCCGACAACCAGTCTTACCAAGGGGTATCGTACCCAGTAACTGAGTTGTGGAGGTTCGATTACAGGTAGGCAGTCGCTCCATGTAAAATACAGTTGCATCCGGTTAGATTGGAAGCTGATCCCAAATAGTTGGGAAAAGGTAGATGATGATCTGTAATATAATTATTATACTGAGTAAGTAGTTATTGCTTACACACTTTGTAGGCAAAAATAAATACGAACTGCAATAAGAAACATATGCAAGTACTAGACCTAGACATCTAGGCGTATCTTGTGACATACGGCTAGTTTTATGGTCCCCCATTGTGTCAGTACCGTTGCAACGGTAACCACGCAGCATCGTCTTTGGTTAATTTGTTTTTAAATAACGTATGTGACATTTGAATTGAAGTGCACTTTTGACATTGTTTGTTTTAGAAACTGTAAAGTTAGGTTTTAATTGTAGGTTTGCTGTCTGTTTTCTAATAAGAATCTGTGTTCTGTGTATAATTTATGTTTCAATATTCAGGGTCGTTTCTTCTTTAAAATTTCATGAAAATCGGTTGAGCAGTATCGGTATCGGTTGTTCGGTCAGTATCTATCACATAAAAAGAATTAAAAATGAAGCAACGAAAGATGAATTAATCATCTTTCGTTACTTCATTTTTAATTCTTTTTACCTATTGAAATATAGTAATTTTATTCTAGGTGCATCGTTTTTACATAAAATTATTTAAATAATGTACCTATACAAAATATTGTAAATCATTTTAAAAGAGTAAAGACTCTTTCAAACAGGCGCGACACGCGACGCGACACAAAGATACCGCTCGTCGCGCGACGAGCGGTGTCTTTGTGTCGCGTCGCGTGTCGCGTCTGTTTGAAAGAGCCTTTACGGTGGAGTCCCTTGCCCATTTTTTTCCATACGAAAACTGCCTTTTGGAAGCGGCGACTAGAATCAATTCTGTTTTTTTTTTTGTAAATTTTGACGTTCAAAAGTGCCATAGGGCCTAAGAGTATTTGAAATAAATTATTTGACTTTGAGTAATGGTAAAACAGACAAACAGATTTTCTCGTCTCGTCGTGGTGTTTTTCAGACTTTGTATTGGATTTTAAAGAAAATGGCCTACCATTTCCTTTAAAATCCTATAAAAAATCAATTCTTAATCACTACATGGCCGTAGGTTGACTGTATTTATGGCGAAACAAAAATGAATAGGACATTATATTGACAGCAGACGTGTGCGGCTTTCGAAAAACGGGCGTTCTTGATTATCTTCCACTTTCGTTAGAATCTTATTTCTAGAATTTGTACTGAACTAAACAAGAACTAGCCGACAATCTACTAATTGAATAAAAAAATAATCAATAGTGTTTTGACATGTGACGCAAGCGAGAACCCTGACCGTCACGGTCGCATTAAATATTCAGTTTTGTATGGCTTTCACAGCCATGGGGTTTGACGACTTTCATTGTGGCTCTCTTGGGGATTCTGTATGGGCAGTGAAGGCTGCGCGAGGAAAATGGAAGGTATTGCGTGAAATGGAAATTGGACAATGCAAAATGTACTACGAAAATTGTGTTTTTCGCTTATCATATACTATTAAACGAGCAATGTTTGCATATTTGTTTGTGGTCAGGTTCTCGAAATCGGCTCTAACGATTTCGATGAAAGTTGCAATATAGGGGTTTACGGGGCCGAAAAATGGATCTAGCTAGGTCCAACTGGGAAAATTCATTTTCTCTATTTTCACAGCCTCAGGAATGTGATACAACGTTGGTATACCTGGACGATATGTTTATTTCTATTTTCACCCGAGCAGAGCTCAGTCGACCAGGTATTTTAAATCTATGTGTGAAAAATCTCATAAAATAAGGCCTGTTATCACAGATAGAGCACAGTGAATAGTGATAATAACTATTAACTGTGATCTAGCTACCTTCTCTACCTACCCTAACAAACTATAATAGGAAAACTACGAAATTCATGTGTTTTACTTCAGTGTCAGTGGCCAGGCTCTATTTAAAATTATCTGAGAAGCCTAAAAATCGCCATTAGAATAAAAACAAAACCATATTTTTATGGCATCCAAACAAATCGATAAAAAATCACCGGGTCAGTTACCCTTCAATATGTCATCAAGACCCATCATCTCTTCCCCTGTATGGCACAGCCTACACCCACATTCTCCAACAGTAAATACCATGTATGTACTGCCAGTCTGCCACTATTCCAATACAAAGCTCTTCTAATCTGTACGTCACACACCAACACTACCATTTAAGGCTTCCCCTATCTACTAACAAACGTGCCAGTCTCGACGCGAACTTACACAGCGTTGCGCGCGCGATAAAAAAAGAAATCATTTTATTGTCTGTGATATTTTGACGTTAAATTTTCCGCGGGAGATATTTCTTTTTATTTTTTGATTTTTGACATTTGAAGTGTGGAGTACTTTTTTTAAATATTACAGTTACAAAATAGTTTTAATTTAGTGATGATGGTTTCATTTATAGTGAAGTTTATTTATGTGTATCGATAAAAGTTTTTAGTATTTATGTTTTATTATTGAGTGTATGTAAATTAACAATATTGGTGAGATCATTGAACTGTAAAATTGTACTTCAAGTGCAAGTTGTAAAAATATATTTTGTTAGATTTGGGGCTCTTGAGATATTCATGAAAATTAATAATTATGAAAATAATGTTTTCTTAGCTATTATTACTATAGGCAAAAAATTAATCCTAAATATGATATACCTCCTTAGAGAGTCAAAATGTTTAATTATTATATTTCAAATATCAGTCCACGTAACCAAGTTAAATATTACACTCCAAGTAATAGAAATTCACACACCTTAGTTAGCACATAAGCGAAACTCACACATTACAAAAGAAAACGCTAAATTGCAAAAAGATACCTTCGCAGAAAATATGACAATCGAAAGTTAAAAGAATTTTTACGACATTTTCCGTTAATTAAGCGCGTTAATTATTTAATCTAGCTTTATTAAAACCCTATTAATTTACCGTAAAACATTTTTTTGATGGAAAAATTAAAATGCTCATGAAAGGCAAAAGAAGTTGTAACTTTACAAAAATAAATTGTATTGTTATGTTGTTTTCATATTTTTTTTTAAATTATGTACTTACAGACGTTGGTCAATGTATGTTAAAAAAACACTATTTAACATACAATATAATATACATTAATATATGTATATTATATTGTATGTTAAATAGTGTTTTTTACCATCGTCTCGAAAAGAAGAAGAATTACTGTTAAGAATTATGAAGAAAGAAACATGTTTAGCCATAAGTTTAGATTTAAATTCTACTTTCCCAGAAAAAGCAAACTTGCCTTAAAAGAAAAATGTCACATAAATAAAAGACAAACAGACAGACGCATAGAGAAGAAATGCGTCGCACAAAAAAGACATGACAATTGAAAAGATTTACACCAACGAATACCGTAAGAAAGAAACTGAAACTCAATTATGCAATCAAATGACTTCTGAAACTTATGTCGTATACAACTCAAACATATTTTTTCTTTTTTTTTTCTCATAAATAATGATCTCTCATTGTTATTCAGCCTTAAAAAGTCTTATTTCTGCAATAATTGGATTCTATCGCTTTTACAAGATTTAATAGATAAGTTATTGCACATTCTTCGGTTCCCATCACTAGTTTCGATAACAATGATTTATTGAATTTTAACCAAATAGTGCACACTCGAAATATATATCTTTGTTAAAAATAAGCATAGATAACAAATAGAGAGTAAAAACGTGACGATAAAGTGAGCAAAATGCACTTCGACTGATAAAACACTACCTATTAATTTAATTATCAGATAAAAACAAAAACCGCGTCATTTACCACAAACTAAACATTGTTCTTCTTCTTCGTGTCGGTCATTCCATTTTCAAATTTTATAAGTTTCGACCAGCGTTCAGCCACGTCGACAGCGTTTGTATTGGCCTCGTCAAGGTCTTCCATAGTGCAGTGTTATTGCACAGAGAGCAGGACAAGAGATGTGGCATCGTTTGTGATGTGCTCCAATGCCACATTGTGGCTCATCACAAAACGTTAAACTTGTCCATCATCATTCTCTTGCCCTTATATTCCAATTAATTTGGAATTGAACGTCTTTTTCTTCCATACTTCTTTCTCTATCCCCTTTCTAGTCATATATACATCACACAGTCAATCCACTGTGTCTTAGTTTTTCCCTATTCTTATAGTCATCGCCAGCGCTGGGGCTCTGTCTCGAATAGGATCGAAGTATTTTGCTGAGCGATGGCCTTTTTAAGTGGATGTGACGCATATTTTCCCCAACTTGTTCTTTTTTCTTTGTGTTCTTTCTCTGCGTCATGTATACCACAAATAAACATGTAACCTTTCTTTTTCTTTTTTATTTTCCATTCACATCCAAACTCAAAATCGCCTCACGACGTTTTCCTCACTCTTCTGCATCACATTCCCACACAATGACACCGATTTCCACACAACTTTTCAGTCACCGGTGCCACATTCAAACTTTCCTTTATATACTCATTTCTTATTCTATCAATTCGCGAACTCACTCATCAAAACAAATCAAAGACAAATCACTAGAAATTTCTAACGTGCCCACAAAAAAACAGAAAAACTCAATGACACAATAGAAAGCAAGTTACCATTGTATTTCCTTACACAGTACAAAGTGATTTACAGTTAAAATCGATACCGTAGTTATTAATTATTCTTTGACATAATGCGCCTGTAACTGTTATGTAACAGGCAGTTAACTTTAACTGCTTCACCAATGACAGTGACATTTTACACGCATGAAATCATAATGTATGCTAATCGGGTTGTACATTGATATTTTATAGTTTTCTCTAGCCATAAGAAGGCACACTGATAGTACGAAAACGATAATAATAAAGTTACTTCTAATTGTTATTGTTTAGGTTCCAATGGGCCTTATTATTTTCTTAAGTATCTCCGAAACGATCAATTCCAATTGACAACTTTTACGTGATTGATATACATTGATGCGCAAATTGATAGTCTACCAAATGCAATTAAAGCGATTGACAATATTCCTACAATACAAATTGATTACAATTGATGGTTTCGGAGACCTCTTAAATTATTGGCACCTATTATTTGGAAAATGTCGTCAGGAAAGTTATGAGTATGAACGGATATTCGAGTAGGGGAAGACCAAAGAAACGATGGATGAACTGTGGGAAAGATGATATAGCTAGAAAGGGGGTGACTACCGAGATAACAACTAACAGATCAGTATGGAGGAAAAACATGTTCCGCCGACCACATTTAAATTGGGATAAGGGCAGACGATTCAAAGATAATTGATTCTTTTTAAAGTTCTGCGTTTACAAGTTTTTAGAAATTGTATATTCACGACAAATTTGGTATAGTTTGCTTGGCTTTAGCACTTTTGATAACAATACTCACCTTGTCATTTTTTGAGGTTTTATGACGTGTAATGGACATTCCTCCTTAGGCGCCATCTCCAATGGCTATAAAATCGCGTCGATAGTCTCGCCGTGCCATCAAATTCAATAGAAACTCTTTGAATCAATCTCCTCGCGGCGATAATTTGAAGGCACAGCGTGACTATCGCCGTGATTCTCTCGTCCGTGGAGATGGCGCCTGAGGGTTATAAAGTATTACGAAGTCGACTACATTTATATGTACTAAGGTAAGTATCTATCTACTGCAGTTTTCCTTTAATACCTGCCTGTGTCTGTCTATAACTGTGTGTCCATGTTTGCTAGTATATCACAAAATATATCTACCGTTCTGTACATATCTGTGTGAGCTATAGATACGTACTTTATTACTCTACCGTTAATGAGCCCTGTCAAACAACCTGTTCCTCATTGCCTCACGGAGGTACAAAATGGCAGTCGCGCTATTTCTCAATCCCAACACTGTTAATATGCCACATCCCGGATAAGTCAACATTTTCCATATCCTTTCACAGAGAAAGTTGAACTTTGCTATAAATAAACTAACACGTATTTTGTAAAATATAAAGTACTCCCTTTTTACTTGTGGGTATCGCGAAACGGTACTAGGAGGACATACACCGTCAAGAGTATCAGTAACAGTTACATCGCATTTATGCCAATAACAATGTGTAATATACTGCGATCACCAATATGTCAGCTATTTTTTGGGGATGAATATAATCAACGATGTAGTTGCCATGTGATTGGAGTCCTATGTCCAGCAGTAGAAAATGGCATCGCTAAGCAAAAGTAATATAAAAAAATGTCGTCGCTAGGCAAAAGTAATATCAAACAAAATCATAAAAAAATAGTTTTCTTAAAAAA
Source organism: Omphaloscelis lunosa (assembly GCA_916610215.1). Classification (NCBI taxonomy): domain Eukaryota; kingdom Metazoa; phylum Arthropoda; class Insecta; order Lepidoptera; family Noctuidae; genus Omphaloscelis; species Omphaloscelis lunosa. The sequence goes on along the minus strand of OU744248.1, from coordinate 22,002,650 downwards.
ATACACGTTTCCGATATTACTTTATTTTTGCTCTCTAGCTAAAGTAAATCTAACCGTTTCAAATATATATATCGTGTTTACACAACCGTCGATAATATCGGTGTGTTATGCGATATCAACATTCACAGCTCGACGCAGGAGTAGATTTCAACAGAGACCACACTTCACAATAGAGCTTCGGTAGTTAGGTTAGGCTAGGTTAGGTTAGACAGTTTAGACACAAATATCTTTTTTTTTTCATGATGTGCGTTTTGTTTGTGCAGACCAAACAATTTTTCTTTCCTTCTTTCTTTCTTAAATGTAAAGTCAATGCCATATTAAACAAATAGACGCACTATGTAGTTACTTTGTATAAGCACGTAACCACTTATAAAGTAGGCCTTTGAAGTGACACCGCCTCAACCAGGAGGCATGTTCTAAAAGTTCATTACGAAAACTTGCTTGTCAATCATCGATTGTACCTAAGGATCAATAACTTTTACAAGCAATAACTATACAAAGTGTAGTTGAAGGCTTTAAGATGCAAGAACCATAGAGGGCTGCCACCCTTGACGTTTCGAACGAAAGACACATCTAGGTGGTAAAACTTGCAGCAATTTGACTTACCTCGATTGTTTCCACAGAGCAGTTTCATTGTGTACGACATCTTAAGCACTTGTTGTGTTCACATCGCATTTATCGACGAGCTTTGACAAAGCTCAGTCTCTGTCCCATACCTACTCACTTACAGGTAAACTTGACTGTTTGCCCATGACTAACGGTGTACATGTGTACCTCACAACAAAAACGTGGGAGTACTACAAGTACACGATATGCATTGAACTATCACAATGCTCACTTAGAATAGTGAAACATGGGTGTACATGAGTAACTGTGAGTAGTATGTATTGTATTTATTTCTTGTCAGCTTAGATGTATAGGTATTTGTATTTTATGTGTTGGCTGTTAAATTCTTCCCATGTAGGGATACAAGTTTATTTTCAAATCAACATAGAACTCTTTTTCTATGTTAGAGTAGATTTCTAACACTTAAGAGTAGGTTTCTAACACTTATGACCTAACCTCTAACCTTTGCAAGTTAAACAGTAAAGGTTTTTCAGTCATTTGAAACAGTCTCTTCAGTCATTTGTTTTTCCCAAACAATTTATGACATGCTATGATACCAAAGTGTCCATAATTTTGGATTGCACACTGGGTCACTTAATCTTAATTTTGTAACATTTTTATTGAAATTAATTTTCACTTTAAGCCTTTAAGTTTTTTCCCGTCAAATTCTTGATGCAGTTACGATGTCTGTCATACCAAGACGGGCTTGCAGATTTATTATATAAAATTGATATATTTTTAGAAGATTTTGACTCATGATTAATCTATTATTGTGACTTAATTGAAATATTACCTATCTGAAATAAGATCTCTGAAGTAATCAGGCAAAAACTGACCGAAAAATGAAAAGGAAATAGGTGAAACAGCGTTAAATTCATCAATGTTTGACTATTTTCCATTCTGTTGATATACTTAATCCTAAGCTGCTTTACGAAACCAATAAATAGTGAAGGGACCGGCTGTTCTCAAAAAAAAAAAACAAATTTTAATCATTTTATTTTTAAATATTTAAATAAAAGGAATCTGTCAAATGACCCCGACCCCGACTTTATTTACAAAAGCGAATTAAATTTCGAAACGAGTGAGACTAATCGTGGCCATTGTCTTAAACGATTAAGTTAAAGTGTTGCCAACATTAATTACAATAAAACACGCTTTATTCGAAAAGAGGTTCCTTAGAAAATATGGTTCGATTAATCTTCTATATATATAAAAATGAATCCCTATTTCCCTTGGTCACGACATCACGCTAAAACGGCTGAACGGATTTGGATGAAATTTGGGATATGGATAGACCTTGACCCGGAGAAGGACATAGGATACTTTTTATCCCGATATTTTTACGGGATCGAGACTTATGCGGGTGAAACCGCGGGGCGCAGCTAGTAAATATAAAAAAATGGACTCCTACTGTTTTCTCGTAATCTAATAAGATTATAAGCCAATCAAATCAGAGATTTTTATCAGTTTTCAGCAGATTTCGGACCCGAAAATAGAACTTTCATTATTTTTATTCTTTTCGGCTGCTGTGGATCTGCGCCGCGCTCTCACTATTTAAAAAAAGTTTTTGGTAGATATGACACAAAACACATACGGCACAAAAAAGACATCTGCTCCTTATAAATACTGTTAAAACAAATTCTAATTACAAAATTCACTCTTTATGATTAACTAGCTTTCGCCCGCGGTTTCACCCGAATAAATCTCGATCTTGTGGGAATATCGGGATAAAAAGTATCCTGTATCCTTACCCAGGTCGTAGTCTATCCATGTGCCAAATTACATCCAAATCCGTTAAGCCGTTTTAGCGTGAAAGCGTAACAAAAAAAGTGACTTTCGCATTTGTAATACTAGCAGCGCCCCGTGGTTTCACTCGCATAAGTCTCGATCCCGTAAAATTACTGGAATTAAAAGTGTCCTATGTATTAATCCAGGCTATAAACTACCTGTGTGCCAAATTTCATCCAAATCCGTTGAGTAGTTTTTGCGTGAAAGAGTAACAAACATCCATCCATCCTCACAAACTTTCACATTTATAATATTAATATGTATTACTAGGATAGGATAAGTAGGAAGTAGGATTATTAGTTAGGATTTATATAAGCACTGGTCAGACACCCGAGCCAAATATGAAAAACTATAACAACCGAACCCTAATAAAGCCACAGTTACACAAGCGGGCCTTGTGTTCAGCCAATGCCAGCACATTCTCGCGGTAGGCAGCGTTACTAATCGGCCGGTTCCTTCTGTGGCGTGTCGATATTATCACGTTATGTGTTTACTGGCTGATTGGCTGAAATCGTGGGTTACGTCGTGTACAATAAGGATTATGTTGTGATTTTTATTTTTAGAGCAGAGATTGGGTTTTTTCGTTCTTTTTTACTACTATTCACCTTTTCATTCATTTTGAAGTCACTTCTTAACTAGATAGGTATGTATTTATATGAGCGGTTTATAAAGGGAACACCATAATATCTACTTATCATTGAATATGTATTTTTTTTGTTTTTGACATTCAAAACAGCTATAACATTGAAATAGGTAGCCTTAATGTACTTAGGTAACTCCTGAAGTAACACATTAATGTGCCAAGAGTAATTTTAATAACTTATTGAAATAAAAAGTATGATCTTGCAATAAATCGAAATACTTCTGACTAGCTTCTTCCCACGACTTCGTCCGAGCCTATAATCTTCCTTAAGAATTAGGCTATCCAATGCAAAAATAATTTTTCAAATCCGACTGGTAGTTCCAGAGATTACCCCCTACATACAAACTTACAAACAAACAAACAAACACACAAATTTTACCTCTTTATAACATTAGTAACAATGCTGTCCAGTTTCACAATCAGGGTTTTCCCCATTACAGAATCCCCTAAAGCCGAAAGCACAGGTAAACGGATATACCCCGTTCATTATACAGTTACGCGGAACCCTAAAAATACCCGAATAATTATGTTTTATTACATCGTCATTATTATATTATTGAAACTACGAAATATCAAAGTCATTGACCCACTTGTATTGTTTCGTAGCGCGAAGATCCGTAATATACCGACTCCTACGCATCCTGCCGATAAAGTATTAAAATGTGGTAAATTCCTTAAAAAATAATGTTGTGTTATGATTATATGACGTTTCGTTATTTTTATGGGAAACTGGGGATTTGCCATAATAGAGGATAAACATATCCGAAGTTTTTAGAAATCAGTTGTCTGTGGCAGTTGTATCCGCCATCTTGATTTGAAATGATTCACGTTTGTTTTGCAATTTTTTTATATTTACTCATTTTAATCGGAAGCACGTTTTCTTGTGTTTGTTTGTCTTCAACAAGATATCGAATTACGTAATTAGATTATCTAGTCTAATATCTCTTAATTGAGATATCTGGATGTCTAGATTCATTCTTGATTAGTTTCCTAATTATTTTGAGAAATTAAATAATTACTTTTATAGACTCGCTCCCTATTACATGGGACTTAAACATAACTTGCGAAATGTGGGTGTGCTATAAGTACACCTCTGCCCTACCCTTCAGGGATTACAAGCGTGATGTTATGTTCTTTTATTAATTGCTTTTTTTAGAAAGGTGCATAAATTAATGTGCAATATAACTATTTTTCATAATCTTACTGCATTATGAAATACTTTTCGCATTCATTTGCGTGATAACATTAGGAAAATCGAAATGCCTTTTTCACAGTAACATTTCCTGACGTTTAGAGTACTTTTCAACGTACAGTCACGGTCGAGAGAATCGACAAAACAAACTTACATAATGTGATTTTAATTCGTTAAACTACCAGTTTATAATGTATAACATTAACGTGATAATCGATTACGAAATAGAATCTTTTATGAAAATTTTCACATCGCCGAAAATTGTTTTGTAATATTGGAAAGCGCATCACTATAATGTCGGAAGTACATCCGGCGAATGCGAAACGTCGAGCGTTTGAAAATCCAATCCGTTCGCAATTTGAAACTGTTCCAATATTCATGGGCGAGTAAATGAAAATAGTGTTTACGCCGTCAATAAATAGGTTTGCTTTTGCGCTATAGCTTTATTTTAAAATGTTGAATAGAACAATGATTTTTAAGCTAGTAAGTGTTTGTAGGTACTTGTAGTATATTATGCTGATATTAGCATACTGTAACTAATTGTTTTTATGCATTATCTAATCTGACAAAACCTATTCTACTAATCGTGTTGTTACGAAAGTGTGTCTGCTTGGCACGTTTTACGGTTAATTACCGAATTGATTTTGATAAAAAATTGGCATTGGGTTCATCGCTAATATAAATCAAATGTCTAAAATGAAGGTGTCCATGTATATAGCGTTTTCAGTAGAAAATGAAGTCATTACTTTAGAAACCCTAGAATCAGAAATTACTAAGTAAAAAAAACGTAATTACCTAAAGATAAAGTTATCGACGCATTTTTTTTAAGAAAATCGACTGTCCGTGTCACTTTTTCACATCACTTTGCATAGTTTACTGAAGCTTAACAGTTCCAGTTGCAAAATAAATGTTTTTGTCCCAAAGGGAAAATGCTTTTGACGAAGTTTTTTATTTAGTCGATAATCAATTAGCGCGTCAATTCTGATTGCTTTAATAATATAAAGATATTTTGCAATCAATCAACCAAGAAGTTCCTACCTAATTACGCAAAACCTTTGTTTATTACCTTGAAAAGTTTATTAAGACTGATGTATGTACATTTAAATAATATATAAGCTAGTTCTAAAATAATAGGTAATACCTAATTAAATGTACATGTATATAAAAAGGAGGGGAAAGAATCATAGGGCATTGCTGTGAACATGAAAAAGTGCCCAAAGCGCTGGCAGCATTATGACATTGCATGGCAATGCAATGTCTTTGGCCAAAAAATACGCTAGCCCCTCTGATCACGTGAAGACTCGGCCAATAGCTTGGCGATGTCTCGAAAAACTAAGTGAGCACTCGGACCCTAGTGTTTTAACCCCAAATGGCTCGAACATTCGTCACATCCACGGCAAACTTACGAGTCTGCAGTTTTATTGAAACCGATATTTAGATGAAAAACTGTACCTAATGTGATATTTTACGAACACACCGTGGAAAATTTACGATTTTTTATCTCTGACGAATTGTTTTGCGTTTTATGTCAATACACCCATAATAAACTTACGAAATCCATATAATATGATGTTTTAGCGTAGTACATTTAAAACTAAAGAAGTTAATAGATATTTATTCATACCCTGGCAAAGTTACGAAAGTGGTACTTTCGTAATTTTACCGAAGTTTCAATTGGATATTTTTTTTATTAAGTTAGTAACGAAAATACCATTTTCGTAAGTTTGTGTGTATCATGATGTAAAGTTACGAATGTGTATTAATGTGTATTTATTTATGATCCCGAAAATAGTGTCAATACGTTGATAATATCTTAAAAAGGTGTACCATTTTAAAAACCAAGTGTACAGCGGTACCGGTATACCTGTTACAAAAAGTTGTGCCTGTTACAAATACCTGTTACTATTTATCTAGACCCCTCATTATATTCATTTCTTCTACATCAAAAGACCTACATAAAATAGAATTTCATCATCAAATTAACTTTGACCCGTGTTATACTGCATTTTATTAGATTCCATGGGTCATAGTGCATTGGTTATACTTGAGAGTCTCTTGTGAACGCTTTCTATACGCTTTCCATGCTTCAATTGTTTTCACAGTTTAGTAATAATATAACGAAGAGGCGTATTTAACTAAGTATCGGTTACATTTCTGCTGGTTTAAAAATGCAGTAATTGGTACTAGCTTTAAAGTTAATTATTTACTAGTAGATAAAAGTTTTCACGTTTTTATAATACTAGTCTCTTCAAATTGGATTTGTCAAATACATAATTTACAAAATCATTGTTTACGACTCTGTGCATGGAGACTTGATGAATAACTAATACTGTAGTAAAACGTTGTCGTTTTGAAACTTCAGACCATTATTGCCTAAATCTAGGGTTTCCAAGAGTTGAAACCCAACCATATCTAATACTTAGTAATACTCAAGAGTCTTAAATGCCTTTCAAGTAGGTTGTATTGTCAGCTGTAATCTAAATATAGGTACTCGTAGTACTCTCAAGCACAGGACTTCCCTGTTGCAGTAAACACTACAAGAAAACGTGTCGTGTTTTTGTCAACTCACTTTTGTCTTTCTGTTTGAAATGAAATGAAATGAAATGAAATGAAATTGTTTATTCTGTAAATAGGATATCAGAATCACTTTTACACGTCATATTAAAAAAAATAAAAATAAGCTAGTTGAGTTCGGCGTTTCCTATCTGACTACTCTGAGAAGAAAGGCCGAAACAAACTCAGAGGTCACAGTCTCTTTTAAAGTCCAGACATAATCTTGGTCAGGCCATATGAGGACCATGTAGATTAGTGTCTGAAATGGTCTTTTGAGGAAAGAACCACACAGATTTGAGTGAACCTGTCCAGTCAGTGCAAGCATTTGTCAGTAATCGTGGAGCTCAACTCAGAACTTAAGGAGCTCAACTCGACGAACAATACCAAAGAAAGGACATTTGGGTAGGCCGCATAAACTACTCAAACTGCCAGACCATAATTAAAACTAACTGAAAAATGAAAATAATAATGATATCCACATAGTCCTCACATTCACAATAATTAAATAAAATAAAATAATACTTTACAAAGTAATCATGTCATTTTGAATATAATTTTCAACAATGTCAATGTGTATATAAAACTGGTATATTTTCATGATTTTACAAAATAATTAAAATGTTAAGTTTTTTCACAAGGCTTAGCAGAGCGAGCAGTTCAATCCCATGCTTTTTTATCTTCTAAATAATCTGAAATTTTATAATACCCTTTTTTACAAAGTTTAGTTTTAATACAGATTTTAAATCTATTAATGGGTAAGTTTCGAATGTCTGAATGATGTTTATGTATCTCTCAATGGCAAAGGCTGAAAGTTTTCAAAAAGAAAATGTTTACAAAAGTAGATACAAAAATGTTCATTTTGTGTGAGGAGAATGAGAAGTTGACAGAAATTGTTTTATATGTACCCCGAGCCACAGCTTTGCGATAGTTTTAAAAAGAAAATTAGTTTTTCGAAATCCCTTTATCATTCGGTGTCTATATAGCCCATTATTTATTTATTACACAGCGTATCTTTGCATAAAAGTGAGGATTTGCTCGGCGGATGTACCTATTTTATGTAAATTACTTTTGTATGCTAATGCGCAAATGAGTGATAAAGTACCAAATCTGTTATCTTTATTGTGTCCAGTTCTTATCAGTGAGTGGGTGTGAAACCTTATTAAGACGCGACTAATTGCCAGTGACCTTGAGTGGTTAGCTTGCGTGTTCTGTGCTGAGTTCACGTAACGCGTCGTACGTCCAGCCAGTAATAGGACTTGCCCATCAAGGAGCGCTGTCACAAATTAGACGCATTATTAATTTAATATGCATAAAGGAAAAGGTATTTTAATTAAAAAACGTATATTAAAAGATAAATAATTAAATTATCTTTAAAATGGTGAAGGTTTCAGAAAAATACGCGTGATAGTTTGTGCGTGATTCTCAGTTTTTTATCCGTATTAGACATAACTTAAAAAATTAATTACGCTGTGTAATAAACATAATCCAAAATATGCCTATAACAAAATATTAATAAAATGCTCTTATTTAACATATATTTTTTCCGAATTATTAACACTACTCGTTTAGCCGTGATCTTCAGTATAAAATCAATAAAAGTCCTTTATTCTCGCCTTAATAGGTATCTATAATTTGTGTGCTATCAACAGTAGTGCTAATGAAACAATCTAGTTTTTATTTGATAAACTTGAAGTGCTTGTGAGCGTTTATACAAAAAGTGGTCATCGTTGCAAATAGCTGTCAAATATTTCGCTGTTTTGATTGTCAATATTACTGTAACGAATTAAGAAATGTGGCTAACTAGGGAACTAAAGTATTGATCATGAAATGCAATAATTAATATCGTAAGACCGAATATTTAGTTTTAGATGTAAAAAAAGTACATATTTGGATACTTTCCAAATGCCTTTTTTACACCTAAAATGGTTAGAACATCAAATTCAGTGTTATAATTGCAATTCATTATTAATATTCTAGTTCACTAGTTAGCCATAATTCTTATTTCCATACAGTAATATTGTCAAATTAATCAAAACAGGTAAATATTTGACAGCTTTTTGCGACCAACTTTTTGGATGATAGCTCATAAGTAACTGTATAATTATTAATTTGACGTCAAGATAACGTGCAGTTATAAATGCCATTTTGCTGCTTTTTGTCAGGAAATTAGCTTGATTTTCGAAATATGTAATGTACATAAATGAATTCACGTTTCTGCTGAATTATGGCATGGCTACCAAAACTATCTTGAATAAATACAGACAAGCCGACGCTAATGTTCATCGTGACATATTCTCTGCAGATTTATCGATTGCCTAATAGTATAGCGAAACACATGTTATGGCAGATAATATTTCCAAAAACAATTTACAAAAAAAAAACTGACTTCCAAATTGGACTGGTTTGGAGTTTGCGTTTTTTGCCACTGACTGCAGAAATTAAAGTTATTTTTCACTACGTAGTGTTTTTTTTTTTGGAAGTCGGTTGTTTTTTTTTTGTAAAAAAAGTATATCACCACTACCTGCTATGTAAATAACAGTGACAGGAACTTATTATAACATCATCCACATAGACTATGTCGGAAAAATACGTATTATTGAAGCTAACTCAAAAACTACCCAAGCAAAGTTATTAAAATTTATATGGGACTACCTCTAAAATATGACCTACCAAACAAAAAAAAAATCATTAAAATCAATTCATAATTGGCTTCATAATTGGCGAAGTAATCACGTAACAAACTCAAAAAAGCGTACAGTCGATTTGAGAACCTCCTCCTTTTTTTAATCGGTTAAAAAACATAATAAACCAGATTTAATGGTACACAAATTATTGTATTCAAACCCAACATGGCTGAACACTCAACTATATAATTACGCGAACGGCAGACAGATGACATCCGGCTCGATGAGATAGCTCACCCCTCTTCCGCTTCCCATTGGGCACCGGCACAACGGCACACGGCAACCGGCAGAGCGGCACAATTAGTTGTTGTGACATTAATAAAGGTAACAATGACAGTGGGTCCATGTTTGTGGAGCAATGTGTAATGTTAATGTTGTGATTTGTGGCAATGATATTAAGAGTAGTTGAGTAATTATATTTTTTTTAAATAAATTGTGGCGAGTATCCGGTCTAGCAGTTTGGTAATTAGAACTATGAACATTTTTGTTTTAGGCACTGGAGCCGATGATATTTTTATGGTATTGAGGACATAACGTTTAAAGCCGTGCGCACTTTGGACGTGTTTTCGTACGAATTTGACTGAAAAACGTATTCAGTGTGCGCACTCATCTCGTACGAACACGATTGTACGTTTACGTACGATAAAAAATCGTGTCCATAGTGCGCGCGGCCTAAGTACTTGAAATTCTTTTGAACTCTTTTCTTCACTTTGTATGTCGTTTTGACCCTTCACTTTGGCCATTTTCACGTTTCTTTTTCGTGAACCAGCCATGATGGTCGACCATAGGCCACTAGAATCCCCAATCCCTTTTTATGGCTATAAAAGTCACCTAAGAAGGCATTTTTCAGCGGTCATTGCTGAAAAATTACTTTAAGTACGGATTCAATTCGTTCCTTTTATGTCACATTGTCAATCGAGTTCTTTACTATCAAAATTAATGTTTGCTGGCAAACGATACGGTTGAGATACCTATCTCTGCCTTTAATACGACCAAGGTTGAGGGTTGTATTTTTCAGTAATTGGGTAGAGTTTCCCGAATACTTATTTCGATTAAATAGATCTTTCAAGTGTCGAGCAGCTTTTCCGTTTAGCATACATCTGAAAAATCGGTTCTCAGTTTCCAATTTCCATGATTTGATCCCAGTTTCCCAAGAGTGCCCGTAGTGCCTGAAATGCGATGAAAAGGTTAAATTTCTTCACTGTACTCAATAAATTCTAACAGTAAAGCGATTAGTGTAAAATGATCTGTTTAACGTTAAATTCTGCAGTTTTCCAGAGAGGCGCGGCTGGTTGCGTCGGTGCGTGTAATTTGGCAGCCACCCGCACTTACTGAACACCACGCAGGACTTTCGCCGCGCCTTGCACTTGTGGCCAAACTCATTCACACGGGTTCGTTCACGTCCATATAATTGTGAATGCCCGACAAATCAAGAGTTCGTAGAGTTGCATGGATTTACATTCGGTTTGAGGAAGCCATGGGGATTGTTCGCGAATACCTATTGCTTCAAATACATAGTCTTCATAATAATTTTTGGTTCTTATTGAAAGACCTACACTGTCCTCCCATACCTAGTCACACTGTTATTTGAAAGAATTGTAAAAGACAATTATTTTTAAAAGAGTAACCGTAGAGTTTCTTGCCGGCTCTTCTCCATAGAAAACGACCAATTGGAACCGTGCACCTAGCTTCTGACGTTTCATAAGTGCCCATGTAGGTTTATGTGTTTTTATTTTTTATTTTTTATTTCGTGGGTTTCCTTCGCGGAGCAAAAAGTAAAATGCAAAATAATGCAGGTATGGTTTAGTCTAAGAGTGAGCCACAAATAATGTTAATTTTTAAGGCAAAAAATTGTGAAATGACATTTATATTATTTGTAAACTAAATAGTGTGTGTCTTGGCCTGAAGGTTACATAAATTAACCTCTAAAATATAGCTTCAATGACACTCAGCGGAACCTTTTTCACAGCGACTAAACAAAATTCATACCTAATTTAATTACGAATAATTCCATTATACTTAATTAGTACTACTCACCTAATGTTGTTTCAGTAAATTAGCTAATCCGTTTATTTTCGCCTACCTACACGTGACACTAAGCTGACATTCGCACGGACGTAGTAAAATCGCGGTGTTAAGCCGAGCGTTGAGAATCCAACGCGCTGGGACGCACTCTCGTCCCAGCGCGTTAAAAAAGCACACTCTTGCATTTTCAACTATCGACGCTAAGCAGAGCGTTAAAAAACAAGTGCACGAAGAAAAAATCGCCGTGACTTTATTACGTCCGTGCGTACGTGGGCTTACGGTCGATACGAAATTATCTTTTATTGTTTTGCTGTTTCGCGATATTGATAATTAATTAGGTATATTATAATGAATGGACTATCTGTCTGTGATCACGTTCGTTGATATCTTGTATTTAATGCATGACTATATAGTTTAGTCTAGGCTTAATAAGGTTTGAAATCTCGACTACAACTAGCTTCATCCTTCTGACTGACCGATTTCTTGACAGAACAGTCAGTGCTTTGCATAACCTGACCCCTCTTCATACAAAGCCACATAGCCTTTATCCAGCGGACTATTAAGACCCAACGATACCACATTTGTCAAATTATGATGAGTATTTTAGAAGTTATGCGGGAACAGACCGGTCGAAATCATAACCCTTCTTTTTGCTTGATTTTGACTAATCAGGCTATATATAATGTGAATGTATAGAACTCTGAAAAGATGCTATTAAAATAACAAGGCCTTTGTGTTAAGTAGGTTATTTTTAGGGTTGCCAATCAAACCAAGTTAAAAACAGTATTATAATTTTATCACTGATATCTACAACTAAACCTACTCAAATGAAAAGTTTCATCTATTACGTAGCAGCTAGCCTTAATACCTTTATGAATGAAAGGTATTAATACTAATGCTGCTTCTAATGAATGAATAAAATGTACCGATCCCAGCGTGGTGTAACCAAACTCGATAAATTGAATGAACCTCAAGATTTGCATTAGCCCTTGGAGTTTCATGTTTCATGGTGCTACATAGGCCATTGCATATCAGGGAGTAGACTGGGGGGCACAGTAATGGTAGGGAAGACGTGCCCTCAGGATAAGGAAGGATTTGTGAGCCGTACCGGATATGCATCCTTGAATAGGCACAGCTAGCATTAATACCTTTATGATAATAATAGATAATACCTTTTAGATCTAGAAGTACAGTGAATTGTGCCACCTCAGTATTCACAAAACCAGTGTTTTCAGAGATGAATGCTAAATGGAGGGACGTCAGTAATAAAGCTTCATACATTTAATTAAAAAAAAAATATTCCACATTTATTTGGTGAGGCTTACGAAGCCTTCAATATGGCTGTGGCTAAATTGATAAGTTGCAAGAGAAGCACTAATGAATTAAATCTATTTAAAACATTAACGTAAAATAGGTACTGTTTATTTTTCCGAAATCCTGTTATTTTCCCACTTTGACCATAATATCCTATTTTTTTTAATGTTGGCAACACTAGTTATTTTGCCCAGGTAGGTTCCTCGAACGCTCTGTTCTTGCAAGAGAGGATGAATTAGCTACAAAGTATCCACGTAGTGGGACAAGACTGTATCATTCGAGGATAAATACTGAAATCTTACAAGTAAAAGTATTTAGTAACGGTCAATTTACTGTCGAATTCATCTGCTCTGACCATATTTCTCCCACCGTATAGTAGTTAGATCTATGAAATTAATTCTTTGTTTAAGTATTTAATAAAAAATCTTTGACACATTGTCCATTTAAGCTGATAAATTCAAAGAATTTGTACATAATGATTTTGCAAGGTCATCTTAAAGACTAAGAAACTCTGACATAATCCTAAAATTATAATATTCATATCAATTGGTCGTTATTAGTAACATTGGCATTGATAATCCGTATTACGTGCGATAGTTTGTTATCATTCTGTGCGCATGCACTTCATACTTTATCTATAATCGCGATAAAATGTTACACTACCGCTTACCGGCTACAGTTCTGAATTGTGAAAAGAAAGTATCAACAAAGCCGATTTTACTTTAAATAAATTCAACCTTCTAAATGTATAAACATTACTATTGTTTGAAGGGTTTGGCAGGATCAGCTATAGGTAGGGTTGCCAACTTTTTTATATCAAATATAGTATTTTCGAAGCCATTGTCTGTAAAAAAATAAAGAATGGCGAAAAAAAAAAAATTGGTATATTTTAAAAACATTTTTGTTCTATAAATGCATATTTTTGCTACTATGAACAGGTTATTTTTTCTAAATATCTCAACATTATTTTTATTCTAAATTAAGCTCACAATATACCATTAATTCAGCTTTTATGAGATTTTAATATACTGGTCCTGTTGCGATGATCTCGCCATTTTGTATTGAAATAGAAAGATATTATTTTCGCCTTCCATATTTTTTCTTTAGAAATATAGTATTTAGGCCTCTAATATAGCAGGATACTATATTATATAGTAGGGTTGGCAACCCTAGGAATAGGCCCCAGTCTAGGAGGCGAAAAGTCATTTTTGTAAGACACGATGCTAACTCCAGGCAGCTTGTTAGATTTTCTTAATAAAAAGCCTAATGACGCTATAGGCAATCGCTACAAGCGACCATTAAACCGACGCCTAGTTTCTCCAAGATCGATCGCTAACTCAATGTAGGTACTAAACAATAAAGGGGTTTATTTATAAACGTTACATAAAAGTTCAGTAATTATTAGCGACTGTTTAACCATACATTTTGATGTTTAAACGTCACTTAACTTTAAGTAACGTTTAAAAATAAACCCCTCAGTTTATGTTAGTGTGTTAAGTTTATACATGAGCCAAAAGCGTTTAATTATTTCATCAGCCCTTTTAATAAAATGGTATCCAATATCGGCAACATTTGTGAAGTCTCAATTAACCGGTAACTGCGTTCAAAACTTATATCAGAAATTAAATTGATTCAAAATATTTGGCATAATAATAATATGTAGGTAGCATCAGTAAAGATAACACAGAATGACAATAAGCGTCATAATCATAACACATCGATTGTTTCCGATAAGATAACGTATTATGAATATCTGATAAGTGATAACTGATAACAGTAATATCTAAACTAGAGTCTGCAGTAAGCAAGTACTTTCTAGAAATATAGAGTATTAGATATCTGAAGATGGATGGAGTCTGTTACGGCAGAGGTAATTTTTTCACAAATCTTCCGCCATTTTTATTTACATTTAACCAAAAGTGTTACGTTATATCTTGGTTGCCAATATTTAGATAGTGTACCTACTTCTTTTATTTATCCGTCTTTTTCTATGAGCCACAAGTTACCGATATTTAATTATGTCATAATAAATAAAATTACTAATGGAAAAACCTAATTATTTACATGTATACGACGGTGTATCATTTCCTAACGCAAGGTTTAAAAATAGTCCACGAGCCCCAAATCACACAAAAGATAAAAATATTATATGTATAAACATATTTCCAACTGAACAAATGCATCATTTCCAGTGTGTAATTTTCATCGTAAAAACAGTTATTCATGTGTAATTAAGTGTAAATTATGAATAAGAAGTGTAACAAACAAATACTGACGTACAAAGTGATGTGAGTGTGTCGATAAGTTCGGTATCGAGTGAGAGCATCGATAAGATTGGTGATATCGATAGTGAATATGATGTTGTACATCACTAAGGCTGAGGAAGTGACGAAAAGACCGCCGAGGAGAAGGAGTATTAGTGCCAACATTAAGGTTATTATTGAAATGTAATTTATATAATAATATACTCTGTGTGTATGTAAGATATCATATTTTTAAAGTGTCTAGTCAGGCACGAAGTGTCTTCTTGGGACTAACACGTGGTATGTTAGAATGAATGAAATTCAACATAACTGATTAAAAAATTATTCGGAATCAAAATTTTCTAAATTCTTTAAAGTTCCAATATAATTTAAGAATATTGTGGAACTGTAAATAAGGGAACAATTTCAGTGAGAATCTAGTGTTTGCATGATGTAATTCGAACAACGTTCAGCAGTAGGAGTTGGCTGGTAGAATCGTCACGTAAGGAAAAAGCGATTCCATGTCACTTTCTCTCTATCTATCTCTTTTTTATTATACACACTTTTTTTTGATGATCACACATACAGCATTATACTTCGATAGTATGTGTACGTAAATGATTCAAGTGATCTGTTGATGATAAGTGCAGATGACTTTATGATTGATCGACAGCTATCATGACTCGTTTCTACAAGGTATATAGCTGTACTATATATAATAAGATATCATTTTTCACAGCAGTTAGACAACCTGTCTATTTGTTCTAATGATGTAGTATTCAAATTTTATTTTACTAAGTCATTCCCATTTCCTCCAATTCCTTAACTATCGCACCCATTAATCTTTCAATAAACCAAATATGAACCATATAATATTAGTAATGAATGTTTTATGAAACTGCAATAGTTAGTATTACGTGGCGTGCCGGTAGAACAGGCGGCTTGAATAGCTTAACATGCTAATGCAGCGTGCATCCGGCTTGTGATTTATTTCAATAAGATTATCTGTACTGATAGCTTGATTTCTAACGTATATGGTAGAAATATGGTCATTATTTGGAACAATACTGTGATTATGTAATGTTGCCAAATTACGATTTGTACTATATAAGTTACTCAAAATTTTACAAATTATTGTTTCTTTGGATTATTGTTTCTGGAAACTAACCAACCCGATACAAAAATAGAAAAAAAAAAATGTTATGAGCCCTGTAATTGCTGTTGAGCTCATTCTATTCAAAGTAAATAGTATTTTATCTAATTAAGGATGACACTCAGGGTTTTTGGTAGTCAAAAGTTATAGAAGACAAACGCCTTCCCTTTATTACATCCTAGGGTATATTTGCCATTGTCCTAGCTAGGGGATATTTACCATTATAAATAGTGAATAAAAATACTAAAAAAATATAGTATAAAACAAAACTGATTTATTTAAAAAAGTGTGACCTTGAATCGAACTAATATTATTGCCAAAGCCATATGCTTAAACGCCGAATGAAATTATTTCTCCTGATAAGTTATCGCATTTAAATATTTATCAGTCGTTTCCTGATACATATTGATATAATTGTAGAACGACGTGACAGTTTACAACTGGCTATCAAAATAGTGTTTTTTTATCCCATTAGATATCAAGTATCATCAATTCTAAACATGCTAGAAAAAGATTATCAAGTAAGTTGCGTAATTTGAAGCTGACGACCCTACGTCTGTTATTTTGGCTGACCAGGATGCAAACTCATTAGCCGTTGGTCCCGGCTGTCATTCGTAGATGTTTGTCAGTCGTTACGGTTAGTCAGAAGCCCAAAAGTCTGACAGCCAGTCTTACCAAGGGGTATCGTGTTACCCAGTAACTGGGTTGTGGAGGTCAGATAAGCAGTCGCTCCATGTAAAGTACTGGTATTCAGCCGACCCCGATATAGTTGGGAAAAGGCTAGGGAAATCCAAATGCAAAAGATTGATTACAAGGATTTGCCGAAGTAATAGCAGAGCTAAAAGGAGATTTGTAAAGGAGATCGTCCCACCACATACTACCACTGCAGCTATTTCTGCCGCCGAACAGACCAGTCTGTTTCAAAAGAGTAGGTCCAGCATTGTCACACCTACGATGCCTCTGGTATGCCGATATATTGGCAGCGGGTACCACTTAACATTACCTATTTGCTGACCAGAAGGCTTTCACCAAGTCCCTATGTCAAAATCTTCTCATACTAACAGCATCCTCATCTTTGTTTCCAGCGGCACCATGCAGGCATATCGCAGTCTTCTTGCAGCGATGGCTCCCTCCTCAGCGTCGGCTCCTCGGAGATGGATGACGACAGCAGTAGCGGTCATCACCACTCGCATGACCACTCCAGGAGTGACCAGTTCGACTTCTACAGTGAGTATTAAAAAATTCAAAACATTTTATTTCACATACACCTACATGGGCACTTATGAAACATCAAAAGCTAGGTGCACGGTTTCAATTGCTCGTTTCCTATGTAGAAGAGCTGGCAAGAAACCCCACCGTTACTCTTTTAAAATAATTGGCTTTTAAAATATTGTTGTTCTCCTTAGCCTTTGGGACTGGTTTAGAAGTGCCTCAATTTACAAGACCAAGCTTTACAAGACCTACGTTATCTTTGTCGCCTGTTTCCGGGGTAATGAACACTGGTGGATGACAGAATAACCTCCTGAAATACAACAACCAGAAATACCAACCTAAGTTCAACCTATTTTAACTCAGCCTGCCAGCAATAAGCTGGATTTTAGACCCCAATCTTGTTTATCTAGTGTGTCATAGACGGAGGTCTTATCTATGGTCAGCGAACTAGCTAGCAACACCTTGGATAGAAAAATTCATGTCCCGGTGTAAGAAGCTATTGATTAAAGCCTGATTGACATGGCGCTATTTAATTGCCTGTGCCATTCGAAGTTGAAGTAACAATAAAAGTTGTTTCTAGTCATTTATTGTATTTTATTATATGCCACAGGCTCTTGCTTATCTTCCATCGTGTAAACAAGGTTACCCCAAATACTTTCCATTTTCAAAAACATACTACAAAAAAAAACGACCGTTTTTTGGAAGTCGGTTGTTTTTTTTTTTTTTGTAAAAAGTTTTTATTTATCACTTTTTAGTTGTGGTACCTACCCCACAGAAATTCGAATACCACCTCCTATGTAAATAACAGTGACAGGAACTTATCATATCATCCACATACTAAGTCGGAAATAATATGTATTGTTGAAGCTAAATCAAAAACTCCAAGCAAAGTGAATATAATTTATATGGGACCACTTCGAGAGCATACCCTTTCAAACAAAAAAATAATTTTCTAAATCGGTCCACAATTGACGGAGAAAATGTACGCTACGAACAAAGAACCTCCTCCTTTTTGGAAGTCGCACTATACTAACCACAAATATCCCATGTTCCAGACACGTCCGAGCCGCCTTCCGGCGTGGCGCCACTGTCGCACTCGGCCGCGAAGCACAAGATGGCCGTGCGACCTCGCCGCACGCACGGCGCGCCGCGCCGCAAGAAAAACAACCCAGTTAGTATTGAACTTTAAAGTAGGTGTCACTGTTCTGTCGGTTTGCTTCCTTCGCTGTGTTTTCTGCTTGTTGTGTTGATTTTTGAAGTTAGGTGGCGCTAACTTACCTTAGTTAAGTCGTCTGAAACATGAAGAACTTAACTACATTATGTGTCCTGTATTTCTGGAAACTTAATTTTTCTTTATTTTTAATGTGCCCATCGCAATTATTGATTTCTCTAATTTGCCTTAAATTAGAGAAATCAATAATTGCGATGGGCAAATAATATAACAAGACAGTATCATCACGCACCGCTGATATTTGGGTTCCAAACGTTTCTTTGCTTTCCTTATCTGCTTTGCTCTTCTGACAGAAGCTTTCTGCTAAGTGGGTTCTTTGGTTTTTCTATCACGAAGTCATCAAATCTCTCACGACGTCTATGTGTCCAGTTTAAAACCTGACCAAGTTTTCACTGTGAAATCCATCAAATTCCAGATTGCCGCATCAGCCTTGCCGATAACGCCCGAACTGAACGAAGAAATGATACGAAGCACTACTCCTGAAGTCAGCCACAAACATTCAGAAGTCGTTACTGGTAAGCATTTGATTATACACCTTGTAACATTCAAATAAACCTTTTTATTCTTTGATAACATGTCTAATGGTCAAAATTCTCGTTTCAGAATCATTCTCTTCATCGACCACTACGAAGCATAATATGATTGTTAAAGAACAGCATCAGCATGTGAACAGGGAACTCACAAGAGTTCTGGAGACTCCGAGCGATACTAAGCTTAAATCGTCGTCCTTACCTCCTGGGTTGGCACTTGGTCATCTTGTGGGCCAGTCACCTGCAAAGCTTAGCATAGCAGAGTCCAACACCCCGAGGTCCTCGATTAAAAGAAGCCAATCTAGCTCCCAAGGGCAGGCCCTTAGAGAGAGCTCATCGCGAACCCATCAGGAGACCATCCAAACTTACCATTCAGAAGAGAGGATGACGAAGTACCGCATTGATAAGAAAATCGATGAATCTTGCCTCGAGAAGAAATCTAAGTCAGACAAGAAGTCAGAGAACGAAGCAATAAAGTCTTCAAAGAAAGAGGAATCGTTCTTCAGTAGACTTCTTCTGAGAAAGAGCGGGAAGAAGTCTAAAAAAGACCAGACCGACGGAGATGGTCAGCAAGAGATTAAAAAGTCTAAAACTGAGAAGTCTGCTGCGCAGTATAAACCTGTTGATACAGAGAGAAATTTTCATGAAGGACAAGGGTACAAGCCGGTGCCTGCTGAAAGAACCCACAAATCCGCTGGACAGAAAGTTTTCGCTAACCAAATGCACAAGAGGTTGGACAACAAGGGCGCTTACGTCCAAGACAGCGCGTACAAAGATGTGTATAGCGCTGTGAAAGTCCCCGGTGTAGAATACAACATTACTGATCTCAAAATCGCTGAAGAAACCGACAAAATGTTGAATCTAGAAATGAAAAGTCGCTACAGCAGACGCGAAGAATTCTGTGAAAAGATCGAGAGAACCAAACGGACTTCTTCTAAAGAGGCAATTGAAGATAAGAGGGAATCATTTAACCTGCACCTTGATAAAACCAAGAGACCAGCGTCAGTCCAACGTCTGGTTGATCCATTTTCCTCTAAAGCATTTATTAGTAATGAGCTGTTGAACAGAGCACAGGAAGAGTCTCCAGCGATCTCAGATGATGAGCCTCCAATCAGAGCGATGCGCATCAAAAATGTTCCCAACGATTATAACATGTTCACAAGTGGTAGCATGCCGAAGAATATACCCTACTTCAATCCGAGCATGCTGGCATCAACTTCACCCCCCAAAACGATTAGGCATCAGAGTTCCGACAACATCAAACACCGGTCGTCTGAGCACGTTTCCGATTTTACTGAGAAATTGATCGAATGCAAACGTGAATCAGCCCGCCATGCTTCTAAAACTGAGGAGTCTTACGTCACCTCCGCGATGAGGTCTCTAGGCGATGAGTATGTGGAGACTCGCAGCAGCATCGGCAAGTCGCACAGCTTCCGATACGCGTCAGAGACGACCTCTATAAGCTCCCAAGAGAATCAGATGCCTAGTCTGCCGGCCATCGTCGGCATTTCTGAACCGTTACTAGAAAGCTGGGAAGTCAACTATAGGAGGAACTTGAGCGAACGAAACGATTTCTCCAAAAGAATTTCAACCAGAAACTACGGTATAATGCACGGCAGTGCCGAAGCTAACTACGATAGCTTGCCGAGTACCGATAGCAGTTACTTGGATAGCCTCAAAACTGATGCTAATGAAGATAGGAAACTCTTCACCAATAGCATTCATATTACGATGGATAATAAACGCGACAGCGATATCTCTCAAATAGAGGCTAAAATTGATGATATTATTAGTTCGCCTAAGCCCATTATTGCCCCAATACTCAAGTCTAGTTCTTTAGATAGCATTAAGAGTAGCCCAGAGAAGCCGATGGAAGATAGACGGAAAACTATTTCAGTCGAGAGCGCTTTAAGTGCCAAACACAATATGCAAAGAGAATTGAAACCAGAACCCGAAAGTTTTATATCAGTTACTCATATAAATAAAGAACAAACCCCAGTCAAAACGGTGGAAGCACCTAAAATTAATAAAAGTGATGAAAAGTTACAGAAATCCGGATCTAAGCCTGGAGTCCCGGAGTTTCTTAATATTCAGTTGAACAAAGTTGATGCGAAACCGACTACAAACATTGTTTTGACAGCTAACGTTACGCCAAAGAAACTTGATAGTCCGCAAGTAGAGAAAGAGCAAGATGTAGAATGTTTCCAAATCACTGAAACTAAGACACAGAATATACCCGTGAGAAGGGAATCTATCAAGAGCAACAAATTTGTTGAAAATATTATTGAGAATACTCAAACTGATGACAAGAGCTCCCCACTTAGTGGAAGGAAATCTGTCATCCCTGTTATACCACAAAGCCCTTCCACACCCAAAGCATTTTTCAAAAGAAAAGCAATGAGCGTCGAACTACAGGATCGACCAGAGAAGCCACGAACAAACTCCATGAGTACTGACGGAAGCACAGAAAGAATTTACGATAACATATCTATTGATCAGAAATCCCATTCAAGCTTCGGAAGCAAGAGTTCCATTCAGAGCACGGATAGCAATGACATCAAAACTCCTGACAGACATGACGAAACTGTCGTATATCGAAAGAAACCTGGCATCCTCTCTAAGGAGCTCCGAGGTGACAGAAAAAACGATGACGAACCAGAACTGATGAAAGTATTCGCAAGAAGATCTTTAAAACTGAAAGATTCTGAAGCCGACAGCATTGCCCAAGAAATAGCCACAATCAACAATAACAAAGAAAAAGAAGAAGGTGACGTACCACCTACAAGAAGTAAGATACTAAAAAACGAATTTAACGCTTCTATAAAATCTAGGGACAGTGACAAAGAAAATGAAGATGTTATAAAGGAAGAAGAGAAGAGATTGGTTGACATTGCTGCTCGTGTGAGTCAATTCGGTGCTCCACATTATCAAAGAAGCGTTAGCATTAACAGTGTAATCGTAAACAATGTATCGTCTAACCCTAAAAGAGACAGCGCTCCCGTTTACAGAAGCGAAGTAAACAAGTATAAAAAAGAAGTATCAGACTCAACTCCCGAAAAGAGACTTAGAAATAGAACGTTCCCTGACCCATCAAATGACAGAGAGGACATTAAAAACATAGCAAAAAGCGAAGCAATGGCTTATAAAGCCGACACTTTGACGAAAAGGCCATGGCAGAAGAATGATGATAAGTTCAGATTGTCGGTCGATAAGGATAGGAAAGAAAGTGCTGTGATAGACAAGGATGGAGATTTGGAGAAAGATGAAGGTGGGAAAGAGCCTTCGGGCGAAGCCGATGCGTCTCCCCAGTTTAAAGGGATTCTGCAGATGAGGGCCGAGTGGGAGAGGCGAGCGAAACAGGGCATGACCAAATAATACTGGTGCTAGGTACAAGGTAAAACTATTTTATATCTTCTTAATTCCTCAGGATGTATTTCAGTAAGATGGAAGTTATTAATTTATGATAATTATGAGTACTCATTTGCATATTTCTGTTAAAAAAACTGTTCTGAGACGCATGTGACTACGTAGAATGATGAATATATATGTTGATGGATGGAGAGTGAGAGGAAGACCAAAGAAACGATGAACTAATCGTAAGAGGTGATATGAATGAAAAGGGAGTGAATGATTACGTGACAAGTAACAGGGGAGAAAGGAAAAATAAGACATTTGGTCCTGACTCGTATGTGACTTCTACATCGATGTTCTGCATTCGTATTTGTTAATAATTTAGCGGCATGGAATGTCTTACCTATCTTGAGTCTGCGAATGGAGAAGTCATTACTTGTTTAATCTATTAAAACTTAGTAGGGATCTTGTGTGTTGTTTCTAAAGTTGTTTGCGTGTTTCAGGAGGTGGGGAGTTTGCTGTAAGAAATCGCGTTACACGTAGTATGTAATATTATAAATAAATAGATTTAACTAGCTTAGAACATTCTAATCGGCAAATATCGAATGTTAATGAGATGTATTAATTTAATAGTTTATCCGATGTTAAGCCAATGTATTTTTGAGCGTTATTACAATAATAATATAGCAAATAGTTTCTATTTTATTAAACAAACACTATTAATGTATTGAACCGGTCACTATTCGTGTATTGATGACGGAATACAAATTTTATTCTATAGTTTTGAAGTTGTTTTATTTTTACCTCCATACCTACTATGATTTCTTGTACATTATTTTTTAGAAGAAGTTAGAAACAAAAAAAAAAACCCTTCGAGACCTATTTCTGTGTTTACAATAATTTCAGATAGTTATTCAGGCGTAACCTTGCGGAAATCCATGATAAAATACAATAGACGTGGATATATTTAGGCATATTGAGGCATCCTCAGGATGACGATTGACTTTTTTTAGAATTCGGTTTTAGAAATAGCTAAGCGGAAAAGTTACTAAGTATAACCACATCTATAGTATTTAAAACGAAAAATATTTTCAGACATTATAAAATTGAATCAATTCTTAGCCAGACAGGCCTTTCCCAAAGAAAACTTGTATAAAGGGTCTTCAAATATATCAAGATCAAACTGTGCCTACAATTCAAATGTAGCAAATAATTTAATTTTAAGTTGCTTTGTGTTGTAATGTTAATTACTTTGCTTACTATTGTGTAAAATAAGTTATTTTATCTTATCAGGTAGATGTGCTTCTGGGCAGTTTTTTGCGCCACTTCTTCTCAGCTAAAGCACGGAAGTGGTAAAGGGCGGGCGTTTTGGGGACTGGCTTATGTAATTTTGACGTTCGAAAAGTGCTGATTACCAGCTTCTAATTTGAATATATGACTTGATTTTGACTGCTAAAGAAATTCTAGTAAAAATGTTTGGAAGTAGAAGTTAATATACCATGAATTCTTCAATATCTTAACAATGCATTATTCCATGTAAATTACTTGCATACCATGACATGTTATAAAGAGTTAGGTAAATATATCCTGGGTATCATTACTTACCTTTCGAGATACTCAGCATAGAATATTATATTTTCTAACACGGTGATCGATCCCACAACCCTGAGCACAGATGTTGCTTGCAAATATTATAACCGCTGTGACATCTAGGTCATCTTTGTAGTCAATGTTCGTGACATGTACATTTTCGGTAGGTGAAAAATTATTGTCATACAGATATTAGAAAAAATAGGGACTAATGGAGGTATTGACCCTAGAAAAGATATGCGTGCTGATACATAAAAATATATACTTGTCTACTTGAGAACCTCCTTCTTTTTTCGTCGGATAAAAATGAACAGTATCCCTTCTAGTGTTAGCGACTGCTAATGCCGTGATTAGTGAGACATCTAACATGGATATAATGATATCTCCGATAAATCTAATATTTTAATATTAATTGACGCAAAAATTAAGCATGATGGTCATTGGACAAATAATAATATCACGCCCTGTTTCCTCGAAGGGTTAGGCAGAGGTGTACCTATAGTACACCCACATTTCGCCAGTTATGTTTAGGTCCCATGTAATAGGGGTCGAGCGTATTGCCATCAACCGGGCACGAATCCAAACTCTACTGAAAAATTACAGATAGCAAGCACCCCAATAACACTGCCTGACTTGGGTGTCGAACTCAGGACCTCATGGTCAGTAGTAGCGCTTGCGACCGTCATTAGACGTCTCCGGAAAATATTTTTCACAAGGAGCTCTAAAACTTTTCCTGCAAAAAAAAAAATCTAGTGAAATTCAATGTAACAGAGCAGTGATAGCCTAGTGGTGTGACCGTCGAACTGCCAAGTCATAGGTCTTGAGTTCGAACCCAACCGAACCTCTGACTTTTCGGATTCATGTGCGTATTGTATAATTATCACTTGCTTCCAAAACGGTGAATGAAAACATCGTGAGGAAATCGCCATGCCTGAGAGATATTTCTCGACGGCATGTGAAGCCAAGTCAGAGGCCCATGGGCGGCTTTAAAACTCTGACACCAGGTTATTCACTAACCATACGAAAAGAAGATGAAGTGAATATAAAATATCTCTTGGTCTAGGTACTATATCTACCTCGTATTCAGCGTATTTCATCTGGCCGGATTAAGGTTACTAACCAAACAGAGGGAAAAGATAAAAGTCCTGTTCACACAGACTGCAGAACTAAGCTTGATAATAAAAGAATCCTCAGAGTGCCTTTTATTGGACATATTACATGGCTTACCTATGTCGAACAAAAGATAAAGGCTCCCTTAGTCAGGCGCTATGCGACAACACGACGCGACTCCAGTGGAACAATTTCTATGAAAACTTCACGGCAATTGTTCTACCGATGTAAGCCTTAAAGGGATTTGGAAAAGGCACCATGAATGTTCCAGCTGATAAATAAAGGATAGGTAGGATGTCCAATTCAAGAGGAAAGACAGCAGAGTCAGCTAATAACAACATATTGCAATAAGTTATCTGCCAAGCGTACACGCTTCAAAATTCAAAATTCTAAGTGACGTGTGACCTGTACTTGTAAGTACAGGTAATATTTATTTATTTATTTATTTCCAGCTTACATCTATCATTACAGGTAACCTATTGCGATAGCGTACTTATCTTAATCTTATCCTAACTTATTACTAACTTATAATTAAATTTTGTAACTTATTACAAATAATGCATTCTTTGTGAACTCACTCAAACAACAACAGAATAGGTCCGAGTCATTAGTTATGAGGTTGAGAGTGCGGAGTGCACGCGTCAGTGGCGCCTCACTTAAAAGATTGGTCCGAGCGCGCGACTCCGCCAGCAGCCGGGGCTGACGTCGTTGCCTCACGTACCGGTCCGGAACACACAAACCTATGTGCCTTAAAATTTGAGCTTGGATTTTCAATAGAATAAGAGGCCAGCTTATAATGATTTTGTTACCTTAATCCGACCCAGCCTGTTCCTTGCTGTCCTCCCCCAGCGACGTTCGTACCCCACAAGGGGTACCCTTGGCGTGTAGTCTCTTAACTTTTATTATGCGGCCTACCCAAATGTCCTTTCTTAGGTATTGTTCGTCGAGTTGAGCTCCTTAAGTTTTGAGTTGAGCTCCACTATTACTGAAAAATGCTTGCACTGACAGGACAGGTCCAATCAAATTTGTGTGGTTCTTTCCTGAAACCTGAGACCATTTCAGACACTTATCTACATGGTCCTCTTAAGTTTTATGTATTGGCTGGAGGACTTAATAAATTTATTGAGGCACCCACAGGTAAGTCCAGTTAAGCATTCGACAACCTCCTGGTCAACCGCCTGGCTCCTCCTAGGTTGACCTGCGAGATGCCATTTAAAAAAGGTGTAGTTACCACTGATGTGCGGCCTACTGAACAGGTACTCGTGCGTAGCTTAGCCTTGGGCCGCTGAGGAGTGGCGCCTGAGCCAGAGCATGTGTCAGAATTGATACCTAAAAATATCTCATTTATGATTTTGTTGATTGAAAACATTGTTTTTTTCATTATTACAATATGGTTACAATCCTAACATTTCTTGACGAAAATAAGGTTTCCGAACGAAATTTTTGATCTGTTGTTTGATTTAATTCAATAAAAAATACGTCTATATTAAAGAGTAGAATAGAAAATGTTTACTTGCTTAAAACATTATTATTATTTAGGTAATGATAATATTATATAAACATTATTTTAATGTTTCTTAGATTTATACTATTTCTATTTAAGAAGTTGTTTCAAACGATTGTTCATTCATATTCAGATAATACTGCTAATAGTTTATCGAGTCTTACCATACCTTTAAAAAGTTCCTAAAAAATCTTAATTAGTTTTAAAACAGTTCCATTACATTCGATTTGTGAATAATAATAATAATAAGTTATTCTTGGGTGCACTTGCATAGTACATACAGGGATAATCGTCGGTTGATGCCTCATTTAATTAAAAACGTCTAACAGGCCTCTGCGAGTTGGCTGCGGCCCCTCGTACGCCTTCCAAAGGTCCGAAACCCCAGGGCAGCATGTGGCTAGCTATTGGGCAGTAGCGACCCCACGGACCCTATCTCCCGGGAGAAGTCTTATTCCTCATCTCGGGCTTGCCTTTATTGGCCGGCTGGAGTAGACACTGACGAGGAACAGAGCTTCCACCTCATTCTAGCCTTTATTGGCCGGCTTGAGTGGCGATTCGCAAGAGCAAACGTTCTCGGAGGACGAAAGTATTCCAGTAAGATGCTGGTAGGGATCTTGACCGTACTTCCGGGATTGTCCTGATAGCCGTGGAATAGCTCTCTACTCCTCATAAGCACCTCAGGACACGTTGCCCCCTTGTCGCTACGACACTGTGCTAGCAACCGTTTTCGGGGGCCCATTATTGAGTGTGCAAGTCACCCTCTGCCATTTTCTTGTATATTTTACATAAAATATTGGTCAGGCAGGGGCCATACTTTCCATAGTTCTAGGTAACCAGTTCTCTAAGCCACTGAAACCCATAGCCCAATATGTTTTGTTTCCATGTTTTGCAATAGCCCTGCACCAACCGAGGGTTATGCTTGGGTGCATACAGGGATAATCGTCGGTTGGTGCAGGCCTCTGCGAGTTGGCTTCAGCCCCTCGTACGCCTTCCAAAGGCCCGGGCCTTTGGAAGGCGTACGAGGGGCCCCAGGGTCTCGAGATGTCAGAAGACATTTAAAATAATAATAATTTTCATTTAATTCAGATAAGTATCCATAGAGTTAAGAGTTACATACATTTATTAGCTTACGGTAACTAATCTAATTATCACACTATCATGAGATCACAAGTTACATTATAAGCAATAGAAATTATAGTATTCTATAGCTATATGGACTATCAATACTTTCATTAATTGCCCTCAGAATGCTGTTGCCAGCTCCTCTGCATCAGGGAGGCAGCTCCCTTGCGCAGGATTGCGAAGGAGTCATCCTTGCGAGCCTCAGTAAACATGCCTGATGCACTAGAGAACCGGGGCAGCCGCAACAGCACTCTGAAGGCACATATATTGCACACGGAGGATGTCATAGATTCTCCAGGTATACTTGACCCACAAGCTGCACGTGTAAAAGGACTGGCAGTAGGCCTTAAAAAGTAGCACATTTACTTCTGTAGTACAACGCGAAAACCTGTGGGCCAGCATCTTGCATCGGATTGCCAATGATCTTCTCTCTCTCTCCATGTCAGCATCATCATTAAGATCTTCAGTCATAATATGTCCCAAATATCTAAACTGTGACACCCTGGTGAGGGCCACACCTCTCAGAAATACTGAATGCTAAAACCATCATTATTAGAAGTATTTTAAGGGATCTGTGATTGATAAAAAAAATGTGGTTTTAATATGTCATTTGTCTGATGTTTTTAGGTCATAAAAAATATATTGTAATTTTTAGTGATTTTTGAGATATTGGAAGTGGAGTTTTGGATTGATCACCGTGTCACGTAAGTTAATTACTATGTTATTATTCAAACTCTGTTAAGAGCATGGCTTATGTGTTAGCGCTCGCGTCTCGCTGGCGTCATTTTGTTTTCAGGACGCAAGAAAGTTGAGGCATGCGCAAAGGCATGCATCTGGGTAACCAACGTAAGGTGTACGCGCACGAGTGTTTCATTAGTTACCTACAGCCAATGAGGTTATACAACCTCATTGCCTACAGCACGTTATACCTACATATAGGATTTCGAGACTTTTTCTAACATTCAGTTCCTCTACTAAGTTACTGTCAAAATTGAATAGCACATTTCAGCATTTAATCTAGGTACCCTGTAGTATTATTATATTCTCATTGAAAACATCGGATAATTTGGAACAAAACAAAATCTCATACTTATTTCAATACCCAGACATCATATCCCAGTTTTATCTTTTATTTAAAACATGCTCCCCTAAAAATGCGTGTATTTCGGAACGCAATTGAAGCAGGGGGATGGGGTGAATTCCACACATGCGCAGTAAGACACCCACTAACTAACCCCAATACGACAAAGCGTATCCTCCATTTTTATTCCATTTATTTCATATTTCGAAAACGAAAAATTCATTCGTGAACGCGTGCAATGAACGATACATACATTTAAATGAAGTGCGAAGTTCTAAAGTGATTCCACGTTTGAATTTTGAATCCAAAGACAATTTGAACAAGCGTGTGCTTACGTAATATTTTTTTTCTTTAATCAAGATTGTGTAAGTGTTCGAAAGGCAAAGGTAAGTGTTTTTACTTCATTTATTTTTCATAAATCGAATAAAAAGTAAATGTGTTTGTTCATTTTTGTCTAGAATGTTCCTTTGAAATGATTTTTTGAGTCGATTCGTATGAGATATTGTCACGATGACCTTTTCGTTGTAAGGTGAGCATTCGCGTCTTCAAGTGAGCAATGCAATTTGTTTTCCAGCAAACTGATTACATAAAAGGCCTGCCACCATAAACTCTCCAAATGTGCAAATAAATAAGACTATTATTATTATATATATACGACTGTTTTCCTATAGCAAATTTTATATACCTTTTTATACATAATGTAGGGCAATAAGACCTGCTACGGGAAACGTATTAGAATACGGAATGAGGTACAGAAGATTGAGTGCAAAACATTATAGAAAAATACCAATTTGTGTGAACATTCTTATAGACAGGAAAGTATTAGGGTTCATTTAAGATAATAGCTTTTAATATGAAATAATGCTAGGTACTTATTTTTATACTGCGTACTTTGTAGATTTTTGTATATTATGTTTTTGTGACTATATCAGCATGTGTGATACGAAAGAAAAGGGAGTGAATGATAGCACGACGGTTGAGAGGGGACAATGGTAGACGTTAACGTGTTGTGCTGACCCCAATTGACATGGGACCAGGTTGGTGATGATGATGACAGCATATTAATGTCTGTTAAGATATTTTCTCTTTTAATCACCAAACTTGATAAAATTATTGGTGATTAGCAGCGCCCTGTGGTTTCACCCGAATAAGTCTTGATCCCGTGGGAATATCGGGATAAAAGGTATTTTATGTGTTAATCGAGGTTATAAACTATCTGTGTGCCAAATTTCATACAAATCAGTTCAGTAGTTTTTGCGTGAAAGAGTAACAAACATCTATCCATCCTCACAAATTTTCACATTTATAATATTAGTATAGATAAGTACGATTGTCGTACCTATGTTGTCATAAGAGAATGACGCCCTACACTCGTGACATGATTCCTTGATTGCCCTGAAAAGCTCCTACGTGTGAAGATAATTAGTGTCCTATTTACTACCTACGTGATTTTGTAAGCAAAAAAGCAACGTTCCAACTCCTACGTAATAATGTTGCCCAAATGTCCACGATTCATTTCCTTCAATCATTACCTACCTACTATGTATGGTTTGTGGCTAAATAATAACAGCTGCACGGGTCGATCGAAGGTTAAGCTACGCTTGCCGAGGTGGATCCGTGGATGGGTGACCATCCATTACATATCGAGATCCCTCCCTGACTCGGAAAGCACGTTAAGCCGTTGGTCCCGGCTGTCATTTGCAGATCTTTGACCGTCGTTACAGGTAGTCAGAAGCCCAAAAGTCTGACAACCAGTCTTACCAAGGGGTATCGTATTGCCCAGTAACTCGGTTGTGGAGGTTAGATAGGCAGTCGCTCCATGTAAAATACTGGTATTCAGCTGCGGTTAGACTGGAAGCCGACCCCAACGTAACTACGTTGGGGTCGGCTATATGTCATCTTCTGCCCAGCCTTTTCCCAACTGGGAAAAGGCTGGGCAGATGATGACATATTTGGTTCGCTATTGGATGCCCACGGTGTTCAAGTTTGTGAGTGAATTTAGGTACCAACCATTCCTCTCTTCCTATGAACGTTTGCAAAGGTAAATAGGGAATCATGTCAATAAATGATGAATGATAAATAATTTTATTTCTGTAAGTGGCTTACATACACTTTTACACGTTAAACATACTTAAAAAAAAAAAAAAAAACTAGAGGAGGTCAGCGTTTCCTACCAGACTACTAGAGAAGAAAGGCCGAAACAAACTTAGAGACCAGTCTCTTTTAAAGTCCAGACATAATCTTGGTCAGATCATGTGAAGAATATGTGGGGGACACCGTGATAACAAAATAAGATACTACCCCGATAACTAATTCGCTGGCCAACTTGGTGATTGTGATATTATTCCGTTACGATGGTGCTTCGATGAGGCCACGAGGTGTCTGACTCATGTGCAGCATTAGATATATAGAAAAGAAAGAAAGAAGGAAAAGAAAACTTCTTTCTTTCTCTTTTCTTCTTTCTCTTTTCTTCTTTCTTTTTAGATATATGATGCTTATATGCGCCAAAATTGGTCAGACATTTGCCTTTTATCCAATATTTGCCGCGTCCTTCCACATCTTACCTGTAAGTCATTGAAGTTAACTTTGTTCTATTGATGTTTCGTTAATTGAAAATAAGCTTGCTCAGTGCATTACAAATACCGCGAAAGCTGACACCGAGGGCAGCACAAATCGCAGCCGCTAGGCAGTGTGGCATCAAGTTACACTACATTAGCTAAATTATCGGATTACTTAAACATGGCGATTTAAATTTACTGCATAATACTATATCTACTGTATCTACTGTATACTGGCATTCAGCTGCATCCGGTTAGACTGGAAGCCGATACTAACATAGTTAGGAAGAGGCTAGGTAGAATTAAACAAAAAACATTAATTTATTTAAAAAAAAAAAGGTACTTAACGTAGATACAATACCTAAGCTATCATGCAAACCATTCAAACCGGAACACATCAACGCAGCTTGACAGCAGCCGGTCCATTTTGTAGAAATCAAACCGTGAAAACTTGGGTTAAATAAGCTTGAGGTATGCCGTCATTTCGCGTCTGAAAGTAGGGATTTATTTATTTATTGAATCACCAATAGCGGCTACATTATACACATTTGCATGCAAGTACAAGAACAGGGACAAATACTAGTGTGTGCTTCCAATTATACGAGACCACATCATTTTCTTGTCATCTAGATATACAGTAAGTTTGACAAAGTAAAAACAATAAAAATAAATAAAAAAATACAACACGAAAATCATAGAAAGGAAACAAAATGAAATACGAAACAAATTAATAATATAAAAAAAACAATAGACAAACATAACAAATATTATGACTTGGTTATAGGGCTTTTATAGCTTTTTTAAACTTTGACATCGGATTGACAGTATTGACAGTTCACTTCAAGTCAAACCCACTTCCCCTAAGTTTTCACGGACAGGCTAGATCGGCAGAAACGGTTAAGGTGGTAGGTAGTGCCTCCCCGGATGAAACCCACAGGCGTGTTTCTTAGGTAGGTAAGTACTAAGATCCATAAAAACACACCAGTGAAATAAAATGTCGAGAAAGATCAAAATAATGTTTTGATAAAAGATCAAAGAAGTAGCTGGAACATAAACAACGCGTATGCCGGGACAAATAAAAGAAATAAACAAACAAACGACCCTGAGCCCTAGTTGATTCTTTTCTGATCCCTTCAAAGAGGATAGGACAAAAAATACACGTTTGCGTATGTACAAAATGATATAGAACGGTGTTTACGAAATTAAGAAGATGAAAAATTTATAATAAAACAGACCAACCAAATGAAGTAGGCAAGTACTTACCCAGAGGTTGTTGTCATGGCCGTCGTTCTTACTTCTATTGAAAAACTATAAGTTACTGCTTCAGTTTGAAATGTGTTGGTGCAGGTTCAATCCGTAACGTTGACTGAGGAACTGTAGAATACATTTAAAAAAAATACTTACAGGATTTCCTAAATCGGGGAATTTTTCAGAACGTGCTCTGGTACCACAAGCATTAGAAAACAATACATCTAATAATTGCAAAATCTCACTTCTCCTTTTAATCGAAAAATCAAAAGATCCAATATTTTCCAACTGAGTAATAGCTAATACACATATATACCCATTGAAAGAATAAAATGACATGTCGACGCTAATTAATATCCATTATGAATCAATATTTAATGACACTTGAATGATAGTCGAGGTCCGTATAATTGTAATGGCTGTACAATTATGGCGTAAACGTGGACATCAGCGTAAAGTCGAAACTAAAAGCAAGAATACAATGAAAGTTCGTAAAATTAATGAAAAAGATCATTTTAATAAAATTACTGTGTCCCTAGGCCTTTTCCACTAGTGAAGAATTTCATTTCAGACAAAGCCGAATGGTGACTAGATTAAACTAAAGATATTGAAATTCCAACAAGGATGATTAGTGAATAAGATGCGTTTTCTAGCTCTTATATAATATTTATGAAACTAGAAAAGTCGGTCTGTTAAATCAATCAATTATGTTAATCGTGCACACAGGTTGTGAGAATTTATAACATTATAAAATAGGCGCGAATAATGAAATTGGGAGACGAAATAATACCACTCTTATTTCTTCAGTCAAGTCACAGTAGGTAAAATGCGGCCGTTTTTGGGGACAGTCTTATATAATTTTGTCGTTCAAAAAGTGCTGATTCTCACAAAAATTCAACTCAAACCATTTATTTAAAATAAACCAACTACAATCACTTTTGAATTGTCTAGGGTTCGGTCAGTCAGAAAGAAGCTAATGTTACTTGATTTGAAAAAAATGATTTTGGATACGGTTGCATCCGCAATACGCATTTCTGGAGATGTCGATGCACCCACAAATATTTTTTTTTGTGCGAATCGCCTACAGAAAACATAACTTTTTTTCAAGGGTCTATTCGCCTGTTTCAGGCGAGTAAATTCGTGCGAATCAACCAATAAATCCTAGACACTGCCGGCGGCAAAAAATACTATTTCCTAAGGCTACAATATCCCATTCGACGGCCAGTCGTCTGTTTGCGAACCAATTAAAACATCCAATTTATACTTTTTCTTTTTATAAAAATAGCGTTATAAAGTCTGTCGGTCGGTCCCTATAACCTTTATTTGTTTTTCTGTTTGGAATGCGTCGCTTGCTACCAGGAGTACTAGGGCGGCAGGGAGAGAAGAGGGTTTCTTAATTACTTTTATGGTTAGATCGGGGGGAAATGGGTTATGTATGAGGTTAATGGCGATGGACTCGTAATCTATTTACTGCTTTAGTTTGCACTGTGGTAATCGGGTCTTCGGGAAATTGTGACCCTAGTTCGAGAGCACGTACCTAGTATTATATTAAATTCTGCACAAGGAAATTGGTTAGATACTTAGACAAAAAATATCTTTGTCTTCAACTAGTAGGCAATAAAGATGGACCGTATAAAGGTACAATGATTATGATAAAAAAATGCGTTCTAGACAACTAGACCCACGCTAGAAGATTGTGGACTATAAAATGTAATTCGATTTCCACATTTAGTATGACCTTCCCATAATATCCTTGATATAACACCATATTCAAGTTCGAGACAAAAATTAACGACAAACTTCCAAAACTAAACTTATAAAACAACGAACTTGCACCTATTAATACAACTATAAAACTTAAATTAATAACTGCGTCCACATTGAACGAAAACTTTTCCTTCAAACTCGACCATAAATTAAAAAGAAGTGTCTTAGCGAGGCCAGTTTCCCTCCAATTTGCATAAGGAGGGTCCATCAATAATCATTTTTGTCTTTATTTAAATTTATAGGAGTTCGTCGAAGAATTTCGTTAAAAATTCAGGTGAAAGGACTTGCGAGAGGTGACTTGTAAGCCGCAATATCGATCAGCTATAGATTCCCATTTTATTTGAGAGAATGTTCAAGGGTTTTGCCAGAGTTGCCTTCGTTACAAGGACAGCGGGGTAATTGAGTAACACAATTACAGTAGCAATGGCTTTCATTTTGACAGTTCAACAACATTCATTGAGTTACGTATTTACGTTGTAGAGCAGACAAATTTGTTGAAATATGAAGCAATGGATTAGCAATATCAAAATCATTCAGCAGTGCAGGTATGATATGCCATTGAAATCTGTCTGTTACATAGCATAAACATAACATCACGCCTGTTATCCCCGAAGGGTTAGGCAGAGGTGTACCTATAGTACACCCACATTTCGCCAGTTATGTTTAAGTTCCATGTAATAGGGGGCGAGCCTATTGCCATCAGGGCACAAATCCAGACTCCGGGCTGCTACTGAGAAATTCCAGATGGAAAAACCCAATAACACTTTGCACGACCCGGGAATCGAACCCAGGACCTCATACTCAGCAGTAGTGCTTGCGACCACTAGACCAACGAGGCAGTCACTTCTGCCTGTTACTTCGTAATATAACTTGCTGATTTAATCCTAAAATATTAGGTCAAGATCACTAATAGTTAGCAATGAAAATATTGGTTGCCTGATCAGTCATGGGCCTTTTTTTTTTGGGTGGGAAATGATCAAATAACTTCTCCCGCTTTGGGCGGAGCGGGAGGGTGTGTCAGACTCTTACCGACTAAAACCCACCCGTGTTCCTTCGGTTGCCCTGTTGCCGGGGGCCACGATCTCCCTTTCGGTTTTTTTCGTACCCCCGGCTGGCATCGGCCCTAACGGACCCCGTCAATTCTGCAGACATCATTTTGAGGCGCGCGTGGAACACAACGCGCCGTCGACCCGGGCCTGGTCCTTATCGGACGGCGAGCTACTCATTGCTCACCGTCCGCAAGCCCGCGCCTATGGTGGCCGGAAATCAACCTGCGATTCCCGACGCCCAGGGCGTCTTCTCCTGCCCAAATTTGCCTCTCCCTCACGCGTTCCGCCTCCTCCTTCGCGAGCATTACCGCTTCGCAGAAGGAGGTGACGGCCTCCCATTTCCTCTCGCTCCGTACCATGGCCTGAACCAGGGCCGGACGCGAGAGATCACCGCTGCCGATCGCTTCCACGAGGACATCAGTCATGGGCCTGGATTTAGCATAATCAGCCCATAATATTCCCATTGCTGGGACACAGGCCTCCTCTCTGTGAGAAGGAGCGGGTAGTCCACCACGCGCATTTATTTACACACTGCAGGACTAAGGCCTCCCTGTCTTGGTTTCACGTTGCCCGATCTTCGGCAAATTTGGGCCAATCCTTCAAAAAGGAGTCCAGCTCATAACTCTATCTCTTTCTGGGCCTACCGCGTTGTCGTTTGCTAGCGTTGTTGTTACGTTACTGGTGTTCATTAATATAGTTAATATTAATGACCAGCTGATGACTAAAACAAAATATGCTTCTTCTTATTTGACTGACCGATTGACGGTCCCACCATTTCCATCTAAATCTAAATATAGCTCGGTAACTACAAAAGCGGTCCTTGTAAACACCGATGGGATCAACTTGGAGGAAAACTATACTGGGGCAGTTCGACCGCACAGTTTGTCTGAGTCACGTGTGCGGTAAAGGTAACCGCGACCTCCCTTGCTTTATGGGGGCAAAAGTACCGGGAAATTTAGGTCGTTGTAACTCTCGATAGCATAAATAACGGTGAATTTGTGTGGTAATAAATAGTTAGGTGTGAGAATAGTGAGTTGTGTGTTCTACCTTTAGTGGAAATTTTCAGAAAACTTATGTAGGGGAAAGGCAAAGATTCATTTCCTCATTGGGGAACAAAACTACTATTAAATCCGATATTTATAGGTTCTAACCGATGGAAAGTGACAGGGTCTTAGTCTTACCTTCAAAATTCTAAAGCTGCAGTAAATTACATACTTTTTAATTCTTTTGTGTCTTAGCGCTTTGGGGAATGCTTGACTTATTCTTTGATGAGATTATTATTTGAAGTTTAACATACGTTACGAACTCTTCAGGAAATATGTGTTTCCCAATAGGATTTTATCAATAAGCAAGGCCGATACTAATTCCTCAACCTCGACATAATTGCGGTGACCTGTACTCAAGATCCAACCGCCTCACAATTCCTTTTACATTTATTTAATTTATATTTGTAGAATTTTCTTCCGTAAACCTAATAAATATTGACACAATATAAAACATATTAAGATTTTCTACGTCAGGACGTCGAAACACAATAAGGGCAGAAGAAGACGTGACGAGTTGTACGTGCGTGTATCTTCATGTAGGTGGGAAACGACTGTTTCAACATCATTTTTATTTATTCTTAATACTGAAACACATGTAAGGTATGATTTTATTTGTTTTAATGGAAATGCTTGACAAGCGAAAGGGGTAAATTTTTGCATTGAGATTATATTACGTGGCAGTTCAGTCCCAGTAAAGTTCGTGCAACGTCCTTTCCTTTGTTTACATTAAATATATTTATGTTTTTTACACAGTTACAGTACAGTTAGAAAAACATTTATTAAATATTCCGATTTGCCCCCGAAAAGGGACCTCTATATTCAAAATTCATTTATCATGTTACACATCCGTGTTTGAGTCACAGAAATTCACATGTGTACCAAATATCAACTAAATTGGTCCAATAGTTTCGGAGCAAATTGGCTGTGACAGACGGACAGATAGCCTGACAGACACACGAGTGAACCTATAAGGGTTTCGTTTTTCCTTTCGATGTGGGGAACTCTCAAAATTAAAATGTTCAACAACTCGAAACATCTATGAGTCTATCGAGGTCTAAAACGTTCTCATATTTTACGTTCTCATTTCATAATCAATACTGTTACGCCCTCATATTGTATAAGCAACAATAAGTTTTTGTTTTGCATAAAGAACATCTTGTATCTACCCATATCCTTTCCATAGGCCCTTGTTGGCGAACCCTTACACACTTTATGTTATTCTTTCCCTCACAATGTAGAAATAAGAACTTAATAATCCAGAAATCCGGGTTTACTTAATAATTCAAGCGTTTGCAAAGGGTTGCTTGAACTTTTGTTTGTTTAGTAACGTTAGCTAACAGGTACGTTTGAGTTACGTAAAATATTATTTGGGAACTTTAAATAATGACTATATAGGTATATGGTTATATTATTATTAGCTTCCGCCAGCGGCTTCGCCCGCGTGATATCTTTATAAATTATAGCCTATGTTACTCAGAGATAATATTGCATTCTACTGGTGAAATATTATTTTAAATCGGTCCAGTAGTTTTTGAGTTTATTCATTTCAAACAAAAATACAAATCTTTTCGCTTTACAATATTAGTGTAGAGTAATACTGTTACACAGGGGTAACAGGATTCAAGAGGTAACACCTCTTGAATCCTGTAAAAAAACTGGTATTCAATTGCAAGCCGACCTCAACCTACTTTGGACAAGGCTCGGCAGATGATACAGCTTCCACTAAAACAAAAGATTGTGATGACGACCATTAGATTCGTCTTCCAGGTAGTGACTTTGTCTTGACAATTACTAAGATAGAAGATCCACTGGTTACTGAATGATAAATATAAAACTAAGAAATAAAGTAATATTTCGGTTTGGCCCTGGACTATTCCTAAATTCTAAATTTTGGTTTGTTTTTCATTATTTGTTAAAAAAAATTATACAAAATGCACATATACGCATTTCAATTTTATTAAAATAAAGAATTAGCATTGCCATTCAACATGGCAATGCTGCCAGTCTTCTGGGCACGTTTCCGAATGACAGCGATGCGGGCGAGTACTTCGACGCCTAAGTGTCCTTTTGTTTTTGCATTTATTTGTATAATTAGTCATTTAATTTAGTACCTTGTGTAAATAATTAGTTGTATTCAAAATTGGAAAAGTTATATTACTAACATAAAATTTATGCCCACAATAAAAAGATTTGATTTGATATAAAAAAAGTATTTGGAAAAAAAAAACTAACACAAATAAAATAAAAATGAATCCTACAACCTATGGCAATCATTTAAGTGAATAGGTTTTAAAATAAAACTCGGTAAAGCTACTACTCCCTTTCAAAATCTCAAACGTTATTTCATGTAGATTTGTATAAAAAAGAAATTGTATAAAACCCTCTACGGATTCTCTCGACATGTAACAAGAAAAATCGTTCGAGCAAAACTTTTCCGTTCTAACTACTTTAAGGTTTCACCACTGGTTGTGAATAACACCAAGTTTTGAAGAAAACTTCAACGGGTTCTCAACATAATAAAAAACAAATGCTCCGTGTTTTTTAAATAAAACTTAAACATTTATTTTGTTAAGGGAGAGAGTTTTAAAAAGTAAAATGAATTTAACAACTACAATGAATTTTTTTGTCAACGAATATGGTTTTACAAAATCATGCCTTTACTTTCAAAAGAGCATACAATACTTAGGTCCCTTGAGGTGGGTCCCCTAGAATTTTCTTTTGGCAAACTTAAGAGCGTTTTTCCTGATCCGGGGAGCTGGCACTCATTAAAACATAAATTTAAAAAATATAATAACATTAAAATAAAAGCAGAAAGTCCTGTACGAGGCCAAAAGCATATGCTCAGCATATGCTGCGACATTTAAAAATAAATGTCGCAGCGCTGGTATCTGATAAGGCCCACAGCACACCTCACACTATATTATAATATTTAGGTATAATTATAAGTGTATATTATATATATTATTGTTTATATTTTATAGCACTTGTGGACTGTAGCTGAAAATCAGCATCAGATGATTAAGTACCTATAGTGACATCATTGCTGAGCTGAGTCCCTTTTGGCATATTTACGTATTTTTTAAATTACTTTCACGTGTTCTTAGTTGTTGTGTTGTTGTGTTTATGCTAATAGACGCATATTTTTATTTCTTTTAGTATAGGCCGGATTTAGATATCATACAAAAAATAAAACAGTGGCACTCCTGGAGTGCCGACAGAAGTGAAAACTTGAAAAAAAAAATCGGCACCGCGGATGCGTTGATGTCTTTTACTCCACGTACCGCGGTAATCAACGCGTTGATGTCTTTTTAATGACCAAAAGCTGGTGTCGTTACAGTGACGCGAAATCAATGGTTTAGTTCCATCTCAAAAATGCCCAACGCGCCTAAAAAAGTTTTCACTTAAAAAACAACACTACTAACTGCAAAATAAATTGAAGGAGACATGGGAAGGCGGTAAATTAGATTTTTTTGTTTAGATTCCTTTTTTGCTACCGACGTCCGAAACTGAAGTTATTTTTTAGATTGTTGCGTTTTTGTTGTAACGAAGTAGAAAAATACGCATTATTGAACTCAAAGACCACGAACGAACGACGCCAACGAATTGAGACCTTTTTTTTAAGTCAGTTAAAAATTGTAAACAGATTCACGTAGAACGCAAAAACAAAAATAGTATCTACCAATATTGAGGGGGCACTGATTTATTCACCCTCCCTCAGAAGGGTGGCCAGCTAGCCAGCTAATAGGATTAGCGAGGATTCCCCGTTATTACGACACGGAGGAGTCGGAAATTAAAAATACTTGGGCAGCTTGAGCGACATATTATTTGCACCGGCTTCGAAGCAATTTTGAGTAATTTTTCTTAACGATTATATTCTATATGCGGTCCTACCAAAGTCGAACGTTACTTAATAATAATATTATAAAGATAAAATATTTATAATTCTGTTTGTAATGAATAAACTCAAAAACTACTGGACCGATTTTAATAATTCTTTCAATCTGTAGAATAGTATATTATCACTGAGTATCATAGGCTATAATTTGTAAAGATACCACGCGGGCGTAGCCATTGGCGAAAGCTAGTGAGAAATAAATAGGGAAATCATCAAAAGTATTCCGTAGTACAGATGCCAGTTAAATATGTTAATTTGCAAGAAAACCTTAAAAATCAAGCAACAAGAACAAGAATGTAATTAAAAGTACCTACCTTAGGTGCATTTTATGCACCTATTATTGGCAGCCAATGTGTATTGCTATGTTCCGGGTTGTAAGGATGTCTTTTCTGGGCTTTTTCCATTAAGAAAGTCTCCACAGCAAACTGATTTGTGCCAGGTTAATAGTAAGACTCAGGTGATCGATCCCCTGTGACAGCACCGGAATGAACGGCTATTTCATAGGAGTTATAATAACTTAGCCTATCTGGCCAAATGTGCGTATACGATAACTTCCAACTACTCCTTCATCCATATACTAAGTGTCATGAAAAGTTATTCAAAGGATTTACGAAACTTCAACTCCTAAATAAACTGATTGAACCACACACAACAGAATCCGTCTCACAAAACTGTGCTATCTTCAAATCAATTCCCAGATTTTATCAAAAACCTCTTATTTTTCAAGATGTCTGTTTTTCTTTGTGACTTTAGATTACAATACGAGCGTCAAGCACACTAATTAGAGCGGCATTCTCTTGATGTTTTATCTGAGACAATGAGTGTGAAACTCTTGGCTTTCTAGGTCAAGCTAGGATAATTTAGGCACTAGGTTCAGAGCTGTGTGGCGAAGTTGGAAGATTGTGGAAGCCGTGCTTGTTTTAGTGATTTAGTTGGGTAGGACGTTGAACAAAACGTTTACTACAGAAGAATCAGAATTCGTCTATTGTAACGAACTTGCTGCCAAGCAAAAGGCTATTATCATGTAGAGGAACGGCCATTTATCACCTCAAGGATAGTTCACCTTTTTTTTGGGTGGGAAATTATTAAATAACTTCTCCTGCTCTGGGCGCGGAACAGGAGGGCGGGTCAAACTCTTACTGACTAAAAATCCGCCCGTGTTCCTTCAGTTGCCTGTATGTTGCCAGGAGCCACTGTATCCCTTTCGGACTTTCCCGCGATCCTGGCAGGCATCGGCCCTAGCGAACCCCGTCAATTCTGCTGACATATCTTTGAGGCGCGCGTGGAACACAACGCGCCGTTGACTGAGCCTGGTGCTTATCGGACGGCATGCTACCCATTGCTCGTCCGCAAGTCCGCGCCTACAGTGGCCGGGAATCAGCCTGGGATTCCCGACAGGGCGTCTCCTGCGGAGGATAGTTCACCTGAATTGACGAATTAGTAAACAATAAAATGGGGTTCCTCACACGTATTCTTTCATCGTATATAAGTATTGTTTTAGACATTAACCTGATGATTTAATAAGGTGCATAATTACACTTTGAGGTATACCTACGCCTATAGGCGTTATAATAATAAAATTTTATATCGTGTCTGCTTCAAAAGTAAAAAAAATGTTATAGATTTAGAAGCACAAGCATATTTATTTACTAACAAGTCTGTTGAACAACAAATAACATCAAACGACAAAACTTTCCTTTACCGCGGTAACCATGGAGGTTCCTTCCAAAACAATAAAAATGGCCGCCGCGGCTAAAACAATAGTTTGATTGATGAAGCTGTCCGCCGACGCTGTCCTATTGATTTGTTTTGATTTCGTATTGTGGCTTGTAAATGGATTTATTCTGTTCGAATTGTTTCTTTTGAGGTGTGTGGACTTGGTGAAAGATCTTAGTTTTCCCCCTTTTAAGGTTCCGTACCTCAAAAGGAAAAAACGGAACCCTTATAACATCACTCGTATGACTGGCTGGGTGTGTTCGTCTGTCACACCCACAGAACATATAAAAGAGGTTTATATGTTCTGTGGTCACAACCAATTTGCTCCAAATCTACTTGACTAATTTAGTTGAAATTTGGTACACATATGAATTCCCGTGACCCAAAACAGAGGCGTGTAACGTAAATAAATGAATTTCGAATATGGATGTCACTTATCGGGGGTATTTTGGCAAATTATAAAAAAAAAGTTTTGAAAACTGTACCGTGTAACGTGTTAGATTGTATAATTTATTTTGACATTGGTACGTACCTAGCAAGATACTACTTGTCCTATGAAACAAATAGTTAGCTACTATACACGTGTCTGTTTCATAGTACTAATAAAATAACGGGTGAAGTTTCGGTACGTATACCTCTATCTACCCCTGCAGGGAATGCGGGCGTGATGTTACGTGATTCGGTCAAAATGATGTTCTGACACTCATTTTTCCATTTGGGCATCCCAGTAAAATGAACTGGTCTATCTTAAGTAGCCATGGACGTGTACAAGCAATGATTATAGCGACAGACAAGCATTAAATGGGTTTTTAAGATATTTTAGTAGTAAAAGACCCGTTAAATTCTGTTTATATCCAATATTTTTCCAAAGGGAGGAAACATAAAGTTTAAAATATGTTGTTTTGCTTCCCTTCGCTCGAGATACAACGCTGAAAATACTTGTCATACTAAATTTATTTTGCTGAAGTTGGTTAGAACGAAGTTTACAGAGGATTTGAGTGAAAAGAATGTGCAGAAGCATTCCGTGAAAGCAGTTAACATCTTCGTGAGAACAGTTTATTTTAGGATTTATGTATGGACTGATGATGAGCTAGAAACCTGATTTATGGGTCGTTTTCAAAATTGATGTACATGTTGTTGTAATTATGTGTCCACCAATTTGTTGGTAAAATAAAATAAAATATAGTTCGAAATGTGAATATATAAATCAACATTCAAAATAATTAGTAATAATATTGCAAGTATAGATTTTTTTAAATATGGAAATTTATTATTTGCCGTCTTGTAACTTTGTTTGTTTTTTTTTTTATATTAATAGAAGTAAATTCCATATTTAGTATGACAAAACTATGCGTCAAAATAGTTACAACGAGAGGGCACTAGTTTCTTTCGGCTGCACCATTTTGTTTAGTAACTGCGGGTTTCGATTCATGCGCGTCGTAAAAATGACTAAGAAATTGTCTTAAAAGTGCCAAATTACGTGAATTTGGTAAGTACTATACTTTATAGTGCAGCATATCAGCGTAGTTAATGGTATAATAAAATCTTAAACATGTTTCACGAGTAACTCGATGGTGAAATTACATTTTTTTTTTGTTAGGGAAACGTTAATTTTGTTCAATTGTGTGACCATTGTGTTATTATTTTTGTGTCACGTGACACTTAGGGCTTCTCACAGTATATTCACTTAAATGTGAATATTAATTCTATTTCCGTTTTAGGAAAGATATCGTTAACGCCCGTTGAAAGTCAAAGACGTTACCGAGAGCCTTTACAATCAAAACATCCACAAAAATGGAAGGACGATTTTTCAAAATTAGATTCTTCAACTTCGTTGTGACTCTGCCCTTACTCTTCATTTGTGTTACGTCTGTGTCACGATAACACAAAATAAACACAAAAATATGTGCATCAATTTTAAAAACGATCCTTATATCTGCA
Organism: Omphaloscelis lunosa; assembly: GCA_916610215.1. Taxonomy (NCBI): domain Eukaryota; kingdom Metazoa; phylum Arthropoda; class Insecta; order Lepidoptera; family Noctuidae; genus Omphaloscelis; species Omphaloscelis lunosa. The sequence goes on along the minus strand of OU744248.1, from coordinate 21,958,498 downwards.
ACTGTCTGCCTTTGTCCATTGTGCAGGTCACTGGGCTAAATCCTCGACCATGCTCTACCCTCATTGAACTTCGATAAGATTATCTCAGTAGGTTTTGATTTTCTCTGTTTTAATTATTTTCTAACAATACTTGATACTGAGGTATAAAAACAAAACGAGTCAGCAAGGTGGTCGCGTAGCTGACCACCCAGGGTTTCCTAGACGACTTTTAAAGCTTACCAGCAATCTTTTTACTATCCCATGGAATCCGCAGGATGCGGGACGCACGGAACCGGTGGAAGTGGCGGTGTTTTGGGGAGGCCTATGTCCAGCAGTGGACGGTTTTCGCCTAAAATGATGATGATCTTTTTAACCTGTCTTCTCTCTCGCAGGTACAACCACGAGGAATGCTACACGTGGCGCGCTAGGGAATGCTGAGCGGCGCGATCTTGAGCGCAGCGCCCGTGTCACTGCGCGGGCTCGCCCCGGGCCTGCCAGCGGCGCGGCCCGCGCTTCTCGCCGCCCTCGTCATGCACGCGCTGCACGACCGCCAGGAAGAGGCCAGCTTCATAGGTAAGTGCTGTTCCATTGTCTATTGAAAGTTTCAAATGTTCATCTTCTCATATTGCCACAAGCTGATGTAACGAATCAGCCAGCCAAAAAGCTCGCTGCGCTGGCTACGTATTGTGCGCTGTTCGTACATTTAAGTACCTACCGTCAAGCTTGGGGGTATTTAAAAGGTTTTTCCTGAAGACTTAGTTAGTACCTAATTCCATGAAATCCTGAAGTTTTAGCCCTGAGACGGATGAAATATATCTCTTTTGTTTTCATCCCATCTCTGTGAACTTATCTGCAGTTGCATCGAGATCCATCAGTACTCTGCCTTAGTTTAATTCAATAATAATTAGAACTTAATTGAATCCAAGCCTTCGGTTCACTAAAGTAAAGAGCTGTACTGAGTGGCACTGAGTGTACTTCCGAAAGCTTTCAGAGGTAAGTGATAAGTAAACATTACATACTTGATATGTTACTCAAGGGTGCTTTCAAGGAGAGAAGCACGCTATTATTACTCATCGTTACTCCTGTTAACAGAATGGTGGACGTTTGTAATTTTTTTTTTATCACACCTGCTCTGAAAATACATACTAATTATACCAATTAGAGGGAAGAAACGCCTTTATCCCGCCCTTCAAATCCTTTCATCCCAAGGTATGGAAGTTTGTATGAAAATCCTTCCGACCCAAGGGTGGGAAGTATGTATGAAATTCCATTACATACCCGGTTTTTTTTTATTTTTTTTATTTGTCAGCAGTCATACTGCCAAGAGACTTTAACTGTCTACTAATTAAATTTCAAGTAAATTGTTACTGGCCACATACAGTTTTTTTTTTTACCAGTTACCAACCTCCTTGGTGCATACAGAAAATTAAAAACGAAATTATTTTTGTATATAAAACGCGCGGAATCACGGAAGAAGTGGCTTCTTCAAGCCTTCAACTAACTCAAGATGTAAACATGTCTCAAAATATCAAGATACCCGGACAAAATGTAACATCTTATAATAGCTGCACTTTTAATAATTGTACTTTTAACTAAATATAAACATTTCTATGCATTTCTGTCCATAATTTTCCTCGTAGGTGTAATAAAAAGCACTATACATCCCTCAGGATAAAGTACAGTTCCATACCTCAAATGGTTTGCGCCCCTCGCAAGCTCGTGGCGCAAATGCCATAATCTCGGTATGGAACTGTCACTTTCTTCCCTCTGAAGTAATGTACTATTTTTTGGGTATCGAGGTGACACCTCACCAAGGTGTCTATCAAAGTATTTTACATTGGAAACCGTACAAAAACTACTTCTTCTTATGGTTCTTTACATCTATACGGTGGAAATGATAGGCATTATTTAAATGACAGTTTAGTCATTATTTTGATTTTGGCACGATTGAGATATTCCGGTTATTAGAATCTTATCCTATGTTACTTATTAACTTCGCCTGGCAGCATTGCCATTTGCTCTGCTCCAGTTTGAAGGGCATAAGAGCCGGTGTAATTACAGAAACGTGAGACTACAACTGTGTCGAAGAAATGCATCGATAATATCAATCAATCGACCTAGCCTTTTGCCAACTATGTTGGGGTCGGCTTCCAGTCTAACCGGATGCAGCTGAATACCAGTATTGTTTTTTTTATTTTACATGGACCCAGTAACTGGGTAATACGATACCCTTTGGTAAGACTGCTTGTCAAATTTCGGGCTTCTGACGATCCGTAACGACTGTCAAAGATCCATGAATAAGAGCAGGAACCAACGGCTTAATGTGCTTTCTGAGGCATGGAGGTGTCTCGGTATGTAAAGATGCAAGTCACTCATCCATGGAAATGCATCGAGAATCCTCTGGTATTCAACAGAACGAAGGGGTCCACTTTTCATCAGAGTAATTGCAGCGCACATAAATTCCTTTCAAGTGACATTTTTCTGAAACGAATTGCCTAAAAAATAAACCCCATCGAATATTTCTGTCACCTCATTAATACACTTCACGATAACGATTCCCACCCTGTTTTGGGGTCATTTTACTATCCAATCCTCATTAAAACAATGTCAAACTACCCTCTTTCACTAACAAACATGTGTTGACTGGACCTGATGTTATCAGCTGACTTTCGCGACGGCTCCGCTTATCTTTAGCATCTAGTGCCAACGACTCTTCACCCTTCGTTGTGGTGACAAGAAAATATAAATGTTTTTATGGAAAATTAAGGGGTAAAGACGTCAGTTCAATGGGTGTGTTCCTATTTGACCCTGCTGATAGGGCCAACGGCAAAAAAAAACAAATAGTTTTGCAATGACGCGGACAACCACAACAACGTTCCCGCTGTGTGCAGCAATCAATGCACAATTTGGCGTAACAGTAGGTACTACAACCGCATCAAACCGCATCATCTTTTTGGTTCCACTGTTATCCTAACAAACGGCTAGGCAAACAACAATAGAGCAGGCACCATGATGTCATTGAAACAACAACAGTAAAAGCTATTTTGGAAAAAAATATTCTTGCATCAGCCATTGATTTCTGGGGCGCAATTCTAAAGCATTTTCGCCCTATGACCTACCGTAATGAAGTTGCCAAAAACTTATAACAGGGAATGGACCAAATAGTTCGTAAATGATAGTCCAATATATGTTCAACACATTAATAATAACCCTCCCTTTTAGGCTTCGCCGCATGGCAGTCGGGTGAAAAGCTTTCATTGTCTGTTAACCGTACCTATTACTGTCTCTAGACTAAAACTAATCCATCATAAAACTACTTCGACCTCAGATGAATCCCATCTGAACTTAAAAGAGCCAGAGCCAAAAAGGCAAGGACTTGTCTTATTCAGTTATTCGTTAGTTTCCGCCATTTTTCGGTGACTGTCGTCTCAATAGTCGGGCTAATCCCGCCATTTTTATGACGTCAGTGTTTTGACGGCTCCGGTTGCGACACGGTAATGGCAAAAAAAGGATTTTCATCATAAAGATTAACTGTTTTAAGCTCTCACAGACACGGTTTTAATCTTAGGTATATTCCTATGAGATGGTCATGATAGATCTTAAAAAATTATTTTCAAAAAATGTTCTTTCTGATTAAGTCTACAGAATAGCTTCACATGTAATGTCTCTGAAGGATTAGATAAATGTATGACGATCGTCATCTGTTTCATTTCTGTTATTTGACAATACTTTTGGTTTCTAGAAAGCAATCCTTTTCGAACCTATCAACGCAAACCAGACTTTCTTGTCTGCAGCATTAACGTAAGTTACGATCTATCGTGCCAAGATTTAGTGTGACTAACCAATTTACATAAACACTGGAAATATAAATCATGTAATCTTTTACTTACATTAATCAAGTACATACAGCTAATTACATAACATCTGTTTTGCGTACCTAACAAAAACAAGACAGAGCAAGCTAATAAACAGATCGATTGGTATATTTACAGTATTACTCATTGGTACCTCGAATGGCCAATCTATGAAAATTTATATCAACTGGCTAAATACCAATAACTGGCAGCCCTGTTCGTATTTCACCCGAAATAGTCCGCTGGAGTCACGCGAGGCAGCCCTATCGGCAGACATCTTGGCGCCAGCCCGCGCCCGCACCCCTCCCTCCCCCCGCTATCGTCTGACGCAGCCTTGGTGCATTGTAGATTCATAGATTCTGAACACCTACATTTTATGTAGTCCTGGTAATTTGTAATTTTTACTTAGTCACTCTTCGCTGCGTACGGTCTTTTGTCTTTCGGTTTGTACGTCGCCGGGGTCATTAAAAGTCACAGGGTTGACCTAGAAATGAATGAGTTTTCACATGATTTATTGGTTCTATTTATTACTAGCTGACCTGACAGAAACAAATTTCAATAATTCATTCAAAATTCCCTTATAAAATGTACATTCAGTTTTTCGAATTTTCCAACTTTAAAATTTTTCTTTCCGTAAGCACCTGATTCGGACTATAAAAACATTTTAAAACAAAAAATAGTCAAATGGGTACAGCCGTTCTGAAGTCATGTGCGTACCAACGAACACAGCATTTTATTTTTATTAAAGAGATTTAAATTCTTCATGCGAGATGTCTAGATCTGATTGGCTATGGTTCAGTTCCTCTTCAGTTTGAAGTCTTTGTATCATAATAATCATATCACTCCCACATGGTCTACCTACCTTGTGTTATTAACTAGTGCAGCCTTGTTAATCATGCGGCCTTGGTGCATTGATTCATAGACTTCATAGTTCATAGACTTACACCTACACAATATGAACTCCTGGTAATTTGTCACCGCGCGTGTCTTTCTGTTACGTCATCAGTAGGTAAAAAGGTCAAATTATTATGAAACTTTTTTCTTTTATACAGATTTCAAGGTTTACTTAATTTCATTTTAGTCCCTTGCGGAGCTGTCTACATTTCTTTTTGTAATTTTAAGACTGTCTGTCTGCGTAAAATCTTCTGTCTCTGTCTGTTCCGTCGTCACAGGTAGGTCAACAAAGGTCACAAAATATTTGGAATGAAAAGCTTTTCTCTTATTTGCTTTAGGTTTAGCTCGTTTCTCTGGCTCACGCTAGGTCTCTTGTGAATTGTGTCCACATCGTTACAATGAAAAATAGTGATTGTTACAGTAATTTAGTCACTTGTCTCCATTTTGGAAGTTGACTCAATTAATTGTATCTTGTTATACTATGCTTATCCTATTCTGATTACTATTCTATTCTGATTTTCTTTTTTCTCCTCTGCATCCACTTAATTTTCAATAACATCGTGAAATTGATTAAAATTATAAGTTTATGATTACTTACCTTACTGGGGAATTTGTTGCGCCACTTCTTCTTCCCAGCTAAAGCACTAGGAAGTTGTGAAGGTGGCGTTTAGGGGCTCTGTCTTATGTAATTTTGATGTTCGAAAAGTGCTGATTGTCAGCCTAGTTTGAATAAATGAATATTGATGTTTTTTTTTTTAATTTTGAATTTTATCACTTTCAACTAAATAGTGGGAGACTATTTCTTCATGGATACACATGGATTTCAAGTCTGATTTTGACGAAAATTAATAAAATTCTTTATTTCTTGATCACAGCTCATTGTTAGTAAGAATCCGTCCACTCCCATCAAGGTCTTTCTTCAGCTAGAGTAAAGACCACCTCAGTATGTGGAGCACCGCGTTATTTTGGCGGCCGAGTTGCGCAATCAAACACATTGTTATTATGGGTCACGATTCCATGCCATTGTTGTTAATACGTAGACGTGTTTCTTTCTGTTATTGTTGAATGGATTTTTTAAGTTGTATAGTGATGTGGTTGTTAGCACTACTTAACTAACAATACCGTTAGGCGTGAGTTCTTTTCAGAATATTTTGGTTTTTAGTCCTATCACAACTGGCGACATCTGGGTGGGTGTACTATCGGTACACCTCTGCCCAACCCTTCGGGGAAATCAGCCCTGATGTCAATGTTCAAATTCAAATTTGTTTTTTTTTCTTCTTGCTCTCTCACTTCACGGTTATTTTAATAGTTTTAACTATTAAATATAGTAATATGTTCACAATACAAATTCTATTATAAGTCTAAACGCGAAGACTGTTAATTGGCTTTCTGTCGACTATTGTTTCCTTTTTTGATGTTTGTTAGCTGTAAGTATTCCATGCTGTAATAAATAAATAAATAAAATATTTTATTTCACATAAACCTACATGGGCACTTATGACACTTCAGAAGCTAGGTGCACGGTTCCAATTGGTCATTTCCTATGGAGAAGAACCGGCAAGAAACTCCACGCTCAAGCTTTTAAAAATAATTGGCTTTTACAATGTAAAAGTTTTTTCACAGGCCGATGATACCGCTGTTGTTGTCTTCTCTGGGAACTCTTGGCAAGATGTGAAACTCAAAGCAGAGATGGGTATGGCACAAGTAGCCAATTAGCTAAATAATAACCTGCTCACTTTAAATACATCAAAAACCAATTACATTTGCTTTAGTATTAACAAAAGTATTGAACCAAGTGAGGATCTCAATCTAAGAATACACACATGTGGAGATACCAATAACATACTGTAATTGTTCATGCATTAAACAAGTAACTCAGACTAAATATTTAGGCGTAATAGTCGATCAGCGGTTATCCTGGTATCCTCATCTAGAACAGTTCTCAAATAGGGATAGGAAATTAAGCTGGATCTTTAAAACACTTTGACATGTTGTTCCAAAAAATATTACTAATAAACGAGACCCCCAAGAAATGTTCTTAGTGAGATCTACATGACTTTGGTGCAGTCTGTCTTGTTATATTGCATCCCTATTTGGGGAGGTGCAGCGAAAACTAATTTTATAGACGTGGAGCGATCCCAACGAGCTCTGATAAAGATAATGTACTATATAAATAAAAGATATCCTACTGATATCTTACACAAAATGAGTGATCTACTTTCCGTAAGAAGACTGTACGTGTCCATATAAGCCACTAATAAAGAGTTGACAGTAAATTGTTGTATTGTGACATTAGTTCTATCAACTGCAGGATTTTTGGATAGTTTTACAAGAACATTGCTAGCAGAGGATTACTTACTTAATAGAAACAATCGGGAACAAAGAAACTAGATAATGAGGTGGTTGTTTTGGTCAAACTTAATGAAGTTACTGATTCGCAGCAGGCTATAAGATAAAACTTATAAAAGATCTGAGGCTTTTATTAGCTCCTTTAGGTGAAGGCATATAAGACAGACATAGCAACATGATTCATCCGAGTCCAATGTACCCGGATCCATGTCTACTTGAAGTGGTTTATATTACTACAGTAACCTATGGCAAGAATATAAGACGCCTGTACTTAACGCAAAAACTTACAGAGCGAGACATAACGCATAAAATTTTTGTCTATTCCTCTCTCTTTCCTTTCCTTCCTCTTGTCTATTCCTTTCTCTTTTTTTTCAATTATTTATTTATATTTTAGTATATTATATTGAATGGTTACACGCTTACTTGACTGATTAGTTGATATAGTAACTTGACCAGGAATAAGAACATAATAATATATTCTTCCTAGCAATTCTATTAATCCCATCATTATTATTATAAATATGTATGCAACACATGTGTGTGTGTACTATAATTACAATTCATGAAAGAAAAGAAAAATGGCATCGATCCTAAATAAAATGCAATTAAGGTTATATAAGACAATGATGATGAGTGTAGAATAGGATGGAATAGAATTGAAAATAATAATTATGCCGATGAAATTGCACAAGTAGACACATACATACACAGGTACTCCATTCATCCTTATTCTAGCTATATCATCTTTCATATAGTCCGTGGCTATGTTTTATTTCCTAGTCTTCTGCTATTAGTGTCGGCACGGCATGTCTTTTCTTCCATACATCGCCATCACCTTTTCTACCCTTATAATTTTTCACACTATCCATCCATAATTTTCTTAATCTTCCTCTCTTCTTATATCCATTCAAATTATTCTCAAAACGTCTATTTTTTCTTATTTTACAAAATTCTCTTAACACGTCCTGTTCACGATAGGTTTTCTCACCGGAAATTATGAAGTACTTCCATACATTCCCTATTTAACCCCTTTAGGGGATGAATTTTTAAAACTCTTGTGCAAAATTTCATGTTTCTCGACCCAGCGGTTTGGCTGTGCGTTGTCTATAAATGAGTTTAAGATTTTTATTAAGAAGGTTTCATTAAACTTTACATAAAGAGAGCAAGTGTGACCAGTGACCATAATGTAGGGCAGTGCGTTTTGACGGTCAGCTTGCGTAATGGCCACTGGTCACGACTTCTTATTGTTGTTAAGTACCTACTTGTTACTTACTTGATCATTTCCTTTTTACTAATGTTGATGTCATTGGCATAATAACGCCCGACTTTTTTCCTTTTTTTTCAGCTATTACTTAGGTAAGTATGTCAGTATCGATTTTTTTCTTAGCTGAATTTGTTGGCATTGATTCATTTTTAACTATGTTTGATTTAAACGGATTGACCTTTATGTAAGTGCCTAATTACGTTAATACTACGATACAATTTAGACCAATCATAATATTTAATTAAAATCTTAATACCATTTCCTATAGAACAAAAGTTTATCCACTTCTCATAAACACGAATCCTAAATAAAAATCGTGTTACCCCATTTAACATGCACTTAAACGCCCTGTATTTATCCGAAATGGTTGAAAGGTTAATGAAATTCACATAACGAAAAAAAAAACACCATGTAAAATCACCCTGAATCCCCATTTTTCGTTATTCACACCTGATTAATAAGAAATGTATGGGGTTTCAGGCGCCACCGTTATGCCACCCCCTTACACCCCCCTACAACCCCCTGGCCAGTTTTCAGTACTATGACTCACTACTACGGATTTTCCAACCAAACCACTTAACTCAAAACGACATAAGTCCGCCAAAACTGCCACGCCATTTTCAACCTAGTAGCCTTCGAGATAAAAATTCAGTTTTTCTCATTTTCTTCATGAATTTTAAGGGTGAATTTTCAGTAACCCGTTGCGTTCAGTTCATTCATAGTGTTTGCGTGAGTGGTCGTTATTTTAGTTCGAGCTAAGGTTATTAGTGTTGATTAGGGTTATGAGACTGTGATGTGCCGTTTTTTATTATTTTCGGGGTTATTCAGTTACGTCTTGAAGATTAAACCTGTAAAAATTGTGAGAAGTAAGTGGGATACATGATTTTTCTTGATTTATTTGCAAAACTAGCTTGTGCTCGCGACTTCGTCCTAAAATCTATCTCTAAAGCATATCCTATGACACTTGGCAATACTGTGGTCATCTACGAGTATCAGTGAAAGTATTTTCGTTCAATACTTCCAGAAATTACCTTTTAAAAACATATTTAAAACAAATAATTTAACCTCTTTTTAATATTATTTTAGATTTGGATTATTCGAAAAATGACACGAGTCAAATATCTTCCTAAAATATTATTTTTTGAAGTACACGAGCATCACATTAAATAAAAATGCATTTTTATTGCATCATGATTCTAACTCGTATTTTCTTCAATGTAGTATCTTCATAATCGATTAATTGCTGTAAGTAATTAAGCAATATAATTTAAATCAAAATGCTGTAATAACGATACCTTTTTCTTTCGTTCTTTCATAAATACAGTTAAGTATAAAAAAATAAAAGAGCATTACTTCATAAAGATTCGTTTTCATTAATTCAATTTTCTTCATAATCATGTTGGTTTCTTGTCAAAGAAATCAAGACCTTATTCTGTTTCACTTGTAGTGAAATAATGTCCAATTTACACAAATGCCGTAGTTAGTCACACTCCAACGCCCATTGATGAATAATACAATTTTGATGAATGTGCTCGTGCTAAAGTTTTGATGTTTTATTAGTAAACTTAACGTAAATAACCCGACTGCAGAGAAGGGTTACGCCTTATTTAAATTTATTTAATAAAAATGAAATGCTGTTCGTTGATAAACGTTTTGTTTTAAAATTCACGTAAATAGTCCGAATCACGTTCTTACGGAAATAAAAATGGGAAAGTTACCGGGAAAATTGGTGCCTTTTCTATGGGAATTTTGCATGAATTATTTGTAGGACAGAATAATGTCTGACGGGTCAGCTAGTAATTTAATAAAATTGATTGTGTGGTTAGCAACATATTACCTAGGTGAAGGGCAGGTAATTTGGGGTTATCGATTTATACACTAGGTATTTATTTGGATACATAAAAAAAAACTTCATACCAACGCTAAAGTGAGATTAACAAACATCTGTTATTACAAGCTTTATTATTAACATGCCTTGTTTTTATTTTTGATGGCATAAATTGTGCTCACATGGAGCCTATTTAAAATCAGAAAATAAATAAAGTTAGGATAAAGAATTATATTAAAATAGGTTTGGGTATGTGGTAGAGTCCTCTTGCCCGAAAAATAACTGCAAAACTATCTTCAAAGCTAATTAGGAAATCTAATAAAAACCTCTTTTCTCCCGTTGTCCATATAAACAAGAGTAAAACGTTAACCAATTTAAACCCTATACTATTAAACGAACAATGTTTTTATGTAGGTATACATATTTGTATCTACTCATGTTCTCGAAATTTGCAATATAGGGGTTAAAATCGATCTATCTAGGTCTCATATCTGGGAAAATTAGTTTTCTCCGTATTTTCACCCGAGCAGAGCTCGGTCGCCCCAAGTTTAGAACAAAATAATAAATAATGACATGACACTGTTGACATTAGAATAATGATCATGGCAACATGGAATTAGTAAGTATCTGAAATTAGTAGGTACTATTGAGCATTATCTATTTCCACCAGAGCAGAGCTCAGTCGCCCAGGTACTGTAAGTAAATAATGTAATTCTATATGATATGATGTGTTTGATGTTGCTGCCAATACGAAGCTCGTCCATTGATTTTCCATTAGGTTTGAAACACATGCGTCATACAGTAATAATGGCTGGCTTTTCGGTACAAATAAACCGCGTAAAAGCAACAATAACGTTTGTCATTATAAGTATTTTGATTGGTATTACAAATACCAGAAAAAAATTGTAGCTATAATAACCCGAGATTATAAACCCACTACTTACATGTACATACAAACTCACGCTTTCATCGTATGGGGGTAGGCAGAAACTACAGAACGCTCCTGCTATAAACTACTTCTTCTTCGTAGAAAAATTACCTACCTAAATAAGTTGTGAAATCTAACTTCATTGTTTCGTTCAAAGTCAAAGAAAACCATCATCATTGTCTGCCGAGCCTTCAGTCAGCTTCCAGTCTAACCAGATGCAGCTGAATACCAGTATTTTACATGAAGCGACTGCATATTTGACCTCCACAACCTAGTTACTAGGTAAAACGATACCCCTTGGTGAGACTTGTTGTCAGACTTTTGGGCTTCTAACTACCCGTAACGACTGTCAAAGATCTACAAATGACAGCCGGGACCAAGGGTTTAACATGCTTTCCGAGGCACGGAGGAGTCTTGGTATCTAAAGATGGTCACCCATCCACGGACCAACCCCGGCAAGCATAGCTTAACCTGATCGATCGACTCGTGTGACTGTTATTACTTAGCCACAAGCCCCTCAGTCAAAGTAAAATCATTTATTCAAATAGGCATATAAAAGGCTCTTTTGAAAGTCAAAAATTACAAGAAAATATAATTTAATCGAGCTGAGTCTTCCAAAATGTAATTGCGTTTGTAGAAGAATGGGTAAAAAACTCCACGGTTAGAGCGGTTCTGCACTGCATCTGATCCGGATCCGAATTTAATATCCTTGTTCAATCCGAAATGGGAGTAGGGACAGAGTTCGGATCTAGTGCGCAACCCCTCATACAAAAAGTACTATGGTTACTGCGGATGTAGTGCAGATTAACCGCTCTTACTCTTAAAAAAAAAGTTTTTTTTTTAATTAACAAAAATAACAACAACAGTAACCAAACATGAGATGTAAATGACAGCATAATAAACTGCCTCGGTAGTCGCAAGCATTACTGCTGAGCATGACGTGCTGTCCTAAGTGATATTGAGTTTTTACATTTGGAATTTATCAGTTGCAGCTCGGAGTTTGGATTTGTGCCCGGTTGATGGTAATAGGCTCCCCCCTATTCTACCGACTAAACATAACTGATTTCCTGTGCGAGTCTCAATAAATACTTTTCTTTCTTTCAATTGGTGAAATGTTCGTGTACCTACTATGGGTATGGGTACACCTCTGCCTAACCCTTGGGGGAAACAAGGGGTGATGTAATAAAATAAATGCTTAAAAAAAGACGGAATTACCATAGTTGCTTTTCTGGAATCTGAATGAAGATTCCCATCTTTTGGCAAGGAATTAAATCCGTTTTAGCGTAGAAAGATAATTCGCCATACCAAATGAGTCAACAATTAAATAGTCCCATAATTTCACATTCTGAACTGTCAATAGTCAACTACTGACAATGCGTTCATTATAACTTGACCCGTGACTTTGCGGTCATGTGATTGGTAGCTACTGTTCAGTCGCCATTTTGAACCCTATTAGTATTGAAACTAAGACTGTGAAATGGAGTGTTCGTCAAGTTATAATGAACGCACTGTACTCTAGCTAGCCTCCCAAAAAGTGGTAGGTCCCTAGACATGTTAGTATTAGTTCGACTACTAACTTAGTTGACTGTAGTCTCCTAATTTACAAACGTTGTAATGGTCAGAATAGATAGATTTGCTGTACAAAATCTGTCAAAAAATCATAATAAGAGTCCATTGTAACGTATCCGTAACCTTATCTCGTGCCGACAAAATAAGAGAGAATACTCTAGAACAAATCCCTACAAAATAAATCTAGGTACACATAGAACAAAATCACGCATGGTACATTTTGACGCAACATTGTTGTGATTGAGCAATCGTAACGCTCTGCCGGCCATCGGCGTCGAATGCAACCGCTCCAAATACATGTGCAGTCAGTTGCATAGTACAGGGTTCAGGCCATTCTCCGCCCTGGAGGCTATCGTCCTGCGCCCCCCGCTAGCGGCGAGCCAACCGACCTTGGGCCAGCCAAAGGTGGCAACGTATGCCACCACCGTAGCTGCCGCGGCCAAACCGGGCCCATCAAGGCAGGCCAAGGGCGGAGCGGCTGCGCAGGCGGCGAGGGCCCCGGCCCTGATGGCTAGGGCTCCGGCCCAGGCCCAGGCGGCGGCGAAACGGCCGCCTCCGCCTCCTGAATCTTCTCCTCCGGCCGACGCCGGGTGGCAAGTAGCCGGGGAGAAGAAGAAGGCTGGTAAGGCGACAAGGGCGGCCAAAAGAAGGGCGAGGCGGCAGCGGCGTAAGGAGCGAAGCGTCGCTGCTAGGCTCCGCGCCCCGAAGTCCGCAGCTGTAGTGGTAACACTGCAGCCGGAAGCGGAGAAGAGGGGCGTGTCCTATCAGGACGTGTTCGCCAAGGTGGACGCGGTTATGGACCTCCAAGAGATCGGCGCCGCCAAGGGCATCCGGTTGAAGGTAACGGCAACCGGAGCCCGGATGCTGGAGGTCCCTGGTGCGGCCAGTGGCCCGGCCGCTGACGCCCTGGCTGAAAAGCTCAGGGCGTCCCTAAATGCGGACGAGGCCCGAGTGTCCAGGCCCACCAAATGCGCTGATCTGCGCATCCAGGGCCTGGACGACTCCGTGACGGTGGAAAAGGTGGTGACCGCCGTCGCTAAGGCTGGAGAGTGCTCTGCCGAGCAGGTTAGGGCGGGCACCATCCATCCTGACTTCGCGGGGATGCAAGCCATCAGGGTGAGCTGCCCCGTGACGGCGGCCAAAAAAATAGCCGGGGAGGGCCGAAGGCTCTTGGTGGGCTGGGTTTCCGCCCAGGTTAAACTGCTGGAGCCCAGACCTCTGAGGTGTTACCGCTGCCAGGTGGGACACCACGTGGGGGTCAAGTGCACCTCGGAGGTGGACCGCAGTGGCCACTGCTTCCGCTGTGGTCAGCCCGGTCACAAGGCTGGCTCGTGTGACGCCCCGCCGCACTGTGTTGTATGTGCGGCGGCTGGCAAGCCGGCCGATCACCGGGCTGGGAGCAAGGCCTGCGCTCCACCCGCCAAGGCCAAAGGCAGGGGCAAGTCCTCCGCCACCGCCGTCACCGCCGCAGCCGCCGCCACTACAGCCGTAGCCGCTGCCGCCTCTACCGTTGTCGCCGCCGTCGTTCCCACTGCGGCAGTGCCCTCACAGGGGACTCAGGAGGGGGCAGACATGGAGTGCCAATAATGGCCCCATTACGCCTCCTCCAGGCGAACATCAACCACTGCGTCGCCGCTCAGGATCTATTGCTCCAGAGCATGGCGCAGTGGTCGATTAACATCGCCGTGGTCGCTGAGCCGTACTTTGTCCCGCCCAGGGATGACTGGGTGGAGGACCTGAACGGCTCAGTGACCCTCATTTCGTCGGCCGCCGCCGGAACTCCGTCTCTCGAGTCTGTCAAGAGAGGACGGGGTTGCGTGGCAGCACGGTTCGGGGAGATTGCCGTGGTGGGGGTATACTTCTCCCCGAACCGAACTCTCGCCGAGTTCCACAACTCCCTTGCGGAGTTGAGAGTCGTCGTCGTCGGGTTCTGTTCCCTCCCCGTGCTCGTCCTCGGGGACTTCAATGCCAAGAATCTGGCTTGGGGTTCCCGGTACACGGACACACGGGGCAGGATGGTGGAGGACTGGGCTCTGGAGACAGGCCTAGTCGTCCTAAACCGGGGTTCTGTCCCTACGTGTGTGCGGATGCGGGGTGAATCGGTGGTGGACATTTCGTTCGCCAGCCCCGCTCTGTCACCGCGTGTCATTGACTGGCGCGTCATGGAGGGGGTGGAGACCTATTCCGATCACCGGTACATCCGGTTTGACGTCTCCGCCCAGACCTCGAGCGCGCCGGTCCGACAGGCCCCGAGTGGTCCGCGGTGGGCGCTGAAGCGGCTGGACCGGGAGCTCCTCCTGGAAGCCTCAATCGTGCAGGCCTGGGTGTCATCACCGGACAGGCCTGCTGACATCAACGACGAGGTGGAGTGGTTCCGGGAGGCCATGTCCAATATATGTGACGTGGCTATGCCCCGGGTCCGGCCCGGACGTGCTTCGCGCCAGGTGTACTGGTGGTCACAGGAGTTAGAGACCCTGCGCAGGGCGTGCGTTACCGCGCGACGCCGGTACGCCAGGCACCGCAGGCTCCGTATCCGCCCTCCGGATACGGAAGCCATTCAGGCGGAGCTGTACGAGGGGTACAGAGCGGCGAAGACCGCCCTCCAAGCGGAGATCCTGCGGGCCAGGGCAGTGGCCCGTGAGGAGTTGCTGGAGACTCTAAACAGGGACCCGTGGGGACGCCCATACAAGATGGTGCGGGAGAAACTCCGCCCATGGGCTCCCCCGCTGACGCAGAGTCTCCGGCCCCAGCTTGTGGGGGACGTGGTGAGCGCTCTGTTCCCCCCAAGAGGGGAACACGCTCCCCCGCCCATGACTCCGCCTACTGCGGTGCCCGATGCGGACCACACCGCCGACGACGACGACGATGCTCCGGAGGTGACCGAGGTAGAAATGAGAGTGGCGGTACGCAAGATGAATGCGAAAAATACCGCCCCAGGACCCGACGGCATACCAGGAAAAGCCTGGGTCCTGGCCTTGGGGGCTCTCGGGCCTCGACTAAGGGGGCTCCTAAGCGCATGCATGGAGAGGGGCCAGTTCCCACTTCGTTGGAAGACGGGGAAACTGGTCCTCATCAGGAAGCCGGGGCGCCCGGCGGACTCTCCGTCCGCTTATCGGCCCATCGTGCTGCTCGACGAGGTGGGCAAGCTCTTTGAAAGAGTCATTGCAGACCGCCTCGTCGAGCGGCTGGTGCGGGTGGGGCCGGACCTGGCGGAGAGCCAGTTTGGCTTCCGCAAGGGGCGCTCTACGGTGGACGCCATCATGCGCGTGCGGGCCCTCACGACGGGGGATGCTGTGGCCCGGGGTGGGGTCGTCTTGGCGGTGTCTCTAGACATCGCCAATGCCTTCAACACCCTGCCCTGGAGTTGCATCAGGGAGGCACTCCGGTATCACCGGATGCCGACCTACCTCTGTCGTGTGGTCGAGGCCTATTTGACGGACAGGGCCGTCATCTACCCCGGTCACCAAGGAGAGTGGAACCGGCGAGAGATGTCGTGCGGTGTCCCACAGGGATCGGTCCTGGGGCCGCATCTGTGGGACATCGGATACGACTGGGTGCTGCGCGCCGACCTCCCTAGCGGCGTCAGCGTCGTCTGCTACGCTGACGACACGTTGGTCCTGGCACAGGGGGGGTCGTACCAGGCGGCGGCCGAACTAGCGACACGCGGGGTTGCGACAATCGTCGACAGGATCCGGCAGCTGGGACTCGAGGTGGCCCTGCACAAGTCCGAGGCCATGGGTTTTCATGGACCTCGGAATGCGCCACCGTCGGGTTCCCAGGTAATGGCGGGAGGGGTTCACATCGGCGTCGAGTCGACGATGAAGTATCTGGGACTTGTCCTCGACAGCCGGTGGAACTTCGTCGAACACTTCCGACGTTTGGCTCCCAGACTGGAGCGGGCCGGGGCTGCGTTAAAGCGGCTCCTGCCCAATCTAGGGGATCCAAACGCCTCCTGCCGGAGGCTCTACGCGGGGGTCGTGCGGTCCATGGCCCTTTACGGGGCACCGGTGTGGGCGCGTTCACTAAGGCTGCGGCCAGCCCGCCGGTTGAACGCGTCCCAGAGGGTCATGGCCATCCGGCTGGCCCGAGGATACCGCACGGTCTCCTGCGAGGCGGCGAGCCTCCTTGCCGGATTACCGCCATGGGATCTGGAGGCAAAGGTCCTCGCGCACATTTGGGAGTGGCGCGAGGAGGCGAGGCGCCGGGGCTTAGCTCCGCTGCCGCGAGAAATCGCGGCTCAGCGGACAGAGCTCCGGCGGGATCTCATGGCGTCATGGAGAGTGCGATTGTCGCAACCCAGCGCTGGGCACGCCACAATTGCGGCGATAAGACCCCTCTTTGAGGAGTGGCTTGAGAGGCGCCACGGCGTCCTCACCTTCCGCCTGACGCAGGTCCTCACCGGACACGGCTGTTTCGGGAGGTTCCTGCACAGGATAAGGCGGGAGGAAACGCCCGGGTGTCACCATTGTGTGGATCGCCCGGAGGACACGGTGGAGCATACGGTGGAGGTCTGCCCAGCTTGGGCGGAGCATCGCCGTGTCCTCGTGGAGGCGATCGGCGGCGGTGATCTCTCGCGTCCGGCCCTGGTTCAGGCTATGGTACGGAGCGAGAGGAAATGGGAGGCCGTCACCTCCTTCTGCGAAGCGGTAATGCTCGCGAAGGAGGAGGCGGAACGCGTGAGGGAGAGGCAAATTTCGCGCCCTCACGCCCCTAACCGCCGCAGGAGGAGACGCCCAGGGCGTCGGGAATCGCGGGGCGATTTCCGGCCACCGTAGGCGCGGGCTTGCGGGCGGTGAGCAATGGGTGGCTCACCGTCCGATAAGGACCAGGCCCGGGTCGACGGCGCGTTGTGTTCCACGCGCGCCTCAAAGAGATGTCAGCATAATTGAAGGGGTCCACTAGGACCGATGCCTGCCGGGGTTGCGAAGAAAACCGAAAGGGAGATCGTGGCCCCCGGCGACAGGGCAACCGAAGGAACACGGGTGGGTTTTAGTCAGTAAGAGTCTGACACGCCCTCCCGCTCCGCCCAGAGCGGGAGAAGTTATTTGATGATTTCCCACCCTCAAAAAAAAAAAAAAAAAAAAAGGGTTCAGGCCATAGAGTTATAGGGTTATGCTAGAATAGGGATGACCCTACGGAATAGTGATGACCCTAATCTGACCTGATGAAACCAAATAATTTTACCTTATACATTTTGAAATAAGTTGAGGACTTCTAGAAATATTTTTATTAATTAATAGTGATGGGACCATTTTTCATTACATAAATCGAAATAGGTTTGAGATCGTCTGAACATTTTTCATTTTTATGTAAGTACATGTTTGTTTTTATTTATAATCTGCTTCTATGCTGCCTGCTCGTGGTCTCAAGTCTATATAAAACTCTAGTTTCACTTATTACCCTTTAGTTTAGTAGATCAATACAACTAAATTTGGTTTCTTCTCATGGCAGGAGTTACATAATGGAAGGTAGGTACTAGAGTTAACAAAGATCGTGCGTGACCATGCATTATTTATGTAGACGGTTCCGCAGTCCTTAATCTGTCCATTTATGTAGTACAGTCAATGCATTTCCTTTTCTAGACAAAGAAAATAAATCGTTTATTTAGAACAGCAGGTATTGTATTTGTTTTTCTAATAACTATTAATTGAACCAATTCCATGTAACTCTTGAAGGCTATTTACGCAGAAAAGGTCATAAGATCACTGAAAAATCTCAAAACTTTATTAAAAAATGGTGTCAATGATGACGCTATGATTATGATATATTATTTTACTCAAACTAAACAGTTTTCTCATGTACTTCTCACATAATTATAAAAAGAAAAACCCCTTTTCTTTAAAATTTTCATGTAAAACAATCAATCCTTTCAGCAATAAAAATCCAATATATTCCTTCAATAGCATGTTTCTGTTCAATAAAACTGGATCGTGTGTACACGGTCTAAACAGTAGGGCGGCCACCCCCCTCCGTTCAGTCTGCAACCGGCCGTATACGAGGCTGAACGCGCGCTGTGCCTTCGCGCATAAAAAAATAAAGTGAATAGTGAAGTGCGTTAAAAAAATCAACAGTGACATTTGGATTTTTAAGGTTTTGGCGGTTTTTTATATTTTAATTTAATGTAAAATTAATGAGGTTTTTTAAAATTAATTGATGTTAATTTGTAATGTGTAATAGCGCGTGGGTTGAGGATTTATTAGTATAGCAGCTAGAAGGAAATTTGTTTTTCGTGCAGTTAATTTTAGTCGAGAGTTTAATAACGTTTAATGTGATGCAAATCCGTTTTTTTTTCTCAATTTACGGCTGTTTTAATTTGACAGCGGTGCATCTCTATTTATTACGGTTATTGTTTAAAACACGGTGATTTACAGAAAAACCTTCTTGGCTACCTCTTTTTTGTGTTCTAAGATCTTTAATACCTTGTTTAAATGAATTAATTAGTACTTCAATACTTAATAACCTTTTAATTGATGCGTAATAGATAAGTGTCCTTGAAGCAAAGTTTTTGTTTAGTTCATTGTTTAGCATAATTAGAGGATCAGCAGTTATTATATTCGTCTTATTATGCCATCAATGCCAAGCTGTTGAGAAATCGGTTGTTTTCATTCGATTAAGTTTTTATGTAACCCATCCATCCAATTTTTATCCTAGGGTTCGTTACTTGATTTTCCTATATGTCTTTTTTTGGTTTGTTACTTACAAAAGGATGTAATGCAACTTTTTTTTTAAATATTTTGTTTTTGTTGTAACATATAAATTAGATTTAAAATCACTCACCTTGATAAACAAACAAAAACTGCCAGCTTAAAACAAAATAAGTAAAATAACTAAAGAACGTGTTGAAAATCGAATGAGACCACTTTTAAAAAAATAATCTTATTTTCACGTAGCGTTCACATTGAAATACCGGCCAATGGATTATACCATTACCATTTATGAGTCTAAAAGAAAACGATTAAAAAACAAGTTCATTTTTTTACAAATTCAAGGCTAGGCACTGCACTTTTTTGTTTTTTTTTTCAGTAGCCATTTAAGACAGCCAGTTAAACAAAACAAGATTAAAATAGAAACCTAATTTATCTATTCTAGAATTTTTAATTGGAAATATTGTACTAAAATGGTGATATCAAAAGAAACATGCGTTTATTGATTTTCAAGTTTATGTAATTTTTTATTTGAATTTGACAAAGAAAGTGTTATTCGATTCATCATGATTGCAAGCTGTTGAGTTTTTAATTTAAATTTATTTATTAATATTGTTAGAGCTTTAAATATTATTTCTAACGTTTAAAACATAAAAAATTGCTGATATTCTGAAATTGATTTTCATTTACAGTCACCGATGCCAGTACATTGGTACCCTACAATACATGACGCCATCTTTTATTGTTCTTGTTGTCATATTTGTAAACAATTCAAAATATTATATTTTCAATATGCAAGTAAGTAATGAATGCATTAATCAAATTATTAATTTAAACAGGAACAACTAAGTTGTTTATTTTTTAATACAAAATCGGCAGACAGATAAAACAGAAATTAATTTAAAATGTGACATGGACTACTTTGGTTACATGTTCATGGTCACGGCTGGACAGTCACTGGCCACTATTTCGTTCCAATGTTACATTCGTGTATAACAGACAGAAATTAGGTTTAACAGTTACTTTTTTATCACACTGTCAACAAATTACATTTATAATTAGTATTTCATATTATATTATGTAGTCGGCAAGATTCTGCAAGTTAGGTACCCACAGAATCTTGCCTAGGTCCATAATTTAAAATGGCATAACACAATTTTTAAGTGGGCATTATTGAAGTAAGGCAACTACGACTCCATTTTTCATCAGTCATTTGAGTGCTTGCCAAACTCATACTCAAACTCGAAGCATTTATTTTAATTAAACCATTTACAGGCACTTTTGAATTGGCAAGAGTCCGCCAGTTAGTAGAAAGTTGAAGCTAGTTGCCCATTCCGAAATGTAGATCTCTATGGAGAAGAACGGGCAAGAAACTCAAAATGTTGGCCACAAAGCAAAATTAAAAATGCACAACTGTGCAGAATTAAAGAACATTAATTATATATCACCTAACTACTTCAGAACAACATGGAACAGTTCAATGACACAGCTTGGCCACTGACTGTAGAAACATGATTAATAAAGAACTATAGCTGCGCCCCGCGGTTTCACCCGCATAAGTCTCGATCCCGTGGGAATATCGGGATAAAAGTAACTTATATCCTAACCTAGGTCATGGTCTACCCATGTGCCAAATTTCATCCAAATCCATTCAGTTGTTTAAGCGTGAAAGCGCGAAATCGGTGAAGGAAAAACATCGTGAGGAAACCGGCATGCCTGAGAGATATTTCTCGACGGAATGTGAAGCCAAGTCAGAGGCCCATGGGCGGCTTTAAAACTCTGACACCAGGTTAGTCACTAACCACACGAAAAAGAAAGAAGAAGCGTAAAAACATACAAAAATAAAACTCAGTTTCGCATTCATAATAAAATTAGTTGGGGTTTTAGCCTATATACATGTACTATTCAGAGAGCGCACAAAACACGGAATTTTCCGAGTTTTTGAGTGGATAAAACGAGGGTTGAAGTTTATTTATGCGATGCAAATGAACTCACGACAACACAACACTTATTTAATAAACAACTGCTCAATAATAACCCAGTGTTAAAACATTTCATCAATAAACATTTCGTAACAATACTTCCATATTTTTCCAAATAATGACACTGTTTATAAAATATGTCGACCACGTCGCGGGTTCCGTAGTAAATCTGTTCAATTAATTTGGGTAATCCTGGGTTAAACTGAGATTAAGAGGGGCTCGTTGTTAAGCCCGCTGTTAGGCTTAACCGCGATCAGTTTTCATTTAGTTTTTGATAGATTTTATGAGCTTCAGTATATTTTATCATTTGTGTCAATTGCTGAGAACTGAACAAGTTTATTTTAATTCTGTTTTCGACTACGTTAATTGGTTTTGAAACAGAAATTAGTGCTTCTTCACAGTTACCGGCTCAATTGAAATCCATACATTTACCACTGGAGACCTAGAAACTGGTTATTGATGTATGGATCTAAGTTAATCTGCCTAGCCTTTTCCCAACTATGTTGTGGTCGGCTTCCAGTCTAACCGGATACAGTTGAATACTAGTATTTTACATGGAGCGACTGTCTATCTGACCTCCCAGTTACTGGGTAACACGCTATCCTATTGGTGGTTGTCAGACTTTCGGGTTTCTGACGATCCGTAACGACTGTCCAAGATCCAAGAATGACAGCCGGGACCAACGGCTTAACGTGCTTTTCGAGGCACAGAGGAATTGTGGTATGTTAAGATGGTCACCCATTCACGAACTGACCGCGACATGATCGATTGACCCGTGCGGCTGTTATTACTTAGCCACGAGCACCGTACTGGTGCTTTTTGCTGTAGATAGAATTTTTGTAAAGAGCAAAGAAATGAATTTTATTGAAATTAACCAACCAATAATAATATTCTCTCTTTACATTTTCATAGCATTGTGTTGACAACACACTTTTCTTTGTTTCAAACATTTCTCTACATATTACTCAAAAGCATTTTAGCTACAATTTTTTTTTTTGTTCCAATTTTTGCCCTCTTTTCTTCTCACGTTTCGGTACCTTTTTTTTTGGGTGGGAAATTATCAAACAACTTCTCCCGCTCTGGGCGGAGCGGGAGGGCGTGTCAGACTCTTACTGACTAAAACCCACCCGTGTTCCTTCGGTTGCCCTGTTGCCGGGGGCCACGATCTCCCTGTCGGACTTCTTTGCAACCCCGGCAGGCATCGGCCGCAGAAGGAGGTGACGTCTTCCCATTTGTTCTCGCTCCATACCATGGCCTGAACAAGGACACGGCGATATTCCGCCCAAGCCGGGCAGACCTCCACCGTATGCTCCATCGTGTCCTCCGGGCGATCCACACAATGGTGACACCCGGGCGTTTCCTCTCGCCTTATCCTGAACAGGAACCTACCGAAACAGCCGTGTCCGGTGAGGATCTGCATCAGGCGGAAGATGAGGACACCGTGGCTCCTCTCTAGCCACTCCTCAAAGAGGGGACTTATCGTCGCAATTGTGGCGTGCCTAGCACTGGGTTGCGACAATCTCACTCTCCATGACGCCATGAGATCCCGCCGGAGCTCTGTCCGCTGTGCCGTGATTTCTCGCGGACGTTTCGGTACCTACTTGCCTATTTCTGATATACACGAATTAGATATTCCTATACAGGGTAGCAGGGACATGTTACCATAGATTCAGTACGATTCTGGACACCCTAAAATCTCAAATCTCAACGCAGGGGGCGTTGACATTTTTCAGCGGTTATTTCAAAAATCTGTTGTGTGTTTCCTACAAAAGTGCAACCTGCCACCATGCGGTCAGCAGTTTTTTTGTATGGAACAGCAGTTTTTTTTATAACCGACAAAAAATTTAAACGCTTAGATTTTTCCTCCTTATTGTAGTATAGTAATTGTATTCTGGTTACATCACATAACTATAATTATTATTTATGTATACAAAATATTCTAAAACATTTTAAACAAGAAAAGTTAAAGAGTAACTATGGAGTTTCTTGCCCATTCTTCTGTATACGAAACTAGGGTAGTTTCAATTCTAGGGGCAACTAGAACCAATTCTATTTTCTTGTAAATTTTGACGGTCTAAAGTGCCTTTTAATGGCCTACTTGAAATAAATTATTTAACTTAGCCTATGTTTAGTCCGTCAGCCACGTTATAAATGAAACAATTTTCCACTATACCCCTGATAACTTAAACCACCCAAAGAAATACTGACCCAAAAACAAAACAATTGAAATTCAAAACAACCTTACTTAACCTACATCGAAAAGGGAACTAACATGATTGATCACACGTTGGTAGTCTTGAAGCCATTTGGTCGGCCAATGATTGATCGGGTACAAACGACCTGGATTCGAAAAGTGCGTTGCCCTCACTAAATGGTACCATTATAGATCGGATGGTGCACGCAATGTGTAGCTTTGTTTGGGTAAGGGGGTAGGTAGGAGTGGTGCTTAAAATGTGTTGTAATCATAGCCTGTAAAATTATCCTACAGCAGGACTAAGGTGTCTATTATACTGAAAAGGAAACAGAGGACTAAGACATTTTCGAAAAAAAAAACACACACCTCTACTGGCTGAGTTCACAAAATTTATTCTGAAAATTTAAGACACTATTAGCTTTCCAATTCCTTGAAAAACGATTACTTTAATGTACCTATGATTTTCCAGGACGTGCGAAACATTAAAGTGTGACCATCAGTTGTTGAGAGAATATGAATTTGAACTTTATTTGAATTAAATTGAGAACTAGCTTACGACAGCGGCTTCGCTCGTGTGATATCTTTATAAGTTATAGCCTATGTTACTCAGTGATAATATAGCATTCTACTGGTTAAAGAATTTCTAAAATCGATCCAGTCGTTTTTGAGTTTATTCATTACAAACAAAATAAACAGTCTTTTCTCGTTATAATATTGTAGATGCAGTGTAGATGTACAATATTTATATTTTCTTAATGTCCCTCGGAAAACTTCGTGTTTCGTCAGTCGTCGCATGGCATAATAATATATGGTATTCTCTTCCCGTGACAGCTGGGTCACGTGATTGACCTAAGAATACGTCATCAGTTGCGATGCGGCTCTCAAACTTTTTTAGTGGGGGAAAAAGATAAAAATAATACAACTGGTACTCAATTTTTATCATTTTTAATAAATCGACATATTTGATAATTTTTGTATTTTTTTATTTTGCTTCTTTTTTAATTGATTGCATATTATGGTTTTATTTAGTTCCCTCACTCGTAGATAGGTCCTCGTTCGAACTAAACAGAGTACTACTTCATAATGAATTTGAGGATCTCTGATTTCTTCAGCAGCTATTTGCGTTTCGATATTTTCAAGTAAGTTTTCTTCATTAGTCGGAATATATGAACTAAGATCGTGATTAAAGTCTACAGCATCTTCGCTCACTTCGGCGATATCCATTAGCATTTCTATATCTTTTAGTAACTGCTCTTCATCTACAGTCGGTTTATACGTACTGAGATCATTTTCGATTGATGAGATCAAATTATTGTCTTCGGATTCAGTGTCGTCATTGTTAGATTTTAAGTATCGATTTAACACATTCGTTACAATAAAATCATCTTCACGATCTTCCAGTGGAGTTACTAAACAGGATATGGTAGGATCATCTCGAGAGTTGCTTGTATATTTGAATACATCTGCAGAATGTTTTCCGAGAATGTATAGTTTTAGTCGGTGTTTAAACGAAAGTCCAGTTGGGTGGTCGTTAGTAGCACCCATGCCTCTTATGTATGAGAAAAAATTCTCCAAAATGTCCTGATTCAATCGGGAGGTTAAAATATACTCAAAATTTGAACCCAGCCTTTCCTGAAGATCAGCTAATAAATTCGGAAGCGATTTATTCGAAATTAAAATTCCTCTTTGAAAGGAGAGCTTGTTTGATTTCTTTTTACCGGTTTTTGTATTCTTGATTAAATCATTCATTTTTTCAATTGCTTCATTTTGCATTGATAGGTTTATCCCATATGCTTTTTTATGCTTCTCGAATTTCAGCCTGGCATTAAAAACATCAAACCATTCATTGAATGTTTTTAAAACTTGTGATAGCTGAAACCAGTTTTCATCTGGCAAAAACCCTTTTTACAGTTTAGTTCTGTTTTTACAGTTTAGTATGGAACAATTAACCATTTTTATTGTGTATCTTTCACAGTTTACACAATTTTCCTTTTCACAATAACCAATGTTTGGGAACCACAGTATTTTGCTCACCGAGCGAAACAACGCTATAGATATGAGCGACACGACAATATCGATGAAATGGCGAACCGTCAGTATGACATTTGTCAATTCTATGTGTGGCCACTGTGTGTAATTGAATTATCCGTGCAAAATACATTTGTAACTTAACAAAGCAATTATGAACTAATAATTCAATATGTTCATTAATTTAAAACTAAATAGATGAATCACACGAGTTACTAAATAGTTAAGCTAGTTAGTAATTTACTTTATTTTCATTAACTAAATGAGAAAGTTCCTAAATTTATTGAAAAGGACAATCAATGGCAACACTTATCGTGACGTAGTCTTAGGCCATCGTCGGAAGAGCGAAGCATATTATTATTCCATGAGTCGTCGGATTTCTATCAGTTGCCCTTTGCACTTGGTGCAGACCGGACGCTCTCAATTAACTTGAAAGTATATAGAGTTGTTAACACTCTTTTAACTTAATGTAATTTATTTAAAAAATGGGAGGAAAGCTCCTAAAGTCGCAGGCACGACACATAGGAAAATAGTTTTACAGCTCTATATAGTTCACACGGAAATCATAACAATACAACAATAAAATACTTAGTTCTGAATTCAAATTATTATACACGATAAATCTAATAATTGTTGGACATGGAAATTAGCATTCGTTTGTATTCGGAAATGCGATGATTCCCGAGGGACATTAAGAAAATGTAAATACTGTACCTCAGTATGAAAAAAAAAACGTCTTCAAGAAGACGTATTCACGTATTTTAGCTAAAAACTGTTTTTCTTCTACACGTTCTATCTGGAAAATTACATACATCACATCACATCGGCATTCCCAAAATAATTGGGTAGAGAAGTAGGTTCCTTTATTACACCCACATTTCGCATTTTAGTTAGGAAACTTAATCAAATCGTAAGTCTATTCTTACCACAACTTATTCTATCATCATGAATAAATTGTTGTTGGAAAAGGTCAAATTACAAATCTCTGTATAACCGGTCTTAAGCACTATTAATTTCATCATTAATTAATCAATGGTCACACCCAAATCTTAGGACGATCAAACCAGTTGAATGACACTGGTGTAAAGGTCATGGAAAAAAAATCGAAAAACAATAGCTTGAGGCTATTAATTTTATTTTTATGTCTGTCGTTAATGCAAATGTTTTTTTTTTTTTATCAGGTACTTTTCCAATTTTAAAAGAATTCTATTTTGACAAGAAACTAATGTCATGATATCGAGATCATTCATGAAAATTTTATATAAAAATTGGGACAACTTTTATTAAAATTTGGTTCTACTATGGTTAAAGAAAATTTCTCAATTAGAAATTACAAGTATTTTAGAACTATTAATCGGAAAGATTAAAATTACTATTTTTGCAATTTTAATTTTGTTCTTTTCAAATGAATATCGAATAAACACTTCCATTCTCATTTAAACCAGAAGGTAATGAAGCCTGAAAAAGGCTTCAGCAAGGACTTCACTCCAATGGCTTCTAGCTATTAAAACCGAAAGAATAACTTAAATATTTAGCCGACAGGTTCGTTCAGTTTTGAAGCGGGCAAATCAATAAATGGTCTATTTTACTTTCCACCAATGTAGAGATAGGGGTTTATTCATAAACAAAGATGTTTAACCGTCAAATATGTATGATTAAACAATCGCTTATCATTACTTAACTTTATGCAACGATTATGAATATAGGGGTAAATGTTCAGTAAATTAATTATCGATTTATTTAGTCTAATCTCAATATTTTCCAATTCTCATCCTCAGCAATTTAGACTTTTCTTCGTCACTCACGGAATTGTTGCCAACCGCGGTTTTGACCGCGTTGAGGTCGGTCATTATCCCACGGGAACTTACTACCTGGATAAAAAGTATCCTATCCGTCATCAAAAATCGTTCAACCGTTAAGGAGTGAAAAGATAACATACAGACAGTTACTTTCGTATAGAAACCAAAACACGAAATAAGCTCGGAAATCCCCAAAAAAGGTAATCTAAAAAACCAGCTTCCTTTTACCAAACACTATTTTCTTCCGCCTAACTATACTTCACGATATACTAACGGCTCGGCCTGAGCTATAAACTGTACTAAATAGGACAAGCGGGTTGTTGACCTCGGAACACATGAGTCGGCACATTACATAAATATATATAGTAAGTGTGTGTACTGTATCAATTTGGCTCAGAAAGGGATGGAATTCATAAAACAAATATGAGCATTGCTGTGTGCAATGTAGACGTTAAAGGTTTTGTTTTTGGGAAACATTTGTTATAGAATTTTGTTTGAAGGCTTCCTTTGAATGGGTTTTTTCAGTCAATAGTAGTAGCTTTTAAATAATTTTGGTCTCGTTTTAGCCTAATTTTAACTAAGGATGGGTGGATGTTTGTTACTCTTTCACGCAAAAACTACTGAATGGATTTAGATGAAATTTGGCACACAGATAGTTTATAACCTCGATTAACACATAAAATACTGATTTGGTTGGGTAATGGGTAGACCATGTCCCGGGTTAGGTAGGACATAGGATATTTATATTCCGATATTCCCACGGGATCGAGACTTATGCGGGTAAAACCACGGAGCGCTGCTAGTATTATAAATGCGAAAGTGAGTTTGCTTGTTTGTTACGCTTTCATGTTAAAACGGCTAAACGGATTTAGATAAAATTTAGCACATGAGTAGACCATGACCTGTTTTAGGACATATGATAATTTTTTTCCCGGTAGTACGTTCCCGTGGGATCATTTCCGACCCCTACGCGCGCGAAGCCGCGGGCAAAAGCTAGTACGAGATAATTAAGTTGCAAGAAATGTGAACGTGCTTTGTCAGAGAACCTACTTGTTTCTGCTGCCAAGCAGAGTTTCTGAGTTCCGGTGTGAAGGGCAGGGCCGGTGTATATAAACAGGCACATCATCTCATCTGCCTAGCCTTTCCCAACTATGTTGAGGTCGGCTTTCAGTGTAACCGGATTCAGCTAAATACCAGTATTTTACATGGAGCAGCTGCCTATCTGACCTCCACAATCCAGTTACTGGATAACACGATACCCCTTGGTAAGACTGGGTGTCAGACTTTCCGGCTTCTGACGACCTGTAACGATTGTCAAAGATCCACTAATGACAGCCAAACCAACGGCTTTACATGCTATCCGAGGCACGGAGGGTCTTGGTATGCAAAGATGGTCGCCCACCCAAGGACCAACGGCGACATGCGATCGATCGACCCGTGCGCCTCTCATAAAGAAACGCATGCATTGACAATTATTTTCACCACTGCATCTGTTCTCGTAAACCTGAACACACAAGTAAAGTTTATATTCCTCAAAGGAAACATGATGAATTGTCAACCAGTGATTGTTTATCAAATAAACTATGGAATTAATGAAACAATGGGTAATGTTGATGGATGAGTCAAATAATTATCTGTCAACTGCACGTTAGTTGACAGTTCAGTGTCTGTTGTCAGGAATTGTATTGTACTGTGACGATATTTTAATCACTGTTCAACATCAATTTTATTATTGACAATCCGCTGCCCGCGCGGCTTCGCCCGCTTGGAACCGAATTCTTTTTTCTAAAATAAATGTCCTAAGAACAAAAGTCCCGTCAAAATGTGTCCAGCCGTTTCGGAGATTAGCCGGAACAAACAAACAGACAAACCAAAAATTTAATTGAACTAACAGAAACTCAACATTTTTCGAAAGATATTTTATTAATTGTAGAGTTGGTTCATCAATTCTGTAGCAAAGTTTCGTATCGCCTCTACTTGTGTTCATTAATGCAAATTAATGAAATTATTTATTAAGTTATTCACTACTTTTATTGACAAACACGTTGAAATTATTAATCTATTATTACGTTAATATCTTCTTTATAAATTCCAAAACACAGGGTCTAATAAAATTAACTAGCAAAACCCCGTAGACGTGATGGGTTCTAAACACGACAAAATAAAAATATTTGATGATTTTATTTTAGGAATCGACGACCGCTCTAATTATTGTTATTTGAAGTATGAGTTAAGAAATCTATTTTTTTTTTGTTTTTTCGTATTTAGATATCGATTCCCATCAGGTTTGTGAATTTTACAAAAAAACGTATTTTTTAGCTTATAATTATTTCAATTACATTGCGGTTAATAACCCCAAAAAAAAAATCATCTAATTTATTTATTTTTTGTTTAGATATATATTAGTTTAATTTCGCTGTATAATACACATACAATCTATTTTTTTAGAGTATAATATTATATTAATTAAGATATAAATTGCTTTTTTATATATATCTAATTCGGTATGATAATGCAAATGTGAGACTGTCTGTATGTAGTAGAGAACTATATTAAAAGGAGAATAAAAGTAAGAAATTCAAAATCAAATAAAGGTATTTTGAATGAAAATTAACATACTTCTTCACTGAAAGTTAGCCATTCCGAAACCCACATAGTCCACCATGTAGTTTAAAATAGCCAGATATTTTTATTGGTAGTCATAAAAGTAGTCGTTTAACTCACAGAACGAATTTACTCGAAACTTTTAGAGCTGGAATTCTAGACTAACAACGTGCTAGTGAGTTAGCCGTAAAATTAAAACTATGAAACTGTACTCGAACGGCTTTTTAACGGATGGAAAATCTAGTTCTAAGCTGTGGTGAGAATGACCTCAAAAATACAGACATTATTGACAGCATTTTTATTTGTAGATAAGCGCGTGAAAATATATTTAATGAGTATTGAGTTGAGGTTAAAATAAAAAATATAAGTATCTTTATATAAAACTGCACCTGACTAACTAGTACTTAATAAACATAAATGTTTTTTATTAACTGGTAAGAATTGTGTCCTGAATCCGTTTATTTATTACCTTGACAAGTCATCATAATCGATTCGGGTGTTTTGCAGTTTCGGTGTTACAAACATATTTACCTCTCAACAACTCACTTTCACTTTTATATTAAATTTATTATTATGTCTTTTTAATACGAAATGATTTATCACTTTTTCGCAACAGATTTTTATTTTATTTTTTTGCGTCAAAACTTGTTGCGAATTAAATGTCAACATTTATCCATATGATGGCACATGACCTCTGCAACATTTAAGTTAGAATTTATTAATCAGATGCAAAATAATTTCGGGTCAAGGTGATTTTAAATTTTGACTAACGCAAATACAGTAGTCGAAAATAATTTATATATATATAATGCAGGATAGCCTTTACCAGAAGTGGTCATCGTATTTGTTGTAAAGAGCAGTTTGTTTATTATCAGGATTGTACCGAAATATGGCAGTTAGGGATCTCTAGCACTGGACGGCCACGACTCGGGCCAGTCGTGGCCGTCTAGTGGTATTGTAGAGTCTAGTGTCTAGTCTCGTGCGCGATTTGTATCGATTTCTATGGTTTACCCGATCGCTTCGACCACTGGTCGTGGTCGTGTCTAGTGCGCGAGATCCCTTAGTTCGTGGACGTGGTGCGACAGCGGCTCTCCTGACGTCATCTCTGTCATCAGAAGACAGCTGCCACGCAACCATAGATGCGACGCTCATGCTAGAGTGACAGTCACCATCTAATGTCACTCTTATCCGACCTCTTCGGTGGTTCCTATTCTGTTACTTCGTAACAAAAGTAGACGGCGGGGGCGTCATCTAATTTATTTATCTTGATGACATTTTGAGTACCTAATTAGATCAGCTTGACGGAGATTGGCTTTCCTCGAGGCCACGGTTTGAATTATCTATTAATAAAACATCTAGATTAAGATAATTGAATGAGACTTATTAATTTATAGCAGTTTATATTAAGCTGTTAATGTCGTTAACTGAAAATATTTCTGACAATAATTCCTAATGAAGTAGTCGAATTATTTTCGAAAAATATCTTTCAATCTGCCTAGCCTTTTCTCAACTATGTTGCGGTTGGCTTCGGGTCTAACCAGATGCAGCTGCAAAACAGTATTTTACAAGGAATGACTGCCTATCTGACCTTCAGAACCCAGTTACTGAGTAACACGATACCCTTTGGTAAGACTGATTGTCAAACTACATATCAAATAAAGGCAGTCTATATTAAGCTGTTAATGTCGGTTACTGACCAAAAAGCCTTCTTTCAAGGCTTATTTTTGATAGGAAATGCGACATTTTTAACAGGGAGGTTCCCAGGAAGAAAATGTCGTAAACATATTTCGCTTTTAAAGTGTCAGAAAAATCTTTGAAATTGAGTTTATTAAGTTACCAGTAACTTAACACGGAAGTAATCAATCCGGCTCCGAAGTTTAATTGAATTTAGATAAAGAAGAGGCATAAAATTGATGAGAATAACTTAATTTGATACTCTCATGAATAAAAATAACAACTAGATTGAATATCTATAGCAATAAAATTAATGATTTTATTAGTATTCTTTTGTATGCTTGCGTTAGATCACCGTCTGTCAGAGGTCAAGAACAATTTGCATAAACTAAATTAATAATACATTTATTTTATTTATGAGCAATGTCATTTATTATTATTTCCTTTATTTAATTTTTAAACATATTAATTATATTTTCAAATATTCATATAAAACAAAAAAAAAAAAAAAATATAAAAAATAGTATCCCACCGGTGTCGGGAACAGAGACCAAGCTATCGGTGGTCAGGGCTCATGAGAGAGGAACCTCCTGACAATACGCGCAGTGTCCAGGAGTACCGCTTTATTATTATTATTGTAAAGAAATAAGCTTTTTTATTAACGATCTATTAAGGCATGACATCAGCCGCAGGAGGAGACGCCCAGGGCGTCGGGAATCGCGAGGCGATTTCCGGCCACCGTAGGCGCGGGCTTGCGGGCGGTGAGCAATGGGTGGCTCACCGTCCGATAAGGACCAGGCCCGGGTCGACGGCGCGTTGTGTTCCACGCGCGCCTCAAAGAGATGTCAGCAGATTTGAAGGGGTCCACTGGGGCCGATGCCTGCCGGGGTTGCGAAGAAAACCGAAAGGGAGATCGTGGCCCCCGGCAACAGGGCAACCGAAGGAACACGGGTGGGTTTTAGTCAGTAAGAGTCTGACACGCCCTCCCGCTCCGCCCAGAGCAGGAGAAGTTATTTGATGATTTCCCACCGACAAAAAAAAAAAAAAGGCATGACATCAGAAACATATGTGGAATTCAGCTTCAATCTAATTAATTTCAGACATAGCCAACAGCTAATCTTGATGACTATCGTAATTTTTTTTTATGAAATAAGGAAACGTTTTTATTACGTCAGTTGAAGCAATGTATATTGGTGGTTATGGTAAAGGTAGAGCTTAACAGTATTAGTCTAACTCTTAGAACCTGAAGAAGGCTTTATCTGTTGCGCCAGGACAAAAGGCTCTTAGCCAGGCTTTTGATACTCCCATGTGCTAAGCAGCATTAGCAGATGGGATGTTTCAAGCTACGGCTTTAAGTTTTGAAAATGTTCGATTTCAAAAAGTGGAAGGACTGATTGTTATGCTGTAGTGTGCTAAGTAGGTACCTCATATTTTTGGGGGTAACTCCCGAGATGACGGCTAATAGAGAAGTAAGGAAGGAAAACATTTACAAGAAAAAAAAATACCGAGTTCCAAAAAAAACACTACAAAGTGAAAAATATCTTTAATTTTGGTAGTCGGTTTCTTTGGTTTTGAATTTATGTTTTTTGCCACCGACTTCCGAAATTAAAGTTATTAAAAGTTTCGTTTGGAAGTCTGTAGTTTTTTGGTTTTTTTTTTCGTAAAATGATTTTATTTTTCACTTTTTGTTGTGGTACCTATCCCACATGAATTCGAATACCACTACCTGCTATATAAATACCAGTGTCAGGAAGTTATTATTTAACATCATCCATATAGACTTAAGTGGAAAATACGTATTTATTGCCGTGAGGTACACACTATTGCCTTAAAACATTTTTTTTATATTTTATCTTTGTTATTTGTGTTTTGTGTTTCACGAACTGTGTCTAAATAAATGTTTTTCTTTCTTTCTTTATTGAAGCTCTAACTCAAAAACTACCCAAAGAAAGTTAATAAAATTGATATGGCGCCTCCTCAGAAGTATGACCTACCAAAAAAAAAAAGAATCATCAAAAATAATTCATAATTGGCGGAGTAATCGCGTAGCAAACAAAAAAAAAGAACACAGTCGAATTGAGAACCTCCTCCTTTTTGTAGTCGGTTAAAAAGACATGTTGCACTGACCACAAATAAATTAAGAAAAGGGCATGAGACTGATGATATTTTACATTTCTAAACGCTCTGTTCACACTTTTATCGAAACGAATAACAACAATTTTATTGCTTATAAAGTTAGTATTACTTGTAGTCATTTGAAGCTTTTTTTCTAAAACAAACCAGACAAGTACATTTCAAAGTCAGACTTGAATTGAATACAATACAATTATCTACATAATTGTCTTCGCAAAGTAACTAAATTACAACTTCTGAACTGACTTTAATCTTACTTGAAATGACAAAAGTCTGCTATTACGTAAATTAAATCGTATTGCATTTATATTATCCGATATATTCTCTACCTCAGAGGTAAAAAAGAACAGTAACTCCAGTTTTTACAAATTAGTTTTTTTTTTCTGTACCAACCAAATGGCAATAAATCTAATCTAAGTATAAGATGGTGCTTATCAGAACTTAAATCTTACGACATAGAACATGTTGTCCTAGCTATTTTTATTATCTATAGGTACTAATATTATAAAGTTGAAGTGTTTGTTTGTTTACGCGCTAATCTCTGGAACTACCAATTGGATTTGAAAAATTCCTTAGTCTAAATTTGATAGCCCAATTCTTGAGGAAGGCTTATAAGCCATCACGCTACGACCTTTAGAAGCCAAGCAAAAATAAAAGTCAGAAAGAATGCCAAGCGAAAACGAACTAATAAATCGGGCGGGCGATGGAGGGATTTTTATAAAAATGTGGCTGTTATTTTATTATAGATACTGTGTATCTTACGCCTTCCACGCGAACGAAGTCATGGACAGAAGTTAGTTACCTATAATCTAAACAAAAGTTGGAGTTTTATGAATCTGCAGTTATTATGAAGTAATTATAATGTCGACTTTGTGCCAAAGCGCAGCTGAAAACCGCATTTGGCACAAAGGTAGAAACTTTAAATTTGATAAAACTGCACTTGGAAATGACTGGTTGCCAACCCAAAACTTAACCACTACAAAACAGCAAAGTTCTCTATTTAATTTACCTTTATTTTATTTTACTAGCTACTACCCCGCGGTTTCACTTGCATAAGTCTCGATCCCGTGGAAATATCGAGATTAAAAGTATCCTATGTCCTAATCCCGTGCATGGTCTACCAATGTACCAAATTTCATCCAAATCTGTTCAGCCGTTTTAGCGTGAAAGCGTAACAAACAAACTCATTTACGCATTTATAATATTATTAGTTAGGACTAGCCACCCGCCTCTGCTTCGTACGGTTTTCACAATTTGATAAGACGAGAGTTCATTATTATACAGGGTGGCAGGGACATCGACGCGAAAACTATTACCTACCATGGATTCAGTACATGATTTATTGAAATTTTTCGTGGGTTATTAAAATTATTGTATTTATTTTATTTTTGATTTGTTATTTCACTATATGCTGCACCGGTTGACGTCATCACGTCAGCTCCGGCTGTCGCTGAAAACCAGCGCTGGGGCTCAGTCTTGCATGGGGTCGCAGCATTTATACAGAGCAATGGCCGTTTTGCGTGGATGTGACGCATATTTTCCCCCAATTTGTTATTTACGTTTTTTTTTTATCTTTCTTTGTGTCACTGTTTACCGCAAATAAACGAAATTTTCTTTCTTTCTTTCTAAAAATAAAACTGTTGTTTCATAGAAAAATGCAACACCAAAATGTATCAAAATGTATGGAACAGCAGATTTTTTTAAAAGTATCCGATGAAAAATTTCAACGCAGGGGGGGCACACCAGACACGAAAAGTGACTTTAATTTATATTATGTAGAGATATCTACTTAACTATCACATGCCAAGTAATCGCATCAGTGGTAACACTTACACTACCAAAATAGCTAT
This sequence comes from Omphaloscelis lunosa, assembly GCA_916610215.1. Taxonomy (NCBI): domain Eukaryota; kingdom Metazoa; phylum Arthropoda; class Insecta; order Lepidoptera; family Noctuidae; genus Omphaloscelis; species Omphaloscelis lunosa. The sequence goes on along the minus strand of OU744248.1, from coordinate 21,922,925 downwards.
TACTGCTACGACATAAAACCGCAGGCAATGTCAAATTGTCACTGTCAACCAGTCGTACCAAGGGATGTCGTATTACCCAGTAACTGGTTTGTGGAGGTCAGATAGGCAGTCGCTCCATGTAAGATACTGGTATCCAGCTGCATCCGGTTAGACTGGAAGCAGACCCCAATATATGTAGTTTGGAAAAAGTTAGACAAAAACAATAACCTGACAGAAATACTATAAAACAACATACCTAGGTAAAAATAATTTATCTGTGTGATAATCAAAGCCACGATCTGTGAGATAAGAGGCTATGAACATCATTCGTAATGATAGATAATAATAAGTAATTATTTTTTTACTCTTAAATATTCAAACTGTCACTGATTTCTGATTTAAATGTCTCACGCATGATCGAATTCAATAATGTTTTAAAAAGGCACATCTAAAAAGCCTAATGTCTCAGGTAATATAACCCCAGGTATTACAATTCACCTTGAGGCGCCCGCGACCTCTATCCTTTTAAAACGCTTACAGTAATTGTCCCCTGTGAGATTTCACTAGTCATAATGCATTATGTACACTTCATTGAAAATTATAATTGAATCTGATATTCAATTATGAAGATATTATTGTTAAAAATTTTCATTCTAACAGCGATATCGTCATTGTAGTGCGAGATGTCAGTAAGTGACATTTTAGCCAAAATGAGTTAATGATGTCAAAGTGTTTTTAAACCCATTATCTACCTTATGAAAAGGTAAAAGAGTTGATTGTTTTTTGAATTTCAGATAATACGAGAATGTCAGAAGTACATAACTACTTGTTTAGGCAAAAATCAGTCTATGAAAATTTACTAACGGTACTTGAGTAATTTATGACAATGTTTTTAATTACGTTAACTAAGGGTTGTTGGTGACTTCTATCGGACATAAAATATGTTTTTTTGAGTATGCAAAAATCAACTGTCTTACTTTTTATTATATTTCTCAGTTACGGTAAAAACATTTACATAATTTACTGACAATTAGAGTGCAGGGTAAAAATATCAATATTTTGTTCACAAAAAGCATTTTTTTACTATACTTAAACGTTAATGTGATATACCGATTATAAGAACAAAAAAACTTTTAAACACGGTTATCTCGAAACTAGCTTTTTGCAATTAATGATTTCTCGCACTACAACGACGATATTACAATGTAAGATGAATAGAAATAATTATGATTTGACTTGTGGGAAAAGAAAGTTATCCTTATCATAACTTATTTCTAAATAAATAGAACCTGCATGTTGTGCAGTCCATTTAGCATTAGGTAGAGCGTTCAGGCATCCAGTATTTGGGCATAGCAATCTAATAACCGTGCCCAAGATGATGTTTTTACCTGGCTGCTCCAGAAGGGGTTAAAAAGAGCATGGATGGATTGTGTGAGGAATGATATAAAAGAAGAGGAAGTGAATGATAGCGTGAAGGTTGACAGGAGTGAATGGAAGAAGGAAAGGTGTGCGCCAACCCCACGTAACATGGGACAAGGTCAGGTAGATGATGATGCTCATATTTTTGTCAGTAGCAGCTTGGGAACAGACTGGCCTATTACATGAGACAAGATAATGGCAAAACGTGGGTGCAAACCGTCAAAACAAAACATGGTATAAGGTCAATCCTATTATTATTTAGATCTCATACTATACTGTTTACCTTTCACGGGTCACTGACGATACGGCTATTATTTATAAACATTGCATTACATAAGGTTATGTACCAAAATAACCTTAAAAATATTATTATTGTGTTGCTTCGGACGTAACGTGAACATAATCGGTTTAAAAGGAAATATAACATTAGGCGCTAGAAATCTACTCACGGGGAAATTGAATTGGTCGATCATAATCAAAGGCACATAATACGTCTTTGTTTGCAGCTTTCAGCATCGTTTTAGTAAATACTGTGAATGAATTCTATCATGAATTTCTGATGTACTTCGTTTTGTCATTCTTCTTCTCTCGGCACGATCTAACTACTACTGATAAAAAATCTTAAATTCACTTACTGACAGACAACGCACATCCGAAACCGCTGGTTCTATAACTAAAAGCATGTGCACAAGGGTTCTTTTTATAACGAAAGTAGGCACTAAGGAGGGATTTTATAAAATACCCTATAGGGGTTATAAACCCTGGAAATATATTGTCATGTCGTGGTAAATACCCAGTCAGAAAGATACGTACGTAGTAGAATTGGTTATCACTTTCATAGTCACATTTGCCACCAGCCAGAATAAACCCTACCTACCGACACTGCACTTTTCACGCACATAGTTACTCAATTCCTTATCTATCACCACGCATATATATCCTAGCACGTTCGCAATAATCATGATAATCTGTCAATTTGCCACAGACTCACGCGCTGTAAATTGCGTTACAAACGCTGTGTCATCTGTCCTTTGCTTTCTAACTAGGTATAATGTTGGAGGAGTTTCTCAATGAAACACATGATTTTAGATTTGTTAACAAGTTACAACTAGAACGGGGAATTTCTAACTGTGAAGAGGACCCATCTATATAAATTTAAAGAAATATACCTGTGTCTATAATCTACGTAATTAATTTATATTTTTGACTCAACTAGATACCTATTTAAATGTTAGCCTGTTATTAATTTCATTTATTTTCACATACAACTAATCGGTAGATATTTGTGCCAATCGCAAACTGCAGCCTTAACAATCACAATCTCTTTCATTTTGACTATTCAACAATATTTACTGTCATAATAACATTTTAATACAATTTTTTCCAAAAATAAGTAGCAAGAATCTCCCTTAAAAATAAAGGGCTTTGTGATTGTAACTGAGTTACACAATTAGGGTGCTTGTCTGCCCTCTGCCTTAAAGGTCAATCAACCCATGACCGCACACCAAACATTATTAAATAATCCAGACTTCACCTAACTACATTTAGTACCACCATAAATTCTAAATACGTTGTATCCAAAAGAATTTTCTCGAAGCACCTAATTAAGACGTCATTAACGTGCTCACGTCATATTTTCCTAATTAACAAAAATCACGCGTTGAACGAAAGCGAGGGCTCTTAGCGTGAGACTAAAAAAAAGCATTAAATGAACCACTTTCATTGGTGCTGTAATTAGGCTGAGGTAGCTTTTATTTATTCTCAGGCGTCTGTTATACTCCTATTGTCTAATAATTACGTTATGACTTGGTCCATTCAGTAGTTAATATATTTATTTGTTTTATGAGTTACGTTTCTAATTGATTTTGTCATACGGTCATAGAACAAACCTAGTTTATTTCAAAGGTCATAAAATGAAGAAAAAAAAAGGAATTTATAATAAATTAAAACAAGATAAAACGATCAACCAACTTCTGTCGGGAGAGCTTCCGTCCCTCGGCCATTGACACAGATGAATACAGTTGGTTCACCAAGCATTTTACGTATGAAGCTACAAGTACGCGGCGGCGAGCCCGTCTTGTCAGGCCTATTGAGTGAGTGAGCGTAACATAGTCAGAAGATCTAAGAGTTATGCGATAGTAAGACAAGCAACTTCTATAACTATAGTTAATTAGCGCTGTGCGACCTAAATTGCACTTTATTGTGTAGTAAGAGTCGCTTTTTATTTACTTAAAGGATTTTCCGGAGTGAATCATCTGTATTCATCTGTGCCATAAGTAAATAGTTAATAATAGGAAAAGTACAAACTGAGTAGATTATTAGATTGATACTTTATATTAATTTATTATTTACAAGTCGGATTCTCAGTTAGGAATTGGGACTGTTTAAATACCCGTAACTTAATCCCATTATTTTATAATTTTCTTGCTCCACTTAGTAGTTGAACCCGGAATGTTCCTTTTCCTTGTTCTATGTTCAATCTTGTCTACAATGATAAACAAGTCGTTACGTTTAGAAAAAAGTGCTAAAAAAGGAACGTCTTAAAAAGAAGTGCATTCCAAAAGGTTCACATACTTTCATTGTAAAGCCTAGTGCTCATCACAAAAAAACTGGCCAAGTGCGTGTCGGACCACGCACAATAAGGGTTCCGTAGTTAGAATGAATGTTTATCCCAAGAACAAACTTAACTTTGTAGTTGAAATAATATTTTCCCATTAATCGTTAAACGGCACGGTTAATTCTTCAACTGCAAATGTACGTTACTAATAAAAAATAAAAAAATGTGATAAAACTAAAACTTTCCTTTACTTGTGCTGTGAGACCTTGCTTCTTCCTTTTCATGATTATAGGTCAAAGGCAAGTACCCTATAGGTTCTGATTTATTTGAGAGTTTCAAAATATGTCGCATTTTATAAATGGCCGTATTTATTTATTGCGTTGACTAGAAGCTTGATTATTTTAGAGCTCCAAGGGACCGTTAACTTACGTATTTGACATTAATTTCAACTTGACACCTCCACGAGTTCCTGAGAAAAAGGGTCAGACGGACGAAAAGACAACGAAGTGATCCTAACCCTAAGGGTTCTATTTTTTTCCTTTTGAGATACGGAACCCTAAAAAACAATAAAATTACTCCTTGAATATTATTATGTAACACTTGGTTAAATAATAACAGTTGTTTATGTCTGCGAATATATTAAACTAATTACTAATCTTATTATAAACAATACTTAATTATTGTTGTTTCTTTAGACCCGTGTGAGTTTTGACGTAAGTGAAAACGTGGGAGTAACGATAAAAATAATTATTACGCCACGATAGAATGGCTTCGTCCATACTCTTCCCTTGTTCGAACTCGTCCGCTTTTTTATATGCATATCAGCTGCAAGGGTTACAGTTTGTCGGAAAAGTGCTACGATGTAGAAAATAAATACTCTTCTTCTAAATAATAAATACTGGTCATGTATTATTTTTAGTATGGCATTCTTGATTTTTAATAAAAAAAAATTAACAAAATGACCTACTTAGATTCCGTGCAAATTAGTAGTTATTAATTATTTAATATTGCATATCCCAATTGAAATTAATTATTGTAAACTGTGATTTTTTAGTAGAGAACTTTAATTATTATACAAACTGTTCTATTAGAGATTTTTTATTTTATTTTAATATGTAATTAAAGTTTTAATTATTGTATTTACAAACTGACTTTAAGAGGTTAGATAAACGAATGGTTCTTTTAAACGAGCGTATAATACCGATGTTATTTATTATTGTTGATTCTATTTTATAGATGTTGAAAAGACTAATAGTACCTACCTTATTAATTTTATACCGCGTGCTATGACTGAATAAAATCATGCTAACACTTTTCTTACCACCAGTACTTTTGCGCCTTCTAGCTATGCATGCAGGTAGATATATAACCAGGCGAGTTCGAACTGGGGATGAGTATGGATGAAGGCAATAGAATGTTCTAGATTACATAACAAACAATTAAAGCATATTATAAGCAAACTTATTGTTTATATTATTTTTCTTTTTGCACATATTTTTAACATTATCTGGCTTAGAAATTTTAATTTTAGAATATTACTAAAATTATCGATTAAAAACGAAATTTATTTTTAAACCAACTTTAACAAAATTGAAAATTATGGTTTTCCTGGCTCTCATTTTTAATGGAAGAAATGTCGATGAATGTTGCAGAGCTTGCATCCGAGAAAATTATATAAACTGTATTTTTATGAAGATTGATTACATAAAAATTAATTTACTTTACGTGTTCGGTATAAAAATTACAAATACTTTTATTTTACTTTATTATTTTTGTTACATAAATTGATATTATGACATACGGTGCCGAAACGTGAACGCTGACAGTCGCCGGGCTGGGCTACAAATTTAAGGTGGCAAGCTGAAGTGGCAGTGGGCTGGCCATGTTTCTCGAAGGACCAATGGCCGGTGGAGCATACGAGTTCTGGAGTGTTCACCATATATCGGCAAGCGTAGTGTGAGACGGCCCCCAGCTAGATGGACCGAAGACCGCTGGGACAGACTAGATATGGAAAGCGGAGGACAGAGTATTGTGGCGCAGTCTGGGAGAGGCCTATGTCCAGCAGTGGACTGCGATAGGCTAAGTTGATTGATAGATTGACACTGCTAATTATTGAAAAGGGTAAATTTCAGTAGGTAGATTGTTTGTTATTACTGTATCGTAAGTCGTATTGAATGTACGCATATTCCAATAAGGTACTTATTTTTTTTTGCTTATTCACTAGGCAATCAGCTTGATTCTTATTTAGGTTTGTTTATTTTCCGAAATGAAAACAGGTCGGTCAGTTTTACGTAATCTTTCAAGTAGACATAAAAGCTTCCCTCTTTCGAAACCTTAAAACACAATTCCGTAAAATGTTCACGTAAACATCAAACACTACGTTATTCTATCTAGGTAACCTACGCTATTACATATGAAAATCTTCTGAAAACATCTCAAAATTCAAACCTCGTAATTTTACTTGAATTCTACAAAAAAAAAATACTTGGAATTACGCGAAACTGTATTCTGGTCGCGTAATTTTACGTAATTTTATCCTGTGTGTCCTCAGCTTTACTCTCACTGGTGCACTAACTACGGACTGTGAATAGTGATGGATCGAAAGTGATAGAAAGTTAGTGATGTGTGCATCTGTCTCTTAAAAGTGAACTCGGAAAACATGGGACTGCACAAACGGGGAAGTGAGTACCTACCTTTGTTAATTTATTTAATTTTTAGATCTTCGTGTGATTAAACTCCTGGAGTTGGTAAACATTTTGGAATTTCTATTGTATATTTTTAAGGGTCAGTTTTTGAAAGGCCGGGACGCAGGAATGCCTTCCTTGGAGTTTTTAAGACTGATTGACACGACGCTAATTAATTGCCTGTGACATGCCATAAGTTGGAGCAACAATAAACCCACGTTCGCATGAACGTAAAAATATCGCGGTGGGCTTTTATCGCGCATTGGATTTTAAACTCTCAATTTAGAGACGAGCGTTGATAATTCAACAGAGTGTAACCCAGCGCGTCGAAAAACACACTGTTGGATTTTCAACTCTTGGCGCTAAGCAGAGCGTTGAAATCCAATGTGCGAAAAAAAATCGCCCCTGCGTACCTGGTCTAAAAGTTTGACGCAAGTCATTTGTTGCTTCAATTATATTGTAATAGGCATCCCACCGGCAAGGAACTTATATCGTGTAAAAGGGGCTTAACACTCGCGATCATCAATCAATAGCTTTCAATAAACTATTTTTTTTTTTTATATCACTACCACCATTGCGTTGCAGCTGTCGAAAAGATGGATTCTCTAAACAGAGTGATCGATCAGCCACAAGACGTAACTCTTGGAAATGAAAATGAAATAGTTTTCAGTATAATAGGTCTATAATATTTATTGTAGTTATCTCTTTTACAATGTGTTATGCATTTTTTTAGCAGTTCCCTTTATGATGGTAGCAGCTGAATATAATATTTCCTTTGTTAAAATAGTGGATAAGTTTTTACGAATCACTGGACCAATGTTGCATACCAGACAGCAAACATCACGTGCTACCAAGGTAGTCTTCATCAAAATCCTTCGATGATAATGGTTAAGATACTTACAAAATTTTAGGCCCCCTTGTACCACAAATCACTAAATATTTTTTTATTAATCAATTCATTTTTCTATTTCGTTTGAAGATGACAGAAACAGAATGTTTATTTTTTTGTGATTTTTAGTGCGAGTGGGCCTTAAGGGGGCCCCAATGGTCCACTAGCGCCACTCCTTTAAAAAAATATTATCTCGTGACTGAGAAGGAATTACGAATAACGGCTAGTAAGGGCCGTCGGTAAGTGTGTCTAGAATTTTCTAATACCTTTTATAAAGTTTCATATTGAGACACGAAGCAACAAAATACGATCTAGAGGAATGTGGCCACTTTTCTTTAGAACGAATTTTGTAGCTTCGTGTCTCAATATGAAACTTTATAAAAGGTATTAGAAAATTCTAGACACACTTACCGAGGGCCCTTACTAGCCGTTATTCGTAATTCCTTCTCAGTCACGAGATAATATTTTTTAAAGGAGTGGCGCTAGTGGACCATTGGGCGCCCCCTTAAACTAACATGCGATGGCGCTTGATATTCATCTAGAAACACTCTCTTACGTCTAAAATACACATTTGGTTTTCACCAGCTTTCATAACTCTTAAGCATCTTCAATGAGAAAGTGTTAACATATGTATTACATGTTGAGTTTAATTTAATATTGGTTTTGTTATGTCAGTGTTAACTGTCTATGTTTAGTCGAATGTTTACATTTACATGGAGTTACGATCTTTGGTAGGAACGTGTGGATTCGTCGGATTTTTAGTACATTTGTGCTAAATGTAAAACGTTGAAGATTTTTTTTTTTTTTTTTTTAATGGTTGTTTGTGTTTAAATGTGTGAGAAAACATTAAAGGTGTGTGAGGGCCTGGAAAACTGGCAATCGCGGCAATTTTTTAATTTTGCATCGTTATTGTCGCTGATAGAACGTCACTTAGTCAATGCCCTCAAGTTTTATGAAAAATCGAGTTTTGCTCAGAGCCTCGATTGTATTTCAGACTTCATATTTGCTCTATTTTTAACACGCTTATATTAAGGTTCGCTTGAAGGTGTGTTTGTTTGTTGGCCACTCTAAATTCAAATGTTTTAAATTAATCTCAACTACCGAAGTTAGTTGGACATAATACGACATCAAAAAAAAAAAAAACCTATTTACTGAATTGTCAAGCCTTACTCTCGGACTAGATGAAATTTATAAAAATTAAACATTTATTTTACATCAGCCTTTTCAAAAACTGAAAAACATTCCATAAGGTCGTATACATAATTTCACACAGTGATTCACTGAGCCAATTCTAAGGTCTCAGCGAGACTGATTACGAGGAGATTGGCCTTATTCATACCGAATGAAAGCTATTCAGTCGGGCCGGGTAATTGTCTGACTCATTATACGGAGGATTTTACTCTGTGCTACGTATGAATCGTCATACATTTAACCTTTTGGGATTAGCTGAATTTATTTTTAAGAATGTTGAACTTAGTTTGTTTCATTGTGAAGAAAAATAGGTACCGAGAAACTATTTTATTATTCTCATTTTCACACAGGACATAACCGTACTTTTCATAAAAACACTAAAATATAAATTGTAAAATATTACGACTTTTTCGTGTCCAATTGAACTGTTGTAAAAAGACGCTAATATCTAAAATAAATACGCATTGCAAATGCTAATGGTAAAGCTATAAGCTCAAACAAGGCACTTGTAAAGTTAAATAATAAGCGTACAGTCATAAGTGGCCACTGACCATACACAAATCAAGTTACATCACTATAAGCCGATGACAGGCAAACATTGACCGCTTTCGAACTTCGTACATAAGTGTCAAATAATGACGTTTGCTGTCAAAACCAAAATTTTGCCGCGTAATGCTCCAAAATGGCCGCCCGTTTAAATAGATTGGTTTTTGAGAGGCACTTTTTATCTTCATGCCCACTCTTTTGGCGGATTCATCGAATATTGATACCGGTTCGTCGATTTCTCGATGGTGCTGAAGTACCAATCGATTACATGGGTCATGGTTTGAAGTTCTTGATAAGTGTCGATTGACGGTAGAAGCGGCTTTGATATTGGGATATTTTTGATTTCAAAATAATTTGTTACTAACCTTGAAAATTAATTAATAAGTGTAGTATGATATCCATCTTAGAATGATAAGATGGATATTTGAGACATCACGGTTTGCTTTTTGGAAAGCACGTAAACAAGGCTGAAATACTCTAATCTTCCAGTTTTGATCACATGATCTTAGTCTGTAGTAATAAGTGTTTTATTTTATTTTAAGGTACTTTTTGTATGCTGAAATAAGTAAACAAAATATGTGGAACGATTTATATTGAAGATCTTTTATGTAACATAATTTATGGCAAATAAAGAAATTCTATATGATATCGCATCGCATCGTTTGCAGTGAACAAGTGTAATATCGGGTGACGATCAATGCAATTTTTTTGTATGAAAACAGTTCTTTGTGTAACAGTGTTTCATTCAGTCGAAACCATTTTATCGACGTTTATTAGGTACTTTGTTTTCGTTTCACACAAGTTCTCAATAATTGACACGGTATGTAAGGCAGATTTAAATATCCAATTCTCTCCCCACATCCAATCAATTGAAATGATGTACAATTATTTTCAACCACACTTTTGTGCATCATTACTTTCATTACAGAATTTCAGTAGATAATTGAACAATCATCCCATTCAATAGGATTAATAGCCAATATGAAAACCAATTAGGTAAAGTACGAATTGTAAGTTGTTATCTATTGAGTAGAAATCATAATTCTGGAATATTCTCTTTGATAGAATCTTGTTACGAATTTAAAGTGGTTTTATATTTGTTTTATTACTCGCTTTTGTCCGCGGCTTCGCCCACATGGAGTTCGGAACGTAGGTACTAGCGGGATATAATGTATCTATTGTCCTAACCCATTTCATGGTCATATTTTGTTCCTTTCATCGAAATTCGATCAGGTGAAAATATTGGTATGCTTACCATCATTTTGATCATTTTGACAATCCTATAGTTCTAAAGAATATTTACATTCGGCCATAAAAAAAATTGTGACGGGTACAACACCGAAATTAATTCTTGCACACAGTTTAGCTTCTTTTTTGTTTAATCTTTGTTATAGTTACCCACTTCTTATTCGTCAAAATTAAATCTGTTACAAAAATTGCTTATTTTAACCTCATACGCAGTTAAATTTAAATAAGTATATAAACCCAAAAAACACTATTATTAATTATGGTCATAGTTAGATGTTGAATTCATTCTAAGCTATTCTAATTAAGTTATGAATGTACGACCTGTTTTTTTTAAGTACTTCCAAACAGCACGTCATCAAACTACAATGTATAAAGAAAAACACTCTTTTCTCCCTAACAATTTTATCCCGCATTACTATATTATTTCACAATCAAAAGACGACTGGCCCTGCACTACATTTTACCATTAGAAAATGACTTTTGCCCCACGCAGAAATAACGATAATACCATAACCGTTATTTTTAAGTGTTGCCAAAGTAAAATATACATTCAGTTGCCATAATGATAATACATTTAAAAGTTTGTTAAAATATTTATTTATTTTGCAAAATATACACTCAGTTACAGGCTAGGCTAAAACTTATGAGTATATGACCATGTTAGGGCGCAGCAAGTATAGTACATTTAACTTATATCTAGGTTAAATATTTGGAAGTTAACATTATATGGCATACCTACTAGATATCAATATGACAACATTAATTATTATTACTAATATACTGGGTGGTACGGACATCGACGCGAAAACTGTTACCATGGATTCAGTACATGATTCTGAACCCCCCTGTGTTGAAAGGTTTCCTCGGTTATTAAAAAAAAAACTGCTGTTTCATAAAAAATTGCAATACCTACGCGGTCAAAATGTATGGGATAACTGATTTTTTTTTTAAATAACTGGCGAAAAATTTTAACGCAGAGGAGTTCAGAATCATGTACTGAATCCATGGTAATAGTTTTCGCGTCGATGTCCCTGCCACCCTCTATAATCTTTTAGTAACATATTTTATTAAATTTATACCAATTAATTGGTCATTAGTCATCTGAAATATAAAGTAACATTGATAAAATCATTTTATACATAGATATTATACATTTGTGTTTTATTTTAGCTTCTTATTTTCCATAAACTTATTAATACTATATATATAATAACAATATAAATAATTTGGTGGAAAATAAATTAAATCAAAGAAATCACTATAAATGTTCACCCCAACAGCTCAATGACACTCACGTTACCTCCCAAACACGTGTCATTCACCAAGCTACCCTCAATTAGGTTCTCTTCAAGTTTTGAAAGCGAACAGTCGGGCCGTCTGAAGGTCGCCTGAAAATCGATACACGAGCTCTGTCTTGTACTACGCGTATGTGAATAATTTACTCTTTCATAGGTATTTGAGTTCGATTGATGTGGCTAGCATGGGGCGTTGTATCATTTTATTTGAATTTTGTAGGTATGGTTTGGCAAAAAGCTTGGTGTATATATATTTTTTTTTAATGCAATATCAATCAGAAATACGTTATTGTAGACTACGTGTTTCAAAACCTACTAAGCTAAGTAATTTTCAAATGGAATTGAACTGTGTGTTATTTTCTTTGATTTCTCTGTCTAGAGAAAATGGAGAGGTAAAACTCTTTAAGGTAGCACTCTTATTATAGAACTCACATTCTGGTCATGCTCAGCGCATGGCAAAATGATCGTGGTGGCTCTTTATGATATATATATATATATATGTATAATTTATTTCACACCAGAAAATACATTACAAAAAAGAAATAGATGTCATTGACAAGTTTCAGGGTAAACAAGATACCTCGACTCCCACTAAGGCTCACTTGCACCACCAATCACTAAATAAATTTAGCACTAAACGTATTTAAATCATCATACTGTCTCTCTCATCTTTAAAGGATTAACAGAAATAGAACGATGTTTCAAATTCATTTAGCGTTAAGGTTCGCGCAGACATGCGCGACTCTGGTGGAACAATTTCTATGAAAACTTCAAGGAAATTGTTATACCGGTATTGCGTCACGCCGTAGCGATTCGCCTGCAAGCGGGAGCCTTTAAACGTGTTTAGTGATTTGCCGTGCCTAATGCACGTCAGCACGTTCATAGAGGCATCGCCTCCTCATACAGGTCACATTACAACGCCTCGAACTGAACCCTCTATCTAGAGAATCCTGCTGACCTCTGTCTCCTCAAACAGCGTTATGGTTCCATGATTCATATCAAGTTCAAAGCTCAGACCTTGTGTTTATAGGCTAAATGTCACATTCCTTCGACATAGCTCACTGTAATGGCAGCGCGCACGAACGTTTGTTTGTTTGAAATGCATTCAATGTGCACTAATGAGAGTTTGTTTGATAAGTTCTAGAAATAAAGTAGAATTAAAAAAAAACAGTAACTAAGTAATACAAGAACGCGTAGCATAACCAGTTTTATCTCTAATCTAAGAAGAATCTATCTATAGCATAGTCAGCCTATAATGTTCCCACTGCTGGGACACAGACAGAGAGGGAGTGAGCCGTAATCCACAACGCGGGCCCAGTACGGGTTGGTAGATGTTACATGTCTTTGAATTTTTGATTCTAGGATATGCCGGTTTCCTCACGATGATTTCCTTCCCCGTTTTGAGAGCAGTGGTGATGAAATTATTGACACAAAGTAAAGCGCCTGTCTGGGTTCGAACCCACGACCTGAACTCGTGGGGGACTGGGCCACGACTGCTCTTCTATATATATAATCTTTCTATGCAAAGTGACATTTCTTTTCATAATTTTTGACATCGCACCGTAGAATTCTATCCACAATCTGATATTTTGTGTTTCGTTTTTTCTGTGTCTACGTGGTCATGCAAGCGTTTTCATCTATAATATGATTTCTTACTTCTAAGGAGAGCTTTCTTCTAAAAAACTGTTCTCTTCTCTTGTGTAGGGTCAGAGATATGTTATAATGTAGAAAAAGAGTAGCAGCCGAACTCGTTCTGAAACCATAACCCGAAATAGTACCTAATAACCCAATTCTGCCTCCAAGCAGCATTGCTTCTCCGATTTGAGGATTATTTGAAGGAATTTTGTTTTTAAACCGCCAAGCTATCACCTGCTAGAAGCTGTCTCTTTGTAAGCTCTTGAACGGTTTCCACGAATATTTACTGTCGTTTTGAGTGCATTTTTCATTTAAACAATCGCTGGTCCATATGACGCTTTTCGGGTCGAGAACACAGTACTTATTGCATTCTGACTACTCTATCCCTACATTGATCGAACCCACATCTTTTTCATGGATCAGTAGTGCATATTAGCCAATTGGCACTCCCCAAATCCATTCCCAGGACCAACCCAAGCACATCTATTCCACTATCGTTCCCACACTAAAGGCCTACGTTCACGAGGCACGCATTATTTCAGAACAACAGTGATATTACCAAAAAGTATCAATTATGTGGCGGGGGCCATTGTTGGCCGGAAGCGGGCGCGACCGTTACGTTTGTGGACACACGCCTTTATTTTGTGGTGTGAAGGATGAGATGTAGCGGGTTTTGATACAAATATTGTATTAGTCCTGATGTACCTATCTTTGTTTTTTTCCATTTATAATATGTTTTAGATTGATTGGGAAAGCTTGTTTCTAAGTAAATTGCAAAAATGGCGCGGATTAATTTAAAATATATATTTATTTTACTGTTCTATAAGTTACTTATCATACGAAAAATAAAAAAATTGTTTCAACAGAATATTCAATTCTTGTCGAAAATAAACTCTTTACGTTACTTATAAAACCTAATAACGTAAAGCAATATAAAAAAAGCAAATGGTTACAATTGCAAGCAATTTCCGTCATCAAAAACAATATTATAATTAGTATAAAAAGCCGACCCAGCTCCATACGGTGCACGCTTTACCGCCCACCCCAAACGAGGGGTGATCAGAACACCATGTAGTCCTGACTCCTCGAGCGTTACTCTTCACAACACTAAACTGGAGACAGTTCACGCGTTTTATGATTTATTCGTTTAACTTCGTCGAAGGAGTCACGCCAAATACGTAATGAAAATGATCCTGAAATTCCTGTAGGAACATGTTTTTCGATAAAATATTCATTTCTTTGTTTTGAAACTAGTTGTCAAGGATTTTAGGTTTGTCTTTGGAAGCAATGCTCGATGAATCGATACTTTTCAATGCTTTTGGAGTATTTTCGCTTGATATTTATTTAAAATAAATATGGTATAATTCATTATATCATCAATTAAAACGTACAGGATTACGAATTTAACGGTACCATAACACATCTATAATTTTTTATTATTATTTTACTACATATATTATTAATAGCACAACAGTTTTTTTTAAAGCGTCCTATATAGACATCCAACTCAAAGACACCGGTCTAGACAAAGGATAAGTGAAACCCAACTCAACCTATAGGTACTTACTCCTCAGCATACCAAATTGTAGCTACCCCCGTCCTGTTACACGCATCGTGAATCGTAATATATACGTTAATAATCGATTTTCACGGTTATATAACTTTACTGTATACGGTAGTTTATTAGTATGTAATCGGTCTATAATATACGTAATAGAATTTAATACGTTTAATTAATGTTGGCAATTTAAAACATAACAATATTGTTTGTAATGTTTATGATGATAAATAAAATTCTATTTACCTTCTTTGTTTCGCTAGTAACAAAGCATTTATAAAATGTTTCAATTACACGTAAAGTTTATAACTAGACATAATCGTTCTCATCAATCAAGAACAAGATTTAAAAGTTGCGTGCACTATCTGAAATAGTATCTAAATGTCTGCTGGAAACTAAAGAAAGCCTTTATGATTGTATCCAGTAGACCTAGTCCAATGGGAACACTCCTGTTTACTAATCGTTACTGAATACTTTACTGCGAAAAAAATAAAAGAAAAATGTCTCTAACACCCTCATTAAATGTAAGTTTTTCTTAGCGAATACAGCATTATAAACCGTTAAAATAAAATCTGATGTATTTTTAACAAGATTTATTAGTAAATGCGTTGGTTTTAAAATTCAAACATTTTTTTTTGTCATGCTTACAAATATTAATAAAAAATTTAAAAGATTGGAAACTGCGTATAGTGACAAGACCCCCTGAAAACAATGTTTTACTTCGTATAACTGTACTTTATGACACGGTTTTAAAAATCAAATGCAGTTGACCGTCCGATGGTAAACTTTAGCGCAAACGTAATGCTGGTAACCTTCCAGAAGGGTTCACTTCCAATATCTATGGCGGCATGGCGTATGAGTTCTATGAAAAGTGGGTGGAGTCGAAAGTGTTAAAAACATTAACTATTTCACCAAATTATCTTTTCTAATTCGCTCTCTTGCCACTTACACCACACCCCAATGATCCGATACTCTCATGGAACTATTTGACCATAATGTTCGTGTAATATCGTTGTACGGGTTATTCTCAATGCCTATTGGAAGTTGTTCGAGGATGTAGTCATCCACTCTTCCCCCTATTACGGGATGTAGCGGATTATTTGGGGGATGGGGGCTTAGGCAATCGTTGCGTGTTAACGCGATTGGTGGATTTAATAGGAATGTACGGATTTTATAGCGTGTTTAGTGGGATTGCAATTGGTCTGTGGTTAGATTATTATGGTGAAGTAGAATACGTTCTGCAGTGGACTATAAAACAGATTTATATTTTTAGCTTTGTTTATCCACTTGATTAAATGGAGAATATCTAAAAAAAGAATGGATAGATTCAAATTATTTTATTTCACACAAATCTAAATGGGCACTTATGAAACGTCAGAAGCTAGGTGCACGGTTCCAATTGGTCGTTTCCTATGGAGAAGAGCTAGCAAGAATCTAAACGGTAACTCTTTTAAAAATAATTGGCTTTTACAATACATTCAAATAACAGTGTTCATAGGTATGGGAGGACAGTGTAGGTCTTTCTGTTGAGTACCAGGTACTTAACGAAATACATTATGGTCAACAAATCTACAGTCCACTAAGCCTGCAGCGTTCTCACATTCACAAAATAGAAAAGAATCTATACAAAAGATATATAAATTAATCAAAATAAAAACCTATTTTAAACGAAATGACATGATTGCTATTACAACTGTAACAAATTTAATTATTATGTCCACAAAAGCCAGTAATAAAGAGTTGAAATTAAATTGGAGGTATATTAAGTCGAGGCTTACCTACACTTGTACCCTAATTGCGTAACTTATTTTCGTAAACAATTATGCCTAATTTGTTCCATTTTGACAATTCAACAACATTCATTGCGTTATTTACGTTGTTGAGCACATTTTTTTTTCTAACTTAAGTTGCAATGGATTATATGTTGTATTACGCAATTAGGGTACTGGTTTCATTGGCTCCTATAAAGTTTCAGCTAACTAATTTCAAAATAATTCTGATCCAATTCAATCGATTGGATGGAATCTTTGACGTCAATACTTCTAGTTTCATAAACAAAATCTTAAAAGGAATAAAAGGAAGAAAACGACCTAATCTATGTGAATAGATCCTACAAACTTTTATAGTCACATTTGCTATTACATAAATAGGTTAAACTGCCTCGAACTTGAATCGGCAACTACTAACGATAAAGTTAGTCTCAGATAAGATTCTAACGTCACTGAGGCTAACAGGCTCCCACCACACAGGCGCGACTTGCCACATGACATGAGACACCGCGATTTCATCACGAGTCGCGATTTCTCTGCCTCTACGGCTTTTTCTTTTCTTTTTCTATAATTACTTCTAAGATTCTAGGTAAATATTTTTTATAGTATTTAATTGGTACATAAGCCTATGTTGTATAAATAAATAAAATGGACAATCAAGAAACCAGACTGTTTAGCAAAGTTACATAATACCTATTGTCCGTACTTATATTCAAATCATAGCTCTCATTCTTGTCATAAGAAATGGCTGTACACGGTTTTCCTAGTTTGTCAATCTGCTGAACAATGATTTCTCTAGCTGCCTAAGTATCGCAAAGCCGCGTCGCGTCAGTGTGGTTCCAGCTTTCGAGGAAGATTCTCTACCGCTTCGAAGCGTCACTAAAACCTTTAGATTCGCTAATAGTTTTCAAGATTCTGCTAGCTAAATGGGTCAGACATTTACCTAAGCGGGCGCTTACGATCTATTACAAAGAGGGTTTTGTAGGTCACAAGTGGAATCAATTTAGGTGTTTTAGTTAGGGTGTCTTTTATGTCACTTTAAGGATTTAGTTTCTGCTTACAAATTGACATTTAAACTTACGTACCTTAGGACCTACATGGTTTATTGATCAAGGAATTTAACAACAATTATTCATTTTTCATTTATGAATGGGGTACCCATTCCCACGAGTTAGGTTAAGTTTTTTTAAAGCTTCTTTCGTTGTTTTACTTTAAAAGCCTGCCATACGAATGTCATGAGGCCAGATGGAGAACTAATCGTAGTTAACATTACATATTAATTATTTATTTTCCCTCTTAAATCTAGCAATTTAGGGTAACCTATTGCGGTAGTGTGCATAAATAGGGATGAACACATTTTTTTTTTTGTTCGTCTTTTAGATTATTAAAAAATATTAGACACATATTTTTTCATTTTTTTTTCATTATCATATGATTACGGCGATACATTGAGTTAAAATGTGCCATGACGTCACGAGTATGTGGATTACTTGTGACATAGCAGCCCCATTCCCCAACTTTAATGCGTTTTATCCAAGTATTTCTTTATTAATATGATGAAGCAAAAAATACGTGTCTAATATTTTTTTGCTAGCTGACTGACGGACTAAATGGAATTTCTTCTCTTATCCTTACTTATTATGTTATGTTTGTAACTTAAAAAAAATGGCTTCAAAAACCTTCACAGGTTACAGGTTTTGTGCATAAGATACCTGTAAGCGCTATAATAAAGGACCAATGATAGCCTAGATGATAATGATAGATAAGAGCAGTGGTGTGACCTTCAGACTGCCAAGTCATAGGTCTCGAGTTTGAACCCAAGGCATGCACCTCTGATTTTTTGCTTCAAAAACAGTGAAGGAAAACAACGTTAGGAAAACGGCATGCCTGAGAGATATTTCTTGACGGCATGTGAAGCCAAGTCAGAGGCTCATGTGTGGCTTTAAGACTCTGACAACAGGTTAGTCACTAACCACACGAAAAGAAGGAGAAGGGCCAATCCTATTAGATACTTAAATATAGTAGCCAGTATTTGCTATCAGCTGGACTATCACAGCAATTTACTCAATTATTTACATAAATAATGGTCTTATCACAATGACAGCAATTACATCGTACTTACATCTACACGGACACACATGTTGATGAAGGAGGGGGTATGGGGGGCGGTGATAGTCGGCTATTATTACGGCTTCGGCTCTGGTTACGATGAGGCCTGCCAAGTGCGGCCCTCGGTGAACTAGATCGAAACTGTTGGAGTTTTTCGGGATGACATGTTTTCATGTTTTAAAAAGTTAGGAGTTAAGATGACGGAATGCGTGTGTAAGAGAAAATTCAAGAAAATGATTAAAGTATAATATGGCATAATACGATAACTTAGGGTAGGTAGTTCCTTATACAGTTGTGGCGTAAATAGTGGATAACAGCTGATGTATAAAATTATATCTCATTTTTCCTTTTTCTTCAGTGTCAATGTAAATATTTAAAACTAGCTACGCCCGGCGGTTTTACCCGCATAAGTTTCGATCCCGTGGGAATATCGGGATAAAAAGTAGTCTATATCCTAACCCCGGTCATGGTTTACTGATGATTTGATTTCATGACAATCCATTCAGCCGGTTTAGCGTGAAGGCGTACCAAACAAAAATAAAAAATATAAAATCTTTTCTCTCTATATAATATTAGTTAAGACTAGCAGCGCCTCGCGGTGTCACCCATAAGTCTCGATCCTGTGGAAATATCGGGATAAAAATTATCCTATGTCCTAGCCCAGGTCATGGTCTACCCATGTGTCAAATTTCATCAAAATCTGTTCGGCCATTTTAGCGTGAAAACGTATCAAATAAACAAACAAGCTCACCTTCGCATTTATTATATTAGTTAGGATTGTGGTATTTTACATCCCAAACGAAATTATTATTATTATTATTATTAATTTATTCATTCGAATTACAATGACTCATACACAATATACAAATTTCAATAATCATACATACCTTAATCAATCAATATATTAACATTACAATATTACAGTAAAATACAAAATAAAAACCACACTTACTTTAACACAACATTAATGGTAGACTGTAGGTGACGTGCAACTCAAAGCAGTGACGTACCTACGTACGGACAGGCGAGCCTGTCAGCTATCATCATCAAATGAACAAGTATTTCCACCCTTTGTAATTTCCAATGTTATGCCTAAAACAGCCTTATATAATTCTCAACACTACCAAAGTCATTTCCTAAACAGTACATCTCAAATTCCCAATCGCATTAGATAATCTCCTAGCATTGTCGTTTTATTTCTTAGACGAGTTCGGATGTCTGAGACAGCTAAGCTATCTAGAATACAAAGCTAGCACAAGCTAGACAGTCAACGTATTATAATGGCTGATAGAGGATCTTTCAATCAGAGGACGATGCTTTTTTAAATAAATGGTATTTTGTGGAGTAAATTTTCTTTAATCTTTGAAAAAAGTTTTAAGTTGGTTGCATTTTGAAATTTAAAGTGGCATGAAAAGGAGCGATATTTAATGTTTATGTTATGATTCGATTTTGTGACTACTATTTTTAGGGTTCCGTACCTCAAAAGGAAAAAAAACGGAATCCTTATAGGATCACTCGTGTGTCTGGCTGTCTGTCCGTCTGTTACAGCCGATTTGCTCCGAATCTAATGGATCCATTAACTTGAAATTCCGTACACATATCAATTTCTGTGAACGAAACACTGACGTGTAACGAAAATAAATGAATTTTGAATATGCGGGGCAAATTGAACATATTGGTAAATATATATAAATATATATTGACAAATTGTGACATAATTATTAAAAGAAAGGGCTTATTGTGAGCAAATATTTTTTCTCAATTTTTTAAATTATATTTAAAAAAAATGCCTTTAAAGATATAGAAAATAGATGAAAATTGCCCCTTATCTCCGAAACTACTGAGCCTAAAATAAAAATACAGAAAATAGTTCTATACTTGTAGATTACAGTAAAACCTATAAAAAGTCTATGGTCTTAAAATAACATGGTAAACCTCCCAATATTGTGCGTACAAACTTACCTGAATTGTGTATCATTGTCGAATGTGACCAATGTAAAATAATGTATGTATATTGTGGTGAGAAAATTAAGTTGATTTATTGATTGATTGATTTGCAGTTGGAATGTATGGAAGAACGTGTTTTTGAACACAAACTTTTTCTCAGACAATGCGTTTGCCCTTGGGATAAATTCATCCCAACTACGGATCCCTTCATTGAGCGTGGTCCTACACGCTCTTTGCCGGTTTTTGGGATGATAATACAAAAAAACGTCGTGCGGAATCATCACCGATATCCAGTGCGAATGCGGTGCACCTGACCAAACCATGTCCCATTATGTTGGGTGTACTAATAGGCACACCTCTGCCAACCCTATGAGTACTAGGCTCAGGCGTGATGCTTTATTTTGACAGCAGCAGCCAAAGAACACTAACTGTTGGCCATAGGCTTCTCCCGAGAATCGCCACAACAACCGGTCGTATCTTTTAACCGCGTCAGTGGTCTAGTGATAAGACCACCCGTCTTAGACACAAAGGGTTCGTTTGCTAGCGGGGGTGAAATTTTCTGCTCGGTTTGGTTGGTGGTAGGGCTTGTTCCAAGTCCGCCTGATTAGCTACCACCATCTTATCCAAATCTGTCGCTATAACAACAATGTTAACAGCATTGTTGTGTTTCGGCAGTTAGAGGTAAGGTAGCCAGTTCTTCTGTGGTTCCTCAACCACAGAAGAACTAGCTCAAGCTCCGGGTGAAGCTCGCTTCCACCTTCGGCCTGATCATCACTTACCATCAGGTGAGATGAAGGCCAATGGCACTCCGAGAGTGCCGACAGAAGTGAAAAATTGAACAATTGTGTCGCGCGTTGATGTATTTTTAATGGTCAAAAGCTGGTGTCGTAACAGTGTCGCGAAATCAATGGTTTAGTCCCATCTCAAAAATACCCAACACGCCTATAGATGTTTTCACTTCAAAAAAACTATTTATCATTAAATCCGATTCCTATTTTCGGATCAATATGTAAATCCATGTAGCACATTCCCACAAACTAAACTTCTTCTACTTTGTCCACAGAGAATGGTCTCCTCTCGTACGAGAATCCGAACTACCACTTGGATCCGTCTCGGATGGAGTCTGCCATCTACAGTGATCTCTACGACATGCACGATGACAAGAACACACCAGATGACTACGACAGCTATCTGGATAACAGGAGGTGAGTGACACAAATAAAGTTTCATACTAATGTATGTAGGGTAAAACAGAACATGCTACGCCGACTCTACATAAATAAAATAGAATCAATTCAGGAGAATGATGGATTCCGGCAATAAAAGCCGATTTAAACATTATACTGACTCATTGGTCATTTGACTGCCTCGTTGATCTAGTGGTCGCAAAGCGCTACTGTTGAGTATGAGGTCCTGGGTTCCATTCCTGTGTCGGGCAAGGTCTTCCATCTGAAATTTCTCATTAGCAGCCCGGAGTCTGGATTTGTGCCCGGTTGATGGCAATAGGCTCGCCCTATTACATGGGACTTAAACATAACTAGCGAAATGTGGGTGTACTATATGTGCACCTCTGCCTAAGCCTTCGGGGAATACAGGCGTGATGGTATGTTAAACATTATACTTGGTAGTGCTAGGCAATGAGGCAGTTACCGTCGTTTTTGCCTTGAAAACGGTCAGTTTACTTTAATCCATTATCGGTATTATTAAGGTTGAATTCCGTGTAGGATTATCCGTTCTTTGAAGAAATAATCCCAAAAATCTTGATGGAAATGATGGATCTTTATTTAGGTATTATGAAGACGCACAAAATTTATCCACCATATTTTTACAGATAGATTGATTGAGTGGAGGATTGCTAGTACCTACTAGCAATCTATCAAATCCCTCAAGAATAACCTCCAAAGACAGAAACACAACTGCATACAAATCGGAGTAAACCCATCAAAATTTTAATAACTCCATCAGAGCGAGGGGAACAAACAGACATTCCTCGCTCCCAACCTAGCTCAACATTCGGCTAGTGACACGATATGGATTAGTGCCGAAGTTCCAACATGCGTGATAATTGGGGCAAACAACAGGGTAACATACCTTTATACAGTTCAAGGCGTAAGTCGTCACCACAAACTGACACTGCGCAGTAGTTAATTTTTCGGTCTGTTTGGCGGAATGAAGAAGCTGGGGGGCGTCGAGCTGCAGCGATTGGTTCGTCAGTTGATGCTCGTCGCCTATTGGACCTCTCGCGTGTCATTCGGCTACTGTGATTGGCCGGAATTGTAACATGCGCGAGCTGCTCCACTCGTGCCCCAACCTGTACTCAGACGAGTGCATGCATCTATGACAATTGCTGGAATTGCTTCGTTAGGAGTTACCATTATTATGTAATGAAGCTATTTGTATTATGTGATTAACCTATAAACTAGATGCTCGAGGATGGCAACGTATCGTGATGAATAGCATCTCGATCAACTAAGTAACAATTTTCAAAAACGTTTTTTTTTTTAAACCACTTCTTCTAAAGAACAGGTTCTTTTAAAGAACTGAAGTTAATCTCGCCGGCTCTGTCTTGATCTGCTACATTCCCGTTAATCATGTAAAGATGCCTTTTGGGTTGCCATGACTATGTACCATTTCTTTTAATCGCCAAGCTTTCCACCATTTTGTTATCTTAAAAGCTACAAATATGGTTCAAATCAATCACAACTGGTATTAGTATCACATTGATCTGGTTTCAAGTGGTCTTTCTGTCGTAATTCGTGTCCGTGACGTGCGTTGTTACGTCACAGAGATGGGTGCATCGACCCGCACAGTGCGCAGTCGCTGCATCGATCCGGTGCATTCGAGGCGGAGTACCTCACATAGTGGAGGACTAGTGCTTTTCTTGTTTTTCAGACAAATGTTATTTTTTGTTGGAGTAGTTTTTCTCATTTACTTATAAGTAAAAACAAAAATGCCTTAACGTAAATACATGAAATTAGCTACATAATAATATGAGGTATCCATAAAATAATGAATTCATAACAAAAATGAAAAAAAAAAAATGTCGATCGATCAGCCACAAAAATCGATTAATAATACTGGCACTACTTTTACTCATCATCAAAATTGACACAACACAAACATTTCACACAATAGCTAACTTTACTACTGTTCTGATTTGAATTAAATATTTAGCTCAAAAATTAAGGTTTAAAAACTTTAAAGACTTTTGTCGTTGACCGTACTTACCTACACAAATTAAAAACGTCTAATTTAAATTTTGACAAAAAAAAAAAAATTACACGTCCGATAATATTTTCGAGTGCACTCACATACTTCAGTCATTCACTGCAAATCTTTGACATGACAACAAAACAGCGAGCAATTACACTTAATAAATCAACTAAGTAGACATTTGTTCCAATTATTTTTTTCCCCTAAATACTTAGTATGATTGTAAAAACGCTTGTGTAGTGGCCTCACGATGCACACGCAACCAGTGAACAGAGCAACATCCGCTGCCAATGTGGATAATACCGCTGCAGTGTGGCGCAAGGCATAAGCTGACAGCGGTTTACCAACCGATATTTTAAGAACTTTTTAATGACCTAGCCAGCAACGGTGCTACAAGAATCTTGGCGCTCAAAAGTCATTGACAGGGGGTGCTGTAGATAAACATTAATTTGTGAAATTGTTTTGTGAAATGTATCTATTGGAAAAACAAGATGGCGGTCTTAGTTCTAATTTTGGCCACGCGTCAAAATCCTTGCAGCCGCTTTAACGACAATTTACTATTCGTCAAGTAAGTTAAGCATTGTTACGTCATCTTTGGTGTTTTATACTTTTTCTTTATTATTTCAAATTTAAATTGTTTTTTTTTTTACATTCTGTCTTGTTGCGGTTCTGTGTTGCTGTCAAAAGGTGTGATTTTCTTTATATTCATTAAAATAATAAAATATATTCATTTATATTTATTCCACTTTCGGATAACAGCCCACACCTCATCTTTTTCAAGCATATATGCAAAAGATTTTGCTAATACATAAAATATTGTGAATATCCGCAATTAAAATAACTCTTCTTTGTCTGACAGAGTTAGTGGTTAGTGGTAATTAAAACTTTAAATGCAGCAAAGAAATTTTACAACGATGTGTGTGTTTGTGGTATCGTATTTTGTCTGGTATAGTTAATGCAGTCTCCTAATTGAACCTCATAAAACGGCTTAACGGATTCATCATATACTATTAAATGAGCATTATTTGTATACATATATAAAGGTATTTATATTTGTAATCACGTTCTCGAAAACGGCTCTAACGATTTCGATGAAATTTGCAATACGGGGGCGTAAAATCGATCTAGCTAGGTCTCATATCTGGGAAAATTCGTAATTTCACACAAAGTTTAGAACAAGATGGCTACCTTAGAATAATGACATGGCAGCATGGAATTAGTATGAACTATCCTATACCTACTATTAAATGAGCATTCTCTATTTTCACCAGAGCAGAGCTCGGTCCCCCAGGTAATGTAGAAAATGTACTTAAAGGTACACAAAGTGAAAGTATATCAAAGATGATGAAAAAGTAAAAAATGTATTGGATTGACATTACTGACAATTGACATAAGCTACCGAAACGGTTATATGACAATCCCCCGGCTGGAGGCTTTGAGTGTAGAAGCTTAAGGCAGCCACAGGAAAGCCCGATTAAATAGTTATGGCCTCAGAGGTCAGCACTGCGATGCGCTACAGAAAAAAAAAATTAATCCAATTGAAAGTCGTTGTAGAAATACGAAACGCTTTGAAAGCGATTGTCACTTATCTAGATCCTCTAGACACTATTATTTTATGTAGAGACAGTTTTTATAGCATCTACATATTTACCAGCTGTATTCTCTTGCTATGCACTCGCTGGTTTTATGGCCTCA
The DNA here is from genome assembly GCA_916610215.1 of Omphaloscelis lunosa. Lineage (NCBI taxonomy): Eukaryota > Metazoa > Arthropoda > Insecta > Lepidoptera > Noctuidae > Omphaloscelis > Omphaloscelis lunosa. The sequence goes on along the minus strand of OU744248.1, from coordinate 21,897,191 downwards.
CTACGCTCTGTTCGCTAGTTGCGTATGTACTGTACACACGCAACTAGCGAACAGAGCAACATCCGTTCAGAAAGATAATAATGCTGCATTGCGGCGTGTTTCTATGCACTGAAAACTGAAAACGAGTGACTTAAGATGTCTGTTATTCCGGCTTTTTAGTTGAAAATTATACCTTAAGTACTGACCAATAGACGTTGCAAGAATTTTGGTGTAAGAACAGGTTTTCGGTGTTTGCCATTTTATTAATTGGTTTACACCGAAACATATTTTACGCCAGTCATTTAAGACATCATAGGTCGCAAAACATGTCACTGCAGTAATTTTTTGGTATATTGTTAGGACAGATACCAGTAGTGTAAAACCAAGTTTGCAGTTTCGAAAGACCTGTGCTAACTGTATGGTGCTCGAAATTTTCATCGAAAACTTGGTTTTACACTATTGGTTGTATCTATTCTAACAACATCTAAAAAAAGCAGTACAATTCATTTTTTTGCGACCTGACGCAATTTTTGTGTCTATGGTGACTGGCCCATATTTCTGGATGATCGTTTACAAATTCAAATTCAAATATTTTCAAAAAAAGTACAGATGTTAATATTAATAAAAATGAACGCTATTTCTTGCCGTCAAAGGCGTACAAATATTCTAATTATAATTTCAAATTAATTAGTAATAAATGCAACAAAACATTTAAAAATTAATAAATAAAACTTTTTTAAATTAATAAAGAAACAATTTATTTAACTTATGTTCGCTTATAAATGCAGATTCAAAACCTTGAGAAAGGATGTTGGCATAGAGTATAACGTCAAGCAGGCCTCTTTCGGATGAAATAATAATGATGATGGTACTTCGTGTTCTTGACATAATCCCTTTTCGCCTACTTTTCACTGGGTTTGATATGCCATGGCGTTAATAAAATCGCTAGTGCTATGGTCATAATAGCTAGCAAGGCGAAGAAAACAACATCTGTTGTTAACGTAGATAATAAAGCTGCATTGGAACAATTTACAGACATGCAGCGATTTAATAACCCAGTCTATGTACTTTGTTATTTTGGGCAGTCAGCTTCAGTGTTGGACTACATTATATTGACTAATTTAGATCTCTATAGGCTAGCTAGAGCCGATCATAAGCTTGAAATGCCAAAATACCTGTTAATTAAAAAAAATGCATTAATAAATCGTTTTTAGATTTGAATTAAATCCTCTCAAATTGTTTATTATTCACAAAATTTAATTAATGATTTCGGTAGGTAGCTCTTGGTTTCTTCCTTACATAAAACAAAGTCTCCCGCCGCGTGTCTGTCTGTCTGAACGCGATAAACTCAAAAAATACCAAATGGATTTTCCAATGGTTTTCACCAGTGGACGAAGTGATTCATGCGGATGGTTTTTAGTGTTAAATTCATTAAGGTTTTGTGTAAATTGGCTGAAATTTGACGATTATTGTTGAAGGTATCGGAAAAAATCATGCCCACTGGGAGCTTTATTGGCGTGCGCTGCGGAAATCGTAAAAGTTACATAAAATTTATGTTCTACAGTATTGTTTATCTTAAAAAGTTCAACAAAATGTCCGCAATGGCATATGTCTATCTTCTAAGGATGATCCAAAATAACCATTTCTATCTTTCAGGCTTTGATAAAAATTTCATTGTTATTTCCGAAGCTATTTTGACCGGTATTATATTAATCCTTATCCAATAAACTATGTTATTTAAATTGAACATTTAATTTAGATTAAAATATGTCTTGACATCATTTCATTTAAATTAATAGTTTAAAAGATATCACAGATTCAACATTACGCGTAACAAAATAATTACGGTTGGAGCGCAGTGATAGGAGTCAATAGCCTTTTACTGGATTATTAGGTATATAATCCCGGTACTGCCCGGTAGTAAGTTCCCGTGGGATATTTTCCAAAATCCACGCGGGCGAAGCCGCGGGCAAAAGCTACTATATTATAAATACTACACTTGATTTGCATCTGCCTCCAAATTGTTTTTTTTTTTTATCGAGAATCTTAGTTTTAATAACACATAAATTCATTTAAAAATCAAAATACAGTAGGTTCTATTAAAAATTAATTAATTCAATTTGTAGTCATCTTCAACGATAGATATGACCTTATAGCACTATTTGTACAAAACATAATCGATCTCGCTCAGAATCTCTCTCAAAAACATAATTCTCCTTTAAAAACAATTAAGGCCAGAGCCACAGCGTAACTAAATCCTGCACTGTAGCGTGAAAACTTCGCCAGTCTACAAACATCGTTACACGGGATTTTACGACGCATCGTCGGGTTTGTGTAAAATCGTATTAAAAACTTTTAGCTCACTGTTTTTGTTGCTGGTTTGCTGCTATTAATTCTGCTGCGGAAAACTAAAATTTATTTTTCGATATGTCGACGTGAAAATTAATATTTTTGTTTCAATTCAAATGATTTTTATTGGTAACGATGGCAATAATGCCTTCCACATCTGTTTTTGGTCATCTTCATTTTTTCATTATTTTGTTCTAATTAAGTCCTATTTGCAACTCGTACTGACATTTTCCAGTCCTACTGACATTTTCAGAATTTAATGGAAATAAAGTACTTCTCTCTGAATAGCTTATTTATACCGTAATGAAAAAAGATAAGACAGCCGGCGAAGCAGCAATAGTGCCTACGAATTACCCAAGCATTTCACCAGTGGAAACATAGGTATATGTACCTACCCGCAGAGGCGAACTTTCCCAAGGCCGAAGAGGCCCGGGCCTAGGGCGGCCAGATATAGGGGGCGGCCGACCTGCGCCTGCGGCTGGCAAGCTCTGTTCAGTAAATAATAGAGCTATGACGGTTAAGGACAGGCGCGCACTAGGCACCCTGGCTGCGGTCAGTCAAGATATGCGGCTAGGCTATGGCAGTCAACATAATTATAATGTCTAATTGGAGCCCGTGCACTAGGCAGCCCAACAGTTTCTCAATATATCGGCTGCCGCAGTCTGGCTGTTGGTACTTGACTACCTAGTGCAAACACTCAGTTGAATCAAAAGCAAGGTTTTTAGCTTTACATTTTTATCCCGCGTTTACACTAAGGTATAGAACATGTATTCTACCGTTTTCATTTATCGTTTACAACTAAATAAAAATAAAAAAGGTGTAAAGACAAGTTCAATACAAAGTTTGTATAAAAAATGACAAAAATGTTGCTGCAAAATCAGCAGAAAGGGGCTGGCGGGCGTCTACTACTAAACGGCCTAGGGCAGACGAGATTACCGCCTCTGCCTTCTCGTAATTTATCTGATTTGCTTCTCCATGAGATTCTCTGGAAAACTAACAATAAGATGGCAGTCGCCACCATTTTCCTTCTCGTAATTTATCTGATTTGCTTCTCCATGAGATTCTCTGGAAAACTAACAATAAGATGGCAGTCGCTACCATTTTCAATTTAAAACAGACAAAAAAACAAAGCAAAAATAAATCCTCCTTCAAGTTATGGAAAGCATCTACGTTATTGCGAGCACGTTCCGGCTTCAATATCAGAATGCATCCGTGAGAACGTGGCGCCACCTAGCGTCGGAAATTGCATTCATTCTGCTGGGCGATATTCAATCTTATTGTATTGTACAAAAGGTTTAATTTAGAGAGGGTTGTATCATGCTTCTGTAAGTCTAATTAAAGGATTATTGCGCTAGATGTAGCTTTTGGTGTGCATTATAATATTTCTTGGTTATGTGTTCTGGTAAGCGACATGGGAATGGGAGCAAATAATAATAAGTATTATACGGAACTATAGAAGATCTGGAACGAGAAATGTATGCCTAGAAAAGTACCTACTTTACATCTGACGTGCTGTACTAATAACATCACTTATGTAGACAAAGGATGATTTTTTTAGAATCTCCCATGCCCTGAACCTTACAATCTTTCGTTCAGTTTAAAATCTAAATCTAATGTAAAAACAATAACATAGCACGTAAGCACAGTTTGTTTTAACCACTAACTACGTATGGACTGCTTAGGTCTGAAATAAAGATATTTTATTTTATTTTATTTTATTTAAAAGCAATCTGGCGGGATCAAGATCCCAGCTTATTTATTGAATACCACCACGCTACCACTTTGTGATCGGATTTTCCTTTCAACTACATTGCAACAAAGAAAATCACACGCGTTGAAGGTGCAGGAACACAAACAGCTTACAAATTGTTTACATCGGAAGCGGTTCAACCTTGCGAAGGTAACTGATATTACGAGGTTCGGTTGCACGAATTATGAGTTTGTTTTCAATGATAGTAACTGTTCGAAGTCTTTGAATTCTAAGCTTTAAATTCAGAACGTGAACCGCATCAAGCGCTTAATCTTCCAAAATACTAATAGGTCACTGAGTTTTTATCAAGTCAAAGCTTTTTTCAATTAAACCATTTACAGGCACTTTGGAATTGTCAAAGAGTCCGTCAGTTAATCAGAAAGGTGACGCTAGTTGCCCATTCGTGAAAGTAGATCTCTATGTCGAAGAAAGGACCAGTAACTCAATGGAAACTCTTTGGAATGGTGCAATCAAATTATGTTGAAGAAGCCTTGGCACTTTATGGCATGGCACTTTAATACAGGTAGGTGTGACTTGCTTCTGGATTTAGCGCATATAAATCGATAGTATGACACATATCATAAGATAGGTAACGTAATGTCATAATCAGCAAACTTGGTAGACAGACTGACCATTCTGGTTAGTGATACGAATCTTCAAACTAAAGTTGATGCTCAACCTTGTAAACGTCATGCACCTCACACGTTGCTTCGACCATGAACAAAAAAAAACAAATCTTTTGATTTTAGTTTTCGAACCACACGTAATGAACTCATCTTTTTCTTCTAAACTGCATTCGCACATAAAATATCCGTGGCTGAACGTTGCAACCTCGCCGAGTAGAAACAGAGCTAATAAAACTGTCTTATCTCGAATTACAGTGGTCTTGTCTGCGGTTCATCCTAGAATTATGTCTGTTTTCTTAGTCAAGTCGTTTGGTTCTGGATATAAATAGACGCCGCCCACTCCTTGCTTTTAACCAGGATTCCTCAGTACTAGTATTTGTAAAATATGCGTCGGGATTTTATCGGGAATCTGGGCTAAAAATAGTTTGTATAGTGTTCTGTTTCTCGTGATTTGTGTCAGTTCAACAACCGGATTTTGTAGTGTGATGATTGTGATGAATGATACAAGTAGAATGTAGTCAAATTCATTATTATTTAGGCGCAAACCAGCGGCAAGATTGTCTTTAAATAGGCTAATCTCTATGAACACATTGATGGTAGCTAGAGGCACAATACAAAGAAATGTTTTGTTTTGGCAAGATAAAACTATTCAACAGTTTTGAATTGATTCTGATACATGTGTATTGTCTAACGAGCTCCTAATAATGGGCAAAATCAAACAAAAGTAAGCCTACATCTGCTAATCAAACAATCATAATATTATTTTAATCAAAGCTAACTCTTTCACTACCATTATAGCATTCTAAAATCTTCCCTTTAAACTTCAAAGCCATCAAAAGAAACGTCGTCCTCCATTCGTGTTCAATCCTCATCTTTAACTCCTAAAAAACCACTTGTCCGGATTGAAGTCGCTGCCAACGCCTCGATGGCAGTAAAAGTCTTTTGTCTTTGAAAGTCGTCGACTCGTGCGACTTCAATATTTCAGCCCGAGATTAGAGTGGGGTCACGTACGATGCATCTGGATGTATCTAATGGAATACCTGTTTCTCTATGATGCTGTTTTTCTTCGTTTTCGATTTTGTTTTTGTCAACTAGATTTTTATGGTTTGTGGAAAGTTTCGTGATTGGGTTTTATTGAAAGGGGTCATTAACATACATCTTTCTTTCTGTAACTTCAATCTCGGTGGTCTATTTATAAAATTGATGATTCTTCTTCTTCAATCTGACTTTTGCAAGGTTCTACCTTAACATCGATTATTGTTACAAGGAACTTACATACATCCATTACATAAAATTAGTTTAAAATGGTATGCTAGGCCAAATCATTTAAATTAAACCAGATGGTCTGAAAATAAATGTAATAAATACAATCAGTCATGAATTTAGATTTGAGTTAAAATAATCTGTTCATTCTAAAACAATATTAAAACTAAACATGGTTCTAGAATTCAGACCTTAGACAAAAAAAGCAATTTTTTCATCATACTCCTATTAATTATAATTACAAAGTCAGTACCGTATTCAATTAAAAACTAAAGTTGCCTAATTCACAGATATACTTAGGAAAATGACTCAATGCTAAGAGAGTGATCTTATTGTTCGTCAATTTTCAAGGGTAAGCTGTAACAATGGCTGCAGACAATAATGTGTATCAAATCGTATGGAATGATATGATACGCTTATTAAAATGCCTTCGTGTAACCGTTATAGCAGTAAATTATTTTTTACTGTTTTAGGAAGGTGAAAACACTCTATTTTCCATCTCAATGGTTTTCTGTAATGGCCAGACTGCTGTTGATTTCCTTATAGTCATGCGATGTGATACATTTTTTTTATAAATTTCCTTGTAGGTCCTGTGTTATGCTAATCTTGAATCGTCATTTGCTTAGAGATATTAAACTTTAATACCTGATGTTAGTATATCACTTTTTTCGTCTTCAGCTTGCCCAAATTACTTAGGTTCAGTGCAACAGGTTATTCTCTTCCATACTCCCCTGTCAGCCGTTACCTTATCAACACCATTAACCTCTGTTTCCTTCAAAGATCCCTTACCTAACTCATTCAGCTTTCCATCCATCTTTACATCGAACTGCTGGATTTGTTGTAATTGAAATAAAAGAAATAACTCCCTCGACACTTACTTTTCTACCTAATCTGCATTATGTAATGTACCCTGACTAGTCCACGGCCATTTAATTATTTATAATCTCTAAAACCAACAACAACATTTCTTAAATTCTTCGTTATTTTCACAAAAGTACAACTCTTAAATCTGGTAGTTGTATTGTACAACGTAGCATCATTATTGTCCCTTGCATCGGACGCTTTGCCTGCAGTGAGCTCGCTTCCTATTTTAACATTTAAATGTCTCTACGAAGAACTCAGTGACTTTTGTTAGACCTTCACTGAGTTTTATATTTCTTCGACTTTATTTTATAAATTGGCATTTTGGGTAGATAATTTAATGTTCCTGAAGGAGATCTAAATTCCGTTTTAAAAATCTATTTGGCTACGATTATGAATATGTTAACTTTAGGTGACAATTTTCGTCTATTTGATTTACATTATTATTTCTAGCACATTATATAAATTTCTGGTGCACTAAATGGCAGTTAAAAATGCATTAATCATAAAACAAAGATAAATTAATTAGATTAAATTTAGAGCTACATTGCTTATGGGTTTACTTTCATTTTTAGAATCTTACAGACTATAGTATTGAAATCAACAAAAACCCCCCTTTTTATATCCTGCTAATGTGTGGGAAAGTCTACATGAAAGTTACAATATCAAACACAACCTAAATTACTTTCATGTGACTTCAACGTACTCGGTTTTAAAAGAGGTATCACTGTTTTCATTCCATACTTCTATTACTGTGATGTCGTCTCTGCAATTACTCCGAAGATCATTGTCCGTTCGATGGGAGACAGACCATTCAGCCATGCAATCTATATACGGCTGATGTTTTACTATACACATATTATGTATGAATGTACACGACTCGTAAACTGTCCACCATGACACTTATGCAGTCATGTTCTCCTGGTACATGCAAATAGCACATAACATCGTTCGCTGCAATTCTCGAGAGCACGACTCGACTCAAGTCGTCAGTTTTTATGGACATGATACGTTGTCGTGTATGTGGTTAGTATAAGCTGTTTCTTGTTTGAATAGGTCTATGTAAATTTGTGATAATCATAAAATGATATTGGCCGTTGGGCTAAGAATTAGCATCATCACCATTGATAGCCTTGTACCATCTAGTGCTGAGTACTTCTCCCTTTTGTGCCATGCTTCTATGTTTGTGACTTGGCTTAAATGCGATGACACAGAATTTTCCAATGTTGCTCACATTTCAAAAGAAGAATTTTAATTCGAATCTGGCAATATAAAAGTAAAAGATGATGAACAAATCATATAGGGGAATGAGGAACGCGGTGTGAAGTTCACTAATCCTCCATAGAAAAGGGAGGATCCTCGGACGAGGATGACGGGTGTTGTGTCTGTTGGACTATTGCCCGACGATTGATATATAAATGCTAGTCGCGTGGTAAACTCTGCTTGCGCGATACAGGATTTTACTAATGTGAGTGTAATGCGTAGTTCACATGTGGCGATTTATATGCCAGCACAACCTCAATGATGATGAAATGAGGAGTGATTGGGTGAGCAAATACGAATTGACGACGAAAAATGTAAGATAAGAGATCAAGGATTTTTCCTGTATTAGCCGGTAAACTTACAAAAAAACCAATACCTACCGATATAAACACAATATAATTGCAATGGAAGGATATACCACAAAAGGCAATCAATCACCAATCCACCCTTATTCAAATAAAAGCAAACCAATACTCTGCAATACGGAAACAAAACATAACATTATTCACTAATACAAACTCCAACCCAAACTTATATTCCTACTTCAAACTCAAGCTATATTCCTCAAACTTGGCGTGTTTGGGGGACTTGGCCAAAACTTGGCTGTTAGCACTCAATCCGCGTCCCCCTTGCCTAAATTAGGTGGTTTGAATTGGCCATTGGATACGTTAATGGGACCAAGTTCCTGGCCGATCTTTTTTTAGTGGCCATCTTGTAAATATCCGTGTAAAATTACGGACATTTACAAGATGGCCACTAAAAAAAATGAATTTAAGATGAATTTGAAATTGTTGGATTTAAGATGAATTAGTGAGTTTACATTTTGGAGTAGGTAGGTATGGGTAGGTAAGTGAGTTAGAGTTGCAGATGATCGTATGTAGATATTTATTTTTAAATATCGCAACATCATGCTGAGATCTTTTTGTTTGACATCTTTTTGTTTGTTAGTTTATAATGCTCCTTTTTTATTTTTGTTAATGTTTGTTTTTTTTTTTCATTACTGTTTTGTATTTCCTGTGCGTGTCCCAAATAAAATATTTTCTTTCTTCTTTCTTTCTGTATCCAGCTTAATACATCCAAATTGAGTCAATTTTTAATCTTTAAAAAACAAACTACATTTTTCTCTTAATTAGAACAAACAATACCCATTTTTTATTATAACAGTAAATAACAATGAATATTCATTACAAAAATTCGTTTGAACAATTTAAATCTGGGCCAACACTTTCACTGTACCTACAAAGAATGATTAAAATCTAGGGCGGTTTGTTAATGAAAAATTCTAATTGAATTTTGATTAAATTAACGTATTTTTTTGCTCTTTTCCAGAGTCGAAGACGAGGCAGCCTCGCCTGTAACAAAAACAAGGTATTTAAAAAACCTTTTGGCTTAAAGTCCCCATTGCAAACTTGCAAATAAAAGACCAGTCCTTTCTTTAGCCTTGTTGTAAAAGGTGGTTTAGGGATTTAAGTTTATTCGTTATGAGAAGTCACGATCTGTATACTGTCACTAATAATTTGTCTACCAAGACAACGGCGTGATTTTGTCAATTTTCTCTTAAACCTCTTAAGTACCTATTGCGGTCTTTAAATGCATCTGCTCGGGTTCTGTAGATGCTTTCATTTGAAATAATGCAACTACTTAGTAAGTTTTATGAATAACGGTTAATACGATCCTTTGCGTTTTGGACAAAAATATGATTTGTAAGAATAGCTTCCTGAACATCACGTGTGGTTAGTGACTAACCTAGTGTTAAAGTACTTTATGCCGCCCATGGACCTCTGCTATGGCTTCAAATGCCGTTGAGAAATATCTCTCATGTTTTCTTTCACCGTTTTTGAAGCAAGTGATAATTAAACAATACGCACATGAATCCGAAAAGTCAGAGTGCGTGCCTTGGGTTCGAACTCGAGAACTATGACTAGGTAGTCCGACGACCTACCTACTTAATAAAACCATTTCTTCATTCATTTCAAAGTAAAGGCAAAGAATTCTCCTCAAAGGCAAAGAATCAGCACTTATTTTGACGATGAATACCTAAGTATTTCTCAATAGCTTTCTCAGCGTAACCTTCACGAGTTTATGAGTCGATATTTTAGTGCCACGGATAACAGAACAACTGTTACTGCCGAGACAGAAAATATCTAATTACAGCCTGTCTACTGTCCAGCCTAACACTGAAGTGCGTACCGAAATAGACTTGAAAATGATTTAAAGAGATCCGTCTGGAAGTATTCTTTCCATGTCTTTTTAGTCATCTAATATCTAGAAAATAGAAGAGCAAGATATGCTCTTCTATTTTCTTGTTTTCGGTTTTTAACTTAACCATCTTCTTTTTATCGCGCTTCGTAAGATATGGGAAACATTCAAAGCCATACAAAAGTTTAATTAGGTATGTCTTGACATCGCCAGGACCATTTTTTTCTTTCCTATAGGGGTTTTCATACCTAGTTGATCAGTGGCAGAATACTGAATTGCGATGATTACTATAGGGCTTCCTTGTCTAGACAAAGATAATTATTTGGTCAATCTTGTTTGTATATGTCAATCAATCATCAATCGAAGCGTCCTCTTAGCTTAACATAGAAAACCTTTTCATCATCTAATGTAAAAACGTTAGGGTCTAGGGACGCTGCTTCAAACGCAACTAGCGCTTACTTTTCAAGGTAGAAAACGGGCTACATAACGCACAGACATGGAACGCGCGTAATGTGAAACATATGACATTCGTAACATACCTACCATTTTTTTTTTTTTTTTTGTGCGTGGGAAATCATCAAATCACACCAGACGGACCAAACCGCATTTTATTGTATGAAGACGCGTTGCGCTGTGGCCAGTTGCGGCTGTTATGTGGGCCTGGCTTTAATACTCCTTCTATCTTTTTATTTGATGTAGTCAGATAAAAAAATTAAGAGGTTAATGAGAAAAATAAAAACAATATTCCAGATTCCAGTTTAGTGCTTTTTATCTAATTGTTGCATCAGTACGTAACAGTCGAAACCCGATTCCAGTTAATTGGTAATTATAACTGCGTGTTACGTCTAAGCTCCAATTTGATATTAATTGCGTTTTTATTATAGTCATTATTCGGAAAAACATCTGCCAGGAGCGAGTCGGACGATGCACTGTGGTTCCAAAGACACTAAAACAATATTTTTCCTTATCGATTAATTTGTTTAGAGCAAACTGACTTTTCTCTAGGTTTTCTCAGAAGAATAGCCCATGCCGTGGCATATGGCTGCCTGCCCACTGGAGTAGAGAAGAGAGGAGAGGAGAATCTAAACCCTGCCCAGCGCCCTAATTTTGTAACACACGATCAATCACAATCTTTTTCATTTTGACAGTTCAACAAGATTCATTGCGTTATTTACGTGGGTGAGCAGACACATTTTTCGAACATATGAAGCACTTCTCCGCTCTAGTGGGCAGGCAGCCTAAAGATTGGCCAAGCAGGAAGGCTGGTAGCGGATATGACCACCCAGGGTGCGCCGATTATTAAATATCGTAATATTTTTACACCTTTAACAGGATAAAATTATCATTAATTCCTTTATTTTTCTTGGAGGAAAGTAAAATTTATAATTTTGTTTTGACAAAAAGATTGACTAAAATTCTATTGTCTGTAATGTCTGTATTTCTATTATAGCAAAGTTGCAGAAAAAATACAAATTTCTGTTGATAGACAGTAGACACACGAAGGACCTGACGGGTATTTGTGGACCTGACAAGTCGAAGGTTTTTCATATTTTGCTACTGAACCCTAAAAACAATAGGTTGGTACTCGCCCAGTTTTGATTTTATTGTTTAACGAAGTGGCCGTGTTTTTCGTTTGTGTCTAAAACACAGTTTATACGTTCGACAAATTAGTGATACTCTGAGGATATTTTAAATTTAATTTAAAATGCTCGCGAGGAAAAGAAGATATTATTATCTTGGGTTCGTACCTATCTTATTACCTACCTCATGTTTTTATCAGATCTCCAAGATTTCTAAATATTATCGACCGGTAGGTACCTATGAGTTACATATCTAAACTAATATTATAAGGGGAAAAGATTTGATTTTTTGTATGTTTTTTTGTAATGAATAAACTCAAAATTACTGGACCGATTGTAAAAATTCTTTCACCAGTAGAATGCTATATTATCACTGAGTAACAATAAACTATAATTTTTAAAGATATCATGAGGGCTGAGCCGCTGGCGCTAATACTTAGTAAACCTACAGTACCGCATCTTCCTCTCGGTACCCACCTGTCATTCTGGAGCAATGATATAAAATATATCGACATGGACCTTGACACAGTAGTCATAGGAGACTTCAAGTGACTCCTTTGTCATGGACTATGCACTGAAAAAGGCTCTCTCAGACAGGTTCGACGCGACTCTGGTGGAACAATTTCTATGAAAACTTCACGGACATTGTTCTACCGGTGTCGCGCCGCGCCTGTCTGCAGCAGCCTAAAGGGTAATTAGATCGTTATCAATGACCTTTGATTCACCGCTGAATACAGTGGATAATCTAATGTGTTTCAAACAAAAATACCTACACTGTATCCAGCAATCGATCGTAATGGTCTTCGAAATTAATAATCCCACATTGCGAGATCTCTGGTTACTCTCTCTCTCTCTTTCTGGTGGACTCAAGTCCAAACAAAACCGGCCAAGTGCGTGTCGGACCACGCACAATGAATGGTCCCGTAGTTGGGATGAATTTACCCCAAACACAAACCTAACATTGTATTTGAAGAACATGTTCTCCCATACATTCCAACTGTAAATGTAAGTTTGTACGCACAATATTGAGAGATTTACTGTGTTATTTTAAGACCATAGACTTCTTATAGGTTTTCCTGTAATCTATGAGTGAACCATTCTCTGTATTTTTTCAACATTTTAGGCTCAGTAGATTCGGAGATAAGGTGGGGGGGGCGAATGGTCAATTTTCATCTATTTTCTTAAATATCTTTAAATGTATTTCCTCGTAATAAGTCCTTTCATTTGATATGTCACACGGTATAGCTAGCAAAACTTTATTTTTAATTTTCTTGTTCGCCCCCCAAAAGTGACTCCCATATTCAAAATTCATTTATTTACGTTACACGTTCGTGTTTGGGTCACAGAAATACATAATTTTTCATAAATTAATCGGCCCATTAGATTCGAAGCAAATTGGCTGTGACAGACGGACAGACAGACATACGCCAGTGAACCTATAAGGGTTCTGTTTTTTCCTTTTGAGGTACGGAACCCTAAAAACCACAATAAAGTCATTTTACCTAACCTTGCTACACAGAATTCTCAACACTGTACCGTTCCAGTAACTGGTAGGTACCTACAACATCACATCACAGTTAAGTAGCAGTAGGTAACAAGTAGTTAAATTAAACACAGTACTACTTAATTCTTGTTATACACAGTTGTTGCGCGGTCGGTCAATATGATCAGGTAATTGTTCGTGCCCGCGACTGCGGCGGCGGCGGGCGGCGGCCTTGCGGTTAGGTAGAGGTTTGAGTGATAAGATGTAGCGAGAGCGGGTTATAAATGCTGTCGCATATAGACTACAGTCGTAATCGTTGTCAGACTGTCTGCGTGGTAAGAAGACCATAGAAAAAGGCAGTTATGTAGGTATCTAATCGTAAGTTTTGCGATATGTCAATGAGACAGCTAATATACTACCTACTCTTTCTGTTTCTAGGTTTCTAGTCTGTTTTGTTTGCCATTGTGTCAAAATTTATCAGGTCTCCACATTTGTTGTCGACCAAAAAACTCTACATAACCAGGTCGATATTTCGGTGATATTAGATAGGTCCTGCACTTCTTACAAAAAAAAAATTCTATATATAAAGAAGCCGCACGGGTCGATTCATCAGGTTAAGCTACGCTTGCCGGGGTTGGTCCGTGGATGGGTGACCATCTCTACATACCGAGACTCCTCCGTGCCTCGGAAAGCACGTTAAGCCGTTGGTCCCGGCTGTCATTCGTGGATATTTGACAGTCGTTACGGGTCATCAGAAGTCTGAAAGTCTGACAACTAGTCTTACCAAGGGGTATCGTATTACCAAGATACTGGGTTGTGGAGGTCAGATAAGCAGTCGCTCCATGTAAAATGCTGGTATTCCAACATAGTTGGGAAAAGGCTAGACAGATTGTTCGACCTAGGCGTCTCTCCCCGCTTGTCTCACCACCACGCCCACACCCTCACACCGTGATTCATAAAGTTATAAAGGCAATGACGCACTCAGCGCCAGCAGTCACGTAAACCGCTTTGTTTTGTTTTTATGAACTCATAAACAATGTGCCACATTAGCCGAACTAGTTGCACGATGAAGGATATGGCTTGTAAGGCGTTAAGCGGGTGCTACACTGCGGTGAACGAATTGTTACGTTCGGTCTGGTGCGACTTAGTCAAAAAAAAATTGTATTCTGCAAAAGTTTCAAATTTGTAAATAAAATAAAATTGGGACTCACGTAAACACGAGTCTGAAAGTTGAATTTAAAAAAATTCTACAGTTTCATATCTCTAACTTTATTTCGATTAAATGCTTAAAAACTTATTTAAGTAAAAACTTGTCCAGCTGCACTGATGTAATATAATTTACGTTGAACCCAGACTGAAATCCGAATCCAACATAAATAGTTGAAAAGTCTAATGACGAAAAGCTTATAACGAGCACAGCCCTGTATAAGTGCATATAATTTGTGCTGAACAAAGGCCTTACGAACTATGTGACCATAATACTTACGTAATCAGGTTCCTTTAGGTATACTAGCCCATCAATTATTGTTTGATGCTTTGGTTCCACGCTATTAGTGAACAGTTAGCAATATTGATTTTATTCTAACAAGTGGATAGTAATTATTTGGTATGGCACATGACGGGTAAATTATTTATTTGGACACGAATTTAAAACATCGTTCTGTTTCTGTCAATTATTTGAAATATACAGATAGAATGATGTTTTAAATATGCTTAGCGCTAAACGTTGTACCTAGTGCAAGCGGGCCTAAATCTATTTCCATGTAAATCCAAGCCGCTAACATTTCCATTATTACACCAATGTGTAGTACCGGCTTTACATGTTATAATGAACACATTGTGATCTTGAACATTAACATTATAGCTGTGTGGTTTGAGAAGTAATACATAATTTGTACAGTTGTGTTATGCGGTAGGTTAATGTTAACTTAGCATACGAATTATTATGAACTTGAACTAGTTTACATTCGCGTTATAAAAAAATATATTATGGCTAACTATGAGGTGGCGTCTAATCGGTAAGAAACCACTTAAAAATCTGTCTTTTGAATTAAATCGTGTTTTCATTAATTACGTACTTACTTCAGGTAAGGTTTATGTACCTATCGGCTTTTTTCTGCTCTACTGGGGCATATGGGGAACTATAGATATTTTTAGGTAGAATGGTTTTGAACGGTCCGTCAAAACGTAAAAACCATTAGGCTTCAGATTTGTAAACTAGACATTCACCCCCTTATTAATTACCGTGGAGTAGGTACTGTTTTGCCAAACTTAAACCTCGAAAAATGTGTGGCAGATAAACCTGAAGTAACTCTACTCCATAAATATACTGCTTGTAACTCTAATCCACGTTTATCAATAAGTAGGCCAGTGTGTTGTGATTGACCTGACCAATAATCTTATCTACGATAGATTTCTGAGGTTTTAACATAAATTTTCTTTATCTTCCACAGTGACAAGAGCGGTTTAATCACACCGCCACAAAATGGCGGCGAAGAATCGCCCCCACCAGAAAAAGAACGGGCCGACCGCGAGGACTCGGAGAAAAGTCACTCGGCCCCAGTGCCCCACTCAGCAGAGGGGCCCAATGACGACCTGTACGCGATACCTGTCAAGTTGCGGCCCAAGAAGGAGCCCCAGTTGCCCCCTGGATGGGAGAAACACGAAGGTACTCGTAGGATATGTATGTTCATTTGGAGTATTAGAATTAGTTTTAGTGAGGGTAGATAGGTAGGTCAATGAGGGATTTTTGGTAACTAACGATCTGCAACTGTTTAACTGTCTGGCATGAAAACTAACTGCTTCTAGCGCTAAGCTAAATACCTGCCTATTTTTCGATTAATTAGTGTGGCCACAAAAATGTCGCTAACAGGCAAAGAGACACGCTTTTGCAACTAATTATTAAGTAGGGACACTAAATATGTTCTATACGAAACGCAGTATTTTCTGTCACGTATAAATAAGCAGTTACACAGTCAGGAAGCACCCAATCATTTGCTTGATAAGATGTATTTTATGTCACTTTGAATGGAATAATTACCCCCTAGCTATTACGCTATAAAAAACACCCGTATTCAATATTTTATGTCACCGTTGCCTTCTGCCCGAATGTTTGCAGTTATCGACTTAGAATTCTCATCAGAAGTAGAATATTTATTTATCTACCTGACTAAAAGCTAGACAATGTTGATCAATTATTGTGTTTTGTTTTGTACTAAAACAGCTAGCTAATCTACTAAAATATACGGTGTACTACATATCGTTCGGGTCGGCATTAGTCGGCACAGCTGGGTGGCACGGCGAAATCGAATAATATGAAGTAATAGGGATGATGTCTGGGTCAAAAGAAAAGACATTCTATTTAGTCAGTCAGTCAGATAAAATAAAATATTAGACACGTATTTTTATGCTTTATCGTAATAATAAAAAATGACTTCGATAAAACGCATTAAAGTTGGGGAGTAGGGGTCGTTACGTCACAAGTAAGTATAAAATGTACACATACTCGTGACGTCATGGCACATTTTAACTCAATGTATCGCCGTAATTTTGTGTTAACGTAAAAAAAGAAAATCCGATATTTTTTAACGGCCGACGGTCAAAAAAAATTTTTTTAGTCGTCATCCTTATTGGTTTGGTTCGGTTTTGTTGTTGAAAAAAAAACTGCCGAATTGAATGAGCCAACTCGAACATGTGTATAGCACACCTAACATCATTTTGCGGATGTGTCAAAGTACCACCGAAGCTCTAGCAAGTTTTCTCTGAACTAACCGCACACTAATCATCCACCATCTTCACCAGATAACGATGGCCCTTACTACTGGCACATAAAGAGCGGTACGATCCAAAGGGAGATTCCCAAAATGCCGCCGGTTGAAGCCAAGGAGTCCCGCATATCTATGGTCAGGGATTGCTCGAACCTGTCAGAAGTCAGCAAGTATGAGGGCAGTATGATGACCAGCTCCGTCACCAGGAGTACCACCAGTGGAGCCCTGGATCATGA
Source organism: Omphaloscelis lunosa (assembly GCA_916610215.1). Lineage (NCBI taxonomy): Eukaryota > Metazoa > Arthropoda > Insecta > Lepidoptera > Noctuidae > Omphaloscelis > Omphaloscelis lunosa. The sequence goes on along the minus strand of OU744248.1, from coordinate 21,879,835 downwards.
TGGGCAGGAGGCCGAGAGGAAACGGAAAGAGGAGATGTCTTACAAGTAAGTTTGGGGTGTTTAAGTTTAGTTATAGGCGTTTACATTGTTTTCGATAAGAAGTACCCAGGGCAGTTTCACTTTCTGTAATTTGAAGGCAACTCAAGGATTTAGTCAAGAGGATGGACAGATCAGATCCGTCCTCCTGATGTCACTTCAATAAAATTTAATTTAACTTTAACAACATTTATATTCTTTACACATCTTGTTGACCAATGTGTCCAAAGAAAATCTCACCAAATGGCACCGTAGTGATCTTTAACCCTTCACGTTATGTTTTGCATAGCACTGACACACTTACTGCTCACGTACGTATCTATGCAATTACTAAAAGAAGTATTAAAACCAGTTAGTGCTGCACGTAGACTTGAAATGGTGCAATGCAAACAAGTACCGAGTCAAATGGACCATAAAGAAAATATTTTTATTTACTCAGATTTAAAAAAATAGAATACGTACCTAGTACTAGTGAAATTCGAGAACCTTTGCTTATTACATTACAACACACTGGAATACCTCTTAGATTAGAGTACTTTCATCACACGTGCCGTCCGGAGGCTTATTTTAGACCAGATCACAGAATTTTGTGCTATGTGGTAGAAATTGGTATGACAGTAGAATTTACCCGAATAAACTTTATTCTATTCCAAGAACTTCGAACAAGACTTATAGTATAAAAAGTTGGGTACCTAGGTACCTACTGTGAATTCTTTCTTTTTCGTGTGGTTAGTGAAACCTGGCCTGGCCTGACGTGGTGTCAGTTTTTGAAGTGAAAACTTCTTTAGGCGCGTTGGGCATTTTTGAGCTGGGACTAAAAAATTGATTTCGCGACACTGTTACCGACACCAGCTTTAAAACGACATCAACGCGCGATACATTATTTCCTGCACATTAAAATTGTTCAAGTTTTCACTTCTGTCGGCACTCCCAGAGTGCCACTGTTTTTTTATGACACCCATTGGCCTGTGACTTGGCTTTACATGCCGTCGAGAAACATCTCTCAGGCATGCCGTTTCCTCACGATGTTTTTCTTCACCGTTTTTTAAGCAAGTGATAATTATACAATATGCACATGAATCCGAAATTCAGAAGTGCGTTCCTTGGGTTCGAACTCTTGGCCTATGACTTGGCCGTCCAACGGTCACAACATTAATTAACTAATGAAACTAACTAATTAATTAACCATCATTGTGTCCTTCCCCAGACGCCGCAGCTTCCCAGCCCGTCCAGAGCCGGACAATGGCCGCGCCGTCCGGTTCTTCGTCCGTTCCCTCGGCTGGGTGGAGATTGCTGAATCGGACCTTACTCCGGAGAGGTCCAGCCGGGCTGTCAACAAGTGCATCGTGGACCTCAGTCTGGGCCGCAATGATCTGCTGGATCAAGTCGGGCGTTGGGGTGATGTGAGTAACTGTCAGATTTTGAATGTTGTGTCTTCTGCTTGGCATCAGGCTAATAGACCGAGTTCCAAACGTCGAGATCCGAAGACGGACGAAGGTCTTCGATATCGGAAGGCGTACTATGGAATTCAAATGGAGTTGGGTAGGACACCTGGCAACACGCAGTGATGAAAGGTGGAGTAAGGCTGTGACGGATTGGCGTTCAAGGACTGCAAAACGAGATGTCAGTCGTCCGGCGGCGAGATGGGCGGACGACATTGTTGCCATCGTGGGCAAAACCTGGATGAGGCCTGCCTAGTACTGTGTGGAGTCGGGCTGTGGATGATGATGTCTTCTGATTTAAATGCCTTTGAATAAAAATTTTGTAACGCCAGTCTTTGTTTTCTGGTTACTGTCAGGGTGCATCTGCTGCGGAAAAGCCTAGGGTATCCTCTGCTTGCGTTATAATAACTTCGTCGATAGTCAATATCTGGCATACTCTATACAGTTAGTGCCGCTAGCAACTTTGGTAACTCGCCATACTGTTCTTTACGATATGAAGCTCCTCGTAAGGCTTGTGCCTTTACGTGTAAAGAGTTTCTAGGACACATTAAACTTCTGAGTAATATTTCCAGAGATCTGATTATTAAATTACCTGATTATTCTATCAATCAAGATCTTTCTAAAGTTTTGGAGCTATTCTCCTATCAATCCTTGAGTTAACTCTCTGCTCAATCTTAGGCACTAATACGAATTTCTATTCCCTAAAAGGGCAAGGACCTCTTCATGGACTTAGACGATGGGGCCCTAAAGCTGATGGACCCAGAAAGCCTGAACACACTGCACACACAGCCGATCCACACCATACGCGTGTGGGGAGTCGGCAGAGATAACGGCCGGTGAGTAACCGCCCTTATCTCTTTATACAACAATTCGTAAAAATTAAACTAAATCTGAAAATTTTCTGTCTTTGCATTCTCGGAATAGTGAAAGGTAAATACAATCGAAATTACAGGTTTTTTTTTATAGACATTTAAATTTTTAGGTGTGGTTGTGAATTGGTTTTAAATCTAGTTTTCGATTAGAATGTTTACTACAGTAGATATTTGAAAGAGCTTCAAAGCCTTCTCGAAGGTGTTAATTTAGGCAGGATCGATTATGGCGATATCCGAAGCCTCGTTTTCTTACTTTTCTAGTTTTTTGTGTAAATACTTCAGCTTTATTTCACGTGCTATTTTGGCTTTATCAGTTTTGTCATTTCACGCTGTTACATGTTCCATAGGCCGTCATATTTGTTTTATGTACATAAATAAACTACCTTATAAATAAACACCATCCTGAGATATTTAAATATACCTACAGTATGTTAATTAACAAAAGGCGTTCCCATTTACCCGCAATAGTATAGCATTCATTAATGCCAAAAAAATACCATTAAAAAGAAGTTTTTATTTTTTAAATAATAAAATATTCACAACATTATTATTAAATCGATGCGTAAAAATCCACTCTGTTCATGCGCACTTATCTTTAAACGTGGAAGTAGGTACGGCCGGTTTGGGCAATGCTAATATGCTAGGTACTATTCCGTGCTACCAGTTTTTTGATTTTAAATAAGGCTTTTCAAATCATTGTCATAAATTTTTCGAATTCAGATTTTTTATACTTATTTTTCTATGCTGATATTTTTCTTTTTATCTATTAATGATGTAGATTAACGAGATTTAAGGGCTCTGTCGTCCGTCGGAAATGACGGAAAATCTAATAAGAGTAGTTATTGATATTTTATTGCGAGCCAGCTATGCAGGATGATATTCTTGTCACCTTCCTTTCTATCAGTCAGCACTGTAAAAACTAAGCACACTGAATCAAAAAAGGATCTAGCAACAGAAGAAATTGAAAGAGTTAGTCCTTAAGTTGTAATCAGCACAGTAAAGACTGAAGTTGAAAACCAAAAACGATCCACAAAATCGTCCGACCTACACGCCTATAGGTTCTCCCCTAATCTTCTCAGATCTTCTAGAACCTTCCCTCTTTCTACCCAGGGATTTCGCCTACGTAGCCCGTGACCGCGCGACGCGCAAGCACATGTGCCACGTGTTCCGCTGCGAGGCGCCGGCACGCAGTATCGCCAACGCGTTGAGGGATATCTGCAAGCGTATCATGATTGAGAGGTCCTTGCAGCCTCCGCCAAGGCCCACGGATCTACCGGCTACTAGGCGGCCTAGACCGCTTTCTGGTAAGTATTGATGAATTAAGGTGTCAATTACTATCCTGTAAGATCAATCATTCAACTATTGAGCAAAAACGTCCCAACAGTTCTTCTAAGTCTCTACTCTTATCGCAAGGCGTGAAAAGTTGTCTGTTAAGGCTATTTTGACGAGCAAGTAAATCAGTTAAACCGTTGACTCCAGAATAATGACAATCGTCTATCGTGGACCACTGCAAGTATGTAGGTAGGCAACGGTCGACGTAAAAATTGGTGATCTGTTATCAAGAAGCATTTTAGGTACTGCTAGATAGCGTCTTTTCGATTGCCATTTTCAACAGCAACAGGACACTATTAGATTTATCCGGCGACCACAATGTGTGACCTCAAACCTGTCAAAGAGATCAAATATGCTCGTGCCTTCTCTGCATATAAAGAGGCCTTTGGCCTGCAGTGGGACAATAATAGGCCAGTATTATTATTATGACTTAACCGGTAACCTCCAAACATTGTTTGGAAACCTCATATCCTGACTAAAAGCGTTTGTAACCGTCCTCTGTCGTCCAGTAGGCGCCGCGTTCCCCACGCCCATGGAGGAGCCGCGCAAGACGGTGCGCGCGCTGTACCTGGGCAGCGCGGAGGTGGCGCGCGCGACCGGCATGCGCGTGCTCAACGACGCGCTCGAGCGCCTCGCCGCCGCGCGCCCGCCCTCCGCCTGGCGACCCGTCGCCGTGGCCGTGGCGCCGTCCATGATCACTATTACTGATGAGGGGGTGAGTACCGAATAGATGAACTTATTGTAGCGTAGTACTAGGGGAGGATGTTCGAGACAAACTTAAAAACTATCTATCTTCTTTTCGTGTGGTTAGTGACTAACCTGATGTCAGAGTTTTAAAACCTCCCATGGGCCTCTGACTTGGCTTCACATGCCGTCGAGAAATATCTCTCAGGCATTTCCCTACAATGTTTTCCTTCACCGTTTTTGAAGCAAGTGATAATTATACAATACGCACATGAATCCAAAAATTAAGAGGTGCGTGCCTTGGGTTCGAACTCGAGACCTATGACTTGGTAGTCCGACGGTCACACCACTAGGCTATTACTGCTTAAGACAATCTCAAAAACGAACAACCTCAGAAAAGAAGTTCAGAAGAAATGCACAAATTACACATTCACACCAGACCATTACATCTATGTATCTGGGATAGCAGCACACCTGCGTTGCATGATCATAGGCGATGATGAACTGGTGAATTGTTTGACAACCAAAAAAAAAAGATTACTTATATAAAACTAACTGCCTCGTTGGTCTAGTGGACGCAAGCACGCCTCTTGAGCGTCAGGCACAGGGTTGGATTCCCAGATTGAGAAAAGTTTAAATAAGTTGCCAAAAACAAACACTAAGGTACTATAAACTTCTTATTTAGCTTGCAATGTTCCACCCAATATTGTATTGTATATCAGGCAGCTGTCTGCAAGTCCACGTTCAACGCGCGTATATTGCGTTCGGTTAAGAGTCCGTACTACCTCAGCTCAATTTCACTTTTTACCTCGCTCGCACCATACTGCTCGCGGACTGAGTGAGAACGAGACAGAGAGGGGTGCTAGCGGCTCTGAGGCGCCAATAATTTAGGTAATTGCTTTTTACGGCGAAAATAATGGTAATTAAAAAAAAAAAATTAAAAACATAGTCGCTGCTTTATAGTTAGTTCAGTTATTATGCAAAGTTTCATGATCTTATTTGGATTATTTTTTAAATACCAGCGGTTTATTGTTCGGTTTGGAGGTAACTTTGGATTTTTGTTGTATCGAGAAAATTTTATCAAATCGTGTTTTCGGCTAACATAGTACTTAACATTAATCCTTAACTTTAACATATATTTATTTCAAAATTAATGGGATCATACTAGGCCATTTGAGGTAGTATAGGCCATTAAACAAAGGTCCCCATTCTATCTTTATCTCAACAACTCATCTTGAAAGATGTATTTGTTGGTTTTCCATATTAACCTGATTTCCACCGCCATTTCAGGAGACAACCCCTATAGTAGAATGCCGCGTGCGCTACCTGTCGTTCCTGGGCATCGGGCGCGACGTGCGACGCTGCGCCTTCATCGTGCACACTGCGCAGGACTTGTTCGTCGCGCACGCCTTCCACGCCGAGCCATCCTCCGGCGCGCTCTGCAAGACTATTGAAGCAGCTTGCAAGGTAACCTTGAAACTTTTTCTTTATAAGCAGGTTTTGGTAAAATGCTTAGGGGTCGAGCCGAATCTCACCCAATCTCACGTAGGGAGAGTCAAATAGAGGTCGCGGCAATTATCACGTATTTTTTTTTTCTGTAAGAAACTAATTTATGGCCAAATCCTGCATAAAAGCGAGAGGTTAACTAGTCTTAATTAAAAATAATTATTCAAAGTTTTTTTTTTTTAAATTAATCCAACGCAATCAAGCACAGATTAACGTATTTAAAAATGGCCTCAAATGATTAATGAACGCCCCCAAATGCACACTCCGCCGGTGTTTGTCTAGACACGATTTCCACGGAACCGATAGGTTTATTTCATACAAATTTTAGATGAATAATAAACTTTGTTAAAAAAGAAAATGACGCTAGGTATTCTTGCCGGATAGCACAGAGCAATACCTTCTTTTCAGCTCGCATTTGAGCTACGAATTACAGCTTGTTTGGGGCATTGGTCACCCCGCTGATCTCTTTGAAAGCAATAGGGTCAGTCTTCAATAGTGATGTAGCAAGAAGTACCTACCTAGCTGTTCCACCTTGCAAACGATAAGAATAAAAATGTTCAAGCTTCATGGCCAACTCTTATTAATTGGTGGGGCATCAGAAAAAGAAAAAAGTAACAGTAATTTAACCTTGTTTACCTCCCACTTTCAGCTCCGCTACCAGAAGTGCCTGGACGCGCACGGCGGGTCGGCGCAGGCGGCGCTGGGCGGCGCGTGCGCGGACGGCGCGCGCGGCTCGCTGGGCGCCGCGCTCAAGTCGCTGGTGGGCTCGCTCACCGGCCGCAGGGGCTCCTGAACGGGACTACACGAGCCGCACTCCGAAGGTACTAACTACTTACCTAGATGGAGGTTCTACATGAAGTAGATATTCCCTGTAGACCATGCAACTTCCCAGGTATCGCGATGACAAAGTTTTGGTTTCCCCAGGACGTGTTAAATGCATATGACAGCAGAGTAAAACCCGATACCTGTCTTTGGGTAAAGCTGGTCACCAAAGACTTTCCCACATCCAGTAGGTCCATGAAACCACCTTCTGGAACCGCCATTGACAGGATACGTTAATAAGTTCTGTAGATCCAGCAACCGAATAAAAAGGCTGTCCGTAATCTATGGCAGTGCCTCATTCAACTCTACACTACCTGCTTAGCAGATAGTCAGTCTCTCATCTGCTTCCCTATACCTGACCTCCCACTGCTAGACAAATAAATCTGTATCTATCATTCCCCTCCCCAGACGATCCACTACCGCCGGAGGAGTGCGGGCCGGCGAGCGACAGTGGCGCCTCCGACGCGCCCTAGCGCCTCCGCTTGCCGGCATTACATGACGTCATCACTCACTGCTTCTGTATCGTTTTAACTGAGTAATATGGGCTTTGACTGCAATACGTAGGACTGAGGGGGTCCTCGGTCCTACGTATTATACGAAGGAAAACGCAATGACAATCACCCGGTTTCTGAATGGGTCAAAAAAATTGCTGGCAGTTTGCCAAATTCATGTAAACTGCTGTGATTAGTAAAAATAGCCAATCAAATCATTGGACATAAGTTTGCCAATCTGTCACCAAATTTTTAAGATATTTTTTAGAAAACCGGTGTAAGGTAGGAAGATTTTTTGGGGATAGACCAACTATTTTATTAACAGATGTAACGAGAATGATAAGTAATGGTATGCGGATTAGTTGAGCCTGTCCGCCATGACATGACAGGAGAAATAGTGCGAAATGCCATATTGTTGCCATAAAATATGATCACGGTTAAAAAAAAAAAAACAAATAAAACAAAAAACATTCTAGTAGGTACCTACTCGTTAAAACGATACAAAACATAACAAGCTGACTGAGAATCTTGACTAGAAAACTAGCCATCATAGTTTTGCTTAACCCTAACATTGACTAACAAACACCCAAGTCTTTGTCAAATGACAATTTGACAAACTGAGTCTTAATTTGACATTCAGGACTTGAATTTGACATTTCATTAAACAAACTCGACTGCATTAATGAACATATCTATTAGTTTTTTTACGCTAATAGGCTGTCATATTTAGTGGAAATATGAATAAACATTATTATGTGCAATATAGCAATACACAGGTATGATTTTATTTATAAGTTAAGAAAATATATCAGTTATTCAGCAGTCTTCTTTAAATCCCTGTTATTTTTTACATTGTTCTCAAATTATTAACTTGTAAATAAATCGGTTGAATGCTTGCATACGAGCTAAATTGAAAAATCCACATTTATAAAAAATGGCTATAATGACCATGTATCATTTGAATGGCATGTAAAAATCATAAAAGCTACCAAAATGTGGAGTTACAAATAATTAATTAAATGGAGTTATTAATTAATTTAATTAATGTTAGAGTACATGATGTAAGTTGGTGTTACATTTTAATGAGATAAATTAATTGCAAAATTAGGCAAGCTAGCTTCTTCCATTTCTAGACTTCTACCTCCCTAACCTCGACAAAATACTTAGTCAGACTATTACTAAAACATTAATTGAATTAAAAACATCACTGTAAAATCGTTAAACATTATAATCCAACCTCTTCCTTGCTTATCATCTGTTAAAGAAAAATAACAAACCTATGTAATACCTCGAGTTGTAAAAAGCCTGTTTTAATTTGATGTTAGACGTTACCGTTTACGTGTAATTAAACTTTAACTAATGGTTAAAAAGTAAAGCAATTTTCTATATGTTTGTTCTACAAACTAAGAACAATATTGCTTGATTTTTAAACTTAGTTAAAATTTACTAGTTGTTAGGTTAACGTTTTAGAATAGAAAAATGCTGATGTCCGAATATTAACCAATATTTAGGGCTGATGTTGATAATAATAATTGATGTGTTGTCGAATTGAATTGTCAAATTAGACTCGACAATTTGAGTCTTGACAAATTTGACGATCTAGTTTGACATTTACCGTTAGGATTTACCAAATTTTTGGTCTCTTGAAGGTTACCTTATAAATTACTAGTCCATAGAAGTAGGTATGTTAAGCTTATGTAAATTTAACGCTATTTATATCTGTGGCACAATATCGTCACAGAACACTATTGATGTTAACATAGATTTTTGTGTAAAATTAAATGTAAGACTCGTAAATGGTTAGTATGGGATGGTGGAAGTACTTTGTAAATAATTGTAAACTTAATGGTAGTAGATATAAGATAGATAATGGATTGATAGTGTTTGGAGTTTCTGGTCAGGGCTGACCTGTTAGCAGCACGCTATGGATAGTCAATCATATGCTGACTATAATAGATGTAAAATGGCAGTGTGTATGGAAAGTATTGGTGTTGAGCACGGTATGTACCTAGACAGTAAGGCATCAATGGTTTCCAAAAAAAAAAAAAACTTTGGTTCGTAGTATAATTATAACGAATATAGGACCCTACGAGTATAAATAAAGAGTTTATTTTTGCTTAAGCTTTAAGATATTGAGGATTTCGATTGCTAAAGATGAATATTTTTTGTATGATCACCTCATTGTGTATTTATAATATTTATATAATCTTAAGCTTTTTGGGCGTAAATTATCCCTTTAGTTCTGCATTTTAAAGGCTCAAATTTAAAGTCGACTAGTTGAGTCTAAAAGGTAATTTGACAATGGACTCCCATTGTCAAAATGGAAAACATAAATTGTCGAATATCTCTTGAAACTAGACTTTAAATATTGAGTAATGGTCTAACATTTCGATCAAAATATTATTTAAACCCATTCAAATCGCTAACCTCATTGTTACAAGGGTGTTCGAAACACATTGAGCTTTCAATAATATTATATATTTATACGTAATATTCAAATCCGCTCGTATTTAAACTAGATTAAACAAATCCTAAATTCGGCCATTTTACATGCATAAAAATATAATACAAAATGGCTGAGGAGTTGCCATTGGCGGCTTATGTAGATTAGAATTTACATAAGGAGAGTCGTATTGAAAAAAGGGAATTGGGACCCATGACACAGATTTTCGAATTAAATTTGACTTTACCATAGTTGAAGATTACTCACGTTCAAAGTCTACAGAAAACTACGAAAGACCGATAGTTTCAACTATGGAAGGTGAAATGAGTTCCAAAGTTACTCGAAATGTATTATTAATTTAAAAGTGTTTTTGTGTCTGTAACACTTCGACAAATATAGGTAACTTAATAGTATTTAATAGAGAGAAGATGACCTCCGAGTACGTGGGTCAAAAACGTCATACATAAGTTATGACTACCTACGACGATTCAAACATTTGAACTTGATACTGACTTTGGAAGACCTTCAACAGTAATGCGTATTCAAAGGTCATCTTCTTTCAATAGATTAAGGCATTCGACTTAGAATATCACAAAATAGCTTCAAAGTATATTTCAAATATTAGAAAATCAGTGTCGCTTCACACTTATATAAATATAATGATACACTGAGCTGTTCTGTAATACGTAAAGATAGTGTTATTCACACTCTAATACTAAGTGAAAGTCATTATTTATACAAAAATATATAAATATTTAAGGGCGGGGTTTTTCATGGAGGGACGTTTGGCGGGTCTTCGGGAGCCGACCAGCCGTTCCTATGTGATCGCTCTCTTCGCGCAACACATGTGACAATGCAAGCTTCACGGCCTTTTATCGGATGAAGTATATGTCAATATTTTCTATAAAAATAAACGTTTATGTAGTTTATTAGATAGCTTGTGAATTCCTGTTTTCTAGCTCACTGTTGAATATAAACGATCGGGAAGATGTTATATACAGTCATCGCTTTGACAGCTTAAAAGCCTTCAAACTGTGGCTTTTAATGAATACTTTTGTGAAATTAATAAAAAAATATTCATACACATGTGTTTTGTTTGTTTAACACCTTTTAACGCAATTCAGGATCCCTTACCTCTTTTACATTTAGCACAGAACTTACCTATTTAAAACATTATTCTGTCTCTGTCAACATCAAACAATGAGGGTTTTCATGAAAATTTACGCCACCAGTTGGCGCCAGTTTGGCAAGAGGTCTTCCATTCCGAGAATGTATATAAAATATATGATGACGTTCATCATTCAGTGACAACTAAAGAAAATATAGGCGCTTTGACACTTGACAGGTCCCCGGACTTGACGTCTCAGTGCTACCACCTAGAGAACGTCATTAGCGAAAATCTTCATTGACAGAAAAATAACGATTTTTCAAATTCTTTGAGGACTAAACGTTAAAGTGATTTGTGGTGCAACTGAGGCTAAAACAAAATAAATTATTTTTAAATTAAAAACGAGTCATATTCATTATAAATATTTATTCATAATTGTTACATTGGGCATAATTTGGAATTTAGGATTTTAACTCACTCAATCACAAAAGAACTTTTTAATTGTTTTATTTTAACGAAAATAAAACTATATCATATCTGGGTTCGTGTAAAAATATTTTACTGCTCCACAATATTCACTTTTGATTTAGTGCATTTTGCAGACACAACATGAAACCAACTTTCAACTATGTAACCATGAAAATAACAAATAGTATAATTAATTCATCATTCATTTTTAATACAATCATGATTTAGATTAAGCAATTTTACATTTTAATAGGCCAAAGAACATTACCTAGTTGCCAACTAACATTATGCTTTTCGCAATCTTTAAGCCTAAGATTTTTGTCACATTATTAAGCAATGATATTATAAGTAAAAAAGGTAGATAGATTATAAATGCTCCGCATATTATTCGCCTTGTCTCGTCATGCCGTCCTACTGCGGCACAATGTCACATTATTAGATGAGTCATTCCGTAAAAAAATGTCCCGTTACTAAAAGGACAAAATGGACAATTTTTAAATTTCACTAGTATTTGACGACGGACGTGACCAACTCCAGATTTAGTAACAATAATGACGACAAAACCAATATTCTTTGTTCATTTAGAGGGAATCATAATTTCATTACATACGAAGATTTATAAAGTATAATTCGTAAATGAAATGTTTTAAAATCTTCCCAGTTATAACTGACTATAGTGGACTTCTTATTTGACTACCTGTAAGTTCGTACGCCTTTCGTTACCGATTACCGAGTCACGGTTGCCCGATGGGTAAAAGAAATGGCTAATCTACCATAGTAATAATACCATAAAAATAAAATAACTTGTTTTGTTAGTTTTGTACTACTGAAAGCAAATAAAACAGTCATGACTAAAGTGGAATGTCCACCTTGCCTTGGTGTTAATTTGAGTATCATTATTCCAAGAATTATATTGTAATATAATAAGATTTGCTTATAAAATTTGTTATAAATTAAAACAAAACAGTATAGTTAAAACCTCACATAAAACGCTGACGTGTGTCTTATAAAACCATGAACATCGGTTAGTTTAAAGTTAGCGACAGGAGGTGTGACACGCTAAAATTGACTGTTTTGCTTCTTATTTTTAATTATTAATCTGTTAAATTACCAACAATTGACTCCATTATATTTTTTTTTAAAGCATAAGAACTAACAGTAAATTTAAAAAAAAACTGATTTCATCAGTGAATGTCTTGTAAATTGTTTAATGTTTGTGACAGTACTTTTTCTTTATGGTAAATTTTTCACGGAATGGCTCAGAAGACATTTATCTAATAGTGTGATATTGTGCAGTTTTCGAAGATCGAAAATTGAGTAGGTAGCCTAGCTACGACTTGTTACCTATAATATTATTGTTAATAAGTATGAATGAACTTGTAATTTTCTTCTTCCTCGAACTATATACTTCAAAGTCGTTCGCAGTGTTACTTACACAAAAAAAAATCTATCCTTCTACATTATTTCAACTGGCAAACGACAGTTGAACGAGTGGAGCAGTAGGTACTATTCACCGGTGTTTAAAAAGTTTATCGTAGAACTAATAGCTTTATTATACAAAATACGTGTGTTTCTATACAAACTTAGTGTATCAATAAAATTAAACTTCATGTAATATTGTCAAGCACGTGGGTCCAGAGATAGTCGAATGTAAAACTTCATAAAAACAGAATTCAATTGGAGATATTCAATATCTTCTCGTAAAGAAGGTATCAAGATCATAAGAATAATATCATTTAAAAATTGATACATAAATCCCTAAAATAAAGAATATACGAAATTTTCATCCTCTTGAGTAATACAATATGAAATGAAACTTGAAATTGGATATTTTATCTGTTATAACGTCGTTCATAAATATGTACGGATAAATAAGAAATATAGTTAGGCAAAACAAGAAATAACATTTAAGAATATAAATCAAAATACCCTCTGGACCCGACATAAAGCTTCAAAATGTCGATACCGACAATTCTCTTCATAAGCGCAACACTATAGGGTCAATTATGTCGACATGCAGATAATTATCGACATTTCTGTCTATCGATATATTTGTTATCGACACAATAACGTGCTTAGACATCTAACGCATATTTATCGAAGTCTATAGATCGTATTTCTTGATAATTTAGAAACATTGTGAGAATTAAACAAAATATTAAATTTTATAAAAATAAAAATATTTTTTTGGTGAATACTTTTTTTTGGTAACATGGATATTATAATGGAAGGTGAAATTCTTGGCACTATTTGTATTGAGCTACACGTATGAACTAATCAAATCTAAGCTGATTTTTGTACAAATATGCCAAATTAAAATCTTAACTACTACATAACACAACTAAACTAAGGGTATACCTCTGCCTAGCCCTTCGGTTAATACTAGCGTGATGTTATGTTATGTAAAATCTCAACAACTTTGAAACTGTGTTGAATATTTACAGGCAGTAGAAAACGCGAATTTTCTTATTGACGCTGAAGTTTTGTTACATAAAATCATAACGAGCTGAAAGATGATGTCACCGAATTTGTCGAATTTTCCTAAAGAAATTGCCAAAACATATGGTATGTTTTTATTATTAGACTTGTCTTGAAGAATCTATCTTTTCAATTGACCATCGGTGAAGTACCCAAAAAAAGAATGGCCAGGGCAACAGCCATGATAGCCAGTAATGATGAGCAACACATGATCAATCACAATCCGAATCATTTTGAAGGATATTGCTAATCCATTGCTTGGTATGTTCCAAAAATTTGTCTGCTCAACAACGTAAATAACGCAATGAATGTTGTTGAACTGTCAAAATTAACAGATTGTAATTCTTCTTATTTTCGTGTGGTTACTGACTAACCCGGAGTCAGTGTTTTGTTTTGTGTTGGTTCAAAAACGGTGAAGGAAAACATCGTGAGGAAACCGGCATGCCTGAGAAATATTTCTCGACGGCATGTGAAGTCAAGTCAGATTGTGATTGATCGTGTGTTTCGCAATTAATGTGTAGGTTTACCCCCCCATAATTGTCTATTGATTCTTTCCTACTTAAACCGGAGAAAAGAGGATAAAATGGAGATGTTGCCAAATCCGTATCATATTATACTCTATCAAGGAATCGATCTATCAACTTAAATAAAAGCGTGTACAATATAAATTCAGTAATCCGGCAGTGGCTAGTTCGGTTGTGATATACATACTATCTTCATGTAACTTTTACAACATTCCTGTGATTCAACAGCGCTGTTCTCGTGTCATCCTGAAATGAGAAAAATATTTGTAAGTTAAATTATTCACTCAGAAATTTTTATATGTTCAGGTACACTTGACAAATCATAAACATATTTTAAAAAACAATAAAGGGAAGAGCTCATTGGGCATCAAAAAATTCGTCCGCATTGCTGTGAGTAGGAAAAGAAAGGCTGCTAAGTGTTGCCACGTTGGATGGCAATGCTGATTTTCTTTTACCTAAAAATTGGCCAGCCCTCTGGTCAAGTGAAGAGTCGACCAGAAATTGATAGCAACAGTCGTCTAACATTTAAAAAATTAGAAATTACACCTTACGATTTTGATACGTAAGTAAACTAGGCTCACAATTAATACTCTCGGCTCGGCTAAATTGTCTTTTTGGAGGTTTTCAAATGCACTTTCATAATTGAAGAAATAGAAGTTAATCGCTCGAAGATGGCTAACGACAAATATTAGGAAAGAAAAGCAAGCTAATTCTCGATATATTCGAATTTGTGAAAAATTGAAAACTATTCACAATAAACATGAGTCGAAATGACACAGATCCAAATAAAAACACCAAGAAAATGTTTTTTGGATACAGTTGGTAAAGATTAGAGGAAAGAGTGGCTAAAAGAAGAGGGCGCTTATACTTAACTCAAAGCATTTATTTCAAATAAACCAATTACAGGCACTTTTGAATTGTCAAGAGGTCGGTTTTTGTCAGAAAGATGAAGCTAGTTGCTCATTCCAAAGCGTTGTAGGTACCTGTGGAGAAGAACGGGCAAGAAACTCCACGCACACTGAAGTCTTTTAAATCAATCGACGATGGATATACAAAGGAGAGGTGAAAAGATGAAACACCAGTGTTTCTGTTTAGGGTTTCCTTCTTTGTTGAAGATCGCTTTAGGAGTCTTTTATTACTGTCACATCATGTTCCAGCAGCAAGAACATCAAGCAGTGGAATGCCGTATGGTATTTTGACAAACATCATAGGTACATTATTAAAAACAATTTTTATACAATGCTGATTTGAAATACATTGGAAGGTCAACTGAAAATTGTAGGTAAAATTCTATTTGTTAGTTAGAATTAGTATGAAACTTTCGTATTAATTTTGAACAATTTTAAGGTATCTAGTAGTGTCTAATGATTCTCTAAAACAGACTCTTACTCTGCGTTTGCACTGGCGAAACATTCACATAAAAACATGTTGAAATCTCTGTTTTCTGTCAATGTGAATGTGTACATGTTTCGATGTTTGGAAAACACTAACTTGAGATCTGCCTTAAAACTAACTCATGTTGAGTGCAGTGCGAACACAAATAAGCACGCACGAACGCAACAAAAGAAGTTATGAGATTTGTTTCATGTGACAAGTTTCACACACACATTGAATGCTTTCTGGATAGTTACTCATGCATGATAAAACTTGGTCTTCCAAGAGTGTGCTGTTATATGAAGTCAGTATTACTCATCATCTTAGTCTGTAATGTTCCCACTGCTGGGACACAAACCTCCTCTCTTCGAGAGGAAGTAGCTACCACGCGAGTCCAGTGCGGGTTGGTAGATGTCAATGTCACATGTGTTCGAATTTTTGGTTCTAGGATATTCCGGTTTCCTCGCGATGTTTTCCTTCACCGTTTTGAGAGCAGTGGTGATGAAATTATTTACACAATGTAAAGCGTCTGGGTTCGAACCCACGACCTGCAACTCGTAAGTTGGGGCAGTTACCACTTGGCTACCACTGCACTCTCTCAGTATTACTAATGTATTGTTATTGAATGTAATTTTCTCACCTGTGATGGCATTACATCCATCCATGTTGTTCAAAGAAGTGCGTTCTGTACTGAAACAAATGATCCTTCTATAGACATATGCAATGTTTAGTTACGCAAAAGAAAGGGCGAAAAAGCGACATACTTTAAAATGAAATTTTCTTGTTTTTTATTTTAAACTAGCTGACCCGACAGACGTTGCTCTCGTTCAAATTTCAATTCCCATAGAAAAAAAGCACTCTGTTTTTCCAGATTTAAAACAGAATCCGGGAAACTTTCAAATGTTTCTTTCCGTAAGAACATAATTTGGACTATTAAAAACATTTTAAAAAAAAAATAGCCAAATCGGTCCAGCCGTTCTCAAATGATGCGCTTACCAACGAACAGCATTTCATTTTTATTATACAGGTCAAATAAAATTAGCTAGCGAAACTGGGAAAATGTGATGCGTTAGTGATTTTTTTTCAGGTCAACAATCGCAATGTAGTTGAAATATCAGTTTTTTTACACTACTGCCCAAAAAAGAGTGTAATGTTTTCAGGGTTCATGTATGAATGTATGTATGTATGAATCATTATATCATCCCGAGTGACATAGGCTATAAATTTTAATGAAAAAAAAAAAAAACATCTTCAATTATTAAAATATGGGTATCCAATTGAAGGCCTTGATGAGCATATTCCATAACTATATAATTTTTTGTGTAAATTTTATGTACGTGATGATCAATATCTAGACACGATAAAACAAAAAAAAAACAGCAAAAAAACTCAAGTCATACTTCTAGTTACAAAACTGCAAGAGGTCGTCGACTCCAAAAATCATTAAATCATTTTTATTTTGTAGTGTTTACTTCAGACCAAATAAAACACCAAGACAGTGCTGTCAACAGTGACGTGAGGCCGGTTTTGTAAACATGTGGGCACTTAGTGAGGTGTAGTTTCTTTGTAAATGTGTGCGTGTTAGCGTGTATGCGCCAGAGCAGAGCTGTAGTTTTGGCATGCTTCAATGTATTGTTCGCAGACCTACCTATGTATTGGTATTTGGTCTGAGGTATTTAGATATCCATCACGTCGGCGGGGTTTTGCTAGGTAATTAAATTTGACCGCTGTATAGATAAACAACAAAACACCCTTGTTTTTTAAAATGACATTTTTTGTTTGTCACTTTATATAAGAAAAACCCAATTAAACGAAAGAATATTCAATTTAAGACATATTTTTCGCCTTTGAGCTAACTGACAGGATTACTATCGTTATATATTTAACATAAATTGTTTTTAAAATTACAAGTGATTTGTTGATAAATTACATAATAATACTAGTTACATAATGGAATTCATGGAATTGACAAAATTAATATCGTTTTGTAGTCTTTCTGAGTTGTTCACAATGCTTTGAGGCTGATTTTATAAATGCCAAAACACGAATATAACTTTGTAAATGATTTAGAGGCACCCCAAAGCGATGTAGACATTTCGGTGAGCTGAATGAGCGTTTTCGTTCAATCAATCTAAACATATACAAAATATTAACGATGAAAAGCCATATTTATTACATGTGTACTATCAAAGAAACGCATATCTGTACACTGTAAGGACTATTATTGCTTGCAGCGCACGACCGCTATAGTATCGCTTACCTACGAAAAAAAAAAATGGTCGTGTGCACGGGATTTTGTGTTCAAATTGTTTAAATATGCGTTACCCCGATAGTACCTACATGAATGATTATTATGAATTCATTACACATTTACATTACATACTTCTACTTGAATATATCATGTAATTACGTGCAAGTATGTCAGCGTACCGTTATGTAACAAAGCAGAGGGTATCATGAAGACGAGGCAAAATGGTTGTAATGAATTTACGTATATATCCGTAATTTTGAGGCAAAAATCATACAAATTCCCATAACTATTGTTTTTTTTTTATCTCACACTTGAAACGGAAGTAGGAAAACTCGTTACAACCTAATTTGAAGCTGTACAAGCAATGTCGAACACAGAGTAGTGAGTAAATGGAGTACTCAAACGAATCCAGTTCAGAGTGAAATGCATTTTGTGCATCAAATAAAATTAATTATGGACAGCTGTTGCATTATCGGAACGTGTACGCACTTTCGCCTATTCCCGCGAACAATAGTTTTGTGCAACATGTTGTAATCCAGGGAGCACAAACGTCTCGAGTCACTACCTGACATTTATGGTGGTAGGACATGACAAATCCTACCGGGGTCGCGGGAAAGTCCGAAAGGGATACCGTGGCCCCTGGCAAAATGGCAACTGAAGGAACACGGGTGGGTTGAAGTTAGATAATTTCCCACCCAAAAAAAAGGACATGACAATTAAATTATGAAATAACTTTGAAAATGCTTTCTTGTGTGATGAAAGATTGTTTCCATCATTCGAGAAATTCAAATAAAGCTCAAAGTGTGAGATTTCATCGGAAAAATCACTCGTTTTTAACTCATTTAAAAATAAATAATGCAACGTAACCACGTTGCATTATTGCGAAGTGAAAAAAATCCGCAATTAAAACAGTGTTAGGTATCAAGTAGGCAGAATAAGCAGACTCTGTCGCGTCTGCGCGTATGGATTAGTCTATGAGAACTTCCTCACACCGCGCATACACCGCAGGTGTCACACTCTAGTTTACATAGAACCTTAATGGTAACATCTAAGCAAATAAACATTAAGCCACATAACTATGTCATGATATGGCGTGTTTGCATTTGCATTATACCGTATACGGTCAATTGAGAGAGATCCAATATCCAAAAGTACACTACAGTATGGTTTGTTGCTTTTGAAGACTACATCACCCACACATTCTTTATATTATACTGACGTCAGCCAGTTAACAAAAAAAAAAAAAAACACCACGAAAAAAATTACTGAACGCAAAAATGTCTGTTTGAAAGTGCGTACACAGTTTTGTCCACCTAATTTTCGATTTCCAACTTATTTTTTTACGGTTTTTAAATATTTTTTGTAAGTTAACACTCCATTCCCTACACATTCTGTGGTATCGATCAGCTGCACTTACAGCTTATCCCTGTCCCGCGCCTCCCCGAAGACGGCACTCCTCGGGAAGTCCGGCTGGCTGGAAGACCTCTCGTGTTTCGCTAATTGACATACAATGTTACGCTTACCCACTGTTTGAACTAACAAGCCGATTTTTACCCTTTATCTCACAGAGCACGGAGAGGCCTCAGCGGCCGTTGCACCGGAGGCATTTTTATCGATTTTTTTACTGTTTTTCCACAATGTGCGAAAAGAAACTGCTAATGCGGGTTACTATTATTAGTACTGACATCTTATTAGTACTGATATCTCTTGTAGGTGAATATTATTAGTACCGACATCTCTAGTCGCTGGCAGTGCAGTGATTCCGTGCTCTGTGCTTTATCCCCTAGTAGGATTTCTGAATCTCAAACGGCACTTAATTTGTCACAACAATACACCGGTGATAAGGTAAGCATGCGGTGATAAATTGAGTTGTGTTTGATGCCCGAAAGTCTTTCAGCTATTCAGGGTTCAGATCATTGCGTTACAGATTGACAGTGTAATAATCTGAATGTGTTTAGGACTGAAGCCTTAAGCTAAACTAGTCTTAAGGTATGCTTCCGAACAACGCCACGCGCGGCAGTGCTGCCTGCCGTGTGATTCCGGGCACCGCTGCGCGGCACTGCAGCTCGTGGTTTACTTCTCAACAGCTGTCAACATAAGTGTGTTATCGCTGTGATGAACGCCCGGATTACTGGTCTGCCGCGCAGCGTTGTTGCCGTGCTCGGAATGTAATCTAATATAAACTAATAGACAATGTATGGGGACCAGTAGTGACGCGGGAGCACTGCTGCGTGCGGCGTCGATCGGAATCGTATGGCGTAAACCAAACTATACAATACATACTTTGGGGCCGTTCAAGTATTACGTAAGCAGATTTATTACAATTATTTACCCTCCCCCTGCCCTTGTCAGCAAAAGTAATCAAAGCTCTTACCCCCTCCCATGCTTACGTAAGCATTGGGTTATGCTTTTTTTTCTTTTAATGTAAGTATTCTGTTTTTTATTGATTCATGAGCAGCAGTTATAATTATAGAAATATATTCGTTTCGTTTTCAAGCATACACAATGTGTGGGTTGCCATATGTGTAAAAAAAGTAATTAATTACTGCTGACGTAATCACCATCTAGACCCCCCCACCCCCCATTTCATCAGAAATAAGCAAAGCATGGACCCCTCCGCCCCCCTGTAGTGCTTACGTAATACTTGAACGGTCCCTTTAGCGTCCCATAAGAAATAGAATACCGTATGTATCTACAATATTAATTATATGACTATATTCGATATTGTCTCAGTAATATCCCAATTTCCAGTATATTTAGCTAATAATTATTATGCAAGGGTGAAATGTGAAAATAATAATTACCGTTTGTTATCACTCCTCCATAAGAATTACTGTTGAACTTTGTAGGCTCTTGGGAATGCTGAAACATTTCGTGCAACTTATATTAGTTCAACGGCGGATGACTACTTGCAAGTCTTATTTACAATACATTTACAAAAAAAAAGGGACATTTATTTATCAATAACACACCAAAACAAAATATAAAGCATATAAACAGCATAAATACAACGCTACATCGTATGCCGGCGTCGATTGAATGCCATGTCAGTATATTTTGGAAACTAAGACGTTTGTAAAAAAAAAATAGCCGAACACGCCATAAAGACAGACTACGGTTGCCACTACTAAAATTAAAAATATTTAAGAGAAATGTCTACTGCATGTGTATTATAATATTTAAACATAATTCTCTTCGAGATCTGCCATTGACATTGTTAAAAAAAGTTCTGTATAAACTTTTAGTATTTAAAAAATATCACACCTTTAAGGAATATTTAGAGGATAAGTCGATGGAACCTATACCTAATGTAAATTTGTAATAATCTATAATAATCATAATACTTCATAATTGACATGAAATTAATGAATTTGCACGCCATTGCTGATTTGCTGAAACCAAAATAACTGTAACTATTGTACCATATTCTAACAAATAAAATATTTTTGATTTGATTTGAAGCATTACTAGTCGGGCGTTAAGCGCTGACAAACCAACAACTATACTGAGCCAACAAAATGTTCTACCCCTAGAGGACGCGACATTTTGCCACATTGTTCAACATCCTACAAGTGGGAAACAAGCCATGTGTTGTACTAAACAGTTGACAGCAGAATTGTGAACATAGGATGTTATTGATGAATAATGAAAGTCTAAAATGTAACTAGGAAAATTACTTTTTAAAAATCCTTTTTTAAAATGATCCAGATTCTTATTAATTAATTACAATCTAGCCTATAAGACTATTAAGCAATTTTAATCTAACAAAAAAAAAAAAATATGTGATAATTATTTTCAAACAGAATAGTGTTGATTATACTTTACACAAGTTCATTCCACTTTCTTAGAGTTTGTTAAAATATTATAAACACTTTGTTCATGTGAGTGTGTGTCATTGTCACTATTAATTCTACAGTTTTTACACTATACTAACTCTGCTAAGTAATACTACTGTGTCGGAGCTATCTCACATTGTGACGCGCCGAGCCAGGCCTTTTTTATTTGCTTTGCGATGCGCTGCGGCTCGATGCGGTTAGCCTGAACTGAATTTAAATAATAAGTTTCAGATTTACGCAAAAATGATTGGACTTTCGACATAATATGACATGACCTACACTTTAGCAGGCAACTAAAATTGCAGAATTCAATAGATCATGCAGAAAACCATAACTGCCAAGAATTGCTCAATTGACTAACCAGAGTAAGCACAAAACCCGGAAAAAAAAAGGGCATTCCTTGTTAGTGACCATGTAAAGATATTAATGTATGAGGATGCCAAAGAAACCCCATGCATCATTCAGTTATAAATTGAAATGATCTTACCTCCATCTCTCTAAGATTCCTCATGAGCGTATCAATATCATCATTGGTAGCCTCCTCACTTTCACTCTTACGCACGTCCTTATCCTTCTTACATTTCACATTATTCACTTTTTTGTTCGTGTCATTCACACGGTCCTTGGAAGGCACACTCTCACTTTTATCACGTTTTGGTTCACTTTTATCAGTCCTATTGTCCTCAACTAACTCCACATCACTGCTACTGTCATCCACTGCAAGCGGTTCTTGCTCACTTAAAGGATCAACATCTGAGATAATGACAACATCCTTTTTCTTTTTTACTTCGGGTGGTCGTTTATCTGGTTTCGCAAACGTTGGGGAGTGATGTACAGGAACTAAGGCAGGTCTAGGGATGTTGTTTTCAGCGACTCTCATGTTTTCAATTTGCTTTTGAGGGATTTCCTCCTTAAGTTTGGGACTGGGGTCTTTTTTACTGGGCTGGTAACTTGTGTCGATGTGTAACGGTGACTCTACTCGAGTTTTCTCTTTCTGACTCTTTTCTGGCTTCTTATGCTTGTCTTTTTTCACCATATCATTCAATGCGGCTGGTGACTTAACCCTTATGAACCCAGATTGTTTATCTGTTGGTATTTGGACATTGTTATTGAGTTTTTTATCCGCTTTCGGGGGGTTGTTAGGCACCGGTGTAATAGTAATGCTGCCAATATTGTTTGGGGGAATGTATAGTTCTTCTTTCTTTTCGCTGTCTTTTTTGTCAGGTTTTTCTACGATGAGGTCTTTGCTGAGGGTGAAGTTCATTATAGAGCCGAAAACGGAATTTGTTTTATAGCTTGAAGACTTCGGTTCTTCTGTCACTTCAGTCTTATCTGGTGACTGTTTAGAGGTCGAGGTCGTGGTGACGGTGAGTGAACTCGGGAATTGTATAGGTTCAGTGAAGGGCGCAGGGGGCGCCGGGGGCGCGGGGTCGCGTGGTGGGGGCGCGGGCGGGGGCGCGGCGGGTGCGGAGGGCTCGGGGCGCGCGGGGGGAGGCTGGGACGCTGAGCCCAGACGCGGCCGCTTCAAGTCTGATACTTTGATTTCTTTGCTGAGACTGAAATCAAAAACAAGTTATGTGAATAATTTGAATTGAGCATTTACAAACATGATTTCTGTAGGAGATACTATAACTAATAGAAGAAAAATAAAGAAATTGATATAAGTTTGCAGTGTTGGTTCTTGAAAGTAGCCAGTTGTGTAAAAATCTCATCCAAAAAACCTAGGTAAAGTTAGCTTAAAGTGAGTTGTTCTAAGTTTTCGGTGTAAGATTTTTAGAGAACAGCCACGTCAGACTCACTCGGCCTGGCGCAGCAGCGTGGGCATGCGCACGAAGCCCTGCGGGAACAGCGGCAGCACGCGCGCCTGCAGCAGCGCCGCCGCGCCCCCCGCGCCGCGCGCCGCCAGCCGCGCCGCGCGCGCCAGCAGCGCCCGCGAGCGCGCGCACCAGGGGAAGCGCCGCTTGGGCAGGCGCTTCTCTACGTGCGGCCCGCCCTCGGTCGCGGACAGGAGTTGCAGCTTTTTTCTGGAAATTTATAAAGGAAAATATTAGGTTAAGAATCCAATTATTATTAAAAAGCCAACCACAAATGGTGTTATTTGCTGACACTTCCTTAATTTTTAGATAAATAGACGTGCATCAAATCTTGACGACGAAAAAAACGCCTTACTGCAAGTCCAAAATTGGTTCACTGCTAATAATTTAGTATTAAATGGGAAAAATACTAAATGCATAAGATTTGCTTTACCGAATATTAAAAATAGTGATTGTGACACAGTATTGAATAAGGAGAAACTAAAATTCGTCGATAAAATTGTTTTCTTGGGGATCACGCTCGAATCAAGGCTGCAATAAGGTCCTCATTTAACATCTCTTGCAGGACGGCTAAGTTCAGCAGCATATGTTGTGAGAAAAATCCATCAATTTACTGATGTAGATACCATGACACCAGTCTTTTTTAGTTACTTTCATAGTGTCATGTCTTACAGTATTTTACTACGAGGACAGGCTGCAGATATCGAGTCTATTTTTATTCTACAGAAGAAAGCTATCAGAGAAATATATGACCTCCGCAGACGCGATTTTCTAAGGGAACTGTTTGAAGATATTAACATCATAACGGTACCTTGCCAATATATCTATGAAAACATCATGTACGTAAGGAAAAATCTAAGTCTTTTCAGTAAAAAAGGTGATACACAATTATATAACTAGAAATAAAGACAAATTAGTTCAACCGAGTTTGCACAAACAGCAGCCCATGTGTGTGTGTGTCTAACATTTTAAACAGGGGTGCTGTTTAAAATGTTATAATAAAATACCTCCCCACATACTCCAACTAAACGAAACGAAATTTAAATCCTGTATAAAACGCACACTATGCAGCCAAGCATATTATAGGTTAGGGGATTACATCGCTGATAAAATTGCTTGGCTCAATGCTGGTTCTGCTCCACAACCACAACTAATTGATTAACATTTGAAAATACTGTTAGAGCTGCTGAAGATTGTAAGACCATCTTTGCATTGTATAAACTCAATCTCCTTTGTATTATATAATTACATAGCACAGATGTGAGCACTATGTACTTACTAAAGAGCAACCATGTACCGGGTAATATGTCTTTCATTGACTAGAATGTGCTCTGGCGGCTGTGAGTATATCATGCTCACTCAGATGTCTCGCTGATGGTGGCGCGTGTGTTGGATCATTTAGCTCCCTTCAAAATGGTTGAGCTGAATGGTGCTAATCTATGCGTGATGTTCATGAACGGGCGCCGTCAGTTGGGACTGGTCATCTCTTAGCTGCCATGGCATGGCTTATTTTTACTAATATTGAATTGTTTTTTTTTTTACTGACGCTTTTAACGTCTTTCAACATTGTTGTCACATGTATAATTTCAACATGAATGATATAACCAATATTTTGTAACAATTTTTTATTTAAAAGAGTGTCCAAAATTCAAAAGTCATTTATTCAAAATAGGCTGAAAATCAGCACTTTTCGAACGTCAAAATTACATAAGACAGTTCCCTAAAACGCCCATCCTTCACCACTTCCTAGTGCCTTTAGCTGGGAAGAAAGAAGTGGCGCAACAAACTCCCCAGCAGCACAGCTGTCTGTTCAAGTTAGAAAAAAAGACTCTATACAATAGTATGCAAAAACAAATTTACATTATGCAGCACAAAAAGTAATTTAAATGATAAATTATTGGCCATATGTCAGGTAGCACACGCCAATATACCAACCAAAAACATCGAGAACTCTACTCAAGCAGAAATAAAAACTAAACGTAAACAGAACTATATATCTAAATAAAGCCTCCAGGCATAAAGGGCGTGCCCGCTTACATAAAACTGTCTGTCATATACTTTATTGTAACATTTTAAACAGTACCACAAGAAAGATCAGCCAGTCTAAAACCTGGTAGAACTAATAGGTTCCTATTTCTTGTACTATAATATTATGTCTATCACCTCTTTCACTAACAAGATGTAATTTTTTTCTTACGTACACGATGTTTTCATATGTCATGATTCTGTCATGATGTTAATACCCTTAAACAGTTTCCTTAGAGAATCGCGCCTGCGGAGATAATAAATGGCACTGATCGCTCTTTTTGCAGAATAGAAATAGACTCGATATCTGCAGCCCGTCCCTACAGTAAAATACCGTAAGACATGATACTATGAAAGTAACTAAAATAGAATGGCCTCGCGGTATCTACATCAGTAAATTGACGGATTTTTTTGACAGCATACGCTGCTGAACTTAGCCTTCCTGCAAGAGATGTTAAATGAAGACCCCATTGTAGCCTTGAGTCGAGCGTGATCCCCAAGAAAATAGTTTTATCAACGAATTCTAGTTTGACATTTGGTGAAGAAAATTTTATGTATTTAGTTTTTTTTTTCCATTTAATACTAAATTATTAGCACTGAACCAGTTTTAGACTTGTAGAGCGTTATTTACGTCATGGTTTTCGAAAACCAGTTTTCTAGGATGCTAAAGCCGATAGTGAAGTCAAAATAGAAATCCAAGATGGCAAAAGCAAAAATTTTTAAATTTTTATCATCGGTGTCGTTTTCATGGTTTTCGAGGGTGTTAAAGCCGAAAGTGACGTTAAAGTGTCTTTGCTAAAGTGTCGTTGACGTTAAATCTAAGATGGAGGCTGAGAAAATTTTAAAATTTTTCATCATGCGTAACGTTTTTATGGTTTTCGAGGGTGCTAAAGCCATTAGTAAAGTCAAAATGGAAATCCAAGATGGCGGCTGCGAACATTTTAATTTTTTTCATCATGGGTGTCGCTTTCGAGGGTGTTAAAGCCGATAGTGTGGTCAAATGTAAATCCAAGATGGCTGCGAAAATTGTTTTTTTTTGTTTGAAATAATACGTGAAAAGGAACTTCGGAGGTTTGTTTAAAAAAAAAACTAGCCGCCATTTTGTTTCGGTAACTAAAAAGTTCAAAATGGCGGCTACGCGCGCGCAAAGCCATAGCCAGAAGCCTCTACGCAATAGTACACTTTCAGCTTAACCAAAAGTTTGGTTGACAAATCTAACACCCACATTTGACTTCGCAAAAAGCACCGAGATACTTGGTCATCATTATAATGTGTTTCTACTTTGACACCTCAACGTCAAAAACTGGTAATTAAAAAAAAAAAATCTTGTTACATACCTTCTCCTTCGGGAATACAGTCATGATGTTATGAATTTAAGTTACTACATTTGTCAAAGTCAAATCATTTATTTCAAATAGCACTTTTGAACGACAAAATTTACAAAATAATAGAATTGATTCTAGTCGTTCCAAAAGGTAGTTTTCGTATGGAGAAGAATGGGCAAGAAACTCCACCGTTATAATGTTTTACAATAGTTTGTATATGTACCTACATTAGTTAAATAATTATATGTGAAGATGATACACCTAGAATAAAATTACTATGCCACAATAGATAAAAATAGTTTAAAATGAAGCAACAACAGATAATTTAATTATGTGATAGATACATGGTGCTCACATATTTACAAACAGCCCATGTGTGTCATTTTTAAAGCCTTCAAATGTAAAGTTGTAGTTAGCAAAAAAGCATGTCACCCATGTAGTGATAAGTATTCAGTGCCGTCCATGAACATCTCAATACCAAATGCATCGTATATGTGTAGCCATCACAAAGAAATAACAGTTTATAAATGCAGCCGGAGTCTGGATTTGTGCCCGGTTGATGGCAATAGGCTCGCCGCCCCCTATTACATGGGATTTAAACATTTGGCGAAATGTGGGTGAGGCCGTCTCACGAAACAGGTTCTCCGACTAACGAAACAACAGCTGCGTAGTTACCGCAGCTGTAACTGGCCATGGGTCATTTAATAAACACCTCTTTGTCATAGGAGTCAGACAGTCCGCTGTGCAGAGCCAGCATAGAGGACGACGAGACAGCAGCTCGTGTGCTGCTAAACTGGCCGGCGTCACCACTTACAGGGTCAAGTACTTCGGTAACCAGGTACCCGCCGTGAGATTGTCAGTAACACCAAGGCGTTGCTGGCCTTCTTTGAGGAGCTGGGGTGGATAGAATAACCGATTTTCCCAATCATACGCAAAATACGCGCTTTGACGTGGAGTTGCGGATACCAGCCCGTATTACCTATTAATTTGGGTGTGCTGTAGGTACACCTCTGCCTAGCCCTTCGGGGAATTCAAGCATGATGATAAGTAATGTTCAACTCACCTCTCTTCTTGTACTCTTTCACACTCGGCATTGTAGTTAGCTATCATTCCAGGCTTACGTTCATCTATCAGTGCTTTTAACCTGAAAACAATATTAGTGTGCTTGTGTTAAAAGCTAGTCTGTCAATATCTGATCTATAATTACTTAAGAATGTCATGTCCATTAAATATTTTTAAAGGCTTTTAATTTACAACTTCCTCAAGCTCCGGTTACTCAATACAACATGTAAAAAATCCCTGTCCGATCCGTGAGGGTGTTGTTAGGTATCAAATGTTGTGAAAATTTGCAAATTTTAATGGATTTGGGGTAATTTTGGTACTAAAAATGTGATTTTTAAATATCAATAACTTTTTTTCCAATAATAATAAGATTTTTTATTACTTTTAGGTAATTTTATTGCAGTACTGTGCCCCTTTCGGATCGAACAGGATTTTTTTGAAATATTGTATATTTATTGCTTCCACATGTGAATTTTGTTGGTAGGTTTACAAAAATATGATCATTGTGGACCTTGTCGGGCACAGCAAAAATAAGAGAGGACTTTGTTAGCTTATCTGGCAAATAATTTTATAGGTATTATGTAACATCTTTAATTTATTGGATTTATTTGCAAGAAAATAGTGTTTGTATCATGGAATACGCACTTACTATTTTAAAACCCTCACCTGAGCAAAGTTTCAACAATCAAAGCCTCTCTCTCCTCTTCACTGAGTTGATTAGGATCAATATCGTCGAGATCATCATCAACTTTGCGCTTGTTGTTAGTTGATGTTGTTGTTGGCGCTGTTGTTGGGTTGGCAGTGGTGGCTGTGGGTTGAGCAATTGTTGTGGGTGGCGCGGCTGTGAACATTTTTATTGCATTAGAATTTTGAATAACACTTTTGAATGTTTTTTGAAGTAAACTTTGTGGAAAATCTTAATCCTAACTATATAATAATATTTATTAGTTGGGTAATGGGAAAGTGAGTTTGTTTGTTTGTTACGCTTTCACGCTAAAACGGTTGAAAGGATTTGGATGAAATTTGGCACATGGGTAGATCATGATTTGGGTTAGAACTTTTAGTCAGCGGACCATCAATTTGCTTCCAACGATACCTCATTTGTTAAATTATGATGAGTAGTTCAGAAGATTTGAAGGAACAGATGAACATAATTAAAAATCCAGATACATACCGGTCAAAATCATAACCCTCCACCGTAGCCGGGTAAAAAAGGCAAAAAAAATAAGGCAGTTGATATTTGCGAGACACAGTGGAATTTTTAATTGTGTCTCTGATTCCGACATAGGACGGTTAAAACAAGTTGGGTCATTCTTACGTGTGTCAGCTGTGGCGTGAGGTCGCTCGGGCCTGCTCTTCAGCCGGTGCATGATCTTGGCGCGTGACGTCACGAGCGCGCGCGCGGCGCGGGCCCAGGCGGCGCGCGACACGCGCGACTCGCACGACAGGCTCCACAGGACGCGCTCCAGTCTGCGATGGAAATGTTTGGTGTGGCAAAACAAAAATAACAATGACTGGAAAGGTCATCACACCATCTTCACTTTACCAAATGGTGTTTTCCGAGAGCAAATGCACGAGTTACTATAAAAAATAACCAAATCGCTATAGGTGTGCCTATAATATTTGAAGAGTTCTCTCGATTTCTCCAAGATCCCATCATAAGATCGTGAGCAAATGACAATGGTACCAACTTGAAAGTATACACTTTCAAACAAAAAAATATTTTTTCAAATCGCGGCTAGACCGATTTGAAAAAATATTTTTTAATCTTCGAGTAATCAGGGAACACAAATTAAAAAAAAAAACAACTAACTGCGAACCTCCTCCTTTTTTGAAGTCGGTTAAAAATCGGACTATGTCATATTAAAATTAATGCTACGCAAAACGTTTTCTGTCGTGTGCAATCGAATAATAAGTTCGCTATCCCAGTCGTAGTACTAAAATCATTGACACTACTAAGTACATTGTATTTTTAATAGTGATATTTCTAAAATTTGAGCTTATTACCAGCACTTCTTAACATTTAATTTTGTATTTTATTTCCCTAACTAAGGGGTGTCGTGTTATCCAGTGACTGGGTTGTGGAGGTCAGATGGTCAGTCTCTCCAACATAGTTGGGAAAAGGCAGATGATAATGAATCATCTCGAATAGATTTTGAGGAGGGTTATTTTGTTATCAGTGTGATTTACTTATCTCAGTGTCAGTTATCAGCGGCAGGTCACGACACACATTTGTAACAAATACATGTACGAGTAATTACCTGCTAGTGTACTCGTCGGTGTGCGCCAACAGTTGCTTGCGCGGCGTGTTGGGGTTCTGTTTGAGCTGCCTGCTCACAAACTGTTCGAGTGACTCTAACACTTGTATCACTTGTGACGGTAGCTTTACTTCCATCTTTGTTTCGAAATCCCTGTGAGGAAGAATTTATTAGATGAGATTAAAACAAAAGCTTTTTTTAATTTCCAAGAGGTTTTTAAAAGGTATTATTAACAACGCTAGTAATCTTTTTCTAACACATTGTTTCAGCATACATTTAAAAAATGTATTATAATATTAATTTAAAGTAAAATTGTCCATTTTTCGTTGTGTTTTCGGGGCGTTAGGTCTATTAGAAGGGATGTTTCAAAGGATCCGGGAGCATAATTAGATTTATTTAGATTTATCAACAGGTATGGGGGAGGACAGTGCAGGTCTGTCAACAAGTACCAGGTACTTATCAATAGTTTTTGATATTTCCAAGATCCGCCATTGAAAAGGGGTTGTAAAAGTCTGCGATACACAATACGTTACCTGGAGCTGTCTGAAGTGATAGCATTCTCGGAACTGGGCGTCGGTTTGGACGTGAGCGAGTCGGACTGAGATGTGCGCGAGTCTGCGCTCTCGCCGTCACCGTGAGCATTATCTGATGAAGATTTAATACGTTATGGTAAAGTTTAATGGTTCCCACAGAAATATAAGCTTATGTCGTTTAGCACGTAGGCATTGATCTCCACTGAAATAAAGAATGATGTGACAGATTTCTCTCAAAAATACCGCCTGAAGCCTACTATAACAAGCGCTACTGTTGAGCATGAGGTCCTGGGTTCAATTCCCAAGTCGCTCAAATTATTAATGGGATTTTCTAACTGGAATTTCTCAGTAGCAACCCAGTCTGGATTTGTGTCCGGTTGGCAGCGTTGTAAGAATGTTACTTTTGTAACATTTTACGTTACTTTTGACCCTCTCATGTTGCCTCCATGTTACACGACTCAAAATTTTACTTTTACGTTATTTAAGACTTAACGAAAAGTATTATATTTAAACATTTTCCAGCAAACAAAAAAAATATCGTGATACGTATCTAAGAAAGTTTTCGTTCGTCATGTTGCACTTAATTTTGTGACTTGACACAAATTGTCTGACGCGACAGACCACCGCGCGAAAATCTGTCAGTACGTCGTATCGCTTATTCACTTACTCGCGTGTATTTCGAAATCTTCCATCCCGCTTACTGAGGTGAGCGAGCGCCTAGTGGCGTCAGTTCAGTTTGTCTTTGTAATTTTGTGGTTTGTTTAGAGCTATACTCTCTGTGATTCCATTTTGGTAAGATCATTCAACCAAAGTTGAAACTAAATAAATAAATCTCTGTTAAAATCAACGTTATTACGATTCTTTCAAAGCTTATCTAATAGGACAGAAACCTTTTCAGTTTTGGCGTACATAAAGTACCATAATAGTATTAGTGTCGTTTTCCACATAAAATCATTTGTAATATAACTTTTTTAACTTTCTCATCTTATTAATCTACCGTCTCATGTTGGTGGTGATAAATAGGCTCGCCCCCTATTACATGGGACCTTTACAGAAATGGCGTAATGTGGGTGTACTATAGGTACACCTCTTCGGGGATTACAGGCGTGTTATGTTATGTGTAATTATTCTTTTTGTCAAATACATTTGGTTCAGGCGTCTTTTTTGTATGACTGTCAAGAATTACTTCAATTAAGTTCTCATTACCAGTACCTTAATTGCGTAAACAATTATGATAAATTTGAAGCAATACATTAACAATCTGTTTCAAATCGAAACAGATTGTGATTGTGTTGTATTGTGCAATTAAGGTACTGGTCGTCCGAGCTCAGCTCGGGTGAAAATTGAAATAAACATATCGTCCAGGTATACCAACGTTGTATCAGATTCCCGAGGCTGTGAAAATAGAGAAAATTAATTTTCCCAGGTACGAGACTTAGCGAGATCGATTTTTCGCTCCCGTAAACCCCATATTGCAACTTTCACCGAAATCGTTAGAGCCAATGTCAATTTTTTTTTTCTGTAGGGCATCTCATAGCTGACCTCTGAGGTCATGACTATTTAACCGGTCAATCCTGTGGTTGCCTTAAGCTGCTACACTCAAAGCCTCCAGCCAGGGGCATACAAAACTAAGCTAAAAAGCTAGGTGAACGCTCGCTAAGGGCACCCCCTGTGGGGTACGAGCCTCGGCTTAGGGCGTCACCGGAGGGAGGACATCAAAGATGGGGCGGGCTGGGCCAATGTCGAGAACGTGAGTACAAATATATATCCTTACAAATATTGCTCGTTTAGTAGTATAGGTTAGGATGTGCGATAAGCTAAATTGATAGATAACATACCATCCGAAGTTTGTTTCCCAGACGTAGCCGCTGACGAGTCAGTGCGCCGGACCTTCTTAGCCTTCTTCTTGTCAATCTTTTTGTTTTTCTGTCAAAAGGAAATTAGATGTTAAGTTATCTAATCTGTGTAAAAACGTCAGCATTTTAGTTTCGTTTTGAGAGTTCCGTACCCCAAGGGTGCCAAACGGAACCCTGATACGAGATTTTTTTTTAAAGAATTTAGAATTTATATTTATTATTTGAATAATAATTATTGCATTTATATTAACCGTAATACTTAGATAGTTGAAATTTTCGCAGATTGTGCATTTCTATTGCTGCTATAACAACAAATAATAAAATAAAGTAAAAAAATTAAAGGACCACAAGAAATGTGTTTTTTTTTAAACTAACTTATTTAAAGAAAATATGTAGTGTTAAATATTATACGGTGGTACGGAACCCTCCGTGTTCGAGTTCGACTCTCACTTTTTATTATATAGGTATTAAAAATAACGACTTACATATCTATTGTGTTATCAATATTTCAATGAATTAATGTTGTAAATTGTGGGCGTAAAAGCCAACTGAATTAGCTATAAGTCTAATTTTACTAATGTACACTGTACAGTATGTGGCCGTTGATAAAGTACTTCATGCAGTTTTCCACGGAGGATAGGACGACGCTCTCCAAAGCTGTACAATTTTTTTTTTATAATACTGCTTATGTACGACTGGGTACTGTAAATAGTCGTTATTATGACAACATGTGTATAATGCGGTCCCAAGACGATCATGCGGCATGACATGCATTACGTGCTGTCATGCATGCATGACCGTTTAGCTGTATTGCATGATGTGAATGACATGCAAAGTACGTGATGGCAGTTTTTTTTTTTGGTAGATATTTATCTATATTCACATATGGTAAGTTTAACTAATAAACTAAGCCCCACAAAACCGTAGTAGGTAGTGGTTTGAATGTGGGGTCGGTGAATCTCTATACTCTCAATAAACTTCGTAAACAACAACATATTGCAATTTTCATGATGCAATGAAAAATGCATGACGCATGATCAGATCGAGATGTCGAGCCAAAGGCACAGATTCTGTACCAATAATGCATGACATGCGATTACTTCATGCAGCATGGTAATTCACGGCAATTGCATGTCATGCCACATGATCGCCTGGGGATCGCATTACGGAGCTTCAGCAGAAGTCATTCAGATTAACATTAAAAAAAAAAAAAATGTTTTTCATTGTTAGTTGTTGCTTTGTTGTAATCGAACCATAAAATAAACATCTCCAAGTACTGTTTTCCTTATTATTACAAAATGTTGTTGACAATTCATAATCTATATTTTAGTGCATTATAGAGCGATATATTTCAATACAATAATGCTACGGAAACTCCGCCCAATGATACGATACACGCAGATGTGACCAACCATTATCGGGTATCTTCGCGATAGTTCGGGCTGCGTAGCACTTAGCGCCTGGGTACATAAAAGGGTTTTAGCACGCTAACGCTAATGTGACCACCGCATTAGCGCGATAACTTTTTAGCGAGCAAAACATACGAAGCTTCGACACGCATTGCTTCGTCACGATAGACGCAGATACGGCCGCAGCATTATAATAACAAAATAAAAATAAACTTTTAATTATGTCAAGAAACGTAAAAATAAAGAAATAAAAACATGTAAATATTTGACAGTTATTTGTGATGTTGCCAACTTTTAGAATGCACGATGTTATCAACGTTTTGTTATTAAAGGAATATTTTATGTCTTACCTTCTTCCGGTGTTCAGTCTTGTGCGAGTCGACGTCTCCATTCGCGATCGCCTTGGGTTCCTTCTCGTCTTGGCTCGACTCCGAAGAGCTGCCGTCCGAAGAGTCATCCTCGCTACTCTCGCTTGATGATATACGGGACCGCTGTAAGAGTGGACGCTTGCAATCAGTTTGTGGAACAGCTTCGGGAGGGTTTGTGGGGAACTTCCGAGTTGCGGAAGGATTGCTAGGAAAACAATGTGGGTATGCAAAAAGTAATAAAGCTAACGCTAAAATCAGGATTTTATGGCATTCCAGCTTTCAGTAGAATTATTTAAACCACTAATATTATAAATGCGAAAGTGAGTTTGTTTGTTACGCTTTCACGCTATAACGGCTGAACGGATATGGATGAAATTTGGCACATGGGTAGATCGAAGTCATGTGCAACAGTAAGTTAGTCATAAAATCAAGTAGCATTATTATCTTATGTTTATGTATAAGCCGCCGTGCAACGTGTCGCTTTCTGTCGTGTCGCAACGACAGAACTCACCTTATTTCTCCGACTGCTGCTAGGCTCGGCGTCAGATATCGCCGACTGGTTGTCCGCTACACTCTTGAACTCCAACGAGCCACAGTTGATGTAGAAGCCGCCGTGCAACGTGTCGCATTCTGGCGGGATCATCTCATCATACTGAAATAATACGATGTGGTTAAGATAATTGTGTGTATAATCTATGTTAAGAGTGTATACAGGGCGTCCCACGGATATGCCACATGGAGGGAAGTACCTTGAATATCGTAGATGGAACATTTTACTGAAAGAAGACATTATTTGAATTTAAAAAACAATTTAAACTGCATTCATAGATATTTAAATAATTACATGGTTGAACCGGGAATCGAACCCGTAAGGGTTCGATTATATGCTTCCATTAAATCAATATTATTTTGATACGCCTTGGTTATGTAAAAAAATTCACAGTACAATGCAAAAATCCTACAATGAAAATCACATAAACAAAAGAATAAAAGTATGAAAATGGAACACATGTTTGAATTCTTTCTTTATTAGCCAGCCGCATTGCGATGGACAAAATAATTTACGCGTCTTTCGGCTCAGGATACGGCTCGATTTGTTGCATACAACCAGGTACCTACTAATTACGTATCTCTTTATCATTTTATCATGCACTTAAATTATAATAGGGAAATGATGCGTACTTCTCAAGTGGGTACATTTATTAGTAATAGGTACTCATGATAATGTCAGTTGTATGTCCTTACGGCAATGTCAGCTTTTCATTTTTCTGAACAAAATTTCACATCAAATGTTAAAATTCATGATCTTCCTTTTATTTGTGTCACTATGCTATTATTTTTTTTATGGGGTTATGTAAACAATCTAGTTTACAAGAACCAGTATGAAAGTGTCCACGAGCTACAAGCAGAACTAAGACGTATTATTCTAAATATCCACCACAACAGGATTAAAAAATCGACAGGGAGCGAAATAATCAAAAGAGTGCGACTTTGTATTCAACAGGAAGGGACTAATTTTGAGCATTTGATAAATTGATTAATTTTGTATTAAAAATGTTAAAATTCATGGTCTTCAGTTTATTTTTGACACAATGTTATTTAGCAAAAAATAATACTTATGATGAAGCCTTTCGATCGGTATGATTATTACGCTACGGTGATTATTTTTCTTGTGTAACGGGTTCGATTCACGGTTCAACCATGTAATTATTTAAATGTCTATGAATGCAGTTTAAATTGTTTTTTAAATTCAAATAATGTTTTCTTAAAGTAAAATGTTCCATCTACAATATTCAAGATACTTTCCCTCCATGTGGCATATCCGTGGAAAGTGCGCAAAGTCGCAAATAGCTGTCAAATATTTCGCTGTTTTGATTAATTTGGCAATATATCTACTACGGCAATATAGCCATATTTCTACTACTAAATTAGAATATTAATAATGAAATGCAATTATAACAATGAATTTAATGTTGTAACCGTTTTAGGTTTAAAAAAGGCATCTGGAAAGTTTCCCAATATGTTTTAACATCTAAAACTAAATGTTCAGTGTTACGATACTAATGATTGCATTTCATAATCAATATTTTAGTTCACTAGTTAGCTATATTTCATATTTCCATACAGTAATATTGCAAAATTAATCAATACACCGAAATATTTGACAGCTATTTGTGACGTTGCACACTTTCAGTATAAACGCACTTAATTATCTTCTTTTACTCACATTTTTGTGAATTTTGTTAATTTATGAACTTCGCTACAATCTTGCGCTAACAGAACACATTAAATTATTAACTTTTAGGAGTGTTGGGATCACCAAGATGCGGCTAGTCTAGTTGGGGACCCACTGTTAAATTCTAGGTTTTCTATTAGTTAAAATTTCATGCCATGTTACAATGTTAAAAAAAATTTGTAAATAATAAATGTGTAGAAGATTGGAAGATAGTCAATGATACTGCTGCATTTAAGGTAAAATAAATTTAACGGACCAAAGATTATAATATTAAGGTGCGAGAGCGCACACGCGATGACCGCTAATCATGTACTAATTGCTTAATTAATATGAATTAATGTAGTTACGTAAAAATGCTTAGTCGTCGGTAGTGTATGAAATTATAACATGCATTAAACGTACACTTTGTAGACAAGCATATTATAAGTTGGATGACTATATCGTAGATAAAAATTCTTGGCTTAATGCTGGTCGTGCTCCACGGCCACTTGGGCTCACTCACTAGTTAAAATTTTAATATTTGGAAGAATTGCTTCCCCTTTTTTTCTGACATTACGAATTAAAATAGCGATAAGGCCGCCCATTGTACATTTTGTAGTGTTTGATTTATTTTTTGTTATGTATTTTTGTGGTGTACAATAAAGTATATATTATAATGTTTTTTTTTTTTAACCAAGTTTAAATTGTTGAATACTCCAATAGATAAAAAGGTTTTTCTTTCTTTTTGGTGGTAAAATTCTATTCTCAAATACATTGCTAACTATAGTTTTGTATAATTTAGAAGCAATTTTTGTAAATGTGAGACCATGGAGCCGTTTATTATGTTATTATGATGCTTATTGACTGGAAAGAGCATGGCAGTTGACAGTATGTCATGCTCACTTAAATGTCTCGCTGATGGTGGCGAGTTTGTTGGATCGTTCGGTTCCCTACAAAATGGTTGAACTGGATAGTGCTGATCCACGCATCATGTTCGTGAATGGGCGCCGTCAATTGAGACTGGTCATCTCTTATCTGCCAGGGCTTATTTTTAATCTTGTATTTTGAATTGCTTTTGATTATATTTGTACATTGTTCTCACATATAGAAGCGACAAGAATAATGTATCCAGGATTTAGTAATATATATATATATATATATATATATATATATATATTTAAAAGAGTGTCCTTGGAGTTTCTTGCCCGATCTTCTCCAAAGAGATCTACGTTTTGGAATGGACAATTGGACAACTAGCTTCAACTTTCTGACTAACTGACCGACTCTTTGACAATGCAAAAGTGCCTGTAAATGGTTTAATTGAAATAAATGCTTTGAGTTGAGTTTATGTTTTCACCGTACAAAATGAATTTGAATTTGTGTACAAATTGCCAAACAAAATATTTCTTATAGCTTTTCGTGACATTTTTATAGACAGAATAATAAACAGAATTAAACGCAAATGAATAAGGGTATGTCACGACACACGGCATATATTCCGCGGAACTGCCTGAAAGGGTGAGAGAGATGTATAACACAGTCACCTTGCTCTAAGTCATGTTATAAGTCAAATGTAAAAGTGGCGAGTCTAATGTTTTATTTTATTAAATAGGAACAACAAACAGCTACATTATGAAATATAACTCGATTTTTATAACTGTGCGCTTGGAACTGTCAAAATCGTAGGTGGTGTTAGTATTGAATTCAACCGCTAGGTTATCTCCTCAGTGCCCCGACGCATTATGGAAAATGGTAGAACAACGGTATATCAAAAATGATCTTTATGAATACCTTAATCGAGATACACTTTTAATTTTATTTAATAGTATAAATGTTAAAATTTAATAGAAGTGGATATATTTAGTAACCTGTTCCGCTTAGCTATTTCTAAAGGGTCTTAAAAAACCCTGAAAGAAATCGACACGTGTTTCACCTCTCAACGAGGCATCATCAGGATGACGATTGACTTGACAGGATGACGATTGACCTTGAGAGGGTGACGATTGACGTGTTGCCAGGCGGTTTTTTTTAAGACCCTGTAGAAATAGCTAAGCGGAACAGGTTACTAAACATATCCACTTCTATTGTATTTTATAATGGATTTCCGCAAGGTCACGCCTGAATCAATTAACTAGTTTAAATGTTGTTCTTCAATATTCAGTAGGCATTTTGTGTTATTAAGGCTTATAAAATAATAAAAGGAGGGCTACAATATGTCTTTTACTCTTTCAGTTTTACTGTACAATTTCTTAACTTTCACAGTCATATTTCTTATTGACTCTGTTAGAACACCTATATAATATTATATATTCCTGAAATGAAAACACAAAGGTAAGTTTTTGATTTTGTTGTGTAGTTAAATATCATAAAAAAAGAAATAATGAAAAAGAAAAATATCGTGCTTTTTTTTCATTGAAGCTTTTCACTTTTGCCGAAGTTTTGGATTCCACGTTTTCCTATACTTAGTGTAAGTATTAATTATGAACGTGTGAGAATCAGCTGCAGTTTTTTGCGGTTTCCAAAGATATGAACGAAGACACGACAAGAGTCCTACAATGAACAAATGTTATCTATGCAATAATCACACGAGTCGGTCCTATCACAGGCTAATAGCTATGCGGTTATACTTTTTATAATTATTAATAATATTATCATCGTGGTAAGTAACACACGATATGCGTGCGAATAATGTCATATTTTTTTTATCACACTAGCCTTATTTTACTATTATATTAAGCTCTGTCACTTATTCATTTAATTGAATATTTACATATTTTCAACACAGCTAAAAGGTTTTTTATAAAACAACCTGCTCTGCCGAAATTACAAGAGTCGATGAAGTGTTGATTAGGCGACTTTATATAATCCTTCAAGCTTTATCATCTAGTGTTATGATAGATGCAAAAAATTTGGTTAATATGCTTTGGAAACTGCAAGAATTTACGTCAGTAAATATGACTGGCCGCCATCTTTTATGCATAAAATATTGATTCATGGAGAAAGTTTCATATCATTTTGCTGTATTACCTATTGGACGATTGTTAGAGGACGCATAAGAATCTCGTAATAAAGATTACAACAAAAATTTGATTACCTCATGCAAGAAAGTGCTCGAGGTATGCCACACCACAAATGAGGATGTATTTATTTCACACATTATTTTACACATCCATACATTATTAGCATCCGAAAACCATATGTTAAAAAAGTAAAAGAACTTGATCAAGACACCCTACATCTTTGAAAATTGACCAACTTAACACTGATTCTGAAGATCAGGAATGATGAGAATATATCTACTTTAAACCTAAGCGTATTTATGTGTATTTGAAAAAATGTTTTTAATACAACTTCCGTAATCTAAAAATAATCCAAGTAGTAATATTTTAATTTTGTGTTAAGGCTCTTTCAAACAAGGGCGACACGCGACGCGACACAAAGACACCGCTTGTCGCGCGACGAGCGGTATCTTTGTGTCGCGTCGCGTGTCGCGCCTGTCTGAAAGAGCCTTTACAAGGCACATGCAATTTAGTAACGTAATTTATTTAGGAAATTGTTGTTTTTAACTGTGTTTAACTGTTTATATTTACTTTTATTAATAAATCATTGTTTAGACGCATCACCTATACATATTTCTTATAAATATTGAATATGATTGTAGGAATAAAAAACATTTTTGGTACACATGGCTACACATCAAGCTATACATTTCTAGTATAAGCTTACCTCGCATTGTACGGAAATCCTATACAATGCGAGGTCAGCATAAACTGGAAATGTATAGCTTGATGTGTAGCCGTGTGTCCAATTTTTAAAATATTTTGTTCCGACTTGTTGTACAATGACTTCAAATTTATTATACTTACATAAGAGCGTTTATTCTGAAAGTGGGCAACGTCGCAAATAGATGTCAAATATTTCGCTGTTTTGATTAATTTGGCAATATATCTGTATGGAAATAAGAAATGTGGCTAACTAGTTCCCTAGAACATTAATAATAAATTGCAATTGTAACAATTTTAGGTGTAAAAAAGGCATTTGGAATGTTTCCAAATACTTTTTTTTTACATTTAAAACTAAATATATACGGTATTACGATATTAATTATTGCATTTCATTATTAATATTCTCAGTCAGTTGACCTAATGCTAAAACGGGCATTCTTCTGGAAAACATTCTGTTGTGTTCCCGCGACAGTCCCTATTCTAAAATACCGTGTGACCCAGATACTACAGATTTGGCTTAGCACATAATTGCCTTAGCTTTAAACTAGAGATGCCGCGAATACTCGCTATTATTTGGTATTCTCTTTTTTTTGTTATGCGTCAAATACCGAATAATAGTGTTTATTAATCGATATTAGGCGAATAATTGTCTCTAAATAAAAATAAACTTTTTATGAACGAAAAACTACAGACTATTAGGTTATTGTAACTTAGATAAATTACAAACTACCCACTAAAAAGTGAGAAATAAAAACTTTACAAAAAAACAACAGACTTTCAAAAAAAAACTACAAAAGTGAAAAATAACTCAAATTTCGGAATCCGGTGGCAAATAACTAAAATACAAAACCAAAGACACCGACTTCCGAAATTTAAGTTATTTTTCACTTCGTAGTGTTTTTTTGGAAGTCGGTTTTCGTAAAAAAAAAAAAAAGAAATCTTTCTTATGCCCAAAAATTAATTGTTTTTTTGTGTGTAATTGTTTTATTGTGGTATCTTCGATCACCATGCCAAACTTAGCGTTTAAACACAATCAAATTCAAAATCATTTATTATCAAATATAGGTAATAAACAGTCAAGTCAGTAAAAAAAATAGTAGATGTCATATAATCATTTTCTAACATGTTTCAATAAAATATCAGGAATCTATGCAAAGAGCATAAATAAGATAAGATGATAAGTAACTAGCGTAACACAGGATCAATCACAATCTGAATCATTTTGAAGGATATTGCTAATCGCATGGTATGTTCGAAAAATTTGTTTAAATGATAAATGATTTTATTTCTGTAAATAGGTTTGTACAAACACTTTTACACGTCAATCATATTTTAAAAACTAGATGAGGTCGGCGTTTCCTATCTGACTACTCTGAGAAGAAAGGCCGAAACAAACTCAGAGGTCACAGTCTCATTTAAAGTCCAGACATAATCTTGGTCAGATCATGTGAAGACCATGTAGATTGGTGTCTGGAGTGGTCTTTTGAGGAAAGCGTCACACAGATTGAGAGGGCCTGTCCAGTCAGTGCACGCATTTGTCAGTTATCGTGCAGCTCAACTCAGAATTAAGGAGCTCAACGATTCGACGAACAATATCAAAGAAAGGACATTTGGGTAGGCCGCATAAATTACTCAAAACTGTCAGACTATAATTAGAACTAAGTGAGAAAAAATTAAAAACAAAAAGAAAAAGGAATGACCCACATAGTCTTCACATTCACAATAATTTAAATAATATAATACTTTAAAAGTATATAAAATTCATTAATGTCAATGTGGATATAAAAACCAGGAAATAATCTTGGTCAGAGCATTTCATTTGAGGACCATATAGATTTGTGTCTGAAATGGTCGTTTGAGGAAAGAACCATACAGATGAGCTCAATGATTCGACGAACAATACCAAAGAAAGGACACGCATAAAGTACTCACAACTGCCAGATGATCATTAAAAGTAACTGAGAAAAATAAATAAATAAATAAATATATAATAAATATATATATATATATATATATATATATATATATATATATATATATATATGACCCACATAGTCCTCACATTCACAATAAGAAAAAAAAATATTATACTTCACAAAGTAAATATTTATGTCATATAAGTATATAATTTTAAAGTTAGCAAAAAAAAACAAAGTTCGGAAAGTAAAACATAAAAAAATAATAAAATTGGAGCAGCTCAATCCCATGCCTTTTTGTCCTCAATGTAATCTTTAACGGCATAAAAAGCCTTCTGGCACAACTTGCGTTTAGTAAATGATTTGAATTTATTAAGGCTTAGATCTTGTACGTGGCTTGGAAGTTTATTATAAAAGCGTATACATTGACATCTAAAGGAGCTACCTATTTTCTTGAGCCTTGTTGTAGGTACAACAAATTTGTGTTTGTTCCTAGTATTTATGTTATGGATATCACTGTATTTTTTAAACAATTTTATGTTTTTATGGGCATATAAAAGATTATCAAAAATATACTGAGAAGGCACAGTCATTATATTTATCTCCTTAAATTTATCTCTGAGAGAGTGTCTCGGACTTAATTTATAAATAGATCGAACAGCTCTTTTCTGCAAAACAAAGATAGTTTGAATGTCGGCGGCATTTCCCCACAACAGAATACCGTACGGCATTACACTATGAAAATAACTAAAGTACACTAAACGGGCTGTCTCTATGTTAGTTAAATTACGAATTTTTCTAACAGCATATGCTGCGGAGCTTAGCTTTTTTGACAATTTATCTATATGTGGGCCCCACTGAAGCTTAGCATCCAAAGTTAAGCCCAAGAATACTGTGCTATCTTCAGGATTCAATTCTTCGCCCTTTATCAACAATTTAGTTTTCACCTGCCTAACATGAGGTAGGGTAAACTTAATGCACTTAGTTTTTTTTTCATTCAGAAGTAAATTGTTAACATTGAACCAGTGAACTACTTTTGAGATTGCGGTATTTACATCGTCAGTAACTAGCTGCTGACGTTTAAGTTTAAACAAAAGTGAAGTGTCATCCGCAAACAACACTATATCATGGTTATCCTTTATGAGGTAAGGCAAGTCATTTATATAAATAAGAAACAAAAAAGGACCAAAGAAACAAAAAAGGACCAAAAAGAAACAAAAAAGGACCAAAAAAAACCAAAACGTAAATAGCGCAATGAATGTTGTTGAACTGTCAAAATGAAACAGCGTGATTGATTGATCGCGTGTCATGCAATTAGGGTGCAGAACCTTTCTAGAGGAATAGAAAGAAGCCCTTTGTACTTGTGTAGGCATACTAAGATGACAGATTCTTCCTTCTATAAATTTATAAAAATATACTTAATTAGGTACATGTATTACTTACCCCATGTGTATTGTCGATGAAGGAGTCATTTTCATCGTACCCGGCACCAATGTCTGCGAAATCATCGTGTTTTGACCTGCCTTTACGGCCATAGGTACTCTTGCCGCCCTGAAACAAAACGAGTGAAGAAAATCATCATCAACCTGTAGCTAGATATTCTTTGTTTTACACTGAGATGAAAAATAATGTCACAAAATTCACCATTGTTTGTTCCTAACCCAATATTAAGGATAAATTGTCTGGCGAAACTTTACAGACATAATAAATTGTTATCGAAATCTAAGGAATCATTCCACTTTGCCGCCCCACTGGTGGGGCAAAGATTAAAAGACTAAAATTTTATTTTATTTGTAACAAATCGTGTAATTAATCTGTGATTCACAAACCGATTCCTT
This sequence comes from Omphaloscelis lunosa, assembly GCA_916610215.1. Taxonomy (NCBI): domain Eukaryota; kingdom Metazoa; phylum Arthropoda; class Insecta; order Lepidoptera; family Noctuidae; genus Omphaloscelis; species Omphaloscelis lunosa. The sequence continues at coordinate 21,835,824 of OU744248.1, read as the reverse complement.
CCAGAAACAAAATGGTAAATAAAAATTAACAAATAATTATCTTTGCACTTTTATTTAAAAACACGTCCTAGTTATGTACACACGGCTACACATCAAGCTATACAAATCCAGTTTATGCTGATCTCGCATTGTATAGAATTTCCGTGCAGGTCAGTTTATACTGGAAATGTATAGCTTGATGTGTAGCCGTGTGGGCAGAATCCATCAAGATTTTAGACTAATGGAAACTGCCCCACCAAATCGAGCTAGTCCACTGAACAATTTTAGGCTTTCCACTTTGCCCCACCAGTGGGGAGGCTTAGTGGGGCAAAGTGGAATGATTCAATCTAAGGACATAAAACAAAAAAAATAAAAAATAAGCGCAGCCTTTTAAGTAACTACACTACCAGCGGCCATTGACTCTGTAGTAGCTGTAGTGACTCCAAATTATGACTTGAGATTTAATTTTTTTCGCTTCATCACTTCTGAGATGTTTCGTCATCTAATTTAATTTGATCCTGTATTTGGTTTCGGCGTAAAAAAGAAAAAGAAACGCGACGTGCATCATAAAAGAAAAATAAAAGTGACATGCATCCTAAAAAACCGGCCAAGTGTGAGTCGGACGTCGCACTACGCACAATGAAGGGTTCCGTAGTTGGGATGAATTTATCCTAAATACAAACTTAACATTGTAGTTGAAAAACTTGTTCTCCCATAAAATCCAACTGCAAATTTAAGTTTGTACGCACAATATTGACAGATTTACCACGTTATTTTAAGACCATAGACTTCTTATAGATTTTCCTGTAATCTATGGGTAAATTCGGAGATAGGCGGGGGAATGGTCGGAGATAGGCGGGGGGAATGTTCAATTTTCTTAAATATCTTTAAATGTATTTATTTTAAAATTACAAAATGACAGACAGACACACGAGTGATCCTATAAAGGTTCCGGTTTCCTTTTGAGGTACGGAACCCAAAAAAGACATGAGTCTTCTTTTAGGCTCCATCTCTGTGACACGTCATCTCAGTATTCACAGTAGTACCTACTGTTTATTATAGCCATATCAGGGGTAAAGGAAAATATTGCGAGAATACCAGGAATTAATGAAGTTCGCATTCATCAAATCACCAACACGAGGTGTTCAATGGGCGTTCTTTCCCTGTATGGAAAGTACAGTGAGTTCAGGCTGGTTGGTAACATTATATGTATATGACTAGCTGCGCCCCGCGCTTTTACCCGCATAAGTCTCGATCCCGTGGGAATATCGGGGTAAAAAGTACCTATCCTATGTCCTAACCCAGGTAATGCCAAATATCATCCAAATTCGTTCAGCCGTTTTAGCGTAAAAGCGTAACAAACTCACTTTCGCATTTATAATATTAGTTAGGATAGGTTGGTTTCAAATCCGGGCAAGTACACACGGTTACACATCAAGCTATACATTTCCGTACAATGCGAGGTCAGCTTATACTGGAAATGTACAGCTTGATGTGTAGCCGTGTGTACCAATGTGACTATTTAAATTCATGTACTTTTTAAGCTTATCCTTGACATCTCTGAAGGAAAACATTAGGAGGAAACCTTGACTTATAATTTGATTAATATTATGAGTTTGAAATCGCCAATCTGCCTTCAGCATGCATGGTAATCATGGTGGAATGGGTATGATGAGGCATAAGCATATGGTCATGCCTTCTCATCATCCCCATTCACCACACATACACATACGCACCCTCACCCTCACATATCACACACACACCGATCATCATTCATCGACATCTCCTCATTCTCTGGACAATATTAGGTCTATTCCATAAACATGCTGGATTGAAACTTCTAGTATCATGCGATTAGAAATGTACTTGCTATTTCAGTTATATGAATGAAAAGTTTGAGGTCCTGGGTTCAAAACCCGGGTCGGCAAACTGATATTGGGTTTTTCCATTTGGAATTTCTCAGTAGCAGCGCGGAGTCTGGATTTGTGGTTGATGACAATAGGCTCGCCCCCTATTACATGGGACTTAAACATAACTGGCGAAATGTGGGTGTACTATAGGTTCATCTCTGCCAAACCCTTCGGGGATTACAGGCGTGATGTTATGCTTTGTTATTTAGGTAGGTATGCATTTTACAAAGGATAATATTTGTCGAAAACATCACTGTCAAAATAAAAACATTTTCAAAAAGAGTGTTTGACGTCAATAGTTAATTTAACATTAATATATCTGAATATATCTGATAAAGATTTAAAAAAATCTTAATCAGATAAATTTTCTATGGGCAAAACAGTACCACACTGACTTTTTGACGGCGCGCTACCTACCATTATCATGGACCAAAATAGAAAAATCTACGCTCTTTAAATTTTCAGTACAGCAAAACTTCAAGCATGATAAGTAGAGCCATTAAAACTTACGTATTTCTGCTCAAACTGCCTGGCAACGCGGAGCACATCATCATTATTCTCTGAGAAGGGGTCCAGCCCTGCCGTCTTGCCATTCTCTCTCTCCAATCTCTTCTTTCTCTGAAACATAAATAGATGAGTTTTAGAACACCCAAGGAAAAATTTATAAACATAAATAAAATAAATCAGGTCATCTCTGCCAAATAAATGCCATTGCCATAGGAATAGAGTCAGTATTCAAGGTTTCAGCTAGATATACAGTGATAAAGTTGTCCAAAATTAGGTTGTGAGGTTTTATATTGTTATTATAAAGGCGAATTGGACCAAACTTTTATAACTAACTTAACCACTTAACTAACTAACTTAGCCATTTAACTAACTAACTTCACCACTTAACTAGCTAACTTTTATCCTTAAAATTTTAATAATGACTACATTGAGCAGTATATTATGACAAACCCACCCTTCACCACTTCCTAGTACTTGAACAGGAAATAAGTGGTGCATCAAAATCCACAGCAACGGTGATGGTAAATAATGACAGAAAACACCAAACATTTTACATACTTACCTAAACTATCAGAGTAACAGCCTTCTAACAAAGCGAATTTGTAATAATAGTTGTACCTGTACCCATTGATCATTCATAAACTAAGTACATGTATAATAAATAATACAGTTACAACTTAGTAGGTCAAGAACCCAGTCATTTATGATGACTATCAACACACATGCACATACACACAGATTATGTGCAGTGTAAATGACGTGGGACTCATACACCAACATAGATTCATAGATGCATCAGAATATTATCATTCCTTTGTAGATAATGGTTATGAATCAATTGGTAGAAATGATAAAATTTTGTTCTGACAAAGCAATTCATACTACAGTTCTCCTAGAAAAGGTTTGCGCTTCGGCAATCATCGAACGCGCTATGACGAAATATAGAGCTGTTATAGCCATGGAAGTACCAGACGCATTTACATATTTGGTTTAAGCAATTCCAAAAAATCTTTTGTGTGACATAATGACGAGGTGTGACCGGAGTAGTTAACCCAACAGACAGAAAGCTTCATACAAACGCGCTATGATAGGTTCATTACTACTAATTGCTCATTCCGGTAGTTCTTACTAATCGAAAACACGAAAATTACCGAAGCACATACCTTTTCTGGTTTAACTGTAATTGTACCTTCTGAATGTGTAGTAAACAATTGAGACAAGTACGCAGGTAATTACATTATGCCTATGCTATTTTTGTATTTTAAGTTAATTTCAGACTGCAGGATATGCTAAAATTATAGTAGCAGCGATACGACCCAGAATTAAAAATAAGACGTTAAAGTAATAAAAAAAATTGTAAACCACCACTCTCTTGTCAAATTAATTGATGATTTCTAAATAATTCCGCTTTCTGAGTCCGACGCAGTCGATGACTGGGATGACGAAGACCCTGATGAGGATCTCGATATTTAAATAAAGTGTAAATCATTGGTAACTAGTAACATAATCAGCCCTTAATGTTCCCACTGCTGGGACACAGCCAGAGGGTCGTAACGTAATGCACCCCATGGGCCCAATGCGGGTTGTTACCTAATGTCACATGTCTTCGAATGTTTGGTTTCAGTTCTAGGACATACCGGTTTCCTCACGAAGTTTCCGATCACCGTTTTGAGAGCAGGGTGATGAAATAAATTACTTACACAAAGTAAAGCGCCTGTCTGGGTTCGAACCTACGACCTACAACTCGTAAGTCGCGGTGTGTTACTACAGGCTACCACTGCTTCTAGTGCTAGTGCAAAGATTATAATAAAGATGGATGATCTAGGTACTTTGATTTAGTATAAATTTTTAATTATTTTAAAGTGTGGCCTTAAGTTTAGTGCTCCAGACAAGCAGGACATAAAAAACAGTTAGATAAGTTCTGATTAAAATATATTAATTTTCTTATAAATTAAAACGGGCAATATTAAGATATAATTTTTTTATTTGTGACTCATACAATACTTGGATAAAGATATTTCTATTCTATTTTATTTCAGAGTGATAGTTAAAAAAACACGACAAAACACGATTACTATCAGTTCTGAGTCTCTGTGTGCCCTTTGGTAAAGGCGTCCTCCAAGTCCTTCCCCTTGTCTGTTGGAGAGATGCTAGGATGACTTGGTGAGGTTGGCTGGAAAGACATAGACTGTCTTTCCAGCTATCCTAACCAAGTAGTCCTGCCTTTTGTCTTTCCAGCTGTCCTCACCAGTCATTCAGCCTTCTTTTCTTGGGTTTCCTTTCTTTCTCTTCACCTCCCGAGGGTACCATAGGGTCATATTTTTGTTCCAATTGGCCAGTGTGGCCGGTCCATCTCCATTTTGTTGCCTTTCTGATTATGCAGCAATTGGTTCTTTCTATTTTCTTTTCCCTATCATACTCCGTTCCATGCTACTGCTTGACTAGTTTTGAGTTATTTTGTAGAATCAAGAATATATTTAATTTTTTATTTAAATGTACCTATATTTATATACAAGACTGAAAAAATACAGGAAGCAACCGAAAATAAAGAACTAAATTTAACAAGCATTTAAAGCAAATGCAGCATTTTCTTATTATTGGCGACTAGGAGTACAATCTTAAAGTAGAGCATTTAAATTATTTTTATAAAACAAAGAAAAGATACCTACATCCGTCTCATATCTTAACAAATAACAAAAACTTGAGAAATTTAATGCTGCATCCTTTGTTATAAAACTTGAAACTTTTAATCATAATCATTTTTTTGTCTTAATATGGTACATTATAATATGGTCTTAAGATTACAACCTTGCAAAAATATATTTAAGTTTTAAGTAGAATCAAAGAATAATAACATTTCACATCTAAGTTTTAGGGCATAAAGTAGCTAAGCACCTACTTATGTACATAAATACTTACTGATAACAATTGATATACCTACTTATCTTATATAATAAATAGTTTACAATCTATACCAATTTGCAAATTCTCCTCTACCTGAAAATTCTATTTAAAATTCTACAGTGGACTAATTATTTTTTATACATATACATTTAAAACAATGGATGTCACATGATTATCAGCCAATGTTTGTGACGGCCATAAGCATGCTCTGATTGGTCGAAATTTGCATAAGGTTTCGCCTTGGTCTATTTTCAAGAGTAGGTATTGAAAGTTATAGATTATTGGTATCTTGACATAATGTGTTAGTCAATTGATTATTTGCTGATATAATTTGTGTATAAAACAAACATGCATATTATTTGATTTTAGGTAAATTATTGGGACACTTTTAGGAACAGTGTTGGACAACAAATGTTTGTAAAGGAAGTACTTAAACATTGCACCAATTTAGTTGGCTATTGGCTTTATCCATTATAATGAGTTGGGGAAAGAGAAAGTGTACAAGTAGGTTCCTACAATATTGAAATACGCGATTCAAACAGTTTTTTAGAACACAAGACAATGCACATACATGATGAAATTACTACCTACTGATTATGGATGTTGAAAAAATATTTCAGTGACATTTTTTCCAATCTTCTCCTTTTTTTTTTTCATCGAAGGGCGTAATAGTCTTGTTCAATATAATGATCATTCGAAATTCCTAATTTGAATAGCTTATGAATGGCCACGACAATGACATCAGTAAACCTACGCCGAACTTATTCAGCAAAGGTTAAACCTTGAAATATGTAGACGTAAAAATATTTTTCGTCTACATAACTAATCAATGTATTTATGATAACGTCGCAAAAACGTACCTATGAATCATTGATTACGTCATCAATCATCAACATGTACAATTATCTAAGCGGGTACCTAACTGTCTAGATATGTTTTACAAAATTGCTCTAAGTTTTAAACATTTCAACAAGCAACATCTGATTTTATGACCCTTAAATAACATAATTAACAAACATACTTAAACAAATATCAATAACAAATTAAAACTCACAATAACTAATTTATTTGACTATAAAACATACGAAAATGCAATAGGTACCATTGTATTTACACCAAGGAAAGACATTCGAAAAGTGTTTATTTACAAAACATTACATCCACCATCTGTCAATAATTAAAGTTACTCAACAATAGACATTACTGCGTTGACATAACGGCGATAAAAGCGCGCCATAATTGACGGAAAGCGCGCGCGACAAAGTGCACGCGCCCTATAAAAAAAATATCCAACATATTCACAGTCATAAAAACACTGTTTCATAAAATGATACATCTTACCGCCGACTAAAAATAACAATACCGAAGCGCATAAAAAAAAAAACCTGAAGCTATTTATCACTATGTCTACATAACACGTCCCACACGCAATGAAAATACATTAATAAAAAAACCACTCTTAAAAACTGCAACACATTCAAATCAAAACATTATGTTGACACACACTCTCACGCGCAAAGGTATATAAGACGACCGCAGTACATAACCTATGCACGTTATATACTCTAAAAACTGCTATCGATTGAGAATAGAGGCATATGAAAATAAAATAAGCTCACAAAGAAGCAAAGGTCGTGGTACAATCTACCAACGGGTGCATTTTGCAAGCGAAACCAACTTGGCAACATTGCAGATCAAGTTTGCAAACAAATACATAACCAAACATTCTATATACGCATTCAGTACTTAATAAATAACCCTTTCTATCGGATAAAATTAATCCCAATAACCTAATAATGCGTTAGAACAGTACAACGATACGCAACGTAGTATAGCTGTTCCCTACACGCATCCTCTATCTCATATTATGATAAACATACCTATCTATATACATCTTATGTACACTCAAATTGCAAACATATGTTCGTACTTTCATTTACAATATATTTTAATTAAAACCTAAAATGTAACCTAAAAGTATACCTTGCTTTTACCGGATACCGTATACAATTGGTAGGTTATCCTAGGTCATTGAAATCAAGACTTTCGCGTGCTATAATGATATCGTACGGAATGCATTATCGTCAGCACTCATTATACAAGTTATTTATATGGCATAACACTGTAAAAATTATTCATATTGGAGCAAAAACAACTTTAATCATAACGTGTTAGTGATCAAAACATTGCTCTCGTAAAATGATGTTCTATGCCGACAACGAACTTCTATGATTGTTGCAAACATGGCGACCGCTATCTGAGCTTCTCGAGCAACCCGTGGACGCAAATTCATGTCACAAACCTAATACAAAACCGTGTAACGTAAGCAAAAAATATCCTAAAACGATTTCAACTGGACCCCATGAAACCGGCTGTGGCCGATGCCCTGTCAATCTTTAGGCTTCGATTTTTTTTTAGCAGATGCCCTGCACTACAAAGAGCTGGAAAACCAGTATGGTTGCGTAAATTGCTATGATTTTCTGTTATAACTTACCTCTTCTGCAATGACTAGTTCCTTGTAATTCAGCTCCGGATATTTACTTTCGTTGCTTTCATCCAAATTTATAGTTAATCTCACTGTTTTGTTCACATTATTCTTTGCACTTTTTGGAGCACCCACTGTTATAAGAGTAGCACGTTTAGGGTCCGACATTTTCCACCAAAATCGAGTATAAAATGATTTTTTTCAAAGCATGACACGACCTGCATTTTCAAACTGTGTAGCACATTGCCACCATGTTGGTATTCATTGTTTGGGTTGTGAGCGCCCCGGATGGAATGTGAACTAAATCCACTGTTGACAGCTTTTTCCGATAGATGACAGCGAAAACTTTGAAAGTGAATTGCAAGATGTCGCTACTTGCAGATGAATAATTTCAAAGAATGATATGAAATAACGAGAACTACCTCTTAAAATTTTAGGAAATCGTGAATTCTGTACAGTACTTTCTATTATAATTTCAATAACATGTCTAAAATTAAGAAAATGTGTTTTCTCATCAATAACTAATCAGTAGATATTTCTAGCAGCTGTTCTTGGATTGTCGTATTAATTGTTTGTTTTAAACGCAATAGATGTCACTAGTCCAAATTAAAACACCATTTATTCACTGTTTTACCGACTTCCACAGATAAAAAAAATTATGAAACGTTACTGATAATAATTAATATTTATGTAAATAAGAAGTATTTGACTGTAAAAGTAAAAATAATTCAAATATATTAACTTCAACTTAAAGCCGTTTAATTATTCTATGAAATAATATTCCTTTGTACCTGAAACGCCATCTACTAACAGATATTGATAACATTATAACAAGAAAGGTTCCGAAGGACACTGAAACTGGCGCCAAAATTTGAAAGATGGTGCTGAGACAATTTTTAGGGTTCCTTATGCAAAAGGCTGAGGCAGTACGGGATCCTATACGCTGTCTGTCTATCTGCCCGTCTTTGTACGGTCAAGGTAGCGAACGAAATTTAAAATTAAATAAATTGGTTCTTTTTTTAGTAACTTACAAAATAATAATTAGGTATTTTACGAAAATGAATTAACTATGTACCTATGTACTTACATTTTCCAATGTAGATAGAAAGGTGTAGGTATGTATAGTTTGTCCACTCTGAAATGCCACGCCCCACTATCGTATTTTACGCATACGATAAAGGCTCGTGCAGACCAGCGCGATATCGCGGGCGCTACAAGGGTCGCGCTGCCTGTAGCGCCCGCGATATCGCGTTGGTCTGCACGAGCGTTAATGCGATAAATGCGGTAGTGGGGCGCTTCATTTCAAAGTGGACAAGCTATACCTACCTACGTTTCCGTTCCTAACTTCCTACGCCTGCGGATGTCATGTCAGTTACTTCGATCGGTCGGTCAAAGGTTGCTGACCATATTGGTCACATAATTACCACTATCATATTTATGGTTTTTGTCTAATCAGATTTTATGGCCGTTAATATCTATAATGAAATATTCATTCCACAACCCTCAATGTCCCACGGAATGAGGATGAGGCCACTCGGTGTCAATAGGTTTTGACTTGCAATTTTTCAAAGGTACCTAGGCACGTACCTATGTAGTTATGGACGACTGATTTTCTAATAGGCTTATTGATTGGTGAAGATTAGCTTATTTTTGAGCTTTGAATGCCTACCTAATTGGTTCAAGTCAAAAATTAATGACTACGCCATCAATGTTGCGTAATATAATGTACCCAACTACATAACATAAAATATCTACATACAGAAATAAATATTTATTATTATTTTATTTTATTTCGCCATTTCTGAGCCAAGATACTTAAGTATTTTATTTGTCTTAAATTAACTTTGATTAAGAATCTAAGTCAATACACCTGGGGAACCATAAACACCACCCCAGGGTACTTATATTTCAGCTGAACATTACGTGCTCAGTTTTCACGCAATTACGGGACTCAATTCAAATTGAAACGAAGTGAGGTTATTAAAAAAATGAAGCTATCAGCAAGAACTGGGGTGGTTGGTCTTTAAGAAGGGTATTTTCGGAAAACGCTGATGACTTGGACATTATGAGACCGAGATTCCTATTAAGATATAAAACATTAGTCTCACTTTAGACCCGTTTGGATGAGCGTAGTGCTTGCACAATAAAAAATACTGTGGGCAAGTTGTGTCATCCTCTTTATTATACGGCTTAGTACAGTAGATAACTACTTTTCGGGGACGATTTTATCGGACACCTGCTGAGCACCACCGATATGTGTTTTAGGCCCAGTTTACACAGCGATGATCGGTACGATATTTTATTGTATAATTTTGGGTTCACATGGCAGTTTCAAATTGCATTTTTGTTTTTAATTGTATGAACAGTGGCATGTTGACATGTTATGTCCCAACTTTTCATAGTAATGATACGGTTTAAGTAAATTTACTTATTTCAAACAAAAATAATATGATTATTGACTCCTATGAGGAAAGACATAATAATTAAGATAAGTGACGGTTTCGCTTGGTAATAAACTAAAATTAAGTTAAAAAACTAAAAATTCACACATTATTCGTGGTGTTTTAATAGCCTTTTAAAAGTTGGAAGTGATTTCGATTCCTTAATTCCTTTAGGTATAGAGGTATAGAGTTTAGCCCCCTCAATACGACTGGCTTTCTACCGTAGTTTGTCCTCGGTGCTTTTAAAATTATATGGTTAGCCTGCCTCGTCATACATTTTTGAATTTGCATTCTTTTTGTATATGTTATTTGTGTATGTATGCCTCTATTAATTATTTTACGTACAAGTATGCAAGTATTGTACGGAGACATAGGTAAATTTTGGCTGACAATGTTCCAAGCTAACACCCTTCAAAAACCCTAGTCGCTTTTGTATAAAAGGGTGATGTTAAACTAGTTTCATTCATAAGAATTTAGGGTTGAAGAGCAACCAAACATCTGAACTAAAACTCGCTCAAAGTTAGAGGAATTTGTGTTAAAACTTTATGAGTTACGTATCTATCGGTCAAGAACGAATTTAATTCTACACTAATTCCTTTATCTTGCCACGCCATTCCCTTCACTCTACTCGTCGAACCACTCGCTCGTTCAAACGGATCACAAAGTAGATATTATTTCACGAATCCAGAGTTATATGACCGCAATGCGAGGATATTATTCATTAGGGAAAATGAAATTTTGACCTCTACGCCATGGCGGTTTTAATGCCAAGCCGTCCCAATTTCCAAAGCCACTTTTGACTGCTTTACCGACATTTAGTATAGAGAGTGACCTATTAATTTGTGATTATATGAATTAATTCCTTTCATGTAGTCCCTTTGGGTCCATTGAACGGCTAGGGTCTGTGTACCTTCTTATTTGAGCAGAATATTATTAGACTTCATACACATGTTTTTCGGCCAAAGGAATATTAAGCATCATGCTAGAGGTAGGTATGTCTGATATACCTAACCTTTATTTGGGTACATTAATGGAAATGATTGTTTTAGATTCTGCACTCTTGAATCTTTGAACCATTTTGCCTTCGTAACTTTCAGACATGGCAGAAATAAGTTGTTCGAATACATTTGTCTTGTCGAATAAGATTACTTACCATGTTATATCTCTATTGTAAGAATTAACAAGTACAATTTTAATAGTTAAACATTTTGAAACTCGCGACACAAAAATTTCTTCGTTTCTCTTTCCTACTCCATTACCAGGCCCTGTTCACCATCTATCTATAACCTATTTATTGAAATCATACCAATGAGCCCAAACATGATACCTGTGCTTTAAGTTGGTAAGGGAGTTGGGTATTCTGTATATTTCAGGTGATACTACAGCATCAGTTCAAGGTTACTATGTTCTTCTAATATCATTGAAGTAACAGAATACCAAATTTCAAATCGATTAGACCTGTGGAAGATACTCAACAACCAACCAGAATAAACAAGTTTTCTTTCTTCTCTCTTATTTATTTATTTATTTAACCATTTATGCACACATATAAACAGACAAGAAGAAAGGAACAGAAAAATACGTACGTCTCTTTATATAGGTACCTTTGTTTTTGTGTGGGAAATTATCAAATAACTTCTCCCGCTCTGGGCGGAGCGGGAGGGCGTGTCAGACTCTCAGTGACTTAAAACCCACCCGTATTCCTTTGGTCCCCTTTCGATCTCCCTTTCGGTTTTCTTCGCACCCCCGGTACCTGATACCATGACTTCTAAATTATGATATTATTATTATAGTACCGTCAAATACCATGACTTCAAAATTTTTCTCTTTGGTGCAGCCTTTTAAAAGAGTAATATTTCGATATCGTTTTTTTATTTAACTAGATTGCTTTTGTGCCTCTTTCAACTTTCTATTTCAGTTAGTCCCAAGTAGCAAAATCTGTTCCTGTAAGTATCCTAGGAGTATGTATTTTTTAGTCCTATAGAAACCATATAAATGTTTATAAAACCGTATTTGGGCGCAGTTTATAGGAATATTACGCCTTATAGTCGTTTTGTTACAGTCCGGTAAAATGCAGTTCGATTTTATAATTATCTTAGTAGGTGCTTTTACTGGTGTGATTATTCCAACAGTTGTCAGTGTGATGCCATTACTAGAGCATTCGTTCTTCATTCTTTTTGTAACGATGATGTGCTGGTGTCTTAAAAAATATGTTATTTTCAAAGGGTTATCCACAATATAATATCTATTAGCATTATATTTATCTTTTGTGTTTTAACTGTTGCGTAAAGAATGCTTATTCAACATGCTAAATTAATTTTATTGATAAAGTGTTCGATGATAATAAACATATCTTCATGCCCTTCAAAACTTAACATATTTATTATTTATTTATTCGATAATCTTAACAAAAACTTAAGCCGCCATTGGATCTGGATAACATGCCCTAATATTGCATTATCAAAACTTTTATAATACAATTTAGTCAAAGTTAAGACTACTATAGGACATACCTACTTCGCCATATTAAAGTTTTAGGGTTCTAGGCCGATTACTCTAGTAAAAGCAAATGAAAGACACGTATAAGTAAAATGTTACCTATAAAAATCGGAGGGCATGCTAGTTTGGTGCTAACAATCCGTTAGAAGTCACGATTAAGACAAATCAATCCTATAATATCCTTGACCTATAGCAGTTATATCTAAGACTTTTATAGAAGTGCATGTCTTACAGAAGAATGAAATAAGACGTTATGAAGAGTAAACAAACTTATTAAAAGCATTTATAGTATCAAAAGCGTAGATCGTCTTATAAAATGCTGTTGTAAGATCAGTGTTTTTAGTCAAAGCGTCTATTAGATTCCTATAAGATGTTTAGTCTTATAATTCGATGACTATAGGAAAAATTTGCTACTTGGGGTTTTATACGATCTAAATACCCAATCAGTTGCTCACTTCAGATGGCGCTGATCTCCAGCGTCCGATAATTTGACAGCTAGCCATACATTTTTTGTAAACAAGCGACTTCTTTTATGCATAATTAATTATTGAGCACAGTTGAGCAGCTGTTTACTACAAAAATATGGGGACCCATGTATTTGCCAAAGATGTTATAAGAAGAAAACTGTGGGAGAAAGCTCTCCGAAAAAATTGGAATCTGATATTTCATCGAGACGATGTGCTTAACGGAGAAAGTGGTTTATACCTCTACGTCGTCTACCTCTACGCTCCTAAGAAAACTAAGTCTGTTTTCATTACATACAGGCACTTGATGTGATATTATGTAAATTATAGTAAGGTATGTGTGTGTTTATATTATCATATTAGATCAGTGCTAGAAGTGCTATCTTTGAGGTTTCTCAGTCAGGAAGATCATGCCCGAGTTGGTTTTCAACTCTGATCAGGTTATTTATATCGTACCTACGTCTTCAGTCTTTAACAAAAAACGAACTAAAAGTCAACAAACACAAAATAACCTATAAATTATAAAACGTTCATAATTAATTGACTTTTCCATTAAAGCTGCTTTTTTACCAGTGTATACGCTTTCCCTGTCCCTAGCTCGTCTTTGAATAGTGCTACACTCCCAGTCTCATACATATTTATCTAGTTTTCGTATAATTTGTGATCGACACAAAAGTAAACATAAACACAGCAATGACGGTTCAAAGACGTACGACTGTGCTGCCACCTGTAATTATGAGCTTTCAGTTTTTAACCTCATTATGTAGATAGTTAACTATATGGACTCCGCGTCCTTATATTACCGGGTCTAATATATATTTCGTTTAATTTTTTTTTTTTTTTATTTTTTTTTTTTATTTTTTTTTTTTTTGATAATTATTCAGATTTATTACAGTTGTAATAGCAATAATGTAATTAAGTACATATATGTACAAGAGTATGACAAAACTAAAAAAATATAATATCCTAACCTAACTAAAACTATTAGACTGAAACTAAACTAAAATTAAACTAAAATATGGCGTCGAAAAATTCCTCCGCGTCGCTGTCGACTGGTAATGTACCCAAGAGACTGGCCGCATTGCCACGTTGTATGGCAATGCTTAGCCGCTGGCCAAGGTAAAAACCAGCCCTTGGGTCACGAGAAGTGTCAACCAGTCGTTTGGAGATTTCATTGAACAGACCGTGAGCACTCGGACCCCACGGCCCTAGGGTTTCAACCCCAAACGGCTCGAAAATATAGTGACCTATAAGGTTATTATACTTTCGCCGCTTGAGGTTTTCCGCAGCCGCAGCGGCAGCGCCAGCACAGCACGCCGAGCCAGGAAGAAGGGATGGCGCTAGAGTATCGACACACGTTGCGTCCCACACTAAAGGCCTACCCACCTTCCATGGAAATAAAGACATGCCGTCCGGTCTCTTGCCATCGTCGCGTGCCAAACCGTTGGGTTCTAATACAGCTGGAACGCCGACGGTGACAAGAGCTCGTCGGATGATGTCATTAATGTTTGCATGCCGCGCTAAGCGACCCGCACTTCGGCTGCAGGACAGGCCGTGGTGTCCGAGGCTGTTGACAACTTCACTACAGTGACAGCGATGAGGAGAACAACAAGGAGCTCCTAGACGCAGGGAAGCAGCAATGCGGAAGGTAGTGTCGTCGAACAAAGTGCCTAAGTTCGACGACGGTAGTGCATGAAGCCACAGGCCCGACTCCCACTTACCCACAGCCAACAGGCGCGCACGCTCCGCAGTAGTAACAGACGTCTCAAGTAAATTGTTCTGTACTACTCTGCAGAGCGGCTCATCCCACCGTCTTTGGGAAAATGGGTTGTCGGGCGGATCTGAATTCGGGCAAGCGAGTCTCCAGGCATCCATAGCCTCGGTGAGGCACGGCACATCAAAATTAATCAGTGTGGAAGCTAGGATTTTCCTGATTAATTTCTCAGTACCGTGAACCGAGGATATGAAAGCCGGTAAACTAATACTAGAAATTTTGCGGACGCCGAGGCCTCCCATACGGATAGGAAGAGTAGCTTGTGCCCAAGCTCGGTCGTCCAAGGCCACATTTAAGATCGAGGTTAATGTATGCCGGATAATTTGGTCCATTTTGTCTAAAAGATGAGTGTGTTTCCATAAATGGGAGGCGCGGAGGAAATATGTCAATTTAGGACCGAAACAGCAGTAACGGATTAAGGTTATGGCCGAATGCATGTTAATTTGGAACAATCTTTCCGAAACGTCATTGAAATTTTGAATTTTTTCCTCAATAAAACCGGGGAAGGAGTCCTCAAAGATAGGTGACCCGAGGAGACGAAGAGAGCTTTTTTCAATAATTTTGATTTCTGGGGCTATTGTGTTGAATTTGGAAAGTGTATCATGTCTGTCAGTACTGTCCGCTAAGTATAGTTCACACTTCGAAAGGTTGAGTTCAAGGCCAATGGAATGTAGTTCATTTTTTAGGAAATGAAGGTCATTTAGAACAGTTTCTACATCACCTCCCAGGGTTCCATCGTCGAGGTACCAAACGTTAAATTTGGAATTTAGCTGTCGAATAATTGGATGAATGGCTAAACTAAAAATCACTGGCCCGAGGGGGTCACCTTGTTGACAACCAACAGCAGATTCCAGAAGGTTGTCCCGAAACAGTAATTTAGATGGGTGTCTGTAACATTGCCAAAGGAAACTATAGATTTGGGGTATTTCTTTTTTAGTTTCTGCCAGCAAGGTGTCCCTATTCACTGAATTGAAGGCATTCTTTATGTCAACCTTCAGGATGACCTCTCCTTTGCCAGAATTTAGGTAGGTCGACAAGGCGTGTACGGCAGCCTCACAGCCCCCTTTGGAGCCGTAACCTAGCTGCAGGGGCTGAAATTTTTTCGAAACCGCCTCACCATAAAATTTACAACAAATCTTTGCTGCCATACGACGGTATGTGGTTCCCACGGCAATAGGACGAATGCCGCCATCCCTCTTGCGCAGGGCGCATAAATTGGCCCCGTATAGAACGTCGATGACGGCCTCGTTCACCTTGCCGGAGAGCATAAGGTTAATCAGAGCCGTAAGCTCCTTCAAGAGCAACTCACCAGCTTCCCCGGCGCCTGAACAGATAAGATCCTTTAGGTGCTGAGGACTCAGGCCGTCGAGGCCAGCAGCGGAGCCGCTCCGGAAGGAACAAATGGCTGTGATTCGTTTCATCGTTAATTATTTAAATAGGTAACCAAATCAATAAATCTTCCAACATGGCGCACTCTCTTCAAGCTAACTATTATTTTCTACTATCAACGCCTTAGAGTGAAAACCTCGTAAGTGTAAAAGAAGTAACATTTTGGAGGAAGAAATAATTGCGTGCTGTAAATTTTTGTACGGCGTCTTTTATGTTCGCAGTTAAATCTCCATATCAATTAATAAAAAAACATAAAAGATGCCGTACAAAAACTTTACAGCACTTAGTTTTTCTTCCTCCTGAAAAGTTACTTCTTTTAAGGCTCGTATGGACCAGCGTGATATCGCGGGCGCTACAAGGGACGCGCTGCCTGTAGCGCCCGCGATATCGCGCTGGTCTGCACGAGCCTTTACACTTACGAGATTTTCACTCCAAGGCGTTGTCGATATTCTTAATGCAAAATAGTGTTTGTCTCATAATTATGCCATCAACTTTTACAATATTAATGTAATAATATATTAATTAGTAATTATTAATTTATATTATATTTTAATATTCATGTAGGCTGCATGGTAAAACAAAGCAGGTTAAGATCTCTACAGTACCTTAATCATCTACCCGTCCTAGCAGTATCTCTAGAAAAATTGTTATCAGTTACCCAGAAATACTTATCTCACGCTGATTCAATTCCCAGCCACTCAACTCAACCCCACAGATTATGTTTAAATGCCTTACAATAAAACAAAGCAAAACGTCTCTCTACCATGTCACAGTTCTTGTTTTCCAACCTTCTTGTGTGAATCTCGAAAACTACGTGAAACACGTTTGAAATACAATAAACGCGTATGTGGAACTCTCGAACAATGTTGAGTATACGCTTATGAGAGGCACACTGTTAGGCTGTAAGCAGAATGCTGCTGGGTACTTAAGAAGGAATTTCCTAAAAAAGGCAGATTTCGAACCCAAGTCGGTTGCAGTCAAGTCCACAAAATTCATGGTTCATGGATAGCTTTGTTCAGTCTGTCGTCGTCATCATCTGCTAGCCTTTTCCCAACTATGTGGGGGTCGGCTTCCAGTCAGACCATGCTGCTGCATACCAGTATTTTACATGGAGCGGCTAACTATTTGACATCCACAACCTAGTTACCCCGATATACGATACCCCTTGGTAAGACTAGTTGTCAATATTTCGGGTTATTAACTACCTGTTTATCTGTCAAAACTCTAAAACTGACAACTGGGACCCGTTGATCTCAGCTGTCATTTTAGAGCGTGCCGATGGTAAATATTTATTATTTTTGCCGTCGGCACTCTCAATTATGAAAAGCTTAGTACCGGTACCTTATTATCCTTCACTAAAAAACGCGTTCTTAGCTCTGTGGCAGATGACTCTTCGACTATTTTTACGAACCCAATAACAAGATAAATTAATCAACGCTCAATTCTTTTGTAGTCGGTGCTAAGCTTAGAGAGAGCTATTTAAATCTTTTCGAGTTGATGGTCAAAAATGTGAGACCTCTACGAGTCAGTAATAATTACTATGCACCAAAAGTAGGTAGGAACCTATTCTAAGCTGCTATGTAGACGCACCTTAACTAAGCACTTGATAGTATACTATGGAAACTAGCACAAACGACGTTATAAATGAAATTAGATATATTTCACAGTACACTGTCGTACACTTTAAATGTTAAGTGCGTGTTCGTGTAGAACCTGGATTTATAAGGTGGTGTGTTTAATTTTGTTAATAAAACGATAACTGATTTGATGAAGCAAGCCTTGTTATAAATTAAGTGTATCTTATCTTATATAAATCAACTAATTAAATAATTTCCAAGTATTTTATATACTTGGAAATTATTTAATTAGTTGTTGCTTGTGACTCCAGCAAAAACATCACTTGGGTACATCCTTGAAGAAAATTCGAAATAATGGTGTAAAGCTAAGTGCTGTAATAAGTTTTTGTTCCTTTACACGTTCAGTGCCGAGAGCCCTCCTGGAGGGTTCACCTAGTCGCATATGGGATGCCGGGAGCCCTCGCGGAGGGCTCATTTTAAATGTAGGTTTTTCTTAGCGAATACATCATAATGAATCGTAAAAATAATATCTGATGTAAATTTTAACAAGATTTATTAGTATATGCGTTATTTTTAAAAACCAAGCATTTTTTTTTGTTCCCGGTTACAAATATTCACAAAAAAACCCCTGAAAACACTATTTTACTTCGTTTTACAGTGTTTTTTATAACACGGTTTTAAACCTAATACCGTTGACCGTCCGCGATGGTTAACTTTAGCGCAAACGTAATGCTGGTAACCCTCCCGGAGGGTTCACTTCCAGTATGTATGGCGGCATGGCGTATGAGTTCCACAAAAAGTGGGTGGAGTCGAAAGTGTTAAATGAGATGCCCAACACCTGGAAAAAAGCAAGACCAGGCTGAATTTATTATAGATTCGGAATAAAAAGAATCTTAAAAAGCACACCCTCAATCTTACGATTATCTTTAGGAAAGAATACTTAGCATAGGTTCTATAAAAACTGAGGAATACGTAAGTGGGTGAATTTAAATAAATTTCAGTAGAAAGGTATACTGCGTTGGTCTGATTACAATATTTATGAGGACTACCTACGTTTAGTTGGCGCGTGACTCAAATTTCACCCCTTTCTCTACGTCCAGGGCGCTAGCTCGCAATTACTTCGGAGCTACGAAACGGGGAAGGTGGAAGATGATAAATTATTTAGTTTTAGTTTTCAGAGGAGAGCGCCTAAAGTGCCTCGTCCACGGAGACTTGGGGAGTAATTTCAAGTAGAACGTCTTCTTCGTGTAAATACAGAGTTTTCAGACCACAATTGTTTGATTATCACACATAGAAACTTTATAAATCATCGTGTTTACAGCAAGCTGAAGAATTATTTTCAATCTGATAATTGAATTAATTTTCGCCGAATCTTCTTAGTAGTCAACTTTGGCTCCCATGTCAGCTTTAACAAAAAAATCTTGAGCATCAACGTATTCTTGACATAATCGTGATTTTAAAAACAATGTTACAGAAGTAATCTCAATAGCTTTCTACTCAAATTGCCTGAATGATACCTTATCATCTTATTACAGCTCAGCAAGATGTGCCAAAATTTTAAGAATCATAGTATCTATTCCGGCGCTTTAAGCGCGTTTGTTGATGATCAATTGATATATATTTCATACCAGATGCGCCCTTTTATTTTATTATTATTATTTTTTTTTGAGGGTGGGAAATCATCAAATAACTTCTCCCGCTCTGGGCGGAGCGGGAGGGCGTGTCAGACTCAGACTCTTACTGACTAAAACCCACCCGTGTTCCTTCGGTTGCCCTGTCGCCGGGGGCCACGATCTCCCTTTCGGTTTTCTTCGCAACCCCGGCAGGCATCGGTCCTAGTGGACCCCTTCAATTATGCTGACATCTCTTTGAGGCGCGCGTCGAACACAACGCGCCGTCGACCCGGGCCTGGTCCTTATCGGACGGTGAGCCACCCATTGCTCACCGCCCGCAAGCCCGCGCCTACGGTGGCCGGAAATCGCCTCGCGATTCCCGACGCCCTCGGCGTCTCCTCCTGCGGCGGTTAGGGGCGTGAGGGCGCGAAATTTGCCTCTCCCTCACGCGTTCCGCCTCCTCCTTCGCGAGCATTACCGCTTCGCAGAAGGAGGTGACGGCCTCCCATTTCCTCTCGCTCCGTACCATGGCCTGAACCAGGGCCGGACGCGAGAGATCACCGCCGCCGATCGCCTCCACGAGGACACGGCGATGCTCCGCCCAAGCTGGGCAGACCTCCACCGTATGCTCCACCGTGTCCTCCGGGCGATCCACACAATGGTGACACCCGGGCGTTTCCTCCCGCCTTATCCTGTGCAGGAACCTCCCGAAACAGCCGTGTCCGGTGAGGACCTGCGTCAGGCGGAAGGTGAGGACGCCGTGGCGCCTCTCAAGCCACTCCTCAAAGAGGGGTCTTATCGCCGCAATTGTGGCGTGCCCAACCAGATGCGCCCTGCGGTTTCACCCGCAAAAGTCTCGATCCCGTAGGAATATCCCCGATAAAAGTTATTCTATGTCCTTCTCCAGGTCATCGTCTACCCACGTGTCAAATTTCATTGAAGTCCGTTCAGCTGTTTTAGCGTGAAAGCGTAATAAACAAACAAAGTCACTTTCACATTTATAACATTAGTTAGGATTTGTCATCTTATCTCAGAGAAACGTGCACTATTCTATGTGTCTATTTTAACACTGTCGTTTTTTCTTTAAAAAAACCAATAATTTTTTATTTAAAATTAATTCCAAATTCACTTGAACGATCGAATGCAACCAGAGTATTTTTTCGATCAGCTTGTACAATTTATGGTCGCCTTTGGCAAGTAACCTTTATAGTACATACCAGAAACTACACAAATAAAGCTCAGATCCCACGATCACTTCATACGTTCACGTTGGTAATACCGCATCCATAAAATCCATACCTATTTACGAAGAACACCAGAGTATATTTGCATTGGATATTTTACAGTTCAATCTATTCGGATCGGGTAGGTGCGATTCCGTAACTTCGCTTCTATGTAGATGTATATGTATACCTTGCTTATAATACAGGATAGCGAAAAATGAAGGTGTGAAGGTATGGAAAACGAAGAGTAAGGAAATTATGCCTTTTTTTTTCTTATCACGCCTGTTTTTCTCCGAAGGGTTGGGCGTTGTGACGGCCCCGTTGATCTCGTGATCGTAAGCGCGACTGCTGCGGGGTCTTGGGTTTGATTAACGGGTCGGGCAAAGTGTTATTGGGTTTTTCATTAGGAATTTCTTAGTACCAGCCCGGAGTTTGGAAGTTGGCGGTGTGATACCCCCGTGTCTCGGAGAGTACGTTTTCTCACCGGTTGTGTGGGATTACTGTGCCATCGGACTATGAGAGAGAGTGCATCTGTGTATGTGCACACGCTTGTGCAATATAATATCTTCCGCGCCGAAGGCTAGTCTTCGCTGAGATTGGTTGCAATGGGCGAAATTCGGTCTCGAGGTACTATTGCCTACAGTTCACTCGCTAGTTATGTTTAAGTCCCATGTTAATGGGGAGAGCTTATTGCCATCAACCGGACACAAATCCAGACTCCAGGCTGCTACTGAGAAATTCCTGACGGAAAAACTTTGCACTTTGCCTACCTGGGAATTAAACCCAGGGGTCACTTCACTTAGCAGTAACGCTTGCGACCTCCACACCAGCGAGCCAGTACCATTTTTTTCTCGTCTAAATATTATGTATGTAGTGGTAAGTGGCATCCTTCTACAATAGCCAATGTTCACCATTTCGTAGTTTTTGAAGAACACACTCACACGATTTTGCATTGAATTTACTTTCTATTTATGGATAGATTTATTATTTTAATGTAGGTAACACACAGATATTGGGTATATTTATTTTATATTTATTTCAGCTTCTTTTTAATTACAAAACAATATACACACATATTATGTCACAACATTTATTTAATTTAGTATGAGCTTTTATTACCTTTAAATTATTTATTAAAACGGACATACACTTCCCTATTTGTGTTTAATATTATTCTAGTGTATGACACTCGTGGGTTGTAGATGAAAATCAGCGTCAGGTGGTACACTTTGTGTTATCATCTGACTCTTGTTTCATACATAGACTGCTAAAAACATAAGTCTTCCTTTTGGCTTTTCGTAATCGGGTAAACACGTTACATAACCCGTCCTTTTAGCTTTACCATAGTCTAAAAACAGGATTTTAATTAGTTTTTTTTTTGTTTCCTGTTTAACAAGTCCAAGACTTAATGGTAGGTTGGTGATGATAACGTCGACGATAGTGCAGCTTTCCTATTGAATGGAGATCTGTAAATCTCTCTCATAAAAAATAAACCTTTTCTTGAAATATACTTAGCCTGATTATAATCAAAAACTGAAACTTTAGTCGTTAAGAAATCCATGTAGTTAGTTGTAAAGGAATCCAAGAATAGTTTTTCCACATTCGAATAGATAGTGTGGCAGCATCGGCCTGGTGATCTCTGCAGCGCTGTCCGTTTGCAATTTGTTAAAACTGTTGATTTTGTAATTTTTTCGATAGAACTGTGGCGGCATCTACATTGCCACATGCGAACTACGCATCAAAGACTTGACGTCACACAAAATCCTGCACCGCGCAAACAGAGTTTACCGCGCGATCAACATCAAAATAAATCGTCGGGCAGTTGCCCACCAATCAAACGCGACACCCGTCTGGTCGGAGGATCCGCCCTTTTCTATAGAGGATGAGTGAACTTTACACACTGTTTCTCATGCCTCTATACTGCTGACCGCTAGTATGAACGTCAGCGCAGCCTTCGTGCAACCACTTCAGCGTGACGTCATCATAATCACTTGCGTAAGCTTTCGGCAGGCGATCAGTGCCACAGCTAGCGCTAGCCAGCATCCATGGCTTCAATGGGTATCCTGACCACCAGCATACAACGGACGCGCATTCCTGGTCATCGCCCTCAGGCTCATCAGCAACATTGGCACAGCACACTGCACTTTTGGCCGGTCCACAAGCAGAGCTCTTCAGATCTCTCCTCAGGAAAGAACTAACCTTTTGGGAAAATGTTTAACCTTTAAATATATGCATAGCAAAGTTTATGTCTAACAAAATAATTAAATACATGATTATCTCACGTAAAGAAGCTCAGGTTAAGCTACGCTTGCCGGGGTTGGTCCGTGAATGGATGACCATCTTTACTTACCGAGACTCCTCCGTGCCTCGGAAAGCACGTTACGCCGTTGGTCCCAGTTGTCATTCGTGGATGTTTGTCAGTCATTACGGATCGTCAGAAGCCCAAAAGTCTGACAACCAATCTTACCAAGTGGTATCATATTATCCAGTTACTGGGTTATGGAGGTCAGATAGGCAGTCGTTCCGTGTAAAATACGGGTATTCAGCTGCATCTGGTTAGATTGGAAGCCGACGCCAACATAGTTGGGAAAAGGCTAGGCTATTAACTATCTTACGTAAAAGAATCCTATCTAATTATATCATAACAACTAATCACTATTTCATCCTAATACAATCTTATTTTACCTCAAAAATACCAATATTTTACCCATTACATAAACAAAGTAGAGATTACCCTTGGAATGACTTCCGTATCAATATCGGCGCTGATTATAATTTCGCCCACGCCCACGAGTCGAGCCGATTGAATCCGAGCCATATTTTTATTAGAAGAGGCGCTGCAGAAAATCGTATGGTTATTCCGGATAGTCTCTAGCACGTACGTTGTACAGAGTAGGAAGGTGTTTATATTAAACAGAGGCAGCATCTGTTTGTCTGCGTGTGTTGGATCATTAAGTTTCCTTCAAAATGTTTGGACGCTGTCATTTGGAACTGCTCTTACAGCTACCACGGATTATTTTATTTTTTAATTTGATTTTTATTTGTTTATTTTACACTGGAAGTTTTTAATTTGCACGTCTTTTTACATCGTTCTCACATATAATTATAATTTCAAAAAGTTCTTCTTCATAGGAACGTACCTACTACACATTGGAATGGGCAACTAGCTTCAACTTTTTTAATTATCGATTCCTTTGATAAAATTCAAAAGTGCTTGTAAATGGTCTAATTGAAATAAATGCTTTGAGTTTCGAGTTTATGTCTGTTACCTTTTCAGAACGGATTTCACACAACAAACAATTAGACCATGGTCTGGGTCAGAACATAGGGTACTTTTTATCCGGGTAGTACGTTCCCGGGGATAATTTCCGACCTCCACGCAGGCGACACCCCGGTCAAAAGCTAACTAAAAATAAATTATACCTTAGTAAGCTAGTTAAAATTAAATAATATATAAGGGTTAAAAAAAAAAGAAAGAAAATACGTTTATTTGCGGTAAACATGTCGCGAAGAAAGAATACAAAACAAAAAATGGGGGAAAATATGCGTCACATCCACGCAAAACGGCCATCGCTCAGCATACTGCTGCGACCCTATGCGAGACAGAGTCCCAGTGCTGGAAAGCGCCGTCACAACGTTGACGGCGTCCGGTGCAGTATACAATGAGATATTAATAAGATATCAAATAAAATAAATAATTATACAATAATGTTACTTACATATTTATATAAAATATTATATTTAAAATGGCAACATTCAGTTCAGTCGACATCGACACGCCGCGCCGCCCGGCTTATCTGTGCTCTGAGAAAATTATTTGTATGACGTTTTCGATTGGACTCAAGATTGGCTTTCAAGTGCGATGCAAAGAAGTAACACAAATAAGGTTATAGGATGTTATTTCTGTAGATTTGTACAAACACTTTTCACGTCAAAATTAAACATAATATGTTTTAAAGCTATGAGATCGGCGTTTCCTATCTGACTACTCTGAGAAGAAAGGCCGAAACAAACTCAGAGGTCACAGTCTCTTTTAAAGTCCAGAAGTAATCTTAGTCAGATCATGTAAAGACCATGTAGATTATAATGTCTAAAATGGTCATAAAGTCTCACGGTCTTCTAATCCTAATAAACGATGAATGTAAACAAAAGTAGAATTAGATACAACTAACCTATTTACATATTACCTAATTACCCATTCAATTTTTTTGATGCTCTAGGATCCCCACCTTCTTCTACATACTTGTCCATTTTATAGTTATTAATTTAAGTCTGTCAGCGTATGGAAATATTATCTTGTGTATTTTTTTCCTATATCCTTAATTAACAAAAAAAAAAAAAACTGTATAAACCTTTCTATTTCATGTTTTATATAACGTAAAAATATACCTACTTACTAAATTTTGTTACAGCAATTGTGTGAAAAAGAATTCTAGAATCTGATTGGAAAAGTCTACGTGCTACATTTACGGACCGATACACTAGGCTAGCTATTAGGATCTAGAATATTTTTCTTATATCATATTCCTCAACATGTCACGTCATCTTGTACGCTATGTACAACATATTGGACGATCCTATTCTATTCCCAAAGCTATTTCATTTTCTGTATTTCTCCGAAATAGCACTTCGCCCGCGTCTTCGTTCGCGTGTATTGGGAATGGAACCTAACACCTTGCACGTGGTCTGCACGCGCAGCATCGTGATTAGCGCGTCATCAGCTGAGGCGCGGTGCGGCGGCGACACGGCTCGTCCCGATGGCCACTCGCTTCTTCTGAATCCACCGCGACGGACGATTCCCCTCTCAATTTTTTTTTTCCTGACAACATACATTTTGTACCTTATAAGAGCAGTGATAGCTTAGTGGTGTGACCGTCAGACTGCCAAGTAATAAGTCTCAAGTTCGAACTCAAGGCACGCACCTCTGACTTTTCGGATTATGTGCGTATTGTATAATTATTATCACTTGTGTCATGATTTCCAAATATTATAAAATTTACTGATTTTAAATTCTCAATATAAAATTAGTAGTATGTGATTTGCCTCAAATTATTTTTATATCAGTGTAATCATGAAGTTTAAAAGTAACTCATTTGACAGTTCCGTAAAAGTACTAGTTTTTTAACGGAATGGAATTGGAAACATGACGTTTTGAGCGTCGCTTAGCTTCTAAGTCAGTTCGATTTGAGCCTCGAAACCTAAAGATGTCTTTTATATTAAGTACCTAATTAAATAATTTGTTAAATAATGCTAAAAAGTACCAAGTTTGTATGTGTGCAAGATTAAAAATCTAAAACAAAATTAAATCTCTTGCTTCAAAAACGGTGAAGGAAAACAAATGTCCCCTTGTTTTGCAGACAGAAATTTCATAGAATTTCGTTTCGCAGAAAATGTTTCATATGATATTTGATTTTTGTTTTTTTAGTTCGAATATTATTGTTAAAAAGAGTATTTACTTCAATGAAACATGTTTCACAGAAACACAATTCAAAGAATTTTATAATCTCATTTTTTATTTAACAAACTTATCAAACAGTAGAATTATGTTTTAACGAATATTGTTTGTTCGGTGTATTTTTCTATGGTATTTTATTTCAACGAAAATGTAATAAATAGAAGTTACGGTATCCATAATTGTATAAGGGTACATATTTGAACGTCGAAGTGTTGAATTAAAGTCGGATGAGAACTTAGGCAACAGCGAGCGAAGCGAGCTCGGGACTTGGGTCACCCCGACTCGGACAGGTTAGGTTAGAAGTTAGGTCAGGTTAGGTTATTTTTTTAAACCATACAGAAATAGGAGCCGGCTCCATATAGGCCCTGTCGAAATAGGCTCCATCGACTATGCTGATTGAAAAAAAAAATATTTACCCTATAAAATTATAAAATACTTTTGACTATTGAATATTTGTTAAAGGTATGAATTGAAATTGTATTTGTAACAAAAATCAATGATTTAAATTTATTGAAAGTAAGTTTTCTGCGTATTGATTATTCTATGAAATAATAGTATGAGAAAAAAAACGTGAAACGAAATTCTATGAAAATGAAAGCTATAAAACAACGAACAACCAGGAAAAAATCGTGAGGAAGCTGGCATTCCTGAGAGATATTTCTCGACGGCATGTGAAATCTTCAGAGGACTATGGGCGGCTTTAAAACTCTCGACACCAGGTTAGTCACCAACCACACGAAAAGAAGAAAAAGACCACAGACAGTCCACTCTTTTTATTGCTCCCCGCGCTAACATTGGTCCTTCGAGCCAGATTTCGTATTTTTCTCTACAAACAACACCTCTTTCACATTTCTACAAGGTAGTTTTCGAAAATTTGTGATTACAATGCCTCTTATTTACTTAGATAAATATTCGGGCCAAGTATCAAGTTTATAGATAAAAAGAATAAGATTTTCCATATCCAATGAATCGGCCTAACCTTTTCCCAACTATGTTAGGGTCAGCTACCAGTCTAACCAGATGCAGCTGAATACCAGTATTTTACCTGGAGTGATTGCTTATCTGAATACCACAACCCAGTTACTGGGTAACACGATACCCCTTGGTAGGACTGGTTGTCAGACTTTTGGGCTTCTGACTACATGTGCCGACTGTCAAAGATCTACGAATGATAGCCGGGAACAACGGCTTTCCGAGGCACGGAGGGGTCTCGGACTGTAATGGATGATAACCCATCCTCGAACTGACTGCGGCAATCAATGACAATCATCGATCGACTCTTTCCATATCGAGAGAGGTGGAATTTAGAAAAACACTTAAGTTAATAAAGTACTCAAGTTATAATATGATAAAAATACATCAATGTATAATTTACAGTTTTCACTTTCCATATAGTTAATTACCTATAAATATATAACATTTGAATGGTAACTTTAAATAAATGAAGACATTAGAAGCATCTGTTTTGCTTCACTACTCTTTGCGCGGTTACAGGTGCATATTGGTGCAAATTGAACCTACCTGACTCGGGTATACGTACCTGGCTTCGAGTGGGATTACCGTTCTCTGCACTCAATTGTTCAGTTGGATATTTATGTGGGGCTAAATTAGCATAGATACGTAAGTACTGTGTTTAGAATTTAGTATTTCATACGTTCATGTATGAATTATCACGATATTGTACGCTCATATACGGTTCATATGAAATGTCATGATAATTTACGCTTATAAAATATACTGTTTATTTGAAATGCAATAATATCTTCTTTTTTATCACTTTACATAATCATAGAGCATCATACATGCAAATTTATGTCACAGGACTTATAAGTCGAGTGAAGGCCGATTGATCCACTTATATTTATGAAGAATAACGTATGGCCCTTCTCACTTTATATCATTATGTTGAATCGTGTTATACTGGCTCATCACCACACCGAGTTTTCGTGCAGACACGCTTCACTTTGCAACTATTTCCCGCCATTCGTGGTGAACTGACAGTTGACATTAGTGACAGCTACCTCAATACTAATGTGCATGAGATAGTGTGGGGTTCACACACTATCAGTATTAATGACATTAATATTACTGTCATTCCTTCCATTAATGACGTAAGTTTATTAAAATATTTAGATCACATCTTAATTCCAACCACCGTACTGTCAGTAGTTATACATAACTTGAATGAATTTCATTATTACTGATAGTGTCTGATCCCCTTTTAAATAAATAGATAAATTACACAAAACGACTATGACAGGTAGTTTAAAGGTTCCAGTTTTACAAAATAAGAGTGATAATTATGTCAAACCAGAAAACAAAAGATGAAAAGACTTATGAAGAAAAAAATAGCTAAGTCCCAGATAGAAAAGGCTTAACAGTGCTTAGCAGATACAAAGAAAAAGCAACTTCCACAAATCAGAGAACAAACGTTATTAAGTTCACAACTATAATATTGTTTTTATCTCGACCTATAAAAGTTGCAAAGAAAAATACAGAAACATAAGGATAAACAGTTTTATCGCTCATTAGATCGCTGTGCTACGTTTACATTGGTCGAGTAAGTAGGCTAGAGTAATTACTGAAAATACCATTATCGGCCTCGTAGTAATCACAGTACCTATTATAAATAAATTAAAACAATTTCAATTATCTAAATGGTATTATAATATCAATTATTATTTAAACATTTACAATTTTTATAAAATAATTGCAATAGGTATATAGAATAATAACAACTAAGTAGTCAAAATAAAAAGCCCTCTTCCTCTCTCCTACTTTTGCTGTGCCCGAGAGGCTCCACAATGATCATATTTTTGTAAAAACCTACCACCTAAATTCACATGTGGAAGCAATAAATATATTAAGTACATGAAAATACTCTGCTTAGAGCTTAGATATAATCTTGACTAAAGCTCCTAAATTGGCTGCCTCAACTCTAGAGTTGTATGTACTACGCTCTTGCTGATTATGGCACGGGACTACGATTTGTGCAATTATTGAGGTTGGTCTTACATATACGGCGATAACACATTTCTTTTTTAATGAGGCACAAAATGTTGGCAAAGCAAGGAAATTAAGGGCAGTGGACGTCTCCTCTGCCCCTTCAAGCGATTGTTGCAAAGTAATTTACCCACATTTCTAACACGATAAATGATTTACGGGTTCACGGGTTGTTTATCACACAATAGTGGTTGCTGTTTTAATTCACTGGGTCATAAGGTCCGTGGCCGGTGACTAACCGCCAGTACTCGACCACACACTAGACGATCTTCCCTACCAAATCTAAACGCTCCCTAAGATCGCTATGTAACAACAATGAAAGAATGGTCATTGTTTCCGAGACATTACACCAATGCGTGGTAACTACCCAACTGTGATATAGATCGAATTATGATGAGTATTTATAGATTATATTTGATTAGTACGATTAATTTGGATTTGGTGGAAGTTTTCCTATTGGTTTAGGAAGGGAAGACCGACTTTTTTAGGGTAGAACGGTAAAACGGGACCCTATTACTAATACACCGCTGTCCGTCCAACTGTCTGTCTGTCACCAGGCTGTATCTCGTGAACCGTGATAGTTAGACAGTTGAAATTTTCACAGATGATGTATTTCTGTTGCCGCTGTAACTACAAAAACTAAAAAAACAATACAATGAATATTTAAGGGGGCTCCCATACAACAAACGTGATTTTTTTGCCGGTTTTGTAGATAATGGTACGGAATTCATGGTGCGCGAGTCCGATTCGCATTTGGCCGTTTTTTTATTTTTTATTCTGTGTCATAAATTCATAATATTCAAAAGTTATGTTTTAAGATGTGGGTAGATGCGTCCTTTTAGAGATTATACACATGTATTTCTACCTATATCGTGTAGTTTTATCCAATGAATTGACCACTTTTTTCAGCCCAGGAGATACTATTCAGAACTCTTGTCAACAAGAAGGTCGGTAGCAGCATCTTCCAGTCTTGTCTGCACCAGTTCGTCTGCCAATAAAATGGTGGTAATGATTATTATAATCTTAATAGGTGTGAAGGTATGGTTACTGAAGAACTTGGTATAATATCCTAATCGTACGATGAAAAAGTTGATCATCTGTGGAGGTAATTATCTATCCTATTATAATAATATTATAAACTAGCTGTGCCCCGCGGTTTCGCCCGCATAAGTCTTGATCCCGTAAGAATATCGGGATAAAACGTATCCTATGTGCTAAATTTCATCAAAATTCCTTCAGCCGTTTTTGCGTGAACGCGTAACAAACAAACTCACTTCCGAATTTAATAATATTAAATATTATTATATTAGTTAGGATGTGGATGTTTGGATTATAACTCAATCACGCAAAATCGGTAAAAAAAAATTTGGATGAAATTAGGCGCACAGATAGTTTATAATCTGGATTAACACATAGAATATTAAACTGTTTATCAAGCTGTGGGCAAAAGCAATTTTTTTTTAATTTTTTTTTTTTAGTATGGTAATATTTATTTATTTAAGCATTTATTGATGGTACTTCAACGACTTATCCAATAGATTTACAGAAAAAAAATCACACACAATTGTGAATTCGTCACTTACAGAAGTGCACAGCACTAACCCAGAAATCAATAGTACGTGCAAGATATCGTTCGTTAGTTAAATTACATAAGATTTATAAAATAAAGAAGAATCAAAGATGAGCTATGGTCCCGATACGATCTAAAATACTAAAAAAAATATTATAATTATTACTAGGTATAACTGTGTAGTTGGCACATGACACCTACAGTAGTTTCTAGATTCATTTTATCCTTGAAAAATAAAAACTATTGTAATGATGAAGCCATTAATAACTTTCAAAATGCCTTAAAAGTCCTCTGTCCCATTAAAAATTATGTAAAAACATTACCTACGATGCTCAATACTTCCCGTACGACATTGTAAGAGGCTCTTGTTTTCCGCCCGCCATTAATTTAGGCGTAAAACAAAAGGCAGACAGCGATTGGTAAAGTTTCGCTTTTGATCAAACTTTTCATATTAATAGCAACGCTAAAATGTAGTGTCTCTGCCCTTATGTTCTGCCGGTATTAGGCACTTTGTTACAGGATTCTCCTTGTCTTCGGGTTCGCTGTTATTAGTAGTTATTGTTTTTGAAGTAGGTATTTATTGGATTATTTAGTTATTTAAAGAGTCTTGTTATTGAGGTGTTTGCAGTTAATGTTGTTAAAATCCGTTTTATTTTTAACCAGCTGCGCCCCGCGG
Organism: Omphaloscelis lunosa; assembly: GCA_916610215.1. Lineage (NCBI taxonomy): Eukaryota > Metazoa > Arthropoda > Insecta > Lepidoptera > Noctuidae > Omphaloscelis > Omphaloscelis lunosa. The sequence goes on along the minus strand of OU744248.1, from coordinate 21,804,355 downwards.
TTTCACCCGCATACGTCTCGATCCCGTAAGAATATTGGGGTAAAAAGTATCCTATGTTCTAATCCAGGTCTATGCATGTGCAAAAGGTGTAGTTTCAGAAACAGAACAATTTTCAAAGTTACTGTCAAGCTGCCGCATTTTTTTTTCCAGTAAAGCCAGTTTCCTCCGAAATCGAAGAACTGGTCCAAGCTGAGAAGCTCCACATATGTACGTAACTTCCTCTATAAAAAAAAAAAAAACTTTTTTACTTAAGGAAGTCGGTTGTATTTTTTGAAAAAATGTTTTTAACCGACTTCCAAACTACAAAGTGAATAAAAGGTCACTTTGTAGTTTGGGAGTCGGTTGTATTTTTTTGTAAAAGTTTTTTTTTCGCTTTTTATTCGGTTGGTTTATAATTGATCTATGTTACAATAGCCTAATTTCAACTGCTCATCAAAAATATCCAAATCGCTATAGATGTACCTATAATATTTGAAGAGTTCCCTCGATTTCTCTAAGGGATTTCTCTATCCCATCATCAAATCGTGACCAAATGACAATGGGACCAATTTGAAAGTATACCCTTTCAAACAAAAAAAAAAGAATTTTTCAAATCGGTTCAGCCGTCTCCCAATAATTGGGAAACATACGTAAAAAAAAATCCGACGAACAGAGAACCTCTTCCTTTTTTTGAAGTCAGTTAAAAGGTAAGACAAAAAAAGCAAGAATACTTTTTGGGTAGGTGGCGGTAGAAATGAGAAAGCTCAGGACGAGTGCATGTTTTACTTGTTTATAATTAGATTTAAGTATGTACCGAGATGTAGAGATTGAGTCGAAGCTTTTAATTAAATCAATATATCTAAACAAATATTATAAAAACAAAAGATATGATTTTTTGTATGTTGGATCTATTCCATGCGTGTACAGTAATTACAGCAGGTTAGTGACCGTTCTACATACTGCCTCAGTATAGTTTGGTTCGGAATCTTTATTGTGTGAGCCCGACACGCTCTTGGCCGGTTTTTTATAATGTCTACTTTCCACCAACCATATACCCTGATGTAACGTAAACAATTTCAGCAATGTTCCTGTATTATGGTTTTCAGGTCCCACGGTACATCTATTGTAATCCAAACCGATCGGAAGCAGGTGGCAGGTCCGCAATGCGCCAAACCTTTTGTTTGACATCCGGAGGTCTGCTCGCCCTGTCTTTTATCAATGGTTGATTATGTTATTGATTTTGGTTAAGGAATTGTTTGAAGTTTTGGTTAATGGTGTCTTGCCTCTATGTAAAGGTAACATGCGAAAGTGTGTATGCAACAATCACCTACAGGCAAACTCCGAATGCATATAGAAGTTGTACAAAAATAATTATTAATCTAGCTATAAATTACGTACCTAAAAGTTTAAATAATGAATAAACGATAATTATAATGACATTTAACAATATAAGGTACTTATTATAATTACGTAAATATACATCTATTTAGGAAGATATTTAAGAAATTTGCCTTTCAATTTGCCCAAACTTTCAAAGTGCATATCGATTTGATCACTGCAGCTATTTACGACCTTGCGTAACTTTTCATAAGGGGAATTGGCGCCTAGAACCGTTCTTCGCTGCGGTGCTGGTGAGCAGAGTGGTGTTAAGGGTCTGCGAGGAATTCTTGAAGGAGCACGGAAATTAAAGGTGTGCAGTACTTTGCGTCGGCGATTGCCTAGAGAAACCATTAAAAAGCGTTTCAGACTGATACTACGAAAGGGAGATCGTGGCCCCCGGCAACAGGGCAACCGAAGGAATACGGGTGGGTTTTAGTCAGTAAGAGTCTGACACGCCCCCCCGCTCTGTCCAGAGCGGGAGAAGTTATTTGATAATTTCCCACCCAAAAAAAAGTCTGTTACTATAGGAACGTACGTTGTTTAGTTATTCCGCTAGAAATGCTAGGTGCCATAGAAAATTCTTTTTAACGTGTTCCAGACGTAACGAGTGTGTGGCATAGTGTGGACGCCAGATCATGCTACAATATGCTTCGAATTAAGCATAATTTTAGTTTTAGGACACCTAAACTTTTTCGAGTTCCTTATATCAAATCCCAGCATTTTAGATGACTTTTTATTATATTGTCTATGTGTGGGATAAACGTTAACTTTCGATCAAACGTAACACCAAGGTCTCTCATTGTGTTCTGTTCAGCAATTTTTACTCCATAGATATAATAGTTTTGGTCTATTACATAATGCTTACGCGTGTATTTAACATGGTAACATTTGCTTGGTTTTAGATGGATCTCGTTAGTTTGATACCATTGCATTAGCCTTTCTAGATCGCTTTGTATTTTGACAACTTTTTAGTCGTCGGCCATACTTATAGATAATAGAGAACCGAAAATAATTGGAAATATCGTTAGTAAGGAAATTAAACAAAACTGGCCCCAAATGAGATCCCTATGGCACCCCAGATGAGATACAACGTAAGTCTAATTGAAAACCGTTGATGATCACATAGAAAGATCTATCCACAAGATACGGACTCAACCATGAAAGTAACGACCCGGATATACCATATGCTCATAATTGACTAATCCTAATAGTGTATTGCCTAATGCTACGTAAGCATTTGCTTTACACCGTTCAAATTACTTTTCGGAACGAACGGGGAAATACTCCACCATTATGAAATTTTGGTGTCTTTCTGCTGTTGCTTCATCAGCATGCCAAATTAACAAGTCCACGACACTTTGTTTTTGTTTCTAGATGACAGAAACAAAAACAAAAAGACACGTGACGCACGTCCTAGTTGGTCGTGGCTTGTGACCTATTCTGCACGAATTTGTAATACGCAGAAGTTATGACTTGTGGAACATTTCGGTAAAACTCTAACACTTACTAGGGAAGTAAGGTTAAAAGTATAATGAAATAAATAAACATATCGTCCAGGTATACCAACGTTGTGTCACATTCCCGTGTATGTGGAAATAGAGAAAACGAATTTTCCCAGGCATGAGATCTAGCTAGATCGATTTTTCGCCCCCGTAAACCCCTATATTGCAACTTTCATCGAACTCGTTAGAGCCGATTTCGAGAACGTGAGCCCAAATCTACATACATAATATTGCTCGTTTAATAGTATATGATAAGTAAATGATTTGATTTGAACTTAACACACGTATGCGTTTACTAAAACGTAGAAAAAGGTTTAAGTAATTTATATTAAAAAAAAAAAATACTTTGAGAGCCTGCGTAATATATTTTATATTTTAAAGACAAGATTGGTATTACCTAATTTAGTTCTTAATGTATACTTAATTTTGACTCATAGTGTGCGTAGAGGTCAATAACGTTATTTTATTACGAAGTCAGTTTAGAATGAGATAATGTAGAGAACACTTTGCAATAACTTTAGTAATTTTGGAAGGTTTATTTAATTTAGAAAATCTTTGCTAAGTTAATGTATAATTCAAGTTAATTGTGTAAACTTCATGAATTATTATATTAATACGATGATAATGCTGGATGGGGTGAAAGCTGGCATACTTATTTAGAGATAGACGTAATTTAGCCTTTTTGATTGAACACTGTAGTTTATAATTCATTTGAAATCACACTAGTTATATAGATTATGTAGCTAATAGTTATGCATTATTTCGTTGATGTTGAATAAGCTACTAACAGATAAGAGAATGTCGAAATTGATACGGTCCTTTTTAAAATAATTCCTAGATTCTTAAACAATATACAAATTTAAAAATGATGATGTGGATATATTTAGTAACCTGTTCCGCTTAGCTATTTCTAAAGAGTCTTAAAAAGACCCTGGAAGAAATCGACACGTGTTTCACCTCTCAACGAGGCATCCCCAGGATGACCACGCACGAGCGCAGTCTGCGCTTGGTGCTTGGTGTGGCAATACGCCGTGTTCGAGTTCGCGACAAGTCAATCGTCATCCTGAGGATGCCTCGTTGAGAGGTGAAACACGTGTCTTCCAGGGTCTTTTTAAGACTCTTTAGAAATTGCTAAGCGCAACAGATTACTAAATATATCCACATCATCATTTTATAATGGATTTCCGCAAGGTCACGCCTGAATCAATTAACTATAATATACAAATTATTTTATAAATGTTGTATTACTAAGTATCCTAATTTTGTTCTGTTATTGTTGTAATACTTATGCATATTTGTACCTCTTATCTCTCTACCACGAATATTCCGATTAATATTATACTTTTGCTTTGACACCATCCTTAATAGTAAAGGGAGCTGTTGTTAAGAATGTTTAGACGATGCAACTTTTATTGTTGCTTTAACTTATGGACACAGACAGAGGAGTTCGTGGCTAAGTAATAAATAATTAATTGATTTGATGATTATTTTTTGTTTGGTAGATCATACTTCAGAAATAGTCCCATATAAATTTTATTAAGTTTACTTGGATAGTTTTTGAGTTAGATTCAATAATACGTATTTTTTCCCACTGAGTATGTGGATGATTTGATAAGTTCCTGTCACTGCTATTTACATAGCTGGTAGTGTTATTCGAATTTATGTGGGGTAGGTACCACAACTAAAAAGTGAAAAATAAAAACTTTTTACAAACAAAAACAACCAAAAAGTTTTTAAGTGACTAAATACGGTGAGGGCAAATCTACCGATTTAAATCTTTTGGCAACGGGGTTCAACTTCACGGTGTAAAAACGCTCTCTAAGAAATACACCAACTTAGTTTCATATACAATGTTTTAGTGACGTCTATCTTCGGTAAATTACGGACGCTATGTGGCGGCCACCGCTCTCCTAGGAAACCGTAGCTTTTAGGCAGTGACAAGAACCGTTGCTAATTTATAATTTCATGTGTGTTTCAGTGTTTTATACATATAAACAATAAGCAAACAAACAAAAAACAATATTTATTTGTTCAAGACTTAACAAATAAATTAGATTTTATAACTTAGTGGCAAGATAGTAGACATGTGCAACTGTGTTTAAACTAGGAGGACTCTTGTGCTTTATGCACAAGTTACTTCCCTCACCACCGTGATTGAGCTGCCATTAAAAGTGAGGTGCGGTGCAAATGTATTACAACTTTGCTATATCCTGGACCTTTGGAAGACGTACGAGGGGCCAAAGCCAACTCGCAGAGGCCCTTTAGACAATTTTAAATAGAATGTGGCACTGCAACCGACGATTATCCCTGTATGCACTACGAAAGTGCACCCAAGGACAACCCTAATATTAAATTATTAATAAAAAAATATATTTAATAATAAATATATATGTATATTTTTGTTAATGTTATTTATTTATATGTCTTGCTTAGGTATATATAAATGAAAGAGAGTTTAAGAGACATGTTAACTGCATCCAAGACAAACAAACATTCACTCAAACCATCTTTCGATTCAATTTCATATTTCGTACATGCAATATGCACCCAAAATTTCAATCTACCCTGAATATCAGACTAATAATCTTAGCAGCAGTATCTCTGCGGATATTATCCGGCCATGTAGATTTATACCCGGCTTATATTCCGGGGCACATATTGCAGCTCGGGGCCTATTCAAACTGCCTGCGAAATACGTATCGGGAGCTTTGCCTGGCTTTCGACCTGCATTTCTTGGCTAGGTGTTTTAGATTCAAGATTGTTTTGGAAGCAAGAATAGGGGTTTCGTGTTTGGAATGAGAGTCTTGATTAGCCTGGAGACATTGGCTGCTGAAGATATCATCATTCTCATCTTTCTCCTGGCCTTACCTCAAATTATTTGAGGTCGGCACAACATGTTTTTTTAGGGTACGTAGTACACAAGCAACCCTTATAGTTTCACTATGTCCGTCTGTCTCTCTGTCTGTCCGCGGCTAAGCTCAGAGACTGTTAGTACTAGAAAGCTATAATTTGGCATGAGTATACATATTAATCACGCCGACAAAGTGGTAATATAAAACTATGAAAAAAATTTTTTTTTAACCTTCCTTCCCTACACGTTGTTGTTCCCCTACCGATGTTTTTAGGGTTCCGTAGTAAACAAGGAACCCAGATTATACATATTAATCACGCCAATAAAGTGGTAAAATAAAATCATGTTTTTTTTTAAGGTCCCTCCCCTACACTGAAAGTGGGGATTTTTTTTTTCATCTCGTCTATCCCTAGTGTGGAATATCGTTCGAAAGGTCGTTTAAAAAAATTATGTTGTGAAAATCTTTTTTGGATTCAGGGATCCGTTAAAGAAAATATTAAGCTTTAAAGTGGAAATTTTTGTTAGAGTCAAGTGTCCCGCCCTGCCAGATAAATGATTGGTTTTGGAAATGTGAAAAAATTCACGGCAGTAGTATATATAACGAAATTAAAAGGAAATATCTACAAGTTAACTAGTAATAAACGATCAACTTACATTTGCAGTAAAAAAACATGTTCTCCCATATATTGTTGGGTGGTCTTCTCACAAATTCGTCTTTAGTTTTAAGTTACCAACAATTGTGGTTTAAGTGCAAACATGTTACTAACAATTTATGGATCTTTATATCCGAAATAAAATGATTTTATTTTTATTTATTTATTTATATATTCCGTATCGGAGAACATGTTTTCAACTACACTGTTAAGTACAATCTTGGGATAAATTCATCCCATCTACGGAACCTTTCATGCGTGGTCTGACACGCACTTGGCAAGTATTTTTACTTCCATATTTCTCTATTAGTCGTCATGTCGGTAGTCACCAGCCTTTTCAGCCATATTATCTTTCACACAGTCCATCTATAGTTTCTTTGGTCTTCCTCTACTGCTCAAGATGTGTTTTTATGAATTACCTACTGTCACACCGCCATTTTAACACCCTGTGTGTTGCTTTCCTCGAGGGTCCAACTTAAGCGTTAACCTAGATGTTCCTCATTTAAACTGACCATTACAGTGTAATTATTGCGTGGACTTTAAAAGAGTCTTTGACCTCTTAGTTTTTTTTCGGTGTTTCTTCTCAGAGGACTCGGCTAGGAAATACCGACCTCATCTATTTTTTTTTTAATACATGTAAAAGTGTTTTATTTTTTAAACCAATTTACAAAATAATAATTATCATGTTATTAAACGTTCTTATGGTACATACAATAAAGAGTATATATTTTTTTCTATTTACTGCTACAGTTAAAAGGGAAAGAGGAAATAGTGATAAAGTATTTGTGATCGCAGTTGGCACTAGCGACTTAATACATTAGAGGTCTACATTTTTGTCTACGAGAACCATATTCTTGTCCATTGAGTTACGGAAGCCTGTACTAATAATGGGTAGGTAGGTAGCCCCTTTCCAGCTTTTGTACTTATTAGCATGCATAAGGCCTACCCAATTATTGAGTCGTTAGTGGTAACCCTATGATCTTCAGCTAGTATAATATCCAGTGCCTGCTTATACTGGTTTTGATCATGATGTTCAATATTTTTCGCCATGGTTCAATATTTTGGTCCAAGAGGTACAATATTTTTTTCCTTAAAACCATATTTAAAAAAAAAAAGATTTTTCTATTTTTCACACTATAAAAGAAAATTAAGTTAGGTGTTTAACTGCTAATCAAAAAGGGTTTTTTTTATTCATAATTAAGATCTAATTTTTATTAAAATTTTAATTTTTGTTAGCAACTTTACCTCGACTCTCGACCTCTAGAGTGCGCAGTTTTGAACTAGTCCCTAGATGAGTTTGTTAATTAGATACCTACCTAATTTTATGAAACTTCACGACGCTTCAGGGAATATATAAATGAGGCTAACTACTTCACTTGGTGGGTACACATTTTTAGGCTTTAAAAAGGATTAAAGCCGCTCGATGCTGATAAAAAAAGAGCGTGCCTTTCAGTATATACATATGATGTGAAACATTTAACATCTTGACTGACGTATACATATATAATATAAACAATACTCATCATTATCACCATCACCGTCATCGCCACCGTCATCACCATCATCATCGTCATCATCATGTTCATCGCCATTTTCATCATAACCTTGTTTACAACCTCTCGGAAAACGGGTTGGTATCATCTGACGGCCAACTCAATTAACATAACATAACATCACGCCTTGTTTCCCCGAAGGGTTGGGCAGAGGTGTCCCTGTAGCAGGTTCACCCACATTTCGCCAGTTATGTTTTAAGTCCCATGTAATAGGGAGCGAGCCTATTGCCATCAACCGGGCACAAATCCAGACTCCAGGCTGCTACTGAGAAAATTCAGATAGAAAAACCCAATAACACTTTGCCCGATCTGGGAATCGAACCCAGGACCTCATGCTCAGCAGTAGCGCTTGCGACCACTAGACCAACGAGGCAGTCAAGGCGAGGCAGTCGAGGCGACTAACTCAATTGAAGGTATATAATATCATTATATTATACAATAAGTGTAATAAGTGTCTTTGACATTATACATCACCACTGCTGTCAAAACGGTGAAGGAAAACATCTTGAGAAAACAGACATGTCCTAGAACCAAAAAGTCCGAAGACATGTGATATCTACCAACCCGCACTGGGCCCGCGTGGTGCATTACGGCCTATCCCCTGACACAGAGAGGAGGTCTGTGTCCCAGCAGTGGGAACATTATAGGCTGATTATGCTAAGGTAACACCTTAGTTTAAAAAAGCAGTGACTGTCAAGGTTTCGCCTGACATACAAGTCACTTCATCATCATCATTTCAGCTGAAAGACGTCCACTGCTGGACATAGGCCTCCCCAAAGCATCGCCACTCCGAACGGTTCTGTGCTTTTCGCGTCCAATTCACTTGGTTTCATTTTATTCCAGCATTTGCAGCCCTTTAATTTTTAATAGCAGTCGATTTACATTATTTCGTCCCAATACAAGTTGCATCGTGAATATCCATTTCCCAATGATAGGTGTGAATACGTTGATAATGCGGGCTGCATCATGAGTGCGGCTCAGTATTAACGCTCATGCCGTGATTGCTATCCATTGAAACTCTCCGGTTTATATGCCGCGTGAATTTACGAGTGTGAGCGCCATTTTATTTTGCAACTCTTTTTTTTTTGTTAATGTTTTGAGGTGTTGCAGAGTGTTGTAATTAATTAATTATTTGTTTGTTTGGTAATTAATTTGTTGATAGTATGTACAGAAAGGCGACTAACAAAAGGCAGATGTGAGTGGAAACGCCAGGAGCGAAAGTCCTAGAAGGACATGTAATGACCTTATTGGTGATGTTCTTTAGAAAGGTCAGGTGCGTAGTAATCGCAACTGGCGTGCGTGGCGTGAGATGTATGAGCGTAAATGAAACAAAAGGAGTGTGTAAGAATCGCAACAGGTTGCGTTCTTTACTATTTTATTGTAGTACGTATTGAATGCAAGTCACAAAAGGTAATAGTGGCTACTTCCAAACTTACGTACTCTGTTTTCTTTTCCAGGTACCAATTCTATCCATTTTCATCAAATTCGGATCGGTCACTTAGTCGCAACATAGTTCGGAAAGCTTCTCCAGTTGTTCAAAGTATTATTCCAGTACCTAACTTTATTTATAAGAAGGTATCATCAATCTTCCTGATCAATAAAATTCTTACTCAATTTTTTGGGCACGCCATTGTGATTGTCTGCCATTTGCTCCTATTTAATAACAAAATATTATGTTTATTTTAAAATCGGCACATGGTTCGGGCTTCCTAGAAACACATTAAATCTCTATTTGATGGTCTGACAGTTCGACACGTTACCCTAATAAATAATAAAATATCTTTTTCCTTTAAAATTGTAAAACAATATTCAACCTCTTAGAAACCCGTCTATTTATATTTTATGGGTAAGTAACAAGCCTGCTAATGCTAAGAACTGAGACCAAGGCAGGGGTACACAACACGCGGTTCTCAAACTACGTGCGAGCAAGCGTAGTCTTGCATGAATGTGATAAAAAGTAAGGAATGGAAATCAACTAACAAATATAAATCTGGAGTCATACTTGACATTTAAAACAACAACTTATGAGCCAGATTCAAACTTTCAAAAGGCATGATAAATTGATAAGCCATTGATGCTACTATTTAATATCCGATAATTGTAGTTATATTATTAGATTAATTATTTTATTATTCTAGCGGCTAGCTAGAATCATAGCTACTCTAATCGATTTTGTGCTAAGACATAATCGAATGTTTTATAATAAAATATATATAAATTGTAACTCTTGGCTATACCGTCTCAAAGGTTGGCAATCCTTGGACTCGAAGCAACGGACATTATTGCAGCCACATCTGCTAATCATAAGTGTCCTTGAGACCCAATCTATGCAGGCCATTAAGGAGCAAGCAAGCAAAAAGCGTTTTAAAGTCTTTGTGAGAAACACTCAGAAACGGGGCTGAGATAAACGTGGTGTTTTTAGGCATTTGGAAGGATTGGTGAATACCAAGGCCAATTGGCTTGAGACCACGATAGGCTACGGACGTCCGAATCTAGGCTAGTTAAAATTAGTAGAAGTGGTGAATACCAAGAGGCCATGTCCGAGTGGGCTGTCGCGAGATAACGCGTATTAGTTATTAAGTTACATATAGTTGGGTTAAGGCCCAGATTAGACTAATTTAGCAATTAATGTAATATGTGTGTGTGTGTGTGTATGTTGGTGCGACTGGGTGAGTCTTTCATTATAATAATTATCCAAGGCTGGTAATATATTTGAAGTTCTTGTAACTAAACAGACAGAGACGTGTTGCTGGGGAGTTTGTTGCGCCACTTCTTCTCCCGAGCTCAAACACTAGGAAGTGGTGAAGGGAGGGCGCTTTGGGACTGTCTTTAGATCTTTAGGAGAGTTGATCCACAACTCTATTAATTAATGATTCTTGAATTGTGATTCTCTACTCTATTATCTAGTACCTAGATCTTGAATTCGTTATCCATTGCCTCTTGACCAATTAAAAGGGCTTTAAGAGAGATTATCCAAACTCTATTAAATAAATAATGATTCTTGAGTTTCGATTCTCAACTCTATTAGCTAGTAATTCTTGAATGTTGTATTCGATATCTCAGACCAATAATTCGGTCAGACTGATATGAACGCGTGTCTTGCAGATGTGCTTGTTGTGCAAAGGGCGACCTTCCAGGGGATTGGGTGAACACATCTATCTTATATTCAGTCCAAGGACTGATAGGGACCATGTCTTCTTAAGAGCATGATGCCGACGCAAGCCGCTGGAACTAGCCGCCCCGTTGTAGACAAGGACGGTCACACGTTGCCGCAGGGAAAGCCGCTGCGTCACGTTTATCAGTTCGAAAGAACTGCTAGGGACCATGTCTCCAAAAGAGCATGATGCCGACGCAATGCGTCACTTATGGAAGTGTTGCTCTGAGCATTCCGAGTGCAGATGTGAGGTATCGTGTGAGTAATGACTGACCAAATACCTGTTACGCTAACGTAAAGGTTACTCACAAGTTTATATTATTATAACGACATACTTTGCATCCCTCTATTATTTTTAAATAGCTTTCTAAAATCACATCCAATGTATTTTCATAACTATGAATTCCTGTCTTATTTACAATCTCCTTCAATCCTTTCCTTGCCTTATTAATGGGACAAGGTATCGGAGTTCTTCTTATTTAGGAATTCATTTCTTATATCGGTGGGAGAGTGACCAGTCTGGAGACGAGCTCTACAGGGCCGTACGGGGTGGAGTGCGGCCCTTCCCCTGAGGGGGGAACCGACCTAACCTCTAATATTAGCATAATTAGGAAAAACGAAAATTTTATCAGCCTAGGGTAATTCAGGTACAGTCACACCATGATTTGTCCTGTAAAGGTATATACTTATTTACTTAAAACTTCCTTGTCCAACAAACTTTGTATAACTTTTGCCTTTCAGTAAAAAATTTGTAAATGTCAAATTCTGCAATAAAACCTCTAACGTTTTAGTTTCTCTGTTAGAAATCTTTGGTTATTCATCAAATAATTAAACTTTCGTAAAGAGACGTTTTGAGTAAAATAAATCATTGTTTATAACTTTTAACAATCCATCAGTTGTTAAAAGTTATAAACAATGATTTATTTTTGTAGTTATTGTTCTGTAATTTTGAACTTATTTTAGAATTCGATGAGCTTCATGATTCTTGAGCTCCTTAAGTTCTGAGTTGAGCTACACGATTACCTATTGACACATGCTTGCACTGACTGGTTCACGCAAATCTGTGTGGTTCTTCTCTTAAAAGGCCATCTCAAACATGAATCCGCATGGTCCGCACATGATTTGAACATATGGCGATGAACAATATGATTATACCTTTCTGCACTTAAAAAAAAACCCTGGCCTTTGAGTTATTTCGGTGTTTTTTTTTCTTAGAGTCTTCGAATAGGAAGCACCGACCTCATCTATAGTTTAAAAATATTATTTACATAAAACTGTTCCTATAGCCTACATAAAAAATAAATACAAAGTTATCATTTATGTTACAATCAATCAATTTTCCTAGCCTTTTCCCAATTATGTCGGGGTCGGCTTCCAGTCTAACCAGATGCAGCTGAATACCGGTGTTTTAGATGGAGCAACTGCCTATCTGACCTCCACAACCCAGTAACTGGATAATACGCTACCCCTTGGTAAGACTGGTGTCACACTTTCGGGCTTCTGACGACTCGTAACGACTGTCAAAGATCCATGAATGACAGCCGGGACCAACGGCGTAACGTGCTTTCCGAGACACGGAGGAGTCTCGGTATGTAAGGATGGTCACCCATTCACGGACGAACTCCAGAAAGCGTAGCTTAACCTGGTGGATCGACCCGCCCGGCAGTTATTACTAAGCCACGAGCTCCTCTATCATTTATGTTACAAGTGTGTTATAGAAGAGCAAAAAACAATTACTTTTTGTTATGATTATAATATATCATCTGCATAACATGTGAATACGATGGTGAGTGTCTGAAAATCATGGATAGGAAGTCGCGAGTGTCTGGCACAATCATGTCGGCTGGAAAACTTGATAAGCTTCTCCTCATCATTTCAACATCCTCCCTAAAATTTCATTAAACAGGTTTAGCAATACGTTCACACGATTCCGTATGAATTTAAATAATTAATAGAACTCCCTGAAGTCTGTAATATTAATGAAAACAGGTGAATTTTCTCGCATCGCGCCGTGTACGTAATTACGCTTGTTTTATGAGGGAACATTAAATAGCATTGTAGGGTGTTGACGGGATTTTCACAGTTTAATTTGTTAAGGTTTTTGGGTGAGAAGAGTTATAGGTGTGTGGAGAATATTTTTTGGTAAGTAAAGTATTCTTCATTTTCGCATCTTTTTTGTCCATACCAGTATTTTTGACTGTGACAGTGTCATAAATTCTACATTTAGGTTGGGACACCTTTTTAAATCAAAATATTGTTACAAAATAGGTAATGGTTACATCATTTATGTTGAATTTATACATATGCGAACAATGTAGAAAGACGTGCACGTTAAAAGCGGGCGTAATAAAAAGATAAAAAACACAAACAATTCAAAAATTTAAATGAGCCAGGGCAGCTAAGAGATGACATGATGACGATTAATTTCTCTGTCCGTACAAGAGCCTTTTGAATTGGTATTTCTATCTCATTATTAAGCCCTTCATAAATTTTTTAACCCTATATCCTTAACTTTTCATAATTTTAATCTCACTTGTCCACTTGTAACATGTTTCGCCAGCACCCTTCATACAGTTAAATAATAAACGTCTCTTTTTAGACCTGCAGATTCATCTGAAGTAGATTACTATTCAGTATAGTGTTAGTCGCTAGGATCATTAATGTTTTACAGCTGCAATGCAGGTTCAACTTTCTGCTTTGTTTGTTAGTGGTACTGTTTTTTGCGTATTCCCTTTTATAATGGCATCGTGCGAAGATTTAGGTTACTTGTGAGTAGCTATATCATGAAAAGAGCAGTGGTGGCCCAGTGGTAACTGCCCCGACTTACAAGTTGTAGATCGTGGGTTTGAACCTAGGCGGGCGCTTTACTTTGTATAAATAATTTCAACACCGCTGCTCTCAAAACGGTGAAGGAAAACACCGGCATGTATAGAATCAAAAATTCGAAGACATAATGTGACATCTACCAACCCGCACTCGGCTCGCGTGGTATATTACAGCCCCTCGAAGAGAGGAGGCCTTTGTCCCAGCAGTGGGGACATTATAGAGTAATTATGCTTATGCTATATCATGAAACGTAATGCGGCGTGGCATCATCTCTTATGACAACAGTTTCGATTTATAGCAACTGATGCGAATAAAACCGAGATAATTTACTTAAAGAGTTTAATTAATATATTACAATTAAATCGGAAAAACTAAGATGCGTCACAACTGTTCGATGTGAGAAACGTGATCTATAATTACACCAAATTAATATTCGTCATTGAAATTGTTCGTTGACCAGAATGCTGAGATGGCGAATCTGACGGTGCAGATCGTTTTGCGGTAGGTATTAGTCATTGTCACTGTATTTTTGGGTTCCGCAAGTATCGTAACAAACTGACTGTTTTTTTTTTTATTTCTCTGTTTCAGTTGGAAGTTGCTTGGGCCAAGCATCGTTCCTAAGTTCCGGCTTGAAGAGTCTGATTACCTAATGTAATGTACATAATTCAGGTACATTGGGCAAACAGCACCTTCATGTCTAACTGGTGAGAGCGGTTTTGGAAGTTCAAGAGTTACTACTAATGAGCGGTTTACTGTATATCTGTACAGCAAATAAATTTGAAACAAAAAAAAAAAAAACAGAAAAACTAATATTAATCAAAATAAACTCGATTTGAACTGAAAGTTTTATGTCCCTGCGTTATTATATTACTTTTACCCGGTTATTCCCAACAATGAGCGGTTAACGTACTTCGTCCATAACGTAAATTATAATAAAGTTTAAATGCGAGCATTATACATCTATTCCTTTGAGGTTGTGTTGTTTTAATTTCAACTTTATGCTCTAGTCTAGCTTCCATTTTAGTTTTATGTTGTCTGCAAGTACTTATTTATTTATATTTCATTTGTTTATGGACTTAGGAATCTGGATGAAAGATTTTTATGATTTTTGTACTAATATTTAATGGTTAAATAATTGCCATTTCCATTGGTAGAGCTTTTTGTGGAAAAAAGAGGGTTTTTGCCTATGATCACACGATTCATAGTGGAAACTTGTATTGAGCCGAGTTTATGCGATTGAGCATAACCGAACGGCTGGAGCCGAGTATACCCGATTCAGCGTCACCGAACCGAGCGTGACGGTTCAGTTTCGTTCACAGAAAGAGCGCAAAGTGAGACTAAAGAGGTTTTCACTTCAAAAAGTATTTCGTGGAAGTTTTACCTACTTCTGCCGTCACACCATGTTAGTTACTTTTACATCATTGATTGTGTTGAAGGAAAATATCCATAATTATAGTGATCTTGAATCGCCTTCAAACAGTGAGCAATCATGGTGATACTCGTTCCTTCTCTGTGTTAGAATAGATTTTAGCCCAGCAGCAGGATAGTAATGGTACAGGCTGTTATTATCGTAACATAACATCACGCCCTAGAATATATGGGACAAATGTTTTTCAACTACAATGTTAAGCTTGTTCTTGCGATAACTTCATGCCAACTACGGAACCTTTCACTGTGCGTGGTCCGACACGCACGTTGCCGGTCAACCTAGGAGGTAGTCAACTGCTTAACCGGACTTTCCTGTGGGTGCCCTATAAATTTAGGCCTCCAGTCAGCTTCGGGCATGAAACTTTATGTACACCCACATTTCACCTGTTATGTTTAAGTTCCATGTAATAGGGGGCGAGCCTATTGCCATCAACCGGGTACAAATCCAGACTCCGGGCTGCTTCTGAGCAATGCTAACCATCCACCTATTTATTCCACTTTATCATTACATAATATAACATCACGCCTTGTTTCCCCGAAGGGTTAGGCAGAGGTGTACCTATAGTACACCCACATTTCGCCAGTTATGTTTAAGTCCCATGTAATAGGGAGCGAGCCTATTGCTTACAACAGAGTAGTAATCCAGACTTTAATTATCATTATTAGGTACATTATATAGGTTCCATCTTTAAAAGTTGTTTAGTCAAAGCACGAAAACAATTTTATAGAGCCAACAAAAGCATTGCTTTTATATTCTTGTTCAGAAAGTCAAGTGTTGGATTCAATTTTCCTATCGGAAAAAAATCTGTACGGCCGACAGATATTTGCTCTGAATTTGGACGTTCGTGAAAGTGGTTTTTTTGTGAAGGCACTCGCGAACAACAGAATTTTACTGCAGAACTGATTGGGAAGGCTATAGTGAAAAACAAGAGCTTTTCTTTACAGATACGTATATTATGTTACCGTTGTTTTTTATTTAATAGAAAAATGGAATACTTAATAACTAGTTCGATAAAAATGTGTGAAACAGATGCTTATTTTTCAGAATTGTCTCATATTAAAAGCTTTTCAGTTTACGTCCTGAACTAAAAAAAGAAAAGAATTGAGATATGAGAATAAATATCTGTAGTGAAGTGAAATCTGTACAATGAATAATTTTGAGAAAAAAATAAAAGCTATAAGGTCTAGGAACGATTCTAATGCCGAAAATATAGTTTTTAGATTTTTTGACTGTTTGTATGATTGTTTGTATGTTCCAGCAACACGTATTACGTATTTTATTATTACAAGCTTTTATTTAACTTTCAATGTATGTATGTTTGTCCAGGTTGAATCTTGCAACTGAATTTTAAATCAGTTATCTTTAACCGATTGAGCTGAAATTACACGCTTATTTTGGCTGAAAATGCATACTTAGCTACGTAACGTCATTCTAATTCCAATATGGTGGATCATCCAAAATGGCGGACTAGTTATTTTTTTTGCACTACCGCAGTATAGGTATCAAATGAAAGGGCTTGCTGAGGAGAACACGAAAACGAATGCAACGTCACATTAAATCCAAAAAAATAATAATGGAAAAAAACTTTTTCAAAACAAGCTGTTATTTCATTGCCCTAATAAGAAGAAAATAAACTTTAAATTAAATCAAACCAATCAATTTAGTACATGTATTGCACAACTTATTAAATGATGGTTACGAGATTTACCGGTGTACTACAGTTAGTACACCGGTAAATCTCGCAACCATCATAACCATAGAATAAGTTAATGAGTATGTCAAGCAAGACCAGTGTCTTGCTTGACATACTCATTAAGTTATTCTATGAAAAAAAAATGTTTCCTATAAAATATGAAATCTCGAGACAAGCTTTTATATTATTTAAATGAAATAAAAGCAATTAAATAAAAGCTTGTTTTTAACAAGTTTTTTTTTACGATTAATTTATTTTAAAATAGATTTTTTTATTTTGTTATACTATTATTTATGATTGTTCGTAGAACGTACACAGAAAAACCTCAAGTTTAAGCCTCTTTTGTCGTCTATGGTTATAATAAAAATTAATTTGTGTAGTTAGGTGACTGTGAGAAATCTCATGTGTAATCTATTGTTATAATGTTATTTTAGTGATAACCGTTCGTCAGGAATAATCTGAAAAAAAAAATGTATCAGTCAATATATCTATTTTGTGCCATTTAGGTAATATATGTAGGAATACAGGCGTTCATTAATTCATTATAAACGAAAAACTGTATATGCTATGGAAAATTACTCGAAGCTGTGGTCGTCGACCTCAGGACGAGCTGCTTCTCACATGGACAACTGTACGTCAATAATTGACGTACAGTTGTCCATGTGAGAAGCAGCTAAAAAACTGATTGGTGACACGAGAGCAATTATTGCTCTCGTGTCACCAATCAGTTTTTTTTTTTGGTTTGGAAATTATCAAATAACTTCTCCCGCTCTGGTTGGAGCGAGAGGGTGTGTCAGACTCTTACTGACTAAAACCCACCCGTGTTCCTTCAGGTGCCCTGTTGCCGCTTCAGGTGCCCTGTTGTCACCAATCCTGACTCTGTCTAATATTTTTCTGCTCAGACCAAAATTAAATACGTAGTCGAAGTTATTTTAGTATATTGTGGTGTCTGACGACTTCCACGCGAACGAAGTCGCTTGTAGAAGCTAGTAACCAATAAATAAATAGTTAACAGGCTGTGAGAAACAGATGAAAATTCCTTGGTTTAAGAAATTTTCATAAGAACTTTAATTAAACCATTGTACACCGGGAACTTTGACAATTAATTGGAACGCAGCCAAAACAGTTCAGTTTAGTTAATACTAGTGTATTTCTTTTAAATGTAATTATTGTACATTCTAAGCGATTTAAACATACATGAAGTTCATAATTTACACACATTTGAAACATTATTTTGGTAGTTTCCTACATTTACGTGTATGAATAATTAAATATTTAGGTGGTTGTATACATTCTACTAAGGTAATGTATGAGGCTCAGAATTTTAATTTATGTTTTTATACGACTTTTAATGCTTAGGCATAAATTTAATTAGAAAAAGCCTTTTTCAAAGGACTACCTCGTTCGTCTAGTGGTCACAAATACGAGTGCTGAGGGCTCAGGCTTTTTCATAAGGAATTTCTCAACAGCACCACGGAGTCTGGATTTGTGCCCGGTTAATTGCAATAGGCTCGCTCCGTATTACAAAGGGACTTAAATATATTTAGTGAAATGTGGATATATTAAACACAGCTCCACCTGTCCTTTCGGAAATGTGTAAATGTCTTTTCATTTTAATTTGAGTAATTGATTTTATTATCAATTCTCTCAAATCTGGAAGAAAGAAAGAAAGAAAAAGTATTTATTGGGACTCGCACAGGACATCACAAATTAAACTAAAACACACTCATTAAAACATTAAAAAAAATAATAAAAAAAACAAATTAAAAAAAAATAACAGAAAGTCCTGTACGAGGCCAAAAGGCTCCTATCTCAGCATATGCTGCGACAAGCTGTCTAAGGAGAAGCATCGAGAGGCAACCGGCATATCCGAGAAATAAAAATTAGAAGACAGGTGACATTTATGAACCCGCACTGGCCCGCGTAGTGGATTACGGCCTACTCTCTCTTAAAGTGAGGAGGCCTGTGTTTCAGCAGTGGCAAGTTTTAGGCTGATTATGCCTGTAATTTTAAAGCTAAAGCTCTCTTTTTCAGTGAAGCAATGTATATTGATTATGTACTAGCTGACCCATAGATATAAGAAAGAAGGAGATATCCTCGGTAGTTGAAAATGTATCGGAACCCAATATCTCCACTTCCTACCATGTCGCCACAACTACACATGCAGATCAGTAAAACCTATTTAAACGAAATCGCGCACACACTTGCAGTTCATAAATCAGAACTTTATTCACAATCAATTATAAACCTTATCTCATCAAACACAGCGTGAAAGAAAGAAAGAAAGAAAAGAAAGATTTTTTTATTTATTTGGGCCACGCACAGGAAATACAACATTAAAACTAAGAAAATTTTATAAACAATAACAATTTCAGAAAACATATTAAACATGCATTGGGCGTGCATTTAGCATGCATCGTACAACTTTCACGAAAACATCGATCGCTGTCGTTGTGCTGTGCAAAAGCGATTTATTTTACATATACGCTAGTGATTGACTAAATCGGAAAGTTATCTATTAAATTTATCGATTCTCCCAATTAATATTGTATTAAATATTTTTGGGTTTTCTGAAAATAAAATAAATAAAAAATGATATACATTATAATAAAATGATAAAAAATAAACAACATACGGAACAAAAAAAAAATAAGATTAAAAAAAAAATATGAGTACCTAAATCAAAATGACTAAAAAACAAGATTTCACATTGGTCTTTCAACCGGGCTAAAACGGTTGACAAATTGAAGAAGTAATTATTCATACGACAATCGACATTGTTGTCGATAGCCTACGTTAGTGGATCTGCACAAACACATCACTAACTCGTCGCAAGATACAACGGCCGTACTACGCGATGCAACTGCATTACTAAAGTATATTTTTGTGATTTTCACATTGCTTCTCTAGTCTGTCTTGTCTATACTTAGGTAGCTACTATTTTTACAGCAAATAAATTGCTTCTTAAGCAATGTATTTGCTGCAAAAATAGTACAGTCGCTGTGATGCTTGAAAACAAAAATAACGTAGTAAAAGAAAGAATTGATTTGAAACTGAACTTGAACTTGATTTTCAAGACAAATATAGTAAAATACTTGTCCTGTTAAAAGATGAATGGTTCCATGATCTAAAAAGATTTTAGTTTGGCTTCGATTTTTACAAGAAACCACTGAACAACACGGTATTCTTAAATGTTGTCACGATTGCGTTCAAAAGCGTACTAGTTCGCGGAGACGGCCATTTGCCTATACCATGAGCATCTTCATCATGACGCGCGGACACAGACACGTCCCCATGCCAATTATCCTATTTTTTATATTTCTATGAACTGACCTGTCACACGTTGTCCTGTCAATCTTTCAATCTCGATTTTTCAGCTGTTGTTGTGGGTTGTCTTAATTTTCTTTTTTCCTTAAACCACCCCCAGTAGTGAGGCAAAAAAAAAACAATATTCAAGTTGGTCGAGCCATTTTCGAGTTTTTGCGAGACTAATGCACGGCAATTGATTTTTATACATGTAGAAGAAGATAGAAGATGAAGATTATACTCAGAAAGCTTTGACATCTAGCTAAATTATTTACTCAAATACAGAAACCCATCTCACGATACCTATTGTCCGGTCACAATATCCGATAACTCACACGAATGGGCGAGACACACGGATTCGTGCGATAAATACAACTTAAGCCGATTAACCGGACCATTACCGCCAGTTTAGACTGGATATTACTGGTTTCGACCGGCCGTAACTAGTTGTAACCGGTTCTGACCGGCACATGCGCCCATGTTGCACTGTAATTGGACGTGCTGTGTTAATTCAATTGATTAAGGATGCAGGTAATTAAAGGTTGCTGTGCTTGTGGTTGCTAAAAGTAACAGAATGAAATGGCTGTAGGTGAAACCTTGTTGGAAATTGCTGGTCCATTTTGAATGGCTTCTTTGCGGCTTGATTTCAGGTACAAATGCAACATTTCGCTTGATACCATCGCTTTGCTGTTTTGGGTAGCTTCTTTAAGTTCAAGTTTAATTTTTCTGTAGTCAATCTGAATGAGTGACGGAGGCAAAACGAATCCTATTTTTTTGAAGCTCCTAAATTAATAACATATTTTAATTTCAATTTTTTTTTAAATTAACCACAACGGTTAGTTCTTGGCCTACATCTCACCTGGTGGTAAGTGATGATCAGGGCGAAGGTGGAAGCGAGTTTCACCCGAAAACCTCAAACATAGGAAAACTGGCTGTCTTACCTCTAACTGCCAAAACACAACAATGCTGTTAAATTGTTATTATGGTGACAATGACACACTTAGCTAAGATGGTGGTAGCTAGCTACGCGGACTTAGGGCAAGCCCTAGCACCAATCAAACCGACCAGAAAATTTTGCCCCCATTGGCAATCGAACCCGGGACCTCTGGGTCTGAGACAGGTAGTCTAACCACTAGACCACAAACGCGGTCAACAAACATTTCAGGTCATTAATAAAAATCAGAGTATTGCAGTAGTTAAACACAATGTTATACATAAGTAGGTTAGATATGCTCACGGAGACTTTATCATTACATAACAGCTGATGATTGTAATAAAACGCATTGAAACTATTTCTCTCTCTTATCACAAAGACAATAAACATAACTAAACCATACAAACAAACGAGCTTCTTAGCACTAGAAAATAAGCTCTACATAAAGGCTCTCAAATCTCAAAGACTCTAAGCCAAAATTATATAAGATGGGGCGCGATATGTTTTGCATGCGAGATGCATAATGTTGCATAATATGCCCATAAAGATCCCGTGAAGTGGCCTTTGCCGGGGGGGCTGAGTGATTGTCACACCGTGGTGTAACGCCATTAGGAAACTTTGAATTTGTCGTTTTTTGTGCCGAGATTAAAATAAGAGATAATAGTGAGGCAAATAATAGACAAAAGAGATAAAAGTGGGTTTGTGGCATATGTGGCGGGATGTGTGGCAAATTTCATCCAAATCCGTTCAGTGGTTTTTGCGTGAACGAGTAACAAACATTCATCCAACCTCACAAATTTTCGCATCCATAATATTATATACATATATATATATATAGTAGGAAGCAGGATTTACTATTACTAGTGGCGCTCTGTTGCCTATTTATCAGTAGAAGATAACTAGATCTTGTCAAGTCATGCGCAGCAATATTTTGAAGGCAAATGATGCCTCTATCTATACATATTATGAAATGTTCTAACCACGTATTCTCTAATTTGTCTGCCCAAAATTGTGATTATCTATTATCAATTTTGTGAAACTCCATTATAGTAGTATTAAGTCTGAATCTAACGATACTTGGTAATAACTGGTTTATTCTCCAAAAATTGACAGTTAGTATATATGACATTTTAACCCTAACATTATAGAAAAATACACTACACCCATTAATACCTTTTCACAACATCGCATCTGCAAGCGTGAGTTAAGGAACCCCAACCTACCAATATTAGCTTTGTCAGACAATAAGTATTTACTAGATTATTATTTCCCAATTTCCCCACTGCGCGATCAGCATTTATAATTATCTAGAACATGCGTCAATCTGATCACGCTGTGCATGTACTACGTTAGCAATTAAGTTAGTATATAAGATCAATATTTTGTTAGATTTAATTAATTACTGTTTCGCTGTAACTCTGTCGGAATAAAGTTATTTTTAAATACTTCCGTTGTCGCTTACTTAATTGGCGCAGCCGGTAGGATCTCTGTAGTCAGTTTGCCGTGTATATAATTCTACGTGGAGTAGCCGACGTCCGTGTCTACGGTTTAGCAGAGATCGCCGAACAAATAAATTCATTAAGAAGCCACTTCGAGTTACGGAAGAGGACCAGCCACAGCAGTAATTCAGGGAGCATGGAGCTAGCTGCGGAATTGTGAGTAAATCTTTTTCACCTTCCTCTCAGCTCTTCCATCTATATCCCAACCTTGTAATAGTCTATGTGTTTGTGTATTATTAGGGATTGGACAACGCCGTGATAATATTTGCATAGATTTTAATTGTACTAATATTTTAGAGTAGTGATAGTTTAGTAGCACACTAGTGTGATTTTTTTTTTCTCCGCGTTTGTTTCTTTCATAACTTTTCACAATGGAAAACGTAACCCGTGTCCCACAGGAATTGGTTAACATCATACCAATATTCAGCGGCGACACTAGAATGTTGCCTTTATTTATAAAAAAATGTGAATACATTTTGTCTACGTTCTTAGGAACCGCAGCCCAAAATGAATATTTATTTCATGTAGTAACAAGTAGGTTATCAGGCGAAGCAGCCAGTTTGGTAGGCGAAAGAGAAGCTATAGGTACGTGGGACGAGCTGAAGAAGTTGTTAAACCAACACTTCGGTGATCCACGCACAGAGGATTGTTTAGCAATGGAGTTAGAATCGTGTAGAATAAATAAGGGTGAAAGTTATTTAGATTTTTGCCATAGAATACAGCGGATGAGAAGTGTTTTATTTGCTAAAATATCAGAAACTATCATTGATGAATCTCTACGTAAGGCAAAGCAAATCATTTATAGTAACAGAGCAATGAATGCTTTCTTGTTTAATTTACCGCCATTTTTAGTTAGATTAGTTCGTTTGCGCGACGTCACAACGTTAGAGGATGCATTAAAAATAGTTTTAGAAGAACAAAACTTCCAGGCAGTCTATGAGTCGAAAACAAACGACAGACGTAATTTTAGCAGAAATAACAGACCCAATTTGCCTAATAACCAAAATGCAATTGAATCTAATAATCAAAAGAAAGATTCACATAGCATATCAAGTACACATGTACCGAATAGTGCTACAAACAGCACATCTACACCGAACAATTCGCATCAGCCCAGACATTATAAACAACATAATAATATTCAAAGAAATCAAGACAATTTTAATCGTACAAACAACAATAATGCGTCACCGCAGTCAAGTAGGTCATTTGTTCCGATTGCACAACCGAACCAACAGTTCGCGGCACATGCACCGAGCACGCCGTCTTTTGCAGCGCAAGCATCTACGTCGGGTGCGAATACTGATGTCACCATGCGTACTGCAAGTTCGCGACGTGTTAATTACATAAATAATTCTAATAATAATGAACAGAGTTCAAGTTATTCGTACAATGAGTGCTAAGAATTTTCTCCTGAAGAACCCGGGGCGGGAAATTTTTACATAACAGCCTCTACCCTAGAGAACGAATAAAAATAAATTGTAATAAACGCTTAAATTTACCACATATAGTTATACCAGAATTAAAGGCAGTTTTTATGATAGATACGGGGAGTGTTAGATCGTTTATAAGCCCGTATATAGCGAATAAATATTTTAAAAATTATTTACAGTATGAACCCTTCGAAGTTGTTAGCACTCACGCATCGAGTGTTCATGGTGAAACGGCTATTATTCCATTACCGGTTACCTTTGGAAGTCAAGAGTTCCATAAGTTTTATGTCTATAGTGTCGACGATAGGTATGATGGGTTAATAGGTAGCAATTTGCTGAAGCAATTACAGGCAAAGATTAATATGGAAAATCAGATATTACATTTAAAAAATACTGATATTCCTATCATATATTCACCGCCTATGAGAGAGATATATAATCTACCATCTCGTAGTGAACTTAGAGTAAGACTCCCAGTCAACTTACTGAACGGGGAAGCTGTGTTAGATTTTAAGCAATTTACGGAAGGGATTCGAATGCCCGCCGCATTAGTTACGTGTATTGAAGGCTATGCAACAACTGTTATTCAGAATTATAGCCATGAAAATAGAAAATTAGTAGTTACGGGACCTTTTCAAGTGGAACCATACATACAGGACCCATCTGTTAGTGTTAATTTCATAGATAATAATATAGAAGTGGACAGCTTGCTAACAAAGAATTTAGACAAATTACAGTTAGATCATATGAATTCAGAAGAACGAACGGTTATTGAGGGACTTTGTAAAGAATACAAAGATATATTTTATTGTGAAAATATTCCGTTAACCTTCACAAATCAGGTTAAACATAGAATAAGAACAAAAAATGAAGACCCAATAAACATTAAGGCACATAGATTGCCACCTATTTAAACAAAAGAGATCAGTAGTCAAGTCGAGAAAATGTTAAGGGATAACATTATCCAGGAATCTCATTCCCCCTGGAGTGCTCCCGTACATTTAGTGCCGAAAAAATTAGACGCGTCAGGCCAACAAAAATGGAGGATGGTAGTTGACTATAGACGGCTCAATGAAATCACAATTGATGATAAATACCCTTTGCCCAACATTAACGATTTATTTGACATGCTAGGTAATAGTACATACTTTACAACTCTCGACTTAGCTAGCGGGTACCATCAATTAGAGGTTCAGGAGAAAGATAGAGCTAAAACTGCGTTTAGCACACCTTCAGGTCATTATGAATTTAACAGAATGCCGTTTGGGTTAAAGACCGCACCCGCAACTTTTCAGCGAGCGATGGATAACGTCTTACGAGGCCTTCAAGGCTTACATTGCTTAATATATCTCGATGACGTCATTATTTTTTCTAAAAGCTTGCCTGAACATGTAGAAAAACTTAGAGCAGTTTTTGACCGCTTCCGTCAAACAAATTTAAAAGTTCAATTAGATAAGTCTCATTTTCTTAGAAAGGAAGTACTCTACCTAGGGCATACTATTACAAGTGAAGGTTTGAAACCAAATAATGATAAAATAGACGCTATTCTTAGGTATCCTATACCGGAAACGGTTACACAGATTAAAAGCTTTTTAGGACTAATCGGTTATTATAGGAAATTTATCAAAGATTTTGCCAAAATAACTAGACCATTAACAGCTTGTTTAAAGAAAGGTCGCAAAATTGTAATTAATGGGGAATATAAAGAATGTTTTGAGACATGTAAAAAGCTTTTAACAAATGCACCTTTGTTACAATTTCCTGACTTTAGTAAAACTTTTATTTTAACCACGGATGCATCCAATTTTGCGATCGGGGCTGTATTGTCACAAGGAACGATAGGCTCAGATAAGCCTGTAGCCTATGCTAGTAGAACCTTGAGCGACACAGAAGTAAAATATAGCACTATCGAGAAGGAACTTTTAGCCATAATATGGGCAGTTAAGCACTTTCGACCGTATTTGTATGGTAATAAGTTTACCATATTTACAGACCATAGACCATTAGCTTGGCTGTATTCATTGAAAGAGCCCAATAGTAAACTCACGCGATGGCGGTTAAGGTTAGAAGAATACGATTTCGAAATAAAATATAAGAAAGGCCCTCAAAACACGAATGCAGATGCTTTATCTAGGATTAAGATTAATGCAATTGACGACGATTTAGATTCAATATTCGTAAATATAGGAGATAGGCAGGAACGTATACAAAAAATTATAGAAAACGAATTGCAAGACCTCGAAACTCCAATAGAAACGATAGAACTTTCGGATTCTGATGATGGGGTCACTGCCAACTCAGTTTCAAATAGAGAACACGAAGGCATTCCTAGTTTAAACGAAGCTGTCGATACTAAACCAAAACAGATTTTAATTCATTCATGGTTTAAAAATAAATTAGACGTAAAAGATATTTCAAATAATAAACAAAAAATTCTCGAAGTTCACTTACCGACAAATAACGATATATTAGTTAAAGACTTTTTGAAAGAGTATATTGATCCAAAACATAAGTACTTTATATACTTCGAACACACATCTTTTAGAAAAACTTTTTCAAACATGGTAATTAAGTTATTTAAAAAGGATTCAGTTAAGTTAACCGAGTGTACAGAAAGAGTTATAAATTTGACAGGATCTGAAGAAGATCAAAAAGAAGTTATTTTAAAATACCACGACGGGAAAACATGCCATAGAGGTATTAAAGAAACTTTAACCAAACTTAAAAGACATTATTGGTGGGCAAACATGAAAGAGACAGTCACGGCAATCATAAATGCTTGCGAAACATGTAAACGCATGAAATATGATAGAAAGCCGATTAAACCCCACATTCAGTTAACACAAACCCAGGATGCCCCTTTTCAGGAAGCTTTTATGGATTTATTATATATTGAAGGGAAATATTATTTAACTATAGTGGATGCATTTAGTAAGATAGCACAAGCCATAGAGGTACCGAATAGGAGTACACCAGAGATAGTTAGGGCATTGATTAAATATTTCAGCATGTATGGTCTGCCTAGGAAAATTAGTTGCGATTCCGGTACAGAATTCAACAATACTTTGATTAAAGAAATGTTAAGCTTTTACAAAATTGAACTTCATATTGGGACGCCAAATAATCCCAGTTCAATGGCAATAGTAGAAAGGTTTCATTCTACCATTATTGAGATTTATCGTATAGCAAAATACGATAAAAGCGATTTAGATGCAGCATCAGTTATGACTTATGCCATCATGGCTTATAACAACACCATACATTCAGCAACAGATTTTACGCCTTTTGAACTAGTATTTGGCCACACTTATTCCGATAATGTATTTAACGTGGATAGAGAGAAGAACTTAACTCAGAAATTATTGTTAGATCATAGAAAACGCCTTAAAATACTCTATGAATTCATAACAGAAAAATTAGAATCAGATAAAATTAAAATAATTAATAAAAAAGGTGGCGAAACGACACCGGTACTCGAACCAGACGATAATATTTACATGAAAGACACTAGGACTAGAAAAGCTAAAGAAAAACCTCGATATGAAAAAGCGAAAGTAATAGGTGAAGTTGAAAGAAATATAGTCCCAGTAGAAGTAAAGAAAAGGAAAACTAGAGTAGCCTTAAAAAATGTAAAACGTCCTCCACAGATCGTGCCTGGTACTTCTGGTACTAGTGGTGCCAACACTCACGCTGGACCTCCAAAACCTCGGTCAGAATCCGGGGATAGCAGCGATAAAGCGGGGAGTAGCAGTGAAGAGGAATAGTTATTGGACAATATACAAAAGTGTAGATTTAGAATCATTACACTTACAAATAGATAATAATATTCGGGATTTTATTAACTTGAAAATTAAAATTAAGGAAAATAGTCTTAGTAACGAAACTATAGGAATAGAAAGCCAAATAGAATATCTTATTAAACTAACCAAGGATAGATTCTTTCAAATCTTACCTTTCCATTATAGAAATAAAAGAGCTCTGTTTAATCCATTAGGCTCACTTGTAAAAGCTATCACAGGAAATTTAGATGAAGACGATGCAATTAAATATGATAGAGAAATCCAAATGATACAGAACAAAGAGCATGTGGTCGAACGTAAAGTATCATCAATGCAAAAAGCTTTTGATAAATTAGTAAATGACTCTGAAATAATAAATTCAAATATTAAAAACTTGGGTTTACATACCAATGAAATGGAAAAATTAGTTGAACATGAGTTCAGGTTTAACAAACTTTTCCAAATATTAAATACTATGTATCAAATTTTAAATAACTTTCGGACCTGTTACGAAAACATACAAGAGATTGAAACGGCAATAGCCTTTAGCAAACTGAATACATTGCACCAATCCATTATAAATAGTACAGAATTATATAATACGTTAGAAGTCATTGCTAAACATGCTAGAACAATATACCCAGTAAGCAAACATAATTTAATAAAATTAGAACGTAATATCATACTTAAATCATATATAAATAACAACAAGTTAGTTTTTGTTTTAGAAGTTCCCCTAATAAATAACGAAACATATAATTATTACAAGGTTATACCCATCCCTATATTCCATTCTCCAAATACCTTTACAATAATACCCAAATATCCTTACCTGATGGTGAATAGATTGAAATACATGCCCGTGGTAAGCCCATGTACTGAGATTGAAAATGGAAAATTTCTTTGCGCTGAAACTAATTTAGCCCAGTTTCCAACCGAGACCTGCATTGAACAAATAATGCTGATGAAGAACAACTACAAAAACTGCATACAGAACCATATTGAAATAGAAAAAACTAAGATACAGAAAATAACCGAAAACCAATGGTTGGTTTACTCAGAGGAAAATCTCATCATCACCGAGAATTGCAATACAGAAATCCTGAAGTACACTATTCTTGGGACCTACATCGTGACACCTGGCCAACAATGCGAGACACAAATAGGCGAAGTCATCGTTGCCGCCACCACAAACACTACAGTTTCCAGTCTCCAGCTGCCATTGATCCAGATGCCAGACCTACAACAGGACATTCAGAGAAGATCAAAGAAAGTGGATTTAAGAAATGTGGACTTCAGTGATGTGAAAGAAGTGTTACAAAGTGCAAAATTTAGTGAAATAGACGATACGACACAAACAGTGACAATAGAAATTAGTTTATGGACCATCTTAGAGTATGTGGTTATTGTAATAGCAATAGTTATCTTTATAATGTATAAATTTCAGTTCATAAACTTTTGTCGAAATTCTCCGGAACCGTCTGCGACACCTTCGGATAATTTCTCTCTTAGGGAGGGAGGAGTTAAGGAACCCCAACCTACCAATATTAGCTTTGTCAGACAATAAGTATTTACTAGATTATTATTTCCCAATTTCCCCACTGCGCGATCAGCATTTATAATTATCTAGAACATGCGTCAATCTGATCACGCTGTGCATGTACTACGTTAGCAATTAAGTTAGTATATAAGATCAATATTTTGTTAGATTTAATTAATTACTGTTTCGCTGTAACTCTGTCGGAATAAAGTTATTTTTAAATACTTCCGTTGTCGCTTACTTAATTCGTGCACGTCAGTCTGTTTTGACATGTACTTGTATTAACATTTATATTTTTTATTTTCATTTTATTTTTCTCTTTTTCTTGACATTGATACAATAGAAGTGGATATACTTAGTATTCTATTCTGCTCGAACGATTGAGTTGTCGCGAACTCGAACACGGCGTGTTGCCACAACAAGCGCTGAGCTTTCTAGTTCACGACAAGTCAATCGTCATCCTGCAGATGCCTCATTGAGAGTGAAACACGTGTCGATTTCTTTCAGGGTTTTTTTAAGACTCTTTAGAAATAGCTAAGCGAAACAGGTTACTAAATATATCCACTTCTATTGTATTTTATAATGGATTTCTGCAAGGTCACGTCTGAATCAATTAACTATCTTGGCATTGATTTCTATTGCTGTTTGTTATTAATTAATTTGTATTATGAAACGTGTGATTTTTTATATTTTTTATGTTTTATTGTTCATGCTTATTTAATTCAATTATTGAGAGTTGGCTGGCAAAATAACAAACATTTGTATGCCTTCTGGCATAACATAGCTTTATTACATTATTATTGTATACCTATCATACATATTTCTATGATACTTATGTTGAACAAATGAATAAATAACTTAAACGTAATAACGTAAAATGTTTACATGAGACAAACTTTTCACTTACCTATTCACAATGACGCATCAACCTATTTGGTCTTCTGTAACACTCGAATGGAACAGTAAAGATTAAATAAAACTTCTGATGCGATCATTCGCTTCGGTGTAACAGTCGTCCAGTAGTTCCAGTCAAGAGTTCAGAAGCGGCGGCCTAAATGTGTAGTGGCGCAAAGCTGGGAGGTAACGACTTCCCTCAAATTATTTAGGAGCGCTGTATTAATATTATGACGGGAACTTTATGACTAAAATGTGTATTAACTAGCTTTTTAACGATGCTTTGCGTGAACATTTTTGCGAAGTTTGTTAATGTATGTTGACTCAAAACATGTGTGGAACGTTTATGGGTAGCGATAGAGTAATGTATTCAACGATTTAGTGCTTGGTAACGCCCATTTCTAGGTAATAAAGGCTGGTAATGCCTACGAATTGTTGTATGTATTTGGTAGTCCTATGCAAAAACTTTTAAAGATTTATTGATGTGTAATATCTTTTGTCTCGCTTTCCTGCAATATGTGAAAAGGGACGGAAGTGTGTAACAGGAAGCCGGAGAAGCGCGCGCTATTTGATGTAACCCATTTTCCTAGGTGGTACCAACCCATTTTCTGAGAGGTTGGTACTGTCAGAAAAGATGTCAGATGTTACACATCATTTGCAACTACTGTAAGGTTCACTAGTTTTTTTATTTTTAGTTTTTATTCAAGCAATCGGTAATGCAGATATTATCAAACCTTGTAAGCAATAAAAAAAACTATGTTTACTTTATTTATTTCATTATTTATGTACACACAGTCAAATAAATACAGATACGCAACATATCATTTGAGTACAGAAGGTACTGCTTATTTTATTTCTTAAGAAATATCTTACAACAGAATTGCGAAAGGAGAAACGCAAAAGAAATGTAGACAATATGAATAATATATGACGTCTTAAACTAAAATATGAAATATAATGAAAAAAAAAACTTATACAATTTTACTTTACTTTTCTCCAAAATCGAGCTTTTGATTAGCTTCACTATTTATATAATTTTCTTTTATATGTGAAAAATTTATCCAGATGAATTGAACATAATTATTCTGTAATTTTAATCTGGCTTGTTAACACATTTAATCGCGAAACCATACCTTTAAGTAAACAATTACACAAAAAACATGCAAAAAAAAAGGTAAATCAGTTCGCCTCCTTTCTTTGTAGTGACGTAATCAAGTATTGAGACACAAGTTATGTTTATTAGATCGTACAGATCCCTTTGTGTCATTATATATTCGAGTTTATTGAACTGACTCGAAGGTTTATTGTTATACGGTATTGAAAATTCGTATGTTTATTAAGTTTTAGGGTTGATGAGAAGGCAAGTTAAAATTTTTAGGGTTCCGAAGGGTGCCAAACGAAACCCAATTACTAAGCCTCCGCTATCCATCTGTCTGTCAACGGGCTGTATCTCATGAACCATAATTGGTAGACTGTTGAAATTTTCACAGATTGTGTATTGCTATTGCCACTATAACAAAATATAATAAAAATTGAATCAAGTTTATAATTAAAGGGGTCCCTATAAAAGACACGTGTTTTTATCGGCGTTTTTTGGTCGATCTTAATACGGTACGGAACCATTCGTGTGTGAGGTCAACTTAGCAGACTTTTGGCCTACTTGGTAGAAATTGGTCACCACCACCTTCATCTTGCAATACCAAAGGTGACGCAGATGTCTTGCTATTTTAGACACAGATGAAATGTCATATATGCCTGTTAATACAGCCAGAGATACCTGTCAAACAGGAACACAACACCGTACTTGAGAGCAGATATCAATATACTTATAATACCTACGTTGGTAGTATTTTGTGGCGACATCTCCGTCGCCACATACGAACTACACGTCACACTGACGTCACACCAAATCCTGCATCGCACAATTAGAGTTTACCTCTGCTTGCACGATGCAGAATAGCGACTAGCATATATACAACGTCCAGACATCAATCGTAACCTACCAGACACAAGACCTGTCTGGCCCTTTTCTATGGAGGATAAGTGAATTTTATACCTCTTTTCTCATGCCTCTAAATTTCTCCGAATAAGCTCTTTCACAAAGAAAAGAAAACAGGAAATATTTAAAAAAGTCACATGAAAACCTACCAACCCAATTACAAAACAGTTCTTAAACCTGTCGAGTCCTTGAAGCTCTAAGCAACGTCACAACTCAAAAAGTATACTATTCTCAAAATTTTCCTTCAGGACGTTTGAACCGTTTTCGCTCGTTGAACTGAAGAGCACTTAGGGGCTATACAATGAATGAAAACTGTTTCATGTTTGTTTGGCCGTGAACTTGCTAAGTATCGTCCAGTTACTTCAGCCATACTCGAATATTATGTACGTTTCGTTTAAGCTAAGCTAGGGTTTAAAGAAGTATACGAAGTATTGATTGAAGTACTAACCTACATATTTTTTACCTGTTGTAATGTTGAGATTTGCTTTATAACATGTAAAATGATGATGTGGATATATTTAGTAACCTATTCCGCTTAGCTATTTCTAAAGAGTCTTTAAAAGACCCTGAAAGAAATCGACACGTGTTTCACCTCTCAACGAGGCATCCTCAGGATGACGATTGACTTGTTGCGAACTCGAACACGGCGTGTTGCCACACCAAGCACCGAGCGCTCGGTGCTTGGTGTACAGGTTACTAAATATATTCACATCATCATTTTATAATGGATTTCCGCAAGGTCACGCCTGAATCAATTAACTGTATCATAACATGTATGTTTGTATACCTATTACTTAGGATTACCAACATATCAATCTGCCGCCTAGCCTTTTTCCTGCAACTATGTTGGGGTTAGATTTCAGTCTTATCGGATGCTGCTGAATACCAGTATTTTACATGGAGCGACTGCCTATCTGACCTCCACAACCCAGTAACTGGGTAGCACGATACCTCGTACTAGTTGTCAAACTTTCGGGCTTCTGACGACTCGTAACGACTGTCAAAGATTCACGAATGAGAGGCGGGACCAAAGGCTTAACGTGCTTTCCGAGGCACAGAGGAGTCTCGTTATGTAAAGATCCCATATGTAAAGACCCATCTACGGACCAACCCCGACAAGCGTAGCTTGACCTGATGGATTGATCCGTGTGACTGTTATTACTTGACCATAAGCTCCTCGATTACGTAACATAACGTGAGTCTAGAAAAAAAAATGTGTAAATAAGAAAAACTTAATCATCTTTGTAGAATACTTAATTTTATTCGTGTCTTCTAGTACGAAAAAAACTAATTTGACTATTAATGTTGATGAGTATAGAACAGCTTTACAGTTAATTTAAAATTTACTAGAACCACTGTTGAAAAAATAATGGTTTTCATCGGAATTTTAAACCGGAACAAAGCTCCGAAAACGAAATTCTCAATTCAGATGCAAAGGACCTCAAGCTACTAAAACAAAAAAAAAAGAATCTGCCTAGCCTTTTCCCTGCAACTATGTTACGGTCGGCTTTCAGTCTTACCGGATGCTGCCGAATACCAGTATTTTACATGGATCCCCTATACGATACCCCTTGGTAAGTCTTTTCTTATTGGGCTTCTGACGACCCGTACTGACTGTCAAAGATCTACGAATGACAGCCGGAACCAACGGCTTAACGTACTTAGTAACTCACGGAGGGGACTCGATATGTACCTTTACAAACCAAGCCCCTCCGTTGTTTTGAGACCCATCCACGAATCGACAGCGGCAAGCGTGGTTCGATCAACTCGTGCGGCTGCTATTATTAACCATGGGCCCCTCAGACAATCCTAACCATTAGTACGCCTAAAACATATCATT
This sequence comes from Omphaloscelis lunosa, assembly GCA_916610215.1. NCBI lineage: Eukaryota > Metazoa > Arthropoda > Insecta > Lepidoptera > Noctuidae > Omphaloscelis > Omphaloscelis lunosa. The sequence continues at coordinate 21,770,111 of OU744248.1, read as the reverse complement.
CTGGTAGAATGTAATTCATTTGGTAGAAGTATTAAAAGCTAGATTAGTCTCAAGATGACTCTACTAGAACAAACACTGCCAGCTACTCACCTACATAGTTCACGCGAGTAAGACAGCGCGTGGTGTAATGTTCTGAAGATCGCTCGCCTGGTGGCAAGACGTTTCAATTTATCCTGCTAACGTTACCGCTCTATAGCCCGGGGCTTACGAGCATAGAATATGTGTGGAGTAGGTGTATTTTTACCCGACTGCCCCAGAAGGAGGGTAATGTTTTTCGAGAGTATATATGTATGTATGTCTATTTATTTGGCACGCTCTGTAGCCTAAACGCCTTGATGGATTTTAACTTATGAGATGTCGTTAGATTCGTCTTAACTGTGGGAGTGACATAGGCTATATAATATTTATATATTGCATATGCAAATAAATAAAAAAGGAGGTTTAAAAAAAATACTACATTATTGGTATCAAATAAAAGCCAGTAATGGTTCAATCAAATATAAAAATAAAAAGCTTGAAATAAAGCAAATTATAATTTTGGTATTGCAGGCCGGGGACAAACAAAAATTATATCATAATTTCATGTTATTGGTTTGTACCCCGCCTGCATACCAAAATTTTATAGATTATAACATAATGCTTGTTTTTGTCTTTTTAGTTATGTTTTTGCAGTCGGGTTTTTTGTTTTTTTTTTTTTTAGTAATTTGTTAAAGTTACCTTACATGGTAACTACTACCTACAGATCCGTCTGATCTGACCAGAATCTATATCATGTATAGATTTTGGCCAGTTTGGCAGGTGTTATGTCAGTCTGTCAAGACCCTTTTTCTCGGGAACGCGTGGAGGTATCAACTTGAAATTAATATCAAATACGTAGGTCTACGGTCACTTGAAGCTCTAAAAAATTAAGCTTCTAAGTCAAAGTAATTTAAAAAAAAATACGGCCATTTATGCGACATATTTTGATATTCGCAAATAAATTCTTCCTGTTGACCTAGAATCATGAAATTTGGCAAGTTGCAAGGTCTCAAAGCACAAGTAATGGAAAAAGTCCGATGACATAAAATAATATTTTTTTTTGCGATTACAAACTTACATTTGAAGTTGAAGAATTGACCGTGACGTATATCGATGTATGAGAGAATATGTTTTTCAACTACAATGTTAAGTTTGTTTTTGGGATAAATTCATTCCAACTACCGAACCCTTCATTGCGCGCGATACGACACGCACTTGGCCGGTTTTTAGGGTTCTGTGCCTCAAAAGGAAAAAACGGAACCCTTATAGGATCACTCGTGTGTCTGTCTGTCTATCTGTCTGTCTGTCACAGCCAATTTGCTCCAAATCTAATGGACTGATTAAGTTGAAATTTGGTACAAGTATGTATTTCTGTGACCCACACACGAACATGTAACGTAAATAAATGAATTTTAAATATGGGGGTCACTTTTGGGGGGCAAACAAGAAAAAAACAAACAAAGTTTTGCAAACTATACCGTGTGACATATCAAATGAAAGGAATTGTTGCGAGGATCTCAAACATAAATTACAGGAAACCTATATGAAGTCTATGGTCTTAAAATAAATGGTAAATCACTCAATATTGTGCGTACAAACTTTGCAGTTGGAATGTATGGGAGAACATGTTTTTCGACTACTATGTTAGGTTTGTATTTGGGATAAATTCATCCCAACTACGAAACCCTTCATCGTACGCGATCCGCCACGCACTTGGCCGGTTTTTTTATGATAGCTTCAAAACTACCGTATCCACAATGACATAGACTCCAGACACCCCAGAAGTATAAACTGTAGCGCTTGCGTGCGCCGACAGTGCTCTATGTCAAGAGCTCTTAGTACCCTATGGCGAATTGAAAGTAAGCAGCTGAAGCCTTGTTTAATGTTGGTTTAGATTGAGATGTTCGAAGGAAACGATTACTTTTGTATTAGTCGGATGTATACAGGGAGTAAAAGGCATCGACACGCAAACTGTTACTATCGATTCAGTATATAGTTTAATTTAATCATTTAATTCAAGCAACAACTCAAAGTGTTAGTAAAACATTAAGACAGAAATAATTTGTGACATAACTGTTGCAAGGTGACAGGTCCAGCCGATACCTTGCAGCAGTGGCTCACAAACGCAAAATCTAGCCTGCTTGCTATCATAGACAGCTATTGGTGCTGCCGCGCACACTACTAACCAGGGAAGCGCACCTCTTCCGCATCACAGTGTAGAAGAAGTCAACGCGAGATTCAGCAAACATCCCTGATGCGCTGCAGTATCGAGGTCACCCCATCAGCACCCTGAATGCGTTATTTTATTGAACGCGAAGGGCGCCGTATGATTTCTGAATATAATGAGCCCACAGACTGCAAGAGTAAAATATGATTCTAGAACCAGCAGCATTTAATTTTGCGTCGGTAATTATTATTAGTTAAAAAAAAATTACGCTGTGGGTCCAGAATTATTTGTGCTGAATTCATGGTACCAATCTGCATCAATGTCGTGATGAAAATGTTGGACGATCAAAATCAAAATATTTTATTTCACATAAACCTACGTGGGCACTTATGAAACGTCGGAAGCTAGGTGCACGGTTCCAATTGGTCGTTTCCTATGGAGAAGAGCCGGCAAAAAACTCCACGATAACTCTTTTAAAAATAATTGGCTGTTACAATATTTTCTAATAATAGTGTTAAAAGGTATGGGAGGTCAGCAAAATGACTTTGTATCTCGTGAAGCTAACTTGAACTAACCTTAAGTTGATAAAAAATAAAAAAATGGTCAAATATATGTCGGACCATGCACAAAGAAGGGTTCCCTAGTTGAGATGAATTTATTCCAAAAGCAAACTTAACATTGCAGTTGAAAAACAAATTCTCCCATACATTCCAACTGAAAATGTAAGTTTGCACGCACAATTTTAAGAGATTTGCCATGCTATTTTAAAACAATAGACTTCTTAAAGGTTTTCCTGTAATCTATAAGTAGGTATAGAACTATTTTCTGTATTTTTTCAATTTTAGGCTCAGAAGTTTCGGAGATAAAAGATGAAATGGTCGATTTTCATATATTTTCTTAAATATCTTTAAAAGTAATTATGTTAAAATTATAACATAAAAATTGAAATCCTAATAAGCTCTCTCATTTGATATGTCACATGATACAGTGGGCAATTTTTTTTTTCCAAAAAGTAACCCCTAAATTTCAACTAAATTGGTCCAGTAGATTCGGAGCAAATTGGCCGTAACAGACGGACAGACAGACACGAGTGATCCTATAAGGGTTCCGTTTTTCATTTGGACGTACGGAACCCTAAAAACATCGATATAAAATCAATAAGTACTAACATTCTGCTATTACAGATCAACAATCCTTCTGTTGACCATGGTTATTAATTAGGTAAGATAACACATTTTTTTTTGACCTCACTAGCGACTCAATGACCCCAAAAAAGGATGTTGATTAGGTGATATGATATTGACGCAGTTTCTAAAACTATTACCAATAAAATTCAGTCTTCGTACCTACATAAATAAGTGGATACTGGGTGACATTCTTGAGAACAACTCGTCTAATGAAAGATCTTTGTACGAAAAGTTTACAAGCCACAAACTTTTGCGAATACAAGTATGTGGGCGGAATAGGCTAGGATATGGTGAGAAGCGGAAGCGATAGCGGTTAGGATCTTGTTACTGTGAGCATCAGCATAATCAGCATTTAACGTTCTTAATGCTTAAAAACAGGCCTCTGCTCCATGAGCGGGAGCGGGCTCGTTATACACCACACGGGCCCAGTGCGGATTGGTGGATGTCACAATCTTTGAATTTTTGGTTCTAGTACATGCCGATTTCCTCACGATGTTTTCCTTCGCCATTTTGAAAGCAGTGGTGATGAAATAAATCTGGTTCTAAACTGCTAGGTTTTGAACCCATGACCTACCTACTCATAAGTCGGGGCTATTACCACTAGGCCACCACTGCAGGTCACTGTTGGGCCTACACCAACAGCGTATTTATAAAATAATCTGTAACAGATCTGAAACAGTCCATATTCCCGAGCGAACAACATATATTTTGATCAGTGCCACGTAGAATTACTTCAAATTTTATCGGCAAAATTATTCCATAACTCATTAAACTGGTATTGGATTAAAACGCAACAAACAGTTTGAAATAGAGCATAATTACAAACCAATTTACGGTGAATAGATTTATCTAAATACATATGATCATAACAGCAATTTGCATTTTGCAACAACTATTAGCGTATGCGTGGAATCAATTTATATTTTCAGCTTTGTTTGGAGCCTATAAACGCATATTAAATGTAAAACTAATCGGATCAAAATATTATTATTATTGTGAACTGTAAATTTAATGTATTAAATATTACATCGCACATTTATGAATTTTTAATATTTTATAGAAATGAGGATATATATAAAAAAAAGTTAATATAAGTTATTAAGACGTTTTGATACGGAGGGATATTTACTTAGTACTGAATGAGTGTTCTTATAGCGAATGTGAGTACCAACATAAACCATTTCTGGTTTATTGGTACAAAACAAACATGAATCTGTATTAAAACTAGGTATGTATAAATAAAATAAAAAATAACATGTATTATTTTGAAGATCAGCGTGGTGCTGGTAAAGAAATAGGCAGTGACACACATCTTGCATATCAATCAGGAACTGAGTAGCAGCACGAGAAAAAGATTACTAGAAACAACTATTCACTGAAGAGAAACAATGTTATTTCAACAGAAACCCGCGCCTCTCATGAATAAGACAATAGCTCAAGAATCCGCGACAGAAGAGTACCAATTCAATCAAAATGGCCGTTCCTTGTATCAAAATAGTTGCTTTACAGTTTTCTGTCCCTTCGACAAAGTACAAGTAAATTGGATAGAAGTAAGTAAAATGGGTTTCTATTACCTAATTGCAAATCCGTGTTTTCTAAAGTAGCAGTAAAGGGATTCTATTACATGGTCTTGTTTGGAGAAGTACTACAGCCATATCATCCATACTTATCTATTTTGGATGTAGACAGCAGTGGTAGGTATTGTGTGTGTCCAAGTTTGAAGGATGTCGCATAAGAGATTTTTAACATTGGTTGATATGCATCGGTACCTACTAATGCCCTATTATGTGAAGTAACCAATGTAACAAATCTGTGGGCCTAGCATGAACGCGCGGAGTAAACATATCGTACATTCAAACGATTTTTTTAATTAAAAAAAAACGATCAAGCCTTACAATAGTCGCACATGATGTGTAGCATGTAACATCTTGGCTGACAGCCTCTCAAAAAACCAACTTCTCAAAAATTGGGTCGGTACCATCTGACAGCCAACCCACGCACTGCGCGCGCGTATTGGTCAAATCAAATAGCGCACGCTTCCCCGGCTTCCTGTTACACACTTCCGTCCCTTTTCGAGAAATTACTCCCACAGATTGTAGGACAGCGAGAGGAAAGATGAGGAAGATACACATAAAAAATACTCGTTTTGTACATATTATTAACTCAGTTTTAAAACTGTATTCATATGCTATGAGAGATACTAATAGTGCTTCTTGCAAAAAAAATTACAATAATGTTAATAGGATAGTTGTATATTTTAGATCAAAAAATTGTTAGAATTTACGTTGCACGTTCGGGCTAGGACCTCTGATTTGAAGGCCAATTATCGTTCTTAAAAAAACCGTTCACATTCAAGTCGCAATCTGGCAAAATTGTCAAAAATGTTGATAATATATTATGATTGTATATTTGACAGATTACGATTGAGATGAAAATGCGAACATTCTTAAAAATTACGGGAATTGGTCTGTTGATAAAAAGGTGGTGGAACAACAAAACAAAACACTACAAATATATTAAATTGTTCCGTTCATCAAAAACAGTTGAATTCCAAACAAAAGGGTCTTTCAAACATATTCTCATTTTGAATATTATGTAATGATATTCTTGTCACCTTGGAATTTCATAACGGATATGACACAATATGTCGTCATGTGACGCTGTGCTCAGAACTACCCATTTGGAATTTATGTGATTAAAACAATATTATAATATCACGCCTGTATTAATTGAATGAAGGTGCTTGCAGAAGTGCATATTAAATACACATTTCCTTATGTTATGATTTGAATTAGCATTTTTCAAACTCTGGGTTTTTGACCCACTGGTACCGTAGCGAGCGAATATTGGGAGGGCCTTGAAAAAAAATGATTTACAGCTATATTAATATTAAAACTAAATAGCGAAATAAATTGGACGTATCAAACTGTATGGCGATTACAAGTAACTAAAATTGAAAAATTAGGAACAAATACATCCTTCTCATCGAAATAGCACTCCTTGTATTTAATTACGTATTAAAATTTTCGATTGTAACTGAATGTTTTTTTTAATTTATAAATCCTTCATTTATTTATTTATGCCCCATTTTTTTCTCCATGAAATACAGCCAAAAAGTGAGTCCCGAATTTGGAAATTTTTGTTTAGTGGGTCGCGGTCCAGAAAACTTTGGGAACCACTGGTCTAAATAATTATAATTTAAATCACAATTGAGCCACTACCCTGGCTCAGAACTAGACTTCAAATTGCTACTGAGATTTCAGTAATTAAAAAAAGAAACCCAATAACACAGTCCTGATCAAACCCAGGATCCCGAACACACGGCGACCGAGGCAGATTCATTTATAAAAATAACATTAATTTATAAAATAATATAATAATAACCCCACCGCCGTATCTCTACGTTGACGTCGTGGTGGAGCTTGCGCGCCCCGAACCCTAGGCCTGTGCCGGTAGTTTACTTTGCCGGAACAGGTCTGGGATGAGGAGCCAAACCAAGAGAGATACAAAAATCCGCAGGGCAGTTTGTGGCGAGCTGTTGGGCAGTAGCGACCCTATGGACCCTATCTCCCGGGAGAAGTCTTGTTCCTCACCTTTGGCTTGCCTTTATTGGCCGGCTAGAGTGAACACTCACGAGGAATGGAGCTCCCACCTCATTCTTGCCTCAATTGGCCGACTTGAGTGGAGATTCGTAAGAGCAAACGTGCTCGGAGGAAGGAAGTATTCCAGTAAGATGCTGGTAGGGATCTTGACCGCAATTCCAGGATTGTCCTGATAGCCGTGGAATACCTCTCCACTCCTCATAAGCACCTCAGGTGCCCCCTTGTTGCTACGACACGTTGTGCTAGTGACAGTTTTCGGGGGCTTGAGTGTGCAAGTCACCCCCTGTCATTTTCCTGTGCATTTTATATAAAATATTGGTCGGGCAGGGGCCATAGCCTTTCCATAGTCCCAGGTAACCAATCCATTATAGCCACCCAAATCCATAGCCAAATATCTTTTGTTTCCATGTTCTGCAATAGTCCTACACTGTACGGGTGCACTTGTATAGTTCATACAGGGATCATCGTCGGTTGGTGCTACAACACTTAAAAATGTCTAAGGGGCCTCTGCGAGTTGGTTTCGGCCCCTCGTACGCCTTCCAAAGGTCCGGGACCCCAGGGTCCCGAGATAGTCATTGTTAAAGACATTAAAATAATGATATCCTATTATTGGCCATTGCAGGGCAAAGGAATTTCTTCGCATACAGAGAAGTCGCGAGTCACCACGCCTGCTCATGACGGGATGGCGATTTTAGACTTACATTAACTGTAACCGAACCGAACCGAACCGAACCGAACTTTTCAGTAACCGGAGTGAATCCATAACTTAATAAAATAAAATAACAATTTTCTATACAACACGCCTAATTTATTACACATTCAAATCTATCTGAAATGTTCCACATGCGCGTAGACCCCACTCTCGTAGCAGTATGAGCTACGCTCGCTACGCCGTAGCGTTTTTCGTAGCATCCAGACAAGCAGGCCCTTCTGACCCTTGACCCTTAACGTAGTCCCATAGTCACTCTTTAACTAGTTTAGTTTACAAAAAAGTTACATAAATCCCTCTTAAAAATACTTTAACACCAACAAACTAAAGCCCACCTCTCAAAGGCTATCACCCTACTTTTTTTATTCTCAACTATAAAGCTAGTATTCCACTAGGTACACGGTTCCATCGCCAGTTAATTATGCAAAACACAAAGTTTGTATCGCTGCAAACAGATCCGTTACTGAGACCGTCTCAAACTTCTAACAGTCACCGTGGAACAAAATTAAAATGTAAATTTCTTTTCGTCCCGTGTTCAGGAAATGAGTGGGGTACAAAAATTGAGGAGTTTAAGTTACCTGTGTGATTATTAAATTATTGATCGTAAAGCATAAATTATACGGCAAGTTGTTAGAACTTGATGTATCTACTGCATCAATAAATTGTCTATAAGCTGTTGGATAGCTTTTCAATATAACGTAATTTTTATAATCTTAAAGAATTTATGGATATCAAATTCTCATGTTAGTATTAAGTGAACATATGCATGCTAAGTACAATTCTGGCAAAACATGTAAGATCTTTATTGTAAATTATTGTAACACCATGTATACCATGTTTTATGCAAATAAATACTTACTTAATTACAATAGTATGTAACAACTTTAAAAAAAATCTTTAAGTTTTAGTGTGTCTCTACATCTTAGCATTAAAAATATTGACTTTAATTATTTGGCTGAGAATCAGTACTCTCTCAAATAAAAGTTACATAAGGCAGTGCCCAAAACGCTCACACTTTTTAATTCCTAGTGTTTGAACGGAAGAGAAGTCTCGCAACAAACTCCACAGCATCACGCCGAATAGAATTTCACTGTAAGAGAATCCAACAGAGCGCATCCCAGTGCTTCAAGAAAACATACATTTGGATTTTTATCTCTCGGCGCTGAGCAGAGCGTTGAAAATGCAGTGTGCGAAAAAAACTAGTCATCACGTGAAAAAAGCACCCGTGCTACTTGGACTTAAAATCCAGAAAAAAATACACAGAAACACGATCATGTATCGACTTTTATTTTGGGAAATATTTGACTGAACGTCTAAAAACCTATTGATCTTCTAATAAGGGACCCTTTTTTAAATAGTTGAATCTCTTTTTAACTTTCTGGCCTGTTTTCACAGTTGATCGCATAACGCTAGGGTATCCCGACCAAATGGATTACTTTAAGTTATAACTGTCACACATCCAAGTAGGTCGCAGTTACTTGGCTGTTTAGAATTTTTAGGAATCCTAAAATAAGAATTATTTGAGGTTCACGAAAAGAGGCGCAATCATTATATTAGAATGTTAAATAATATTTTTAGGAGCGCAAAATGGGTATTATTAGAGGTTCAATTTAATACATGCCTTTTATTTTATATCGAGGATAGTCAGACATCCACAAATATAAAAGCCGTAACCACACGAACTGCCTTCACATAATATTTCCTGCATGTTAAAATATTCGTGCCCTCTAGCGATTCACTTCCATTAGACATAACATGGGAAGGGTATCATGTAACACAATGTAATAAGTAATAGTGTTATGTAAAGTAGATAAAATAGTTAAGTGTACAAGCAACCAAATATAGTCAACCTCGTAATTCCTTTACCAGTTTGGACAAAACTCCCTGTAAATTGAAACTTCTCTTTTCTTCTAAGCGTGTCAATCGCAAATATTAAGTTTAATTCCCTGTTTGGCCCAGAAATTAGCCACGCTAACACTTTTTCCTGATTCAGACGTTAGGGCATCCGACGCAAGATGAAATATGGGCCTTGGTCTGCGGGGAGACGTCGCATACACATTGAGGACCAGAACTATCCGAGAAACCCCACCAGTGGAGATTGTTTTTGGTGCGGCCGATTTTCGAAGTCTGTTTAAAGTTTTCCAAATCGGCCACGGCAACGTTTGTCCAGGTGAAAGGCTCTGACAGCTCGACGAAAGAATTAGGAGGCTTGAGCTTCTCTCGCCAAAGATTACATCTTTCCGAGGGGTTGTTGCCATCGGATAGACTCACGCACCCAAGAAAACTTTTTCGGATTTTATGTCTCCGTGACACTGAGCTGTAATTGTGCATTGGATGGCGTAGGTCGTTTCCTAGTATCGCCATTTCTATACGGCTTCCTGGTATGGTTGTGCAAAAGTTCGCTAAGGTTGAAACTCTTGAATTGCACATTGGTCCTAAAGCAAAAATAGACCTTTCCGTTTAATGATGTGCAAGCACAAAGTAAATACATAGTATACAAGTGACATTCAGGCACGTCAGGGCTCGTTCCACGCGCGCCTCAAAGTGATGTCAGCAGAACTGACGGGGTCCGCTAGGGCTGATGCCTGTCGGGGTTGTGGGGGAGTCCGAAAGGGATACCGTGGTCGCTGGCAACATGGCAACTGAAGGAACACGGGTGAGTTTTAGTCAGTAAGAGTCTGACTCGCCCTTCCGCTCTGCCCAGAGCGGGAGAAGTTATTTGATAATTCCCCACCCAAAAAAAAGGCACGTCAGGGTGGTGAAGCAATTACGAGGTAGACATCTGGATTTTAACTCATTGTCCGTTTATACTATTTGTCTAAATTTTTGTTGATGCAATGACAGCATTAACAAGGACATAAAATGACCGTATTGGTGATATTCTTCAGAAAGGTCAGGTGCGCTGTACTCGCAGCCGGCGTGCGTGTACGACCAGAAGACAACATAGACGAAGCAAAAGGAGTGTGAAAGGATCGCAGCAGGTCGCGTTCTGTAGTTTCTGTCTGCTCCCATGGGAAGAAGGCAAGAGTTGATGAGTTATGATGAGCATTAACATGCTAATGTGCATTGATAGAATCTATGAATCAAATGAATCATCATTCGCCAGTGAAGCTGTTAAATATTGCCATTTTCTCCTTTTGCTAACGCAATTTGTAAATCCAGCTCTTACTCCAGCAGGTATATTAACTGTTTTGCCGTCTGTACCTAAATAACAAACATCACAAATTCCCTCTCTATTTCCGATTGAATATATCAGTCCTGATTAGTCAGTTTGAGTTGTAACCAGAGTACAACGCGCAATCAACGCAACGTAAATACATGAAACGAGACTGCGTACTATGTGGTAATTGTTTAAGAACTAGGATTCGGGAAATGTACTATGAAAACGTCTAACTTAATATACAAAAACAAGTCTTCATTTTCGTATATCATCATCATCATTTCAGCCGAAAGACGTCCACTGCTGAACATAGGCCTCCCCCGAGCGTCGCTACTTCGACAGGTTCTATGTTTTTTTCATCCAGCGGATTCCTGCGGTCTTCACAAGGTCATGGTCTACTTCGTGGGAGGTCTTCCAACGCTACGTCTTCCCGTAAGCGGTCGTGACTCCAAAACCATTCGGCCTCATCGGCTCTCTGTTCTGTGAGCAATGTGCCTGCCCACTGCCACTTAAGGCGCTGACAACAGGCAAATGGTAAAAGTAGGCTTGACTTAAGCGAAAAAATTGCCAAATCTATATAGTTATGTTAATCTTGAATATATGTCTCAAAACTTGTTTGTGACCAAATCAAGTTTTGAAAAAAAAAAAAAAAACTCGATGCAAATTAACGGTAATCCTCTTGCCTTAAGTTCTAATCCAAAAAATCTTTATTAATTAGCAAAGTACGTTGGTATTTTAATTAATAACAGGAACGTCTTACTTGAATGCAGAACTTGGTTGTTTTTATTTTCGATTACTCAAATAATTTTTGAGCAAATCGATAATTGCTTCATATTTTGTAATAAATTACAAGCGTTGTGTCATCGCGCTTTTATTACTTTACTATGCAGTCCAACAATGACCGTGGTTTACCTGTTGTCAGCGTCTTAAGTTTGGCAATTCTTTGGGCTATATCGGTTACCTTGGTACTCCTCCGGATCATCACATCATTTAACACTACAAAAATAAAATAAAGATGAATCGCAGCCAATTTAAGCAAACCCCTTTAAAGGCTTGTGAAGACCAGCGCGATATTGCGGGCGCTACAAGGGTCGCGCTGCCTGTAGCGCCCGCGATATCGCGCCAGTTTGCACGAGCCTTTATACTAAATGGCTGTTAATAAAAACTACGACAGTTTGTGTGTATGTTAGTATCTTTTACGGTTTAATAATAATGAAAAGTCCTTCCTAATCATTCATGTTTTGCCTGTTAGAAACGGGTAGGAGTATGACGGGTAAGGTGTGTTCACGTGAGGTTGTGTGTTCTCTTGATTAATAGGTGACACAATCCTCAGAAATTCGTGAAATATTCTAGTAAATAAAAATAAAATAAAAAATAGGGCTCCGTCGTAGCATAATGGTAAAAAACGGCCAAGTACGAGTCGGTCTCGCGCACGAAGGGTTCCATACCATTATCTATAGAAACGGCAAAAATATCACGTTTGTTGTATGGGAGCCCCCTTAAATTTTTTAGTATTTGTTGTTATAGCGGCAACAGAAATACATCATCTATCAAAATTCCAACTGTCTAACTATCACGGTTCATGAGATACAGCCTGGTGACAGACGGACGGACAGAGAAGTCTTAGTAATAGGGTCCCGTTTTACCCTTTGGGTATGGAACCCTAAAACTGGAATCCTTATAATGTCGTCATCTCCGTCTGTTCGTCCGGAAGTCACACAAAAACTTTACTCAGAGACTATTTGCACTATATCGACGAAAATTTGAAAAAAGGTGTATTATATGCACTGCTAAACAATGGTTTAGTGAAATTACAAAGAAAATATTACGGGAAGGCACTCCTCATACATTGTGCAACCGAGTGAAAATAGAAACAGTGCACCTAAGCGTATTGTTGAATGCCATGACAAAAAGATTATAATGTCTCTAACTGAAATTGCTATAGAGGTCAATAGTTTTGAGATATGGGGTATTTTCGGGCTTTGACAGCAGAAGTGCATTTGTTGTTCAGTTTTTTCAAGAAATACTTTGAAATACAAACTTATCTTTGCGGTCGATAAAATTAATGCTGTGCATGCGTAAATATTCATCCCAACTACGAAACCCTTCACTATGCGTGGTCCGATACGCACTTGTTCGGTTTTTTGAGTATTTTCTGTTCAAAAAGAAGGATTGAAAACCCGTCCCCTCAACTTTTGTACCGCACTAAGTTTAATTTCAGACGCAGGATTGCAAAGTCAACGTTCTTATCAAAAAACAAACCTAACGGATAACTGATTGCTTTATTTTGCGCCCCCCTCCGCACCTCTCGGCTCACCCCCTCTGTCCTTGTTTTCGTAAACAAAACTTTTTTTGGCAAAACTTTTTCAAAGAAGCTTGATTGTTGTTCTTTACTCTATTGTAACTTTTGTAAGTTAGATAAATATGTTTTTTCAGGCGTTATCTAGAAAGTGTCTTCCTCTGAAATCATGAATGATTTATGAGTCTCTTATTTTTTAAATAATTAAAGGATAGCTTTAGGCTGCAATGGAGGCAAAAACTCTTCATCTCAAATTAAATGTTATTCTGAATCGAAGTATCGCCTTGGCAACTGATATTGACTAATATGCCAAGAACCTTTTCAGTCTGCGAAATAAACCATGTAGGTGATAAAAACACAGCTGTAAATACAATAACAAATGTAAACATTAATGTCCCTTGTCATCACACGGAAGTCGTAGGAGACGATCAGTAGATTTCTATTTCCTTAAGGAAACGGCTTGTCACGACATCCATAAGCGATAGATTTAGATTAATGGTTAGTCTAAATTTTTGGATAAATCTTTACTGTCTTGTTGGTCTTGTGACGGCAAACATACTACTAGAGTTTACTATATGGGGTTCTGCAGGTCATGCAAAGCATTCTTGGGCTTTCTATTCGTTATTTCTCAGTAGCAGCCCGGAGTCTGGAATCTTACAATCAATCTGCCTAATCTTGTCGTAACTACGTTGAGATCGGCTTGTAGTCTAACCGAATGCAGCTGAATACCAGTATTTTACATGAACCGACTGCCTATCTGACCTCCACGACACAGTTACCGGGTACCACGTACCTCTTAGTAAGACTAGTAGTCAGATTTTTGGCTTCTGACGACTGTTACCGACTGTCAAAGATCTACGAATGACAGCTGAGACCAACGGCTTAACGTGCTTCCCTAGTCACGGAGGGTCTCGGTAGATAATGGATGGTCTCCTATTCACAGTCCGACCTCAGCAATCAAGGATCGACCCGTGCGTCTGTTAACATATAGATACGAGCATCTCAGTAGCAGTACGGAGTCTGGAATCTATTATATGGGACCTAAATATTATAACTTGCCAAATGTGATCTCTCTTGGAAAATATCGGCATGATGTTATGTATATTAACAGAACGTAAAAGCTTTACGAGATTAAAATCCAAAACTAAAAGCGAAATTGTTTCGCTCAGGTAGAAATTGTTAACTGAAAGTAAAAATTGTTGTGTTAAAACTTTTTGCACACAGCATCCTCTAAAAGGCCATTGCAAAACTAAATTAATAACCTACTCATTTAAAAAATGTGTGTATTAAAAACAGTTTACCTGGTAAAACTGTGTTACAGTTTCAAAGGTAACGTTGCCAGTATAATTACAGGTATAACAGAATTTTTCAACCATGTGTTTATGGTCGGCAACGCATTGACAAAGCAAATCCTCTGGAGTTGCACCTGTCTATAAGCTCTTTCCATAAAGAAGGTCCGAGAATGCAAGTTACTTGTGACAAAAATTTCACCATATGTACTGTTTTCGCAACTTCATCGCGTGATAATCTCCGTTCGAGTTTGAAACTGGTAGGAATACGGAAAATAAAAATAAGAAGAATGAGCACATATCCACCAAATTAGCTAATAACTAAACTAATATTATATAGGTATTTTTTTACTTTCAATTTCAGCTACACTATTGCCGAGTGTCATTATGATATATGTTTTAAACTCTAAAGGAGGGTATTGTTAGTTAATTGATTCAGGCGGGACCTTGCGGAAATCCATTATAAAATACAATAGACGTGGATATATTTAGTAACCTGTTCCGCTTAACTATTTTTAAAGAGCCATAAAAAACCCTGAAAGAAATCGACACGTGTTTCACCTCTCAACGAGGCATCCTCAGGATGACGATTGACATGTCGCGAACTCGAACACGGCGTGTTGCCACACCAAGCGCTGAACGCAGACAATACTGAGGGTATTGTTTTTTACAAAATAAATGAAATATCATACTGACTTGAAAGAGAGCGAAGCGAGCTCAAAATTTTCGCACCTTGACTTAGATGAATAAGTTGGATTTTCTGTGTGCTTTTACTAAAAAACCTTTGTAAGCCATACACAAATAAAGTTAATTTTCATATTTTCATTAGGTCTTTAATTCACATCAATTAGAATTTGAGGAAATCCGTAAAATGCTATCCACTACGATAACATTTTCCGAATTTTCGTTAGGTATCCCTGTAGCAAGCGGGCCCCCGTATCACTGATACGTCTGATACGGTGGTAGCTACGCTCCTGCTCTTCAGTACAGACATAATTACCTATAAGAATGGATGTATCTTTCTTCTACCTAACTTTTAGATTTTTGCCTTAATTTTCTCCTACGTAGCTACATTAAGATTTACAGCCGCTCTCAAACAACACTTACAGCCAAGAGTAATGGCTACAGGCACAGTGCGAATGTTGCGTCGTCAATTTTAAGCCACCAGAGTTTATTTGCATCTCTCTAACATTGTATACATCGCCTTACATGTTGTTCGAGAACTAACTGCGGTGGATAAGAAATTTTACTTTTTTTGATGGTGAAAGGATTTATGATTACAGTCCAGCCGTTGAGAGAATGCGTTCCTGACGCCTGTCAGTTGGACAATATTTCTAGTAGTTACAAGGATCAAATTCGCAAAACATATTCGTTACTATGAAACTGATAGGTGTCAAGAATGCGTTCTCTCGACGCCGGACTGTAGTACGTGTATTCAAAGGACTGGTAAGCAATAATAGTGATTTCATTTATAAGGCCCGTTGAATTTTATCGTTCTGGCCTTCCGGGATTTACCCTTAGTATTAGCCACGAACTAACAGTAGGTAGGTATAATAAACAGTGAGTTTCAGAAACGTGTGATCATATTTAAGGGTGTGTACAGCCGCACGGGTTGATCCATCAGGTTAAGCTACGCTTGGTGGGGTTAGTCCGTGGGTGGGTGACCATTTCTACATACCGAGACTCCTTCGTGCCTCGGAAAGCACCTTAAGCCGTTGGTCCCGGCTGTCATTCGTTGATCTTTGACAGTCGTTACGGATCGTCAGAAGCCCGAAAGTCTGACAACCAGTTTTACCAAGAGGTACTCAAAGGGTATCAAGGGGTATCGTTTATTACTTTGTTACTGAGTTGTGGTGGTCAGATAGGCAGTCGCTCCATATAAAATACTGGTATTCAGCTGCATCCAGTTAGACTGGAAGCCGACCCAAACATAGTTGGCAAAGGCTAGGCAGATTGATTTGTATAGACCATCAAACTGAACAACTCACACACACACAAAACTTCAATACCTACTCGACCTAAAAGTATGCACAGCTGATTATTTTACAACGATTACGATGTTGGTCCTATGGAGAAACTTGTTCAGTCCTTAGCACTTTCCGGGACATAGAACGAGACACAACAGAAGTTTTACTGTTATGACACTTTGGGCGTTTAGTGTCTCGGAAAGTGCTAAAAGGCTAACACAGGTCTTTCTTACGTTATTAATTGAAAAATATTATTTATTTATTTGATTGGAAAAATAATTTTAAATTGAATATTGAGACTAATTGTAATTTATGATTATTTATAATAATAGCATTGACTGTAGAAATTATTCCATATTGTTCTTATTTCGCATGCAACCCTATTAGTACCCTCCTTGACACGATATACCGACCTATGAACTTTAATTTAAGAACAGATTTCTACGTTTTGGAATGGGCAACAAGCTTCTACTTTCTGACTAACTGACCAACTCCGTGACAATTTAAAAGTGCCTGTAAATGGTTTAATTGAAATAAATGGTTGGAGTTTGAGTGATTTTCGCATTTGATCCCATAAATATTCTTATCCAACTTTCCAAATCCTTGCCGACGCGACAAGAATCTTCAATTTAAACGCACACCGTTGTTTATACGAGTATGTACATACATTTGATCACCTGTGTTTGTGCTCTACACTCTCTCTACACAGAATATACTCCGTTGCACGTTTAACACTCCACCCTTTTATTTTCTTAGTGGCTGTTTAAACACTTTGTTGGTACAACTCTTGTTCAGTGTGCTGTAGTGTGTTGTTGGTAGTTTATTTGAGTTGATTTTTTACGTGAGAAAGTTCGTTTTTGGAGGGAACAAGGGAAAGACAGTTGCTTATTCAATTGTAAAACAAGGAGTCAAGTACTGTCATCACAAGCTTGACCTTTTTGCAACTATTTTGATGCCGACTTCCTCCCCGAGTTTTAATATTTTAGACGCAGATCAGAGATTATGTATCTGACTTAAACAGCCACTGATCTAACCAATATGGACGAACTAACACCGATATTCTAATGCTAATACTAAAATGACTGGTTTCAAACTATTCAAAAAGTCAAGATATGAGCATCTATTACATTCGAGACCAAAGTTTCGACGTGTTCTCCGTGATATACACTTGGGTAACTACTTACGTAAGTGACTGTGACGATAATACATTTTCCTTTTACATAATCAAGTTAAATTCCGGAGTCTGGATTTGTGCCAGGTTGATGGCAATATGCTCGTCATTACATGGGACAACTGGCAAAATGTGGCTATACTATAGGAACGTACCTCTGCCTAGTTTTTTGAACATATCAGCCGTGATGTTATGTTATGTAACATTTTCCGACGTTAAATTTTCTATATTATTGTTAAAACAAAATGGCGTTGGCGGCGGCAATACAGATACCATTGTTTGGGATGAATTCATGGACATCCAAGACTAAGGCCGTTTCCTCATTGGTCGGTAAGCAGCAGTGTGGTATAGTATGCTCTGTATATACCGAAACGATACCGCACTGCACCTGACGTTATGTTTTCGGTATAATTTGTGCAGTACCCTTAATTCATTGAAATATAGGCGCTCGGTAAGCTTTCGATACCGAGTATACCGAGCATGCTGTATAACGAGTGACGTGAGCGGATACCGCACTGGATTTTTCTACTGAGACGCGGTAAACCGAAACGATCCCGCCCAGCTCCCGCGTATATCGATACAATCAGGAAACGCTGCTCTTGCGCATGCTTATCCCACACCGCTGACGCCTGACCCGTGAGGAAAAGTCCTCATTAGTGTCCTGATTTCTTTGATTTAATTTACAAAATGTATTATTTTAATATCGATTTATAATATCCCCTGTGACAAAACTGTCAAAGTACAAATTGTTAATATTATAAGAAACTTCTAAATGTATTTTCATTATGGCAACTGAATGTATTGTTTTACTTTGGCAACACTTAGAAATGACAGTTATGATATTATCGTTATTTCTAGGTGGAGCAAAAGTCATTTTAAATGGTAAAATGTAATGCATAGTTAGTCGTCGTTCGATTGTGAAATAGTACAGTGGTGTGGATTAAAAGTATTAGCAAGAAAAGAGTGTTTTCTTTATATTAGGTACTTTTACAATTATTGTCTGTTCTCTTCTAATCAGTATACACGTGTGTATTAATTAAATCACTTTTCCACGAATTATCCCGTCTGCACCGCATGTTAAAATTATAAGGTGTGTCAATAATACGCAAACTCCATGCAAATATTGATTTACTACAGTTGAACTCATACCCACATTCATCCATAATCATATTAATCACTTATATCGACAACTTTAATTAAATAGCTCCAATACTAAGTATCGCGATACCCAGTAACTGGGTGTCGGAGGTTCGATAGGCAGACACTCTGTAAAAAACATAATCTTCTACCTCAATATACAAAACGATTTAAAGTAATTCACCCTCGATTGGACACAGACATTTGTCAAACGACCTCATAAAAACTCAAATTAACAAAACTTACTTCAAATGACAAGGGAAAATGAATAATTCAGACGCACCCATTCGAATGGACATAATATTGCAAAACGTCAACGGAGCCGTAAAAAATATTGGGCCCAATCTGTTAGAGTATAAATCATTTGACATCTGCAATATTTCTGCTCGTAGCACTTATGTAATGTATAGGCTTTTGGTAGTGTTTTGTCTTTTTTAAACCAACTTCAAAAAAGGAGGAGGTTCTGAATTCGACAGTATTTTTTTTTTAATGTTTGTTACCTCAGAACTTTCGACTGGGTGAACCGGTTTTGATGATTCTTTTTTTATTTGAAAGCTGGTGTTTCCCGTGTGGTCCAATTTGGTCCAGTTCTAACAATGGCATCCATGAGAAAACCATATAAGTCTTAAATTTGCATTAAGTTTGTGTGCGCGACAAATGGACGCATAACTCAATATCACGCCAACCGATTTCGATGATTCTCCACAACAAAAAAGTAAAAATATTTTCTTTTTACAAAAAAAAACAAAACAACCGACTTCCAAAAAAAACACTACAAGGCAAAAAATAACTTTAATTTCGGAAGTCGGTGGCAAAAAACGAAAATTCAAAACCAAAGACACCGACTTCCGAAATTAAAGTTACTTTTTTGCTTTGTAGTGTTTTTTGTAACCTAATCCCAATTAATTTGGTTGGAATAGTACGTTTTTTTTTTTCAATATCTACATTTTTGTCAAACGTCATCTCCTTCACTTCCGTCCTAACCGTTTGTTTTTCACGCATATTTTTAGGGTTCCGTACCTCAAAAGGATAAAACGGAACCCTTATATGATCACTCATGTGTCTGACCGATTAAGTTGATATTGGTACACATATATATTTCTGTGATCCAAATACGGATGTGTAACGTAAATAAATGAATTTTGAATATTGGGTCACTTTTGGGGGGTAAATAAGAAAATTTATTGAAAAAAATTACAGACTGTTCCGCGTGTCATATCAAATGAAAGGGCTTGTTGTGAGGACCTCAAGTTTTTTTTTTTATAATTTTAAAATAAATACGTTTAAAGATACACATATAAAAGACAAACATATAAAAATTGTCCATTCTTCCTTATTTCCGAAACTACTGACCCTAATTTTTTTTTTTAAATACAGAGAAAGTTCTATGCTTATAGATTACAGGAAAACCTATAAGAAGTCTAGGGTTTTAAAATAACATGGTAAATCACTCAACATAGTGCGTACAAACTTACATTTGCAGTTGGAATGAATGGGGGAACATTTTTCATCTACAATGTTAAGTTTGTTCTTGGGATAAATTCATTTCAACTACGGGACCCTTCAATGTGTGTAGTCTGATACGCACTTAGCCGGTTTTTTCATATAACATAACATCACATACATACACCCACATTTCGTCAGTTGTGTTTAAGTCCCATGTAATAAAGGGCTAGCTTATTGCCATCAACCGGGCACCTAACTTCGAGCTACTACTGAGAAATTCCAGATGAAAAAACCTAATCAAACTTTGCTCGAATCGGGAATCGAACCCAAGACCTCATGCTCAGCAATAGCGCTTGCGAATACTAGACCAACAAAGAACTCTTTTCTTTTTTTCTTTTTTTTATTTCAACTAATAATGACTTATATTCGTGTTAGTGAATAGCTATACTTATAACTACGTTAGTGATACAGTTATATTTTATTTTGACAACCTTCTTCGAGATAAATCCAAATTGCTGTACCGGTAAAAAACAAGCGAGTAGGCGGCCGGCAATGTCACTATGAAAATCCGTATCTGTCATGATTAGCGGCCGAATAAATTACTATGAAAACTCATATCTATCGTGTAATTTAAAAATGGAACGAACTTTTAACTTCAACAAAAATATTTAATAAGTTACCTCCTTAGTTGCCCTTTGTTTGTCATATGCCCTAATTGCTAGCCGTGACAGTAATGTACTATTAGGTACGTATGTTTCAACATTGTATCATTTTTTCAGAATTCCAGGAATTGTCAATGCGACAATTCTGTAACAATATTGTGTAAAAATTACTATTGAATTTTATAGGTATCCAAATTCATACTTGACACTTTTTTTTTGACACATGCTGTCATAGTTATCTATATCACCAATGGTACATCGATGTGGTCTTCCATAAGCAGAAAGGTAGTCTCCTGTTCCACGGTCACCGCAGCTGATAGACCAACCGCGTTTGAGAAACTTTAAATTAATTTAAAAGAAAATATTCTTTACCAACTTCCACACCTGTAGAGCCATAAACAATATACAGGTGTGTTCCCAAACCTTTTCCCCAGACCCAAGAAAAAAGGGGTATGCTATAAAAAACCAATATTTTCTTAAACAAAACGTAATAAAATATAAAATTGGCGTAATGAAACGTATCCAAAGTATACAGCGTCGTAAAAGGTTATGCGCGCTTCGCTTTAATGAACACATAACAGCATTTATAGTCAATATCGATTTTACTATGTATCCCGACGGCCATTAAAAATAATGTATATTCCCTCACGATGTAGAAACTGTTTATGCAAGGGATCTAAAAGACGTGTGCAGTTTCTTTGAAAATATCATGTGACAGCGCAGGGTGCAGACAAATTAGTTCGGTGCGGGGCCGCAACGATTGAGTTTGAAACGGCTTCGAAGCGACGACGTCGACAGCCATTCAATTATATCTTGTCAGTACCTGAACCAGCCTGAACTGTTTGATATTGTATGTAGCATTTGACAATTCAATTTGATGCTTGATGTCCATAGCTACGGTTCCTAGAAGGGCGGTGGCCGCCATATAAAGTCCACCATTTACCGGTGAATGACGTCACTGAAACTTAATTAATAAAAATAAATTGGTGTGTTTTCCTAGATAGCTTTTTTGACACTGTAAATTCAAACCCCGTTGGCAACATTTTTAAAACAGCCATCACTGTTATGTGGCGACCACCGCTCTTCGAGGAAATCATAGGTTTACGGGCGAGAACACTTTGTGGTGTGTTGTCATTTAACGGTAATGTTTTGTTTTCTTTAATGACGTACATAACGAGGTACTTTGTGCACCATGACTGTGCTTTCTGTGTTTTTTCGGAGACGGTGGGCGTTATTAACAGTTGCGTTTTGACCCCGCATCACATAGATGAGTTTGCACCCTAATGCTTGCTTTTAATTTTCTTATTTCATGCACTTCATTGACTCAATACAACGACCAAACAGCTCTGTATGGTCGTTGACTCAGTAAAATTGTTGACATAATTATAGAGAAAATTGAGGAAAATACATTCGGAATGTGTGTGTATTTTTCCTCAATTTTTAACCGACTTTAAAATGGAGGAGGAAATTTGTTACGCGATTACTCGGCCAACTATGAATTGATTTTGATTTAAAAAATATTGTTTGGTGGGCCATAGTTCAGAGGCGGTGCAATGTAAATTTTATTAACTTTGCTTAAGCATTTTTTAAGTTAACTCTAGTATCAATAATACGTATTTTTCCCATTTAGTCTATGTGGATGATGTTATAATAAGTTCCTGTCACTGTTATTTACATAGCACCTAGTACCGTGGTACTTACCCCACACAGATTCGAATACCCAGTGGCATACGAATTTGGGCTACCCCATAATACGTATCACAATTAAAAAATGAAAAATAAGAACTTTTTATAAAAAAATAACCGACTTCAAAAATAAATACTACGTAGTAAAAAATAACTTTAATTTTGGAAGTCTTTGGTTTTGAATTTTCGCCACCGACTTCCGAAATTTTAGTTTTTTTTTCTATAATATTGTGTCAACAATTTACTACATATTTTCACAATTTACTTATCTGCTATATTGCAATTTGTAACACGTGTTTTCTATGTTTCTTTAATTTTTCTTCTTTTTTTCGAGTCGATATAGTTAAATTAGTTGGGCCCAATAACTGACCACGCCATTAGTGGCGTTTTTTAGGTCCTCAAAAGTACAGGTGTACGGACCGCCAAGGTTTCAAATACTGAGCTATGGTGACTCATCAGTTTAGTGCCTCGTTTAAAGTAAAAGGTGCATAATTATACCTCGTTTAAATTGATATTCCAATGAAATTACTGTATGATTAAAGTAACTTACATAAAACAACCCTTCGAGTTTTCCACTTTAACTTATGCATATTATACAGTAGAAAGCGTTTTGCTCAAGTAACGTCGAGGTGAATGCACTGTGTTATTTCGAAAATTTGTTTAGCCAGACGAGTCTTGAGGATATAATTAACGGTAAGTGACGATGAACGTGGATGTAAAAGTACTGGATAGGCTCGGTATTGTCTTCGTACTGGGTGCTAGTGCAGCGTACCTAGTGTCGCCGTTCGCATCGTGTAATCTCTGCTTATCCACTTTTTAGGGTTCCGAACCCGAAAGGTGCCAAGCGGAACCTTATTATTAAGCCTCCGCTGTCTGTCCGTCCGTTAGTCTGTCAGCGGGCCGCTATAACAACACATACCTAATAAAAATAAAATAAAGTTAATTAAAGAGGGTCCCCATACAAGAAACGTGTTTTTAGGGTTCTGTACCTCAAAAGGAAATAATGGAACCCTTATAGGATCACTCGTGTGTCTGTCTGTCCGTCTGTCACAGCCAGTTAGCTCCGAATCTAATGGACCAATTAAGTTGAAATTTGGTACACACGTGACCCAAATGTGTGTGTGATTTCTGTGAGCCAAACTTCGTGTTTGGCTCACACGTGTAACATAAATAAATGAATTTTGAATAAGGGGATCACTTTTGGGGGACAAACAAGAAAAAAAAAAGTTTTGTTAACAGTACCGCTTGTTGCGAGGCTCTTAAAGATATTTTTATATAATTTTAAAATAAATACTTTTAAGATTTTTAAGTAATTCGACGAAAATTGACCATTTCCCCCTTATCTGCAAAACTACTGAACATAAAATTTTGAAAAAAAAAAAACCTAGTATGGCTCTTTACTCATAGATTACAGGAAAACCTATAAGAAGTCTATGGTCTTCAAATAACATGATAAATCTTTCAATATTTTGCGTACAAACTTACATTTGCAGTTTGAATGTATGGGAGAACATGTATTTCTACTACAATGTTTGTATTTGGGATAAATTCATCCCAACTACGGAACCCTTCATTGTGAGTAGTCCGGAACGCACTTGGACGGTTTTTTTTACTAAAGTTAAAATCGTAGTGTTAAATATTGTGTTCGGAACCCTTTGTGTGCAAATCCGACTCGCACTTGGCCAATTTTTTAGTTTTGATAGGTACTTTGATTTGTAAAATGGTTTCCGCCATGACGATCCACCGAATGGTAAATAGCCACCATTGTCTATGTATATTTATTTATTTATTTATTTATTTATTTGGGAAAACAAACAGTGACACATTACATTTTATACGAATAAATAAAAAATAAAAAATACGGCCAAATGTGCAACCAACATCATTTTCCACGGAATACAAATAAAAATAAACTTTACAAACCATGCTATTTAAAACTAAAACTAACAAACTACATTAATTTAATTAGAAAACATTTTTTGTGCTAAATAGTAAAACAAATTTTAGCAAACAAAGAAATACCTATCAAGGCATGCAAATCTTAGCAGAAATTCTTAAGTTATTTTTATAATGAGTATGAGTATGTTATTTTTATTTTTATATGAGTTTGAGTTTTTTTTATATCTGTAGTTACATGAGGAATTACTAGTCACAGGTGCCATACCGCGAGACAAAGGTGAAAAATGTCTCATATGGCTGCTATTACGGCGGAACTCATACCTTGTAAAACAATAGGTATGGCAGTGGGTACCTACCTAGTATATCCTCGAACAAGCGAATACTCAAAGAATTCTGTATTGGATGTAGGTAAATGTACTTGTTAATAATAATTATTTCCGTTGAACTGTAGCTCTTTAATCACATTTAGTTCAATAAATTATTACTAAACGCTCCCGTAGACAGGTGCGATTCTGACTATAGTAAAACAATTTCTAAGAAAACTTTAGATTCGTATTGCACTGTCGCGTCGCGCCTGTCTGTGGGAGCTTTAAAACGTCTTTGTTGTCTATTATCCCCGGGTCGTTGCCTTTCCAAAAATACGAACACAACATAGTTTTCAGTTCAGTTAGTTCTGTCGTTATCGCCGTGGTTATCACTAACTTGAGGAGCGACAAAGTTAAATTCAAAAACTTGTTACTATGTACTTATAACTAGTTTCTGTGCGAACGAAGTAATTTTCAAAGTGGGCGGTGCAGTTGTAAATGAATGTTTTATCTTATTTGCGCTGTTATTTATTAAACTATGCGAAGTTTTAGTTTATTTAAATTTTACTTATGTTTCTTGCAACAGGGTGGGAAATTAACAGACACGATCAATGATGAAAACTGGTTACTGTTGAGCGTTGTATAGTTGTTGAGAGTAAGAAAGTCGTGGCTAAGTAATAACAGCCGCACGGGTCAATCGATCAGGTTAAGCTACGCTTGTCGCGGTCGGTCCGAGGATGGGTGATCATCTTTACATACCAAGACCCCTCCTTGCCTCGGAAAGCATGTTAAGCCGTTGGTCCAAGCTGTCATTGGATCTTTAACAGTCGTTACGGGTCGTCATAAGCCCGAAAGTCTGACAACCAGTCTTACCAAGGGGTATCGTGTTACCGAGTATTTAGTTTGTGGAGGTCAGATAGGCAGTCGCTCCATGTAAAATACTGGTATTCAACTGCATCCGGTTAGACTGGAAGCCGATCCCAACATAGTTGGGAAAGGCTTGGCAGATTGACTTTGAATCATAAACCTATAGTTTTAAAGGATATTGCTAATCCATTGCTTGATAGGTTTGAAAAATTCGTCTGCTCAACAACGTAAATAACGCAATGGACGTGGGTGAACTGTAAAAATGATAATTACTCCGCAGATTATGTTGTGAGTTGTGTGTTCTGGTCTCAAGATTTTTCATTTACGATGGCAGAAACGATTAAAATTTTCAAGCAAATCGTTGAAAGTAAACGGTCATCGTATTTAGTTTTAAGTTAGTACAGAATGATCAGATAAAGTTCTTCTATAGGTCAAAATTATCCTATTACGTTTAAATCTACGTTATAAGTTCCATTCCTCTTGATACATCACAAGAACCATTTCTAGTAACAATCAACATCTTGATCACCGTGACAAAGCAGAGTACACAATATACCGCCCGTCACAGAGCAAACAGTGAATACCCGGCTCAATTTCATAGTTCAAACAGTAGCGTTAACTGTGTACTCTTGCCTTTATTGCTTAAATGCACGCGTACTTTATTTGTGCATACGGATTTAAGTACTATGATGATGGGTAGAGTAGAGGTGAGGGGGATTAAATATGAATGAAGGATTAATGTCCTGCGCCGTCGATTACATACACAAGGCCTGAGTATTCTAAAAATCTCGTAACGATTGGGTTATTTAATTAATTAGTTCTAATGTAGCGGATGAGGGGCTTGTGGCTAAATAATAACAGTTGCACGGGTCGATTGATCAGAGCTACGCTTTCCGCGTTTGGTCCGTGGATGGGTGATCATCTTTACCTACCAAGACCCCTCCGTGCCTCGGAAAGCACGTCACGCCGATGGTCCCGGCTGTTATTCGTGAATTTTTGACAGTCTTTACCGGTCGTCAGAAATCCGAAAGCCTGACAATCAGTTATATACCTAGTAACTTGGCTGTGGAGGCCACAGGAAACACATGATATAGGGGAAGACCAAAGAAACGATGGATAGACTGTGTGAAATATTATTTATGGGTAGATAGGGGGTGACTACCGAGATGACGACTAATAGAGAAGTATGGAAGAAGACAATATGCCGCGTTAACACCAAAAGTAAGGGCAGGAGAATGATGATGACGTAGTATGAAAAAAAAAATAACGAAAGAAAAGAAAGGAAGAAAAGAAAGAAAGGAAAGAAAAGAAAAGAAAGAAAAGAAAGAAAGAAAGAAAAGAAGGAAAGAAAAGAAAGAAAAGAAAAGAAAGAAAAGAAAGAAAGAAAATAAAGAAAAGAAAGAAAGAAAAGAAAGAAAAGAAAGAAAAGAAAGAAAAGAAAGAAAAGAAAGAAAAGAAAAGAAAAGAAAAGAAAAATAGGTTTATTTGTTACAGAAACACTTGCATACAAATAGACAAGAGTAGGTAATCAGAAAACAACAAAATAAAGTACATTTGAAATCACGAGTATAAAACAGAAATGCCGGTAGCTGGAAGTCATGACTGTGACAAGAAGGCTTACACTTATGGGGGACCCACAGCACAGCGCTGATTTTCAGTGGTCACCCGAAAAAGACGTACGTAAATTAAGTAAGGTTCAGTGATATGTACATAATAAATAGGTAATAAAAAAAATACATCGCAAATACAACGCACTGCAATGAGTACGTTGGTGTGAATAGCTTTCCTTTATATTAATGTCAAATCTTTTACAGTGCACGATAAAATCGTACAGGTATAAAAATGAAATATACATACTAAAGTAATCCTATTTAAGTATGGACTAGATTTTATACCTACCAAGTTTTGAAATCCACAATATTCTGCGCACCCCAACCGATAAGTAACGTGAAGATATATAAAACAGAACCCAAAACTGCTATATTCGCAGGCCGTTTCACCTCCCGCTAAGCCAATGGGCCTGTACCACTGAAAATTTACTTAAGCTCGTATACACGAACGCATCTTGGGGCCTTATTCATAGTCCAGAGTTTACATTTAGGATAAAAGTCACTTACCAAAAAGATTACCGCTTGATAAAGGTTGCAGCAATCCGCTGGATAGGGGTAGTGTTGAACCGGTCTTTGTAGCAGTCCTTCGTGGAGGTCTTTGTCCAGCAGTGTACTTCTGTCGGCTGAAACAGTGATAAAATGAAATGAAAAACAACAGATTTTATTAATACTTCCATACTTAATGTATTCATCAGTTATCATCATCTCATGTTCCATTTTGAAGTATATGGGTACTGTGTGCGTTCTCGGTTTTGTCGCGTACTTACAAGGTCGGATAACACCATGGAAATGGCGCTGTTTAGGGTCAACAACATTTGTAATACCTACTCTAGTGCCAGTGACACGAGGAAGAAGAAGAAGGTAAGATTATCAGATCGATCAGAAAGTAATTTTTTTTTATCATCATTTTGACGTTCTCGGTTGGATAGTGTACGAATTCGGTCAATCGTTTAAAAATATAGGCCAGCTTATTAACACGCAACCATAGCATGGTGTCAAGTCATAAAAGAGACTTATAAGGGGTGACAACACAAATCGGCATTCGTTATGTAAAGCACTAGCAATGCCATACGCCCCCCATCATAGTGATTGCTGTTATAACTTCCTCTAGAATATCACCAAAAGTTTCACTAGTTTACTATTAAATATTCATTAAACTTTTTAATAAAAAAAAAAATACATTAGACACTTGTTTGTAACGCCGCATACACCACACTGTCTTTTATTATGCTTTTGCTCGCGATTTCATCAGCACTTCGACAACTCTTCAGCTTTATTATTAGTATTAGTACAGTTATAGATGATTCAAATTCATTTTTCCATGTATTAATAAATACATTTTATTTTTCCACAACACATTAAAAAATACAGCTTAATAAGTTCGTCACTGACTGCGGACGACGGTATAACAATACAATACTAAACAATATTCCTAGATCAGTAAATAACAACGTTATGTATGCGGATGGCGTATAGTCTACTAGACGATGTTCTTTTGTCAAATCTTTGTTTGATAAGTATTTGAATTCGTTTTGTAGATCTCGCTGGTTCAGTGGGTATATCCTAGAGAATTTGAAGCTTTTTGTCAATACAAACACTGGCTTTTTAAGTTCTAGTTCTAAAGAGTAAGTATCCTCGCAGTAAACTAGTTTTGGGGTAGGTACTGAAAGAACAAACTCGTCCCGCCTACACATACGGCCCAACGGTCGTCTATTTATCTCGAGCACAGCTCTGAATTAATTAATCTCAGACCAGAATCACCTTCATTGTGTAAAGTGCGTAACTATTCGAGCACGGGACAAGTTTACACATTCTGGAGAAATATGCCGGCGCAACACTATCTTGTGGAGCGGTAGTGATGGGAAATAGTTCGGGATATTGGAATGTTTGGTTGTGACTTTTTGTCTCGTTTTTTTTACGATTGGCTTGGTGTAAATTGAGTTTTGCTATGGAATAAAATATACCGTTTTTGGATATCGGAAAATCTGAAAAAGCAGTGTGTTGTGTGATATATTTATGGCGATCATTTCTGGATCATACGAATCCGGGTATCGTTTTAAAGTTGGAAAAGAAAACTATAAACCAATTGACTCACGGCCTGTGGCAGGTGAATACATTCTATTTATTTCCAAGGTAGCATGCAGGAATGTTCTAATATGACTAAATGTGTATAAATAACAACAATCAGTATTAAGTTCTTCACTTAGTATTGTGTGTGCATTAAAGACACAATCTTACATATTTAATCTTACAATTTCTATTAATAGATGATCATCATTCTAAGTACCTTAATATCAAAAAATAAATAAAAAGAGCAGTGGTAGCTTAATGACATCAGCCCCAACTCAAGAATTCGTGGGTTCGAGCCCAAGCATGCACGTTACTTTGCGGAATTTATTTCATCACCACTGCTCTCAAAACGGTGAAGGAAAACATCGTGAGGAAACCGGCATGTCCTAGAACAAAAATGCGAAAATATGTGACATCTACCAACCTGCACTGGGCCCGTGTGGTGGATTTCAGCGCGCTCCCTGTCAGTGAGAGGAGGCCGCTATCCCAGCAGTGGGAAAATTATAGGGTGGTTATGCTTATGCTTACTTAATAAAAATGAATAAAATGATACCCATTTTTATCAAAATAATCATGAAAATCCCGTGATAAAAACGTCTCTCACGCACAACACTACTGGAGATATGAAACGTGCAGGTAAACTAGAGATGTACTTAGCGCGGGTTTGCTTCGCTACGAGATATTATTAAATGCTATCCAAGATTTGTGAATGTACTGTCTGATTGTTATGTGGAGACTGTATTCAGACTGTGAGTATACAGGTTTGTGTTTACATGGTTGGATTCAATTGTGAATATTAAGAGACGATCGGAAAGCAAAATCTTGGATACATGTTTTATTAAAGTTAGATATTTTCTTTCTGCAGATAGTGGTTTCTTGTTAGAGCGTCCCACGAAGCATTGCCAATGAAGCCCGTGTTCTAAAATATAAAAACATTCGGGAGGTGTCGTGGGACATACGGTTGGAACGAAGCTTTCCTTTCGCTGTATATTATGTATTTTAAGTCATCTAGTATGGTCTCAAGTTTCAAGTGTCAAAAGTTTTTGTTTTATTTTATTAATACAGAGTTAGTTATTGATTTAGGCGTGACCTTGCGGAAATCCATTATAAAATACAATAGACGTGGATATATTTAGTAGACTAACTTGGCAGACTTGTCTGCGTTCAGCGGTCGGTGTGGCAACACACCGTGTTCGGGTTTGCGACAAGTCAATCGTCATCCTGAGGATGCCTCGTTGAGAGGTGAAACACGTGTTGATTTATTTCAGGGTTTTCATGACTCTTTAGAAATAGCTAAGCGGAAAAGTTACTAAATATATGCATGTCTATTGTTTTTTTTTTTTATACAGAGTTCTTAGTTTGCTAAAAACTTATACTAGATTGCTCTGAAAACAAAAACTATCGACTCTTGAAGTTGACTTTTCGGTATAACACTTTTTGGTTACGTGACGATTTCTACTAGTTAACTTCTACGGCACGCCGAAGAACTTCGTTCCATAAAAAACATCAATCAAGGTGCCTATAGGAGATAGCGGCCAGTTTAATAAGAAGGCAAGTTCCATCATTAATTGCGATTAGGGATGTCATTTGCAAAGCACGGTGATTGAAAAAATCCTTTTTTGACATACAAAACTTTCATCTAAGTAAGAGATTTCCTATTGAATCCTAAATTCTACGCAGACAAAACCACAGTTCACGGAATCGGGTTTAAGCCCTAGCTAAGTCTGACACAACCCACCAACAACATCAATAAAAAAAACCGGCTGGTGCGTGTCAGACCACGCACAATGAAGGGTTCCGTAGATGGGATGAATTTATCTCAAGATCAAACTTAACAGGTAGTTGAAAAAGATGTTCTCCCATACGAAATGTATGGAAGAATATGTTTTTATCGACTGCAAATGTAAGTTGGTCGTTTATTATTCGTTAACTTGCAGAGCCTACTTAGCTGTGATGGTTTTCCTTTTAATTTCGTTATATATACTACTGCTGTGAATTTTTCCACATATCTAGAACCAACCATTTAGCTAGCAGGGGAGGGGACACTTAACTGTAACAAAAGTTAGCACTTTGAAGCTTACTATTTCACAAACGGATCCGATCTCTGAATCTAAAAATGGTTTTCACAACACAATATTTTTGAACGACCTTTCCAATGGCATCCCACACTATGTGATAGACGAGAAAAAATGAACATCCCCACTTTACGTGTAGGGGAGGTACCCTAAAAAAAAAACAGTGGCACTCCGGGAGTGCCGACAGAACCGAAAACTTGAAAAAAAATATCGGCACCGTGGAATCAACGCGTTGATGTCTGTTACTCCACGCACCGCGGTAATCAACGCGTTGATGTCTTTTTAATGGTCAAAAGCTGGAGTCATCATGGTGTCACGAAATCAATGGTTTAGTCCTATCTCAAAAATGCCTGACGCGCCTAAAGAAATTTTCACTTCAAAAATTACCATTTTGTCGGCGTGATTAATAATTATGTATACTCATGCCAAATTACAGCTTTCTAGTACTAACAGTTTCTGAGCTAAGCCGCAGACAGACAGACAGACAGACGGATATGGCGAAACTATAAGAGTTTCTTGTTGACTACGGATCTCTAAAAACTCTCGTATCAGTTCCTCACGCAGTGATAACAACAGGCCGCGTGAGGGACGTCGTTCAATTTGTTGCTCACAATCCGTTTCCGATTGCTCTGTCATGCGGCTGATTGATGGTGTTTGTGTAAAACGTCTTAGATTAGCGGGGGGGACGCACTGGGTAGGAAGAACGCAGCAGTTGAACGTAATAAAACGCTGTCAGTATTGTGTGTACAGTCGACCGCATGGCGGTGGTATTTCTTTGACCTTGATCAGGACTAGCGTGGTACGTAGTTTTAATAGAATAAGAGGGCAGTTTAAACTGGTTTTGTTACCACTGACATGCAGCCTACTGTGCACTAATCAACCTTTTTAGGGTTCCTTACTTGAAGGGTGCCAAACGGAACCCTATAACTAAGCTCTGCTGGCTGAAACTTTCACAGATTGTGAAAGCCGCTTTAACAACAAATAATAAAAAAAACAATTTTAAAATTAAAGGGGGTCCTTACAAGAAACCTACTATTTTCTACTCTTTTTGCTAAAAATTATACAGTGGTACGGTACCCTTCGCGTGCGAGTCTGACTCGTACTTGGGCGGTTTTTTTCCAATACAATTCACAAAACAATTGCACAAATATTTACCAACAGCGTCATTCGTGCATCAAAAGATCGTTGTAGCAGTGTATGAATACTTCCCCAGTATTGTTATTTACGAAGCGTTGATTGCGACGAATGTGACGTATGTCGATCACATTCGAACGGTGACAATTGACTTATCAGCAATCGATGCGGTAATCAGTTCTGCGGCCGAATTGTGGTACATTGTAAATTGTATAAAGCAACCGTCCACGACGAAACGAGTAGAACTTGTAACTAGAAACGAGTTGGCGAGCAACGAGTAGCGGGTGTGTAGTACGAATAGTCTTGTCGCTGGATTATGAGCGAGTGCGCGAGTGCGAAAAGTAGAATGACTGCTCAGTCACTTGCTGGTATGCTAAACTATACATTTCCAGTATTTGCTGACCTCTCATTGTACGGAAATCCTGTACAATACGTGATCAGCTTATACTGGAAATTTATAGCTTGATATGTAGCCGTGTGTACTAAGCGAGTGTCTCACAGCGAATGTTCTACTCTCCACTTTGCTGAGCGAGTATTTTCTTTGATAGTGACTTGTCGCTGCGACAAACTAGTGGAGAGAGAGTTCTCGCCGGCAGTTTAAATAATCATGAAACATTTTAGAGCCACGCTGCAGTAAATTCAATAATATATATTTAAAAAGCATTGCGTAGCGAAATATGAAATTTATCACAAAAAAAGTTTAAGATAAAATCAATTTTTTGAGTCGGAGTTTCAAATAAGAATTTTCATACAAAAAGATAGGCTCACACAGTTTAGAAAAATATATGTTTAGTTTATTGGCAGCTCCATAAAATACTGTTTAAGCATTATTTATTTGTTCTGCTGCCAACAACAACTTATTGTTTGGCAATTGTACTTGATTTTTATGTACATCTGCAATGCGTTTTTTTTAGATTAATGCTTTGAAATCAAACAAATCGGCAATGTTTTGTTTAAAACTAAAATCGGTCAATAATAAATAGTTTTGGACTAGATAGATTTGTGTTTTAGTTTCGTTTCATTCGGAAAATATAAAACGAAATGCAGTTGTTTGTATTTGCGATTGTGAACTAATGCAAACTATTATTATTTGCGGGAAAGCTGCATAATTATTGTTGTTTTTATCAGTTTAGAAAAGCTGTGTATGAAATCAAATATTTTTTTCTGAGTACCACTATCGTTTTAAAGATTCAGAAACTTCTGAGTGTTGCTTTGAGACCTGGCCAAAATGAGGTGAATCGCGCGCGGGATGCGGGATGAAATTTTCTCGCGTCGATTGTCTCAACCAACTAGTATGGAGGTGTTCAAACTGGCGCGAATAGTAACGTGACTTCTTTATTATTGAAACAATCGACACGCGCGTCCTAAGCGGAATGTGCCTCAGCTTTCGAATGGCTAGACCTTTCCATCTAAGGGATTGAATACCTGATTATCCAGTTTTTACTCAATTTTATTTTAACTGATTGAAAAATTTTGAACGCCATACAAGTAATCTATATAAATTATGTGAGGAATGATATAGAAAATACACTCTTTTTTGGGCAGTCGTGTAAAACGAAATGAATGATACCGTGATGGTTGGCATGGGAGAAAGGAACAAGAAACCGTGTTACGCCAACCCTAAGTAACATGGGACAAGGGCAAGAAGATGATGATAATTCATGTAAACAAAAAACTGGCTATATTTTGACCGAGACCGCTGTACTGTGACTTAAGGAATGCGTGGCGGGGCGGGGGGCAATTTTGACGAATGAGTGGCGGGACGCCGTGCGCGTTGACAAATGAGCGGCCTGCACTCCCTAGTCTCGCCGCGCACATAGGTACCAAAGGCGCGGTACAGCAGTTTCGGTTAAACTATAGTACCTCAACAAGTTTGCGTTTCCGCAGCGATCCTTCCATCCAGTGCGTCTTCAGCAATCGGTTGCGATTTGTCTTACTCACTTGGATAGAAATAGTTGGCAACACAAACAATAATAACTACAAATAAATATTGAAACTATACTTCTTTCCTTTGCTCGATACACTGTGACTTTCTCATTTAGTTTTCTTTGGATATCATAGACGTTTTGTTCAGTGCTTTATGGAATGTACTAGATTGTGATCTATTTAGCGATTGTATTTATTGCCTCTTGTTTTTGAAGTTCGTTATTGGGAGATGGAGATGTTTCTTTAAGGTTTAAGAAGATACTTATTTCGTACTAAACAGGTGTTTCTTGTAACATATTGGTTATTAATCTCACATATGATACAAACCTCTCACATACGATCAACGACAGATAATACGATACTGTCACACTGTCATAGAAATTTAGAATTAAGTCTTGTGTATTTATTTTATTTTGTTATTTTTATCTTATTGTATGCTGCCCAGGCTAACGTCATTACGTCAATACCGGTTGTCAATGAAAACCAGCGCTAGAGTTCTGTCTTGCATAGGGTCGCAGCATTATGCTGAGTGATGCATTTTGCGTGGATGTGATGCATATTTTCCCACAACTTGATATTTTTTGCGTTTGTGTTATTTCTTTGCGTCATTTTTACCACAAATAAACGTATTTCTTAATTTTTTTATTAGTCAGAGCTGAACAGATGTATTCTTTCTTTTTTCATATCAAAATAAGATAACATCACGCCTGTAATTCCCGAAGGGTTAGGCAGAGGTGTACCTATACTAAACCAATATTTCGCTAGTTATGTTTAAGCCCCATGTAATAGGGAGCGAGCCTATTGCCATCAACCAATCACGAATCCAAACTCCGGGCTACTGCTGAAAAATCCCTGATGGAAAAACACAAAAACATTTACGTATTTATGTCAAAGCCATACCAAAAACCAATTAACAAACCGTTCTGACAATATTAAAGGCATAATTTCATAACAGTAACTACAAAATGAAATAAAATCACACATTCACCGACCTATTTTAAACGCGTATACAATCACCCCTAATTATAATAACGACGGACGATTTCCATTTAAAATGAGCAGTATATTAAACTCGTAAATATTGCCCGAGTGAAATGTCCGGACTATAAAGTGCGGATATTGCGTTACGTCACGCGATCATAGGCAATCAGCCATGGCACAGGTTACAAAATATGGAACAGGAATGATTATTTTTGAAGTCAAAACTTCTTTAGGCGCGGTGGGCTTTTTTGAGATGGGAAAACACAGTTGAACTCGCAACACCGTTACCGTTACCGACACCTCATTAAAAGTATTTCCTGCACAATAAAATTGTTCAACTTTTCACTTTTATCAGCACTCCCGGAGTGCCACTGTTTTTTTTTTATTGAGTTAATCTGTAATTTAAAGGGTCGTTATGCCTTTTGGATTTTAATATCTAATTGGCCTAATCCTGAGCCTGAGCTAAGCCCGGGCTAATCCTGAAAAAATTGTAGATATATAAAAGGAAGTTTGAAAGTGGCAGTGACTGAAAACTTGGATGGAAATCGGTTGTCCTGGTATAGGCATGTGATTCGGAGGAATGAGGAAAGTTTTTAAAGGCTCAGAAAACATTCCTAAGATGCTTCTTCCAAAGGTTATACCATTGCTTTCCGTACATGTACCCTACCAACTATCTTTTAGGGACGTTAGTTAGGCTTTAAACTCGTTGGAGGAGAGGTCTTGATCAGCTCACGGTAGCCTGTAAGACCTTACGGGGACGTATCGACTATCCAAAGCTCCATGATCTTTTCTGCCGATTATTTATACCCGATAAATACATTGGACACCGTCAGAACCGCCGACACAATCTGTTTGCGAAACTGTCATGCAAAACTGTGGCCAGAGCCGAACCCCCAGTCCGTCGTACACTAAAGATGCTAAATGCTCTTCTGACTGCCAACCCTGAATGTGATGTATTTACAGATGAACGGAGTAAAATTATGCGTATGTCTGGTGGTCTGTAAGAGAAAGTATGCAAGGGAGTCCACTGTTCCATGTTAGTTTTAAATTAAATTATTGTCAACGTTATAATTGTTTCTATGTTAATTTATGTAATTGGTGTTGTACCATTTTAATTAACTATAAATAAATAATAAATAAACGATCGATAGAGAAGTATGGAAGACATGTTCCGCCGACCAGAAATAAATTGGGATAGTGGCAAGAGAATGATAAATCCAGAAAAAAGCACATGTAGGTAAATTGAGAAAGGTTTGAAATTCAGTTCAATTTATTTATTCAGTAACAATTCACATTCCGTTTGAATAAAATCCTGCGTGAAACATAAGTATTACATGTAAAAATATATTAAAACATACAATAAATTAAAATTTGAAAATATTTTAAATTTGTGTTTATGAAACTTAAAATAATATGCCTGTAAGTAAGACCTGGTCTTTAACGTTGGCGTCATGGTTTGAATTGAAGTCCTAAATAGTTTTCATCAATATTGGCTTTTTGTTTGATTGCCAACAGTAATTTGAGAATCTAGTACAAATACCGATACGCTGCATTTTTACTACTAAAATACCAACCCTTGAGAGGCAGTTTGTAAAGAAGCAGATTCATGACGAAGGGCCATATTGATTTCAGCTAATTTCTTACACGCACTTTGCACTTTTTATTTGATTTTTATTTGCGGAGTATTTTATGTGCCTTTTTGTCCGTGCTAAATAAAAGTATTTAATTTGTTTTCTTTTGTGAAAAAAGGTTCATACTCGGGAAACCATTGGCACAGTTAAAACCTTTTGACAGATTCTTCATCAAACCAGCCTCCAAAAAATCTACCACAGAATGCAGACACCCATCAATATATTCTTCCACGATAAAACCCAACGTGATTGGTTGAATATCGCAGCAACAGGGACCGCCACTTGTCTCCTTGCCTTGTATCACACGCTTTTCGACGAAACGACGATGAGTATCTCTATAGGGCCTGGGATATGGTGTATCATGATGGGGCACCATGATGGAGTCAAGTGGATGAAAAATATCAACTCAAGATCAATAACAGTCCAGACCCTGGACGTAATTCTTTCCTAATATGCACTACAACAGGTTTTTTTCACCTTCTGCATGCAGTCTGTACCAGCAGGTTTTAAATGTCGTCAGTCCATCTAACTGGGGGACGTCGCAAACTGCTGTAACCTGTACCTACGAGGATTTTACTCTAGGAATCGTCTACTTTAATGGGTATCACAGTCTTTTGACAGACATGCCTGCTACTTGCTACATCAGTCTCGTCATTAAATAATGATCTTCTTAATGAAAACCTATTTATGCTGAAATATTTCATTGATTTAGTCTCCGATAAATCCACCCTCTCACAAATATGTTCTCTCATAATAAAATCCATCATATTTGGTTGGATATAAACAGGCAACTGGTACCTACCACCTGTCTCCTCCGCCATGTATTACACGCTTGTCGACGAGAAGATGAGTATCTCTGACACATTGAGACATGTGTCGGGATATTGATCGAGTGGGTGAAGTATGAAAGGGTTATGTTGCTTATGGAGGCTTTTTAATAACTTGTTTTTGTATTTTTAGTTAGAACATAATTATAATTCACTCCTGGACAAAGGGCTTTCTAATGGTTTACCACTGAGCTTGACCTTTTGGCATTCTTTAAATTTATTGCCAGCCAATATTACGCTAATGGTTTTAATAGAGGACTTGACCCTTGAGTCCATTAGGAATTTCTTCTGAAAGATCACGATAGGCAGATAAAAAAGGCTGACGTTCATTACTAGCTTGTCAAAAAAATATAATTACATAAAATCCAAGTAGCAGAATTTTCATTTTATTTATCCACTTTCAGACCGTGGGTACCGGTGTAAGGCTAAGCGTATGCTGAGACGCAGGTGACGCCGCACAGCACAATACAGATTTTGCAAGGTAGGGCAGGTAAGGCGGACAGGCCGCGAGCGTATGCTGCGACGCAGCTACACAGACATATTCGCGTTCTAGCTAGTACAAACAAGCTGTTATTGAAACAAAATTATGAATCATTGGTAAAAAACAAGTGAAGATCTGCACGCGTCACGCAGAAATCTGTGCCGGCTCTACAATGAGACGCAGAGCAGGTCAGACATATGTCTACGTCGCACGTGCCTGCGCCGCAGCGTACGCAGCTATCAGTATGTTTATGCATTACAAAATCTGCTCTGCCCTGCGCTGCGTGAATCTGCATCACTTGCGTCTCAGCATACGCTTAGCCTTACTGTTTTCGACGTCTAACCCAATCGCTATACTAAGGTTCTATAATTAATACGACAGGTCCGTTAACACTATAAACAAGTGCTCTTAACCGGGTACAAGGAACTAGCGAAACTTCCTAGATACTCCTTGATATGTATAACAAAATTATACGCTAGTAAGTACATTACGAAGAGGAAACTTGAAACTAATCCGAAACTTATTCAATACGAATTGAGTGAAACTGAAAACTTTGGTCGTCCATGTTTCGATAGAACTACCTAACAAGTTAGGTGCAGAATTAAATTCAAATTGTAACGTTGGAGGATATCCTTAGTGTAACGAATTTCAGGGATTGTAATTAGAGGAAGTTTTCTTTGAGTTTTAAATGAAATTATCCTTCGATAGAAGGGGACTGTAGGAAAAAAAGGCCAACCCGAAGTAAATTTTTTTGTTGGTAAAAAACTCAGCCTTTGCCTTCAACTAAAATAGATTATTTTAAGCCCAAACTTTTTTATTACTATCTGATGACGTAATGACGACGTTGATAGGTCGAAAGCTAATTTATTTTAAAAACAATTATTCGTTATAATTCTTATATTAAATTAAATACCCACTCCCAGTAACTACTCAACATTATGTCAGGAATACTTTTTTTTTTTTTGATAAGTTACGTCTTTGTAATCTGTGGTAGTGATTTCGTGAAAAGCGACGGAACTATGTAACAAGAAGCCGGGGAAGCGCGCGCTATTTGAATTGAACAATGAGCGCGCGCGGTGCTAGAGTTGGCTCGGATGGTACCAACCCATTTTCCGAGAGGTTGGTACTATCAGCCAAGTATAAGTATAGTATGTAGGTAATATTATACATCATAAGTGACTACTGTAAGGCTTGCTCGTTTTTTTTTAACCACAATGGGGAAGCTCTTGGCCTTCATCTCACCTGATGGTAAGTGATGAATGGTTTAAGAACTTTATTATTCCTCATTAAGAATTTACAATAATTCACTTACAGAGAAACTAAATTTACATAAAATGTTTATGAGCGTACAAAAACGATGTTAAAAGTAAATTTATAAAAATAAATGGGAAGGTAGTGCCAAAAAAAAGTAAATATCAACTTATCACCAACCGAGTAAACACAGATCTAAAGTAAAAGTAGATTGTATTAGGTACTAGATGTGGCATACATAGCAGCGACAGCAGCTGACTAAATAGAGATCTTTTATTTTTATTTTGTTTGTTTGCTAAAGCTACTATTTTTATATTATTATTGTTATTGGCACATTATATACGATTTAAGTTGGTTTTTAAAACAAGACATACTTTTCGCTTCTTTTATTTTTATGGGTGTTTTATTGTACATGTTAACACCTTCAAATTCAATATTTATTTTCTCGTAATTAACTGTTCTGTAAGGACGTGTTACTAAGTAATTGGAGTTTCGTAATTTAATTTTTTGTACTTGATGTTCAGGCCGAAAGTGGAAGCGAGCTTCACCCGGAATTCTCAACCACAGAGGAACTG
The DNA here is from genome assembly GCA_916610215.1 of Omphaloscelis lunosa. Lineage (NCBI taxonomy): Eukaryota > Metazoa > Arthropoda > Insecta > Lepidoptera > Noctuidae > Omphaloscelis > Omphaloscelis lunosa. Next base: position 21,729,979 of record OU744248.1, on the reverse strand, counting down.
GCTATCTTACCTCTGACTGCCGAAATACAACAATACTGTTAACATTCTTGTCATGGCGACAGATTTCGTTAAGATAGTGGTAGCTAATCAGGCGGACTTAGAACATGCCCTACCACCAACCAAACCGAGCAGAATTTTTTTCCCGTGCTGGGGATCGAACCCATGACCTCTGATTCTGAGACAAGTGGTCTTACCACTAGACCACAAAGACGGTAAAATCAACTACTGCTACTCGAAGCATAGAAAACCGGTTTTAGTCGATGTAGCTGTCATGTCACCTTCAGTTACGCTGTAGCATAAGTTACAATTCAATTTTGCAAAAACTAAAACGAGATGGAAAAGCTCAGTGAAGTTTTAAACACCAAATTTGGAGATTTCTGATTCTAAGATTTAGTTAAAAAGCACTAACAGCAGTCCCAGCAGCATCTTTGTACTCAAAAGTTATATTTCGTAGCAAACATAATATAAAAAAGACCCAAAAAACAACGCGATAAACTAAGAAACTACCGAATTGATTTTCATACGCTTTTCGTCAATGGATTAGAGTGTATAAGGTGTATAATTCATGAAGTTTTGTGTTAATTGCCTGAAATATGACGATGACGACGAAGATAAAGTACTCCAAGTACAATGAACATCAGTTACATTTTTATCTAACCCATATGCTTGACGTAACAGGCTGATACAACACTACGACAGAAAAAAAATATGTAGGCATTATACTCTGCTACCCGTGCGAAACCGGGGCGAGTTGCTAGAAAATAATAAATGAAAAAAATCTCTTTATTAACTATAGACTGTTTTTTTAATTTAAGTCTGCCTATAATAACGTTTCTTCCCAAAAATCAAGATAATAAAGTCCAAAAACAACTCGGTCCATCTTTCCATCTTTTCATCTTTCCAACCCATTTTTCTACACAATAAATCCTAGAACTAAAACGTTACAGTTGACAGTACATCAATCTTCGTAAAGGCGACCAGAGTTACCAGTTACCCGGTTATAAAGTCGGGAATTAATTACTAAGATAAAACTTCGTTATATTTTCACTTAAGAGGATTACAATAAATAAGATTAATTTGTCAGGCTTTTAAAGGAAAAGTTTCTGCAAAAACTTCGTGACTTTTCTCTGGGAACAAGTTTTGTGTATAGTGAGATCGGTGTTTGTGAATGTACCCGTATTCCTACTGCGTAACTAGAGGCCCATTATAGTCCACGATGCAACTCAAAAATAACGTGTTACAAACTCAAGTCACCAATGAGCAGCCAGAATGTCACATCACTAGTATTTCAATAGCGGTTCGTACACGACACAACCAGTCACACACTAGCTAATAACGCGTTAGTAATGAGGTTAAAAACTGAAAGCTCATCATAGGTGGCAGCACAGTAGTACGTCTTCAAACGGCCATTGTTATGTCTATGTTTACTTTTGTGTCGATCAAAAATTATACGAAAACTAGATAAATAAATATGTATGCGATTTGGAGTGTAGTACTGTTAAAAGACGAGCAAAGGATAGGGGAAGCGTCTACCACTGGTAAAAAAACAGCTTTAGTGGAAAAGTCAATAAATTATGAACATTTTATAAAAGGTTATTTTTTGTTTGTTGACTTTAAGTTCTTTTTTGGTTGAAGCCTGGAGGCACATGACAGGAGTAATCTGATTGAAGTTGGAAACCAACTCGAGGATGATCTTCCTGACTGAAAAACTTCAGAAATAGCAGTTCTAGTACAGATATAATATGATAATATAAACAGGATAAACACACACATACTTTATTATAATTAACATAATATCACACCACAAGTGCCTATAAGTAATAAAAAACAGACTTAGTTCTCTTGGGAGCACTACACTACACTGTAAACGACTTTTTCCCATAAAAGTCTTCAGGTTTAAAAATTATAAGACATGGTCTCGACGAAATACTGGGTTCCAATTTTTTTTTTCGGAGAGCTTACTCCTACATTTTTCTTCTTTTAACATCTTTGGCACATACATGGGTTCCGTATTTTTGCATTAAACAGCTGCGTAACTGAGCTAAATAATTAATTATGCGTAAAAGAAGCAGTTAGCTTTCAAATTATTGGACATTGGATAACAGCGCCATCTGAAGTGAGCAAGTGGCAGTTTTTATCCCCATTCGAGTCGTGTACGGACATTGAAATACTAGCCTACTACGCCATTGAAATACTAGTGCTGTGAGATTCTAGCTACTTATTGGTGAACTGAGTGTGTAACTGGTTACTTTTGAATAGCGTTGTGGACGACCGGCCTTACACCTAATCAAATCAAATCAAAATATTTTATTTCACATAAACCTACATGGGCACTTATGAAACGTTAGAAGCTAGGTGCACGGTACCAATTGGTCGTTTCCTATGGAGAAGAGCCGGCAAGAAATTCCACGGTAATTCTTTTAAAAATAAATGGCTCTTACAATATTTTCAAATTACGGTGTTAATGAGAGGACAGTGTAGGCCTATCGATAAGAACCACGTATTTAACTAAATAGAAAATGGTCTACAAATCTACAGTCTGTTAAGCCTACAGTTTCATTCAATTGAAATCAAAATTAAACTTGTGTAACACTAGCTTTTCCCCGCGGCATCGCCCGTGTGTATTTCGAAAATTATCCCACGAGAACGTAATACCAATAAAAGCATCCTATGTGAATGTTAAATTTCAATTTAATAATACCTATATAATTGTTGGACATTCTACTGGCAATACCGAAAGAGTCGATATGTCAGAGGGCAATGCAGCAAGCGATCAGCACGGTACGATGCGCGACGTTGCTAGTGGCTCTGGTGGTAAAAAATATACATTGACACATAATTGTTGGAGATTTACTGTATATTAAGATATCCTATTCGTTTTTTCCTATTGTAAATATTAAAATACTAAATAAATAGTGATAATATGTGGAGAATAGATGTGATGGTATGGTGTAGAATATTGAATTTGATTTTGGCAAAGAAATATAAATTAATGATAAAATATCTTGGCGTTCCATATCATTTTCCTCATCCCAGAAATATGTTAATAATTAGGTATATTATATTAGACAGTTTTTAGATTGTGATATAGGGGTAACGATTTTAAAAGGTCCATTTGGGGATTTGTATCTATTTTGAGGTTAATTTTATTCGGAATTAAATTAGTTGTTTTAAAGCACAGGTAAGTTTTTATTATATGTTAATCCAGTTTATAAACTATCTGTGTGCCAAATTTCATTCAAATCCGTTCAGCCGTTTTTGCTTGATTGAGTAATAAATATTCAGATATACAAACATACAAACTTTAACATTTATAATGCTTTGTTTTGCGGGTTTTGGGGGTTAAGTATGATAAAGTAACTCGGGTAAGTTATATCACAAGACCCAAGGTATCACAGGCATGCTATTAAGTAGGCTTTAAACCTTAATGCATAAACTTTTAGGTGGAACTGGTGCCTAAGTCACAGATTACATACCACAAACACTTTAGTTCATACAAAAGCCATAAAGCGGTCGCTTATATACCTACGACTTGCGAGTGATCGTTGTGATACCGAAAGTCAACAGTCTTCATTATCTTTGTTTATCTCCAAACCAAACTTAAAGCCATGTGTCAAAAAATGCTTTAGAACCTGAACTAGTTTCTTCGGGTTTATATACGACATAGGCATGAATCTACTTATTTATCTGTGTAATTCTTAGTTGGTAGTTTTACCTCGTTGAAATTTTTCGTCGGTTTTTTTTTTAAAATCTGCTTTTCCGTACATTTTGACTGCGTAGGTATTGCACTTTTTTATGAGACAGCTGATTTGGTTCAGAATCATGTACTGAATTCATGGTAACAGATTTCGCGTCGATGTCCCTTTTTTTTTTTTTTCTTTTGAGGGTGGGAAATCATCAAATAACTTCTCCCGCTCTGGGCGGAGCGGGAGGGCGTGTCAGACTCTTACTGACTAAAACCCACCCGTGTTCCTTCGGTTGCCCTGTTGCCGGGGGCCACGATCTCCCTTTCGGTTTTCTTCGCAGCCCCGGCAGGCATCGGCCCTAGTGGACCCCTTCAATTCTGCTGACATCTCTTTGAGGCGCGCGTGGAACACAACGCGCCGTCGACCCGGGCCTGGTCCTTATCGGACGGTGAGCCACCCATTGCTCACCGCCCGCAAGCCCGCGCCTACGGTGGCCGGAAATCGCCCCGCGATTCCCGACGCCCTGGGCGTCTCCTCCTGCGGGGGTTAGGGGCGTGAGGGCGCGAAATTTGCCTCTCCCTCACGCGTTCCGCCTCCTCCTTCGCGAGCATTACTGCTTCGCAGAAGGAGGTGACGGCCTCCCACTTCCTCTCGCTCCGTACCATGGCCTGAACCAGGGCCGGACGCGAGAGATCACCGCCGCCGATCGCCTCCACGAGGACACGGCGATGCTACGCCCAAGCTGGGCAGACCTCCACCGTATGCTCCACCGTGTCCTCCGGGCGATCCACACAATGGTGACACCCGGGCGTTTCCTCCCGCCTTATCCTGTGCAGGAACCTCCCGAAACAGCCATGTCCGGTGAGGACCTGCGTCAGGCGGAAGGTGAGGACGCCGTGGCGCCTCTCTAGCCACTCCTCAAAAAGGGGTCTTATCGCCGCAATTGTGGCGTGCCCAGCGCTGGGTTGCGATAGTCGCACTCTCCATGACGCCATGAGATCCCGCCGGAGCTCTGTCCGCTGTGCCACGATTTCTCGCGGCAGCGGAGTTAAGCCCCGGCGTTTCGCCTCCTCGCGCCACTCCCAAATGTGCGCGAGGACCTTTGCCTCCAGATCCCATGGCGGTAATCCGGCAAGGAGGCTCGCCGCCTCGCAGGAGACCGTGCGGTATCCTCGGGCCAGCCGGATGGCCATGACCCTCTGGGACGCGTTCAACCGGCGGGCTGGCCGCAGCCTTAGTGAACGCGCCCACACCGGTGCCCAGTAAAGGGCGCGTCGATGTCCCTGCCACCCTGTATTCTTTCAGACTCATTTGACATAGCGGCGCGAGCGGTAAAGATACGAGGTGACAAAGTGGAATTTCAAAAAGAGCACGTCCAAATCAATCAAATCAACAATTTAGGAAAGTTTTCCAGGTAAACCCCTTTTTGAGCACCAAATGACTGTACTATCCATGAAGATGAAAGTTTAATATCAATATGTGAGTGTTACCACTGATGTCAGAAGTCAACTCTTTGTAATCTAAACCTGTATCTTTATAAACCTCCTTAGTAGCCTCTTTTCAAACGAACGCTAATTGTTCAGATAAGCGTTAATTGTCAGTCATTTGAGTGTTGAGTGAAATTGTCGGATTATGGCCGCCTGTCTTGTTGGTGAATTTTGAGTGGTTACATTACTGTGGTTATCTTCCTAAGAAAAAAACATAATAATTGTTCCTGTAGACAGCAACAAGTATCCTCGTAAAGTAATTGCAAAGAGAATGATAAGATAAAAATCTTTACAAATTGACCGTCAAAGAAATACCCGTGTATCACAAATACGTATTGAGTGTACTATATGGTTCACTTTTGACCTTTCCAATTTGTATAAAGCAGCCAAATTGATTTAGCTAAACATAAAAGTTCAATGCCAGCCATTTCTTTAATTTCGAACTGCGTATTTCAATCGAAATGAATTATTTTGATTGTGTATTATTTTTTTCACTACCTTAGATCCTATGTTGTTTGTATATAAGCATTTCGTGATACCTGGTAGTATTTTCTAACAGTTTTTTTATTACGATTTTACTATAAAATGATAATAATAAAATTTGTGTATAAAATAGTCCATAACGACTTCCCAACTCACTATTTACGACCAAAATTATGATAATAAGTTCAAATTGTTGGTTTTACCGAATTGGGCCTATCAATTTTTCTACGTAATAATTTTATGTCATGAATAAAATTTTCATAAATATTTTCTTGAAACTACTTTAGAATTTGATTACGTTATTCTGTATGCTAATAGAAAAATAAATGTACAAGACCTCACATTAACATTTTGCTGATAAAGTTTTCAGTCTTATCATAGTAAGCAGTTAGCTTTTGCAGTTCTTCGATGGTTTTGTAAATATATTTTTGTTTGCGACTTAATAACACTTTACTTCTTACTACTACTACTACTACTACAACTTGACTTTTTAGGCTTTTTAATTATTCGATAGATGGAGTAAGTAGTACTTTACATTTTAGTTTGTCGAGCGAAAATTGTGTCGCGCTATCGTTCGTCGATCAAAAGTTTCGTCGACCCATCGTTTGTCGTAAAAACAATCTGTCGCACTAATGTTCGTCGAGCTGATGTGCTATTGCACCACTGATGGTCGACATATCTTACTGTCGCCCTAACATTTGTCGTGTATTTGTTTGTCGCAACAATGATACGGAGTCGGCGAATTTACATGTTTAAGGCTCCATTTCAGAGGTCTGCTGGTACTGTAAATTATCATCATCAGCATACAGTTCAGTTGCTGGACTTTCTTATTGCACACCATCTAAGTCGATCCACGGCCACTCTCATCCAGGTGCGACCTTTGATTTTATTTCGGCATTTCTTCGGGATCAGTCAGCAAGGAAATGTCAGCGCCATCTTGTTTTAAAATGTTGACCAAATAATTTACGTGTAAAAGTTCTTACAGAAATAAATCAAATTACATCATCATTTTATTTCACCAGCTTAGAATGTGTTGAATGAAAAGTACATAACGTTAGAATCGAATCAATTTCTTCTCAAGCAGCAATCATAGTTAAGACACAAAATTCAGTAAAGCAAAAGCATTCCCAAAAAACACAATTAAATTAGCTCACCATCGCCAAAAATACGAGCAATTCTTGGAAAGGTAACAAAAAGTTCCAAAAAAACTTGGAAGAAGTGAATTGCAGTTACCAAAAAGTTGTGAAACGAGTCTAAAATTGCAAGTGTTAACTTTCTGCATCCACTCTCGCAGGGATGGAGAAGAATGCTTAAAAAGCCTCTTGGAAAACTTTAACTGTTGTAACTAACTTTGGTAAAGGATTACTGGATGGGGTTAAAGCGCGGTAGCAAAGTAATTCTAAATGATTTCGCTTGGAGCAGAGTTTATCTGTTGTTATTTAAATGTAAACCTTCTACGAAAATGTTTTCATTTCATAGTTCTGACTGAATTTTCGCGTAAACGCTGAATTTATTTTCTCTTGGTTTCGATCAGTATTTGTGCAATTTACAGTTGTCAATATTTGCTCGATTGAGAATCTCACATATCTATAGGTAGATAGCCATCATCAAATTACAGATACGCATGCGTGTGTAATGTGTGTATGTGTGTTATACCTATTTACCTTCTTTTAATAAGTACTATGAAACCTAGAAATAATTACAAGCTTTTCTTTGAAAACAGAAATCTTCTTTTCCTTTTTTATTTAATTCTTCATGATTTTAATGACACTACGTATATGTGTAGTGTTAGTATATAAAATCAATTACAAAATTTGGTCGTCCCGGGACGCCTGGCAGATGTGAAATATCGATTGATGGTTATTGAAAGAATTTATAATGAAAGAAAACCAATAAATAAAAAATAAAAAAAATATTTTTCTGACATGACGGGGCTAAGACAGCGCCTTTAGATATTTCACATCGATAGCATTTTATGTTACAAAAACCTTGCACCATCCAGCATTCTCCATTACCTCCCTCGAGAGCTAATAACGTTTCTTTTTCCCATTTTCAGTCTCTTTATGTCGCCTCCCGTTGTCGCACAGCATTTTAAATAGTCCAGCTAATTTTATCCTTTCTTCTGAGATATTTAAAAAATGCAAAACTCCTTTATATAACAATGGGCGTTGTTAGTTTACACGGGGCGCTCATTAAATACCATGGCGCGTTTTTCTTTGGTACGGAGTTTTTTATTTTTAAAAGCTTTTTTTAAATGTTTTTTCTTGCTTTAATTACTCGGTTTTTTACCTTTAATTGGTTATCCTGGCTTAACACTGTTGTATATTGAACTAGAATTAATCTTGAAACACGTTTAATGATAAATGATTTTATTTCTGTGAGTAGGTTCGTACAAAAACCTTAACACGTTAACAATAAATTATGTTTTAAAACTAGATGAGCTGATGTATTCCACTCAGAGCACTGATTTCAAGAGCACTCGTCCGAACCGCACCTGAGCACTTCCACTAACCGCACTGAAACTAAATTTTGATAAATGCGGTTCGGTGGAACAGTTTATCAATATTATTTTCAGTCCCCGAACGGCACCTACGTAAAATATTTATTACAAAAAAATGCACCCCATCACCTATGTGATGGGATGTATTTTTTTGTCCAAGGCGTTATCAAACAACAACATATCGATACAAATCAGGAGAAGTGAAGTCTTGTTCCGGATTATTTCACCTTGTTCACCTGGAGCTAGGAGTAATATTTTATTTGTGTCGCTGTCAGTAAACAAAAAATGACAGACGTTGTCACTTTTCTTACCGATTTTCTTAGTTCAAATCATAATATACAGTATTTTATTCAACTAGGAACAAATGGTCGAATGAACATACTCACACATACAGACCGCCACACGAAATCTAAGAATGTTTTAGTATGCAGTGAGTCGGGGTTATTACATCGAGGCAAGTTTAGTAAATAAGTGTTATCACGTAGGTGGGATATGCAATTCATATTTATTAATGATGATTTTTTCCACAATTATGGACTTGTTACTAACTTACACGATTACTTTCTACATTTATTAAGTTTAGATTTTTTTGAATTATTATTGGGTAGGTTTGCGTGAATCGAATCAAATCTACTCTTTATGATATGTGGCTGTAGTGGAAGAAATACACCACACCAATATCATACTTTTACTATGATATGACATCAAAAGCACATAATTGAGTCAAAAATATTTAAAGAAATTGAGCTGATGAGAGAATCCTAATTCTACAGAGTCACAGACAGATGTTCCAGTGTTTATCAAGGCAAAAACAAGAACTATAAATTACATTGGAACCAATTCTTAATGTTTCATTTCAAGTTACAACTTTAATTTCTTAATTTTATGTGGGTAGTTAGTTTATGAAGGTACATTTTTTTTTAAAGATTTTCTATCAACCTATAGTTTATGTTCATGAAAGGGTGACACTGAGCGGCTTAATGTTTTGTTACAAGTAAATATTCACCTTTGCGTTTTCAGACGTTGTCACGTTTTTTACTTCGAATTACGTTTCATCGAAGGTTTACTTCGTTGATGGTACGTTACCCCAGAGGGTTTTTACGAAGGAGATACGGAGATACGTTACCTCCAAATCAATAATAACGGAATTAGTAACTATTTTTATTATATATTATAGTCCACGAAATCAATTATCTCAGCCTGCGATAGGCTGAGATGTTGATCTCGTGGCCTCGTCCACTGCTAGACATTAAACCTCTCCCAGACTGCACCAGAACACTTTGATTTCCGCCTTCCGCATTCAGGATGTCCTACCCACCTTTTAAGGTCGTCGGTACATCTAGCCGATACGCGGTCTCCACTCCAGGATCATGCTCCACCGGCCATCGGTCCTTCGAAAAACATAGCCGGCCCACTACCACTTCAGCTTGCTTACTCTGCAAGGTATGTCGGTTGCTCCGGTTCTTTTCCGGATAGTTTCATTTCTGATCTTATCCTTCAATGAAACTCCGAGCATAGCTCGCTCCATAGCGCGCTGGGCGACCTTGAATTTGTCGACTAGTCCGACTTTTTGTGTCCACGTTCTGGAATCATCTATTGCATCACACGTAGGATGCACTGGTTCAATACCTTAGTCTTCAAACAATGCGGGATAGGCGACGAGGAGACTTGAAGAAGTTTTCTAAACGCTGCACTACCCAACTGTATCCTACTGTTGGCTTCTTTTTCAAAGTTGTGTCTACCGAACTGGATGACTTCTCCTAGGTTGACATACTCCTTCACAACTTCGAGAAGCAACCCTTCGAAGTAGAGAGAATAGAGAGTAGAGTAGAAGTCAAAATCAGTTGAACGGACAGTAAAAAAGGTTTATTTAAATGTCTAATCTTATTTTAAATAGAGTAATATCTTCTAAGATTGTGTTCGTACGGTTACGACTCTGTGTATTTCAGAGCGAAAAAATGGTGTCTTGTTTAAAAAACAACACCTCAAAAAACTGATTCCGTGAAATTCTTCTCAAAGAAATTTATCAGTGACTGAAGTGTTGGATAATCTTTAAACATCAATGAAACCATTTAATTTCAAACTGTTACTTCGTCCAATTAATTCTTAACCCAGAATTCAACCCGGAAACGTCTTAAGATCATAATGGAACATATTTTAATGATTCAATTTGTCAGACGACATCTTGAATTCAAAGGTTCATATCTCAATCAAAATGGCCAGCATTTCTCTCAAGTTTGAGCCAATTGTGTCGAAAGACTATAACAAATTGGTCTTATTTGTAAAAGACATCGTGGTTCGTTGTAAAAACAAAATTGATGGCTCCCAATAAAAGTGTTTTGATGGATTTTTAGGTGATCACTGCGGTCATTATATTTGATGGAGGACCGTTTTTTGTGATAAAAGTCTTCGTGTAAATTATTATGATATCACTTAGTATGGTCGCTTTCCTTTTTCGGTCAGAATTTTATCAATTACATTACTGTTACTTCATTTTCGTTTATAAAACCCCATTTTTATCGGTACCGTTAAATAAACTTAGAAATAAAAAAATAAAAGCCCAAAAAACATAAAATACCATCACTGATTACGTAATGGCCAAAAGCAAAACCGGAAACAAGATAAATCAGATTTAACGAACCACAACGTCGCAACGCAAGCAAGAGTTAAAACGGAAAACAATTTAATTACCTCGACCTCGCATCTTAATTACCTAAAACGTTGCAAGTACTGCAAGCTTGTGCAAGTTGTAGTACAACTTGCAGGACGGCCGGTACAGCGGCTAAGTACAGCGGTTACCGTTCGTTTCGCCGGTTGAGCGTGAAATCTGCAAGCTAAGTATGCAAACTTGTTTGGAGTAACACAGATGTAATTTGGCCAGAAGATGTTTGATTTTTGGATTTAGGAGGTTTATTTAAAGTTGTGTAATGGCGTGGGTTAATACCAGTGAAGAAAACGATACTTGTGGCACGAACGACAGTTTAATAATTACTTAAAAATTATACAAGGGGCCTTGGCAACAGTGTAACACAATATTTACGTAACTTATAGTAATTAATTACACTTTTGGCGGGAGCGAGTGAGAACCGCGGAAGGACAATAATGTTACGTGCGTGCGTTAGAGATTGCGTCGTACGACGTTGTTGAGCGGGAGGGGCGCCGCAGAAGGCGCGCGGGCAGCGTGAATGCGCGGCGCTCGGCCAATGTTTCGTTAACCCTGCGGCAGCGCACCGTACCGCGGTTTAACTCGAAAATGCGCGTGATAGTTGTATACACTCTGCGCCCGGCACCGGTGGCGGACGGTCGTGTTGCGCTGCGCTGCTGTGTACAAGAGTTCCCGATATTCCGGCTCAAGCGTTCCTTGGTGGTTCCCGAGTCGTCTCCGTAGTCACCCGACTACCATCACGTCTATTAATTGGGGTCTTTTTCAAGACACAATTAATATCGACTTTCTTTAAGATTGTCGTTCAAAACGTTCGTCGAGGCAATTTTGGCCCCTTCCGGGCAAAACCACAGTTTCGTGGTCCTCGGTGGATACCTTACGGTGCCAACGAAACCGAGGGGGTGTTGACCCAATCACACCCGCCGATCCCCTTCAGGGTTAGGCAGTTAATTGGCCGGGTCCCAGTGTTCGGCCTTGGGGGGTCTCCTAGTCGGCACTGGTGACAGTTTTGCCTCCACAGCGACTCACCTAGCGTGGTCGGGTATATCGATACCCTTCACACTAGACTGGATAGGACCCCGTTGCACAATAAGATAGGCAACGGGCCAAAGCAAGCTTAGGGCTCACCCATAGGCACACATCCTCCCTGTCTACACCCGACAGGGAGGGATTACACATCCCCGGCATACCCACCGGGGAGTTAGGATTGTAGGAAGTTAGGAAATATTCACGCGTAGTCTCTCTTTTCCCCCGTCAATATGAAGGACCCGGTAAAGTGCCTAGCGCTCTTTATTAAGTTCTTCCAGGGTGTACTCGAAGAAGAGCCCGCCCTGAAGACTAAGTATGGAGCTCGGTTCGCCAGGCTCCAAGCTGAGTCTGAATCTCAGTCCTGTCCCTCTGACAATAGCATCGCTAACTTTAGCGATGCACTAGAAACCCCCCCGGCTACAGAGCCATCTAGACCCCCCAGTCCGTCAGAGTCTATGGACACTGACGCTCCCATCAGCGCCGCTTCCTCAAAGCGGCCCACTACCCCGTACCCCTATGGTTCGGACGACGACGAAGCGGAGTCCGCTGCTTCTTCTTCTTCCTCATCCTCCTCCCAATCCGACGACGGTTTCACAACCGTCCAAGGAAAGGGCAAGAAGAGGAAGAACAAGAAGCAGAGCTCGTCCCAGGCCAGCAAGGTCGTTGCGCTTGAGGACTTAGACTTTGCTCCCTCGTCGCCCGCACCATTAGTACCGTCCTGCAAAATCTCTCCCGCTACCCCCGCGACTTGCGCTATAGTAGCTTCCCCCACCACCTCCCGTCCGATTACGTCATCCGTAAGCTGCGCTACAGTAGCTTCCCCCTCCACTACCCGCCCGATTGCGTCATCCTCCGCGAAGGATACCCCCGCGCCTAACGCTAAAAAGATCCCTCTCCCGCCACCCTTGTTCATTCAGGACAAGGGAAAGTGGACGGACATCTCGAAATGGTGTGCCGAACACAAAATCAATTTCTCTAGCGCCCGAAATACCCAGCAGGGTATCAAAGTCTCCGTCCCTACGTCGCGCGACTTTAGGGACCTAACCCGTCTTCTGAGAATGAGAGGTGTGTCATACCACACCTACTCACTCCCAGAGGAAAAGCAAATCCGCGTCGTGATTAAGCGAATCCCACGCGAAATCCTCCCCGCCGAGATCCTCAGCGACCTTCAGTCGCAAAAAGTCCCCGTTGACGAGGTCCATCGTATGCACCGCTCTAGAGGCGGTGAATCTTACGATATGATACTCGTAATCTGCCCGCCCGTCGAGGGCCACCACCCGATATTCCAAATTCGTTCCCTGTGCAATCTGACAGGGTTCGAAATTGAGAAACCCCACAAGAGTGGCATTGTCGGTCAATGCCACCGCTGCCAACTATACGGTCACTCTCAGAGGAACTGCCATGCCACACCCAGATGCGTCAAGTGCCTGGGTGAGCATGGCACTTCAGACTGTCCCCGTCCAAAGGATCGTACCCTTTGCACTGACCTTCCCAGCTGCGTTCTATGCGGCAAACAAGGCCACCCGGCCAACTACCGTGGTTGCCCCAAAGCCCCTAAGGCCTCTTCTCCCAAACTGGCCAAGCGTTTCGACGCCCGCCAGCAAAGGGAAGCTCCCTCCTCTTATAGGATTCCCTCATCCCATTTGCCCCAACGTCTAAGCCCTCAGAGGCCTAGTCCGTGGAGTTACCTCCACCACCAGCAGTCTTTTCCTGCCATGGTGCCCTCTCAATTTTCAAATTTCCCTCCCCCTCCCCCCGCTCCCCTCCCCCGCCTTATGGATCCCCGTATTCGCGCCGCCGCGCCACCCGCGCCCCCTGCGCCCTCTGCGCCCCCTGCGCCCTCTGCGCCTCCAGCGCCCGCCGCGCCCCCCGCGAAACCCACGTCCGCTCTTAAAGCTACGCGTCCTTCTCAATCCACTCCCGTGGCTACCCCCAACGTCTCCGTTGACTCGTTCAACGTAATTACGTCAACCTTCTTGGCCTTCGTCTCCCCTCGCGCAAAGACAATGGCCAACGAAATCCTTGCGGCCCATGGCAATCTCCTCCAGATCCAGGCCATCTACAACGCGTATCCGGACATTACGCAAGCCCTAACCTCCCTCGCTACTAAACCCCATTATGGATAACACGGTCTTAGCTAGGTTCAAACCGCGATCCCTAATAATAGGTTATTTCAATGCAAACGGCATTAAAAATCAACGCGAAGAGATTGCGGCTTTCCTCCGCGATCATCAAATAGACGTCCTCTTAGTCCAAGAGACTTTCCTAAAACCTTGCAACCGTAACCCATCAATAGCTAACTACCGGATAGTTCGCAACGATAGGTCACGTTGCCATAGAGGAGGTACCCTGATTTACTACAAAAAGCAGCTTCACTGCATCCCAATTGACCCTCCTCCCCTCTCACGATTAGAAGTTTCGGCCTGCCGCCTCGGCATGTCAGGCCACCAGCCGATCACTCTCGTGTCGGTCTATCTCCCCCCCGCTAATACTTCGGAGAATTTCCAACTCCTCTCTGACGACCTCTCGATTCTACTCACTATGAGTAACTCGCTCATTTTAGCGGGCGATTTCAATGCCAAACATCCCTCCTGGAATAGTTCGGTAACTACTACAAGAGGCCGACACTTGTTCGACCTCTCCCACTCTCTGACCTTTGACGTCATCGCTCCAATGACTCCCACCCACTTTCCGGTTAACGTAAATCATGCCCCTGATATCTTAGATGTGGCGCTCCTTAAGAACGTCAACCTAAGACTAGACTCCATAGAAACTATTAACGAGCTCGACTCTGATCACCGTCCGGTAGTCATGAGATTAGACCCCCGCATAGGTCTCCGCGACCCAAACTCTCCCCCTATCACTAAGAGGATCACGGACTGGAAGAAAGTAAGCACTCAGCTGAAATCCAACACGTCCCCTCAGTTAGACTCTATTCCCGACGTGTTCAACTCTATCGCAGACACGACGTCCGCGATCGACTCACTCACTAATCACGTACAAACCGTCCTGAACGAATGTTCAAGGGAGGTTACAGTGACGGACGACCGTCACTGGAGCTTGCCGGACGATGTGCGTGCATTACTGACTGAGAAGAACGCGGCCGTCCGTGCCTACAGCAGCTTCCCCTGCTCCGCAAACAAAGCCCATATGCGCTATTTACAGAGATCTGTAAAGACACGCATACAGGAGCTGCGTGACGCGGGCTGGGACAAGATGCTCGGCGAACTAGAGCCCAACCATCTGGCATTTTGGGAACTTCAGAGGAAACTCAAATCCCCTCAAACTTCCTCCATGCCCCCCCTGACCCGTCCCGATAAGACCATAGCCTTCGAGGACGTTGAAAAGGCAGAATGCCTGGCCGACACCCTCGAGGCCCAATGCTCACCCAGCTCCCTGCCAGTAGACCAAGCTCACCTCCTAAAGGTCGACGCTGAAGTCGAACGTAGAGCCTCTCTCCCTCCTGTCGACGACCCTGATTGTCCACTGCCTCCCGTCGCTCCAGACGAAGTGCACGACATTATCAAAGGTCTTAAAGCTCGTAAAGCTCCCGGTTCAGGTGGACTCACCAATAGGGTGATCCAATTATTCCCTGCCCACCTGATAATGCTTTTGACTACCATCTTCAATGGTGCCTTAAGCAACAACTTCTTTCCCCAGTCGTGGAAAGAAGCCACCGTCATAGGTATCAGAAAGCCCGGTAAACCCAGTACCGACCCCTCTAGCTACCGTCCCATCAGTTTGCTCAAGGTTCTCGGAAAAATCTATGAGAGGCTTATTTACAAGCGTCTCAGAGACTTCGCCGAGACCAAGGGCCTCATCCCCAACGAACAGTTCGGCTTTCGAACTGAGCACTCTAGCGTGCATCAGGCCCACCGCATCATTGAGTTCATAAGCGATGGTTTCCAACGCGGCTCTCTGACGGGTGCAGTTTTCTTCGACATTGCGAAAGCATTCGATAAAGTCTGGCACAACGGCTTATTATACAAGCTGTACCAACTCGGCGTGCCGGATCGTCTCGTACTCATCTTACGGGACTATCTATCGAATCGCGTATTCCGCTATCGCATTGAAGGAGCACTTTCCTCTCCCCGCCCCATTCGTGCAGGAGTCCCTCAGGGCTCCGTGCTAGCTCCCCTCATGTTCACGCTATTCACTAGCGATATTCCAAACCCAGGTAGAAGGACGCATTTCGCTCTGTTCGCAGACGATACGGCCATCTACTTTAGGTCTAGATACCCCGACAATATCGCCCACACTCTCCAAGGCGCAGTCAATCGACTTGCTGCCTGGTTTCGAAAGTGGCGCATAGAAGTCAATCCCGAAAAAAGCCAAGCGGTTCTCTTCTCGAAACCGCGCACAAGGCTTAGAGACCCCCTCCCCCGACCTCTCACTATGTTCGGTAAGCAGATCCCTTGGGAGAAGCGAGCCAAATACCTAGGTGTTATCCTCGACCACCATCTCACTTTCGCTGAGCACATAAAGAAGGTTCGTTCGCGAGCCGCTTTCGCTCTCGGTAGGCTCCATTCCGTCCTAAACGCACGCAGCAAGATGTCACTTAAGTGCAAATTGCGAATCTACACAGCGTGTATTCGTCCCATCATGACCTATGCGGGTGCCGTCTTTGCTCATGCAAAACCCCATCATATCCATAGGTTGCAAACGCTCCAAAACCGATTCCTCCGTAGGGCCACAGGCTCCCCCTGGTATGTTAGGAACGAGAGTCTCCATCTCGACCTTAGAATTCCCACGATCCACCAATTTCTAAAACGCCTTGCAAAGCGTTACTTCGATTCCGCGGTCAAACATCGCAACCCTCTGGTTGTCGAGGCCGCCAGCTATGTCCCAAGTAGGATTAGCCGTACCCGCCGACCTAGGCACATTCTCACCGACCCTGATGACCCCATAACCCTCCTTCAGGAGAGCAATAGGGCTACTAGTACTCTACACAGATACAGACGCCTCCCGTCATTCCGACCTCGCCGTCGAGGTCCTTTGCGATCGCGTCCGCACCCCCGAGTAAATGATACTCCTCCCCGACCCTTGCTCGATAACGAGGTGCCAGCAGTGGTTTCAGCTGTGCACGTAGCTTTAAATTCCCCGATTAATAATAATGATCAAAACTTTGATCCAGCCCGTCCCATCTTTGATGTCCTCCCTCCGGTGACGCCCTAAGCCGAGGCTCGTACCCCACAGGGGGTGCCCCTAGCGAGCGTTCACCTAGCTTTTTAGCTTAGTTTTGTATGCCCCTGGCTGGAGGCTTTGAGTGTAGCAGCTTAAGGCAACCACAGGATTGACCGGTTAAGTAGTCATGACCTCAGAGGTCAGCTACGAGATGCCCTACAGAAAAAAAAAAAAAAAAAAAAAAAAAAAAAATAGTTGTATATAAAAAAGCACAAAATTATGTAATATTTGTAGTCAATTCTTGATTTAGATTTTGAATTAAGTCGTTATTTTCAAGTTAATTTCTGGCATAATCTTGATTTTAGGACCATAGATATTTTCAAGACTTTCAGATAATATAATTCGGAGTGAAAGAGAATTGAATAATGGAAATCCGGAACTTAAAACTACGCTAAGAACATTAGGAATAACAAAAGCTTCTAGAGTGATCTTGATGATGTTTATCTCATCTCCATCTTCATATTAACCGTCACCCTGCTTAAATCTTCAAGCTACTAACTGCTCTCACTACTCCTCTCCAACTTTCTTATCCCTTCCTTGATCCCTACATCCTCGTCGTTCCGCGTCACTCTCATATTAATGTTACGAGTTGCTAGTTCAAACTTGTTTGAAGGAATAATTTCTACATGTTTGTCTTGTGCCCTTTGAAACCAAGCAAAGTGCCGCGAAATGTGTCTAAGATATTTGAAGCTCGATAAAGTTGAACGTTGATTCTTGGAAGTGTTGACTGTTTGATCGTTGAGAATGTTTCCACAGTTTTGGTTTATTGGGTGCCGCGGGGGATTGGACGGTTTGACTGGCGGTTATTTGGGCTACCAAGGGAGGATTTGTTGGGAAAGCCTTATCTGTTTTCAGGCACTAACAAAGTGAAGAATCTTAAGATAAAACAAAAAATGGGATTCCTATCATTCTTTAAAAAAAAAATCCGCCAGGTCCATACTCGTGAATACTAGTGTCAATGATAGCTTGCTAACCAAGGCCAGCACTCGTGGCTGTTTTACTGTCGTGACTCCCTCAAAAATAGTGTTGTTGCTTTTCCCCTTCGTATAAGATGTAATCTTCCGACATAAAATCTCATGGCACAATAACAACAAAACCAAATTTCATTTTCAATTTGCCACAATGTCTTTAAATTTTGAGTAGCAAGATAAATTCGGTTAAGAGCAGATAATAAGGGTGATGCAGTATTAGAACTGGAGGCTATTTGTGGCACCAAGAAAGATTTTATCATGTTCATGACCGCGGACGGCTTTAGAAATAGCGGAGAGAGAAAGGTAGATGTGCAACGTATATAAAAAAAACAGAATCTTTACTGAAACACAAAAATTCGGTATATTGTAAAGTTAGCACCTTGCTGAATCTTTTTATGTGCACGTATTTCTGTGGCTATATTACAATTTTTCCTTCTTTTTCTTTCTTTTATAATGTACCTGTGCATGTTTTTTTTTTCTTATAAACTTACTAAAACTAGTATCCGCTTGAGGCGACCGGTCTCCACGCTTCCGCGAAGAAACGCGTTTTATTGAGTCTTAAGAAGCCGAGCACGAAATCACCTGATTTTGAATAATTTTGTTCATTCGTTATGAGAAAACGAAAAATAATTAAAACAAAACTAAATTATTTGTAATATTTTTATTATTTGTAAATTATTCGCATGTGGCTGAAAGGGATTTTTCGAATAAGTTAAGTATTCATGGAAAATCACAAATACTTGCAACAAGTTTTCCGAAAAATGGCGCAAGACTGACATTTGATCACTTTTTACAAGAAAATACTTTTGATTTTGAACATTTAAAAATATCATCAACATTCTTATATGATCTACTTGCATGTGGCTGAAACACTTTTTTTTTAAAGTTAGACACAAAATATAGCTCAAAAATAAAGTTGAAATTTTTTTTTTTTTAAATCCTGTCTGTAATATTTTTTTTTCTTATTATTTAATACCATATCATATTTAGCATATTAAAATCATTAATTAGTCTCCACCTATCCTTGAAATAAAATCAATATTTTATTAGGTGATTATAGATAAACCACATTTTCGAAAGTGCAAAAGTGATGCAACTATTAACAAGTCCTGTGTCTGACACGAATGGTTTAGCACTTTTTTTTACTAGGGCATCTCGCAGTCTTGATCACTAAGCTAGGGGGAGTTTAACATTACGAAAATTGTACTTTTATATTTACACAGGCTTAATATTACAATTATTTCAAGTTTTCTTACAATTAGATAAGGTATTGATAAAAAAAGGTGTTTATTCGTGCACGGAGCCTTTATTTAGAGAACTCAACAATAAGTTAAGAATCAGAAGAGAGTTAATTATGTAAGAAAATATTTTAATAAACATTATTTACATCGTAATGTGTACGTTTAGGAATCTTTGTGCCATACAAACCAATATAAGCAAAAACAACACAGATTAAAAAAGCACTATTCACAATGTTCGCAAACTTCATCCAATCTTTACTGCTTGGCTTGATATCAACTGTAACATCATCAAAATCCCACCGAGGAAACACTAAATACGTTCTGTACTTATTTTCATACACAAAATCATTGATTAGTTTTACATAATTGTGTGGCGTTGATTTCAACTTACATATTGCAGCCAAAAAGAATGTGGAAAGAATGATGATAACAGACATAACGACTGAGCCGCGATAGTACAACAATAAGGTCGGTGGGAAGTGAGATTCCTTCGGTATATTGTAAGACAACTCCGTCAAGAAATAATAATGACCCAGTAAACTGAAGCAGATGATTGCTAGTCGTACTTTACGCCGCACATCCAAACACAATGATGAAATACTGAGAATGGTTAATACGAAGGCAGGACAAATGACAATCGCAGACAAGCCCACTGCTTCCCGCATCAGTAAAAAGGTAAACTTCGCCTGCTTTTTAGACTTGTTGTCCTCCACGCGCTTATAATCGTATAGATACCATTCAGCGCTATTGGGTTCCATGATTATGAAATCATAGTTAATTGTAAAATTTCCCGTTTCCTCTAACGATTCCTTTGCTACAAATTCGTAAGTGCATTCTTGGACGTCGTATGGCCAGTTTGTGAGTTTGACTCTACACCAAGCCTCTTGCAGCATGAAATGTTTGCCGTGGACTTCTCCAGTACTCTTTAAGCCATAGCTGTAGAAGGTTAGGTAAGTATTAAGGAAGGCCGAGGAGTTGGATTCTCCAAAAAATGGAGTCCATAAATTGTAAATATTCGATATATCAGTCTTGTTAATGCCGTGATGCTTTTCGGGATCCCAGTTCAGTCTTTCGTCTTTCCACTTAGTGCTCATCCACATTTGTATTATCATCACTTCCTCTTTGCTATCGAAACTGAAGGTTTGCATGAAGCATGTGACATTCACTATTGTGCTCTCACTTGGTGCGTGGTGCGTGTTGTAGCCGCATTCTAAATATTCCAAGAGTTCTTTTTCCCAGGTGATGTATTCTGGCATATTGTCAATAACACAGT
The DNA here is from genome assembly GCA_916610215.1 of Omphaloscelis lunosa. Lineage (NCBI taxonomy): Eukaryota > Metazoa > Arthropoda > Insecta > Lepidoptera > Noctuidae > Omphaloscelis > Omphaloscelis lunosa. The sequence continues at coordinate 21,709,463 of OU744248.1, read as the reverse complement.
TTTCGGCCAGAGTAAAGTTCAGGAAGTGTAGCAGTAATATATATGTGAGCAGGGCCATGGTTCCCTCGATACTGTGCCCTGTATCAGTCGGTAGAATATGTTGTCATATTATACTGAAACGCCCACTGCGATTGTTTTGATAGATGGACTAATGTAAGCAATATTGGCAATATTGTTACCGTCCAAAAATGTCTCCAAATATCAAGACGTCTTTCGGCTGAAATAATTACTATTGTAAAGTAAAGATAGAATATGTTTGTAGATTCGGTATATTGTAAAGTCAGCACCTTAATGCGTTTACTTTATATGCACGTATTTCTGTGACTTTTAAACAATTTGTCCTTCTTTTTCTTTCTTTCACAGTGCACCTTTGCATGTTTTTTTTATTTAAATATAAACTTACTAAAACCGCGCATCCGCAAGGGTTGACCCATCTCCACGCTTTCGCGCGAAAAGGCGATGCAGTATTAGCATTGTAGGTCATTTGTGGCACCAAGATAACTTTCAGGGCATGATTGCGGACGGACTTAGAAATAGCGGAGAAGGAAAGGTAGATGTGCAATGTAGGTAGGATATATCAAATCAAATTATTTACTTGTACAAGACAGGTTTATAGAATGTTAAAGAAGGTTAGTTCACACCTCACTCGGGTCACAGTCACAGTCACATCTAGAAGACGCACAAGATCTCATGATCTCCGGTCCAAGTGTGGGAAGAGAACACCGAGGTAGTTTTTAGTAAGTAGGAGTCTAACAGACCCCTCTGCCCACCCCAGAGCGGAGGACACCCAAGAGGAATTCCACGACAAAATAAAAAAAAATGTTCACTTAATTACACCGGTATCAACCTGCTAAGTTTTTCCCGACTATGTTGGGGTCGGCTTCCAGTGTTACCGGATGCATCTGAATACCGAAATTGGCAACAGTGTAACACAATATTTACGTAACTTATAGTAATTAATTACACTTTTGGCGGGAGCGAGTGAGAACCGCGGAAGAACGATAATGTAACGTGCGTGCGTTAGAGATTGCGTCGTACGAATCTGTTGAGCGGGAAGGGCGCCGCAAAAGGCGCACGGGCAGCGTGCATGCGCAGCACTCGGGCAATCTTTCGTTAACCCTGCGGCAGCGCACCGTACCGCGGTTTAATCTGAAAATGCGCGTGATAGTTGTATATAAAAAAGCACAAAATTTGTAGTCGAGTGAGATGGGAATCCGAACTGAAAGTTATTTGGGCTACCAAGGTAGGCTTTTTTGGGAAAGCCTTATCTGTTTTCTGGCACTAACAAAGTGAAGAATCTTAAGATAAAACAAAAAATGGAATTCCTATCATTCTTACAAAAAAAAAAAACTGCCAGGCCCATACTCGTGAATGCTAGTGTCAATGATGGCTTGCTAGCCAAGGCCAGCACTCGTGGCTGATTTACTGTCGTGACTCCCTCAAAAATAGTGTTGTTGCTTATCCCCTTCGTATAAGATGTAATCTTCTCACATAAAATCTCATGGCACAATAACAACAAAACCAAATTTCATTTTCAATTTGCCACAATGTCTTTAAATTTTGAGTAGCAAAGATAAATTCGGTTAAGAGCAGATAATAAGGGTGTTGCAGTATTAGTACTGGAGGCTATTTGTGGCACAAAGATAGCTTTTATCATGTTCATGACCGCGGACGGCCTTAGAAATAGCGGAGAAAGACTGGTAGATGTGCAATGTACATACAAATTAAAAAAAAAACAGAATCTTTACTGTAACTCAAAAATTCGGTATATTGTAAAGTTAGCAACTCGATGAATCTTTTTATGTGCCATTATTTCTGTGGCTGTATAAAAATTGTTCCTCCTTTTCCTTGCTTTTATACTACACCTGTGCATGTTTTTTTTTTTCTTATAAACTTACTAATATCTAGTATCCGCTCAGGGCGACCGGACTCCACGCTTCCACGCGGAAACGTATTTTATTGAGTCTTAAGAGGCCGTGCATGAAATCAACTGATTTTGATTAATTTTGTTCATTCGTTGTGAGAAAACGAAAAAGAATTAAAACAAAACTATTTGTGGTTTGAAAAGTGGAGTTCTTTGTTTTGCATGTGGCTGAACGATTTCAAATACTAGACAAATACTCGCAACAAGTTTTCCGAAAAATGGCGCGAGACTGACATTTGTTCACTTTTTACAAGAAAATACTTTTGATTTTGAACATTTAAAAAATATCATCAAGATTGTCATATGATCTACTTGCATGTGGCTGTTAGACTCAAAATAAAGCTGAAAAATAATGTTGAAAAATCATTTTTTTTTAATGTATTTATTTCCTATTATTTAGCATCATATCATATTTATCAATTTAAAAATCATTCATTAGTCTCCAGCTATCCTTGAAATAAAATCAATATTTTATTTGGCGATTAAACAATATCTTCATTGAGTAAATCTAAGGCGAAATAAACCACATTTTCGAAAGCGAAAAAAGTGACGCAACTATTAACAGGTGCTGAGACTGACACGAATGGTTTAGCACTTTTTTTTTTACTAGGGTATCTCGCAGTTTTGCCACTAAGCTAGGGGGGTTTAGCGCTACGAAAAGAATTGTACTTTATACTTACACAGGCTTAATGTTTCAATTATTTCAAGCTGTCTTACAATTAGATAAGGTATCGATGAAAAAGGTGTTTTTTCCTGCACGGAGCCTTTATTTAGAGAACTCAACAATCAGTTAAGAATCAGAAAAGAGTTCATTATGTAAGAAAATATTTTAATCATAATTTTTTACATCGTAATGTGTACGTTTAGGAATCTTTGTGCTATACAAACCAATATAAGCAAAAACAACACAGATTAAAAAAGCACTATTCACAATGTTCGCAAACTTCATCCAATCTTTACTGCTTGGCTTGATATCAACTGTAACATCATCAAAATCCCACCGAGGAAACACTAAATACGTTCTGTACTTATTTTCATACACAAAATCATTGATTAGTTTTACATAATTGTGTGGCGTTGATTTCAACTTACATATTGCAGCCAAAAAGAATGTGGAAAGAATGATGATAACAGACATAACGACTGAGCCACGATAGTACAACAATAAGGTCGGTGGGAAGTGAGATTCCTTCGGTATATTGTAAGACAACTCCGTCAAGAAATAATAATGACCCAGTGAACTGAAGCAGATGATTGCTAGCCGTACTTTACGCCGCACATCCAAACACAACGATAAAATACTGAGAACGGTTAATACGAAGGCAGGACAAATGACAATCGCAGACAAGCCCACTGCTTCCCGCATCAGAAAAAAGGTAAACTTCGCCTGCTTTTTAGACTTGTTGTCCTCCACGCGCTTATAATCGTATAGATACCATTCAGCGCTATTAGCTTCCATGATTATGAAATCATAGTTAATTGTAAAATTTCCTGTTTCCTCTAACGATTCTTTTGCTACAAATTCGTAAGTGCATTCTTGGACGTCGTATGGCCAGTTTGTGAGTTTGACTCTACACCAAGCCTCTTGCAGCATGAAATGTTTGCTGTGGACGTGTCCAGTACTCTTTAAGCCATAGCTGTATAAACTTAGGTAAGTGTTAAGGAAGTCCGAAGATTTGGATTCTTTATATAATGGAGTCCAAAAAAAAAAAAAATTCGATACATCAGTCGTGTTGATACCGTGATGCTTTTCGGGATCCCATTTCAGTCTTTCGTCTTTCCACTTAGTGCTCATCCACATTTGTATTATCATCACTTCCTCTTTGCTATCGAAACTGAAGGTTCGCATGAAGCATGTGACATTCACTATTACGCTCTCACTTGGTGCGTAGTGTTTGTTGTAGCCGCATTCTAGATATTCCAAGAGTTCTTTTTCCCAGGTGATGTATTCTGGCATATTGTCAATAACACAGTTTTCGGCCCGAGTAAAGTTCAGGAAGTGTAGCAGTAATATATAAGTGAGCAGGGCCATGGTTCCCTCGATACTGTGCCCTGTATCAGTCAGTAGAATATGTTGTCATATTATACTGAAACGCCCACTGCAAATGTTTCGATAGATGGACTGAATGTAATCAATATTGGCAATATAATATTAATATTCTATTAAAAGTTACCGTCCATAAATGTCTCCAAATATCAAGACGTCTTTCGGCTGAAATAATGACTATTGTAAAGTAAAGATAGAATATGTTTGTAGATTCGGTATATTGTAAAGTCAGCACCTTAATGCGTTTACTTTATATGCACGTATTTCTGTGACAATTTAAACAATTTGTCCATCTTTTTCTTTCTTTCACAGTGCACCTTTGCATGTTTTTTTTATTTAAATATAAACTTACTAAAACCGCGCATCCGCACGAGGTGATCCGTCTCCACGTTTCCGCGCGGAAAGGCGATGCAGTATTAGCATTGGAGGCCATTTGTGGCACCATGATAACTTTCTGCATCACGGGCTTGATTGCGGACGGACTTAGAAATAGCGGAGAAAGAAAGGTAGATGTGCAATGTAGGTACGATATATTAAATCAAATTATTTATTTGTACAAGACAGCGTTATAGAATGTTAAAGAAGGTTAGGTACACCTCACTCGGGTCACAGTCGGGGATCATAGAAGACGCACAAGATCTCATGATCCCCGGTCCAAGTGTGGAAAGAAAACACCGAGGTGGCTTTTAGTTAGTAGGAGTCTAACACACCCGTCTGCCCAACCCAGAGCGGAGGACATCCAATAGCAATTCCATGACAAAATAAAAATAAAAATATTCACTTAAGTACACCGGTATTAATCTGCCTAGGCTTTTCTCAGCTATGTTGGGGTTGGCTTTCAGTCTTACCGGATGCATCTGAATACCGAAATTTTGCATGTAGCGATTGCCTATCTGACCTCCACAACCCAGTTACTGGGTAACAAGATACCCCTTGTTAAGACTGGTTGTCAAAGTTTCAGGCTTCTGACGACCCGTAACGACTGTCAAAGATCTACGAATGACAGCCGGGACCAATGTCTTAACGTGCTTTCCGAGGCAGGGAGGGGATCGAGGTATGTAAAGATGGTCACCGCGGAGCGACTGCGGCAAACCTGATCGATCGACCCGTGTGGCCGTTGTTACTTAGCCATGAGCCCCACCGGTACTCAATGAGGTGTGAAAATACCTACATATATGATTGGGCCTAATTTTTAGTTAAATAGTTTTAGTTAGGTTAGGTTATTATATTTTTTTAGTTTTGTCATACATATTTGTGTTAGTAAGTACTTAAGAAAATTAGGGCGTAGACATATTTTAATGACATGGTAGTCCCTGATATAACACATTTAACGTTGAATTTATTTGTATCGTAGCTTTGAATCACAGTTTTCCAAACTTTGATAAGTTAAGAAAATTGCTTACGTTCTCTGATAAAACAGACAAACAATTTAATGAATTTAACTTACACAAATGTCAAAACATTCTCACTATGCAGGAAAATACTGCAAGCGAGATAAAACATTCGAAACAGTTTCTAAACTCACAAAGATAATAATATAAAATTAATAACCGTAGAACAAGCTCCGCCCCACCTAGTGGCCACTTACTGAAAAATGAGCACAAATATTTGCTTATATCTTTCCCATTTTGCTGCCAACGCAAAAGTGACACGCGACGGGATTTCAACGGAGATATTAAAAAAACCACCGAAAAATTTCTCTTGTCCGTGATTTTAGTTCAAACCTTTTGTGGAATGGAAGGACAATAAGGTCACCAAACAATACTTGGTCGTTAATCATAGAATATTTGACGTCACGTCAACTTTTACAAGAATATTAATGGCGCCTAATACGGCGGCCATGTTGGATTTTTCGTCGGCATCTTTGTACCCTTTTCATGTTTGGGTTGTTTCTTTGAAGGTGGTAGGTACTGAATGTTTTAATTTAATTGTTTTACTTTGATGTTTATGTGTTAAAATAAATGTTTTATTGTAATTATTTGCCGTATTTATTTTCAAAGCATACCCTTTCGTCTCTGTCAAGAACCTACGACATTAAATTTCTATATACATACATACTTCTTTGCTAAATCGTATTTGTGACTGCAGCTCCCTCTTAGACTTTTCTTTATTTTATAGGTAAATCATATGTTATTTAACTAACGAACGATATCTTGCACGTACTATTGATTTCTCGGCTAGTGCTGTGCACTTCTGTAAGTGACGATTCACAATTCCTAAAACTGTATGTGATTTTTGTTTGTGTTTGTCTTTGTGAATAAGTCGTTGAAGTGCCATAACAATAAATAAATAAATTCAAAAACAGCATCCAATAACACCAATTTATCTCTCAAACTTGTTGATTATGGATAACCTCCAAAAAAAACATTTCATCTTGCAATCCGGCGCCGTCGGTGCGGCTCCGATGCGGGTTCGGCATCATGAACAGGAAGCTTCAGTCTGACAACCAGTTTTGCCAAGGGGTATCGTGTTACCCAGTTACTAGGTTGTGGAGGTAAGATGGGCAGTCGATCCACGTAAAATTCTGGTATTGAGCTGCAGCTGGTTAGACTGGAAGCCGACTCCAACAACAATTAATATTCCTGACTCTACCTACTTATTTTTGTTCTGCTGTCATCATCTTCATCAGTCTACAGCAGTCCACTGCTGGACATAGGCCTCTCCAATTGCCATTCAGCTCGATTCTCAGCAACTCCTTCCAGCTGCTACCAGCCACCCTGCGAAGATCGTCGCTCCACCTAGCCTGAGGGCGTCCTACCTTACGTTTGTCGATTCTCAGCCTCCACTCAAGAACACGTCTACTTCAACGGTCATCGGTTCTGCGGCTAATATGGGTGGCCCATTGCGACTTCAGCTTGCTTATTTGTAAGCTATATCGACTACTTTGGTTCTCTACCGGATCCGCTCCATAGTTCACTGAGCGACCTTAAATTTATGGACCAGTCGTACTGTCAGTGTGTACATTTTGGCTCCGTAAATCATAACAGGCAGGAAGCACTGATTGAAGACCTTTATCTTCTGTTGTCCAGTGACCTAATTCTGATTTTGTCACAAGCAGAACCTCGGATAAACCATCTACAACCCACAATCATGTCCCTAGTTAATCGTTCCTGACGACTATAAATAAATGATACTTGCCTTTGCGAAATTTTCACCACACACCGTCGCCCTGCGAGTACGATAATTAACTTTTAAATTAAAAACATAGTGAATAAAATATACGGCGTGATGGCACTGAGTTCACTAATTAATTTCACGCCACGTATCTCTTTGGGGATCAGTAGAGAATAATAGAGCGTAGAAAAAAATAATGAAATTTATTATGAAGGTTTTTCTGGTATGTTGGTTAGTGATACGGGCTGTTTTTAAGAGCGAGTCGGACTTGCGCACCGAGGGTTCCGTACCATTTTAAATTTTCATCGGCCTGGCCTATATTTGTCAGAGAATTTTAAACTCATTGAGAATTTTAACTGCGGTGTAGAATATTGCAGTTTTAGGTCAGCGCTATCTCTTGACCGATAGTGGAACTAATGTAATTTTTTTGATGATTTCTGAAAAAGTGTGCTATTTAGGGACATCATTTTATTTTTCCTGTAATCGTTACATAAACTTCTACCAACTTCCTTCTATAATTTCAGATTTTTTTCTATGCAAACATCGGAGATAAGGAGGGGAACGGTATTTTTTTTTTAATTTTTCGTCATAAGTCGAAAAGTATGCGGCCTGAATAAAAAATATTTGAGAATGTGCAAATAACGCTCTTTCAAATGATATCCCAAATGCCCTAGTAGCCCTTTGATTTTTTCAGACCATATTCGTTGCAAGAAAAAAAAAATGTTTCTTATTTTTATAGTTGGGCATTTGTAATAGTTGAGCAAACGTCATCTAAAACTATGCCAAATTTCAAGTTGATAGCATTAGTAGTTCTTGAGATATCCAGCTGTTACAGATGGGCAGAGACTGAGTCACACCATAAGGGTTCCTTTTTACCATTTAGGTACGGAACCCTAAAAATGGATGAACTTATAATTTTTCGTGAGTTCAATAGGTAACTTACTTAAAATTTAGGTATTTTTAATAGTATTTGGAGGTTTATTCGGTAAGAAGATGACATTTTCTAAAGTCAATGCTCAACTCACAAACCACGCGACTTCCAAAATTGTTCACACGCGTGCAAACTGCAGTTAGTCCAATTTATATGGGGCAAACGTATCATAGTATACACGTACACGTATCGTATCTATACGTATCTCTATTAGCAGTCACCGCCTTTCTAGCCACATCATCTTACAATCACGAAAGCTAAGGAAATTATTTGTTAAGCAAATTCACTACTAACGTCAATAGTCAATTTAATCAAATCACAACATTCTGTCATTTTTTGACAATTCTATTAAATAGCTAACACACGACAAATTGACGTAGGGTGTCAATATGCTTAACAATTAATTTTCCGGAGTATAATCTTAGGTTCTGAAATTTAAACAAACACTGATACACTTTAATAAACTTTGATAACATTTTAATTTTTTTGTCGTGTTGGTAGTCCTTTATCATAATCATCATCTGCCTAGCCTTTTCCCAACTATGTTGGAGTCAGCTTCTAGTCTAACTGGATGCAGCTGAATACCAGTATTTTACATGGAGCGACTGCCTATCTGAACTCCACAACACAGTTACTGGGTAAGTAAATTCACTACCAACGTTAATTATCCATATAAAATTACAACAACTGTAATTTTTTGACAGTTGTATGAAATATCTATAACACGACAAATTAACGTAGGGTGTCAATATGCTTAACAACTGATTTCCCTGACTGTGAAATCTTTAGTTCTGTTTTGACCAACTTGAAAAAATACCAACTCGACTAAAATATTCAAATTTTTGTCCATAAAATATACTTTAGTTCAACCTCTATTTACAAAAATAAACCTGTGTGTAACTGTTACAGTACGGTAGGTTAATTTCATTGTCCTTGCGTGGCCTAGCGGGTAGGTAATGTTCACTATCTGTTCTTGTGGGAATAATAAAAGTTGAATGTCACACTAGTCGTCAAAACTAATCTAAATGAAGGACGTTTCTTTTTGTGTAATTATGAAAGCTTTTTATTAATTTTAATGCCTCACTGTAGTGCTTTTAAATTGTATAAATTTCTGTAAAACATAGTCTACACTAAAAAAGAGAAAATGTTTGTATTTTTTTTTCTGTTATAAATAAACTTTAAAACTGCTGGATCGATTTTAAATATTCTTTCACCTGTAGAATGCTATATTATCATTGGGTAACATTGGCTATAATTTTATTAAGATATTAGTTGCGCCGGTCATGGTCTACCCATATGCCAAATTTCATCTAAATCTATTTATCCGTTTTAGCGTGAAAGCGTAACTAACAAACTCAATTTCGCATTTATAATATTAGTTAGAATTAGGATCACGCGGGCGAAGCCGCTAGAGAAATTTAGTATTTTACATACTTGTAAAATAAGCTGTTATCTACGCATTCTGTACAACACACTCAGTAGCATTGAGCAAAAATTTTTGCTGGTAAACGACTTTTATTATTGGTGTTTAAAATCTATTTTTACGGCAGCGCGCAATGTAACGCACGCAAAACATTAAAGTTATGTTATACTTATAACATTTAAACTTGTTTTCATGAAAAACCGTTGAACTGTAATATCTCCATAACCAGAAGTTTCCCAGGTATGGTCCAGTATAAAAAAATATCACCGTGACGTAAGAAGAAGTGATTATCGGTTTTTTTAAGGGTCTTTTTCAACTTCAAGCGTCTTCCTTCCACATCTCCATAACCAGATGGTTCCCAGGTATAGTCAGGTTGCGAAAAGTTCCGAAAGGGAGATAGCGGTCCCGGCAATATGGCAACTGAAGGAACACGGGTGAGTTTTAGTCAGTAAGAGTCCACGCCCTTCCGCTCCCCCCAGAGCGGGAGAAGTTGTCTGATAATTTCCCATCCAAAAGTTCAGTGCAAAAAATCACAATGATGGGGAGCATAAGTGACTCTCGATTGTTAAGCGTTTTTGAAGTGAAAACTTCTTTAGGCGCGTTGGGCATTTTTGAATTGGGACTAAACCATTGATTTCGCGATACCATGACGACACCTCATTTTTGTAAACGCGATTGTGCTCTTTATTTAATATTAATAAAGAGCTTAATATTAATATTACGTTACGGATCAATATTCTATGCAAGTATTTTTACTTTAAAGGTTTTGTAAACGCGATTATGCTCTTTATTTACGGACCAATGTTCTATATAAGTATTTTTCTTCCACCAAGGCGATCTTGTTCAAGTTTTCACTTCTGTCGGCACTCCCGGAGTGTCACCACTTTTTTTACACCCGTTTCATTAGTAACATCAAACTTGATGTCTTTCAAAATTCCAGATTAAAATTGAATTAAAATTAAATCAACAGAAGATCTATGGGGAATGTCTGTAAAAGTCTGTAGATCTATAATCGAAACCATTGCGCCCTATTTAGCTTACATATTTAACACCAGTATAGACCAAGGAGTCTTTCCGGATCTCATGAAACACAGTAAAGTAGTTCCATTGTTCAAATCTGGTGATAGTAAAGAACCCAACAATTATAGGCCTGTATCAATTCTACCAGTGCTCAGTAAGGTGTTTGAAAAGTTGATGCTCAATCAAATGTTACCTCACTTTAATAAAAATTCCATCTTTCATGAACAACAGTACGGTTTCACCAAAGGGCGTTGTACCACTGACGCCGGTGTCACCCTAATAAAGAACATTTTTAATGCCTGGGAAGAAGCACAAGATGCCATTGGAATCTTTTGCGACCTCTCGAAGGCGTTCGATTGTGTAGACCATGAGACACTTCTGCTGAAACTAGAGCACTATGGGATTAGGAATACAGCTCTTGATTTACTTAGATCATACCTGAAAGATAGAAAGGTTAAAGTTCAGGTAAACGGCGTAAACTCATTAGGGTCTGAAATGGCAATGGGCGTTCCCCAAGGTTCGATATTGGGTCCATTCCTCTTTTTAGTTTACATTAATGATTTACCCCAATTATTTCAAAATCAACCGAAGATGGTGTTATTTGCAGATGACACATCATTAATCTTTAAAATAAACCGACGGTCACAAAATCTTGAAGACGTTAATAGCTCTATTCTGCAAGTCCAAGATTGGTTTACGGTAAACAATTTAGTACTAAATAAAACAAAAACCAAATGCATTAGATTTAAATTACCTAATGTTAGAAGTAGCGAATGTGACATCATATTGAATGGGGAAAAACTGGAATTTATTAATCAAACGGTTTTCCTAGGAATCACGCTAGACGAGAAATTACAATGGGGACCTCATATAACATCTCTTGCGGGGCGGCTAAGCTCGGCCGCTTATGCTGTTAGAAAGATAAGACAGTTAACAGATGTAGAAACCGCGCGATTGGTCTATTTTAGCTACTTCCACAGCATTATGTCGTATGGCATTTTACTGTGGGGTCGGGCTGCTGACATTGAATCCATCTTTATTTTACAAAAGAGAGCTGTCAGAGCCATTTATAATCTACGTCGCCGCGAATCTCTCAGGAAACTATTTAAAAGGATTAATATTATGACGGTACCTTGCCAATTCATTTATGAAAATATTATGTATGTAAGGAAAAATCCACATCTTTTTAATAAAATAAGTGATAGACATAATTTTAATACTAGAAATAAAGATAAACTAAATCAACCATTTTTCAGATTATCTAAAGTACATACATCTTTTATGGGGTACTGTGTTAAATGTTACAACAAAATACCTTGTGACATATTGCAATTAAATGAAAGAAAATTTAAAACTCAGATTAAAAGTACACTTTGTAAACAAGCATATTACAAATTAGAGGATTATATCCAAGATAAGAGTGCTTGGAAACATGCTGGTCCTGCTCCATAGGACAATTTAGAATCAAGACAAAATCAAACAGGTTGCTAATTTAATTGTTAAATTTATAATTTTGTATTATATGACATTGATTTTACATTCTGTGATTACTTCCTCACACACTGACTTATTAATTTTAAAAACATTAGGAAAATCGTCTACTTTTACTATGTTTGTAAATATGTGAGCACCATGTATCTATCATATAATTAAATTATCTGTCGTTGCTTCATTTTTAATTCTTTTTACCTATTGTGGTATAGTAATTTTATTCTAGGTGCATCGTCTTCACATATAATTATTTAAGTAATGTACGTACTAATACAAACTATTGTAAAACATTTTAAAAGAGTAACGGTGGAGTTTCTTGCCCATTCTTCTCCATACGAAAACTACCTTTTGGAAGGGGCGACTAGAATCAATTATATTATTTTGTAAATTTTGACGTTCAAAAGTGCCATACATGGGCCTATTTGAAATAAATGTTTTGACTTTGACTTTGACTTTGACAGACGTTATCGTAAATGTTTTGGTTTTCGTTGCTGATGGCATCCAGGTTCATCGCATCGCAGGTTCAGTTGACCTATCACTAAATTCACTACACAATAATTAAGACTACCATACACTTCAACATTAACTATATACCCAATTATTTAAAGCAAATTATCATACTTAACTACTAATTACCCACAAATTTCACGTTCAGCAAGAATTTCGCGCAATTCCCGCTAATTCCCAGCGCCATCAATTATCGTTAAAATCAAAGTGCGTAACGATATAAGCGATTATAAGACAAGACGTTCTCACTTGCTCTGATTAATTAGCACATTAGTGAAACATCACACGCCAGACATTCATGTAACTAATATTATTTGATGAAAGTATGTATGTGGGACAGATCACAAGGAGTATAGTGTTGCGGCTCGACAACACATTGACTGAGGTTAAACTTTTTTGTTAAAAATAAAAAAGACTGTAATTCGCATTTACTATTGTCCACAGGAGAACCAAGGTAACCGACATATCCTGAAGAATTGCTAAACTTAAGTGGCGATGAGCAGGGCGCATTGCTCGTAGAACGGATGGCCGATGGGGCCGAAAGGTTCTGAAGTGGCGACCGCGTACCTTAGGGAGGTCTTTGTCCAGCAGTGGACGTCTTTCGGCTAAAATGATGACTATTGTAAATTACAGACTTCTGTCTGTTCTTTACTGAAACACTAAAATTTGGTCTATGGTAAAGTTAAACCTTGATGCATCTTTTTTATATGCACGTATTTCTGTGACTATAAATGATTTTTAGGGTTCCGTAACCAAATGACAAAAAACGGAACCCTTATGTGTGCCTCTTCTATATTGGCCAGAGTATAATCCAGGAAGGGTAACAGTAAAGTATAAGTAAGCAGAGCCATGGTTACCCGGATACTCCGTATTAGTTCGTACTGTATCAGTCGTTAGATTTTTTGGTCACATTATACGGAAACGCCCTCTGAAATTATAACTAAGTATTTCGATAGGGAACGTTATCAATTTAGGCCAAATTTGTATTGCAGGAAAATTTATATTATCGCCTTTATCACAACAAAACATGTAAATAAGGTACCTATTTAAACTATAATAGTTTTGATGGTACGGATCCTTTCTCACACTTTATTGTCACTTCAGTAATCGATATTCGCTTAACGAGCTGCACGAAACCTCTAATATGTAGGTATATTTGCAAACAATCACTTCCTTAAAAACCTCGACAATTATCTTCCATGTTATCAATAAGTATAATCAAAAGAGTCCAAAACTCAACACTAATTATGCTGAAGGGCTAAACGTACCGCAAAAAGTAGGCCCAAATGAACCGCATAGGGTTGACAAAATGAGGCTTGGAATTAAATTACAGTCTCTGAGGGTGCGTGCTACCGGGTAATATGTTAGCCACGACCTTTTTTAATTTAAAAAGTTCATTAGGGTGATCAATGAATGGATGCAGGTTTAATGGATGTGTTAAAAAATCTATTGGAATTAGGTTTGTGGCTCTGAAATGTAGGTATGCAGGACACTCGGCTAGGCGTGGTCATGGGTGGAGCAGAGCCCTAACTGAATGGTTTTCGAAGGTGGTAGAGTGAGTGTTAGCGCACCAACAACAAGATGGGTGGATGTCATTTGAGACTCGCACAGACCAGGCACAAATGGGAGGACACTTACTATACTCATGATGAGTATAAGATATTGATGATAAACCATTGTTACAACAAAGGAAATTGTCCACGGACGGGCCCCACTTTATGGCCGTTTCTTAACTTCATACTATACAAAATTGAAATCTAATGTTGTTAAATTTATGTGTTTTTTATGAACCTTTAACTTTTAAGACAGTGCTCCTGCCATATCCAGTAAAATTTTGTATCCTTTAAAAAAAAAAAACATCAATTTACATGGCACACCTCCAGCCGATTTCTGTTGTTTGCAAAATTTTTATTTACGACTCTTTTTCAGCTTATGTCATTTAAACTTTCATTATTATTTAAGAAGCCTGGGCTTTGATGCTGAGTTTTAGGATATTTTAATTCCCAGGCCTATTAATACGTTAATATGGAATTATGGCTTGGTTCATAAGGGATTGGCGGAATGTGAACACTCACTCTCACTCTTCACATATTTTTGGAACGAAGTTGCGGTAGAATTTGACGGGTAGAAATCGTCACGTAAGGAAAAAGCGTTATGCCCTCCATGCGACTTTCTCTCTCTGTCTGTCTCTTTCTTTTACATACGAATGTGTGTGTGCGTGCGAGTATCGCGTAAGGAACTTTGATCCTCATGGGGGTCCCCGATCGCACACGTTTTTTTTTTACGTTACTTTCTTCCACTCTTTATTATAATCATTTCATCAGCCTGTAAACATGGTAGTTTATTGCTAATATTAGACACTTATAATTGTATCCTACTTCTTAAAATTAAACAATTATTCCATTTACTAGGGATTAGTAGTTTATTATACAAACAACATAATATTCTTAGCTATCTGCTGCACTGCAAATATTACTTAAACTTGCATTCTCATCAGCATAACTTTTCAATCCCACGTTACGCCAGAATTCCTGTCATCAAACTCTTTGCAGGAGCCCCTGCAGGTCAATATCTATTCTGCTTACCCCATCAAGAAACACCATCCTAATAGACATAACTATCTCCAAGTCCCAGCTTGTAATCAAACAATTTTGTTTAGCGAAGTGCGTAGGAGTGAGTAATAAAACTTTGTAACCGTCCAGGGTCACCACTATGTTATTCCATTAAAAGTTTCGCGTAAAAATGCGTAATTTACTCGGCTTCGTTTACGCGTTAAACAGTGAAGTGTTAACGATTTTTTAATTTTTTATGAACTACAATGTTGGTGTTACAGGTGTTCTGGGAAGGGACATGGGAAAAGTTGGGTTTTCTTAAAGGTCAACATAGTCATTATACAGCTATTACGGGTTCAAAAATACCCTGAACAAGATGTTTGTTATAATACGGTTGCAACTTAGGGTTATTATATTCTAACGCATTTACATATTTGGTTTGTGACTTCCGCAAATACACACATCAAAAGTGTCTAGGGATCAAGCATTTTTATGCGGATTTCTTGAGATTGAGATGTGGCTTTGTAATAAATTTATGATTATATAAATTTATATGGATCCTTTTTGGTGCATTTCATAATTTGAAACAGGAACTGTTAATCAAATTCGAGTAAAAGATGAAAATCAGCTGTCAATATTTTCCCTATAAAAACATACAACGCATTGAAGACATTATTAGTGCTACTGTTTCCCTACTACTGATTAAAACCAACGTTATTATGGAGCGGCGACGTCATTTAAGCAGGGAAGAAATGCTCAGAGCCGTGGGAATGATAGAAGCTGGTTCCCGGCAACGTACTGTGGCTTTAGCTCTGAATACAAGTCAGAGTGTTATCAGTCGACTTTGGACACGTTACCAAAGCACTGGTACCGTGGCTGAGCGCCATGGAGGACGGTATCGCTGCACCACACGGAGACAAGACCGATACATTCAAATCTTAACTCGAAGAGCAGGCTCCAACAATAACCGCCATGATGTTAGCCGTGAGGCTTCATCACTCTTCAGGGAACTTAATTAGCGACCAAACAGTCAGAAACCGCTTGCATGAAGTGAACCTTCATTCCCGAAGACCGCTACGGGTACCACCTATAGCAATGCACAATCGTAGGATTCGATATCAATGGGCTCTTGAACACAGAAATTGGGCAGAAGAACAATGGCGTTTCGTGTGCTTTTCTGATGAGTCTCGTTTTGGTATGAGACCGGATACAAGACGTATACGACACTGGAGAACCCCTGGACGCCAACAGCGATTAAAATCCTGCCAGGAAGTCCATCCTTATAGTGGTGGAACCATCATGGTATGGGCGGGTATTTGGATCGGCGGAAGAACTGAGTTGATTTGGATCAGAGGCAACCTCAACGCTCAAATTTATGCTGAGACGATTGTATCTGACGTCATCGTTCCTCTACAAGTGCAAATCGGTCCCTTATTTCAGTTAATGCATGATAATGCACGACCGCACACCGCAAGAGTTGTAAGACAGACTCTCGCCGCAGCTAACATCAATGTCCTGCTCTGGCCTGCTCAGTCGCCAGACTTGAACCCGATTGAGCATGCATGGGATATGCTACAGAGAAGAGCTCTGCCGAATATGGAGGGTATCCAGTCGCAAGAAGACCTTTTTTTGTTGTTGCAACGAACATGGGAGGCCATTCCACAGCGTGATTTGGATGAACTCATTTTGAGTATGCCAAACCGATGTTCTTGTGTTGTTAGTGTTCGCGGTAGAAACACGAATTATTAATTGTTTAAGTTACCCAATAAAATTTTAAAGAAAACTGTTATTTCAGTCTTTTTTTCGAACTTTAATGTTAGTGGTTCAAATGTCAAAAATCCCTTTATTAGGAAAATGGCAAATTTCTTTATTAATGCAAAGGTGACTTGGTTTATCGTTACTGTGACAAACGAAAACACTTTATTTGATGAATCCTTAAAGAAAATTTTAATTAATATCAATCAGGAGAAAAGTTATTGCAAAAATATATGTTGATCCCTAGACACTTTTGATGTGTGTAGATTAATAATAGAGAGATACTAACACTGATCAAATTATGTTAATTAAAGCCAAGCCATGAGGTAGAATGATGTCGTTTGATGTGGTTAATTATTAATAATTGTGATAACCCAATTGACACAATCAGTTGAGCGATTGGCTGGTAAGTCAACTTGACTTCGCCATTGATAAAGAATGAAACTGGCGCATAAAAACAAAATGTACAGCTGATCCTGGTGGTTTGTGCATGCATTTCGATCTGAAAACGAAATCCTAGTTTGTGAAACTAACATTATCGTTCATAACTTTTTATAACTGAACGTCATCTAATCTAACACCATGCCAACAAAACCGTGGCAAAGCCACCTAATATCTCCGGAAAACAAATCTTATACTCCATAGCACACTGTTTTAACGAAACAACGCTGAAACAAACTGACAGCCACATTTCCACGGTACGTTAGTTCCGACAGTTAGAAATAGGATCTGTGTCACGGAGTACATAGGCAACAGAGGTCTATCATGCTTTATAATAGCGTAATAGACTGCGCGCCAGATACCTGGCTCCTTAATGCGTTGGTCTACTATCTCACCTGGATACATGGCAACCTAGTATTTATGCGACTTCTTTGAGATGGTTTAGTGGGTGAATTACAACACGTAAGTAGCTGAGTGTCCTTTGAATCTCATAGCGATACAACTTATTATTGTTAGTAGTAACACCAAAGATATTGATCCGAAAGACTGGTATCTAATCTTAAGTCCACAATGCTTACGAACTATTTTATGTCATGAAACTTGGAACTTGATTAAATGACACTGCATGGAATATCGTCTCAAAAATAAACAGCAGCAGTAAATTGCTACAGATATATTATGAGCATTCTATTAACTCACTACTCGGTGACCCGTAGGTATAGATGCTAGTCAAAGGGGTGATGAATGTACTAAATGAATTGGTGTATACGCAGGCGCTCGTTTTCATGGATAGGCGATGTGCCTTTTTGGGATCACATCCTGTAATTAGCTTTTCTATTTTGTCAGTAATTCCTGAGCTATGATAAAGGAACAATCCTTTATCATAGCTCAGGAATTACTGGTCATTATCTACACTTTAACACGATGGGGCAAAAGTAATGTCAATATGTGAATATGCCATGATTTTTGGCGTCATAATGTATAATTTGCTGTCATAGTAACTCGTGCATTTGCTCTTGGAAAGCACCATTAGGTAAAGTGGAACTGATGATGAAGGACACTGATGGCCACCAGAACTACTTAATAATATGTATTTCACGAGTTGCGATTCGATTACTTTAATATGGTTGCTAAGTAATTGATGCTCGTCATAATTCATATGGTGCAATGGAGCTGATGGTGAAGTACCTGGGGAACTCCTCAACAGTTAAAGTCCCTGCATCGGGAAAAGCAATATTTTGTAAAAGGTGTTGAGCAGTTGACACTAGGCTATTGTAACTTAGATAAATTACAAACCAACCCACTAAAAAGTGAAAAGAAAAAAGAAAAAAATACAACCGACTTCCAAACTACAAAATGAAAAATAACTTAAATTTTGGAAGTCGGTTGTATTTTTTAATTTTTTAAATAAAGTATCACGATTAAACAAAGTGAATTTTCCCTTCGTTATCAGAAACTTGTCCTAACCCAAGCAATGAAAAAAAAAAACTGTGTGAACATACAAATAAGGTTCACAATTGTATTGTACATGTCTTCATTGAAATGGTATTTACATTGAATTGGTGTTTTTAGTGAATTTTCAAAATGCACTATCTTATTTAAAATCGTCGACATAAAGTACTGCAGAATATTGTTAGATCAGTGGCACGTGAAAATGTAGGTAGGTACTCCCAATACCAATTGCTACTGGAATGTATGGAGTCGCTATGAAACTTAAGTCTAGTAAAAGCCTTTTATTAAAATACGCTGTTCGTATATCTTGCATCATCGAAATATGAAACAATTATGTAGCTACATCTGTCAATTAGGTTGGTTTTTATTGTTTTTGACCTCTGACAAAAAACATAAACACGCTCAAAATACAAACTTATCAACATACTTACACGCCGTCTACAACCCCAGACCCAATAGTTCTAAACCTATATTAGTAGAAATCCTATATAACCAAGATGTCAAATATACAATTTGTTACACCCTGTTTTCCCATAAACAAAATGTTGAATTCATCCGTGTATACTTGCACTTTCTAGAACCTGATCTGCTATTATTTATACCATCTAACTACCCTAGTGGCAACCCTGAGAGTACTAACTTGACATGTTCAAATGGATAATTTCGATACACTAAAGGAAATTGATCAGATTAAACCATCAGATTCGATAAAGTGTAACATACAGGAACTAAAATTAAACACGGGTTATTATTAAAACTTCACACAATTTAATTATTTTAACACAAAACGTTAGAAGTATAAACAAAAATTTTGATGACTTGCAACTCACCCTATCGCAATTACAATACGAAATAGATATTCTGATCCTCACAGAATGTTGGCTAGACCCTAAAAAAAACATACCACAATTAGTGAACTTCACATCTTTCCAAACAAAATACCATATTAACCAAAGTGACGGGGTAGTTGTTTACATCACAAATAAATTGTCAGTAAAATTTAAAGAACTTAACCTTGTAAATGCCACTGGACTCGAGTTAAATATATCAAATTACACTATACTGGGTATCTACCGCTCTCCATCATTTCTACACGCAGGCAACTTCATTACATCCCTTAACAATCATCTTGAAAATATGACTCCTAGTAAAAACGTTCTAATCTTAGGGGATATTAATATTGACCTAATTATTTCTCCTACTGAAACAAATATTGAAAGAAATAATAGACTAACCTACTTAAATATGCTATCAACACATGGACTTTTAACATCTCACAACCTTCCCACGAGGGGGGATGGGTGCCTAGATCACGTCTTCCGGAGTCTTGATAAACAAAAAAACACAGCTTTTACAGCGGTTTTAAATACAACCGTAACAGACCAGTGCCTGATTTTGTTATCTCTCGAGACTAAATATTGCCATAATACTCCTAATAAGCACAAAACAATAGTCATCTACGAAAATGCTTATAATAGTCTAATAAATATTGATACCTCCTTTTTTAACATCTTCAAAGACCCTGATACTTACGCCTTTGCGCTTATACACATAGTCAAGACAGCTATACTTTCGGATTCTAAAACTGTAACTATCACGAATAGCAAAAGATCTATTAAACCCTGGATTACAGCAGCTGCCCTACGGTGTATGAGACTAAGGAATTCAATTTATCTTAAACTTCAATCGAACTCACATAATCAGATTCTAGTGATAACATATAGACGATATCGGACCTTCTGTGGAAACCTTATAAAGATACTAAAAAATAAATATAACTGAGATAAATTCAAAGCATCTGCAAAAAACCCTCGGGCATTGTGGTCAACCATAAATGACATCACAAATTATAAACCACCCAGGAGCTCCAATGGCAACCGACTTAAGATAAAATCATGCCCCCAAGACTCAGTCAACTATGTTGATAATTATTTTATTAACATAGGAAAAACTCTAGCGCAGAACATCCTAAATAGCTACGTACCCCAAACATCTTATAACACAGACCGCCCTAATTTGTCCTCTTTTGTTCTCCTAGACACCACGCAGGAGGAAGTTGAAAGTATCCTGATGTCTGGGAATGCACCAGGTTGGGATGGAATTCCTACCCTTTTCCTAAAACAGCACAAGACTCTGGGAGTGCACCAGGTTGGGATGGAATTCCTACCCTTTTCCTAAAACAGGCCAAGGAGATCTTAGTCCCGCTGATCTGCGACCTGGCCAACCTATGTTTTAACACTGGTATCTTTCCCTACCTTCTCAAGCGGTCCGTTGTCACCCCGGTGTATAAGAGTGGAGATAGAGACGACGTTAACAACTATTGGCCAATTTCTGTGTTGACTTCCATTTCTAAAATCATTGAGAAGCTCTTGAACTCTAGAATAGTTAGCTACCTGACTAAGTATAAGATCCTATCTTCCTCTCAGTATGGTTTTAGGAGGGGAATGTCGACCCAGGATGCTACTGAGGAGCTTGCAACGGTAATAACTAAGGAAGTGGATGAGGGGAACAAATGCCTAGTGGTCTTTCTTAACCTCAAGAAAGCCTTTGATACCGTCTCTATTTCTAAGCTTATACACAGGCTGGAGAACTTGGGATTTCGAGGTTCTGCTCTCTCCCTTCTCAGCAGTTACCTTCGAAATAGAAAACAGGAGGTAAAAATTGAAAACCAAGTTAGTGACGAAGAGAACGTGACGTATGGCGTCCCGCAGGGCAGTGTCCTCGGCCCGACGCTCTTTTTGATTTATATTAATGACCTTTACAACCTTATTATTAACGGTGCGAAGATACTGTCCTACGCGGATGATGCCGCAATTATCTTCTCCGCCAAGACATGGTACAAAGTTAAGCTTGAGCCTGAGAGGGGATTAGCTAGAGTTAATAATTGGCTAAATGAAAATCTACTTACGCTTAATACCCAAAAAACAAACTACGTCTGCTTCACTAAATACACAAACTCTCAGCCGCCTGACTTTAATATTAGATATACAACATTTATTTTAATATTAGATAACATAATAATAATTTAATAATTTTAATTTACATTTAATATTAGATATACATTCTTGTCCTACCCCAACCCAATCTACCTGTAGTTGCCCTATTATTCAGAAGGTAAATTCCATCAAGTACCTAGGTATTATAGTAGACCAAAGATTAAGTTGGTGCCCACACCTCGAACTAACTATAGGGAGGGTAAGACTAGAGTATATGGGTTTTTAAATCTCTGAGACATGTTATGAGTATAGAATTACAGAATAAAATTTACATCGCACTGGCCCAGTATGTAATTATTTATTGTGTCTCGGTATGGTTAGGAGCGGCTAAGACGTATTTTTTAGATCTAGAGACGGCACAGAGATCCTTGATTAAAGTCATGTACTGTAAGCCCTACAGGTTTCCTACTGAATCTCTATACTCAAGCTCTAAGCTGCTCTCAGTCAGGAAACTCTACATCCTATACCTTGTACGCAGATACCATAAACCTCTACCCTTAGCCATGCCAAACTTAAAAAAGACGCTGTGATATAGTAGCCCCTACATACTCAGCACGTTCAATTTTTGCTAGTCTCCAAACTTTAGCTCAAGCCCCATGCGTTTACAATAAAGTAAATCGCATATTCAACATTTACCCTATGCAGCTGTACGAGTGTAAGAAGATATTGAAGGAATGGCTCTTCACACTTAATTATTAAGACATTTTGGTTACACAGGGTTGAACGTCACGCATACACACACACTCACACACACACCATCTCACTTACATACACACTAACTCACAAACACACCCACACATCCACTCAAGCACACACACATACACACAAAATATACTTTCACACGCACATAAAAACACTTTTACACCTTTCTGCCATAAGCACGATTTAATTCATTTTCATTTTTGTTTTTGTTTTTTCTTCATGGTTTGTTTTTATTAGTTTTTAATTTTTATTGTTTTTATAAAAAACATGTGTAACTTATACCTAATTAGCACAACGAAACAATTGACCTAATCGAGAAAAAGCGAGGTTTATCCCATCACAAATATCTTTGGATTACTTTCTGGGAAGCCCCGGCAACTTAATTGTATCTAGATTTAAGATAATAAACACATTTTTTTTAAATAATTTAGAATGTTTTTTGTTAATTGTTTTCATCTTAATAACAATTTGGTCACCTTTGGAATATGAAGTAGTCCACTCAGCACCCGTTCGAACAGGACCCGCGCGGATAGCACCTAGCCAAGGATATTTTTTTTTTTGGGTGTGAAATTATCAAATAACGACTCAACAGCCTACTGCTGGGATGTATTTGTTTTACAGGACGTTATTAAATGAAAGATATCGATAAAAATCACTAGAATGTAGAATTACACATACGAAATTTGTCTAGGCGCCATTTAAAAAATGAAAATAAATTGATAAAGCAATTAATAAAAATAATAAGAACATAAGACTAGGCTAGGTGCTATTCGCGCAGGTGCTTTCAGATGGGTGCTCTAAGTGGACTACTTCTAGAATATGTCCCATAACCTCAAGGTTAAGCATCTAACGTTGCTAATAAGACCAAAGAACCAAATTTCTCAAGCTATACGTATAAAAATAATTACCATCCCACATTCCATCACTTCAATATCTTCCCTTTACATATTCAAAGCATTATTAGTACGTAAAGGCTTTTAAAAGAGTAAACAGCTACATAACGGACCAGGGCTTCGCGAACGGTTAAAAAAAAAATTTACACAAGAAATGAAAAGCGCGCAAGAAAGCAATTTCCCTGCGAGATCTCTGTAATGGCCACTTTGAGGTGCTAGCTCAGAATGATAGCGGATGTGGTATTATTAGCTTCTTTAATCTCGAATCCAACTCGTGGCTAAGTAATAACAGCCGTACGGGTCGATTTATCCGGTTAAGCTACGCTTCCCAGGGTTGGTCTGTGGATGGGAGACCATCTTTACATACCGAGACTCCTCCGTGCTTTGGAAAACACTTTAAGCCGTTGATCCTGGCTGTCATTCGTGGATCTTTGACCGTCGTTACGGGTCGTCAGAAGCCCGAAAGTATGACAACCAATTTTACCAAGGGGTATCGTATTACCCAGTTACTGGATTGTGGAGGTCAGTTAGGTAGCCGCTCCATCCTAAAATAAGGTATTCAGCTGCATCCGGTTAGACTGGAAGCCAACCCCAATATAGTTCGGAAAAAGCTAGGCAGATTAATTGAATCTCGAATCCAACTAATAGATCTTGGAGGCTAATGTTGGGTACAGATTAGTGGAACGTAATATGAAGAAATATTACACAAATGAGCCGCCCAAATCAATGCAATGCTACATGAAATGTAACACAACAGTGATGCAAATTTCTTTGAAAGAAAGAAAGACAATAATGCCAGAAAACTGGTGCCTGACGCTGGTTTTCAACTGAACCTTATGTTACGAGTACGTCTTACAGATGTAAATCAGTTTTATAGTGTGTATAAATATTTAAATAAAACCGTCCTCCTAGCTTCTGACGTTTCGTAAGTGCCCATGCAGGTTTATGTGAAATAAAATATTTTGATTTGATTTGATTAAAAGTAAAACTTACAAATCGTAATAAAAATTCTTTAACATCATTATTATTACAATAAACCAAAAACCTTTTACTTTTTATTTGCGAAAAGAAAACCCAAGCTTTATTTCTGACATAAGTTCTCTTACAATGAAAATATAACTTCTTTTTTCGACACAGCCTCAAAGCGTCCACCATATTCAAAACACGTTTTGCCATATCCAAAAAAAATCCTCCAAATTCTCACATCCACTTTTTTGTGGTCGCCGCTCAGGATCCGTTGTAGAAAATTGCGCTACTCCCACTTCCTGTGCTTGCTTTAATTTCAGACCACTTTCAAAACTATATTTTATGCTCCTACTATTTTGATAATACAGAAGACTGTTTTCAACGTGGCGCTACACTTTTGAAGTGTTTTGTTTATGTTTAAATAGAAAACTGTTTTTGTTTATTTATATTTGAAAGAGATTAATCACGAACATTGTTTAAACAAGTAACAGGCTGACAAGAAAGAGAGAGAGAAAGTGTGAATATGGTCAAAATGAAAATCCAAGATGGCGGCTCTGAAAATTTTAAAATTTATCATTATAATTTATCATGGTTTTCAAGGGTGCTTAACCTGATAGTGAGGTCAAAATGAAAATCCAAGATGGCAGCTACAATTTTTAAAAAATATTCGTCATGGGTGGCGTTTTCATAGTTTTCGAGGGTGCTAAAGCCGATAGTGAGGTCAAATTGAAAATCCAAGATGGCAACTGCAAAAATTTTGTTTTTGTTTTAAATCATACGTGAGAAAGAACTTCGTCCCTGACGGGGGTCCCCCGACCGGACGTTAGTGTTGGTTTAATTTTACAAGCTGCGTTAATTTAAATGACATTTTACCTTATCAGTACCCAGTATCTCAACACTACATAAGACCTGCAGCCATGCTGTTACAGTACTACGAAATACAGACAGACAAATAATACCTAGTAAAAGCTGAGCGTTCATTTTCTCCAGTTTTTAGCTGTGTCTGCCTTTCATCCTTTGAAGTCTACTATAGGTATTTAAATGAACACTATTAGTGACTGTAAGCGGCTGACTCGACATTTCTAGAAATGTAACTTTTAGGTCAGTTGTATATTTAAGACCGGGTCAGGTTTAATTTTCTCGCAAAGGTTTTAGTTTTGCTGACTGTTCTTATTTAAGTTCTTCTGATGAAAGATTTTTAAAAGTAAATCGGCGTTTGTGTTTTGTTGGGATTACGTATGTAGTTAAATAATAAAACTGGGCTTTGTTGCTAGATCTGAGTTCTATCTTTGCAATGGTTTTGCTTGCTACTCAAAAACGTAGGTACACACGGCTACACATCAAGCTATACAAATCCAGTTTATGCATATCTCGTATTGTATACGATTTCCGAGCAATGAGAAGTCAGTTTATACTGGAAATGTATAGCTTAATGTGCAGCCGTGTGTCCTGCATCAACATTTAATAGCTTTCACTAAGCATAAACACCACCGGTACATCATATATTTTTAGAACATAATTACCCATGTATGGATTCTATACATATCTTATCATAACATTTATTGGCGACAGTCCATTCTTTTTTATGCAACCATACCATTTTACTAAACACCCCTTTAAAATTATCTGATATCAAGATACATAATATTTTTTTAATCCGATATCAAGATTACAAAAATGGAAATTAATGACTAGCTGACAGACTTCACAAAGGACCTGCATGAAAGCGGGGATGAGATCCAATCTGCTACTGTAGCAGATAGGATCGTCCGTGGCAGCAATGTACTCTGCAGATCAGGAATACCGTTATTTTGCGAATGATGTCACCATGAAGTCATCAGTGCGAAACAGCGCGAACATCCCCGATGCACTACAGAAACGTGGTAATTAAACGATTATAAAACTAACATAATGGAAGAAATAATCATGGGAAAATTAGCAGTTATGGTTTGTTTATGAATTAACGCAAAGCAAGCATGATAATCAGTTCGACATTCTTTTTCTGTTCAGAAGAGATCAAGACATAAGGTAGATGATATTATAAACAAAAAAATCATTAAAGAACCAATCATTTCTTGAATCGAGAAAAACAAATCGAATTAACACGTTCAAGTATTAATAGTGTTCACTTACACAAAGATGGCGAACGTTCTGAACCGAGCTGACTAATTAATGAAAAGGAAACAGTACGGTCGGGAATTAAAGAGAGAATTACCAGAGGAAATAAGTGGAAGAAATTGACCGCGAACAATCTATTAAAATTGGATGAAGCCATGTTTTATTTATAGGCTGGTTTAAACAGTTCTTTGAACGTAGTAAACGTGGTTCTGCGTAAATATTTTTTTACTTAAAACACATATTTTATTCCAAGTTTTTACGAAATATCAGGGAGCCTAAAGGCCGCGTCCTGTTTAAACGCAATCGTCGCGCAAATACGCGATCGTCGCGCGAGTATCTCGCTTTTGTTCGTAAAATTGGAAAGCGCTCTCAATCGCCGCGAGCACGAATTCAGGTCCACCAAACAAAAAGTGTGACAGCAACAATCGCTTTTAAATAGGGTGTGGGGTAAGGCCACGTCCTATTTAAAAGCGATCGAATCAATGCGATCGAGCGATCGCGCGAATACGCGATCGTCGCGATGTTACGTCGTTTTTTGTTCGGAAAAGCGGTAAGCGCGTATTTGCGCGACGATCGCTTTTAATTAGGACGCGGGGTAAGTCTACTAACTTACAAGCTCTGCAATGGTCTCTTAATTGTGATTTTATTTCAGTTTTTTTTATGGCATATCTGCCCAAGCCCCAAAAGGTCTTTCATAATGCAATAAAAGCTTTGGAAAAAAAATCTTTACTTCGAATTCTACTAATTCTCGATTATCAAAAGCATTTCAAAATTGCGTGATGGTTCTCATTGAAAAAAATATTTGAAAATAACTCTTAAGCCGTCGAAAAAATTTTGGTAACATAACAATGCGCCCGTTGTTCTCAAAGGGTTGAGCAGAAGTGTACACCAACATTTCGCCAGTTATGTTTAAGTACCATGCAGAGCGAACTTTACAACCAGGTACAAATCCGAACTTCGGGCTACTTCTGAGAAATTCCTAATGGAAAACCCCAATAACGAATTGTATAAGAAAATAAATACCAATTATTGCATTCAAAAGTATTTTTTATCAATAAAGGGGCGATCAATTTATATATATTCTACTTAAATATTCGCTTAGGAAACCTATAATTGGAATTCTCGAAACTTTAGTGGGTAGGTATCCTCAAAAGACCCAGTCTACAAACTAAGACTGAAAGTTTCAAAAGGTACATGAATAATTTTAACAGATAAGCGGATAAACAAAGTTACTTAATTGAATAATCGTTTCGATTTAGCTACTTCACTGTAACACTTAGAATAATTAATTGTAAAGACTTTTTTACTTTTTCACTTTTTCGTCGGTCTCAAGCGGTACTGCTCAGCATGAGGTCGTGAGTTCGATTTCCAGGTCGGGTATAATAGTGTTATTGGGGTTTTTCATCAGGAATTTCGTAGTAGCAGCCCAGAGTCTGGATTTAGGCCCAGTTGATGGCAATAGGATAGATACATGGGATTTAACCATGACTAAAAAAATGTAATGGGTGAACTATAGGTATACTTCTGGCTAGCCCTTAGCGGATTACAGGCGTGATGTTTTGTGTATTTGGTGTTAATTTCAAAATGGGTAGATTTTTGCGCGTGTTTTTACTAAAGTTGCTATACTAATTTTTTTTCATTTTGGCAAAGCGAAAAGGTATCGAGTATACTTAGTAAACAAAGAGGGTAATTCTAGTGTTTTTAACACCGATTCGATTAAAATTTCACTCCAATTTCAACCCTATCTAATTTGCGATGGCTCGGGGCCGTAAAAATAACTTGGGAGTTTCATCCCTCTATTTATAGTCTTCTAGGTCGGTGAGTGGGTAGGCAGCTTTCTACAAGAGGGGTTTATTAAGTGATATTTAACGCTTAATTTCCAGAAATTAACCTCAAATTGCCTTATCATAAAAGGACACGGAAACGATTCCATACAATCTTAGGCCTGAATGTAACGAGATAAAAATCGTGTGAATGAATAGATTTAAACTTATCAGTCCCTCGCGATCCATAGTTTCAACTATATCCAATCCAAATGAAAGCGTCGGCGGCGGTGAAATCCAAAATAACAATTCCAAGTCCAACATGTGTTGGGCATTCCACAATTGCGGCGATAAGTCCCCTCTTTGAGTAGTGGCTACCGAGGTGCCACGGCGTCCTCACCTTCCGCCTGATGCAGGTCCTCACCGGACACGGCTGTTTCGTGAGGTTCCTGTTCAGGATAAGGCGGGAGGAAACGCCCGGGTGTCACCATTGTGTGGGTCGCCCGGAGGACACGGTGGAGGATACGCTGAAGGTCTGCCCGGCTTGGGCTGCAATAATCTTACGAAAACCATCTTTCTCATATTTTTCAGCTTTTTTATATTTTTTATATTCTAAGATAAAAAATATGACTGATTTTTTTGATCATATCTCAACTTATTACATTTGGGCCTATCGTTTTCCATCTCCTTTTGTGTAATTTTTGTTTCTATCAAATATCGTCTCAGAATGATAAAATAGCAACTTATTATGAAAAAACAACATATAAATACACTACATTGAAATGAAAAGAGAAGCCACTTAATAATTATTTATGTAACTTTAAGATTTTATTTAAGAGCGCTCTTAAACAAGCTCCTATCCGTGCCTAATACAATAATAGTACATTATGATACAAGTGTGTAATAATCATTACACTCGCGTTTCGCACGACGTTTTTCAAATAACTTGCAAAGAAAAAAAAACCGACTTGATGTAAGAACGCATGCTACAATAACATATTATATAAAAGAAATCAAATATATTATATTATAGAAAATATTACTCTTCTCAAACTAAAAACCACTGTAAAACTAAATAAAACCATATCCTTAACCACATTTACAGCGCTTTATGTAAAAAACTAGAGTACAAGTACAGCAGTAAATAGCTTGTACTTAAGTACAGTCGGGAACAAGCCTATTTCGCTGTTAATAGGTTGCGAGAGCTTTAATATTAACTACATCTTGCTTGTTGCGAGTAATGAACCAGAAAAATGGGAAATAAGTCTTTAAATGTTAGATGGGGGAAAGAATGAGTTTTGTGGTTCGTATTTTTTATTTAAAGATGGTGATTCTGAATGTGATTTAAGAAATGCTTGGACAGTATAATGCAGCAGTATAATACATACCTACTATTCCTGGTGCAAGGTAAAGGCTTTTATTTTCACTAAACGAAGGAACAAGCATAGAAAATCACGCTTATAGTTTAATGAGTGTTGACGATTTAACACTCAGTTGCACAAAGATAAACATTAATGCCCCATTACGTAATGGATCATTAACGCTAAGGATTTCAATAATTTCATCATGGAACCATTAAAATCGAGTCTAATGTTGTTTCCTACAACAAGTTAAAGGAAGATTTGTATTTAAAGACAACTTTAACAGTTCGTTTCTGCAACTGGCTGTCAATCAATTAAAGGACAGGTTTTCTTACGATGACTCATTTGCTTTAACATGTACCATAATTGTTAAGTAGTTGTTGAATCTGTGAAAATATTTTACCGTAGAAATAAGTAGTCATTGTTATGGTAAATTAGGAACATATTTCACTATCGATTAGGTTCATTATCAAACGGTTCTGAATCAGGAGCCAACGCACCGGTTAATGTAATAGTTTCCTAGAAGACTAGTCTCCAATTTACCAGCAAACGACATAACTGAAACGTTTTTTTATAAAAGTAAGTTGTTATGTTTTCCTAGAGAGCATTTTTGACACCGAAAAGTCAAACCCCGTTTACATGACACCCATCATTGCAGCCGTTATGTGACGGCCACCGTCTTCCTTGGAAACCGTATTTTTAGATGAAACTCCGGCCACCACAGCGTGTTATGTAATATAATATCATTGCTTTCGATTCAAAATTCTGGCAAGCTTCTTACCCAACAAATTTTTTTCCAAAATTTGGCGAATACTTCAGCTCACCTTACGCCAAAAAATGTGTCAAGCGTATTCAAAACATTGAGTGGCAAGACCGCGATCCCTAATGGGTGGCTTAACGCGGTCTAAGGGCCTCTTTACATCTCGAGGGGCCGATAAAACGAGCCTCTTGCGCCGTCAGCCTCTAGTCATCTCTTCAGAACATGGAGAGGCTTCGAACGATCTGGTTAGAACCGGAGCAAAATTGAGGGTGTTGTGTGCAAAACTCAATGGGTTTTTACTTTGAGCTTGAAACTACTTACTTTTGTCAGGCCTTGGAGTTGGTGTTAATTTAGAATTAAATTTGTGTTCAATTTTTTTTCCGGAAATAGCGATACCGATCTGTAAAATTCTCGTTTTAAAGATCAAGAATATAATGATATGTAGGTATTGCCATCTACAAATGCAATTTGGGAATATAGATATTTAAAGATTTGGCCAATATATTAAGTCAAGGTGACGGATATTAGAATCCTCTTACGTTTTATAGTGAGACCAGTCCGCTTGCTAAGTGATCGTCTGAAAAGGCTCTGGAAAATGGTACCATTCACAGTCATTCAACATGTAAGAGCTTTTAAAAGTTAAGACATAAATCCAAAGACCATAAATCCATATAAGTAAAAAGCATGTAACGAATCTAATCAAAAGTCACAAACTAAATAAAAAATCAGTTCATACGAACTTTCATCAATTTTTAATTATAACCGCCATGTTGCCGCTAGAATCCAAGATGGCGGCGTAATAAATCTACACCTATATGCCTACAAGTTAATATTCTGTGCTTGGCAACGCGCGACTAATATATTTGAGGAAATGTCATATTTTGGCAATGTAGTGTAACACACGTTTGTTATTAGGTAAACAAGGAAGGTGCTTATAGGAACGTTTTGAGAGAAAGTGTTTTTGGTTAGGGGGAGACAAGATGAAACTAACACGTGTTTCTCCTTTTATTCGTATGTTTCAACATTATAATATTTGACTTCGAGCACAAATATACCTAATCATTATTGATGTCTTGTGATTCTGCTACTGGGCAAAGCCTTGTTTTCATAAACAGGGTGTTAGGATAAATGAGGGGCATACTTTTTTAAGTATAACCCCTTTTTTGGGTAGGAAATTATCAAATAACTTCTCCCGCTCTGGGCGGAGCGGGAGGGCGTGTCAGACTCTTACTGACTAAAACCCACCCGTGTTCCTTCAGTTGCCCTGTTGCCAGGGGTCACGGTCTCACTTTCGGATTTCTTCGCAACCCCGGCAGGCATCGGCCCTAAGGGACCCCGTCAGTTCTGCTGACATCTCTTTGAGGCGCGCGTGGAACACAACGTGCCGTCGACCCGGGCCTGGTCCTTATCGGACGGCGAGCTACCCATTGCTCACCGTCTGCAAGCCCGCAGCTACAGTGGCCGGAAATCGGCCTGCGATTCCCGACGCCCAGGGCGTCTCCTCCTGCGGCAGTTAGGGACGTGAGGGCGCGAAATTTGCCTATCCCTCACGCGTTCCACCTCCTCCTTCGCGATCCTCCCATTTCCTCTCGCGCCGTACCATGGCCTGAATCAGGGCCGGATGCGAGAGATCATCGCCGCCGATCGCCTCCAAGAGGACATGGCGATGCTCCGCCCAAGCCGGGCAGACCTCCACCGTATGCTCCACCGTGTCCTCCGGGCCATTCGAATAATGGCAACACCCGGGCGTTTCCTCCCGCCTTATCCTGAACAGGAACCTCCCGAAACAGCCATGTCCGGTGAAGACATGCATCAGGCGGAAGGTGAGGACGCCGTGACGCCTCTCTAGCCACTCCTCAAAGAAGAGACTTATTGCCGCAATTGTGGCGTGTCCAACGCTGGGTTGCGACAATCGCACTCTCCATTACGCCATGAGATCCCGCTGAAACTCTGTCCGCTGTGCCGTGATTTCTCGCGGCAGCGGAGTTAAGTCCTGGCGTTTCGCCTCTTCGCGCCACTCCCAGATGTGCGCGAGGACCTTTGCCTCCAGATCCCATGGCGGTAATCCGGCAAGGAGGCTTAAATCCCTTTGGATTTCCATACATTGTGATCGTGTTAATATTGCACTTTTGTATGGCACAGTAGATCTTGTGTTTCAAATTTCAGAGTAGGTGCCAAAGAAATAGTTATTCATTTTCATGAGTACTACACAACCTTACAGTTCATCCCTCGTTTACCCGAAGATATGGTAGAATCGAACGGAGCTAGGACCACCACACTTGGCAACACACTGTAACATACATACACACACGCATACGCCGCAAAGTGGAAAAGAAATGATTTCTTTGTTCAAAAATCTGCCTACACCACAATATTTGAAGTCTCGCTGCCATTTTTTTATACACTTCTAAGATAAAACACTTTGTTAAGTCAATACCATAACCTTAAAAAAAGCAAAATAAAGTAAGAGAGAGTATTACAACATAATTTGTTTGTAATACCTTTATAATGTATCTAGCATATTAGTTACAAAATATAAAGTGTCATAAACTCGTATTATTTCCGCGTTGAACACTGTATTGCTCTTATAAGGGAATACAATCAAATAATAAATAAAAGATATTCAACATTGTATGACTATTGTATGACAATGTTTCATGGCAGTAAATATGGAGCGGTAAAAGCTAAGTGCGTATGTTTTATGGGAAGATAACTACTGATGTTGGTTGGTAAATATACGGGAGTGTATTGTGTCAAGCATTCCTATTAAGATGGTTTTGCACGACGTGCATCGAATCATCTACTTTTGTCTGCCTGTTTGTTTCCGAAACGGCTGGACCGATTTTGACCGGACTTACACTGGTAGATAGCTGATGACGAAAGGCTACTTTTATTTAAAAAAAAGAATTAGGGTCTACGCGGGTGAAGCCGCGGGCAGTACCTAGTCAAAAAATGTAATGCTCTGTATATTTTTTCGTATCTTATATAAAATGTTGCAATGACTGTTTGATGTATTAGTTTGTTCGTGGTTTTTCAAATGTAATTTGAGAAAGAGGTGGTTTTCTTTTTTCAGTTTTTCTACTTAGGATAGTAGAACTGCATCACTTCCTTGATACAAATAGTAAAAAAAAGACTAACTAACTATACAATAAATACAAAAAAGGACACGAAGTACTCGCCACGTCCGCATCGCTGTCATCCGGAAACGTGCCCAGAAAATTATATTAAATTAGTGTTAGATTGTACATTTGTATACAAGATTTTCATCTATGGTTATAATAAAAAAATAGATTCTGAATCTACGAGGTGGAACTTGTTTTTTACGTCCATAAAATATCTTCCCGTATAACCCAAAAAATTGCACTTCTGTGTCATAAAACTAAACTTATAAAATTACATTATTTATCAACATAGTTCGTAAAGTAGTCGCAACATACTTAAATATGTTCTCCCGGTAATAGCTCGCAATAACAGCATACTGAACTATTTACATGTTCTGTTATTATCATAGAAATAGCGATGACGGGAAACACTGTTTCAGTCCTTTATTCATTTTATTTTATAGGGAGCTACTCTATAAAATAAAATGAGTAGGGTAGCTTTTATGAACCTAACACAAAGCACCTTTTTGCTAAAGAAGTTTAATTGTACCTTATATTTTATCAATATTTCTCATTTAATAATATCACAAAGATAATGAATTCTCATTCAAACTATAACTCTATTCATAGTGTTAAATTGTTTGAAAATTACGTTTTAAATAGACGGTTTAATTTAAAATTAATTTTAAGTGCTGTTGATTACAATCTGTGGTTTAACAAATTACTTGTTTGTATTTGTAAATTAGTGCTATATTTATAGTGTACTAGCTTTTGCCCGCGGCTCTGCCCGTGTGGATGTCGGAAAATATCCCAGGGGACGTACTACCGATACCGGGATTACATACCTAAGAGCCGAGGAAAAGGTCATTGACTCCTACCGCTGCGCCCGCGTTACGGTCAACCACAATTATTTTGTCACGCGTAATTTTGAATCTGTGATATCTTTTAAACTATTCATTTAAATGAAATGATGTCAAGGCAGATTGTAATCTTAATTAAATGTTCAATTTAAGTAACATAGTTTATTGGATAAGGATTAATATAAAACATCTTCGACAATAATCGTCATATTTCAGTCAATTTACACAAAATCTTAATGAATTTATACATTAAAACCTTCCACAAGAATCACTCCGTCCATTGCTGAAAACCGTTTGAAAATCCGTTCGGTAGTTTTTGAGTTTATTGCGTTCAGACAGACAGACGCGGCGGGGGACCTTGTTGTAAGGATAAGTACATTAACCTTTTAAGTTTGAATGTTAAACAAACTTGTTAAATTTTAACCTTTAAGCGCCACTTGAACCACAAATCACTAAATGAATTTAACGCTAAATGTATTTTCACTCCTCTTGCTCAAAAAGTCCGTCATTATAGCGTACCAGAGCGGGGAAAATATTGCATATCTTGCTCTAGGGGAAAAAGTATTTTTTTTAAAGGAGTTGGGAAACAGTGGGCCCAAATGTAATAAGTTGAGATATGATCTAACTTAGTCATATTTGTTTGAAGTTGAACCCTGGACATAAAATGGTTTCTTCATCACAAAACACAAAACGGTCTTTGTAAACGGTTCGTCGTCGCAACGCCCACCCTTACTGCTGCCACTTGTTTCATATTTTCTGATACGTTATGAGTGCTTTCCCGATTATTTTTCATTTTCAATTACCTTTGTTTTTTACGGATTCTGACCCTGTTACGAGCCTTGCTTTCACACTGGACACCGAAGATCGCTCACACGATTGACTTGGAATTGTTATTTTGGATTTTACCGCCACTTTGTGGATTGAATATTGTTGAAATTATGGATCGCTGTGTGAATTGTGGGATAGCAACTAGTCACTGCAATACACTTATAT
This sequence comes from Omphaloscelis lunosa, assembly GCA_916610215.1. Classification (NCBI taxonomy): domain Eukaryota; kingdom Metazoa; phylum Arthropoda; class Insecta; order Lepidoptera; family Noctuidae; genus Omphaloscelis; species Omphaloscelis lunosa. Next base: position 21,674,293 of record OU744248.1, on the reverse strand, counting down.
ATGTTTGAATCTATAAATTCACACCATTTTCATCTCGTTCAATTCAGGCCCAACAGTGTATGTAATCGTTTCCGTCTCCTTTTGTCTGTAACCAACGAGTCTATAAAAACGAAAAGGTCTTTATTCTTATGTAAAATGAGCTTTTTCCCGCGGCTTCGCTAGCGTGGAAGTCAAAAATTATCCTATGGAACGTACTACCGCATACCGGGATAAAAAAATGCCTTAAAAATACTGATTGAACTAATTGTATAATTTTTTCAATAAAATAAACTATTTAATATTGTATTGGATTATTTTATTTTCTCGCAATCGTAGTGAAAAGTAGACTGTAACACACGGCGCAAAAACTCATTATATCTCGGTTTCTATTTACTTCGTCCCTAAAGCTCAGGCGTAAAACTACCTCGATAGAATGGGTTATTTTAGCCCCTCGTATAACAATCTACTATTAAATAATATAATAGAACATGTTAGCCAAAACAACGAACTTAGATATCAGCGAATTTCTGTTTAAATATAGGAAATATTTATAAGTTTTAATTTAAGTGTATCTGAAAATAAATAATTTCTTCTTTTTTAAATCTTTTAAAAATGTATTAACTTTTCTAAATTTATAATTATTAATATTTAACTTTCTTAGCTTAGTTGTTGTGCATGTAGGGGTCTCCTAAAAGTGAAGGAGTACATCTACTGTTGCCCTTATTTATGTGTCATGTATTGTGTAAATCTTTTAGAGCCCGTGGCTAAGTACTAACAGCCGCACGGGTCGATCCATTAGGTTAAGCTACGCTTGCCGGGGTTGGTCGTAGATGGGTGACCATTTCTACATACCGAGACTCCTCCGTGCCTCGGAAAGCACGTTAAGCCGTTGGCCCCGGCTGTCATTCATGGATCTTTGACAGTCGTTACGGGTCGTCAGAAGCCCGAAAGTCTGACAACCAGTCTTACCAAGAGGTATTGTATTACCTAGTTACTGGGTTGTGGAGGTCAGATACGCAGTCGCTCCATGTAAAATACTGGTATTCAGCTGCATCTGGTTAGACTGGAAGCCGACCCCAACATATTGAGAAAATGATAGGTAGATTGATTGTATTGTGTACATCTTTTGTTGGCGATTCTAAATCAATAAATAAATAAACAGTTATTTTGTCTATGTCATTTTCAAACGATTGACAGAAATAGAACGATGTACTACAATGGGTAACATATAGATTCAGTTGAAAAGCAGCGTCGGGCACTAGTTGTCAGGCATTTATGTTAAACTGGGCCTATTTGTCGCAGCCGTGAGGCACACGATACTGTTTTAAGTTTTCTCTGTATTTTTGTTTTTGCGTGACTATTGTGGAGTTATTCCGGTCGGATGCCCTTATCTGATCCCCTGCTGGTTATTATTATGTTTTAATTTCTGTCTGATCCGTAAACTTTGCCATTCCGGTCTGATCCCCTTACTCTTTTTATTTTGTGTCAAATATTAATTTTCTTTCTTTCTTTCTAATTTAATTAGAACTTTAAAATGTTATAAATTCGTTTAGAGTTAAACTTGTTGCGTGATTTGTGTTACAAGTGTGCCTTAGTGTACTATAGTTTGACCGAAACCGCTATACCGTGGCTTTGGACTGCGCGGTGTCGCGGGGTGCAGCATGCCGCGCATATTTCTAAGTATCGCTTGTTTCATTCTAATTAATCTATCGTTAATTGGTTGATGTGACGGATTCCAATCGAGTAAGCATATACAATGTGTGTATATAGCCATGGTTACACTCTGGCCTTGCAAATAAACTGTGTTTAGGAATTTAAATCTTTTATCAGATTCTAAAGCGCAATTTTAAACCGACCGGACCGTACCTAAAACCGGCTAACGACAGACGCCATCCGGTATAGCCACACCGGCGGCTATAAACCGATGATGACTAGCAAAACTATTAGCAAACCGAAACTGCACTCATTATACTTGCCGATAGCGTTCAAATACTACTGGAACGGTCATAACGATACTGCAGCGGTTCCGTGCATCTTGCTAATACTGCTCGACAGTGTAATTGCAACATTTACACTGTCGTGCAAATTGTATAACGGCTTCCTAACAATCGAATGAACGGTTGTGGCCTCGTCAGCTGTGTGCTTGCACAACGAGCTCGAAAATAGGCCAATTTTGGTTTTTCGTTTCAAATTTGTGTGTTCATTTTCATTTTAAATGTAGAGTTTCTGAATATAGTGGTGTAAAATTGTGCAGTCAGGCTTAAAATGACTTTTTGTTGGATGCAGATATTCTGGTGCATAAAATGATGCGAAACTAAAATAGGTTTCTGAAGAAAGTTTTGAGCTGGAAAATGGATTCTCGCGTAAACGAACCTTGCAAAAAAAATTGCTATACAAATACGAACAATATGAAAATAAGCGTCTTACCTACTGAAAAATCCTAACTAATATTGCAAATGCGAAAGTGAGTTTGATTGTTTATTTGTTTGTTACGTGTTCGGGCGCCTCCGACTACTCGGCAATCTTCGGCTGTTGTCGGGAGACAGCGGAAGGCGGCGGCCGACGGCGAGAGGTGCGGCGTGCGGAACGCGGGCCATCGGACCACTTCGCTACCGATCTCTGACGACGGCACGCGCGCGCACTTCATAGGCACCAACATCTATAGTGTTTTATTGTACCTATTTTGGATTACATTCGATTGCCTTTGAGTTAAGTCCTTAGTTAGGTCTCTAACACTTTTACGCTAAAATGGCTGAACGGATTTTGATGAAATTTGGTACATGGGTAGACCATGACCTGGGTTAGGTTGGTATTATACTTTCTCCTGATATTCCTATGGGATCGACACTTATGCGGGTGAAACCGCGGGGCGCAGCTAGTCTTCTATAATGGTATTAGCAAACAATCTGCCTGTTAAGTAACATTGTATATCGGAATATGCAGGCTAGCATGCCCGCTTGTAGCGTGGTTGGGCTTTAAATTGGCTTTTATGGCTTACTCGCTCCTTGCAAATACTATTTCTTGGTACCGCATTATGCTCCTATACTTGGATGCCTGCAAGAATTGGTTCCCCCCTCCTTTTCTTAGGTAGATATTTTTATGCGTGGATACACAAGCAATGCAGTTGGCTGTACTTAATCCTTGATTCAGTTTACATGTTATATGATGGCGAGCCTGAGAGTGTCAAAACTCTGTCCGTGGCATTGAACCCAATCTAATTATAGGCACATTCCTCTAAATTGTAGGAGTTGACAGGTTTATATCAACATGTGATTAGCTTAATAACGTTATTGATAATTTATGCTCGACGTTACAATGCTAATGGGTTATCTCTGCTCGATACCAAAACATTGAGAGGAACTATGATATACTTTTCTTATGGAAATTATTAACAATAATTCTGCAAGGCAGACAAAAAGCATGAAGTCAATAAGAATGAACACAAATATGTATTACGTTCATACTTTCCCTACACTTTTTCAAGTGATAGTCTTATTCATATACCCCCAATTGCGGAAGCATTCAAATTTTACGTACCTTCGCCACAAAACAAACACAGAGAATGGAAAATAGGTCAACTGGAATCGGCTCAAAAATGCCAATAAGCACTTCGAAGGACCTTGAATACATTGTTATCTCCTTGTCCTAAAGTTCTATTATTCAAGAATTTAGGACCAATACTATTAGGTAATCCTTTCGATTCAATATGTAAATTGATTCAAAATAAACTTGACCCGAGCGCATTGCAATCTTGCTTCACCACACTATCAGCATTCGCTATTTGTGTCCGTCTTCCTCGTACAATAAGACTGCTAAGATAACCTTGTTGCTCCAAAAACGTAACCACCACAATTATGGTCCTTCTCTACTACGTAATAGAGCGCATTGTGACAAACCAGCCGAAATCCAGCGGAAAATTAGGGATAGTAGTGTGAAAGTCAACAATTTTACATTTTCGGGCCTCCAATAAATTTCTCAGCTATTACAGGCTTTACTGCTTAAGAGATAGAGGACACATGTGTTGGAAAGGAGGTTTTGGAACGGAAAAATGCGGATGGTGTTGAAGGTCCAAGCTGCAGCCTGAATGAGAATTAAATACCTATTCAAGTCTTAGTCTCATGCAATATTTATGTAAATGGCTCAGCTAAGGGGTTGATCCTGGGAAATTTTAGCCTGTTGTGTAAACGTTGTTACCTTTAGTTATCAAGGTGTCTCGGTTTATTCAGAGGGCTTTGTTACTAGACGGGTGAAGTTTTTGAATGTTTAGCTGTTGGTAATCTAGGTTACATTGTTTGTAGTTGTGGTGGGACATGTTTAATTACTTTGTGCATTTTTAATCTGTAAGTCTCGTGGCTAAGTTCTATTTTCTTAATGTCCCTCAGGTATCATCGCATTTCCGAATACAAAAGAATGCTTATTTCCATGTCCATCAATTATTAGGTTTATCGTGTATATTGTTGTTTTGTTTTGATTTCCGTGTGAACTACATAGTGCTGTAAAACCATTTTCCTATCTGTCATGCCTGCGACTTTAGCAGCTTTCCTCCCATTTTTAAAATAAATTACATTAAGTTAAAAGAGAATTGACAACTCTATATACTTCCAAGTCGATTGAGGGTGTCCGGTCTGCACCAAGTGCAAAGGGCAACTGATAGAAATCCGACAACTGACGAAACACGAAGTTTGCCGAGGGACATTAAGAAAATGGAAATACACTACTACCCTATTAATTGACAAAAGCGAAATGATAAATTATACACGTTAGTCATATTTAAAAAACTAAATGAGGTCGCCGTTTTCAATCTGACTACTCTGAGAAGAAAGGCCAAAACAAACTCAGAGGCCACAGTCTTTTTTAAAATTCAGACATAATCTTGGTCAGATAAAATAGAGCTTCATGAGGTAGCCTAGAGGGTCGGAAATAACCAATTTCTCACAATGATCAAGCGCAGTGATCAATGCTGGTCCGTTCTCTGCACGGGAAGAGGTCTTTATTAAAATGCCCTAGCTTCAGATTGATTGTTGTATACTGACTGAGTGAAACTAGACCGATTTTTCTGAAACTTTATTCTTTTCTGTCATCCACAATCATTCTTCACTAGATTTGCGAGAAAATGAGAGTACAGACGGATGGGTTATCTAGCTCAGCCGTAAAACCTCAACAAGTATTTTACTGAAATAGTTTCATTCATAATTTGAGCAGACTTGCCCATCCCGCATGGTCTGCAAAGAAGTGGAGGTAGGGCGGAATTTTTAATATCTTTTACCCTCAAGTTGCGAAATATTAAAATGTCGCTGAAGTTATGCTCGTGTGGGAGACTTCCATTGAATGATATGCGAAGAATGAGCGAAGCGAAGAATTTATTGGGATTGTTCTCTGGAGGTTAACCGCATTGAATGTGGATGTTCGGTTTGTTGAAAAAAAGCAAAGAAAAAGAGAAATATTGTACCCATTTCGGAGTGGATAGATTATTCAAAAGATTTTTTCCGAATTATTATGGCTTACTGTCCGAAAAATAATACACTAGCACATCATTTGGGTGTTTCCAGTTTCATGTAATACGTACAATACCAGTAATGATATAAAAGTAAATGAATGTCGGTTATAACAAACATATTATTATGAAATTATTAAAGCAAAGTCCATATTAGTTCTCTTGCAAAAACTTAATAAAATACATCTTCTGTGATATTAAAAGCTGCTCTATAACTGGAATAACACCTTAACAAATAAAGAAATAGTTTTTATTACCTTTTAGTGTTGTTGTGCCTCATAGTGTTGTACACAAAAAAGGTTTAATTTATGAAACTTACGGACTTTGGCTTCAGCTTGAATTTTTTAGCTTAGCTTAAAACTCTAGGATTGTGGCAATGAGATTTTTATTTCTACGCCGCCGGTGGAAATGAGAGAAAAATATCTTTTAAAATGAAAACTAAATAAAAAAAGAGGAATTTAGTAATACAATTTTCAAATTAAGATGACGTTATGTATGTTATGTAAAATGAATATTATTATGAACTAGCTGCCCGCCCCGGCTTCGCACTGATAGCACTAAGTACTTATCTACGGCGCACCTACCTATCTACCTACCCTACCTACTCTACCCTACCTACCTATCCAACCTACCTACCCTACCTACCTACACCTACCTACACCTACCTACCCTACCTACACCTTCCTACCCTACCTACCTACACTTACCTACCCTACCTACCTTCCTACCTACCTACCTACCTGTTCTGTCATTGTCTTGAGAATAACGAACACAACAAAAAAAGAATTATACAATTTGGTGTAGCCGTTCTCAAGTTATCGCGTGACCAAGCGAAATAGAGATTCATTTTTATATAATAATATATAGACGGATTAAAATTATTGTACCGCAAAAAAATCTTATATTAAATTAACTAACAAACTAATAAACTTAAAATATAATAATCTAACAAAAAAAAAAAAAAAAACAATAATTAATAAACTAAAATATGGCTTTGAAAAATTCCTCGGTATCATTGTCGACTAGTAATATACCCAAGAAACTTGTTTAGTTAGCATTGTCACGTGGTATGGCAATGCTAACTAAATGATGACTAATGAAATATCAAGAATTATGTGTCACGGATAAGGGTCAGAAATATTTTAATTTACATGACCTGGCTTACAATAGTTCCAATGACTTTTCTGTTTAGAAAATAATTCAACGTCGAAAATTAATTAAACGTCGAAAAGAAAAAGCCAAAAAAAATTGTGTTTAAACAAAATGGCAATAGTTTCAAAGATGGCTGTGAAACAGTTTTCTGTATACAGATATTTATTCCATGTAGATAAAACCTACTCGTATTAATATATTGCCCCGATAATACCCCTTGTTATTGGTAAAGTGTCACTACTTTTATTGTTTTTCCCCCGAGGACACTTGTTGGAGAGAAAACTTAAAAGTGTACCGGTCATAAAACAAAAAGGGTTAAAGGGTTTTGTAAAAAGGGAAAGAAGGTAATTTCCAAATTCCGAGAAATCCGTAATTCCATTTCTATTTAGAACAAAAGGTAAAAGATTTGAATTCCTTTTTTCTGGTTTCGGCTTTTCATAATATGCGTAACTACTCATGTAGAAAGATAAAAGCAAATTATTATTTTAATACAATACTCTGTCCCGTGTCAACTTCATTCTCAATGGCCTTTAAAAGATAGGGAGGCTACAAGTTTATTTCGGTCTAAAATACGGCAAAACCTTCCTTAATTTTAAAAAGTTAAGGTCCACAGGAACTGCATGATATAGGTAATATTTTAAAAACAATTGAATGTTGAAGTGCGGTAGACCGATGTCGCTGGCACCTGTTTTAGTCTGCCTCGCTAAAAGGGTCGTCTAGCCTGTCCAGACTCATTTTTAGATGACTTGGCCGCTCTTGGTTGGTGTTTAGAATAGCTTTTGTTAGGTAACAAGCAACACAGATGTCAGCAGAATTGAAGGGGTCCGCTAGGGCCGATGCCTGCCGGGGTTGCGATGAAGTCCGAAAGGGAGATCGTGGCCCCCGGCAACATGGCAACTGAAGGAACACGGGTGGGTTTTAGTCAGTAAGAGTCTGACACGCCCTCCCGCTCCACCCAATCAGGGAGAAGTTATTTGATCATTTCACACCCAAAAAAAAAAGGCTATGTCACTCTTGGATGAGAATGTAGCACACTGGACGTCTGTTCCAGGTTGTGCACAAATTATTATTGGTGAAACAGGGCATAAAACATTGGCTTTACTTACAAAATGTCAATGACGAAACATCAGGAAGTGATCAACAATGTTAAGAGTGATGCTAGTGCGAAGGAGGCTTTTTAATTTGTTTACAGGACACAACATATAAAAGGATCGAAAATATTAGTCCAACAATATTGGACTAAATACAACGGTGCCCATTCTCTTGTAGTTTATTCCTGTCAAACGACGATTTCCCATTCTGAAATAGATTAGAGTGACACAACTTAACTATATTTGAGTTTGACAGCACTAAGATGGCACCGATATATTAATTTAGTGAAAATGGCAATTTTGCTATTCTGAATCTGACGTTTTTCATCTAAAATTTTGATTGTCTAAGTAAATCTATTTCTAATTGCGATTAAAAACGTGTGGAATAAAATTGATGGTCATGAACTTTAAATTCACACCAACACCTCGACTTCAGGTGCAAGAACAGTACTGTATCTTTTTTTATTCTGCTTATATTTCGAAAATGGTGTGTCCTATCGCAAAAATAAAGGAAAATTTCGACCCCCTTAACCCATAAATCCTTAAAACTCAACATGTAAGTCATAATATTTCATATTTTCCAGACAAAAACTGAAAAATTCCTTACAAAACACGTCGAGGCTGGACCTCTGCGCGCCTCCGGCTCTATAAAAAAATCACGGGATAGGGCAAACAAGTACCATGTGGAGTTGCGATTGTCAAATTCGATTTAGTTGTGTCAAAATGACTTTTTTAGAGAATTTATTTTACAGTAGCTAAAAAGCAGTAGTAATTTATTCTCGTAGCCAAAAGTAAGGAAGTTTAGCTATAGTTTAATTGGTTTAGTTCGGCGTACAAGAGAATCGGCACCATTATCTCATTTACGACGAATAGAGGGGTACCAACGCAAATTGAACAACAAAATAATATGAATGGAAATTGGACCCTGCCGAGTAACAATTATGAATTCAAGATCTGTCCATTATAATGAGTCAGCAAACAACGGTTAGCATATATTGTCTCTGTAAATCGATGGAATAGTATAAGGAACATTCTAGAAGTATGGATTTAGTAACGTAATTTACGGTAGCTATTTGAAGTTTGGTTCTCGCGCCTGAAAAGTGCGAAATTAACGTGATGATAAATTAAAGATAGGAGAAATATAGAAAACTACCTGCGCCCGCGGTTTCACCCACATTAGTCTCGATTACTTGGGAATATCGGGATGAAAAGTATTCTATGTACCTTTTCAGGCCATGGTCTACCCATGTGCCAAATTTCATCGAAATCCGTTCATCCGTTTTAGCGTGAAAGCGTAACAAACAAACAAACTTACTTTCGCATTTATAAAATTGGTTAGGATTATAAGTCTAGATGATATTAGTGATCGGAATTTAAAAAAAAAGACCAAAGAAAATGTAGAAAGATTATTTGAAAGATATTATGGCTACAATGAGAGTAACTACTGAGATGACGTCTAATAGAGGAAAAGAACCCATGGTTTGTCAACCAAAACTAAATTGGGATAAGGACTGAACAAGGGGTCATTGACAAAAGTTCAAAAAAAAAAATCATAGAAGATACAGCAAAGAACTCCACGATATAAAAAAATAAATAAACCGAAGTTATTCATAGATATAAGTTAAATTCTGAAGTAAAGTTCGTTTTAACGAAGCCACGTGAAAACTTCTTCAGCTCTTAGAATTCATATAGTCGCCGCTTCACTTCCTGTGAAGATGTAGCCAAGTTTCAGTACGTAAGTTTTCAAGAAGAACTTGATTTTGAATGTCTAATGCCTTCCATACTGTTGGACGAACGGTATAAGAAATACTAATGGTAAGAATTATTTTAATAATATTGCATATTTCTGCTTCGGATATTATTATTTTTTTTTTTTAATAAACTGGACTTACTGACCTTATTATTGATAGCTTCCAAAAAACTTAGGTGTGTTTTACTCGCCACCAGCGTCATTGTATGGCCAGAGACGAAATGTTCTATAGTTTCTGCTATCCCCTAAAAAAGGCGTGAATTTATTGTTAAAAAACTAGCTGCTGCCCTCGCCCTCGGCTTCGCCCGCGTCCATCCTAATTATGTTTCTATTATAACAGTAGCCTTAGTTATTCCTTATAACATCAACTATCTGCCAATGAAAGTCCCGTCAAAATCGGTCCAGCCGTTTCGGAGATTAGCCGGAACGGAACAAACAGACAAACAGAAGGCATATTTAAAAAAAAAAAGTTATTTGTACCGTGACGTACATTCACATGCATTTAGTAAAAAGCTGTTATTTTGACATTACAAACAGATACTTTAATTTTATTTATTTGTAGTATGTATGTATAGATCGGTAAAAAAATGGCCTATACCACCAACAAACATCCTACCACAATCAATCTGCCATGCCTTTTCCCAACTATGTTGGGGTCGGCTTCCAGTCTAACCAGATGCAGCTGAATATCAGTATTTTACGTGGAGCGACTGCCTATCTAACCTCCACAACCCAGTAACTGGGTAATACGATACCCCTTGGTAAGACTGGTTGTCAGACTTTCGGGCTTCTGACGACAAGTAACGACTGTGAAAGGCCCACGAATGACAAACTTTCTACCACATTAGACACTAACAAGTGACTAAGTAATTACGTGTGCAAAACACATTATATGATGGATTACGTTTCCAAAGCGTTATTGTATGGCAAAAATTTACATTATAATAGGCAATGTATCATCACCCGACTTTGAGTGACGGATGCGTAAAAAATTGCTTAAAGAAAGTAAATTAGGACAATGTATTATCTACTTCATTTGATCGCTTTTTGAGGCCTCATTGCCTGACGAAAGAAGTATTTTGAAGCATTTTTAATAAGCGATGGCTTGTATGGGGATGTAAGTTGTAGATCCGTACAAGCCGTACAGGGATAGATAATTTATTGAAAAGTTCAATTAATATTATTTTGAGTAGAAACATTTAGTAGTTTTTCTATAATATCTATACGCCCAAAGGTCTGTTCATGAAATTTTCCGCGCTTTTTTTTGTAATAAATCATCGTCTATTTAACTAAATAAATAAATAACTGTGCTAAATAGCATGCATATTAGTCACGTCACCAACGGGTTCGAGCCGTCGACTAGTGGAACCTTAAGTAGTAAGTAAAACATTTTGACTACTATGTGCAAATTGAAAGAATCTCAATGTAGGCGATAAAATTCACAAAAACTTTTCGTTAATAAAGTTCTTCCGAGTTCCGCTTTTTAAACGGGGTCAAAAATAACTTCCTGTTAAAAATTGCACTGCCAAAATGCGGTCCATTCCTTAATCTAGTAATCATAACAGCGGTAAAAAGCTTTATCATCAATGATTTATGAGCAAAGATGAAACTTCATTCCCGGATCAGACAAAGGGCTAATTATTTGCTCTTTGAAGACTTTTACCAAGTCCTCTGGATAATTTAAATCGCCTTCATTATTCTCAGAACCCCATGGAAGTTTTTCTTTGATTTCTTTGTGTTTCTGAAGGTTGTTAATTTTGAAAACAAGTGAGCGGACCCATGTTGTGTCGTCATTTTGTAATTAGTTCATTAAGAACAGCATGATTTCGACGTAGTTGAAAAATTTAATGAGTTTTTATTCATTTGTGCCTTTATGAGCGTTTGATTTTGGCCACGAATGAAGTTGGTTTTTGTTTAATGTAATTTGTTGAGTCTCTGTAATTTTTTTATTACTGAATTATTCTGAGTTTTTAACATTTTCAACTGGTACTTTACTCTTGAGTTGACTTGGCGATGAATTGATTCATTTATCTTTAGAAGCTTATTAGAAGCTTAGATACTATTTCTGAAAAAAAAAACCCTGCAATATTTGTACATTTGTATTCTAGTTTCATTTCAGTTACTTCGAAATATGACCTAATTAGTTCATTTTCGAATTCCGACGTTCATTCGAATACCCAATTTGCTCAGTGCAAGTTTATTCAGCCTGGGAAATTACACCGTTTTTCTTTTTCCACTCTAAACAGGAAAATATTCGTTAGTAACTTGACTCGTGAACAGTTCAATTTTAATTAAAGCAATAAAAATAGAGTGAGCTTTAAGCCCTAGGGCTTAATTGGATATTATTCGATACTAGATCAAGGATTTAGTACTTACAAAAGTAAGCCTGCCAGTTCATTGACACGGAGCAAGGCAGCGGAGCGGAGCGAGGGAGTAATGCGGAGCAGAGTTGCGGAGTGTGTCTGTACATTGACGCGAAGCGAGGCAGCGGAGTGGAGCGACGAAGTAATGCGAAGCGGAGTTGCGGACTATGTCTGTCCATTGATGCGGAGCGAGGTAGTATAGAGCGGAGTTGCGGACTGTGCAGAGCTAAGCTAAGTTCACACGACGAGTAATTTGAGCAGGCTGCAATGCCCCTCGGCCGGTTTTTTGCCACTTATCCGCTCCATTTCCCAGCTCCACTACCCCGCTCCGCTTCCCCGCTCCGCTTCCCCGCTCCGCTTCCCCACCCCGCTTCCTAGCTCCGCTTCCCAGTTTTGAATGAATTTTTAAACTACAATGTTCGGAAATCCCTGTCCACTGAAGCGGAGCGGAGATTTTATGCAATTCCATTGGTTAATATTGGCACAGCTCCGCTCCTCTCCTCTCCGCTCCAGTGGACAGTCAGCCTAAGACTAAATGCAATTTAGGTCTTAAAGCTGCCTGCAAATAAAATAGGTTAATAGCGTATTCGATTAGTTAGCTGTTAGATAATTCTTACATAATCTTCCTAAACATAACATCACGCCTGTATTCCCCGAAGGTTTAGGCAGAAGTGTACCTATAGTACATCCACATTTCGCCAGTTATTTATTCATTTATTTATTTAAATGTGTGTGTATAATGTTTATTTAAAATTTAAATGTTATGTGTAAGTCCCATGTAATAGGGGGTGAGCCTATTGGCACAGATCCAGACTCTGGGGCGCTACTGAGACAAAGTGTTATTGACTTTTTTTCATCCGGAAAAACACTTTGTTTGACCTGGGAATCGAACCGAGGACCTCATGCTCAGCAGTAGCGCTTGCGACGACTAGACCAACGAGGCAGTTTTTTTCCTTGTAACATTTCATTGTGTGTTTTTAACTATTAACTGTTAAACAAAATCCACTTCTTCAAAATCAGGGTAGGACGATATTGATTCTAGAAGGTGAGAATAATCAAGGCTTTCCGTTTTCAAAATACAGGTAGAGAGAAAATCGTTGCATGATTAAAACTGACACTGATAGAACAATATAAAGCATTTTTGACACCTTGATGACAAGTACTGGTGAAAATGACAGGTTGTCATGACCGCCATTTTATATTCCGGTATAGGCAAATTCTACGAAAATGTAGCTTTTGCCTCAGTTACTGAACAGTCAGCACGACATTGGAAAAAATCATAGAGCGTGTAAAGGTAGACTAAAATAGGATTTTTCGAGGTCAAAATTCGTATGAACGTGAATGAAGACGTAGACAAACACGTGTATGTTTTCACAAAATAATGCCCTAGTTACATAATCAAATATCATGTCAATTGTATCTAACAACAGACATTATCTGATGTTGAAGTTTTCTTTTTTATCAGACATTTTGTTTTTATATACTACTAGTTTTTGCCTGCGGATTCGCCCGCGTGGATGTCAGCAAATATCCCACGGAAATGTACTACCGGGATTAAAAGTACTCTATGTATTAATAAAGGTTATAAACTGCCTGTGTACCAAGTCCGTCCAGCCGTTTTTGCGCCAATCCGGAACGTACATCCAGACAAACGGACAAAAAATTCTTCGTTACTATTTTATTATAATTTATGTGTCACAATGACATTATTTCGTTGACATTTTTGGCTCGAGTTTTATTTAGGTTCTGTGTCTATGACATGGCAACATTTTATGTAGTTTACCATTTTTAGAACTTTTGTTGCGAATTTGTGTGCGACACTATTTTTGTGTAAAAATATTTTATCTTGTTTGCTTCGAAAATGTCGATCAGTTTATAAATTTACTGTGTAGAATTTATGATGTAGACATAATAGAGTAGGTACGGAGTAAGAATGTAGATGACATCACATTCATGTGTTTACCTGTTTGAAAATATAGATCGCAATGTTTTTGCGATTAAAGGCTCTTTCAAACAGGCGCGACACGCGACGCGACACAAAGACACCGCTCGTCGCGCGACACGAAGTACCTTTGTGTCGCGCCTGTTTGTAGGAGCCTTGACACTTAATAAAGGCTCCTACAAACTGGCGCGACACGCGACGCGACACATAGCTACGTCGCGTCGCGCGACGAGCGGTGTCGTTCTGTCGCGTCGCGTGTCGCGCCTGTTTGAAAGAACCTTAAAGGTCAGTGAAAAGTTTATTTTTGAACAATAGTTACAACATTAGTTTAAGTATTCATGTTAACCTTAGCAACTGTAGGCTAAAATGACTGTTGTAAGAATACTTAGGACCACATGTTAGCAGAAAACAAAATACGGCTTTGCTTCAACTGTGAATCGAATCTAGGACATAACGTTAACCATCCACACTTCTAATTACTACACCGAACAGGGCATTAACAAGCACAAATATAAAAAAACGGTCGCATAATTACAAAACCCGTCTACCGTCTGCTGCACAAATTAAAAATAAAACTCTCTTATTTCAGCAATACTGTTTATGTATAGCTGCAATAATTATGTGTTAGCGTTGTAATACTGTAGGTTTTGCATTTCCTATTTAATTAAGGGGCTGGAGTCCTGCGGCCGTGTTAGAGCTTGTTTATATGCACCAATGTCGCAACGCTAAAGGCGAGGCTCGCTTTGCAAATAAAAATTGCTTTTATGAAACTTTCATTTGTTGAGAATCAGGAATTTAGATTTTTAATGCGTTTAAACAGTTGTCTCATACGTTGTTCCTTAGAACATAATTTGGGAAATATTGTATCGAAATTGTAAAACAAAACAGTTTCACGGTGGGTGGGCTTGTTAGAGTTTCTTTTTGTCTGCACAGGTGTTTATTTTTAGACCACACTGGCATAAATCTATGATATTTTATCGTAACATCTTGACATTTTACCTTAACGAAAACTTGCTAAATTTCTAATCTTTAGCCGACTTTAGTGATGTTGGCACGTACCATCGACTCGATAAAAATATGTACTAGTTCAGCCCACGACTCCGTCCGCGTGAAATTTCGGCCCCCATCCCACCGCGTTCTATCCCATCGTCCGCCCGCGCTATTACTTCGTTTTCGGTTAGCGTTTTTTCTTACTTTTTTCTTAATAGTCGCAGCCTGATGTTACATAGCCTTCTTCAAGAATTGGGCTATCCATAGCAGAAATATTTTTTCTAATCCAACTGGGAGTTCCGGAGATTACCCCTACATACAAAATTACAAACAAACAAATTTTACCTCTTTATAATATCACTATAGTGAATTGATTCAGGCGTGACCTTGCGGAAATCCATTATAAAATGTAATTGAAGTGGATATTTTTAGTAACCTGTTCCGCTTAGCTATTTCAAGAGTCTTAAAAAGACCCTGAAAGAAATCGACACGTGTTTCACCTCCCAACGAGGCATCCAACGATTGACTTTAGCGAACACGGCGTGTTGTCACACCAAGCACCGTGTTGTTTGCGCTCGGTGCTTGGTGTGGAACAGGTTACTAAATATATCCACTTCAATTGCATTTAATATCATTATAGTATAGAAAAAGTTCTATACGCTTATAATAAAAAAAAACCTTTCGGCAAGATGATTAAATCAGCATTATAGGTAAAACATATCAGGCCCAGACGCTGGAGTCCATTTAAATGAATAAGCTTATGAAGCCCCATGGTCCAACCCGATTTTTTATTCAACAAGAGTATCCTTGAGACCACCTCAACGATTATCAGATCAATCAAGTCAATTTACAAAGGATTCCTCCAATTACGGAGGGTTACTAGTTGACCAATCTGATTTGGTGCGGTTCACTCTCTTTGTTCAGTGGTAAGGGATCTAAATTATCTATGTGGGTTATACCCCTTGAGGAAAACAAAGGAGTTTGTGTGCAGGTAAAAATATGGTGAATTTACTTCGTAAATATGAAGTACTAGCTTTTTCAGTGGCTTCACCCGCGTGCGTGTCGGAAATTATCCCACGGGAACGTATCACCGGGATAAAAAATGTCGGAAGTCCTAATCCAGCTCACGGTCTACCCCATGTGCCAAATTTCACCCCAATCCGTTCAGCCGGTTTAGCGTGAAAGCGAAACAAACACACTTTCACATTTATAATATTTGATACGACACTTGAAATAAACATAGTAAGTAGGTCGAAAACGATGTCTGTACAGGGTAACAGGGTTCATTTTATTCTGTAGGGTAAAAATGTAAGTTGTGTTAGCTACATTTTTTTGTATAAAGTAAGTGATTATATCATGAATTCATGATAAAGCATATCTTATATTTACTCCAAGAATTTATATTTACTTAGTAGGTGAGTAGGTACTTTTTCATATCAGGAAAAGTGTTTCCTCAAAATTTCTCTAATGTAATAATGTCACATTTCACAGCCACCATAACAAGTATTATACGAACATGACACAAAAAAGTCATCTTTTCAGCCTCTTAAAGTATTACGTAAATATTTGAACATTTAAGAGAATAGTGACAAAAATTGAAAAGAGTATGCTTAGATATCGAAAGGATGAATAAAAGGCGACGAACAAAAAGTATTTACATGGCAGATGTGAGTGGAAACGCCCAAAGGGGACGCCCAAGAAGGAAATAATAATGACCTTATTGGTTATGTTCTTCAGAAAGTGCGTAGTACTCGCAACCGGCATGCGAGTATGACCAATTATATCTTATACTATTAAATTCAATAACATTAACAAAAAGGTTTTTTAAATATTATTATTTTTGAAAAATAATAATATTAAAAAACCGTATGTTAACATTTTTAGTACCAAAATAACCCCAAAACCATTGAAAAATTGAACATTTTCAACAGGGGCCATAAGTTATGACTTGTAGATACCCGGTAAACGGCCGCACGCGCCACATGTAAAAACCCGGAAAAATACCCCACTGAAAAAAAAAAGTGGCGAATTTTTGTTTTCTTTTTTCCTGAAAATTACCTCATAAGTAGACTCTCAGTAAGATACCTAACAACACCCTCACGGATCGGACCGGGCCTTTTTTACATGTTGCCTATATATAATATTTGTAATCACCTTCTCGAAAACGGCTCTAACGATTTCGATGAAAGTTGCAATATGGGGTTTAAAATTCGTTTCCTATATTTTCCCAGCCTTGGGATTGTGATACAATGTTGGTATACCTGGACGACATATTTATCTATTTTCACCCGAGCAGAGCTCGGTTGACCAGTTAATGTATTTACGTAAATGAAGCAAAAGGAGATGGAAGGATCTTAGTATGTGTTATATAGTTTCTGTTTATAGAATGGGAAGAATGCGTGAGTTTATGTATGTATACGTATGTATGTACGTTAACAGCGGTTGATGAAGTAAAAAGAGGAATCGGAACAAAAAGAAAGCTAAATTTTTTCCAACCTCCCTACATACCCTTAACCAAATGAGTTGTGTGCGGGGTGCAGTTAGGCGTCTAAATACAACCAGCACTGGAAATTATTTGCTTCTTCCGTTATATTACCAGCAGAGCTCTTGAACGTCAGCAAAATGTATGCAAACCCATTTGAACCCTGTTAGTGAGCGTAATCGTAGATTAAGTCACATTTTTTAACTGGACAGTTTGTTATGAGCTTTGTTTTACTAAAAAGAAAAGGTGTTTTGCATGAAATTGTGTAGTGAAAATGTTGTAGAGCAGAATAATTGGAGTTTAAAGGGGAATTAGTAAACAGCTCTGTAAACTTTCTTTTTTAACTATTTGACATAACTATTTTTATAAGTATCAGCTTGGATTTTAGATGATTTTTGAATTTGAGCGTGATTACAAGACGTAAAGTCAAAGTCAAAGTCAAATCATTTATTTCAAATAGGCCCATGTATGGCACTTTAAACGTAAAAATTTACAAAATAATATAATTGATTCTAATCGCCCCTTCCAAAAGGTAGTTTTCGTCTGGAGAAGAATGGGCAAGAAACTCCACCGTTACTCTTTTAAAATGTTTTACAATAGTTTGTATAAGTACGTACATTAGTTAAATAATTATATGTGAAGACGATGCACCTAGAATAAAATTACTATACCACAATAGGTAAAAAGAATTTAAAATGAAGCAACGACAGGTAATTTAATTATGTGATAGATACATGGTGCTCACATATTTACAAGCATTGTAAAAGTAGAAGATTTTCCTGTTGTTTAAATTAATAAGTCCTACCTAGAGTGTATTTACTCTATTTTAGATGCGGATAGATGGTATAGTCTGTGGTTATTCATGATAGACATCGAATCTCTATTCGGTCTAGCTTAACTAGAAAATATAATAAGATATAGATATCATTCGAAATAGATATAGTAGGCATCTAGGCAGTGTTATGCCCAAGGGAATCATTCCATTTACCAAATTGATCTGAAAATGATGTATGAAACAAAAGATAAGATAGAAAATCAGCCAATGAATCAAACGATTTATGATAATAAAACGTATCTCAAGAAAATCCAGTTTTTATGACACGTACTTTACCGGGAGGTAGTAGGGTAACCAAGCTTTTGCAGTTTTTATTGTTACTAAATTATGTTACTATTTTAAGTATCAGAAGTATTTTGTCATAATTTTCTAATTCTTAATCAAAATAAATAAAAAATAATTCATTCAACACACAAACACACACACATTTCCCACAATACACATCACACACATTCACATTTATCACATTTACGTCACACATCATCTCATTCATTCTACTTTCTTTTTTTCACATTCATTCATTTATTAATTCTTGCCTTTAGTTTTAGTATTATTATCACCTACTTCTGTGATTACTGGTTATCCTGTAATTGGCGACTGTATAAATCCGAGGCTATTGTTATCTATAGTACGTAAGATATAAAATATTATATACCTACAGACGCTGTTGGTGTACCTTTATAAATAAATAAATACTAGTGAAATACTTATCTTCAGTGATCAAAATTATTTCAAAACATTTGATTTAGACCGATATGGTTAAGACTGATTTTTTTAATATAATTTTTAGTTTTTCATTGGCAACATCTGAGAAGATGGTGGAACGAGCTTGACTCCTACCGAAAGGATTAATAGAAAAAAAAAAAAAAACATCGTTTGTTGGGAACAAAAACAAATACATACAAAGACAAAATGATGACAAAATCATTTTGTCTTTGTATGTATTTGTTTTTTGTTTTTGTTTTTTTTTTTATGGCGCAGCTACCAACGCCCAACTCCTAGTGAGAGAGTAGGTTGTTCCAAGACTAATACATAACAAAGGTATTATTAACAAATATTTAAGAAAATAAATTAATGAAATAATACATTTTGAGATAAGTGTCGTGTGTGTGTGAGTACCTAATGTTGAATAAGAGAGGGTAAGGGTGTGTTGTGTATCGTGTGTGTGAGTAAAAGACAGAATTGTGTGGAAAAGTGAGAGTGAGGCCTTTGTCATGCTAGGTTTACCAGGCTAGTTTGATTAGATAATATTAGATTTCATATAATGTAAATATTCCATGCCTTTAATTTTAGTCATTTAAGACGTCTTTCCGCTTTGTTCATTGATAGTTATTTACTTGCTTCCACAATTTCCTAACACCTACTCACCCTACACAGGTGACAGTTTTCCATCGCAATGTGTCTAGACGCTGTAAATTCGTTGATACATTGAATTTCCTCAACATTCTATACGTGAAGCGACTTCCAACAGATCAAAATATAATTTCATAAGCGATTTCAATGAAAATATCGCATTTTTGGAAGACATTTCCAGTAATATTTGTGTTTGACAAACCCGGGACGGGTGATGTGTTGCCATATATTATTCACACGCAGTTTATTTGGACTTTGCATGATTGCGGATGTAATGGAATAAATTTGTGACGTGTACGTTTGCAATATTTACGTAAAAGGAATGTTTGGTTATGTAATCCTTAGCTTTACTGACTACTCTATCCGTTATGAAAATGAAAGTTTCTTTAAAAATTCTGCCTTGGTTTTGACTGTTTTATTCTAGGCACAAACCAAATAAAAACACCAAGACATAGCGCTGTCAACAGCGACGTGAGGGCGGTTTCGTAAACATGTGTGCACTTAGTGAGGTGTAGTTTGATTGTAAATGGTTGTAGATGTGTGCGTGTGGGCATGTATGCACAGAGTTGAAGTGTAGTTTTGGCACGCTTCACTTTATTGTTCGTAGCGCTATGCCTTTTCTTTTTTATTTGGTGAGAGATCCTAGGTTCTGTGTCTGTAATTCCAGTTCAGATTAGTCAAGACAAAAAGTGGAATAAAATAAACATATTTTATGGTAATGGCAAGACGGGCTATTGTCCGCAACACCATGCCAAAGCGCGTATTTTACGTACGGGTGGGAATATCGATTATTCGATCAACCCCAAAACCCAGTATTATAGAAATATAGTCATTCTGTTTCAAAAGCAACTTACGGTTAACAATGTCTAGCAGCAATATTAATCGTTTAACAATTGCTAGCAAACAAAACAATGTGAACCAATAACAATAGATATTACTATGTATGCTCTGGACATATGAGTAGATATTTAACAGAGACCACGCTTCATTAGGGTCATGCGCGATATTTATTACTACAAGACACGAACACAAAATTCAAAATATTTCAACGTAACCTATATGGCACTTAGGAAATGTCAGAAACTAGGTGCGCGGTTTCAATTAGTCGATTTCTATGGATAAGAGCTGGCAAGAAACTCCACGGTTACTTTTTTAAAAATAATTTTACAATGTATTCAAATTACACTGTATTAAGTCTAGGACAGTGTAGGCCTATCAACAAGTACTAGTAACACTATGAAATGACGCGCCCCACTACCGCATTACCGTGTGCGTAAAATGCGGTAGTGCGGCGCGTCATTTCAGAGTGGACAAGCTATACTGAGCAAAATAGAAAATGAGAAAAATCACAATGCACATTACCGACTCACCAAGCCGAGCTCATCTTTCTCTAGGTATCTGTATCTATTCCTCTAGGCTCACTGAAGTGCCAATTAAGATGGTTTTAATTATTTGTTCATTCTCCCTTTATAAGTAGGTGCTCTTCAGAGGTAGGCAAATGCATTCGATAAATCATTCTCTGTCGGAATGTTGACACACGGTGCCTAGATAAATGCATCGTTGAGAATAACGCGTGTTTAGCTACTATTACTATTTATGTACATTTTTTTGCGTTATTGTAACAAAATTGAATAATAAGGGCAGAGTCACAACGAAGTCGACGAATCTAATAAATTTTTTTTCTTGTATTTCTTTCAATTTTTGTGGATGTTTTGATTTAAAGGCTCTCGGTAACGTCTTTGTCGTTTAACGGGCGTTAACGGCATCTTTCCTAAAACTGAAATGGAATTACTATTCACATTTATTACTGTGACAAGCCCGAAGTGCCACGTGACACATAAATAGTAACACAATGGTCACACAATTGAACAAAATTAACGGTTTCCTAGCCTTCAAAACATTAAATTTTTCGTTCATTGACGCGGAGCAAGGCAGCGGAGCGGAGCGAGGGAGTAATGCGGAGCAGAGTTGCGGAGTGTGTCTGTACATTGACGCGAAGCGAGGCAGCGGAGTGGAGCGAGGAAGTAATGCGAAGCGGAGTTGCGGACTGTGTCTGTCCATTGATGCGGAGCGAGGTAGTATGGAGCGGAGTTGCGGACTGTGCAGAGCTAAGCTAAGTTCACACGACGAGTAATTTGAGCAGGCTGCAATGCCCCTCGGCCGGTTTTTTGCCACTTATCCGCTCCATTTCCCAGCTCCGCTTCCCCGCTTCGCTTCCCCGCTCCGCTTCCCCACTCCGCTTCCTAGCTCCGCTTCCCAGTTTTGTATGAATTTTTAAACTACATAGTTAAAAAGATCGCTTTCCACTGAAGCGGAGCGGAGAATTTATGCAATCCCATTGGTTAATATTGGCACAGTTCCGCTCCGCTCCTCTCCAGTGCACAGTCAGCCTAAGACTAAATGCAATTTAGGTCTTAAAGTTGCCTGCAAATAAAATAGGTTAATAGCGTATTCGATTAGTTAGCTGTGAGATAATTCTTACATAATCTTCTTAAACATAACATCACGCCTGTATTCCCCGAAGGGTTAGGCAGAGGTGTACTTATAGTACACCCACATTTCGCCAGTTATTTATTTATTTAAATGTGTATAATGTGTGTGTATAATGTTTATTTAAAATTTAAATGTTATGTGTAAGTCCCATGTAATAGGGGGTGAGCCTATTGGCACAGATCCAGACTCTGGGGCGCTACTGAGACAAAGTGTTATTGACTTTTTTTTCATCCGGAAAAACACTTTGTTTGACCTGGGAATCGAACCGAGGACCTCATGCTCAGCAGTAGCGCTTGCGGCGACTAGACAAACGAGGCAGTTTTTTTTACTTGTAACATTTCATTGTGTTTATAACTATTAACTGTTAAAAAAAATCCACTTCTTCAAAATCAGTGTAGGACGATATTGATTCTAGAAGGTGAGAATAATCAAGGCTTTCCGTTTTCAAAATACAGGTAGAGCGAAAACCGTTGCATGATTAAAACTGACACTGACAGAACAATATAAAGCATTTTTGACACCTTGATGACAAGTACTGGTGAAAATGACAGGTTGTCATGACCGCCATTTTATATTCCGGTATAGGCAAATTCTAGGAAAATGTAGCTTTTGCCTCAGTTACTGAACAGTCAGCACGACATTGGAAAAAATCACAGAGCGTGTAAAGGTAGACTAAAATAAGATTTTTCGAGGTCAAAGTTCGTATGAACGTGAATGAAGACGTAGACAAACACGTGTATGTTTTCACAAAATATTGCCCTAGTTACATAATCAAATATCATGTCAATTGTATCTAACAACAGACATTATCTGATGTTGAAGTTTTTTTTTTTATCAGACATTTTGTTTTTATATACTACTAGTTTTTGCCTGCGGATTCGCCCACGTGGATATCAGCAAATATCCCACGGAAATGTACTACCGGGATTAAAAGTACCCCATGTAATGTTTACAAAGGTTATAAACTACCTGTATACCAAATCCGTCCAGCCGTTTTTGCGCCAATCCGGAACATACATCCAGACAAACGGACAAAAAATTCTTCGTTACTATTTTATTATAATTTATGTGTCACAATGACATTATTTCGTTGACATTTTTGGCTCGAGTTTTATTTAGGTTCTGTGTCTATGACATGGCAACATTTTATGTAGTTTACCATTTTTAGAACTTTTGTTGCGAATTTGTGTGCGACACTATTTTTGTGTAAAAATATTTTATCTTGTTTGCTTCGAAAATGTCGATCAGTTTATAGATTTACTGGGTGGAGTTTATGATGTAGATATAATAGAGTAGGTACGGAGTAAGAATGTAGATGACATCACATTCATATCTTTACTTGTTTGAAAATATAGTTCGCATTATTTTTGCGATTGACACTTGATAAAGGTCAGTGAAAAGTTTATTATTGAACAATAGGTACAACAGGCTAAAATGACTGTTGTAAGAATACTTAGGACCACATGTTAGCAGAAAACAAAATACGTCTTTGCTTCAACTGTGAATCGAATCTAGGACATAACGTTAACCATCCACACTTCTAACTACTACACCGAACAGGGCATTAACAACCACAAATAAAAAACACGGTCGCATAATTACAAAACCCGTCTACCGTCAGCTGCACAAATTAAAATAAACCTCTCTTATTTCAGCAATACTGTTTATGTATAGCTGCAATAATTATGTGTTAGCGTTGCGTTGTAATACTGTAGGTTTTGCATTTCCTACTTAATTAAGGGGCTGGAGTCCTGCGGCCGTGTTAGAGCTTGTTTATATGCACCAATGTTGCAACGCTAAAGGCGAGGCTCGCTTTGCAAATAAAAATTGCTTTTATGTAACTTTCATTTGTTGAGAATCAGGAATTTAGATTTTTAATGCGTTTAAACAGTTGTCTCATACGTTGTTCCTTAGAACATAATTTGGGAAATATTGTATCGAAATTGTAAAACAAAACAGTTTCACGGTGGGTGGGCTTGTTAGAGTTTCTTTTTGTCTGCACAGGTGTTTATTTTTAGACCACACTGGCATAAATCTATGATATTTTATCGTAACATCTTGACATTTTACCTTAACGAAAACTTGCTAAATTTCTAATCTTTAGCCGACTTTAGTGATGTTGGCACGTACCATCGACTCGATAAAAATATGTACTAGTTCAGCCCACGACTATCCGCGTGAAATTTCGGCCCCCATCCCACCGCGTTGCATCCCATCGCCCGCCCGCGCTATTACTTCGTTTTCGGTTAGCGTTTTTTCTTACTTTTTTCTTAATAGTCGCAGCCTGATGTTACATAGCCTTCTAATCCAACTGGGAGTTCCGGAGATTACCCCTACATACAAAATTACAAACAAACAAATTTTACCTCTTTATAATATCACTATAGTGAATTGATTCAGGCGTGACCTTGCGGAAATCCATTATAAAATGTAATTGAAGTGGATATTTTTAGTAACCTGTTCCGCTTAGCTATTTCAAGAGTCTTAAAAAGACCCTGAAAGAAATCGACACGTGTTTCACCTCCCAACGAGGCATCCAACGATTGACTTTAGCGAACACGGCGTGTTGTCACACCAAGCACCGTGTTGTTTGCGCTCGGTACTTGGTGTGGAACAGGTTACTAAAAATATCCACTTCAATTGCATTTAATATCATTATAGTATAGAAAAAGTTCTATACGCTTATAATAAAAAAAAAACCTTTCGGCAAGATGATTAAATCAGCATTATAGGTAAAACATATCAAGCCCAGACGCTGGAGTCCATTTAAATGAATAAGCTTATGAAGCCCCATGGTCCAACCCGATTTTTTATTCAACAAGAGTATCCTTGAGACCACCTCAACGATTATCAGATCAATCAAGTCAATTTACAAAGGATTCCTCCAATTACGGAGGGTTACTAGTTGACCAATCTGATTTGGTGCGGTTCACTCTCTTTGTTCAGTGGTAAGGGATCTAAATTATCTATGTGGGTTATACCCCTTGAGGAAAACAAAGGAGTTTGTGTGGAGGTAAAAATATGGTGAATTTACTTCGTAAATATGAAGTACTAGTTTTTCCAGTGGCTTCACCCGCGTGCGTGTCGGAAATTATCCCACGGGAATGTATCACCGGGATAAAAAATGTCGGAAGTCCTAATCCAGGTCACGGTCTACCCCATGTGCCAAATTTCACCCCAATCCGTTCAGCCGGTTTAGCGTGAAAGCGAAACAAACACACTTTCACATTTATAATATTTGATACGACACTTGAAATAAACATAGTTGGTCGAAAACGATGTCTGTACAGGGTAACAGGGTTCATTTTATTCTGTAGGGTAAAAATGGAAGTTGTGTTAGCTACATTCTTTTTTGTATAAAGTAAGTGATTATATCATGAATTCATGATAAAGCATATCTTATATTTACTCCAAGAATTTATATTTACTTAGTAGGTGAGTAGGTACTTTTTCATATCAGGAAAAGTGTTTCCTCAAAATTTCTCTAATGTCGTAATGTCACATTTCACAGCCACCATAACAAGTATTATACGAGCATGATACAAAAAAGTCATCTTTTCAGCCTCTTACAGTATTACGTAATTATTTGAACATTTAAGAGAATAGTGACAAAAATTGAAAAGAGTATGCTTAGATATCGAAAGGATGAATAAAAGGCGACGAACAAAAAGTATTTACATGGCAGATGTGAGTGGAAACGCCCAAAGGGGACGCCCAAGAAGGAAATAATAATGACCTTATTGGTTATGTTCTTCAGAAAGTGCGTAGTACTCGCAACCGGCATGCGAGTATGACCAATTATATCTTATACTATTAAATTCAATAACATTACCAAAAAGGTTTTTAAATATTATTATTTTTGAAAAATAATAATATTAAAAAACCGTATGTTAACATTTTTAGTACCAAAATAACCCCAAAACCATTGAAAAATAGAACATTTTCAACAGGGGCCATAAGTTATGACTTGTAGATACCCGGTAAACGGCCGCCCGCGCCACATGTAAAAACCCGGAAAAATACCCCACTGAAAAAAAAAAGTGGCGAATTTTTGTTTTCTTTTTTCCTGAAAATTACCTCATAAGTAGACTCTCAGTAAGATACCTAACAACACCCTCACGGATCGGACAGGGCCTTTTTTACATGTTGCATATATATAATATTTGTAATCACCTTCTCGAAAACGGCTCTAACGATTTCGATGAAAGTTGCAATATGGGGTTTAAAATTCGTTTCCTATATTTTCCCAGCCTTGGGATTGTGATACAATGTTAGTATACCTGGACGATATATTTATCTATTTTCACCCGAGCAGAGCTCGGTCGACCAAGTAATGTATTTACGTAAATGAAGCAAAAGGAGATGGAAGGATCTTAGTATGTGTTATATAGTTTCTGTTTATAGAATGGGAAGAATGCGTGAGTTTATGTATGTATACGTATGTATGTACGTTAACAGCGGTTGATGAAGTAAAAAGAGGAATCGGAACAAAAAGAAAGCTAAATTTTTTCCAACCTCCCTACATACCCTTAACCAAATGAGTTGTGTGCGGGGTGCAGTTAGGCGTCTAAATACAACCAGCACTGGAAATTATTTGCTTCTTCCGTTATATTACCAGCAGAGCTCTTGAACGTCAGCAAAATGTATGCAAACCCATTTGAACCCTGTTAGTGAGCGTAATCGTAGATTAAGTCACATTTTTAACTGGACAGTTTGTTATGAGCTTTGTTTTACTAAAAAGAAAAGGTGTTTTGCATGAAATTGTGTAGTGAAAATGTGGTAGAGCAGAATAATTGGAGTTTAAAGGGGAGTAGTAAACAGCTCTGTAAACTTTCTTTTTTAACTATTTGACATAACTATTTTTATAAGTATCAGCTTGGATTTTAGATGATTTTTGAATTTGAGCGTGATTACAAGACGTAAAGTCAAAGTCAAAGTCAAATCATTTATTTCAAATAGGCCCATGTATGGCACTTTAAACGTAAAAATTTACAAAATAATATAATTGATTCTAATCGCCCCTTCCAAAAGGTAGTTTTCGTCTGGAGAAGAATGGGCAAGAAACTCCACCGTTACTCTTTTAAAATGTTTTACAATAGTTTGTATAAGTACGTACATTAGTCAAATAATTATATGTGAAGACGATGCACCTAGAATAAAATTACTATACCACAATAGGTAAAAAGAATTAAAAATGAAGCAACGACAGATAATTTAATTATGTGATAGATACATGGTGCTCACATATTTACAAGCATTGTAAAAGTAGAAGATTTTCCTGTTTTTTTAAATTAATAAGTCCTACCTAGAGTGTATTTACTCTATTTTAGATGCGGATAGATGGTATAGTCTGTGGTTATTCATGATAGACATCGAATCTCTATTCGGTCTAGCTTAACTAGAAAATATAATAAGATATAGATATCATTCGAAATAGATATAGTAGGCATCTAGGCAGTCTTATGCCCAAGGGAATCATTCCATTTACCAAATTGATCTGAAAATGATGTATGAAACAAAAGATAAGATATAAAATCAGCCAATGAATCAAACGATTTATGATAATAAAACGTATCTCAAGAAAATCCAGTTTTTATGACACGTACTTTACCGGGAGGTAGTAGGGTAACCAAGCTTTTGCAGTTTTTATTGTTACTAAATTATGTTACTATTTTAAGTTTCAGAAGTATTTTGTCATAATTTTCTAATTCTTAATCAAAATAAATAAAAAATAATTCATTCAACACACACACACACACATACACATACACACATCACATTCACATCACACATCATCTCATTCATTTCACTTTTTTTTCAACATTCATTCATTTATTAATTCTTGCCGTTAGTTTTAGTATTAGTATGTATTATCACCTACTTCTGTGATTGCTGGTTATCCTGTAATTAGCGACTGTATAAGTCCGAGGCTATTGTTATCTATAGTACGTAAGATATAAAATTTTATATACCTACAGAAGCTGTTGGTGTCCCTTTATAAATAAATAAATAAATACTAGTGAAATACTAAATATGTGGTTAAGATTTTTTTATATAATTTTTGGGTTTTTCATTGGCAACATGTCAGAAGATGGCGGAACGAGCTTGACTCCTACCGAAAGGATTAATAGCTAAATTTTAAAAAAAGAACATCGTTTATTGGGAACAAAAAACAAATACATACAAAGATAAAATGATGACAGCTATAATAGTCAAAACTGTGGCGCAGCAACCAACGCCCGACTCCTAGTGAGAGAGTAGGTTGTTCCAAGACTAATATATAAAAAAGGTATTTTAACAAATATTTAAAGAAAATAAATTGATAAAATAATAAATTTTGAGATAAGTGCCGTCTGTGTGAGTACCTAATGTTGAGTAAGAGAGGGTAAGGGTGTGTTGTGTATCGTGTGTGTGAGTAAAAGACAGAATTGTGTGGAAAAGTGAGAGTGAGGCCTTTGTCATGCTAGGTTTACCAGGCTAGTTTGATTAGATAATATTAGATTTCATATAATGTAAATATTCCATGCCTTTAATTTTAGTCATTTAAGACGTCTTTCCGCTTTGTTCATTGATAGTTATTTACTTGCTTCCACAATTTCCTAACACCTACTCACCCTACACAGGTGACAGTTTTCCATCGCAATGTGTCTAGACGCTGTAAATTCGTTGATACATTGAATTTCCTCAACATTCTATACGTGAAGCGACTTCCAACAGATCAAAATATAATTTCATAAGCGATTTCAATGAAAATATCGCATTTTTGGAAGACATTTCCAGTAATATTTGTGTTTGACAAACCCGGGACGGGTGATGTGTTGCCATATATTATTCACACGCAGTTTATTTGGACTTTGCATGATTGCGGATGTAATGGAATAAATTTGTGACGTGTACGTTTGCAATATTTACGTAAAAGGAATGTTTGGTTATGTAATCCTTAGCTTTACTGACTACTCTATCCGTTATGAAAATGAAAGTTTCTTTAAAAATTCTGCCTTGGTTTTGACTGTTTTATTCTAGGCACAAACCAAATAAAAACACCAAGACTTAGCGCTGTCAACAGCGACGTGAGGCCGGTTTCGTAAACATGTGTGCACTTAGTGAGGTGTAGTTTGATTGTAAATGGTTGTAGATGTGTGCGTGTGGGCATGTATGCACAGAGTTGAAGTGTAGTTTTGGCACGCTTCACTTTATTGTTCGTAGCGCTACGTCTTTTCTTTTTTATTTGGTGAGAGATCCTAGGTTCTGTGTCTGTAATTCCAGTTCAGATTAGTCAAGACAAAAAGTGGAATAAAATAAACATATTTTATGGTAATGGCAAGACGGGCTATTGTCCGCAACACCATGCCAAAGCGCGTATTTTACGTACCGGGTGGGAATATCGATTGTTCGATCAACCCCAAAACCCAGTATTATAGAAATATAGTCATTCTGTTTCAAAAGCAACTTACGGTTAACAATGTCTGGCAGCAATATTAATCGTTTAACAATTGCTAGCAAACAAAACAATGTGAACCAATAACAATAGATATTACTATGTATGCTCTGGACATATGAGTAGATATTTAACAGAGACCACGCTTCATTAGGGTCATGAGCGATATTTATTACTACAAGGCACGAATACAAAATTCAAAATATTTCAACGTAACCTATATGGCACTTAGGAAATGTCAGAAACTAGGTGCGCGATTCCAATTAGTCGTTTTCTATGGATAAGAGCTGGCAAGAAACTCCACGGTTACTCTTTTAAAAATAATTTTACAATGTATTCAAATTACACTGTATTTAGTCTAGGACACTGTAGGTCTATCAACAAGTACTAGGTATATATCTTGTCCACTATGAAATGACGCGCCCCACTACCGCATTACCGTGTGCGTAATATGCGGTAGTGCTGCGCGTCATTTCAGAGTGGACAAGCTATACTGAGCAAAATAGAAAATGAGAAAAATAACAATGCACATTACCGACTCACCAAGACCAGCTCATCTTTTTCTAGTTAAATGTATCTATTCCTCTAGGCTCACTGGAGTACCAATTAAGATGGTTTTAATAATTTGTTTATTCTCCTTATGTAAGTAGGTGCTCTTCAGAGGTAGGCAAATGCATTCGATAAATCATTCTCTGTCGGAATGTTGACACACGGTGCCTAGATAAATGCATCGTTGAGAATAACGCGTGTTTAGCTACTATTACTATTTATGTACATTTTTTTGTGTTATTGTAACACAATTGAATAATAAGGGCAGATTCACAACGAAGTCGACGAATCTAATAATTTTTTTTTTCTTGTATTTCTTTCAATTTTTGTGGATGTTTTGATTTAAGGGCTCTCCGTAACGTCTTTGTCGTTTAACGGGCGTTAACGGCATCTTTCCTAAAACTGAAATGGAATTACTATTCACATTTGAGTGAATATACTGTGACAAGCCCTAAGTGCCACGTGACACATAAATAGTAACACAATGGTCACACAATTGAACAAAATTAACGGTTTCCTAGCCTTCAAAACATTACATTTTTCGTAATTTCACCTTCGAGTTACTCGTGAAAAATGCATATGACTTTATTGTAGCATTAACTACACTGACATGCTGCACTGTAAAGTATAGTACTTTCCAAATTCACGTAATTTAGCACTTTTAACACAATTTCTTAAAGTCCTTTTTACGACGCGCACAAATCGAAACCCACCGTTACTAAACAAAATGGCTTAGCTGAAAGAAACTAGCACCCTCTCGTTGTAACCCTATTTTGACGCATAGATCTCCCATACTAAATTTGGAATTTACTTCTATTATTATAAAATATCAAAGTTACAAAAAGGAATCACACAATGGAATGTGAGACACGTGTTTATGAGCAAATAAAGAAATGGTTTATTAAAATTATATTGTTTTATAATATATTTTTAATAACTTACCCCTTCACTTGAAAAAACTTTGTTGAATCTGGTTACATAGTGCGTGCATTATTTATTATTTGCTTCATTTTTGAAATACGCACGACTGTGGACATAACAATTTAGTATGGGAAACAAATTATGACAGGAATTAAATTTAGTTTTTTAAAGCAATAGAACCAATTTTCATATTTTAAAAAATCTATACCTACTTGCAATTTTATTAGTAATTAGTCTGAATGTTGATTTATATGTTTACATTTCGAACTGTATTTTATTTTACTTATACAAAATGTACATACATATTGAAAACGACCCATGAACCTTCTTCTCTGTTGGTTCTTTACTCATGTAACCATAACTGAAGATACCACGTCACTGCTCGAGACGTGCCCACGGTATCTCCGAAGCGATTTACTCTGACAGTTCTGTCATCACATAGATCTTTGTCTAACGCCAATTAGTTTGATGTTTATTTGTTTTAATTACTGATTGCTTTGTGATGGAGTTCAGCAATTTGAGATAAAAGAAATTGGGGATGAATGTCTACGGGGAGTGGTTTGTTTTAAATGTGATTGAGTGTCAACAGTGGGTAGGGATTTGGGTGTTTTATTGAACGCTGTTGTTACGTAATACTGTTTTATCTTTGCCAATCAAATGAGGCCAATCAAGGAGTAGGAAGTTAGGCTAGCGTAAAGGATTCTTTGACATATGTCAGGTAATACTTTTCTTCTTTGAGGTTTTTGGGAAGACCAGCTTATTAGGCCACTGCGTTTTGTGAAACTATTGATTTGGCAACACAAAAGAGAGGTTGTCTAGATTGCTCAGCTCCTAAAGTTATTGATTACGATAAATAAACCTGTTAGTAAATGATAAGGGACAAAAGTTTGAAAATATAGTGAAAGCAAAGTGTTGTATAATTATAAGAAGCTTTTTTTTAAAATAAACTTACATAAGTTTTTCATATGTGTCATAAGTTTTCTAAAATAAAACATATATTTTCACTTAGATACCCTCGATACCTAACTTAAGTCTAGAGTAAATTATACCAAAACTTCCAAATTCTATTTAAAACTATAAAATTGTAATAAAAGTTTATAATTTGATTTTGGGTTTGATCAAACTTTGCAAATTGAATCCTTTTCAATGTTTATCTTTGGAAAAGAATATCATTTTGTAGGCGTCGTGTTACTTCTGTTAAATTGGTAAAAGGGTTGTTATTTGTAAAAGTAACCTAAGTTTTCAACGATGATTGCAAATATATTTTAAATAAAATGAAAAACATACCTTCTTTCTTGTATTCTTAATAAGTTCACGATGTTAGGTAGGTACCTATACCATAAATTTACACAAAATATTGACTCAGTAGCACTACTATGTACACACAGCTCCATTATGTAGTTACCCCCCCAAAAGACATGTGCGTTCAAATTCATGTTAGGCCCAAGTTGGTTTTAGTATTTTGCAAACTCATTTTATTATAATTAACGTATTGTTTTAGTGAATAGGGTTAACATTTACAAAAAGTTATTCAACGTCTAAATAGACCGCAGGTTTCAAGACCGCTTTCCGTGTATAAGATGGGAGGTTCAAATGCTAGGCACGGAATCTGCTTTTTGTCATTAAATATTTTTTTTTTAATAGTATTTTTCTATTTTGTTTTAGTAACATGAATAAATAATTTAAAAATCCAGAAAAATAAAATACTTTAATATTCATTTCATAATATTTATTATTGCTATTATTTAACAAAATTTGATCTTATTTTACTACAATGATTTATATTTTTATTACAATTTGATTCGATAATTTACAGTTATCATAATATGCAAATTTTGCCAACTAACACAAGGTTCCTAGACAAGTGACATCCTATTAACGCAAACGATAAAATAAGAAGCACTAGAAATAAAGAATAGTTTTAAGTGAACGTATACATAAAATGTTGTAGTTATTTATAACTTGAGGGTATGGAATTTTGTAAAGAAAACGTTAATAGAAACCCTCAAATAATAACATCTACCGATTTGACAGAGATCTAAAGATAAAGTGACTCGGACGATAGTAGATAACAATTTCATCGCAATTCACATAGGCACGCTGGCTAGTTCATCAAACTGCTGTTATGAGTATGATGATGTTCGGTGATGCGATGGTTCGAATCCTAGTCAAAACAATGAACTCTTTTGAAGTATTCTTTAGATAATTCGAACAAAGTCAATGTTGTAGCAGTGTGTAACATTTGAAAACTTGAGGGGCTAACACATACTGAAGATGTGTGTACTATCAGCACTAGAGGAGTGCTGATGGTGGAGCAATATTATGAGGGGGCGTGAATAATAAATTAAAAAAATATAAAACAGTTATTCCGTTTATTAAAAAAAAAAAAAACCTATTCAAGCTTCGGTTAAACCTGAGCGACGACAACGCGGGAGGTGGGAAGTGAAGCGGGAGCGGGTAACGCGCGGCGGACGCTGCTCGTGTTATTATATGGTGCCTTGCACACCTACGGGACCGCGACGCGGGAACAGTGCGTCGGCAAAGCGGGAGTGAGCGGGAAGCATGCGTCTTGTGGTCAGACGTGTGTGCAGATCGTTACATTATTACGGACGTCATTATTATGACGTCTTACTATTTAAACTCCACGATGACCGACGATAACAATATAGAGATATTTATCTAAAAAGTAAGAGAACATACTCTTCTATAGGATCTGAAAAATCCTAGCTATAGACGTACGGCTGTGACTATTCACAAAACAAAATGAAGTTCGCTGTTTGCGCTGTAGTCGCGCACGTGTACAGGGTAATTCCCGCGTTATTTTCTCGTTGTTAACGCTCCCGCTTCGCTCCCGTGTCCCGCGTTTTAGTCGCTCAGGTTTGGCCGAAGCTTTACTTCTACGCGCCTATTATATCACTGCCGTTTTTTCCAAATTAAAATAAAGTATTTTATTTTTAAAGCTAATTTCAAATTCGCTTGAGTTTCCAAATACAGCCAGAGTTATTTTTCTACCGGCCTGAGCGACGTAAGGTCACCTTTTGCAGACAACCTTTACAGTACCGTGACCTGATCACAGTAACCCATGGTATTGGTGTTTCAGGAACAGTGAAAGTGTAAGAAATTTGTGGAAATATTTCTTGTCAACATATTTAGTTCTTCTGCCTGCTCTTGTCTCATGCTAGGTGTTATGGAAATTTACCAATTTTTAAGTGGACTGTATTTAAAGGGTTGGCGATATTCGCCAAGAAAATGTTGGATGATGAACGGGCGATCGATGGTGAGGAATATAAGGAGAGCACGCCTTACCTTACAACATTCCCTCACCGCACGTGTTCCAGAAGAAAATGGCGGCGGGCGCTCCTGCTTCGAAGCTGATCACAGGAGTCTTTCATGCACTAATCACTCAATCACACCCGCGGGCGGTCGTTTTAGTTCATCACAGTTTTAGCGAAAGCGGTTGAAAATTTATTAAGCGAGCAGAGCGGCGGCGGAGCGGCGTGCACGCAGCGCAAATACAACGGCTGCGCAGCGCGACTGTCTTCCACGGACCCTTCACGTCTTGGCCTATTAGGGCTAGGCGTGCTTTGCGGGAGGGAGAAAGGGATATGATCGCCTGTTCCGACAGTGACGTCAAAAAGAAGAACTATCCAAGGGCGATATCAATTTATTATTAAAAACCCCAAGAGATGGCGTTACCACTAGGAACTTGGGATCTTAAACGCAAGTAATTTAAAGACACTCCTTGATAAGAAAGTTGCAGACATCTCACAGGTACTAAGAGAAAATTAGGAGTATAAACATTCGCATTCATTTTTCAGAACATAAATTAAACTTTTTTTATTATTAAAAACCTGCCACCACATAATCATATTTCAAAGCAACCCACCAATTTGCACAGACCTCACAAAACGGGGTGTCAACTAAAATCAACGTGGGCAGTAATGGCTGTCACTGCGTCAAGGAAATTAAGTGGGATCTAAACTGACGGGATTAGTAGCATCGTTGTGACGAGGGTTCCAGATGCACCTGCGACTCTTTGGTACTAGGGAACTAGAAAACTAGAAGTTATATAGAAAATCTAATTATGCGCTGTATGATCGTCATACTCGTATCCTGTTGCTAAGTAACTGGGTTGTGGAGCTCAGATAGGCAGTCGCTCCATGTATTCAGCTGACCCCGACATATTCACCCTCCATTTTTGTCTGGGCTCACGCTTTTTCTTTTGCATGGCATATTCACCTCTGGTCTTTTGCTAATCAGATCCTAGACAAGTGGCAATCGTTTTCAAAGCGTTTTATATTTCTACAACGACTTTCAACAAGATTGACATCAGCTTTTCGGTAGTCAATAGTTTTTTCATTACCTATCGGTATCACTGTTAGAATGTCACTTTGTTAAGAACCTTTGGTGTTGAGAATTGTTTGATAACCTTAAACTGACTTGCTGCGGGTAACATTACATTCTTGCTTCTTTATTTCAGTCAGAGCCAGGTGCAGAGAACGGTACAACTTTGAACAATAAAATAATGAGGTACTGTCTGAATGAATTGGTAACTTGTTCAAAAACTATTAGAAAATTATTGATTGCGCAAGGTGTTAATAAAGTGCTCCATTCGAAAGGCTGGAAAATAATGAAGCTCTTAAAAATAGTTTTTGAGAAAAATTTAAAAGAACGTTTCTTAAATATGCGTCTCTTTCAGCAATTTAACTCTTTGGCAAAAGTAAATATGCTTGACCCATATTTCCATACTCCGTGAATCAGTTTACACACTCTCACTTGTGTTTGAAATGGCGCTGTTTTAATATAATTTATGAGGAATTAATTTATTAATTTAACTTTAACGTTTTCACACTCAATTTCTCGTACAGAGCGAATAGAATTTTAATTAGTGTGCTCCCGAGAGCTTTAGCACAGAATTTTGTGTTACGATGAAAAATTGTGTATTTTATTAAAGTAGCAGTTTAAAATGAACTACAAACTGTGCTGACCAGCTTCTAGTATCATGAAAATTTATTATTTTACATGAAAATATTAGGCGAAAAAGAAAAGTTAATTATTCCGCTGAAAAACGTATTTTTTGCGAACACTCTTAATGCCTGAATACCGATTATGATTGGGAGTGATACATAGGAAAGAACTTAATATATATAAAAACTACTAAATGATGATACACAATTAATTTTTAAATTATTATGATTATTACTAAATGAATTATACAACATAAGTCTCAAACAATTCTCTTTTCTATAGCTTCTCAAATGAAAAATTCGCCTTCTTAAGTGTATCAGCTATTTCCTCAGCACCCCTTGTCAGTTCGGGCTGCGCTGAATAGTTGAACATCGCAACTCAGTGTACGAGTGACAAGTTTAATGTCAGATGTTGATAGATGTAGATAGCTCTTGCTTGCGGCTATTTAATCACGATGTTACTGTCGTGAAGACAAGAGAAAGGCAAGTCGCCCGCATGCAGCGTTATTATTGATACAGCAATTGCCGTATTATACGGCATTTCACGATTTTTTTCGGGAAATACGGCAGACCTCTTATTGCTGTATCACAAAATACGGCAATTGACTGTAAGTTAAACGAAACGTTTTACACTAGCCTATTGATTAAAACGAAAATGAAACACAAATATCCGTCACTTGGAGAGGCTGTGCGCCACAATAATAAAGAAAATTTGTCACTAACCCAGAAACTACCACGAATTAACAAAAAACTTTAAATGATCATCAAAAAAATGATGACAACTGATTAAAAATCAAGGAATACTGTACTAAGCTTATGGTGTCGCGTGACATGTACGAAAAGCAAGGATAAGTACACATTAGATAAACATGAATCTAAAGTAATAGAAGATAAGAAACCTTTATGGGTAAGAAACAAATGTGGAATAGACTTTTTTAAACATATACGGCAATTTAACAAACAAACAAACATAACAACAAACAAACATAACTGGCGGAATGTGGGTGTACTATAGGAACACCTCTGCCTAACCCTTCGGGGAATACAGGCGTGATGTTATGTATACGGCAATTTTTTTTTTCTTATAATACGGCAAACCAGACTGTGACACGGCAGCTCAGATTTTTACGATAAAACTCTGCCCGCATGTTTCTCACTCTAAGGTTTAAAAATTAACCATAGAGTGTGTTATATACAGCAAAAATCGACGACTTGCTAATCTCCAGAAGAGATGGCGGGATAACTGCGACTTCTGCGGAAGGGATTAAATTGATCTCAGATTGCAACAGAACGGTAAAATTGGACGAAAGGAAGGGAGGCCTTTGCACTGCCATGGAAATGCAGTGTCCCAATAAATGACGTCCTCTTACCCAATTTCTGGGCAATAAACGTCAACCGACCGTTGGTCATCATTTCGATCTTCTGACCAACCCTAATGACTGCTATAGACATTACAACAACAACATTCCATCCTCATCATCTGCCTTGCCATTTTTGGGGTCAGCTTCCAGTCTAATTGGATGCAGCTGAATACCAGAATTTATCACAGGATACCACAATATTTATCCTCCTCATTCTCACCAAAAAATACGTCAAAAAGACAAACAATTTTACTTTACATTCTTATTTAGAGCATTTCCACAATATTCCTAGATACAAATGTACTGGCGTTGTGCCAATGTAAAAGCTAAAAACGTGGCTTATTTCGTGCAAATGTCCTCGGCAAATTGGGAGCGACGCTCTGAGCCACTGTGATTGATATCCGTTGGGAAGCGCAATGATACTCTCTTTTGTATAGAATTAGACATGATTTTTAATATTAGCTGTCTTTTGTTTTTTGGTTCGAAATGTGAGGATTTGCCGGTTTTGTGAAGGAAAAGCTGAGAGTTTTGGTTTTACTGCATTATTTCAGGAATATGATCGGTGGTATATTGTTCTACGAAATGATTGTGATGATAAGTGATGGTCATCATTCATTGCATGCACGTGCATAACAGAAGTAAATTACCGAACTTCAAGAGATAATAAGATACAAGACTGATTTCCATTTTTTCTAAACTCCAAGATAAACGCAAAGTAATTCAAATAGAAAGACTGTTTTACTTTTCTATAACCTGCACAAAATGGTAAGTTCCTTGAATTGACTTGCATTTTCCTAAACTATTATCTTCAGCTATTGGAATAAAAATAAACCGAGCCCGTTCCATCTGCCAACACCCTAATTCGCATTGACTGCAAGTGCACACATTCCGGATTTTGCGCTACGATTTCCGGATACAACGCTCGGAAAGCAAAAATTCTGATCCGGTACCGGCACAGCACTTGCCAAAACCGGGCTGGGCCGCACCAAAGCGGATTATACCGGATGATACTAGAATTTAGATCAAACCGGCCATGGCTGGAAAAAAGTAGTTAAACGTTTCATAGAAACTTGTACATTTAACAACACCAGTAAATAAATTGTAGGGTTTAAACTCATTGCAATGTTAAGAAAATTTCGTATTAAATTTTGAACTTACAGAATTAGAGCAAGAAAATGTAGCTGTTCAACTCCATGCAATTTGACTTCTTATGTTTTCATCTGGAAACAAATGAAAAGATATTGAAATAAAGGATAGTTGCCGGTAACACGTGGTCACCCTACTTTACCTTTTAGAGTAAGCAATTGATGCAGCTGCATCTAGGGACATTGTATGTCTTTATAAGTTATGACCTTCTTCTTGACCTCTATTATAATAGTTAATTGATTCAGGCGTGATATTTAGTAACACGCCGTGTTCGAGTTCGCGACAAGTCAATCGTCATCCTGAGGATGCCTCGTTGAGAGGTGAAACACGTGTCGATTTCTTTCAGGGTCTTTTTAAGACTCTTTAGAAATAGCTAAGCGGAACAGGTTACTAAATATATCCACATCATCACTCTATTATATTTTCAGCATGCAGTCTTTGTACAGCCAGGAAAATTTATTGTTTATAAAATTGACACATTACGTAAATTAGCCGTGTTAGAGCCATCCACTTATAATATGATAAATGCACAAGTGTGTTTGTTTATTTGTTTGTTACGCTTTCACACTAAAATGGCTTAACGGATTTGGATGGAATTTGGCACATGGGTAAACCGTAACCGGGGTTAGGACATAGGATACTTATATCTCGATATTCCCACGGGATCGACTTATGCGGGTGAAACCGCGGGGCACAGCTACTTACATTATAATAGTAGAAGAATGACAGTTGTGATTTGAATACACGTACAAATTAAGTTAGTAGACAATTTGTTAAAGACTTTTTCCCCGAATTTTTTATCGAATGAATGTATTGGATACGTCACTATTAAAAGATGCATTAGTTCTTGTCCTGCAAAAACAATTTTACTAAAGAGAGTATCACAGAATGCTTTCAGGCTCGAATAAAAATGCTAATTAATTATTTTCAACCCTAAAAGAAAAATGAGAGGCAGCCATTTACACTTACGTTAGTTTTTAAAACCTCTTTTATACCTAATGGTTTTATCAGCAAAAAATACCACCGACTGAAATGGGTTCAAGGTCCCCCTTATTACTATGCCATATTCAGTGCCTACTTAACACTTTCATAGTTAGGCATAAAAGGCACTTAAGGCCGAGACGACGGAATTAGCCGAAACGAGTTCGTGGAACGATCCCTTTATAACCCTGTTTGTTTTGCCCGATGTACAAAGTGGAGTTTAGGTAAGTATCGTTTTTTTATGGCGTGATAGTGGCCGGCATGGTCAGCGAGGGTCTTTCGAAAGTCGACGAGTGAGTACTTACATAGTACAGTCACATTATGGCCTGAATTTTTACTACTGAACACTGACTTATCATATTTATGTTTGGTGGTATTTTAGTCAAAATTTTAAAAATCTCACTACAATTTATTTTTTTCAAAGACAAGAGAATTGTCCCTTGTCTTTGAACCAATTACACCACCGTTTAGAAAGTGACAACGTATACAATTCACTGAATTTTCACAGCACTGCATTGCGCGATAAAATAGGTATTTTTTTAAATACGTATTTCACTCAATGTTGCGCACAATTTCTTTATTACTTAAACATTTCAGTGTTTATTTAGCTATAACATCAAAACTTTAGCTACTTTTCTTGCCGAAAACCTATCAAAAATATTAATATTCAGTTTAAGGTACACGTAGCGAGACATCAAAGAACAGGACACTCAAAGAAATCATAAATCCAGTCAAAGTACGTCGTCTTCTATTTAAGCATTGAATGCATAACTGTATGGTATAAGTTACGAACTTAAGCTGTACTAAGTTTGTTAGTGCTGTAGATGACTGTACAATACAACACATATAAACTTATAACTAATGAAAATTAATTTTAAGAAAATTCCCCTTTTTATACATTTCTCTCGTAACTTTTACAATATTCTTTTAAATATTTTAAAATTATGTAATTATAAATTAATAATATGATATAATAATAATATACGTTAACATTAAAACTTGATAAACGTTTATTTATCATTTTTAAATTTTCTTGATGAACCCCGAGGTTAATTTTATCAAAGACAAGATTAAGAGAGTGCATGCTGAAAGTTGGCAAAGTCGAAAAAATATAGCTGCCAAAGATTTCGCTGTTTTAATTAATTTATCAATATTAATAACTGTAATGACCACTCTGTAGAGCACGAAAATATTTATTATGAATTGCTCTAATAACACTTAATGAATATATATATAAGTACTAGCAGCACCCCGCGGTTTCACCCACATAAGTCGGACCCCGTGAGAATGTCGGGCTAAAAAGTAAAAAATCAAATCTTATGTGTTAATCCAGCTTATAAACTATCTATGGGCCAAAATTCATCAAAATCCGTTCAGTCAGATTGTGCGTGAAAGAGTAACAAACATCAATTTATCCATCCTCACAATCTTTCGCGTGTATATGTATAAAATATTATTTAAGTGTAAATTAAATATTTAAATTAAAATATTAATTAATATAATATCAATTAAATAATAGTACGATATAAGAGGAAGTTTGAAAGTTACACCGTTTACTGAAGTTGTGTGGAAATCGGTTGTCATGTGATGCAGAGGAATGAGGAAAATGTCATGAGTAAAGTTTTGAGTATGAATGCGGATAGCTTTATGAGTAGGGGACGACCAAAGAAACGACGGATGAACTGTGTGAAGGATGATATGGCTAGAAAGGGGGTAACTACTGAGATAACGACTGATAGACAAGTATGGAGGAAAAACACAAATAAATTAGGATAAGTGGAACAGAATAATGATGATGAAGTTACAATATTATTTATTTTAATTTCGTCTACATATATGACAGATAATAGAAATATTTGATAGCATACATACACTAAACACACACAAATGTAAAAAAGATAGCTGAAGAACTCCTCCTCACCCTAGATTATGATGAAATAGAAGCACTGATGAATCCCCTATACAAATCAATAATAACTATTATTAGTATCATGAACGCTAACACAACCACAGACACACCAAATCACCTTCCCTCTCTATGCACGCAAGATACACATCACACATCACACTCTCACATATCACACATTCATACACACATCACACAACATTTTCCCCATTACACCACATCACACGCGCTTACTGACACACTATTGCTGCTGTTACACGTTTTACCTTCCCTAATTTTGTAAAATAATCCTAGCGGACGAATGGATGACCCCTATTTTTGGATTTTCCTAGCATCGGGGTCATTATTCACAAAAATTGAGCCAAAAATTGAATACAAATGTAATATCATAACGTAACATGCATTGTATTTCTTCTTTTTGCTAAAATTATTCTTATTCTTATTTTCGACGTTTCCAACTTTCAGAATACACGCTCCCAACTAGCATTTTAATTCATTTCTAAATCGACTATTTGTCACAAAATGTAAGGAAGCCCATGTAAGCATGACAAAGCTCTTAGCATCCCCTTAAAACGCACGCGTGGTATCGAACATGGAAAAAAAAGGCTTCTCAAGTAAAGGAAAAGGATTGTATTCATCTCCAAAAGTGATATATTCAAGGTGCTAGATATTATTGAGATCAAATACATGTTTCGTATGAAGTTTTGTTTTAATGCCTAAATATTCATTTACTGGTTTTTGCATAATGTTTTTAACTTAAGATCTTTGTTTCTTTTTCGTTGACAACTTAAGATTATCTCCTGAAGTGAGAAAAACACCCTGCAGCATAATGATTGTTGTTAAAAAAAGTTGATTAAAGTGGCCATGTTTACTCCTTAAGGTGCACATCTAGGAAAGAGTATTTTACATATTTATCTCAGTCTGGGATTTGATTTAGCCAAAAGTCGAAATGGCTCAAATCCTCTTGAAAGGGCCGTCAGGTCGTCAGTGATCTATATGCTCACGTTTCACCGGTATATGTCGCTTTCTCTTGTAACTTGTTCGTAAAAAATGTAATTTGAAATCGTTCTCGAACCGATTCGGGCCGAACGATTGCTTTGTCTCGGCACATGTGCTGTGCTCATAAAATGCAAAGGCTTGCTTGTTTTGTAACTTTATAGCATCTGTATTTTGCATTTTCCAAGCGCTGTATCGGTTTAGTTCTAACGTTACTTTGATAGTTTTTGAAGAAAGTTTAGTCTATAGATTTTAAAGTTAGTTAGCTAGAGTTATAACGGAATAGCATTTGTTCGTTTGTGCACCCGTTATTGTTATAATTATTTCAATATTTGCTTAAAATTAATGTCTACCCACAGCTGGACCTTGTCTTCAAATAGATCGCTAAATAATAAAAGCTGAACGGGTTCATGGAAGGTTAAGCTTCGCTTGCCGCAGTCGGTTTGACCATCCAATACATATCGAGACACATCCGTGCCTCGGAAAGCACGTTAAGCCGTTGATCCCCGCTGTCATTTGTAGATGGCCGTTACGGGTAATTAGCCCATAAAGTTTGATAACTAGTTTTATCAAGGGGTATCGTGTTACCCAGTAACTGGTTTATGGAGGTCACATAGGTAGTCGCTCCATGTAAATTAAAAAAAAACTAATATTCATCTGCATCCGGTTAAACTGGAAGCCGACCCTAACACAGTTGAAAGCCTAGGCAGATTGATTGGGATCGCCAGATGGTCTTGCACTGAAATGGAAATAGCATGTATTTGTATAGGTTTTTGCATAGGTATTTATAACAACAACGCTTTGTATTCGCAGTTTGTTGTAGTTATCGCTAACGAGCATGCAGCCGTTCATTCTTTTAATTCCACTTGCATAAAGCCTTGATAATCTCACTGTACTTTACTTTGTTTCTCTATTTTTGCAAATAGAAAAGTCTGAATAACAAACAAACCAACAACATAATTATAAAGTAAATATATCATCCACCCTTTCACTGCATTTCTTGGGCTTCCTCAAATGAAAATAAAAATAAATCACCCTGTAATTCCAGTGAATATTTCTAGCACCAAATATTTTCTTCTCTTATAATGTTGAGAATTTAATAGCACCTAATGCTAACATGTTTTACGGGCTCGTAAAAACACCTCCTTGGCGTAACGTGACGGGCCACAGAACTCAAGGGCGAGAATAATTGTTCTACGGGATTGCCGCTACTAAAACTTAATAGTGAATTAAATTTATTTTTGCAAGCATTTGCGGATTTGCTAAGCGGCGTGTTGCTTGACGACTGCAGTTTGGGCGCTCGTGGTTTTGTTTGAATATTAAAACATGAACTTTAAGTTTCTGGTTTGAGCGTGAGCCAAGTCATTGAAGTTTGGCCAACTTTTGGTAAACTAAATTAATATTAAAGACGCATATTAAAAAATATTTTTCATGTCTCAAGACCGTTAACTAAGTCGTTAACCTTGGTTTAACCCCGCGGATAAAGAGGCTTTTAGGAATTATGCATGTTTTGTAAAAGATAAATCGATTAAAAAAAGATAAAAGTGATTTCATCTTATCAATTTATGGCGAGAAGAGAACACTGTAGATTACACATTGAGTTGTAGGTCAGTGACCGCTCCAGCATGAAAAAAACTAACGTAAAATGTGCAAGATTTTATTAGGATACATTTTTTTGTCAAAAAAGTGAAATAAAGCTTCCACTCATTTCACGCCAGTGCCGTCTCTAAAGTAGTCACGTTACGCGCCAGTGCAGTCATAACCTCAACGGCGTCTACTCTTAATTGGTGTTACACCGAAAATTACTAATCTTGAGCCTTGATACCGCTGTTAAAA
This sequence comes from Omphaloscelis lunosa, assembly GCA_916610215.1. Lineage (NCBI taxonomy): Eukaryota > Metazoa > Arthropoda > Insecta > Lepidoptera > Noctuidae > Omphaloscelis > Omphaloscelis lunosa. The sequence goes on along the minus strand of OU744248.1, from coordinate 21,630,268 downwards.
GTCAGCCTTTTTGCCAGCCCCAAGTAATAAAAAAGCTATCCTGTTAGAGTTGTTGCTTCTAATTGTTTTATTTTCTCATCTGGTGTTTTGGATTGTGGATTTGCGGGTGATCGAATTGATGTTGTGTAGTTATAGCTTTTTTGTTGTTGGGTTAAGTTTATAGTTTTTTTTTATTGACTTTTGTTGGCTGAAAAATATGACCTTAATATAAGTAGATTACTTTACTATAGTGTGAAGACCTGTTTCACATTATACAGATAGCAAACAACTAACAAAACAAATAAAAAAATAATAGCTATAATTTAAAAGAAACTGTCTGCAGTATAAGTTAACAAGAACCAATCATTGGGTAGTCAAACAGGCTATAGTCATTTTCATACCTAGATGGCGGATGGTTTTTATCAATATCTACCTCTAAATCAACTATTATATTTCATAAACTTACAAAAAATATAACATCACGCCTGTATTCCCCGAAGGGTAAGGCAGAGGTGTACCTATGGTACACCCACATTTCGCCTGTTATGTTTAAGTCCCATGTAATAGGGGGCGATCCTATTGCCATCAACCGGGCACAAATCCAGATTCCGGGCTCCTACTGAGAAATTCCAGGTGGAAAAATCCAATAACACCTTGCCCGACTTGGGAATCGAACCCAGGACCTCATACTCAGTAATAGCGCTTTGCGACCACTAGACCAACGAGGCAGTACAGAAAACTGCACCCTATATACAGGGTTATTGCTTATTTGTAGACAATTCATTATGAGGATGTAGAAGAGGTCGTTTACAACCAAATGACCCCAGCTCATCCATAAACCAATGTCAACCATTTTCGTGTAATTTGACATTTTATATTTTAAAATGTATGAAATAAAAATATAAAATGTCAAATGATTCGAAATTTTTTAACATTTACATAGGAATCTAAGGGGTCATTTGGTTGTAAATGACCTCTCTTACATTCCCTTTTAATGGATTGCCGACATATTACCAATAACCCTGTATAGATGATAAAATATCATGACAATTGAACAGTAGATATACTTACATTTGTCGTTTTTGTTGTCGAGCAGACTCTTATAAACATAAAAAACAATGAATTTGGTTGTTTATGTTGTTTTTATAACCCACCTAAAACATTTTTAGGCTCTACGTCACCGTAATTTACACCGTTACCTTTGTAACAATACAGTTTATAGCTTTACGGGGTTAATATCCCCCAAGACATGCACTCCTCCTTCTCAACATATTGGGTAATAAAATGTATAAGGAAAACAGCACCACAAATAAATAGCGAGATAAAAGTGCCATTGGATTGGTCCCTAACAGCCAATCTTCAAGATACATGTAAGCAAATTGGCTTAATTTAGTTTTTTGTTTTTTTCGCTTTGGCTAAACAGATGGTTTAACCTTAAAAACCTAGTTTCTCTTTGGGGAAGAAATGTCTACCTACTTATTTCAACTACTTACTTACTTAATACTAGTAAAAGACGCAATTGCACGATAGCGCTGTGCTGTTAAAAATAAAGAAAGAATAATAGTTTTTGTGCTACAGAAACACGTGCATTTTAAAAAGATAATTTAGCTCCAGTAAATGATACTTAGTACTTAAAACATTACAAATCTATCATTACGACCACAGAACAGAAAAAGTCGGCAGCTGCAAATCGTCCCTGCGACAAGAGGTTTTCACTCAGCATGATGCTGTGCTTTGTCCACGGCACAGCGCTGATTTTTAGTGGTCACCCGAAATCGACGTCCGGAAATCAAGTCGGGTTTATAGATTTACACCTTGTACCTACCAGACTGAGAGAGAGATAGGAACCATTTACACTTGGTTTACTTAATAAGATTTCCTAAACGGTAAATACTCTTTGATTATCACATTGCGAAAAAAAAAACACATACTCGTTTTGCTTCATCCACGTTCATACATCGCGCCGTTTTTGTGTACCTACTACGCACCTAGGTCAGGTGCGTAGTAGGGAGAACTACACTTTGGAGAACTACACCGTATCAGGTGAGGTCTGAGACAGCTCGGCCCGAGTCAACTCAACCCAAATAATAATACTAGATACTACGTCATCAAAACGCCTAAAAAAGTGGTGTGTACCGTCGGAAGGGTACGGTAATTTTTTCGCAGAAATCGTCATCTTGTTTTATATATTCTATACTATTGTAAATTGAATGTGCAGGAGTGAGATTTAAAACTTTTCTATTGTCATCAGATCCGATGTGCGTCATTGCATCTTAGCAAAGGAACGCTTGTCTTTTTAGTCCACTTACATGATAGGTATCAGAATTTAAATAGGCATTGTAGATGTTTTCCTGCTTTATATTTAAATAAAAAAAAACCAGAATCTTCGTAAAACAAAATTAAATTCGTAATGATTCATTATTTGAAAATATCGATTTTCTACCTGACCGTACATATCACCGGAATCGGGAGTGAAATGTGGAATGAATTTTGAGTAGAAGGAAACGTATGCAGAGGTGCGAGTGAAAGGTGTATAGGAGTGAAAGGGAGAGAGACGGAAAATAATATGGCGACGTGTGCAAGGAACGATGTACGACGATAGACGTGTTAAAAATAACACGTCTATTTGTTTAGTTTTTTCAAATTTTATTTTATTTTCTTGAAAATAATGAAGTTTTTGACCTAATGACTATTTTATTTCTCCACACAATTCAACAAAAATATCTGGTAATATTATTCGGGTTGAGTTGACTCGGGCCAAGCTATCACTGACCCAGCAGGTGGTGTTCTATTGTTTCTGATTGCCCTCTATGGAGAAAGGCATGAGAATATGTATGTAAAAATACACTTCGAAACAAACCAGTAAGTATGAGCAGTGGGTTCGTATATAAATCCTTAGGCAATAACAAAAAGAAACAAAAGAACTTCCTTGGAAGTTCGTTAATCATATTTCAAAGAGAGAACAGTCGATTGCGTATTAGTAATTCGATCACGTCTCCGGAGCAACAGATGACTATAAAATGAAGGAAACGAGATCATAAAAAAATAGAAAATAATATTTCCGAAAGCCCATTCTGACTTCATAATAGTTCTGAATGGGTAAGGAATGGAATATTCCATCTTTTTGTAGTAATTCTACGATGTGAGTGAGTTATAAAACTGTTATTTCGTAGTTAGAGATCGTTTTCTAGTTCCTATTTCGTACTTACAGTTCCTTATTCGTCGATTGATTATCTGTACAGCGGCTTTCTACGCCTTGGTATTCAAGAAATAATAATGTGATTGGGTTCATCGAAGCAACTAGTAATCACTTTCATTTTTAACTGACGAAAAAAGGAGGAGGTTCTCAATTCGACTGTATTTTTTTTATGTTTGTTACCTCATAACTTTCGACTGGGTGAACCGATTCTGATGATTCCTTTTTTATTTGAAAGCTGGTACTTTCCATGTGACAATGGCATGTTCTGACAATGGCATCCATGAGAAAACCATATAAGTCTTGTAGGTGCGCGACAAATGGACGAATAACTCAATATCACGCTTACCGATTTCGATGATTCTTTTTTTAACCGACTTCCAAAAAGGAGGAGGTTATATGTTCGTAGCGTATGTATTTTTTATGTATGTCCACCGATTTCTCCGTCAATTATGAACCGATTTTGAAAATTCTCATTTTTTGTTTGAGAGGGTATGCTCTCAAGGTGGTCCCATATACATTTTATTAACTTTGCTTGGATAGTTTTTGAGTTGGCTTCAATAATAAGTTTTTTTTTAACTTAGTATGTGGATGATATGATAAGTTCATGTCACTGTTATTTACATAGCAGGTAGCGGTATTCGAATTTGTGTAGGGTAGGTACCATAACAAAAAACTGAAAAATAAATGAAGTCGGTAGTTAAAAACGAAAATTCAAAGCCAAAGACACCGACTTCCGAAATTAAAGTATATTTTTTGCTTTGTAGTGTTTTTTTGGAAGTCGGTGTTTTTTTTTTATTTGTTTTCTTAGTGCATTATAAATTACAAGGATATGTAAATACAAACTGCTTCGTTCGTGTGCTCGCAAGCGCTAATTCTGAGCATGAGGTCCTGGATTCGATTTCCAGGTCAGGCAGTGTCATTGGGTTTTTCTATCTGAAATATAAGTAGCAGCCCGGAGTCTGGATTTGTGCACGGTTGATGGCAATAGGCTCGCCCTCTATTACATGGGACTTAAAAATAACTGGCAAAATGTGGGTGTACTATATATACACCTCTGTCTAACCCTTCGGGGAATACCGGCGTGATGTTATGTTATGTATTTTGCATAAAACTCTATCATATTATATATCCTACAATGCGTCGACCAAGTTGCAGCTAGATGTTTGGTTAATTTTCAGTTTTTAAAAACTTTGGTGATCGCAAATTGCAGCCGTAATGGTAGCCACACACGTAACGATTTGCTTGCACAAATTTAGGCTTGCGCAAGCAAATCGTTTCGTCTGTGGGAAGTAATTTGCGTAAATTTCTAGGCTTGTGTGATTTTCAATTTTCGATTCCAAGCTTTTGCAAATTTCAAATGCGTTTAAGTTTCAGTAGAATTTTTGTATCAGCAATGTCAGTACTCACAACATACCTGCACCCTAATTGCGTAATTCACAACAACGTAAATAGCGCAATGAATCTTGTTAAACCGTCAAAATGAAACAAATTTTTCATAATCTTTTACGAAAATAAGTTACGCAATTTGGGTACAGAATGGTCACTAAACAGAAATAATATCACTACAAGCATGCTTGAGCCGTGTGTGGTCAATACTGGCGTCAAGCAAATTTGCGCAAGAAAATCGTTACGTGTATGGCTACCATTACAAATATACCAACAGAAACAGTTCGTTCACCTCTAACCCTAAAAATACATAATTTAGTCATAGGTACAAAAACATGTACACAAACAAAACGGTGACAAAAACTAAAACACACTACTCACTTCCGTACACCAAAAACATTTTCCTTAATTCTGCAGTAATTCCTGTACGAAACATTAAAACGGGAAACCTGCAGAAAATTTTCATTTTAATCAGGAAAAAATTATATGAGGGAGTACTTCCCTGAATAATTACGGTCTTTGTTATTTTGTAGTTATTAAGTCTATGTTGCTATCCGTCCTCTAATTATGTTGGGGCTTCATAGTCATTGCACGTGTGTATGACTACGGACATAACATTAAACTTGTACTCCCGGAAGAATTAGGCAGAGAAGAACACCTTTGCCTAACCCCTCGTTGTAAACTAAACGTATATATGTACATATCCACATTTCGCCAGTTATGTTTAAATCCCTTGTAATACCTTTTTTTTTGGGTGGGAAATTATCAAATAACTTCTCCCTCTCTGGACGGAGCAGGAGGGCGTGTCAGATTCTTACTGACAAAAACCCACACGTGTTCCTTCAGTTGCCATGTTGGCAGGGGCCACGGTAACCCTTTCGGACCATCCCATGTAATGCGTGACTAAGTGATAACAGTCGCACGGGTTGATCGTACAGGTTAAGTTTCACTTGCCGCGGTTGATCCTGGAGTTGCATGGGTGACCATCTTTACATACCAAGACCCCGCCGTGCTTCGAAAAGCACTTAAGCCGGTGAACTTGGTTCCGGCTGTAATTTGTAGATCTTTGACAGTCGTTACGGGTAGTTAGAAGCCCAAGAGTCTGATAACCAGTCTTACCAAGGGATATCGTGTTACCTAGTAACTAGGTTTTGGAGGTCAGATAGGCAGCCGCTCCATTTAAAATACTGGTATTCAGCTGTACCCGGTTAGACTGGAAAGCTGACCCCAACATAGTTGGGAAAAGGCTAGGCAGATGATGTAATACGGGGCGAGTCTATTGTTATGCTCTGGGCACACTTCCAGACTCTTGAGCTGGCTTCTACTGCGAAATTCGTAATTTTCTATTACCTAGCCAGACGTTTACTGACTCGGAGATTGCACATAAGAAACCCAAGCTCAGGAGTAAATAGTTAGTACGAAACTAATATCGTTACTTTTAACAATTAGCACCTACTGCTACGTAAACATTGTTGTTTTGGCCTGTTTTGGTTTACAAACCTCAATGTTGTTTGAAGCTACTCCAACTTCTTCTCTTGTCCGGCATACTAAAAGGTTTATCCAATCAGCAAGTTGGTAGTGTGACTGTACCTGAATTACCCTAGGCTGATAAAATTTTCGTTTTTCCTAATTATGCAAATATTAGTGGTTAGGTCGGTTCCCCCCTTAGGGGAAGGGCCGCACTCCACCCCGTACGGCCCTGTAGAGCTCGTCTCCAGACTGGTCACTCTCCCACCGATATAAGAAATGAATTCCTAAATAAGAAGAACTCCGATACCTTGTCCCATTAATAAGGCAAGGAAAGGATTGAAGGAGATTGTAAATAAGACAGGAATTCATAGTTATGAAAATACATTGGATGTGATTTTAGAAAGCTATTAAATAATAGAGGGATGCAAAGTATGTCGTTATATTAATATAAACTTGTGAGTAACCTTTACGTTAGCGTAACAGGTATTTGGCCAGTCATTACTCACACGATACCTCACATCTGCACTCGGAATGCTCAGAGCAACACTTCCATAAGTGACGCATTGCGTCGGCATCATGCTCTTTTGGAGACATGGTCCCTAGCAGTTCTTTCGAACTGATAAACGTGACGCAGCGGCTTTCCCTGCGGCAACGTGTGACCGTCCTTGTCTACAACGGGCGGCTAGTTCCAGCGGCATGCGTCGGCATCATGCTCTTAAGGAGACATGGTCCCTATCAGTCCTTGGACTGAATATAAGATAGATGTGTTCACCCAATCCCCTGGAAGGTCGCCCTTTGCACAACAAGCACATCTGCAAGACACGCGTTCATGTCAGTCTGACCGAATTATTGGTCTGAGATATCGAATACAACATTCAAGAATTACTACCTAATAGAGTTGAGAATCGAAACTCAAGAATCATTATTTATTTAATAGAGTTTTGGATAATCTCTATTAAAGCCCTTTTAATTGGTCAGAGGCAATGGATACATAATCCAAGATTTAGGTACTAGATAATAGAGTAGAGAATCATAATTCAAGAATCATTAATTAATAGAGTTGTGGATCAACTCTCCTGAACATCTATAGACAGTTCCCAAAGCGCCCTCCCTTCACCACTTCCTAGTGTTTGAGCTGGGGAGAAGAAGTGGCGCAACAAACTCCCCAGCAACACGTCTCTGTCTGTTTAGTTACAAGAACTTCAAGTATATTACCAGCCTTGGATAATTATTATATTGAAAGACTCACCCAGTCGCACCAACATACACACACACACACACACACACATATTACATTAATTACTAAATTAGTCTAATCTGGGCCTTAACCCAACTATATGTAACTTAATAACTAATACGCGTTATCTCGCGACAGCCCACTCGGACATGGCCTCTTGGTATTCACCAAGTCTACTCATTTAACTAGCCTAGTTCGGACGTCCGTACTCTATCGTGCTCTAAACTCAATTGGCTCTTGTATTTACCAATCTTTCTAAATTCTTTAAAACACCACGTTTATCCCAGCCCCTTTTCTGAGTGTTTCTCACAAAGACTTAAAACGCTTTTTGCTTGCTTTGACTTAATTGTTACTTAATAGCGTGAATAGGTCGACTCTCGAGGTTTTATGATTTGCAGATGTGGCTGCAATAATGTCCGTTGCTTCGAGTCTAGGGATTGCCAACCTTTGAGACGGTATAGCCAAGAGTTACAATTTATATATTTTCCATTACTAAACATTCAATTATGTTTTAGCGCAAAGTCGATCAGAGTAGCTATGATTCTAGCTAGCCGCTAGAATAATAAAATAATTAATCTAATAATATAACTACAGTTATCGGATATTAAATAGTAGCATTAATGGCTTATCAATTTATTATGCCTTTTGGAAGTTTGTTTGAATCTGACTCATAAGTTGTTGTTTTAAATATCAAGTATGACTCTAGATTTCTATTTGTTAGTTGATTTCCATTCCTTACTTTTTATTATATTCATGCAAGACTACGCTTGCTCGCACTTTGAGAACCGCGTGTTGTTTATCTCTGCCTTGGTCTCAGTTCTTAGAATTAGCAGGGTTGTTACCCATAAAGTATAAATGAATAGGTTTCTAAGAGGTTCAATATCTTTTTCAATTTTAAAGTAAAAGGATATTTTGTTATTAATTAGGGTAACGTGTCAAACTGTCAGACCATAAAATATAGATTTAATGTGTTTCTGAGAAGCCCGAACCATGTGCCGATTTTAAAATAAATATAATATTTTGTTATTAAATAGGAGCAAATGGCAGACAATCACAGTAGCACAACTGACTGAACCCGGATGTCCTGGAACTCGTAGAGGCTCTATTATTATAAAAATGTAAAGTTTTTACACTTTTAAGATCTTCGTTGTTTTCAAGATTAATTATAGGCGTAAACATTAAAGTGAGGAGGTCTTCTCTAAGCGTTAAATTCCGTATTCAAGATTATGTAGTAAAACAAAGAATCTTCATCATTTCATCGTACCTGCTTTTAATGGTCTTCCTATAATTTTCTAGACGTCATAGAATTCAAGGCCTAATAAGGCTTCCGCTAAAAGCTGTTGTTAGTATATTATTGTCACAAGAATATTTTAACTGGGACTGTTTTGAAGTAGGTACTGTCATAGCTTTCTGAGCCAAACTTGTGTAAAAATTAACATTTAGGCCCCATCGCCCACGATACTACTCAAATTTCATGTGTTTTAACTCAAATCCTCAAGAGTAGCCAGAATATCACTGCTGTAGTATTTCAATGGCGGTTCATACACGACACGAGAGAATTATACACGAGAGAGAATATACACGAAAGAGAATGTACACGAGAGAATATACACGAGAGAATATACACGAGAGTATTATACACGAGAGTATTATACACGAGACTATTATACACGAGAGAGAATATACACGAGAGAATATGTACACGAGAGTGATATACATTAGAGAGATTATATACGAGAGTTTTACCGCGCAGTACCCGCACTGTGCAGTTTAGTTTCGCTAAGGGTTCCGGTTACGTTTCAAGCTATTCTCATAAAATTCTCGTATATATAGCTTTAAATACATTCGTAGATGTGTAATTCTACCAACTGCACGCGGAAACACCAGTTACTCAGCTCAGCATTTACGTCTCCTCATGTAGGATCATGACAGGAATTAGACTGAAAATTGTAGGCACCTAGCTATCCTGTCCCACATATTCCTCTACAGTGTCACAAGCTATTGTGTTGGGATATTCGTCTGAAATTCAGTTACATCGTGTAACATGCAAATGTATGCAAAGCAGCGTTTGAGCTACCTCTTAGTTAAAAAGGCGTCTAAACAGTAAATGCATTTATGAGAGGAGTTTATTTTCATGCAGATTTTTTTGTAGGAAAATGGGCTGCATTTAAAATGCTTCTAAGTAGATCGATGAAGGCTGCCACCCCGCTATAAACCTAGCGGCTTGGCAATTCTCACCACAGCAAAAGCCTTTTTCTCAAACATGCTTGGAAATCGAGCATTATTTTGACAACCTTGTTCGAGATAAATCTAAATTTCTGTACTGGCCGAATACATGTGAGCGCCCGGCCGGCAATGTTTGTATGAAAATCCATATCTGTCGTGTTATTTAAAAATGGAATGAACTTTTTACTTCAACACACCAAGGAGGTAGTTATCAAAGATTTTATTTAAATTTCGATTTGGTTTGCAAATAGAGCTGTTTAAAGTAAAGAAGAAACAAATGAAAATGATACCGCTTGGAAAATTACCGTTGTTCGTCATTGATTCTGGAATTTATAATTAATTTACTTAGTTTGAATTTCCGCGCGTTATTTGAGAAAAGTACTATACAAGCCTTGGCCATAACCAGGCATTGATTGACTCACGTATGTGTGCCTCAGCTGATCGTCCATCAATGCCTTTGTTGCAGGCCGCGACAGTAATGAAGAATTCATTTTATCTTCTACTACATTACATCGTGAGAGCAAGAAGTAAAAGAAAAGCATAACCCTCCTTCTGGAGTATTGGGGTAAAAAGTCCGAAAATGAGACATTAAACTTACAGGGTGACCACTCATAAAACAGGAAATATCTAAGAGAAATATTTCCTGAATTAATTACTAAATTCCCAAAACCACACGCGGAAGTCAGAAATACAGATAAAAGAAAATTACATAACCCCTCTAAAGCGCATATCGTCCGCGATGACATTGTCATTGTTATTCTCATTATGACATTGTCATTGTGCGCAATGCGGGTCTCAAGTACCCACGCACTAAAACAAAACTATCTCTCGCACTGCCCACCTGTTTTCAATTACTCTAACCCTCCGATGCTCGGTCACATTCGTGGTACATTCCCGTTCTGATTACGGAATCTTGATGGGTCCGTTAGACCCTCAGCATTGTTCGGGAATATTTTTACATGCTTATATTAAGGTTTAATGATACGTTTTCGGATTATGGTGATCGTTAATTTAAATGAACAATTTCTTTTTATGTTTACAGCTTTATGTAAAATGTTTTTGTAAACATTCAAGTTTTTGTCTTATTTGAAAAGAAATCTTTCTTTTTTGATATCAAATGACTACTGTTCAGTTACTTTAACTGGAATATTACAAAAATTTAAATATGGAAAGGTACGCTCATTAATTTTAGTGAGTGCTTTTTGGCTTTGTTGTAAATCCATTTGCTCATTAATTTATGTCTTCAAAAGGCTATAAAGCACAGCTGCTTTTTATTCGAGACTTGCTTTAATAGTTTTTCACCTTGCAGAGTTTAAAGACTTCAGAAAGTACTTGAAGACTTTTAAAATTTCGCGGAGTATCGCCAGCGAAAAGTTATGGCTAATAATTTTCATTTTTATTTGTGCATAACATTATTTCTGTCTTTACGATGTACCTAGACAAATATTAGAAGGAGAAAATTAAGGTTTTCGTTTAATGTGAAGAAGTGTCGTTTAAATTTTCCTCGGTTGAAAATGAAGAGAAAATGTAAAAGTAAAACGAACTACGAAATAATTCATGAAAGTAGTTTTATTCCAGACACTAATGTTGTGGGGAGGTAATTCTTGATTAACTTCTTGGCACTACAAGAGTAAAATTTCGTTTTTGTGACTTGAATATTAAAATGTCAGCCACGCGGTTCCGTATTTTTTGTAAGCAGGTGAGCAAAAGGCCACTTTTTTGTCAAAAGTCTTCTTTTATTTTTTGCACAAACATGCATATATTAATGTTCATCAATGCTTCGGACTCATTTAAAAAAAAATCCTTTAGGTGTGTCCATTGAGCGGCAAGAGCGCGGCAGCGACGCGGCATTTGCAGGACACATTTCTACCGAGGATACCGCACGGTCTTCTGCGAGGTGGCGAGCCCCCTTGCCGGATTACCGCCATGGTATCTGGAGGAAAAGGTCCTCGCGCACATTAGGGAGTGGCGCGAAGAGGCGAAACGCCGGGGCTTAACTCCGCTGCCGGGAGAAATCACGGCACAGCGGACAGAGCTCCGGCGGGATCTCATGGTGTTATGGAGAGTGCGATTGTCGCTACCCAGCGCTGGGCACGCCACAATTGCGGCGATAAGACCCCTCTTTGAAAAGTGGCTAGAGAGGCGCCACGGCGTCCTCACCTTCCGCCTGACGCAGGTCCTCACCGGACACGGCTGTTTCGGCAGGTTCCTGTACAGGATAAGGCGGGAGGAAACGCCCGGGTGTCATCATTGTGTGGATCGCCCGGAGGACACGGTGGAGTCGTGTCCTCGCGGAGGCGATCGGCGGCGGTGACCTCTCGCGTCTGGCCCTGATTTAGGCCATGGTACGGAGCGATAGGAAATGGGAGGCCGTCACCTCCTTCTGCGAAGCTGTAATGCTCGCGTAGGAGGAGGCGGAACGCGTGAGTGAGAGGCAAATTTCGCGCTCTCACGCTCCTAACCGTCGCAGGAGGAGACGCCCTGGGCGTCGGGAATCGCAGGCCGATTTCCGGCCACCGTAGGCTCGGGCTTGCGGACGGTGGGCAATGGGTAGCTCGCCGTCCGATAAGGACCAGGCCCGGGTCGACGGCGCGTTGTGCTGTCAGCAGAATTGACGGGGTCCGTTAGGGCTGATGCATGCCGGGGGTGCGAAGAAAACCGAAAGGGAGATCGTGGCTCCCCGCACCAGGGCAACCGAAGGAACATGGGTGGGTTTTAGTCAGTAAGAGTCTGACACGCTCTCCCGCTCCGCCCAGAGCAGGAGAAGTTATTTGAAAATTTTCCACCCGAAAAAAAAGGACACATTTCTGCCGCGCTCTAGTTAAGCCGGATTTACATTACAAAACTAGTTGCGCAAACTTAGTTATTCATCTATAGTTTCGCGTGTAAATAATTATCTATTTAGACATGAAACTATCAATGAATAACTAAGTTTGCGCAACTAATTCCACAATGTAAATTCGGCTTTAGGACTAAACCGACGAATGTTTGCGCGGCAGTATTGCGCGGCACATCCGTGCGCTTCAGTTGGCAATATCAATCTGCCTAGCATTTAATACGTCCAGAAACATTGGTAACGAATGTTTCCTCAAAATGTTTGTGCGCGGCAGGTAGACAGAAGCGTTCGCGCGCGGCAGTCGTTCAAAGATAGCGCGACAAGCCGCGCGCGGTAGCCGCGCACGATTGCTTATCAATGTTTGGACACACCTTTAGATTCTTCAAATTACCAGTCTAGTTTGATGTTTAACAGCAGATTATCCATGTAATCTCTGAACATCCAATATCAATTACCGTCCATCTTAATAACAGAGTCATTGTCTGCCAATCAAATACTATCCAACCTTTCAACGCCGGCAGATAGTCTCAATTCAAATCTAACCCTCTTAATGCGAACCTGAACATAACATCTTCCACATAAATTTTCTCAGTCGATTAACCAGTGTGAGTTGTGGTACATACCGGATTACGGACAGTCGCACAGGCATTCGGTTGTGGTCGGCGATCCGACCGCGGGTCGATACCCACGGTCGCAGCAACCGTGTTAAGCGCAGCGAATGTTGGAGTATACCATTATTAGATTTAAAAAAAAAAACTAGAAAACTTACGAACTTAGTACCTAGTAACTAGTAACCAGGTTTTGACGTCTGAATGACACAGACAAGGGGGGCTTTGTTGGTAAACATTTTTGCATAATATTTTTTGGAAATTCAACCTTTAAGGGGATGAAAAGGGGGATTTTGTTTCTGTGAAAAATCTTATTCCTTGAGTTAATAAACTCGAAATTGACAAGAATACTTGCTATTGCTTGAGTAAATAATTTTATTATTTATTTAAGCAAGTATTCGTATAAGTCAAGTTTTGTATCATTATTTATATTTTTTACATCATTATTCGTTTTTCACAACTACTCCTCAAAAGGAGGGGGCGAGATTTTGAAAGTCCGCGGTCCTATTAAATCGATGGTACCGTATTTATACTTTTGGCAGAAAAGATAATACAACGGGTTTTAAAAAATCGACCCCTTTCAGGGGGTGTCAAGAGGGGACTAAAAACTGAGTTTGAAATATTGAACTAAATGAATAAATAATTAAGATAGCAATCATTAATTTCGAAAACTACCTTTTATAGGGGTGGAAACTTGGAATTTGTATGCTTAGTTGGTAAATCCCTGTTTCTGTTGCTATTAATGAGGCTATTCTTGTTCAGCTAACTAAACACAAGCCGAATTAGTAGTATAATTAGGTAGATAGATAAATAGAACCTATATTATTTTGAACACTGTACGACTTGTTTGCAGTAAATTTATTTGATTTGATTTAAAATATTATCTTTATTTTACACCAGCCAGCCAGGGTATACTGTTCCCTGTTGGGTCTCAATTCTCCTCCATGAGAGGGTCTTTGAATTTTTGGTTTATGTTGGTTTCCTCGCGATGTTTTCCTTTACCATTTTAAGAACAGGTGGTTATAGAATAAAATGCACTACATAAAAATAATTCGCCTTTACTTGTTTAAGAACTTCAATGAACTGCAAAAGTGCGCGATATCGCTTCAGCCTAATACCAATTCTTGGCCTAATATTTCGATTACTGTGGTTTCTAATTACGAGCTACATTCGTCATATTATTAGCAGTGTCCGCCATACTTGACGTCATTGGTACAGTAAAAGGAAATGTGACCATATTCCTCTTTGTCATGTTAACTTTGGTTTGTCAAAGTGATTATATCCGAGCATTGGACATGACGGCTCTTTGTAATTTAAGGCTTATAGTCAGTGTTTTGCATGATGAAATGGAAGCTAATGTTGTCTGTCATTGGAATTTGGGAGCAGGTGGCGGGATTTACAGCGAGAGGTGGTGATATAAAGTATTAATCGTCCCGAAATGACAAAATGGTGTCTTTTTTCTGATCTTGCACAAAACTCAGAACTATACTAATAGGCCATAGCTTGTCACAATAAAGTCGAGAAAACGTATATCAAAAGAAATTAATACAAAATATTATTAGAATAGAATCAAAGTGTTGTTGTGTTTGTGAACATCTTTTGAAAAACTAACTAACGATGGCCGTTTGCGTGGATATGACGCATATTTTCCCCCAACTTGTTCTTTTCGTGATTTTTCTCTCGTCATGTAAATGTATTTTCCTTCTTTCTAAAAGCAATAAATCTCCACTAACTCAAATAGCCTTACAAAATCTATACCTCAATAAAACCTTCATCTTCAAGACAGCTAGACGATACCATATCTCTTTAATATTAGTTCAGATATTAATTAGAACAGCCAGCCAATGGTTATGGAGGCTTACACAAAAATTTATTTGACTGGTATTACCGACCCGGACGCGAGCGGCCGCGGGTTAGAGGCAAATTAAAAAGTAAGTACGTACGTTAGTTACAGAAACGGCCTTTTAACGGTTAAACTGGTGAGTATGCACTTTTTCTACGCAATTTCTTTTTTTATGGCCATCTTGAATAAACAGATGGTCTCGTTGAGGTTAATTTGTTGAGATTTATTAATATGGCTTTAATAGCTTTATTACTTATAGTCCACTGCTGGACATAGGCCTCTCCCAGGCCGCTCCACATCCAGTCTGTCCACATTTTTAAGGTCATCGGTACATCTGGCAGGCGAGCGTCCCACACTGCGCTTGCCGATACGCGTTCTCCAGTCCAGGACTGATCTGCTCCACTGGCCATTATCAGTTCTTCGACAACGTGGCCAGCCTACTGCCACTCCAGCTTGCTTACTCTGCAAACTACATGTCGGTTAATTCGGTTAACTTCATATTGATAATTAATCATGTTTTCCATCTTTCCATATATTTGCTTATTATATATTATACAAACTTCAATAGACTTGCGATTTTTATTCAAATCCATGCGATGCCCTCCAGTGCTCTATATTAATTGCCTTCAGACCTTTAAGTGTGACGTAGACCTCTGAAACAATTTCTTCAGCTTTTTTATTACTATAATACATTATTTGAAATCATTCAATTGTTTATGCTAATGTTAATGCTAAATCGCTGTTTTGTTTTGGGTATGATGTTCTGATTGCTACAAATTAGTCCTGAGTGTAACTATACTACATATCTAACTACTCCTTATTGGCGCTTCCATAATATTAGCGTTGACCTTTGAAACAATTTTTTCGGACAGTAATTTATTGACCAAAGGCATTAACGTGTTCTAAGAATTTCTAGTACTGGACTATCGCTTATTACTCCTCAGCAGTGCAGTAGGGAGCAGTGATGGGTGGCCCAGTGGTGATGGCCCCAACTTACGAGTCCTAGGTTGTGGGTTCGAACCTAGGCAGACGCTTTACTTTGTGTTAATAATTTCATCACCACTGCTCTCAAAACGGTGAAAGCAAGCATTGTGAGGAAACCAGCATGTCCTAAAACGAAAAATTCGAAGATATGTGTCATTTATCAACTCGCACTGGGCCCGCATGGTAGATTACGAAGAGGTTTGTGTCAGACCTCTTCGTAATCGACAGTTTCCTCTCAGTCATTTTATACATTTGGTTCGAGCGGGTATTAAAGTTTTGTATGGGACAGCCGATTATTTTTTCACGATTATGATGTTGGTCGCATTAAAAAAGTTGTTCAGTTTGATGGTTTGTACCACAGCATTAAATATGACTAGAGATTTCTGATACACGTTTTATACTTAATTAAATGGATACAACAGTCGCTTTTTCATTTACCAAAAAAAGTAAGTTCAGAAACTAAAACCCGACTACTGAAAAATCACGCTCTAAAAAGTATGAAACAAGAAAATATCTCAGACAGAAATCAAGACATAGGTACAAAAATAGTCAAGGTAAAGCCGCTTGCCATTATAATTTTGTAGGTGTACAGGAATGGGGCCACGGCTTTACCTTGTCCATTTTTGTACCTATGTCTGCCCACAACTTCATCCGTATGAAATTTCTTGTTCCCCTGACGCTATTTTGTCGTTTTCGCATTCTTTCTGACTTTTTTTCGTACCGCGATGTTAAATAGCCTTAAAACCCTCCTCAAAAATTAGGCTATAAAATGCAAAAAAATAATTTTTCAAATCCGACTGGTAGTTCCAGAGATACTGCGTTCAAAAACAAACTCTTCAGCTTTATTATTATTATATTATTATGTATATTATATTTATATAGTATACAGATGGATAAATATGAATGGACCCTTTCATCACGTTACTCTGTTTAGTGAGCTTCAGTCTTTTTGTTGTTTTGTGAAATCTGTTGGTGACAATTATTGCGTGTACTAAAGAAATGATTTACGGCGTACTTTGCAGAATTGTTGTGACGAAAACTTGATAAACGATGTCTCGACGTGACACATTAGAAATGTTACGAAAAATCTCCATTTATTAGTTTGACAATAAACGTGACAGGATTTCAAGTTTTAGTGGGAGTGATATTAATTTTTTAAACAAAGTCCCCACGCCGCGTCTGTCAGTCTCAACGTGATAAACTCAAAAACTACGAGACGGATTTTCATGGACGGAATTATTCATGAGGAAGGTTTAAGTGTATAATAATTCATTAAGGTTTTACGTAAATTGGCTGAAATAATTATGACGATAATTTGTTGAAGATAATTCGGAAAAAATCATGCCGACTGGGAGTTTTACTCGCATGCGCCTCGTAAACCAATAGAAAACAATGTATTACCGAATTAATTCATTGTTTACCTATATTAACACATAAGCGTACTTTTAATCCCGGTAGTTTTGGGATATTTTCCGACATACACACGGGCGAAGCCACAGGCAAAAGCTAGTATTATCCTAAAACTTCGCATGTGGTAGCGATACTGAAATGTAGCTTTCGCGCTGCCGATGATTGGAGCTTATAGTTATTCGAGATTTTGATGCATCGATGTGGTGAACTGTGGCGCTAATAATGTATCGATTTCTAGTACTATCGAGTTAACGTTTTCGAGCAAGTATTATTCGATCTCACGTCATTCGATTTCAAGTATAACTCATCTTTCTGACTTGCTAAGATTTTTACCATGACATATGCTATACTTATGAGTATCTACAGTCAGCCTTTAAAAGATCTTTATATCGATAAGAATTTATACGATTGCCTACAATCTTTGTTCCATAATATTGTATCAATGTGTAGATAAACATTTAACTTATTGGGTACTTAAGCCAACTCCCTCCCGACGAGAAGAGGCCTGTGTTTTTAGCAGTTGGAACATTATAAGCTGAATATGCTATTGATACAGTATTATGGTAATTGAACAAACTTTTTTTTTTTTTTTTTTTTGAGGGTGGGAAATCATCAAATAACTTCTCCCGCTCTGAGCGGAGCGGGAGGGCGTGTCAGACTCTTACTGACTGACTGGATCGCCCGGAGGATACGGTGGAGCATACGGTGGAGGTCTGCCCAGCTTCGGCGGAGCATCGCCGTGTCCTCGTGGAGGCGATCGGCGGCGGTGATCTCTCGCGTCCGGCCCTGGTTCAGGCCATGGTACGGAGCGAGAGGAAATGGGAGGCCGTCACCTCCTTCTGCGAAGCGGTAATGCTCGCGAAGGAGGAGGCGGAACGCGTGAGGGAGAGGCAAATTTCGCGCCCTCATGCCCCTAACCGCCGCAGGAGGAGACGCCCAGGGCGTCGGGAATCGCGAGGCGATTTCCGGCCACCGTAGGCGCGGGCTTGCGGGCGGTGAGCAATGGGTGGCTCACCGTCCGATAAGGACCAGGCCCGGGTCGACGGCGCGTTGTGTTCCACGCGCGCCTCAAAGAGATGTCAGCAGATTCGAAGGGGTCCACTAGGGCCGATGCCTGCCGGGGTTGCGAAGAAAACCGAAAGGGAGATCGTGGCCCCCGGCAACAGGGCAGCCGAAGGAACACGGGTGGGTTTTAGTCAGTAAGAGTCTGACACGCCCTCCCGCTCCGCCCAGAGCGGGAGAAGTTATTTGATGATTTCCCACCCGTGTTCCTTCGGTTGCCCTGTCGCCGGGGGCCACGATCTCCCTTTCGGTTTTCTTCGCAACCCCGGCAGGCATCGGTCCTAGTGGACCCCTTCAATTATGCTGACATCTCTTTGAGGCGCGCGTGGAACACAACGCGCCGTCGACCCGGGCCTGGTCCTTATCGGACGGTGAGCCACCCATTGCTCACCGCCCGCAAGCCCGCGCCTACGGTGGCCGGAAATCGCCTCGCGATTCCCGACGCCCTGGGCGTCTCCTCCTGCGGCGGTTAGGGGCGTGAGGGCGCGAAATTTGCCTCTCCCTCACGCGTTCCGCCTCCTCCTTCGCGAGCATTACCGCTTCGCAGAAGGAGGTGACGGCCTCCCATTTCCTCTCGCTCCGTACCATAGCCTGAACCAGGGCCGGACGCGAGAGATCACCGCCGCCGATCGCCTCCACGAGGACACGGCGATGCTCCGCCCAAGCTGGGCAGACCTCCACCGTATGCTCCACCGTGTCTTCCGGGCGATCCACACAATGGTGTCACCCGGGCGTTTCCTCCCGCCTTATCCTGTGCAGGAACCTCCCGAAACAGCCGTGTCCGGTGAGGGCCTGCGTCAGGCGGAAGGTGAGGACGCCGTGGCGCCTCTCAAGCCACTCCTCAAAGAGGGGTCTTATCGCCGCAATTGTGGCGTGCCCAAAATTGAACTAACCTAACTTAACCCTATGGACAAAAATAAAAGTTTCTGTTATATTCTAAAAAGTTAAATCGAAGAAGAGGATAATTTCAATAATAATTTATTATAACACACACATAACATAACATCACGCCTGTATTCCCCGAAGGGTTAGGCAGAGGTGTACCTAAAGTAGGTACACCCACATTTCGCCAGTTATGTTTAAGTCCCATGGAATAGGGGGCGAGCCTATTGTCATCACACACGCCGGGCACAAATCCAGACTCCGAGCTGCTACTGAGAAATTCCAGACAGAAAAACCAAATAACACTTTGCTCGACTCGGGAATTGAACCCAGTACCTCATACTCAGCAGTAGCGCTTGCGACCACTAGACCAACGAGGCAGGCAATTTATTATAATTTGCCGAAATTGATTTATTGCGTATTGAGACGATCATATGGGAAAAATAAACAATCTAATATTGCATAGTATTAGAATGTTAGTATTAGGATCTTTAAAAAAAAATAGGGGTTATTTACGAACCAGTTTTCCGATTCCACAAAAAACGAAAAACGAAACCCGAATCCGTAAAAATTCGTGAAATCTGTTCAAAGGATGTAATTTATCGTTATTAGCAGATACGGGACACTGTGAATGACTTGGATTCCACACTGAAAGTATTCAGTTTCGATTCATTACAGGTGATTTATAAAAATATAATTTAATGTTGATTCAAATATGGTTATAATTTTACGGGTGGTTATGGCGACATGAAGTACCACATTGAGAGAAATGAATGCATGTACTTAGGAGTGGGACAGTACAGACTAGCAAAAATGTGAAAAGCATGCCTATATTGATGTGTTCCACTCAAAATAAAAAAGGTTACTTTTTTATAATTTTTTTATACATAAAGTTAAATTCAATTCATAATTCAATTCAATTCAAAATATTTTTATTTCACATAAACCTACATGGGCACTTATGAAGCGTCAGAAGCTAGCTGCACGGTTCCAATTGGTCGTTTCCTATGGTGAAGAGCCGGCAAGAAACTCCACGGTCATTCTTTTAAAAATAATTGGCTTTTACAATTCTTTCAAATAACAGTGTGACTGTACGGAAGGACAGTGTAGGTGTTTCAATAAGTACCAGGTACTTAATAAAATTGAAAATGGTCAACATATATACAGTCCACTAAGCCTACAGCGTTCTCACATTCACAAAATAGAAAATAATGTATACAAAAGATATATAATTTAATAAAAATAAAAACCTATTTTAATTAAACGCAATTTACATGATTGCTATTACAACTGTAATAAATCTGAACAATTATCATGTGCAAAAGCCACTAATAAAGAGTTGAAATGAACTCTTAGCATTATTATGTCAAATAATAGGATGAATATGTTAAGGACGAATGTAAAAGAAAAAATAATTAAAATAAACATGGTAATTTGGGAGCAGTTAATAGTCTCTTACATAATTATGCCGTTAATGAGATACCAGGGAAGCCACATGTGCAGAAGGAATGATTGCCAAACTTCCTTGTCTTCAACGTAGTCTTTAATTTTATAATATGCTTTCTTGATAAGGACATGATGTGGGTTTTGAACTTCTCATCGCTAATTTCTGTAATAAACTTTGGCAACTTGTCATAAAAGCGGATACTTTTTTATAAGAAATGACTTGCTTGTTTTAGTAAATCTAAATTTGGGTATCAGACTTGCTTGTTTTAATCAGACTTGCTTTGTTTTAGTAAATCTAAATTTGGGTATCACAATATCTACTACGTGTATTTATATTATGGAAATCGCTTTTTAAGAAGTCCTAAGTTTTTGCGAACATACAAAATACTTTCTAAGATATAAAGAGAAGGCTGAGTCAGTATATCAATTTCTTTAAATTTGTCTCTAAGGGACCCCTGAGGACCCATTTTATAGATCGCGCGGATTGCCCTCTTTTACATAATATGCAGTATTATGTATTATGTATTTTTGTATTATTATTATTAGCTCTGGCTATATCAGTCAACTGCCTTATTTTTCTAACTGCATATGCAGCTGAACTTAATCTACCTTTTTCTAATGTGGCCCCCATTGCAATTTTGAATCTAAAGTAATTCCTAAGAATATAGTTTCCGTTATTGCGTCAAGTTTTTTGCCATCAAGTTTTAGATTTAGACCTACTTGAGGTACATTTAGTAATGAGAATCTAATATAATTAGTTTTGTTCGCATTAAGTAAAAGATTATTTATTAGGTGCGAACCATTTTGAAAAAACAGCTATTCATCTGTATCTTTCCTGTCTATTTTAAAAATAAGAGAAGTATCGTCAGCAAACATTTTATATCCAATAAGTTAGCCATCATGTAAGGAAGATCATTCGATAATTTTTAGTAACGTTTATAAATAACCCCAAACAGTTTATCAATTAAAGGATCGTTAAAAACACTTTTCAATAAAGGCATGCTTTGTATTTCATTAGTCGGCGTTGTCTCCAACTATGATTACCTTATAACCCTTACTTACTGAATCCTCGCATGAAACAACATAATGCCGAACCGTAAGACTCCCATACTTGAAGTACCAGGGCCCCCATCAAGACAAATTACTGTCATAACTCTACCCACCCCACTTTTTATTAGAGCCGTAATATACGCAAACCGGTAAGTCAGACCAGCTGCTGATGTATGGGGTCAAATGGTAGCATTTATGATGTTTTGAGGAGGAAACCCTTCGCAGTTACCCTATTGAGATACTAGTCGTGTGACGACAATTAAGCTTATGGGTGGAATGTGGCTTTAGCCTAAGGCCGAGCGAACTTTGGATGCGTTTTCGTACGAATTTCATTCGTGCGTACATACGTACGAACACGCACAAACTATAAGTACAAAGGGAGTGCGCAGACTGGGTGCGACTTAGTCGTACGTATACGTACGTTTAGTTTCAATATCCGAAAACAATCCGAACTTGTTGGGATTTGTTTTATTTGACGGAGAAAAATGTATCCAGTGTGCGCACTCAATTCGTACGACCACGAGTGAAATTCGTACGAAAACGCATCCAAAGTGCGCGCGGCCTTAGGTCCTGCGTTCGCCTTAGTACCATTCATGCCATCACGTCTTTAATCCTCGAAGGGTTAGGCAGAAGTGTACCATATTACCCGGTTCATCAATCGGACACTAATCCAGACTCCAGGCTGCTACCGCTAGCGACCACTAGACCAACGAGGCGGTTAGTAACATACAAATCCGAGACATAGTGGATTGCAGATAACATCAGGACTAACAGCTGTCTCATTAACTTGGTCAATTGGCTTTTAGACAAAACCGTAAACTGAAATGAGATTTCACTACAGATGTACTGATCAGGAACTCAAACTCAACTCAAACTCAAAGCATTTATTTCAAATTACCCAATTACAGGCACTTTTGAATTGTCAAGGGGTCGGTCAGTCAGAAAGATGAAGCTAGTTGCCCATTCTAAAGCGTAGTAGGTACCTATGGAGAAGAACGGGCAAGAAACTCTATGGACACTCTTTTAAATCACAATATGGTTACAAAATATTGGTTACATGATTTATGTTAAAGTTATAAATGTGAGAACGAAGCAGAACGATAAAAGCGTCCGTAATAAAAAATAAAACAATTCAAAAATTAAATTAAAACAAGCCATGGCAGCTAGAAGATGACCAGTCCCTACTGACAGCGCCCGTTCACGAACATGATGCATGGATTAGCCCCATTCAGCTCAACCATTTTGAAGGGAGCTAAATGATCCAACACACACGCCACCGTCAGCGAGACATTAGAGTGAGCATGACATATTCTCAGCCGCAAGAGCACATTCAAGTCAATGAAAGACGTACCTAGTAAATGGTAGCTTTATAGTAGGTAATAGTGCTCACACGTGTTATGGCATTATACAATGCTAAGTGATTGAATTTATACAATGCAAAGATGAGTAGTTTTTTAAATCTTCAGTAACTCCAACAGTATTTTCAAATGCTAATCAATTAGTTTATGCGACCTTGTGGAGCAGGACCAGCATTTAGCCAAACATTTATATCAGCGATGTAATCCCCCAACTTATAATATGCTTGGCTGCATTATGTGCGTTTTATATAAGATTTAAATTTCGTTTCATTCAGTTGAAGTATCATATATATAACTCCATCAGTAGTCAAACAATCCAAGCTTAGTTATCACAGGTCACCGGTTTGTTGTCTGATTATCAGTCCAGTCGCTGAGAGTTAGTATTGTCGTGTCTTCGGGTCAAGCCATATGAAGAATTTATGTGGCTAAAGCCTCGTTGGCTGTTGCACTTACACACCATTCATCATCATCATTTCAGTCAAAAGGCGTCCACTGCTGGACATAGACCTCCCCCAAGCACCGCCATTTCGACCGGTTCTGTGTTTCCCGCATCCAGCAGATTCCTGCGGTCTTCACAAGGTCATCGGTCCATCTCGTGGGAGACCTTCCAACGCTACGTCTTCCGGTACGCGGTGGCCACTTCAGAACCCTTCGGCCCCATCGGCCATCTGTGTGCCCTGCCCTCTGCCATTTAAGTTTAACAATTCTTTGGGCTGTGTTGGTAATCTTGGTTGTCCTGCGGATCTCTTCATTTCTGATTCGATTACGTTGGGGAACTTCTAGCATAGCTATCTCCATTGTCCTTTGGGTGACTTTCAGCATTCTAATAAGGCCCATTGTGAGCGACCACGTTTCAGTACCGTAGGTCATCACTGGTGTGACTGTACTTAAATTACCCTAGGCTGATAAAATTTCCGTTTTTCCTAATTATGGTAACATAAGTGTTTAAGTCGGTTCCCCCTTAGGGGGAAGGGCCGCACTCCACCCCGGCCCTGTAGAGCTCGTCTCCGGACTGGACACTCTCCCACCGATATAAGAAATGAATTCACAAATAAGAAGAAGTCCAATACCTAGTCCCATTAATAAGGCAAGGAAAGGATTGAAGGAGATTGTAAATAAGACAGGAATTCATAGTTATGAAAATACATTGGATGTCATTTAAGAAAGCTAATAAATGATAGAGAGATGCAAAGTATGTTATTATATAAACTTGTGAGTAACCTTTACGTTAGCGTAACAGGTATTTGGCCAGTCATTACTCACACGATACCTCATATCTGCACTTGGAGTACTCAGAGCAACACTTCCATAAGTGACGCATTGCGTCGGCATCACACTCTTTTGGAGACATGGTCCCTAGCAGTTCTTTCGAACTGATAAACATGACGCAGCGGCTTTCCCTGCGACAACTGTGTGACCGTCCAGCAACGGGGCGACTAGTTCCAGCGACATGCGTTGGCATCATGCTCTTAAGGAGACATGGTCCCTATCAGTGCTTGGACTGGATATGAGATAGATGTGTTCACCCAAACCCCTGGAAGATCACACTTTGCACAACAAGCACATCTGCAAGACACGCGTTCATGTCGGTCTGACCGAATTATTGGTTTGAGATATCGAATACAACATTCAAGAATTACTAGCTAATAGAGTTGAGAATCGAAACTCAAGAATTATTATATATTTAAAAGAGTTCCGGAAAATCTCTCTTAAAGCCCTTTTACCTGATCCGAGGCTAAGAATACATAATTCAAGATATAGGTACTAGATAATAGAGTAGAGAATCATAGTTCAAGAATCATTAAATTAATAGAGTTGTGGATCAACTCTCCTGAAAGTCTATAGAGTCCCAAAGCGCCCTCCCTTCACTACTTCCTAGTATTTGATCTGGGGAGAATAAGTGGCGCAACAAACTCCCCAGCAACACGTCTCTGTCTGTTTAGTTACAAGAACTTCAAATATATGACCAGCCTTGGATAATTATTATAATGAAAGACTCACTTAGTCGCACCAACACACACACACACACATATTACATTAAGTACTAAATTAGTTTAATCTGGATTTTAACCCAACTATATTTAACTTGATGACTAATACTCGTTATCTTGCGACATCCCACTCGGACATAGCCTCTTGGTACTCACCAAGCCTTTTAACTTAACTAGCCTAAACTCGGACGTCCGAATCATATCGTGGTCTAAAACTAAGTGCCTCGACTTCATTCCTCCGTCCCCTAAATTCCTAAAAACACCACGTCCATCTCAGCCCCTTTTTCGAGTATTTGTCACAATGACTTAAAACGCTTTTTGCTTGCTTTGCCTTAATTGTTTCTTAATGGCCTGAATAGGTCGGGTCTCGGGGACATTTATGATTAGCAGATGTGGCTGTAATAATGTCCGTTGCTTTGGGTCCAGGGATTAGCAACCTTTTGAGACGGACTAGCCAAAAGTTACAATTTATATATATTTTACTTTAAAACATTCAATTATGTTTTAGCACAAAATCGATTAGAGTAGCTACGATTCTAGCTAGCCACTAGAATAATAAAATAATTGATCCAATAATATAACTACAGTTATTGGATATTAAATAGTAACATCAATGGCTTATCATAACTTTTAAAAGTTTGGTTAAATCTGGCTCATAAGTTGTTGTTTTAAATTTCAAGTATGACTCTAGATTTCTATTTGTTAGATGATTTCTATACCTTACTTTTTATTATATTCATGCAAGACCACGCTTGCTCGCACGTATATCGAGAGCCGCGTGTTGTTTATCCCTGCTTTGGTTTCAGTCCTTAGAATTAGCAGGCTTATTTCCCATAAAATATAAATGAAATGGGTTTGTAAGAGGTTCAATATAATTTTACAATTTTAAATAAAAAGGATATTTTGTTATTAATTAAGGTAACGTATCGGACTGTCAGACCATAAGATAGAGATTTAATGTGTTTCTAGGAAGTCCAAACCGTGTGCCAATTTTAAAATAAATATAATTTGTTTTTAAATAGGAGCAAATGGCAGACAATCACACTGGCAACCCGCACTGGTCAAAGACTTATAGACTTAAAACGACATAAAGACACATTGCTATAGCCAAATTTCCTACACCACGGAAGCTCCTTACTTTGGCATTAGCATCGAATTTTCCAGAACTTTTAAGTCCATTTTCTGTACAACACCACACAAGGTTTATTACGTCGACATTTTGACAGTTATCCCTCTTAATAGGTGCCGTAAAAGTAAACGTTTCTCACAGTACTTTACAATGGCACGCATTGATAAATCAATTTTCATTATCACGCATGTCTCTGACGTCATTAAGGCCTCGTTTTAAATAAATTTCCGTTAATAGGTTTTCGTTACATTAAATTTGTTTAAAGGGGAATTTTGTGTATGGTTAAAGCCCATTAGAGGCAGTAAAGAAATGTTTTTTGGGAGCTTTCATAAACAGCTTATTAATGTAGGTGAAATTATAAGTTTTTGGTGACCATTTCTTGTTAGAATAACCTTCTTTGTGTGTGACATGTTGACAAACAGTCAGAATTTTCCCTGATAACATATTTAAAACACGGTGAGGAATAAACACAAGTACTAAAATAGTTTCTTCAGAATCGCCTACTGAATGGGTTTCATGCATTTCAAAGAATGTTATCGAAAAAACAATTAAAACGGTTATTGCGTAACAAACTTACAGTAGCAATGGTTTTGTTAATTTTGACAGTTCAACAATAATCATTGCGTTATTTACGTTGTTGAGCAGATAATTTTTTCTAACATTATGAAGCAATGGATTAGCAATATCCTTCAATATCATTCAGATTGTGATTGAAAGTTACGCAATTAAGGTGCTGTTTAAAATTTGAGC
The DNA here is from genome assembly GCA_916610215.1 of Omphaloscelis lunosa. Taxonomy (NCBI): domain Eukaryota; kingdom Metazoa; phylum Arthropoda; class Insecta; order Lepidoptera; family Noctuidae; genus Omphaloscelis; species Omphaloscelis lunosa. Next base: position 21,603,422 of record OU744248.1, on the reverse strand, counting down.
CGAAATTGTAGAAATTAGCATTGTTTTGTTCATTCCCTAGACCAGAGTTCAATGAACATAATAATAGCCTAACTATAATAATATTATAAATGCGAAAGTGAGTTTGTTTGTTACGCTTTCACGTTGAAACGGCTGAACGGATTTGGATGATATTTGGCACATGGGTAGACCATGATCTGGATTAGAACATAAGATAATTTTTATCCCGATATTCTCACGGGATCGAGACTTATGCGCGTGAAACCGCGGGGGGGGGGGTACATAGTTTTCTTTCAGATATCTTTTCAGGACATAAAACCTATAGATAAATATGTTTCGCCTCATATCATTCAATGATTTGTTGCGGCGGTTGTAAATAAGAGTGAAAGTAATAATGCCAGCGTACCTGCGCTGGGTGGGTCGTTACATACAGTCACACAAGATATCCAACGTAAGTTTTTGCGGAGATAGTGCAAAGTTTTTTTTTGCAGTATGGGCTTGCTCTTGACCTCAAAGCCAAAGTTAAATCATTTATTTCAAATAGGCCCTTGTATGGCACTTTTGAACATCAAAGTTTACAAAATAATAGAATTGAGTCTAGTCGCCCCTTTCAAGATGTACTTTTCGTATGGAGAAGAATGGGCAAGAACCTCCACCGTTAAGGCTCGTACAGACCAGCGCGATATCGCGGGCGCGACACGGGTCGCGTTGCCTGTCGCGTCCGCCATATCGCGCTGGTCTGTGCGAGCCTTTACCTACATTACGTAGTTAAATAATTACATGTGAAGACGATGCACCTAGAATAAATTACTATACCACAATAGGTAAATATAATTAAAAATGAAGCAGTTAAATTAATTATATGATAGATTTATTAACATTGTAAAAGTAGACGATTTTCCAAAAAAAAAAATACAATTAATAAGTCAGTGATAATATTAATGAGTCAGTGTCAGTGTGAGGAAGTAATCACAGAATGTAAAATCAATGCCATATTACAAAAACCAAAACCCGACTGCAAAAACAACTGAAAAGACAAATTCAAGCATTATTTAATAATCTATAAAATCTTGGTATTACTGGCTAATTCATGGGGTATAAACCAATAACCTGAAATTATGGTGTAATTTTTGTTTCACGAACACAAAACCCGAAAATTTTTGTAGGCTTAAATCAAATAGACGATCGCCATTCTTCAGACAGCTATTTGCTGTCGAGGGCAAGGCAAATGAGTACCATTCGATTAGTTGCGAATAGCTATTTACTGGTAATACAATGAGGAACAAAAACGTCACAGTAAGTACAAGTTCAACGCTCTTTCTAACCATATTGCTTATCATATCATGCTCATAGGATTATTGTTTGTGACGGGCTGATCTCCGTACATTACGGATTTACGTGGCGCACCGTTTTTATTGACGTTACGGCAACGGAACGTACGTGAGTTCATATTTCTGGCCTGCTTATTGGCCTGAATCATTTATTTATTTAACAGTTTATGTACAAATATATAAACAGACAAGAAGAAAGGAACAGAAAAATACGTACAAAGGTGATGCTTATTTCTAAAGAAATCTCTTCCAGCGTACCTTTTTTTTTTTTTGGGTGGGATCTTATCAAATAAGTTTTCCCACTCTGGGCGGTGCGGGAGAGCATGACTCTTACCGACTAAAACCCACCCGTGTTCCTTCAGTTGCCCCCGTCAATTCTGCTGACATCTCTTTGAGGTGGCGTGGAACAACGCGCCGTCGACCCGGGCCTAGTCCTTATTGGACCCCGAGCTACCCATTGCTCACCGTCCGCAAGCCTGCGCCTACGGTGGCCGGAAATCGTCTCGCTATTCCTGACGCCCAGGGCGTCTCCTCCGGCGGCGGTTATGGGCATGAGGGCGTGAATTTTGCCTCTCCCTCACGCGTTCCGACTCCTCCTTCGCGAGCATTACTGCTTTGCAGAAGGAGGTGACGGCCTCCCATTTCCACTCGCTCCGTACTATGGCCCGAATCAGGGCCGAACACGAGAGATCACCGCCGCCAATTGCCTCCACGAGGACACGGCGATGCTCCGCCTAAGCCGGGCAGACCTCCACCGTATGCTCCACCGTGTCCTCCGGCCGATCCACACAATGGTGGCACCCGGGCGTTTCCTCCTGCCTTATCCTGAACAGGAACCTCCCGTTACAGCCGTGTCCGGTGAGGACCTGCGTCAGGCGGAAGGTGAGGACACCGTGGCGCCTCTTTAGCCACTCTCAAAGAGGGAACTTATCGCCGCATCTTCCAGCATACCTGCGATAGGAAAATAGTTAGAGAGATGTAGACAACGTGTGTAAGAGTAGAAAACAGAATACATAAAATAAAAAACTTAAATATTCACTAATTTAATTATAAACATACAATATGAGAATATAACATAATGACGTGGATTTTGCATATTATTAACCGGCTTTAAAAAAAGAGGCTGTGCGTCCGGCGAGCGGTTTTTCATTTTTCACTCTCCGTGCTTATTAACTTTAGACAATCTAATAACTAACTGTTTTGTTATAAGTAGCGCTGCGAGGAAGCATATCTTGGGCGGGATATTAATTTATGCATGCAAATTCTATCAAAGAGAGACAGTAAAAAAAAGGTGTTAAAAATAATACACTGGATGAATTTCTTAAACTAAATTAACTAACAAACTATTAATATTTTAAAATAATAACCTAACGTAACTAAAACTATAAACAAACTAAAATATGGCGTCGAAAAACTCCTCCGCATCGCATACAACGTGGCAATGCCACACTACACATAGTCTTGGGTACATTACTAGTCGACAGGTGAGGTTATTTTATTTTTAGGGTTCCGAACCTCGAAAGGAAAAAACGGAACACTTATAGAATCACTCGTGTGTCTGTCTGTCGGTCTGTCACAGCCAAATTGCTCCGAATCTAATGGACTGATTAAGTTGAAATTTGGTACACATATGAATTTTTGTGACACAAACACGGACGTGAACCGTAAATAAATGAATTTTGAATATGGGGGTTACGTTTGGGAGATAAACAAGAAAATAAAAATTGCAAACTTAACCGTGTGACATATCAAATTAAAGGTTACTGTGAGAGTCTCAAATAGATTTCTTTATAATTTTAAAATTTATATTGTTTTAAATTTATTTAAGAAAATAGACGAAAATTTACCCCCTTTATCTCCGAAACTACTAACCCTACAATTTAAAAAAAAAATACAGAAAATAGTCGTGAATACGACTCCAATTTTTGTTTAGGTACCTACACTAATTAAATAACTATATGTGAGGACGATACACCTAGAATGAAATTACTATACCACAATAGGTAAAAAAAAATATATAAATGAAGTAACGACAGATAAATTAATTATTGTGATGTATACATGGTACTCACATACTTACAAATATTGTAAAAGTAGACGATTTTCCTAAAATTTTACAATTAATAAGTCAATGTATGAGAAAGGAATGTAAAATCAAGGCATTTAAGTAACATAAAATAATAAATTAGACAGTTAAATTAGCAACTAGTTTGATTTTGTCTTGATTCTAAATTGCCCTATAGAGCAGGACCAGCATGTTTCCAAGTATTATCTTGGATATAATTCTCTAATTTGTAATAATTATTTACAAAGTGTACTTTTTATGTGAATTTTAATTTTAAGTTCATTTAATTGCAAGGTATTTTGTTGTAACATTTACACAGTACCCTATAAAAGATGTATGTACTTTGGATAATCTGATAAATGGTTGATCTAGTTTATTTTTATTTCTGGTATTAAAATTATGTGTATCACTTACCTTTTGGTGTGGATTTTTTCTTACATACATAATATTTTCATAAATTAATTGGCAAGGTAGCGTCGGCAGATAATATGAATCCTTTTATATAGTTCCTTGAGAGTTTCGCGGCAACCGTATATTATAAATAGCTCTGACAGCTCTCTTTTGCAATAAAAAGATGGATTCAATGTCAGCAGCTCGACTCCACAGTAAAATGCCATACGAAATAATGCTGTGGAAGTAGCTGAAATAAACCAAACGCGCGGTTTCTACATCAGAATCTGTTAACTGTCTTATCTTTTTAACAGCATAAGCGGCCGAGCTTAGCCGCCCCGCAAGAGATGTTATATTAGGTCCCCATTGTAATTTCTCATCTAGCGTGATTCCTAGGAAAACCGTTTGATTAATAAATTCCAGTTTTTCTCCATTCAGTATGATGTCACATTCGCTACTTCTAACATAAGGTAATTTAAATCTAACGCATTTTTTTTTTTATTTTGTACCAAATTATTTACCGTAAACCCATCTTGGACTTAAAGAAAAGAGCTATTCCCGTTGTCAAGATTTTGTGACCGTCGGTTTATTTTAAAGATCAATGATGTGTCATCTGCAAATAATACCAAGAAATTTACAAGACAGTTCCCCAAAATGTCCGTACTTCACCACTTCCTAGTGCTTTAGTTAGGAAGAATAACTGGCGCGTGGCGCAACAAACTCCCAAGTAGAACAGCTGTCTATTAAGTTAGCAGAACTTGATTCCATACAAAGTAATTAATATTACCTACTGTAGACTCTTTACTCTTACAGAAAATCTAGTAACAGTTTAAATATGAAAATTAACTGTTATTCAGGTTCATGGCTTTTGAAAATAAGGTTTAGAAATAATAGGCATTTGTTCATGTAGGTACTTACTTATTGTATTTCTCCAACACGCAAAATCAAATATACTTCACAGTTAACACTAGGTATCTTTTTTAAAATCACAGCTCAAGCTTTAGTCCTCGTATCTCGACGTCTTATGCACGACTGAGCTTGCCGGACTGGCACGACAACCAAGATGGCGTTTCGCCCCCATTATACCTCCGTTCCAAGTAACGCGCCATGATTGGTTAGTCGTACCATCTACGAACTCAGTCCGTACTACAATAGTCAAAACAATACTTTTAATATCAAAATCAGAATTAATTTAACATAGCTTATTGAATAAAATGCGATATAATGTATCATTGATAATAATACTAAACAAAACAACTACTTCAGATTTACAGTGGGAACCTTGTAAGTAATATCTTGAAAGGCAGAGTACCTAAGCTCTCACAAAAAGGCATCAAATACACAAAATAAATGAAAATATCACAATGGTCTTTTATTTCTTTCTTTTCACAAAGAAAGAGGAAAAGTCTTTGACATTTTAAGCCATTTAATTAAAGCAATTTTGTTAATTTGATTTCTGAATTGTGTTGTTTTAATAAAAACAAGTTCATTTAGGAAGTAATTTAAATTATTACGCATGGTTGAATGCGTCTGAATTTCATACAACCAGCCAAACAATTGCTTTAGGTCACTAGCTGACAATCTATCACTTATGCCTACTTTTAGCAAAGATAAATATAGAAAAAAAAGTATAGGTTACGGTGAAGTTATAACTTGTCCTTGTCAAACTTTCATAATTGTTTTCTTATTCGACAATGCATGGTAAGCTGGGTCTAATAAATTTTATTTTCTTTTTTAACCCCCGACGCAAAAAGAGGGGTATTAAAAGTTTGACCGCTACGCGTGTCTGTCTATGGCACCGTAGCTCTTAAACGGGTAAACCGATTTGAATGCGGTTTTTTTATTTGAAAGCAGGTTTTCTAGCGATGGTTCTTAGACATGTGTTATCAAAATCGATTCAGTTCAGTTCAATATTATTGGAAATATTATCGAAATATTATCAAAATCGATTCAGTTGTTTGAAAATTATCAGTTCTTTTCTAGTTGATGAATGGATGTGGGTATCTTCCAAAGGTCTGATCGATTGACCATTCCAATAATATTGAACTGATGCTGGAGCATTATCTGGAATTTGCAGGATACCCAACTCCCTTACCAACTTACAGCACAGGTATCGTGTTTGGGTTCATTGGAATGGTCTCAATGAATAGTCTGTACCTTTTAAAGCTGGTGTTGGTATACTGTTACCGACACCAGCTTTAAAAGACACCAACACGCGATACATTATTCATGCACGATAAAATTGTTCAAGTTTTCACTTCTGTCGGCACTCCCGGAGTGCCAGTTTTTTTTTTTACAACTCGTAAGTATATTGTGAGTTTCACGGCGAAAGCTGTTGAGTATGACGGGTAAAATCACCCCCTTGACGGATGCAGGTGACTAAATTGCCACCCTGTATAAAAACAACAACATGAAAAAGTTACCGAAAGTGATGATAGCGTACTGAAATTTAGAAACGACAATCACCTTTAAGAGCATTAAAATTATAGCATTTTAGTTTCAAGGTAAAATAAAAATGACTTAATCTCCCACACAGCCTTCTTGAAAGTTACCTACCTCCCACACTTTGACCTATTCGCTTTATTATAGACTGCGGAAGGACTTGGAATAACAATGGAGGACTATTTTAAACTTAACTAGGCATTTTATTAGAGAGGCGATGAGAACTTCAGATGATTACGTTTTGCATTGGTACTAGCTGTATAGCACTATGCAGGTTGTTAATAGAGTAGCTAAACCGGGAAATAGTACATTACTGTCGCGGCGTGCAACAAGGGCATTGATGGATGATCGTGAAAATGTGGGCCGCGGCAAGCCGAGGCACACATACGTGAATCCAACAATGCCTGGTTGCAGCCAAGGCTTGTATAGTACTTTTCTCAAATAATGAGCGGAAATTCAAACTAAGTAAATTAATCATAAATTCCAGAATCAATGAGGAATAACGATAATTTTTCACGCGCCAATATGTTCATTTGTTTCTTCTTTACTTTGGAGCTCGTGGCTAAGTACTAACAGCCGCACGGGTCAGCCTTTCAGATTACGTTACGCTTACCGGGATTGGTCCGTGGATGAGTGACCATTTCTACTTACCGAGACTCTTCCGTGCCTTGGAAAGCACGTTGAGCCGTTGGTCCCGGCTGTCATTCGTGGATCTTTGACGGTCGTTACGGGTCGTCAGAAGCCCGAAAGTCTGACAACCAGTCTTACCAAGGGGTATCGTATTACCTAGTTACTGGGTTGTGAAGGTCAGAAAGGCAGTCGTTCCATGTAAAATACTGGTATTCAGCTGCATCCGGTTAGACTAAAAGCCAACCCCAACATAGTTGGGAAAAGGCTGGGCAGATTGATTGTTTCTTCTTTACTTTAAGCAGCTCTATTTGCAAGCCGAATCGAAATTTAAATAAAATCTTTGATAAGTTACCTCCTTGGTTGCCATTTTGGTTGAAGTAACAAGTTCGTTCCATTTTTAAAGAACACGACAGAGAGTTTTCATAATAATTTATTCGGCCGCTAAACATGACAGATACGGATTTTCAGCCAATATTGCCGGCCGGGCGCTCGCGTTTATATAACCAGTACCGCAATTACGATTTATCTCGAAGAAGATTGTCAAAATAATATTCGAATTTCCATAAATGTTTGAGAAAAAATTATTATGTGGTACTTTTTCATTTAGACTGCCTCGTTGTTCTAGTAGTCGCAAGCGCTAATCGGTTCGATTCCCAGGTCGGACAAAGTCATATTGCGTTTTACGATCAAGAATTGTGAGGGATGGCAATAGGTTCGCCCCCTATTACATGGAACCTAAACATAACTGGCGAAATGTGGGTGTACTATAGGTACGCCTCTGCCTAACTCTTCGTGTTTTAATTAATTGTATTAATTTATAAAAGCAGCCTCTTATCTAACAGACGATACTTAAATACACAAACTAAAAACTCAAAGCATTTATTTAAATTAAACTATTTACAGGCACTTTTGAATTAAATGAAATGAAATTGTTTATTCTGTGAATAGGATATCGGAAACAGTTTTACACGTCATATTAAAAAATAATAATAAGCTAGATGAGTTCGGCGTTTCCGATCTGACTTCTCTGAGAAGAAAGGCCGTAACCGTGGAGGTCAACTTGAAGAACAATATCAAAGAAAGGACATTTGGGTAGGCCGCATAAATTACTCAAACTGCTAAACCATTAAAATAAGCTGAGAAATAAAAATAATAATAATATCCACATAGTCAAGGCAGGGCAAGATCATAGTCACCTAGGGCTGTCTATCTTGTTGTAGTGTGCCCTAATGACTTTATTTGTTATACGACATTGATTTTACATTCTCTGATTACTTCCTCACACACTGACTTATTAATTGTAAAATTTTAGGAAAATCGTCTACTTTTACAATGTTTGTAAATATGTGAGCACCATGTATCTATCACATAATTAATTTAACTGTCGTTGCTTCATTTTTAATTCTTTTTACCTATTGTGGTAAAGTAATTTTTTCTAGGTGCATCGTCTTCACACATCATTATTTAACTAATGTACCTATACAAAATATTGTAAAATACTTCAAAAGAGTAACGGTGGAGTTTTTTGCCCATTCTTATCTCCATACGAAAACTACCTTTTGGAAGGAGCGACTAGAATCAATTCTATTATTTTGTAAATTTTGACGTTTAAAAGTGCCATAAAAGGGCCTATTTGAAATAAATGATTTGACTTTGACTAGCAATTTTTTAACGGACTTCAAAAAACGAGGGGTTATTATGTTCGACTGTTTAGAGAAAAATGTATATCCATCTATATTTTCGTCAATTGTGAACAGATTTAGAAAATTATTTTTCATTTGGTAGAGGAAGCTTGCGCGGTTGCCCCTCTATACAATTTACAAACGTTGCTTGGGTAGTTTTTGAGTTACGAGTAGCTTCGAAAATACGTTTTTAATTCTGTAACTTGATGATGTTATAATACTTCCTGTCACTGTTGTTTATATAGCAAGTTGTGGTAAACGAATAAGTTTTAAGTTAATTAACTAAAAAGTGACAAATAATAAACTTAAAAAAAAAATTGCGACTTCCAAAAAAAAAAACTTGTAAAATGAAATATAACTTTAATTTCGGAAGTCGGTTGCAAAAAATTAAAAGAGTAAGATCCGGGATACCAAAGAACATTCTTTATTATGATACACCATATAAATTACAGATATTTTTAGAGAGATTTGCGTGGATGTGACGCATGCTTCCCACAACCTTTTCTCATTTTTGTATTTTAAACTTTTCTTTTTTGCGTAATGTTTACCGCAAATAAACGTTTTTTCTTTCTTTCTTTTCTTTTTATATGGATGTAGAAATATACCATGTCAGGTTTATGACAGAGTTTTATTAAATTCAGAGTTTATCTGTGTTAAGTGTTGGAACATTGTTGAGACTTCTAGGTCGTCACGAATGTAAAGTAAATATAACAGTGACTATAACAGCGTCGTCGTTTTAAAATAATTATTCAAACATTTTCGTCTACTAAGCGAGTTTCCATAAGATAAAAAAAAATGTAAATGATGTCCGAAAATCCATTATCTACTTAGTCGAATTCTTAGAAAAGTGATATTAACATATCTTTGATCGAAATTGACGATGTCTAGACATGAAAATTAGTTTTTATACACAGTTCACAAACTCATCAAAGTTTTTGTCAATATTTTAATAATCTCTTCGGCAATATTTTGATGTTTTTGGGCTAAATCATATTAGATATTTTGCACTTAGTCGAAATTGATTTATTTCAAAAGGTTTTCAAATGACAGTCTCTAAAAAAAAAAAAGCAATCTTGGTTTCTTCAATAGCTTTTAAAGTATTCTGCTTAGCTGTTGTCACAGTTAGGCACTTGTGTTTGCTACATTTATTTTTAAATATCGCAGCATCACGCTGAGATAGGAGCCTGTTGGCCTCGTACAGGACTTTTTTTTATTTATTTATGTTTCTGTGAGTGTATTTTTAATTTGTGATCTCCTGTGCAAGTCTCAATAGATACTTTTACTTTCTTTCTTTCTCACTAACATTTATGAATAAGTTCTTTGGAAAAAACTATTATTCAAAATTATTATTACGGCAACTGAATGAGTAATAACATTGATACATACATACAATAAACTCATGCCTTCTTCCCATGGGTCTCGTTAACGTTCATACATCTGGTCATACACGCACGCCGGTTGCGAGTACTGTGCACCTGACTTTCCGAAGAACATCATTAATAAGGCGTTTCCACTCACATCTGTTTTGAAGTACCTTTTGTTAGTCGCCTTTAATTCAATTTTTGTTTTCACAATATTGATGTTGTTACTCACGATTACCTTTTCAAACTGTTTAATGTATTTTGTATTTAAACTTACGCCTTTTTCTCTCCAATCTAATTAATTTAAAAATAAATCCAGAATTTAACTGACCATATAATAACAATAAAAACTCGACTACCTACCGTGAAATCTACTTTTTTTTCATTTTTCACCCGCAGCACAAACGCAAAGATTTATAACTACCCTCTTTATTCACTAGAGATGTACTCGACGGCTTGTTAGACTAACTTCCTTAAAGTAATTTATGTTGAGGGTAGATTTACATTTCGTCTGATGACCCTCCGTGTGTGAGGAGAATTTTCCTTAAGAAGTTGTACAAAGAATAGGATGATGCCATTTTAATTTGTAGATTTGTCGTTCTGGAATGCATAGATAGAGAAAAATTCCAAACTGGATAAAAAATCCAGTTTGGAATTTTCTAATTTTGTTTCTTCGAGAGCAGTGGTGGTCCAGTGGAAACAGCCGCCACTTAGGAGTCGCGAAGTCGAGTCGGTCATAAGTTCGAACCCAGGTAGGCACTTTGTGTAAATTATTTCATCACTACTGCTCTCAAAACGGTGAAGGAAAACATCGTGAGGAAACCAGTATGTCCTAGAACCAAACATTCGATGACATGTGACATCTACCAAACCGCACTGGGCCCGCTTCGTGGACCAGCCGACTCTCTCTCACATTGAAGAGGCCTGTATCCCAGCAGTGGGAACACAATAGGCTGATTATGCTTGAGAAAACCGGCATGTCCTAGAATAAAAAAATGTGATATACAAACCCGGACTGCCTCCGTGGTGGATTACGGCCCACTCTCTCTCACAGACAGGCCTGTGTCCCAGTAGTGGGAACATTATTGACTGATTAATATAATATAATATATTATGCTAATGCAGTTTTTTCATCCTTTACCTTCCACTGCTACGTAAGAACAGATCTTTTCTTATTCATGATAAATACTTTAATTGTTTGAGTTGGAAGAAAGCTACACTAATATCACTACAATATTTATAGGTACGTATCTACATGAAGAATAGTGACGTCAAAATTGACATTCTCTAGCCCACTCTTATTGATAGCAAATACTTCCTTTGACCCACACTGTTCATAACCTGCCATATTCAGGACAAAAAGAAAAATACGCAAACAACTTCTCGCAAACACTTCATGAACGGAATAAATAAAAAAGAAATTTTAATGTCACTATCAGAATAGCTATATCAATGACAATACATTGACATTTGTAACATGGTCTGCCGATTTCATTCATGAAAGAAGAAATTCTATTTTCCAAAGTCACATGCAGATGTATTGAATGTCAAATATCAAGTACCGAAAATAAAATAAGGTAAGATATAAAAATAGATTTGGACCGTGTCTTTTCCAGTCGGAAAGATATTTTCTTAGAGGCACGTGCCTTTGTCTAAATGTCATAATATAATTTCTACAAGTGTCAGCAATTTTCATTGCTTACAATGATTTACGCCGTATTGGAAGGAAGCCTTCCATGGTCGTCATCTAAACTAATATTATAAAGAGAAAGGTTAGATTTTTTGTATATTTGTTTGTAATGGATAAAAATCTTTCATCAGTAGAATGGTATATTATCAGTGAGTAACATAGGCTATAATTTTTAAAGATATCACGCGGGCGAAGCTGCTGGTGGACGCTAGTACAGTATTAAAATTGTTATTTTGATATCATTTTATAGCTTCTAGCTAGACATACAAGACATCATTGGCTACATTAAAACTTCTGGATCATGAACATTATGGTGGTTTCACAATGAGGCGGATGTGGCGGCATCTACATTGTCACATGCTAACTACGTATCAAAGACCTGACGTCACACAAATCCTGCATCGCGCATTTAGAGTTTATCGCGCGATCGATATATATACAACTTTCCGATATTAATCGTTGGGCAGTTTTCCGTCAGATACGACACCCGTCTGGTCGGAGGATCTTCCCTTTTCTGAAGAGGATAGAGAAAGAAAGAAAAGAAAGAAAGAAAAGAAAGAAAAGAAAGAAAAACATTTTATTTGGGACACGCACACGAAATACAAACAATAATAACAACTTAAAAGGAGGATCTAAAACTAACAAAATTTTTCGAATTAACGAAAGGAAAAAAAAGACCTGTGCGAGGCCAAAAAGGCACCTATCTCAGCATAGGCTGCAATATTTAAAAATAAATACCGCAGCGCTATTCTGATAGGGCCCGCTGTGATGCCACGGACACACCTTCGGACAGAAAGGGTAAAAATAAAAAAAAGTTTATATGAACACCGTAAATATGTACATAAATATTGCAATCGGCTCATATGCCCGACGCAGCAACATCACTTGTCCATGGCATAGACTGATATAGATAGAGGATGAGGGAGCTCTACACCCTGTTCCTCATATCTCTAAAACCATACCAGCGGGTTAAAGACCTATCATAAACAGGGATCTTCTGTTGCATAAACCAAGGTTCCTGAGAATGAATAATAAGTAGGTATTAAATATTTAGCGAACACACACAGATTCACACATCACACCAAAGGTTGTAAATATCTGGCCAATTATCCTGTGTACCAATACATCCCCTCATATAGGCACGCATTTTCTGCCAGCGAAAAAATACTACGAAAAACAAAAAAAAAAAAAAAACTCCGTGAAAAATATTCGCGCAATAATTACCCAAAACTCGTCATAAATTCTCGCCGCAAATATTAACAAAGCTTCGTATGTTCTCGTAAATTCTGTTAGCCATATTAAATGACAGTTCAATAGCAAAATGTACGCCATTAAAAACACATTAGGGAACGAATCAGCGGGGGTTTATAGGTCATTAACCCGGTACGTATTGTTACTTAGCCCAAAGGGTTGACTTGGTATGGAAAATTGAGGAAGTCTCAAAGATTAACTTTGTTTGCTAAGAGTATAATAACGCGATTAGGTCAAGGTGTGTGTGATGGCAAATATGACAGATCCTTACTAATGTCCAAGTGAATTTGTTTGTCTGTTTATTTGGTAAAATTTAGGTTAGGATGACAAGGTTGTTGCAGTTACTGAGCGATCGGCTTTTACGCTATGGCTTAGGGTTCCATGGCCACACGGAACAATTTTTTTTGTTTGTTATTTTTAAATAGGTTTAAGTTGTTATTGAAGTGAAGACTTCTTTAAGCGCGTTGGGCATTTTTGAGATGGGACTAAAACGCTGAATTCGCGACACCGTGATGACACCAGCTTTTCACCATTAAAAAGACATCAACGCGTTGACTACCGCGGTGCCGATTTTTAAATTTTTCATCTCTGTCGGCACTCCCGGAGTTCCACTGTTTTTTTATGTACATTTAATTTTAATATTGAATAAATTACATAGTTTTTAAGTACTACAAATATGTAGTTATTTGGGGTCTCAGTGTTAGTATAGGTATGTATAAGATTTATATGACGTAACCACGCCACATGAGACAAAGGGGTTTATTTATAAACGTTGCTTAAAGTTAAGTAATGATTAGCGACTGTTTAACCATACCTTTTGACGTTTGAACGTCACTTAACTCTATGCAATGTTTATAAATAAACCTCAAAGTCTTCTTTAAAAATAAAACGTATTTACAGAATGGCAAAGAGATAGCTTATTACTTGATAAAGAACATAAGGCTTTTCATCTCAGATATTGGAAAGACGAATGTTTCAGTAGAACATATATCACTACCAATAGTTTCTAAAGTACAGTTGAAAGGATCAAGCCTTACATAGTGGATTCCTGTTTACAAATGAAAACGCTGGATGCCTCAAATAGCACGTTTATCTGAAAATGCTGAAAGTCTTACAAATAATTCCTAAGGCCAATAAATATTCTGACAACATGTTTATGTTGAAACTAGATTTTGGCTCTGGCTTCGCCCGCGTGGATGTCCCACGGAAACTTACTATTGGAATTAAAGTAACCTATGTGTAAATCCAGGTTATAAACTATTTGTGTGCCAAATTTCATCCGTATCCGTTCAGCCGTTTTTGCGCCAATCCAGAACGTACATCCAGACAAACAGACAAACGAACAAAAATTCTAAAAACTATATTTTCGGCATCAGACTCGTTCCCATACCTCGTAGCTCGTAGTTTGAAAAAAAAAAAAAACATTGTACACTTTTGGCTATGTTACTCATCATCATCATCTTCCTGGCCTTGTCCCATGTTACGTAGGGTTGGCGCACGCGTTTTCTTCTTTCATTCGACCCCTGTCAACTGTTACGCTATCATTCACTCCCTTCACTTTCATATCATTCCTCACACAATCCATCCATCTTTTCTTTGGCCTTCCTCTCTTTTTTTTCCACTCCATCCATCAAAATTTATATTCATCACTATTTTAGTCACATGCGTTTCCTCTCTCCTTATAACATACGCATACCAGGCCAAACGATTTTCTTTCAACTTTTCTGTCACTGGCACCACTTTTAAGCTCCCCGTTATATTTTGACTACGATACTATTTTATTATGATATATGTAGATATTGGTATCAATTACTAATGATAAAATAGCGACTATGTATAGAATCTTCATAAACCGCATTGGTTAAGGCTAATTGATTGCTACTTTAAGAAATTAGATTTTACTTTGGTATTATACAAAGTATAATACCAAAGTAAAATCGAGTAATCGATCGAGTATATTTGGCGAAATGTGGGTGAACCTGCTACAGGGACACCTCTGCCCAACCCTTCGGGGAAACAAGGCGTGATGTTATGTTATACAAAGTCGTGGGGTCGACTACGTCAAACGTATATTATTGTGATATGGGTAATAGATAAACTGTAGACTATGGGGAACGTATGCGTTCACGTATACGTTTTAATTCCCTCCCTTGGTTACAATGAAACAGTGGTTACTCTTCTGACAAGGAATTAAATATATATTTCGCACTTGTGCATGGTAGACAATAGTAATTATTGTCATCAATCTTGTAAATTCATCTTAACGCTATAACAATCATTTTTGAAGTCGTCACTTCGACAACCGGAAGTTAGTAGTTTTATATTTACTACAGATACAGAACAGGAAGTCAATGCATGCTAACAAGCCATAACTCCTGTTGACTGCCCCGTTGGTCATGGAGGCAAGCGCGATTACGTGCCGCGCCATCGGACTGTGACAGTGAGAGAAGAGAGAGTGTAAGCTTACCTGTGTCTGCGCACACACTTATGTACTATTATATCTCCCGCGCCGAAGGCTAGCCTTTGTTGAGATTGGCTGCCATGGTCGAAATACGGTCATCATCTGCCAAGCCTTTTCTCAACTTTGTTGGGGTCGGCTTCCAGTCTAACCGGATGCAGCTGAATACCATTATTTTACATGGAGCGACTGCCTATCTGACCTCCACAATCCAGTTAGGTACTGGGTAACACCATACCCCTTGGTAAGACTGGTTGTCAGACTTTCGGGCTTCTGACGACACGTAACAACTGTTAAAGATCTACAAATGACAGCCGGGACCAAAGGCTTACGTGCTTTCTGAGGCGTGGAGGAGTCTCGATATGTAAAGATGGTCACCCATCCACGGACCAATCCCGGCAAGCGTAGATTAACTAGTTGGATCGACCAGTGCGGCTGTTATTACTTAGCCACGAGCTTCTCATTCACTTCGCTTTCATTGTCAAAATACGGTCTGGAGGACTACAATATAGCCATAGCAAATTATACATAAACTCACGCCGTCTTTCCATGGGGGTAGGCGGAAACTACAGAAAGTCACTCTTAAATTCTCTTTTTGCTTCGTTTACGTTCATAAATCTGGTTATTGACGCACGCCAGTTGCGAGTACTACGAACTTGACCTTTCTGAAGAATATTTCTAACATCAATAAGGTCACTTGTCCTTCTAAGGCGTTCCCTCCCGGCATTTCCACTCTTAACTGAATTGTAAATACCTTTTGTTAGACGCCTTTCACTCATAAAAAAACTTTCTGCGGTAAGCTACTAGTCTTTAGTAATAACATGCAAGAATACGGGCTTGGTATGTCATACTTATGAAATGAAGGTCATTTAAGTATTGAAATAAAGGTTTCCATTTCTATTTTTATATACAATATATTCTGTTGTCAACCCACATCATTACGTATAGTGTTCCTGACATATATTGTGTGCCGTTACATGAAAATATTGGGTTCGACAGCAGCAGGACATTTGCAGGTCCCCTGAGATATGTCACAGGATCGATACGGATCGGGGTTGTGCGTTGAGCTGCATATTTTTGTTGAAATATATCATTTTTAGTATTTTTAATGATAGAAAACGTAAAAAAAAATATTTTGCTTTTCACTAGTATTTCTCTTGCATTGCAATATGCGTTGATCTACTCTTACTCAGTTCCAGAATAGTTTTTTCAGGCTAAAGGTACCTTCATATTTGTGCTTGTAGAGAAAAATTCATGACGGTTGTCTCAGGTCACCTTCAGTCGTCAAACAGCACTGTTGCATTCCAGTTAAGAGAATAAGGTTCAAATTACGGACACATGAGGCTTCTTAACTTTATCTCAGGATTAGGGGCACAAGCAGACAAAAAAAACTGGCCAAGTACGAGTCTGACTAGCATACGAAGGGTTCCGTACCATCGTATATTATTTAGCAAATATATGAAAATACTAAACGAAGAATATTAATATATTAAATTAAAAAAATCACAGTGATAAATTTGTATTTCACAATGATATTATGAATTACAAAGTTATTTTAACAGTTGCAGAAAATCACCCATATCTAAATAAAATACCTTATGAATCAGTGTTTTTGGTATTTGTTGATTATATACAGTAGTACTGTCCAATAGCGCCACGTACTGAGTCCAATTGTATTTTCAAACCATCCAGAAACCAACTCAAATATACACACAAAATGTCATTCAAATAGATCCAGCCAAAAATGGTCTCAAACTGACAACTTTTACGGCGCCCTATTTCATCATTTTTGAAGATGAAAAGTAACAACAATTATATTTGTTCTGTACTCAATGAACTCTAGAAAATGACACCCCACGTGCCAGGTTTAGACCCCCTTTTAAAAATGCATAATCCGTGAAATTTTCAACTGTCTATCTATTACGGTTCATGAGATAGACGGACAGACAGATGTCTAGATGGACAGCGGAGGCTTAGTAATAGGCTTCCCTTTGGCACCTTCCGGGTACGCAACCGTAAAAACGGTCATCCCAGGTGGCCAAAGACTACCGTATCATCAAGTGCCTCGTTTAAATTCAGCTTTGGTTTCTTGCGTGAAAATTACAGATTATTATGCCGGCCGTTCTAATATGACGAAACTGCTTTCCTAAGAAACGCTTAGCTTTACGCAATCCAGAATTAAAACAAAACAGCACACCTCAAAACAAACCATTAAGGTGCTCCCTTACCGGGAGCATTCGCCTGTAATGTAACATTACATATTCGATTTTGAGCATTGCGTTACATACTGCCACCCCTGACGAACGAGCATTCGCCTGTAATGTAACGTTTCAGATTAAATACCGTTACATTACAGGCGAATGCTTCTGGTGAGGTAACACCTTTACAAGGAAACAAATACATATTTACCGCAGTCTATTTTTATATTCAAATCTTTCACTTTTCGTTTCAGATCGGGACCACACCGCCTAACTACCGTTTGATAGCTACCTCCCTGCCACCCCAATTGGATACTCGTTTGACCACCGCGGATGGCAACCCGACTGCAGTATTTTTGATTTATATGTTGTGTGTTGGTATTTCTCTTACTGGATTTCGAGTAATATAATTTATGCATTTTATTTAAGAGTCGGATTATGTTATCAACATCAATCATCTGCCTAGTCTTTTCCCAACTATATTGGTGTCTGCTTCCAGTCTAACCGGATGCAGTTGAATACATACATGTTGATTTTACATGGAACGACTTCCAAAATCCAGTACCTGGGTAATACGATACCTCTCAGTAAGACTGGTGTCAGAATTTCGGGCTTCTGACGATTCCTAACGACTGGTAAAGATCCACGAATGATAGCCAGGACTTAGCGTGCAGCTTACCGTGCTTTCCAATGCACGTATGGGACCAATCCCGGCAAGCGTAACTTAACCTGATGGTTTGACCCGTGCAGCTCTTATTATTAAGCCACGAGCTCCTCCGAGTTGGATTGTGTTATATGTGTTATATTTAAGTATTAATGTCTATACAGATAACGATGGCATACTTTTTATTGTATTCCACTCTATTCTATAGTTTTTTTTTTTTTTTTTTTTTTTTTTTTTTTTTTTTTTTTTTTTTTTTTTTTTTTTTTTTTTTTTTTTGAGAGTGGGAAATCATCAAATAACTTCTGCCGCTCTGGGCGGAGCGGGAGGGCGTGTCAGACTCTTACTGACTAAAACCCACCCGTGTTCTTCGCAACCCCGGCAGGATTCTATAGCTGACACCCGGTTCCAGAAGGGCTAATCAACACAAAACATGCTACTAGACTGGTAATCATAAACAAAAATTAAAAACTTTCGATTGGCTGACTGAAATAACTTAATCAGCAATCAAACACACATGACATGAGTTTAATTTCAGCCCGTTCTTGATTAAAACCTTTCAGAAACTAGACGTGACTCATCTAAGAGGTACCTACCTACTTATAAGCATTACCAGCCTATAATGTTGACACATGACACAGGCCTCCTGTATGTGAGGGAGTCGGCCGATCCACCACGCGGGCCCAGTGCGATTTGGAAGATTCTTCAAAATTCGTCTTCGAATTTTTGGTTCTAAAACGGCATGTTTTAGAACCAAAAATTCAAGAATTAAAGAAAAGGGACCTCTTCTTTATGGTAATGCTCACAGTTGCCCTTATTTAATATTTTATGGTGTTATATATGCATAATCAGCCGATAATGTCCCCACTGCTGGGACATAGGCCTCCTTTCTTCGAGAGGGAGTGGGCTGTAATCTACCACGTGGACCCAGTGCGGGTTGGTAGATGTCACATGTTTTCGAGTTTTTGGTTCTAGGACATGCCGGTCTCCTCACGATGTTTTCCTTCGCCGTTTTAAGAGCAGTTGTGATGAAATAATTTACACAAAGTAAAGCGCCTGTCAGGGCCGTTACCAATGAGCTACCACTGCTTTCCAACCACATACCAACCTACTAGCGTAATGGAGTCAAATTGTTTCGGGAACTGGTTTTCACTTTTTCACATTCTTCTTTTTCTCTTCTTCTTTCGTATCGATAATACGTCTTGTATTTGGGTCCACTAGGTGGTCAAGGTAATCTCGGCATCGATGGCGTGGCTTAATATTTGAAATTAAATTTAAACGTATCGAAAGAGCTAAAATTAAAAACGAGGTTAACCGAATCCCGCACAAAAACTTGCACACAGAATAATTCACCAAGTTTTGACAGATCGACAGTGTACCAGGCAACATGACAGTACGATTGAGCCCTGTATCATAGGCTCTATATAAATGAGCGGAAGTTTTTCCCAGCTAGAGTTCGTTTATAGAGACATTAGGACAAATTGGAATTGTTTGTGGAGCTCGGTCGTAAACAAGGAGGAGGGGAGTAGATGGAGTGATAATGTAAGGAATATGTTCGTCAATACTATATCACTTTGAAAACCAAATACATATAGCAATCGATTTGTTATTATAGTTGTTGTGTTTGAAAATGGCAATAGCAGTCATTGTCATGCTAAATTGCAACAACTATATTATGGAACGCCTTGTTAACTTATAAAAATCAAGGTACAATTAAAGTATTTTAAATGTTATAAAGATTTTAATTTCACAGCAAAATATGATGGTAAGGTGAAGATTAAAGTATAATTAAATTAATGGTAATTAAATTTACACCATACAAAGTAATCGTTTGTTGAGTAGTGTAACTTTTAATAACTTGTTCTTAGCTCTTCACTGATAACTTCTCAGTGTCTGTGGAGCTCAATAGTAAAATGCGTTGTAAGTCATAGACAAAGCCGGTAGCTGTTTTTCTTGTAGAAATATTTTTTTTATGAATTACTTTGGCACTGTTATTTTATTGTTTTTGTTAGGCCGTGTAATGTCATTTGTTTCCATTTGGGAATACATGTATATTGCGTATTGTTAAGGGCGATTCTCGGGGCTGATTAGCAGAAGTGTGATAGATATCAAAATGTCACAATATTTTGATATCTATCCGACTTCTGCAAGTAGGTAACAATGAATGCAGTTGTAAATGTCACTACGTTTACAGCTGCATTTAGAGTTACATAGTAAAATTTTGAATATTTTCAGTACTTACTACCTACGCTTTTTATTTAACTTTTTACGCAATCTATAAACTTTTCTATTTTAGTGGTTGTTGGTATCTTATGAGTATCGTGGTTGGAGAAGGATAATAAATTAAATTCAGGTGTACAATATAATGTCTATTCAAATCACCATGAATCTTAAGCACAATGACGGTTCTTATATTAGTTACACGGTACACAGATTATTTCCTCGGTGCTGGGAAAACGACTGGCCACTAAACCCTAATGCGCGGGGGACATTGCATTTTGCACCGCTCGCATTACTGCTACCTACAGTGTTCATACAATATCTCATAAAAATAAAACACATACCCAGATCTTCACTAACCACAATACCAATTTAATACTACACTGCATTAACTACAGACCAATTTCATAAAGCCAGTAATCGTGAAAATATTCTAACAAAACCGTTCTTACTATAATGAAGACTTTCTTTAACAAAGTAGGTTTTTATGGGTTGCAGGCTCGCACCTCGGCCTGGGTAGATTGTATAGACCCTGCAAGACGTCACTTGATAGCATCGGCTATCCCACACTATCTTTGGAACCCTTCAACCGTGTCGAACCTTCTAATATCCGCTGTATTAAGCTGAATAAAGCTACACTTAAATGTGTAGCGTATTTTCTTTAGGTTCTACTAAGTTTTAGTAATATGTTTAGTTAGTTTATGTTTTAGTTATATGTTATGTTTTAGTAATGTGTAGTTGGTTGTAATATGGCGTGGTTCGAGATGACTTCCCTAATATTCTGTTAGAAACTTGAAGATAATTTTAGAGTAGGTAAATCGTTTAAGTAACAGTAATTACTTCGTAATATGTAAAAGACGATAGGTCAATAATACAGCTCTGCCATTTTTGTTTTTTTTTTCTGACTCGTTTTGCAATATTTGACTATGGTAATCCTGTACTGAACAGCATCCATTTGGATTGAATGTTCTAAATTGTACCCAATTTTTTGTACTATAACAAGCATGGGGTTTGCCTCAATAATTCGTATCATAAACCCCAAACCGACTGCTACAAAAAGACAAATCATTATTATCAAAACTGGCAAAGTTACCCTAACTTCATCACTTCGATAGGATAAACTCATAAACTGTTGGTTGTTCCAAAGATCTTCAGCGGAATATGGAGATAATGTACAACGAACAACGGAACTTGCCAACGACTTTGGCGAAATTTACTTATTTACTTAGTCGAAATATGTTGGCAGGGCTGTAACAGGATTTTTGCATGTTTTCGTGATCGTGTTAGTTGTGTTTTGTTTTCAGGAAAGAAAATTGTGTCACCAAGTTCATAGTAATAAAATACCGTGCTGACGGTGATTAAAAGCCATTGATTTTGTTATCAAATAAACATAAACATAAACATAACATCACGCCTTGTTTCCCCGAAGGGTTGTGCAGAGGTGTCCATGTAGCAGGTAACACCCACATTTCGCCAGTTATGTTTTAAGTCCCATGTAATAGGGGGCGAGCCTATTGCCATCAACCGGGCACAAATCCAGACTCCGGGCTGCTACTGAGAAATTTCAGATAGAAAAACCCAATAACACTTTGCCCGACCCGGGGATCGAACCCAGGACCTCATGCACAGCAGTAGCGCTTGCGACCACTAGACCAACGAGGCAGGTAATTACAATACAAAAGAAATCGAGTTATTTAAAAATGTCAAGGTATCTGAACTGCTGGAGGCTGGGTAACCTTCAGGTGAACGAGAAGGGTTGAAAGTCAAACATAAAAACACACTGTAGCTTCTTCAAAATTAGAACCCACCTTTGTATTAATGTAACAAATTAAATTCTTTCGCAAATATTTTTAATAATTTTGAAACAGCTTGTGGTATGTTATTGTTAAATAATACATCAAAAAATAAAATGTTTTACTCACCTATTATCTCATGCTCCAAAAATAATGAGTTTTTTTTTGTAAACACTTAAATAACAACATTTCTGATGAATCAAAATAAAATTATGATAAACAAAAGATCTGGAGAGAAGCTGGACGTTTTATGAAACAGAAAAAAACTAGTTACAACGTTTATTCATCAAAATGTTTGTGAATAATTTAGAAACTTGTGTTTCTTCGGCAAAGTTCGCCAGAAAACCTGATTGATGCCAAAATTAAAACTTAGAAAGATTAATTTATTTTGTTCAAACATGGCCGTCGTAAAGACGGTCCTGAAGTCCCAATAGATACTTTTTCTTATTTTTCTGAAAGATAGCGAACGAATTTTGAAGATGGTTGGTATATCTCCTGGCAGGTAGAAGATAACTCGGATAACATAAGTAAAATGCGAGTAAAACCGCGGGCAACGACTAGTCTTGCATATAATTTGATTATCTAAGTTTACGATATGAGGTATAAAAGATAGAAAGCAGACCGCATAGTAAAATATAGCCACAACCATTTAATTTTAATTAAACAATTGTTAACTACAATTTAAACTGTCTAGCGGACAGCCCGTGAAAAGGGTCCAATTATTAACAGTATCGTTCTTCTAATATATGTGCGAATTAACTTTAGTCACTGTGGTAATTGCGCACAAGTTTACGTTAGCTTCATTTTCATGTGACATTAACTAGTTACCTTTAACGCAAACCACAGACGTGTTTACGTGCGTTTGTTAATTGATACGGGTTAATCGCGGGTAATCAGGTTTATGGGCGGCTAAACTAATGTTTTGGTTACTGATGATAAGCTCCCTTTATGGTTGTGAGTATTTTATCTTTGCACGGTTCATATTTGTAAAGTCTCATTTTCATTCTATTAATTTCATTTCATAATTTATTTATTTTTGTTAGACCGCAGCCACTGAGTTATTCGTAAATTTAAGGAATTTACCTTCTCTTCATTTAAAACCACCACATACACCACTAATACATGGGACTTAAACATAACTGGCGAAATGTAGGGGTACTATAGGTACACCTCTGCCTAACCCTTCGGGGAATACAGGCGTGATGTTATGTCATGTAAAAAAAAAACACAAAAATCTCCATTATCTAAGTGCAACAATACATTCAAAGTGAACTAATACTAGAAAAGCTCTTTCAATTCTTGTCTACGGCTCTCAATCATGAACTTGTCACTTCAGAGGCTTAAAGTTTGAAGGGTATTCCAAAATACTTCAAAAGTGGCTGCCCGCAGCAAATTATTGTATCTTTCTGTAGTTCATTTCGAACTTTATGAAATGTGAAAGGTAATTTGGAAAAAGTTTTGTGTATTCTGCTGTGTGTGATAAAAGTTTGAGAACCACTGGATTAGGGAATAATTACCTAAGAATATTCAAGTGGTATGCAAGAGCCCCTGAAAGAAAATAATTATTTGTGTAAGTGTAAGTAAAATGAAAGGATGTCTTCTCACAGATTTCTTTTGCAACAGTTAAATCGGCGCTCGAAGTGAAACACCTCATTAACTCGATTGTTGCTTTATTTTTTTCCAAAGTAATGGCACGTGTGCCGTTGCGTTGCGCAAGACTTGAAAATAAACGAGGATTATTTATAGTATGTCCATAGAACATTTTGGATCGATCTATGATTTTCTTATTAATAATCATACTAATGTATTTTATCTTCTTTATACTGTTAGCCTGTGTTAGCCTAATCTTTTAGATTTTTTGTTGTATTTTTGCATGCTCTCATCCATAAAGTTTATTATTCTTTTCTCTTGTTTATTAGA
Organism: Omphaloscelis lunosa; assembly: GCA_916610215.1. Taxonomy (NCBI): domain Eukaryota; kingdom Metazoa; phylum Arthropoda; class Insecta; order Lepidoptera; family Noctuidae; genus Omphaloscelis; species Omphaloscelis lunosa. Next base: position 21,579,351 of record OU744248.1, on the reverse strand, counting down.
GAGTAAACCTAAAATGTATTTTTTTTTGGCATAACAATTAGTTTAATGAAAATGGGAGAAAGCGCTAACTCCTGACATACAGGTTTTTACCTAGTTTGGGATTCAGAGGCTTCATATAATTCTGTAACCACATATATGTCAATTAAGATTATTGCATTGTATCGTATCACCCACTGCAGGGATCCCTATGAATTTCAGAGCTTGCGATCCAGTGCTAGTGTGAACCACCGGTCCTTTTTTATGTTCATCTCGTCCTGCTATCTTCTACGGGATCTACTACGACGCCTTCTATCTGTCTCAGGGCTCCACATAGGGCATGTCTTAGTAATATACCTACTATTATTAAAACAGGGTGTCAATTTTTTTTAACTTAAGATTTGAACCACAACTCTAGCGTTCGTCGTTAGGTTATCTGCCTAGCATTTCCCTATGTTGGGGTCTTTTCATTTTAACCGGATGCAGCTAAATACCAGTATTTTAAATGGAGAGACTGCCTATCTGACCTCTACAACCAGTTTTCTACCCAGCATTATTGACAGCTGTTGTCACAGCGTGGGCTCTATCAGTCAATTTTCAGTGACAATGTAGTCACAAGACGTTCAAGGTTGCGTGGGTAGTTAGTATTGTAAGATATTACTGGCCATAGTTCCTTGCGGAGGCGTGTATATACACTTATAATTGTTTGTAGACTATACGTGTGGTGTATGCGTGACTTCATCAAGGATTTAGTAGATTAAAAGACGTAGGCCGATTGTCAGGTTTTGAAACGCTACCCGTAACTTATTGAAATGTCTAAGTTGACTTTTGTAAAAGCACATGAAAATTTTCTTACTCAGTTTATATTGTAATCAAAAGTCACTTAAAAAAAAAGAAATTATATTTAGTCCGTCAGTCATATAATAAAAAAAATATTAGACACGTATTTTTTGCTTTATCATATTAATAAAAAATGATTTAGATAAAACGCATTAAAGTGGGGGAGTGGAGATCGCTACGTCACAAGTAAGTATAAAATCTACATACTCGTGACGTCATGGCATATTTTAACTCAATGTATCGCCGTAATCTTAACAAAAAATACTTGTCCAATATTTTGAATAATATATCGGACGGCCAAAAAAATTTTTTTTGTCATTATCCGTATTCAGGTGTATTCGTATTCATATTTTCTGTCGTAAACTGTTTAAAATACCTAACTTGACTAAACATATAGTGATTTATCAAAAGTAAATTTAAAAAAAAAAGAGTCTAGAATCAGTGAATATTTTATTTATTTTTAAACTCAATATTATTATTCTGAGAATAATATTCAATTTCACTTTGATCAATATTTAAACTCAGCAGACCAATATTGACTTATTTCTCAGTACGTCTTGGTTTCTGCCTAACTTTTCAGACCACGTAGGAACCTTTCATAACTGGGATTCAAATAAATCTAGGAGGCGTGTCTCAAATTTTTATGTTGGAAATAAAAATTTAGGCTAGAGGAATGGTAAGTATTTGTTTTTGTTGGTTTATATACTAACGTGATGTATGTTATATTTTTGTTGGTAAAAAATCATTATACTTTTACTTTTAAACATACTTTTACACACTTTTACTTTTATACATTTTTTACTTTTATTGTTATTTGAATTTGATTTTTTATGTTATTATTATGTTTTGTGTTTTTGTTTTAGGAAAGCTAATTTGTGTAATATGACCTACAAAAATACATATGAAATACAAAAAGAGTTTAGTCCCAAGAAACCCCAGATAAGAAAAGGCTACTATTTTCTCTAAACATGGGTAAAGTAAAAAGTCTTGAAGATAGTCAGCAGCGTCGTTCTTAAACCGATCGTCCACCGCCAGCTAAACTAAGTTAGTTCGCATACGTGAGCCAGTATTTCATACATGTGCGTCCACCGCGGCAAACGCACATGTCTGAAAAACTGGCTCAACTAACTAGCTAACTTAGCTTAGTTGGCGGTGGAGGATCGACTTTAGTGTCGGCTAAAAACTACATGCACGGAGTCATCAACCCGTCTGGTAAACATCCCAATAAAGTTCATTGGTAATGGAGAAGCAATAATAAGCTGTCCCTTAAAAAACTTCAATACCTACTCGACTCAGTGTATGGGACAGCTGATTATTTCTTTGCGATTACGATATTGGACCCATGGTAGAAGTTGTTCAGTTTGATGATCTGTACCACCCTTAAATATGACCATACATTTCTCATACACGTTATATAATGTAAGAAAACGACGACTCAATAATTATGAACAAAAAGCCATCACATAAAGTAAAAACTAATTGCTAACTAACTATAAGACAGCGCAGGCACATACCTAAATGAAATAAAAATGTCACAGTAGCTATTTGATTCACAGTCAAAATCAAAATCATATTTATTTATTTATATATACTTTATTACACAAAATACATAACAAAAAATAAATCTAACACTACAAAATATAATGGGCGGCCTTATCGCTTTCCGCGATCTCTTCCAGGCAACCTTGGAATGGACAGTGATTTGCCTGGACATAAAATGGGGCTGTCGTTGGTGTAAATAATATGTATACAATATACTAGAATAGATACACAGATATATACAAATCCTAAATATACAACAAAAATAAATGAAGACTATAGATGATTACAGTTACGACAACAAGATCACAACGTACGATCATTCGTAGGCACAAAGAACATCTTCCACCATTCACAAAGTAAATGGAACTAAGACACAATCCTCAACGGTTTACATACAACAGTTAGGAGTGCCACTCGGCCAGATCAAACGCTTTTGTTATAGAATTAATCTCACCAATTCGGAGCTCAGTAAAGTTACACTATCGCCTGTGTAAAGTCCCATAAACTTGTGGTGGAAGGTACAAAATTACAGCGATTGTACTTGATAAAATCGGAAGTACCTATGGTACAATTGAAATCATGAGTGAAATTACCTTAAATAATGGTACAAGAAATCATCTGCCTAGATTTTCAAACTATGTTATGTTTTTGAAAACAGCTTCCAGTCTAACCAGATGCAGCTACATACCAGTACTTTACATGGAGTGACAGCCTACAACGGTAACATGATACACCTTCGTAAGACTAGTTGTCAGACTTTCTGGCTTCTGACTATCCGTAACGACTTAATGTGTTGTTCGAGTTAAGGAGGGGTGTTGAGAGTATATAATGGATGGTCTCCCATCCACAAACCAAATTCAGCAACCCTCGATGGAGGAACGGGTGTTATTAATTAGCCACGAACCGCTTATTAGTCCACGTGACAAAAAAAAAACTTAAACTATTATACAAAAAATTGCCTTCCACAGTCGCTCACACCCCGCGCCACACACAAAGTTCCCACTTTACCGGCACGGAGTAGAAATTAATTAGAAGAGGTTGGCAAACTTGGGTGCGCCTCCGCTTATTGAGCTCCCGGCAAAAATATGAGACAGCCCTAACGGCAGGACCTTCTACGTGCGAACGTATCTTCGGCCGCATATTTGTTTGCTTTAAGAGGAGCAAACAGCTTGAGACCGGCTCATAATTTAAGGACTGGCCATATTTTAGGGACCAAGCCATATTTTTGCGAAGTGGCCATGTTTATAGGAACAGGGCATATTTTGAGACAAGATCGAAAAAAGTGGCAATGTTCAGGAAAGTTCTCGTCAATTTTGTGATTTTTAAGTACTGAAATAATTTGTGATAACTTAGCTCAGTGAAATATGAGACACTTATCTCCTTTGCCAGCAACTGAGGACTATAAAATAAAATAAACTTCGGTTATGTAATATTTTAAGACCACAAAAAATATGTTAGATTTCTAAAATACGGCTAAAATACTAATTGGAAAGTAAATTTAAAATCTTTAATTCGAGTGAAGACTCATAAAGGGTTAGTAACATTGTCTAAGTGTTAGTTAACAACACAATACGATGGTACATGTAACTGACAGCAGTGAAATACATACGGGCAGTCCACTCTGTCAGCTGGAGGAGCTCGTGGCTAAGTAATAACAGCCGCACGGGTTGATCCATCAGGTTAAGCTACGCTTGCCGGGGTTGGTCCGTGGATGAGTGACCATCTTTATATACCGAGACTCCTCCGTGACTCGGAAAGCACGTTAAGCCCTTGGTCCCGGTTGTCATTCGTTGATCTTTGACAGTCGTTACGCGTCGTCAGAAGCCCGAAAGTCTGACCACCAGTCTTAGTAAAATACTGGTATTCAGCTGCATCGGGTCAGATTGGAAGCCGACCTAGGGAAAAGACTAGGCAGAGTCCACTCTGTCAGCACTCATTTTCAGAACCCTGTTTGGGCTGGCCATGACTCGAGCCATCATCGATGCTAAGCGCTTGCGCATTACTGTTTTAAAAAAATCGAAACGCGCAGCCGCAAACATCCCTGACGCATTGCAACGCCATGGCAACCCAATCAGTTTAAAGAGAAAAAGAAAATTCTGCTGACAAAGATCTTCATTTTTAGTGTTCCGTACCTCAAAAGGAAAAAAACAGAACATCCATTATTGGATCACTTCGTTGTCCGTCTGTGCATCTGTCTGTCTGTCTGTCTGTCAGTCTGTCAAGACCCTTTTTCTCAGGAAAGCGTGGAGTTATCGAGCCCTAAAAAAATCAAGCTTCTAAGTCAAGACAATAAAAAAAACCGCCGTTTATGCGGTATATTTTGATCTTCGCAAATAAATCAAAACTTTTAAGGGTACTTCCCGTAGACCTAGAATCATGAATTTTGCCAAGGAGCAAGGTCTCACAGCACAAGTAAAGGTTTTTTTTTTGCGATTACAAACTCAGATTTGCAGTTGGAGAATTAGCCGGGACGTATATCGATGTATGGGAGAACACATGTTTTCAACTACAATGTTAAGTTTGTTTTAGGGATAAATTCATCCTAACTACGAAACCTTTCATTGTGCGTGCTCCGACATGCACTTGACCGGTTTTTATCTTTCTTTTAACTACGCAAACTCCGAAGTAGGTATGAAACTTTGAAATCAGGTCATGAGCACTTAAGGAGATATAAAAATTCTAAGACTTCTGTTAAGTTGCGAAAGTTTTGCAAAAATGTGACATAAAGCTAAGGAAACTCTAGCAGTTACGGGAAGTGCATTGCTTATAGTTAAACTGACCCATATTTGAAGAAAAACGACTCATTATTTTGTTCAAAGTTAAACAAACACGTTTCGCCAGTGCTATAATGAAATCTCAATATCTTATTTCGAAATAGTTTAGATTAGAGATAGTTTAAAATTAATGACTATGCTTTGAATTCAAATTGTAATAGTTTCATCAAAATAGGAATTTGTCTGCGGTAGGGACGTGTGTAATTAGATTATTTTAATTAAAGTTCTGGGAATTACAAAATTGTAGTTTGTGAATAACGTGCGAAAACACAGCGGCATCAATTTGGTTTTGACATAAAACAATTTTAGTTTTAGAAATTATTCTCTATAAATCTTTAAAATAACATTTAGCTAGATAAATATGCAATGATTTTATTATGTCAGCTTATTTTATTTATATCGGGGGCACCGACGGTAGTGCTCTCGCCAAGTCGAGTAAAACAAACGAACAGGCACAGCCGTACCATCTTTTCTCGAAGCCATTTAGGACATTTTCAAACCCCTTTAACTTTGTTGTGGATAAGGCTAGAATAGAAGCCTGAATTGTCAATGACCAAGAGTGCTTAGTATGTATATACTCAAATTACATTCAATTTTAACCAGTAGTTTAAGAACTATTGCAGGTCAAAGTTGCTTAATTCTGTCACTGACATACTGACTCACCGATCATCAAAATTCTAAGATACTTCTAGCAGACACAAGCTTCAAATTTTGAACACAATTAGTGTTTAGCCTATGAAGCAAGGAAAAATTAAAATATACCACAATTTCCGTCCCGTTATCTATATATACGAACTGCATAAGTATCTTTGTAATCGCCTATTGTTTATATAGGATTACAAAGTTACTTATGCAACTGAAATTGCGGTATATTTTAATTTTTACTTGCTTACTTTTACAGTTCATGCCATTTTTCATCACTTACAGTACCTAAATAGATAGATAGTTAGGTAAATTTAAATTTCCTTATAGCTTTTCTGCATCGATAGGGACTAGGTGCCTAGTGTACTTATCTAATGGAATACAAAGGTAGGCAAAATCAGTCTCTTCGAAGTTTACTTGTAAAATGGGTAACAAATGAAATCCGTTGTCAATTAAACTGCATTGAAATTGAATGAAGAAGCAATAATATTTAGGTAAAACAACCTGTGGGTTCCACCTATGATGCCGCGATATACTATAGAATCTACAGTCTACATACAACACAATCTATCTAATATTAGCGCTGCACTTTATTTAATTAAGACTATTTAACATAGTAGATTGTTCTTATGAGATTATGTTGCCGTGCGATGGCCAAGTCATTCTATTTAGTAAAGAAATAAAGATAAAAAATAGATAGGTACTGAATAAATTAACAGCCTTGTTTTACATTAAATCTCACATCTGTTTAAAAAAAAAACCCTGTCCGATCCGTGAGGGTGTTGTTAGGAATCGTACTGAGAGTTTATTTATATGGTAATTTTAGGGAAAAAATAAATTTAAAATTCGCCCTATTTTTTTTCAATGAGGAATTTTACTAGGTTTTTACATGGGGCGGTCGGTCGCGGTGTATCTAGTAATAAATTATGACCCCTGTTGAAAATGTTGTCATTTTTAAAGAATTTCTGGTAAATTTGGTACAAAAAATGTGAATTTTAAATGGCAATATTTTTTTTTATTTCCAATAATAATTTTAAAAAAAGTTTTTGGTAACGTTATTGCAGCATCTGTGTGCTCCTTTTAGATCGTACAGGGTTGTTTTACATATTGTCTATGGAACACTTATGCAAAATATGCTTCTAGACCTAGCGGCTTAGACTGCTGACAACGCACGGCCTATACCGCTAATTTAAGTTTTTATTAAATCGAAGATATATCATTTTAAAATTACAAGCCAAATAGATTTTATAAAATATTTTTTGAAGTGAAAACTTCTTTAGGCGCGTTAGGCATTTTTGAGATGGGAGTTAGGCATTGATTTCGCGACACCATGACGACACCTCATTTTTGTAAACGCGATTGTTCTCTTTATTTATATCATGTTACGGATCAATGTTCTATGGAAGTATTTTTACTTTAAAGGTTTCGGAAGTATTTTTCTTCCACCAAGACGATCTTGTTCAAGTTTTCACTTCTGTCGGTACTCTCGGAGTGCCACCACTTTTTTATTATTATTTTAAGCTAGGTTTATTATAATAAAATGTTAATTGTTCTTTTAAATTTGTTTTTTATTTTCTGTTAATATGCAATTAAATTTCACTCTAAAATATTCAACAGTTCTGATCTACAATTTTCCATTAAGAAGCTTTCTAGTCCCACTGATATTTTTTACTGCATAAAGAAACGCCTACACAGACCTTTACACTCAATGCGTGGGATGGAGGCGCCAGACTCCCACAATTTATGTACCTTTCTGTTCTCACTTACAAGGGTGAGCACAATTTTAAGTGGTCGTAGTGCATATTAGCGTAGTTTAAAACCTGTGAGAGAAAGGGGAGGTGATATTAGGGGTAATACACGAATACTACTAACTTTGGGAAATATTTAATTGATCTGCTAGATTGACCTAATGGTGGGCACTTTTTTTAAATTAATTTCAACATTGTAAAAACTTTTTACGCTTCCAATGTTAAACACTTTTTAACAATTGAGCTTCTTTTTAAATTTTCGGCCTTTTCTCACAGTTTATCGCAGTTAGGATAGGTGGGACTGTGACCAACCTAGCGCAAGCCGAATTTATCGCAGTAACTAAGTTCGAGCATCTCGTCCAAATAGGTTAGGTTAGGTTAAAAGTGTGAGCGGTGCTGCGAAAGCGGCCGGCGAGCGCTACATCCAAATTAGTCGCAGTTACTTGGTTACCTATTTCTTATTTTTAGGAACCCAAACTTGAAATTATTAGAGATTAACAAAATAAAGGCGTTGTCATTATATTAGACTGTTTAATAATATTTTTAGGAAAGTAAAATAGGAATTATTTGAGGATCGATTAACATACATACATAACGCAAATACATACTCATGCCTTCTTCCCATGGGGGTAGGCAGAAACTACAGAACGCCAACTGCTACGGTCCTTACATACTCCTTTTGCCTCGTTTACGTTAATAAATCTGGTCATACACGCCCGCCGGTTGCGAGTACTACGCACCTGGCCTTTCTGAAGAACATCACCAATAAGGTCAGAATATGTCCTCCTAGGGCATCCCCGCTCGGCCTGTCCCTTCACATTTGCCTTGTAAATCCATTTTGTTAGTCACCTTTTAAATTTTTGTCACTACATCTTCTTTTAAATCACCCCGCTGTCTTATCAAATCATTCATGCTTCGCAAGGAACGCATCAGATCGATTAAATACATGGCAATAACTTTAGAATGGGAAAATCTAATTCCTAGGATGACTGCGATGTGGAGGACTACTTAGTCGAGTGTTCATGACTTTTTTACTCAGTAGAGAATCCAATTTTTGTTTTTACACACGGTTTTTGGTTTTAAAAACTATTTAGTTTTTTTTTTTATATAAATAGAATACGTCTAGGAAAGATACATAACAAGCTATTCATAGAAACGTTTTTTCACAAATTTACAAATTATGATCCAGAGTACCTAGGTGTGGGGGCAATACAAGAATTCTACTGACGAAATGCCAGTCAAGTAGCTTTTTACAACACACAGGAGTTGTAAAATCACAAACATAACAAAACATACTACTTACACGAGTGTATTCCGCTGAGGGTTATGTAGGTTCTAGTTTGTAATGCGTAGCTCACCGTCCGATAAGGACCAGGGCCGCGTCGACGGCGCGTTGTGTTCCACACGCGCCTCAAAGAGATGTCAGCAGAATTGACGGGTCCGTTAGGGTCGATGCCTGCCGAGAGGGTGCGAAGAAAACCGAAAGGCAGATCACGGCCCCCGGCAACAGGGCAACCGAAGGAACACGGGTGGGTTTTAGTCAGTAAGAGTCTGACACGCCCTCCCGCTCCGCCCAGAGTGGGAGAAGTTGTTTGATAATTTCCCACCCAAAAAAAAGGTTATAGTTTGTTATTTGCAGAGATGCACCTATATATAGTACGGCATCATTTCGCCAGTTATGTTTAAGTCCCATGTAACAGCGGGTGAGCCTCAAACCGAGCACAAATCCAGACAGACATTTACACACACATTTGCACATACATACGTTTTATGTGTATATCAATAGGATATAATACGAGTAAGTACTTCAATCGTGTTATTGTTTATTACATAATAATTATTAATTATACATCATTTCACTAAAATAATGACCCATTGTTTCAGATCACTGAATTTATCATACCCACTAATTAGCGGATGATTTACCAAGAATCGGGCTCATTACCCTAAATAGAGAGCTTCGTGGCTATGGCGTAGGTATTAATCGCCAATAATTTTTGCGTACCGCGTAGCATGCCGATCGCGTAATAACCAATGGTTTAGTGTTTCATAGCTAATCAAAACATATTTGGTCATTCATGACACGCTGGATTTTGATTAATTATTATGACAATAAATAGGGATTATTAAAGATAATTAATTTATTTAACGAGGTTTGTACCTAATATGTAAATGTATAGAGCCTAAGTAAATACTTTATAGTTAAGCAAAATCCAAAAGCGTTTTTCACGTGAAATAAAATATCCACTTGAGAAAAGATACATTTCATAAAAGGTTTTGATAATAGTATGTTCGTAACACCACAAAATTTGTGTAAATAATTTCATCGCGACTGCTCTCAAAACGGTGAAGGAAAACATTGTGAGGAGCATGTCCTAGAACCAAAATTTCGAAGACATATGAAATCTACCAACTCGCACTGGGCCCATGTGGTAGATTCCAGCCCAGTGCCTCTCGAAGAAAGGAGGCCTGTGTCCCAGCAGTGGGGACATTATAGGCTGATTATGCCTGTATAACACCATAAAATATTAAATAAGGGCAACTGTGAGCTTTACCATAAAGAAGAGGTCACTTTTATTTAAAACATACTTGTTCTGGCTTCGTATTTGTGTGTTTCTTTATTTCCCAAAATATTTTACGATTAATCAGTCATCAGTATTTACCAAACTGCAAAACAGTTTGCATAAGAATAACTGATCTCGAAATTTCTGAATGGATGAAAAGAACAACCAAACTTCTGAGAATGCCTAAGATTGTATAATCTAGAGAATGTCTCAATCAGAAAGAACACCCAGCATTCCTGGCAGCACCTACATCACTTTGGGATTATATTATCATCCATCGAAATCCGAGAACCTTAAAATCCAACCCCACATGATATATAAACCTTAAAATAAAGCCAGTAATATAAAAACCAGGCACAGGTTATATAGGGCCTTACGAAGGAATAGTGTTGTAGGCACAGAGTGTTTCGTCCGTATCTCACTGGAACAGTCGCCATTAACTTGTTAGGGCGGAGACACTGTGACAGGAGACTGATTGAGAGGTTACCGGCGGTGTACAACAGCGGTTTCTCGCCACGACACCGGCCAGTCGTGCTCCATGGTCCGGGCCTGATCTGCGGTTAGTTGGCCGTTGCGACCAAGTGCACGATTTGTATTGGTTTCTATGATTTACCTGGTCACTGCGACCACTGATCGTGGTCGTGGTCATCTAGTACGCGAGATCCCTTAGTATTTGAGTAAGTATTTTTGGATTATAAGACGTATTAGGAACAGTTATTTTGTATCTGGAGGTAGACTATTACATTATTTTGTTTGGTGACTCATTCTTCATACTTTCGAGGTCATGCAAGTAATTGTTCTCCTGAGATCAAGAAAGATTAAACCAGCGAAAAGGTTCTATTGTTTTGGCCCGTTGACCAGGATCATTTAGTTCTTTGATAGAAGCTGTTTCTTATTCAAGGGGTTAGTTTCACGGTACAATAATGGTGGGTTACTTAATATTGGATCATTTTTAAATCTGATTGTCTACAAAATTCTAGGTTATTGCAAAAAGTACAAAATCTTTGAGCATCAAAACGATACTACACACATCAAAAGTGTCTAGGGATCAAGCATTTTTATGCGGATTTCTTGAGATTGAGATGTGGCTTTGTAATAAATTTATGATTATATAAATTTATATGGATCCTTTTTGGTGCATTTCATAATTTGAAACAGGAACTGTTAATCAAATTCGAGTAAAAGATGAAAATCAGCTGTCAATATTTTCCCTATAAAAACATACAACGCATTGAAGACATTATTAGTGCTACTGTTTCCCTACTACTGATTAAAACCAACGTTATTATGGAGCGGCGACGTCATTTAAGCAGGGAAGAAATGCTCAGAGCCGTGGGAATGATAGAAGCTGGTTCCCGGCAACGTACTGTGGCTTTAGCTCTGAATACAAGGCAGAGTGTTATCAGTCGACTTTGGACACGTTACCGAAGCACTGGTACCGTGGCTGAGCGCCATGGAGGACGGTATCGCTGCACCACACGGAGACAAGACCGATACATTCAAATCTTAACTCGAAGAGCTCCAACAATAACCGCCATGATGTTAGCCGTGAGGCTTCATCACTCTTCAGGGAACTTAATTAGCGACCAAACAGTCAGAAACCGCTTGCATGAAGTGAACCTTCATTCCCGAAGACCGCTACGGGTACCACCTATAGCAATGCACAATCGTAGGATTCGATATCAATGGGCTCTTGAACACAGAAATTGGGCAGAAGAACAATGGCGTTTCGTGTGCTTTTCTGATGAGTCTCGTTTTGGTATGAGACCGGATACAAGACGTATACGTCACTGGAGAACCCCTGGACGCCAACAGCGATTAAAATCCTGCCAGGAAGTCCATCCTTATAGTGGTGGAACCATCATGGTATGGGCGGGTATTTGGATCGGCGGAAGAACTGAGTTGATTTGGATCAGAGGCAACCTCAACGCTCAAATTTATGCTGAGACGATTGTATCTGACGTCATCGTTCCTCTACAAGTGCAAATCGGTCCCTTATTTCAGTTAATGCATGATAATGCACGACCGCACACCGCAAGAGTTGTAAGACAGACTCTCGCCGCAGCTAACATCAATGTCCTGCTCTGGCCTGCTCAGTCGCCAGACTTGAACCCGATTGAGCATGCATGGGATATGCTACAGAGAAGAGCTCTGCCGAATATGGAGGGTATCCAGTCGCAAGAAGACCTTTTTTTGTTGTTGCAACGAACATGGGCGGCCATTCCACAGCGTGATTTGGATGAACTCATTTTGAGTATGCCAAACCGATGTTCTTGTGTTGTTAGTGTTCGCGGTAGAAACACGGATTATTAATTGTTTAAGTTACCCAATAAAATTTTAAAGAAAACTGTTATTTCAGTCTTTTTTTCGAACTTTAATGTTAGTGGTTCAAATGTCAAAAATCCCTTTATTAGGAAAATGGCAAATTTCTTTATTAATGCAAAGGTGACTTGGTTTATCGTTACTGTGACAATCGAAAACACTTTATTTGATGAATCCTTAAAGAAAATTTTAATTAATATCAATCAGGAGAAAAGTTATTGCAAAAATATATGTTGATCCCTAGACACTTTTGATGTGTGTATAAATGTATTTATAAATATTACGTTTCACGATTTAATTACTAACATTATTTCAGGCTTGCCCGGCTAGCTCCGAAATCGAATGGACCTCTTAGTAACAGTCAGTTTCGCTGCCCGCTCCGCTCATCACAATCATCTCTCTTTTAGCACTATCATTGGGCGTAACCACGACGTAATGAACTAATGATGCTGACGCATCTGCCATTACGTCATGACTGCTCAAGAATGCCTTGTTATTTAGCCCAGAATTTGAGGTCGACTGTGAAAAAATGTCGCATAGCTTTTAGCGTAAATGTAGATTTTAAGCTGGGGTAATTGTGTAAGTAATAAATAATTAGGTGTAATGGCAAAATATCTAGCTTATAACTAGCAAATTTAAGCTCATTTTATGATGTACTGTGAGTGCTTTAAGTAGTCGCTAATTGTACCTTAAAACGTGCTAGAAAACATTAATCATGCAAACGTTTTGAAACTTGTTACATGAAACAAATCTCATATTAATTTGTGTTCGTACGATATGAATCCGAGTGATTTTTAGACAGATTTCGAATAAAATCGAACCCAGGACCTTATACTCAGCAGTAGCGCTTGCCAACGAGGCAGTATTTAAAAGATATTAAACTCATTAAGGACTATTTGGAAGACAAATCAGTACAATCTGTCATTTGTAAGTTAGATTAATTGATATCGCTGATTGTAAATACATTTGCACGCCATGTTATGATATGCGGATATGCTGAAACAAATTTATTGTCACACGTTATATACCATAGATGTATTATTAAAACTTTATGTACCATATTCTGGTTAATAAATATTTTTGATTTGATTTGATTCAATATATTTTCTGACAGTGCAAATGCATGTCAATACATTGAAAGAAAACAGAGATTTCAACATGTTTTTTTAGTGTTTCGCCAGTGCAAAACCCACGGTAACTTGATATTTTCGAGTTTGAATCAAATGGAATTCAATTTAATGCAACCCTGAATTATATCTCGTGCACTAGACTGTCACGACTACGACCGCGACCAGGTAAACTTTAGAAACTGATACGAATCGCGCACTTGGTCGCAACGCCCAACTAGTCGACTATACCAAATGTCTCGCTGATGGTGGCGTGTGTGTTGGGTCGTTAAGTTCCCTTCAAAATGGTTGAGCTAAATGGTGCTGATCCTGCATCATGTTCGTGAACGGGTGGCGTCAGTAGGTACTGCCTGGTCATCTCTTAACAACCACGGCTTATTTTAATTTTTGAGGTGTTTTTTTTTTTCTTTTTATTACGGACGCTTTTGACGTGCTCTTCTTCCTACATTGTTCTCTGCTTGAGTTGAGTTTACCACTAAACGGGCATTACTGGCTGGAGTCGAGGCCGTCTAGTGCGCGACATCCCTACATGACAATTTGAAAGTGAGTCGAACCATGATCATGAAGAAAGAAACAAACCTCTAAAAACAACTAATAGAATAATAAGCGTTACCGTTGCAGTCACTTAAGCTAATAAACAAATATTTCTCAAGACTTTAGCCTCGCAAACGACTTAAAACAGATCTTCATTTTAATTATCGACGAGCAACAAAGCAAGTCTGTAACAGAGACTAAAAAAAGACTAAGTAAACTAACAAAGACTAAAAAGCTATTCTATTATGAGGCTCGTACTAGGTGCGGAAGATTATCCTGTCATTCCCAGGGCACTTGCTAGGTATAATTATGATAATTTTATCGGAAAATTTTCGCCTGCAACGCTTAGGTTATTTGCACAAGACACACGACCGTTGTAGATGAAAAGCTTTGTTATTGGAGATTGTTGTACATTGTGTCATACTGGCACCACCATTGTCAAACATAATCATGTTATTTTAGGACACCTCCTTCCATATATTTTATTATTGCTTACAATCGAAGTTTGCGTGTAAATATATATAGCTCAAAAATCTTAGTTATATTAAATTCTTAAGACTTCGATTTTACAACAGATGTGTCCGTGGCCAGAAAGTGCTTGAGGCTTAACATTTTCACCTGGTGCTTGATATGGCTCAAATTATTTTATCTTTAGTAGCCTAGTTTTACCACCTATATTGTATATCGCATTAATATATATAGTTTTGGCTTCGGTTGTTTATTGTTTTTGTCGAAGGTACTGTGTTGTTCACAGATTTCTTTTAATATTCTGTTAATTGTAAGTGAAGACTTGTAATTGGCTGTCAGTCACATTTTCAATTTTTAGTCTGTTTTGTTTAGCTGTAACTCTTCCAAAGGAAATAAATGAATAAATGCTTTAGCTGTAACATTAATCAAAGTTAGTTACGTAATCGATTATTCGACTCTTTTAAAAAGCTAATATAACAAATAAGCGTCTTGTAACATTCGGCTCGACTTTAAAATTATTTGCTATTATTTGAAATAATGTCAACCATATCATCATATTAGTTTTGTTTACCCTATAAGAAGTAAGAAAACTTGATTTGAGAGTTAAGAATATTTTATTATACAACAAAATTAACTTCTGAAATTTGTAAAGTACCAAATGTACCTAGATTATTAAACATTAACTTGGCCGAGATGAAATACTTGTGGTCTTGATAATTTATACCTAATTATAGTATCATGAAGTTTTAAAAAAAACGTACGAGCGTTTCTCATTTACATCGGCCTGTTTTCTAGAAATCTCGTTCAAGCCTAAATCTTGATGATAATAAAACTATCACTGTCATTGTGTATTTGAGACGAGATTAATATACTTGAGCATGAATCTAAAATCAGATTTAAAGAGTATATTATGGGGAAGAGGAGAGGGGGCAGAGGTCTTAGCCACCTTAGCTTTTTCTGCCGCGTTACTGTGTTCTACACCCTAATTTCGTGACACACGATCAATGGCAATCTGAATCATTTTAAAGGATACTAGCTGCCCGGCCCGGCTTCGCACGGGTAGCATTAAGAACTTATTTACGGCGCACCTAACTATCTACCCTACCTACCCTAAAACAAAACAAAAAAAAACAAAACCGTGGAAATCGGTTCGTGCGTTCTGGAGTTATAGCGTCAGGAAGGAAAACCCGACTTATTTTTATATAGTAGATTACTAATCCATTGATTTGTTCGAAAAAAATATCTGCTCAAAACTTAAATAACGCAATGAATATTTTTGTACTGTCAAAATGAAACCGATTGTGATTGATCGTGAGTTACACATTATTGTTGGCGAGCAAGTCACCCAACAAGTCAGCGGTTCAATAAAGCCGTATACACACTCTCGGATATTAATGCCCATGATAGCTCTCTTAAGGTATATTGAAGAGCTCGTTAATGAGGACATCTCCAAGAAATGCTGACCAGAGAATCTCCCAGTAGAGTAGGCGTGTGTTGTAGCCATAAAGTCAGCTATTAATTTACGTTTAATACTATAATAACGGCTTTTGGCAGAATTAAGTTTTATTGGCGATTTCGAGGGTAATTTATGGCGCTGTGTTGGTTTGTGGCGATAGACTGGGTGGAGAACGAAATGTTTTGTTTTAAATTAGTTTGAGTGAGAGAAATTACTGAGATGTCTAAGTCGATTTTGCTATGTTTTTGCAAGAAACTTACGTAGTGGCATAATGCTACATGCTGCATGTTTATCTACTAACTTAGTTATTAAGTTTAATGTTTACTAACAAATTATGGATGTCCTACATACTACATAATATATATTATTAAAATGGTCCTTTTCTTCATTATATGTCTTTAAAATCACGCAGCACTCGACCTAACTCACGATTTTTATAATAAGTATTTTCGCTGTTTTACGGGCTCAAACAGAATCGTCACATAGACAGCTGACGGTCCATTATCGTTGCACTAAAATTATTTCTTTGTTTATTGATCAGATTAATACTATTAGTTGTTCGGAGCAGAACTTTAATTTGAAAGAATTTTTTGTGTAGTATAGAAGTAAGAATTATTAGTGTTCAAATACATAGTTTGAAAATTAAATACATAATTATGATATATGTTGCGAAAAAATTGAAAGATGACGACAAATTCTTGAAAAAATATTTAGTGGAATGAGGAACAGGGTGTAAAGTTCACGCATCCACCATAGAAAAGGGAGGATCCTCCGACCAGACGGGTGTTGTGTCTGACGGGCAACTGCCCGACGGTTGAAGTCGGAATCTTGTATATACGCGGTAAACTTTAATTGCGCGATGCAAGATTTGTGTGACGTCATGTCTTTGATGCGTAGTTCGTATGTGGCGATGTAACCGCCAGAAATATATATTAAGACGAAAAATATAAAATCGTGTGTATATAAAAATCACCTATAGCCCTAAATATATTGATTTGTGGGGTTTTCCACGGTCTGTCTATATTTTCAATCAATAAATGTTATAACATGACAAGCTTTAATATGATATAAACACTTCAGTGAAAAACCCCACATTTCTACTTTTCCTCCTTCACAAAACTCGCTACCTTAATCTATATCAATTTCTTTCAATTTGTCTCCAAAAAGTATTTAATCAACTTGCGAAACAAGAAAAACAATCAAAACGGCTAATCTGTTGTCTACTTTGGCTAAATAATTCATTTTCCTTATGACTTTAATAACTGTCGGAGTGTGGCACTTGATTTTACTCCTCTTCCCTATTGCCAGATTTGCATGGCAACATTCTGTTCGATGTTGTTTTTACTCACTTTGTATAATTGAATTGTTTTTTTGGCGTCTGCCTTGTATCTTGTGGCGTAACTGCCTGTGGCTTTTTACACTGCGGGACAAAAAACCTAATTATAAAAATGTAGGCAAGGGTGGATTTGTGACTTGGTTTTCGTAGGTTTTCTTCGAATTTAGTAATGGCAACCCATTAGGAAATTAAAATATTTTACCTATTTCAATAACAAAACTTAGGCATTAGGGTTCTTTGGTATTTTGAGGGTACTTGATATTACTAGATATCAACTCTATCTATAGGATATAAAGGTTATTTTTTCGGTGTTGTGTGTTCAATGTAGTGAAAATAAACGTGATGTAAAAATCAGCTTTCAGACTTCCCAGCATTTCAATGGCTGCAATTCAAATGGAGTTCTATTTTACCCTACCTTACAATTTCATTTCTATTGTACTCAATTCGACTCACAATATCACAATACATTACCACTACAAAGTAGTCTGCTCTGAACAAATCGATCGCATTTCCAATCTCGTTTCTTATCAAAATAACACGGAGAAAAAAACAAGATACTCGTTGCACCATCAATTCCTTTAATATTCGTCTCATTAGCTATAATTCAGTGCGAGTAGGCATTCCTGTTGGAATTTCAGCCATAATTCAGCTTCAAGCGGTCGTTCAGTTTATAATGTGACGCAAGGTAGGAACTGAAAGCGATTTACAAAAAAAATTTTTCTTTGGTGATCGTGTTTGATCTTGTTTGGCTAATTTGGTTATTTGTGTCTGGAGAAATGCATTGTCTGCGTAAAATAAAAAAGAGACGGTCAAACTGTTTTAAATCTTTTACAACAATCCAATGCCAAATGAATGTTAAAACGTCAGATATTTGGGTCGAGTCCAGATTAAAAAAAAAAAAAAAATTATAAAGGGTTACTGGTAATTAGTGATCGATATTTAAACACGTGACTTTACTCATCATTATGAAAAACTTTTACTATGGGACGAAACCTGAAATCGCGAAAAATAAATCAGCTGTTCCCTACATTTTGACGAGTTACGCGAACATAAATGTATGAACAGCTTTTTGTTTTTTCGCAATTTCTGGTTTGGTTCCATAGTAAAAGTTGTTCATAATGATGAGTAACGTCACTAGTATCAGTCACTAGTCGTAGGCGCATATTATTATTTCAAAAATCATTTAAAATAAAAATATAATATTTTAAATATTGTATTTTACTTTCGTATTTTTTATTAAGCAAATGTGCTTATTATATTTTTCTTTCGTCTATAAAATTCTATTTTCTTTCGTATTTTAAATGATCTTTTAAATAATAAGATGGAACTGCATTTTTATAACCATTCACCATTGACCATTTGAGAAAACCGCTTGTCGCTCCCGCTACCATCTCACCACTTAACGTCTTTTCGCATGTCACGCCCGCCTACTGTTTGAGGAGATAATTTTCTTCTTAATTAACCCTCTGGTGAATGGCGTATTTAATTGGGCCATCGGTACCTACGTGTGAGAAGTTGTTCTCATACGAATGTACGGGGATTTTTAATTGGAAAAGCGACGGAAAGTTTTAATTGTAAACGATGGATGCAAGAAGTTGGGTGGAATTTTGTGTAATTAACACACTGGTGGGAATAATTATGATGTGTAATATAGCTTGTTTTTTTATATGCCAATTTCTGTGACAATTTTAATTTTATTTTCGGTTTGTTTGTCTTAGCATCGTGTTTTATGTTTTGGATAGAATATTTAGCAAATTGGTTAAAAAGCAGTTTGAATATTTATATAGGTGTCGCGAAAATATGCAATGGGGTGGTTTCAGATTTTTCGTTAGCCTTTTCTGTCACGTGAAGTTATAATAAGATACGAATGCCTATTAATTTGAGAATCACAATATTAATTACTGTAATCAACAGTATCTACATTTGGACATCGGTCATCGATCATCAAAACTCGGGCCCGAAAAAACTGAGAAACAAACTCTCATCTACATAAAATTAATACCAAAACAACATCTAAAATTGTCGTCGAAGTAAAAAGCGGTTTATAAAAAGTATCACCCGGAAATGCCATAAAACCATCAGAACATAACTTAAGAGATCTCGACAGCCTAAAATTCTATCAATTTACTTAATTATTTATCTTAAGACGAAACGAATTACTTCTTTGAGTAAACAAAAATATCGGGGCTGTCTAATCCAGTTTTATCCGGATTCAACCGGATAATGGATAACCGGAAAGATGTTTTTTGTTTGTTTGCGAAAGAAACTCCTTTTTGTTGTTGTTTGTAAAATAATAATTATTTTCGA
This sequence comes from Omphaloscelis lunosa, assembly GCA_916610215.1. Taxonomy (NCBI): domain Eukaryota; kingdom Metazoa; phylum Arthropoda; class Insecta; order Lepidoptera; family Noctuidae; genus Omphaloscelis; species Omphaloscelis lunosa. The sequence goes on along the minus strand of OU744248.1, from coordinate 21,559,715 downwards.
CAGTATGATGTCGCAGAATGATTTATCTGAAAGTGGAAGTTTTGTGAAGTATTGGATTAATACATATTATGATGTGGATTCATAGAATATTAGGTGACTGTGGATAAAAGGATTTGTCGCCTAGTTATTTTTAAAGAACCTGCATCGAGCCGCTTTGCACATTATATTTCCTTTCAGTACTAAAATAATGATAGATAGGTAGCAATGTGTTGGAGTTTCTGCGTCAGGTCGTCGGCGTGTCAGCGTCGTGGAATTAAATCAGACACAAGGCTCCTTAATGATAACGTATAATTATTGTCGTTTTCTAATATATGGATGTCTTTTTCACAATTTAAATACATAGTTTAGCGGTTATAATTTGCGTGAGTTCGTTAGCGTGTCACCAAGATAGTGAAAATCTGTAGAACGTCGCTAGTGTCACGCCGTGGCGTCTGCCCTTTCCCCGTGCGCCGCCTTCGTCTCATTGATTAATTTTATTTGTTGCCAGTAGATGGTGCTGTGGGAGTCAATATAATGTGTCGGCGTTGATACATAAAAATAATAATGAAACAAGGGGAATGCAAACTCAAAAAATTCCGTAACTCACCAATCTAACTCTTGAATCTGTCGAATATTGTCGTTAATATCACGTTCATGTCAGCTTATTAGCCACAAGTTCAAAGCCCATTCCTTAATCAAAAGTAAGTACCTTTTTCGCTTCAATATACCCATATATTATGCTTAGAACACCCTCGCAGCATACAAAAGAAAAAAAAACCTTAAAAAGTCATAAACCAAAATAGTCCCAAATGTGTTTTTCTGAAGGTTTTAAACCCCGTTTAGGTTAAGCACAAGGTAAATAAATATGTTTAGAAAATGCCAGTAAATCAATAGAGCAAAGTATCCGGAAAGGATAGAGTTCTCTCGATAAAAATAAAGCGTTAAATCTCTTCCGCTTCATTTTTAGAAAGGGTAGCAATGTGTTTGTAATTTACGAACTTTTGCTGTTTACCTACTGATTCTGAGGATCCATATGGTCTCTTAAAGTTATAGTGATCGTTACTTTAGTAGTGGTTTTAATTAGTGTAGTAATTTAGTTCATAACCTAACCTAGTAATTGCTTACAAATGCAGCAATTAAGTGTCAATGATAATGACGTTTTATGTCAGGCAGTTTGGTAGTTTAAATGTAGGTGAAACACAATCAAGAAGTATAATAAAAAATAAATTATTCAAGTATAAAGTAAAATTATGATTTACATTCATTACAATCAAGGAAAATTTTATTCTTACTGTATTGTAGACCTGCCTGATCTAGGTTTATGACCTGTGTTTCAGGCAATCAATTTACATCAAACATTTATAAAGAAGACAACAATACATTCATTAGAAGCTAAATTAAAAAGAAGACATAATTATTTTCAATTACTTAAACAGTAACTATTTGGTATAATATTATTTTAAAACTAGATTATGTAAGATATATTATGTTTAAATAAATTAACGAATAATATTAAAATAGATAAAGTATTATTAATTTGATAAAGGAAGAGACTTATATTAGAGTAAGTAGATATTAGAGTAGGTAGTTTTTCCGTGTCTGCATAATTGAGTTTTGCCAAATATTCTTGTACTAGTAAGTTACATCTATTATAACTTAAACAATAAATCTTTAGCACTCTGTTAAACTGTTTATACAAGTACGGTCCTAAAAATAAATAAAATCTATTAGTAAAAGCATGTTTAGTCTGAGAGTTAGCACAAACCAAATCTTTTCTTCTCCTATATGAGAGTACTGGGTTAAAAAAAGTTCAGTATGTTGTAATAAAACTACATTCAAAACAAATAACTGACGTACTGTTGGCACCTTACATGCCATATAGAGCTGGTGTGTAGAAAATCTAAATAGACCAAAAGTAGCAACCTTTAAAACTGCTCTTTGGGTGCGTTCTAGGTGCAGTAAAATTGATTTAGCACACAGGATGTATGTAGTATGATATGATGTAGCAGAAACAGCACACACTGCTTTGGGATGTTGGCCATATTAATAGAACTTCAAGACTGCAGCACCTACCCGTGAAATTGGAACCCACATTTTATCACCACACACGAGTCGTAAAAGTCAACCACTTACGAGCTATAATTTTATACCCCTCTCCATTATTACGGAAAAGAGAAAAACTAACTCAATTTTCCAACACAGCAGCTAAAATAAATAGCCATTAATTGAATTACGCCACAAATTGAAAGTGTGGACACCCTATAAAGCCGACAATAGGAGACATAAATCGGATTAACGCTTTTGAAACTCTGGAGTCGGTCTGGTGAAAAAAAGTACAAAACTTGACCCGTATACGAGTACGATAAAATTTTTGCTCTCAATTCGACGATTATTAAATTTTAAGTGCATATTGCTTGGTGCTTCTACGTGAAGTTGTGTTTAGACATTTTCTATTTTTAGAGATACTACAGGTTCTTCCGATTTGTTGAATTCCACTGCTTTTAAAACAGTGAAGAAAAACATCGTGGGGAAACCGGCATGTGCTAGAACCAAAAATTCGAAGACAAATTGTGACATCTAGCAATCCGCACTAGGTCTGCGTGGCTTAATGCCCACTCTCTGTCACCGAGAAGAGGCCTATGTCCCAGCAGTGGGAAAATTATAGGCTGATTATGCTAAAAAACTTCAATTTTATTTATTTGTTTGTATTGATAAATTATTATTTCAATATTTAACCTTAAAACACACAAAAAAGTCAGCCAATTCCTTCTTGGAATTTTTAAAGATTGACTATGGAATGAAGTTATTATAATTAAGAAATCTCAGTAGGTAAGCTGATGTTATTTCAATCAGGTAGTGCGGCCCATTCACATTGAAAAAAAAGCCGAGATTAAAACAAAGGCTCTACGTGAACAGCTTATTAACGAAGAAAACAAAAACTTTCTAATTTAGCACCATTTCTTCAGTTTCCTTTAAAAATATCTCGAGTCATCGCTTCAAATTAAAATTTCCTCAAGGTTTTGACCTTCCTAATTATCTTCGTGTTTATTATCTGAACTTCAAAGGGCTATACAAAGAAGGTTGGGTCGTCTCTTGGATTTTCTAAAGGGTTCCGTAAGAAAGGGATTTATCATAGACATACGTCACGGAAGTTATATAGTGCCAAGTTTAACGTAATCCTGTGAAGGTGTTCTTGGGTTCGGACCGATGGGATGTTTGTTTTTCCCATAGATTTGACTTACACGGGTAGGATGTATCCTCATTCTGTGTGTGTCACTGTCCTCCCATACCTATTAACACTGTAAGATTTGGAATCATTGTAAATGCTATTTATTTTTAAAAGAGTAATCGAGGAGTTTGGTGCCGGCTTTTCTCTATAGGAAACGACCAATTGAAACTGTGCACACATAGCTTCTGAGGTTACTTAATTGCCCTTGTAAGTTTATGAGAAATAAAACATTCGATTTTGATTAACTGCTAGTGCCTGTGGTATTGCAAAATCTCTTTTTTTCTGGCTTAACCTTCTTTCTCTCTTAAAACAGGTTCTTCTGTAACCTGATAACCAAATTCAACACTCTTTCACATAGAAACTTCATCTGCAATATTGTTTGTATAAACATAGTTAGTTTCCACTAAGTGGGTATGTCAAAGCATCAGATCAAGAGTACAAAAATTGAAGTTTTTTAATAGACGTTCTTCTTTGTCAGATACATTGACCTTCCAATTTGCGAAACAAAACAAAAAGGAGGACTACCGCCTACATCAGCTAGATGTGAGATTAACCTCAAACTGGCGGAGATTTGTCGAATTCAAGTTGTGGCAACACTCGCTGTGTCTCTGTTCGTTTGTTACCTAACTGTGTTTGTGTCCATTGTTATAGGAGAAATCGTAACGTATTGACTGGTAGAAATCTTAACGTAAGAAAAGAGCATTATACCCCTCCATGCGATTTTCTCAAGGTTTATTTTAAGGTTTCTTTTTGGACGCAATAGGTACCATAATAATTATTTATTTTTGATCGTCATTCCTCACGTATTTATTTCGAATATGCCTGATTAGTTGCAAACTCTAACTAAGCTTATAGTTGAGATTTCATCAAGCGCTATGGTTTCTTCTTATGCTAGAACATTGACTTCCCATTTGATAGTGGTTACTTGCTATGTTGAACCGCAGTCTGGGCTTATAAAATGTGTTCCTTTATCTCAGAACCATCACAACTGTCTACCTCTACAAAACTAACTTAAAACTCTAAAAATCACATTATAAATCCATATTCCTTACTACTATTACAGAAAATCCAGAACCTCTCATTCCGCTTAGCTGACATGCGGTCGCAATCACAACTAATATAATGTTTTTCAATAAAGGAATCCTTTTGCAAACCGGAGGGGAGGTGATTCAGATGTCATGTGGTCACGTCATCATTCCCTCCACCCGGTTAGTGCTGACACAGAATAGATAGGTACAGAAGATCAGCTTCATACAGCGAGCGAAAACGCACGCAAACATAGACATGAGTCACATACACCAAGTGCAAGCGCCCTCACGACTTGCATTATACCGAGATCGCCGTACGTACGCGGCTACGTGACCTTGCGTTTGTATTAACTCATTGTACGGAGCCGACCTTCTATTATTCGACGCTCTGTCTATTCTGTGGTATAGGGTTGCAACAGAACTATAAGCTATATGTTATGAGGAATGGATATTATGAGGCAGACACACCCCCTAGTTTGAGGAATGATTTATGAAGCAACGCGGCCTAAAGGATTGATGTGATTTTTTATGATTCTCGGTTTTTCTTCTGACTTTGACAGTGCGTTGGCAATATCTATCTTTTAAAGGGAGGATAGTTTAGGAACAATCTAGCTCCATGGGAGACTTTTCTTTAGTGGCTCCATATATTCTCGTAAATTTTTATAGTTTTATGGCATATCACAAAGGGTTATCACATAATGTATTCTTATGTCGTGACGTTTGCGACTCCTTTTAAATTAGTAACTATTATCTGCTGGAATTTAAAATGGATATAATTATGTACTAAAGATATGATCGACATTTTGGAATGGGAAACTACCTTCAACTTTCTCTTTGATCGAGTCTTTGACAATTCAAAACATGAATCATGACAATTCAAAAAATCTTGTAAATATGGTTTAATTAAAATAAATGGTTTGTGTTTGACAAACTAACGATAGATCCTCAGCGTTGACGTGCACGTTTGTTATTCCCTTTTTGCATCTGCGGTTTTAAAAATAAAAAAATCTGCAACATGATAGTTTAAATAAAAAATCGTGTTGCATTCAACAATGGACACACCTGTGGTCTTATTTTCGCAGCTTACAGTCGAAAGACGTTAAAAGTTTATTCGAAAGCTTTAAGAAGGCACACCGGAGTTGTTGTAACCAAATAGTTCTGTGAGCGTTAAAAGTTCAGCAAAGAAAAATATTTACATGAATATGGAGTGCTGCTGGATGGAACAGAATCAGTTTTCTGTGTCATTTTACTATGCAGAAGGCTTTGATACCTATTATTTTTTAACTCTTACCTTCCTATTCGAGAAACCACTTTAACGCCTGAATGCTGTTTCAGAATTAATTTTGTTATTCTAAATGTGATGTGTTATCATCATCTGCTAGCCTTTTCCCAACTATGTTGGGTTTGGCTTCTAGTCTAACCACATGCAGCTGAATACCAGTTTTTGTGAAGTGATGTCTTATATCGAACTTTAAATCTATAAGCATAATTAAAGATTTATCTTAACATTTCAAATTGAAGAACTTCTAAGGATGATAAAGTCATAAAACAAAACAAAACATTACGACTTGTAAAACTTTACCAAGAATAATATCGGTCCCTAAACCTAGAACTTTGTACCGTACCTATCAACAAAATAAAATTAAGTATAAGAAAAAATAGGGATGTAAACACTTACTGAATACCGTCTTCCGTCCCAACTCACAGCATCTAAAAATAATGATTCCTTTCAACTGAGTTTTGTCGGTCAAAACACCATTCAGAGCAATTTTTATTATACCACATAACGCTTCAGGACACCATTGAATGCCATGGAAGAGTTCCCATCGATATGAACGACAATTATTGCGGAAAACAGCCTTCTGTCGGTTTATGGGACAATCCGGGATTATCCTGTCCCTTTTAAATGTTCTACAATATCACAAAGAATAAATGGAAAGGTATATAGTAAAAAGAACATCGGTGGTACTGTTGGGTTAAAGGAAATTTCTGGGAACTGTTAATTTTCTGGAAAATTTGCACCTCAGTACTAATACCTCAGAATTAATTTGAAGCTACATCATAGCTACTGATATCGTAAACGGAGACTTGCACATTATTATTGGAAAACAATAGAAAAGCGATAGGAAAAGTACAGTCCAGCTTTCTCAGGAAACGATCAAAAGATCGTAAAAATAAGATACGTCAGTTTGGTATTAAATTATTTATTTGATGGTCTCTTCACGGAGTCGACCACAAATTGGAGTGTATCAGTAATATGCCACAAGTGACGTCATTCCGAATAGTAGTACTACGATCAATCTATGGGAGTGATGTATGTTTGACGGTATAAAGAGAAGGTGGGTAAAAGTGGTCCTTTATGGACCGTATATTAAGGTAGGTAAATAAGGTAGAAAAATAAATATCTTTTCCTCAGTCACAGGAATTTATAATTTAGAAAGACAACAGACCTACCCCGTTTCAACTGACGAGAGGTAACCAACGGCATTTACGTAGTTTTCATGAAAATTTGCTGCTAGTGCCAACAATACTACGGTATTGTTGGCACTAGCAGCATTAAAGGTAAACCCCAAATGACGATTTTCAAAAAGAGCCTTACTATCCTATACTACTAAATGAGCAATAATTGTATATAATATATATTTGTAATAACGTTCTCGAAAACGGCTATTACGATTTCGGTGAAAGTAGCAATATCGGGGTTTACGGGGCTGAAAAATCGATCTAGCTGGGTCTCATGTCTGGGATAATTCGTTTTCTCTATTTTCGCAGCCTCGGGAATGTGATACAACGTTGGCTATCTGCAAGATATGTTTATCTATTTTCATTCGAGCAGAGATTGGTCGACCGGATATTTATATTTAATGTTAGCTCCACACGTTTGGCAAACTTCGCCAATTCATCACAAATTCAAACGTGTGGATAGAGCGTTTGCGTTGCTTGTGTAGCCTTGCAAGCGCTTGCGACCAATCCGATCGAGTGTCGGTTTTTGATGCTCAAATCAAAGACATTTGCAGCAAACGCTTGGGATCCATCTACATGTTTGTGCGTTGTTAGTATCATCGCTTGCGCATTGGTGATGAGTAGGCGTGCGCGCACCGTACTTTATTGTTAGCCTATAGAAATAAAATGTATAAATGTATGTATGTATAGGTTTGTAGTTTGTGGCAAGTGGCAAACTTGTGGAGCCAGCATAATAATCACATGTCTAAACTAACTTTATAAACAGGTAAAACGTCCACTGTGATTAGTTCGTATGTTTGTAAAAGGTAATCACTGGAAGTTCGGTTCTGATCACGAAAAATCTTTCAATGGAGAGGATATGTTTTTTTTTAAAATAAAACATGCAGACAAAGTTGTAGGTGGAAGCTGTTATAATTTATCAAATAAAGTTGCATTTGCCATAGGTATTATAATACAGCTCTTGCGACTCAAAATAAGAAAACCATTACTTCCAAGACGCTCCAAAAAATATGTGTCAGCAGTGTCATGAGAGTGTAGAACAAATACTGAGAGAGATGTCAATCTCACAGAGTAGCGAAGATTTCGCGATAACAATACGTACTTTAGAGATGAGCGTTTGACTTGGATTGCACTTGTGTTGGCGACACTTTGGAACGCGTCAAACGATTTTCGAGATGTGAGATTATTTGACAGTAGTTATAAATCATCTGCCTAGCCTTTTCCCAACTCTATTGGGGTCGGCTTCCAGTCTAACCAATCCAGTATTCCAATGCATCATTGGAATACCAGTGGAGTTTACATGGAGCGACTGCCTATCTGATCTCCGCAACCCAGTTACTGGGTAACACGGTACCCTTTGATAACACTGGTTGTCAGACTTCCAGGCTTCTGACGATCCGTAACAACTGTCAAACATGACAAATGACAGTAGTGACTAACGGCTTAGCGTGCTTTCTGAGGTACGAAGAAGTCTTGGTATGTAAAGATGGTCACCCATCCACAGACCAACCGCGGCAAGCGTAGTTTAACCTGATCGATCAACCCGTGCGGCTGTTATAACTTAGCTACAAGCCCCGCCATTTGACAGTCGTTATCATGGTGATAAATTAATCCATACTTATTAGTTATTATTAGTATTATAAATGCGAAAATAACTCTGTCTGTCTGTCTGTTACCTTTTCAAGCCTAAACGGCGGAACGAATTTATATGAAATTTTGCTCACGGGTACACCATGACCTGGGTTAGGACAGAGGATACTTATCCCGGTTGGAGGATACTTATCCCGGTTGTACTTTCCCGCGGGATAATTACCAAATTACATGTGGGCGAAGCGGCTGGCAAAAACTAGTAAAATATATTTAAAATGACCTTAGTAAAAAGTTTGGAACAAAAAGAGGTTCTGCGAAGACAACAATTCAATTGGGACGAGTATAGGTGGATGATAGCCTGGATACTATCAATATAGACCAGAGGGTATATAGCAAAAGAAAGGGGAATCATATTGACCCAATAGTGGCCGGTGATTACATTAAATTACAGGTTCTTTACTTAGCTTGGACAGAAAAAATGGGGTGTGGCTGTGTCGTGGACACGGCCGGGTGATTTACGTGAATACGTGTACACACAGCTCCATTAAGTAGTTACCCCACCAAAAGACATGTGCGTTCAAATCCATGATAGGCTCAAATTGGATTTAGTATTTTCCAAAAACATTTTATTATAATTAATGTATTGTTTTAGTGAATAGGGTTAACATTTACAATAAGTTATTCAACGTCTAAATAGACCGCAGGTTTCCAGACCGCTTGCCGTGCATAAGATTCTAGGTGCAAATCACGAACGTACAAGTAGTAGTAAGTAGTAAGTAAAGGCACGAAACGTGTTTTTTGTCATTCATTGTATTTATAAATATTTTTTAAATCCAGAAAAATAAAATACTTTAATAATCATTTAATAATATTTATTATTGCAATTTTTTACAAAATTTTGATCTTATTTTACTACAAAGATTTATATTTTATAATTTGATTAGATAATTTACAGTTATAAAAATATACATATTTTGCCAACTGACACAAACGGGTCACTAAACAAGTGACAACCAATTAACGCAAACGATAAAATAGGAAGCGCTGGAAATAAACCATAGTTTTAAGTTAGTGTATACATCAAACGTTGTAGTTATAACTTGAGGGTATGGATTCATTTTATAAAGAAAACGTTAATAGATACCCTCAAATTGTAACATCTACTGATTAGACAGAGACCTAAAGATATAGTGACTCGGACAATAGTAGATAACAATTTCATCGCAATTTCACATGGGCTCACTGGCTAGTTTGTCAAACTGCTGGTGTGAGTATAACGACGTTCGGTGATGCTATTTTTCGAATCCAAGTCGAAACAGTGAACTGTTTTTGAAGTATTCTTTAGATTATTCGTACCGAATTCAATGTTGTAGCATTTTAAACTAGAGGGGCTAGCACATACTGATGCTGTGTGTACGTTACGTGACCTCACCCAATGTAACGCATTCTTAGATTTTTAATTATTTATATATACTTTATTGTACACCACAAAAATACATAACAAAAAATAAATCAAACAATACAAAATATACAATGGGCGGCCTTATCGCTTTCCGCGATCTCTTCCAGGCAACCTTGGAATGGACAGTGATTTGCCTGAACATAAATGGGGATGTCGTTGGTGCAAATAATAAGTATACAATATACTAGAATACATATCCTAAATAATAGATACATAAACACATTGTTTGATCCTTTAGCTATCGAGTGGTGTAATTAAATTTTAGATGAGCTGCTGCATCAGACTGTATCCCACGATTTTGTTATCATCAGTTTTTTTGAATTGTCTCCCACTATGAAAGCAAATTTAAAGAAGTTTTAACGTCAAAAGCTTAGCACTTGAAATGTTTTAATTTTTTTTTAGAATAGCTACCTTCTCTGTGATATTGTCATTATGTAGATCCAAAAATTACATTACCAGGGCAAATCTGAATGAAGCCTAAATACTAATAAAAAAATAAAAAACAGCAGTAATCCACCACCTCTTTAGTTACCGTGGTTATATTTCACCTTTTGACAGCTGCGTAACGTAGCTTTTCGTGTAACGAACGCAAAGCCTCAAAAATACCGAAAAATCCAAGTAAAATCAATGCGTCATACCTTTTGGGACCGAATCACAAATAAAATCCCACTATTTTTCACCGGCATATTTTAATATGTGTCGCGTAGTACCTCAATGTCGCGACGCGACTACATTGCAATCAGTGGGAAAGGATTGTGCCATAAATATTTGATAGCTATCCCGCTTGGATCGGCGTATATGTCATAACGGACGGATTTTGTGCAGGTTTCCAATGTGGAAAGGATATATTTGTATGGCACGTTGCCTAGTATTGAAATTCGGTGTGCATGAAGGTTTCGTACTTTGTTGTGAAGATTTTTGTATGTATTTTAATAATACAGTATTCAAAGATCCTACAAACATTGAAAATAAAACCGTATCGAAAAAGCACCTTTATGACAATAGTGTCATAACTATAGAGTTCTGTGGCTATTTCAATTTGCGTGTAATTTTTTCGGTTTTTAATGAGTATTGCACTTTAAGTGAATCGATGACCTTATAAATGTTGCAAGAATCCGCTAGATGCGGGAAACATAGAAACGGTCGAAGTGGTGGTGCTTGGTGGAGGCCTTTTTTTGTGGAAAATGATCAAATAACTTCTCCCACTCTGGGTGGAGCGGGAGGGCGTGTCAGACTCTTACTGACTAAAACCTACACGTCTTCCTTCAGTTGCCTATATTGCTAGGGACCACGGTAACCCTTTCGGACAAAACCGCAACCCCGGCCGGGCTTAGGGGAGGCCTATGTCCAGCAGTGCGCGGCTTTCAGCTGAAATGATGATTATGATGAGTATTATTGTTGTTGGTATATTTGCGTGTGCTAAATAATTTAATTTAATGTTTTGTGTTGCGAAGTGTAAATTATTTTGCATAAGTACCATTGTATATATTCAAGTTTTGTAACTGAACAGACAGCTGTGCTGCTGGGGAGTTTGTTGCGCCACTTCGTCTTCCCAGCTAAAGCACTAGGAAGCGGTGAAGGGTGGGCGTTTTTGGGGGACTGTCTTATTTAATATTGACGTTCGGAAAGTCCTGATTCTCAGCCTAGTTTGAATAGATCACATTTGTGACTAAAAAAAAGGTAGTCCTAATAGACAATAAAGGTCGACATCATCAGTTTAACCTTTGCCAACTTCGTAAAAATCCGTTTTCACTTTTACCGAATACGACTAAAATAATATTGATTAATAATATTTACTCAGTTTACAATCAAAACTCCTTAAACTGAAATTACTCTACCAATGAGATCAAAACCTTACCTGAAAGAAGAAAATGATAACAAAATAATCAAAATTCCTTTCTTTTAATGTAGAAAACTGTGTTTCTTAAGTGAATTAAGGTTCTTAAATCAAAAGTTTGTTGCAGTCAGAGCCTAGACACCAAGTTAACTTAGTATTTGCATTAACTTTAATAATTTTAAATTTATTTCAACGGAATAAAGGCGGGTGCTGGAAAGTTATGTAATTCTTTAACTGTTGTGTACGATCTGATTTTAATAACGAAAGTTCTTTGTGGAACAATAGAATTTGAGTAAATGTTTCAACTAAAGTTATGCCATATTACTACTGAAGTGGTACGGGGTAGAAGTCAAATAAAGACGATTTTTGGCAAAACGGAGGTCGGTTAAAAAAAGGGGAAGAGTATATTGGGAGTGAAAAAATTCATCCGCATCTCTGTCAGTGGGATGTGGCCAAAACACTGGCAGCATTGCAACGTTGAATGGAAATTCCGATTCTTTGGCATACTAGTATTTTTGCCTACCTCGGCATTTCTTATGAAATAGTTCAAAGAAAGAAAATAAAGAAAACAAAGAAAAAAGAAAAGAAAGAAAATAAAGAAAATAAATAAAAGAAAAGTATTTATTGAGACTCGCACAGGAAATCACAAATGAAACTAAAACACACCCATTAAAACATTAATTAAAAAAAAAAAACAATAAAATAAGTAAAATTAAAATAAAAGCAGAAAGTCCTGTACGAGGCCAAAAGCTATTATTATTGGAGTTAAATTGGAGTGACTAGGTCGTTTTTAAAAGTCTAGAATTTTAGAGCAAAACCGGACGTGCTTCACCTTGAGGCAATGTCGAACACTGAGGTCGTCGAACTTCAAAAAGTTATATATTGCAGATCATCTATTCTGTTTGATCCATTTCACGGCCATTTGCTTGTTCGGTTTTCTTACATATGTATATAATTTAATGTATAGATGTGGAGTTTAAATAATAGGGATGTTGCCCGAGTAAAAAAAAAAACTATTTAGTCCGTCAGTCAGTTCATTAAAAAAAAATATTAGACATGTATTTTTTGCTTTATCATAATAATGAAAAATTATTTAAATAAAACGCATTAAAGTTGGAAAGTTGGAGCTCGCTACGTCACAATTCAGTATAAAATCTACCGAACAGTGACGTCATGCCACATTTTAACCCAATGTATTGCCGTAACCTTATGATTACGTAAAAAAAGAAAAGATACTTTTCTTATATTTTATAATAATCTCTGAAGGACAAAAAAAAAATTAGTCATCTTCAATATTGTTAGAATAAATTGTTAAATATGTTTATAGATAATGTTTGTGTTGTAAATACAATAAATAAATAATTATTGTAAATATTTGTTTGTTAATGATAATTAGCAATTAGGTAATATATAAAAAATACCTAACCTTAATATTAGCTTACCGGCCGGCGGGCGGCATCCTCTATCCACAGCACTGAAAATTTGATCAGGAAAATTTTATCCCCATCCATTGTTGACTCTGATGTGCCGTGTTGCTGTGGGGAAATTCCTCATTGAAAAAAATGGGGCGCATTAAATTTTTCTTTTTTTTTCAGAAAATTACCACATAAATAGAGTCTCAGTATGATTCTTAACAACACCCTCACGGATCATACACGTTTTTGTTACACGCTGTATATTCCACACTTACATTATAATAATATTATGCAAGGACAGCAGTAGACGCAGCAAAAGGAGAATGTAAGGATTGTAGCAGGTGGCGTTTTGTAATTTCTGCCTACCCCCATTGGAAGAAGGCGTGAGTTTATGTATGTATGTGAATATGACAGCAGTTGGTAGAACATTGAAAAGCTTATACAATTTACCAGCTTTCCTAACATTTAAGTAGGTACTCCAGACCACCAGAACCAGGAACCAGGTCCTGAACCAGGTCCAGACCGACGGCGCGTTGTGTTCCATGCGCGCTTCAAAGAGATGTCAGCAGAATTGACGGGGTCCGTTAGGGCCGATGCCTACTGGGGGTGCGAAGAAAACCGAAAGAGAGATCGTGGCCCCCGGCAACAGGGCAACCGAAGGAACACGGGTGGGTTTTAGTCAGTAAGAGTCGGACACGCCCTCCCGCTCCGCCCAGAGCGGGAGAAGTTATTTGATAATTTCCCACCCAAAAAAAAAGGTACTCCAGGGCTATTCTCTCTATTGGATCGGAGGTTTCATTCCTCATAATGGACGCGAAGGTTCAAAATAAATTCAAAACGTGAGTGCCGCCATTGGTCACGTGACGTACCGAAAACGTGATAATATTAAGTTTTATAGATATTCCAACTAGACACATGATATTTTGCGTCCCCGTAAGAAAATATTACTTTCCTATTTTCCATTATCTTCGAATGATGTCGATTATCTTTTGTGGCCTTTTTTTATTTAGTTACCAAGGGGCAATTTTTATATTAGGCTACTGCAAAGTGCCAGTGAAATTAAAAGCACATGTAAATTTCAACTGAAAACAAAAGAGCATCATCAACGGCATTTTTAACGATTTTGGGGTCAGGCACATAAATCAGTAACGTCAACGTCAATTCGCCGATCAGTCACGTCAGTAAATATAATTACTGAGAATATATAGTTGTAGCACGATGGCTACACACATCAGTCACAACAACGTCAAGTCATCGATCAGTCACGTCAATTTCAGGGATGTGTGTGAACAGATAGTAAGTCACTCAGTCATAAAGCAACGCCTCGGTTACAAATAGTCTTTGTCACAATGCCGTATACAAGTTTTGACTTACCGGTGACGCGACATCGAGTAAGCCGCGCATCCTACAACTTCTACTTAACTATATTTTTTGACGTGACTGATCAACGACTTGACGTTGACGTAACTAACGTGTGTGCATGAACCCTTAAACCATAAACTTGTTGTAGCCGTGAGCCACTAAACTGACACATAGTATTTCCATGATGTCTCTTGAAGAATATAAACTCCAGCTTTAGCACCCTAAGATTTAATGTCACTTGCACGTCATATGGCGACAGGATCTAAATTTAGTCTATGTTATAATTAGATAGCAAACTTTGTGAAGTTTCAATTTGATGGACATTGTTGTTTAAAGTATAACTAACCCACTCAAATATAGACAACCAATTAAAAAAATATCTCTATAAATTTTAAGATGTGGGCTGTGTTATCCATGGCTGTAACAAACTTATAAAATCAATGTTATCTTTGTTTATTCTTTGAAGGTAATTGCATGCATATGAGATGAGAATATGCTAAGAGGAATGTGTGATGTTACGCGAATGGACGGAATAAGAAATGAGTAATGAGGGAAGAGGTAGTCTGAAAGTGGCACCGGTGACTGAAGTTGTGTGGAAATTGATTGTCATGGTATGGGCATGTGATGCGGAGCAATGAGGAAAATATTATCAGGAAAGTTTTGAGTATAAGGGGAAGACCAAAGAAACGATGGATGGACTGTGAACGATGATAATGCGAGAAAAGGGGGTGACTACCGAGATGACTAATATATAATTCTGAACATAGCATGACCACAATAGAAACGGGTTGTTGTCGACGGAAGAATAGACAAAATGACAGATAGTGAATGTGAATCTGTAATTTTGTCTATTCTTCCATCGACAAAACCCGTTTCTACGCGTGCTGGACAAGGAAACATGTTGCGCTGACTCCAAATAAATCGGGATTAGGGCAAGAAAATGATGATCTTTGTATGGAAAAGTCAACGAGTTAATTGAGAACGGTGTATTCAATTTTAAACTTTACAAGATAAAATGTATAAAGGTCAATATTCTTTATACCGAGCATGCAGGACGGTGCTATCACTAGACGTCATTCACGGGTCATTCACCTATGACTCACGTCATACAATGCAAATGACGGACTTTCTAATTAACTCCAACCTTTTGTTGGTTTCTGTAATATCAGTTGAATATATTATGAAGCATGATAATATTTGTGCTAGTACTGATTTTAATATGTAAGTTATGCATATTTACAAGATGGCGTTTTTGATCTCTGACATGTTAAAATTCGCTTTACTTTGTATAATTGAGTTTACACGAGTACGGTATTTTTGGTACACGTCTAGTATTAATTATTTTCAGTAACGTTGTAGTTAATTAAACCCTTTCCTAACATAATGTGCCGATATTACGCTGAGATTTATAAGTTATACGTTACGAAAATAATTTGGCACCTTTATAAACATGTCGTGTTTCTCACAAATACATTAAATGTTCACAATCATTATACAATCAATCTGCATCGCCTCTTTCCTTTCCCTCTGGTTCGGCTTCCAGTTTAACCGGATGCAGCTGAATACCAGTATTTTACAAACAGCGACCTCTACAACCCAGTTACTGGGTAACACGCTCCTTTGGTAAGACTGGTTGTCTGACTTTTAGGCTTTTGACGACCAGTAACGACTGTCAAAAATCCAACAATGACAGCCGGGACCAACAACTTAACATACTTTGCGAGGCACGGAGAGGTCTCGGTATGTTGAGATAGTCACCCATCCACGGAATGACTGCAGCAAGCGTAGTTTAACCTAATCGATCGACCTGTGCGGCTGTTATTCCTTAGCCACGCCCTCCTGGACCATTATTCGGATACCTGAATAAACTTTTGTAACATTACTAGTACTATCTAGAAACCATGCCTATTTTAAATATGACATATATTTACATTTGATAATTTCAGTTTAAATAGTGTTGTCAGTCAGCTTTATTTATGCAATGACTTAGTGAGTGTCGTACAAGTTTGTTTCTCACACTATTTTTTCTTACAAACAGGAGATAAAATTATCCTGTCTACTATGTTTTTCTTTTCGAAACGAAAGCCATCCATTCCTGTCAAGTTTTTTTTTGTTTACACAAATAAAACGATGGACTCGAAAACCTGCACCAATCGTTCCAATGACATTGCAACTCGACACAAACTATCCTGTTCAGAAAACAACACCGTTCTACCAAACCCAACAAATTCGCGTCACAGCGTGCATTCGCTTGCCACGTCATCCATCAACAAAATGTACGATCCAGCTCGTTTTCACGCCTAGCGCTCCTATACCTAATCTACATACAGTACATTCAGGTCAAAGTGATAGATTATCCAAAAAACCAGAAAACATCAAAGACTTTGAAAGAACAATTGCTTTCATTCTTTGAATTTCTTTTTGGGGAACAAAAGAAAATGAACGAAAGCGAAGGGAGAGCGGGAAAAGTCAGCGTTTGTTTGAATGAGGGTAGTTACATTTTCATCGTGCGGTAATGTGACAATGAGATTATTTATTGCTTGTTTTTTCTCGGATTAGGACGTGATCCGAGTGGTGATGTGTAATTATTATCTGCTTAGTTAATGACGTTTATTTAGTCGTGATATCCTTGTTGGCATTATGTTGTATTGCTTTGTGCTCAAGGGGATTTTTCTTCTATAGTGGATAGAAGATTTACACGATTTGTGCTATAAGATAATGATACATATTTCACCAAAATCCTTTTGGGCTTCTCGTTACTTATAAGAGTTTTGAGATCAGTCGGGTCATGTTTACAAGTATTTTTCAAAACTGTCAGATTTGAAAAAAATCTAGAAAGTTAATAAGCAACAGCACTATAAATTCGCGCTGGACAATGAGTGATATTTTTCTAGATCCATCACATGGGAACTCGCAGTGCCGCGAGCAGTGGATTCTTACACACGGCGTTTCTGACTGGCAGCCACTGCTTACTGCAATCTTAAACCTTACTGCAATCTTTACCCCCATAGAATGGCAAATTGAAATCTTTTGTGCTTATTTCTTAACAATGGTTCTTCTCGAAATCCAAAAAACTTATTAAAAAAAAAAAAACTAATTTTCAATTGAAAATTCTTAAGGGTTTGTTTATAAACGTTGCTTCAAGTTAAGCAATGATGACATAACGTCTGCTTAACCATAATTTTTTTGACGTTTGATAGTCTCTTAACCTTAAGCAAAGTTAAGTAAAGTTAAATGATAAACCCTTAACCGGTTATCGATATTAGGTAGGTAAAGTAAATAGAAATGTCAAAATCACAAACGCAAACTAAATCAAAACGTCTATCTAACACGAAACGTAAATCCGACCTACATCGACACCCCGTTGGACAACTTCGACGCCCGTAGGTCACACCCCTAACCTGCAACTGACTTTGATTGATGCCCCAACCCTCCGCCAGGGGCGCCAACGTCGCACTCATGGGATATTGTGACCATACCCGGACTATGAATCTTGAACGACTGTCACACTTTCATATGCATGACGCACTTAGTTACATTTGTACATGTCTGTCGCTAATCGCACAGAATCGTGATTTGTACGGCATGAAGAAGAGTGACGTGTGACAAGGATTTTATTGTGAAATCCTATGGGATGGGAGTTTCAAGGAAAACATTTGTCATGCTTATGATTCTTGCTTGTAGGGTAGGCAATTTCAAGATATAAGAGTATCCTTGACCTTGGTTAACCTTTGAGTTCCTTTCGGGCTGAGTCGACTAAAATGAAAGAATGTTTGTTTTAAAATATTAATATGTATATATAACAAAAAAAAGAGATAAAATTTAAATGGATCGTTTGATTGATGTTCGAATGCTAAATATGGATTTATGTAAATAAACGCTTTTCAATATGGAAGAGGATTAGGCAAAATTAAATAAGACTTTTATGCTTAAATTTTTTTTTTATAAAAAAAATATATATATATATGCAATATTGCCATAACAGCAAGAGAGAAAATATTTCTTCTCAGTTCATTTCTATTATTATTATAAAAAGGCTGCTTTCTCGTTAAAATCATAAAAGCGAAGGAGATAATAAATCTAACTGAATCGCTTAGGCTAATAAAAAGGGTCATAACGGAAGTCTAGAAAAAATGAAAATGTAGTATAAAATCCCCAGAATTTAGTCAGATTTTATTTAAGATAGAGTATAATAATTGAGGTTGTTTTTTATCTAAATTCTCATCTCTACGTAATTTTATGTTCAAAAAGCAAAATCTTAATGATATTCCTTCAGAGAGAGCAGGGATTGTATCGTTCTTGAAACGGTTTCTAGCAAGTTTTAGCGAAAGTAAATGATGTACAGGATCCTTTTATCGAGACATACTTTTGTGAATGGGCTTTCAGGTGTTAAAATTAGTTTTTATTATGAAATATTCTCTTTATTTTTGTTACAAGCGACCCGCCCCTACTTTGCACGGTTTTTACGACTTGACAAAACATCGAGATTTCTTTATTATACGAAACATTAATATTAATGAACTAAACATAAACCTTCCGGAATTCATTTTCTAAATGGTGGTGAAAACTACATCAACATTCGTTGCGAAGTTTAGAAGAACGACGCGGAGACACACAGACACGAAAAGCGACTTTAATGTATAATATGTGTATGACGGAGGAGGGTATGTATCTCTTTCGTTATTATCAGGCATATTTTAACTACTGTGGGTAGTGTTGGTTATTGCCCATAGAAAAACTGTTTGCAGTTCAGATCAAATTATAATCACACTAGCAATTCACACACTAGGTACACGACACGCCCGGGTGTCACCATTGTGTGGATCGCCCGGAGGACACGGTGGATCGGCCAAGTGCGTGTCGGACCACGCACAATGAAGGGTTCTGTAGTTGGGATGAGTTTATCCCAAGAACAAACTTAACATTGTTGTTGAAAAACATGTTCTCCCTTACGGAATGTATGGAAAAACATGTTTTTGCAACCGCAAATGTAAGTTCGTCGATTATTACTCGTTAACTTGTAAAGCCTACTTAGCTGTGATAGTTTTTCTTTTAATTTAGTTTTATGTACTACTGCTGTGAATTTTTTCACACACCCAAAACCAACTATTTAGCTGGCAGGGACTGGCTTCCAATAGTACCATGGAATAGATGAGGGAAATAAATCATCCTTATTTTACGTGTAGGGGAGGTACCTTAAAAAAAAAGAGAAGATATTATTTTACCACTTTGTCGGCGTGATTAATATGTATACTCATACCAAATTACAGCTTTCTAGTACTAAGAGTCTCTGAGCTAAGCCGCGGACAGACAGACAGATAGACGGACATGGCGAAACTATAAGGGTGCCTTGTTTACTACGGTACCCTAAAAAGGTACACGATACGACTATTCGGGATGCGTGACAGTTTCTAAACGCGTTCACTACTTGACCGCCACTGGTGAACCCTGCTCAGCTCCGGCCGCCGGCCGGTTCGAGCATTATGTTGTAGACGCGTAGAACGCCGCTAAGTGGCGCTGGCGCTCCGATTAATCAAATCATTGGAGTATTTCCGACATATAGATTAACGTAATAGGTGTTTCACTTTTATCTTGGTTAGAATGTATCGGTGGAGTTTGACGATTGTTTTTGGTTTTCTCTGATCGTTCCAATCCTCAATATATATATGTGGCCTCTCCTTACAGAACATGGGTCACCTTTCATCTTCCGCTGCATGTCGACTGTACACGTGAGGACCTTATGTCTGCGTCAGCGAATGGTTAGTGACTAACTTGTTTTTGTATGGTTAGTGACTAACCGGGTGTCAGACTTTTAAAGCTGCCCATGGGCCTCTGACTTGGCTTCACATGCTGACGAGAAATATCTCTATGGCATTCCGGTTTCCTCACGATGTTTTCCTTCACCGTTTTTAAAGCAAGTGATAATTTTACGAAACGCACATGAATCCGAAAAGTCAGAGGTGCATGCCTTGGGTTCGAACTCGAGACCTATGACATGCCAGTCTGACGGTCACACCACTAGGCTGTCACTGTCAATGGCTAGCGTTGCCGAGTTCTGGGCCAAACAGGAAATTTAAATTATATTTGCCATCGACACGCTAAGGAAAAGAAAGAATGCATCGGTAAATCTCTAGATGTAGCAAGTGTCCATAAGCGATGGTGTGATGCCCATAAAACGGACCTAAATGAACAAACGAACTTTAAAAATAATGCACTCGTTTTATATTTTTATGCTTCTTAAAGCGTGAAGTAAACCGCAGTCATACGGAACCACGAAATGGGCCATCAATTTTCGGTTCCTGATTGATATACTATGGCCACAGATATTATCGACAGGGTATTAAAATATCAGGAATTTAAATTATCACGTGATTTAAAAGTTTGAAATGGTTACCTATAATATATAGGAGCACCTGTAAGGCTCTTTGTACACACACGTTTTTTTCGTGAAAAACTACGATTATTCGCCGTGTGTAGGCACGGTCGTCAGCGTTGTGTGGATCACTATGGAAGCTTGTTGACAGACACGTTTTTCTACGGCACTATGCCATATCATAAAGAATTAGGCTATCAAATACAAAAAGGATTTTTCAATTCCTACTGGTAGTTTCGGAGATTAGCGCAATCAAACAAATAAACAAAAAAAAGCTTTAATATTAGTATATATTTTTTTTAGTATTTAGATTTTGTATCACAGTGACCTTTATTCTCGTTAGAATAAGGTTTATGTCAGAGGAAACAAATTTTAAAGCGAATTTAATTGCCCGTTACACTGGCATCGCTTTGAAACTCAAACGCAGTAGAAACTAGAACTTTCACTAGGAGATCGAATCTCTTCTCACACAAACTTCCTAATAAAAATAAAACAACGTACATTTTCCGAGTGAAAACTACCGCAAATCTGCTCCACAAAGCCTTGGTACAAACTAATTCTGGGTTTCTTACTGCCTTGTTGTAATTAACGACACAAAGAAGTACTTTATACCTACGTCTCTGGCCTTTGTGGTTGAATTTATATTTAAAATTTTAGTTAAGAGTAGACATTTTGTATTTAACTGGACTCCATAAAGGCGTTGGTAAACCTGAGCATTTACTTGTTATGAGAATTCAAGCCAATGTTACATTACAACAAAGTGCTCACACTACTTGAGTACTTTTATGAATTAATTTCGACTTGAGTATTCTAGAATAATCATTCATATATTTAGTGTTTTTAAAAAAGATAAACGGTTTGGTAAGTACTTATCGTCGTCTCGCTCTATTCATTATTCATTTAAATAAATTAAAAAACGGTGTTGTTGGAAATAAAAATGCTGTTGAAAATGTTAAAATAACTCATTTTAATTAGTAACTGGACCACAATGTACTCAAAACAAAAATTATAGTTATTTTTCACTTTGTAGTGTTTTTTTGGAAGGCGGTCGTTTTGTTTTTGTTTTTTTTTTCACTTTTTAGTTGCGGTACTTACTCCACAAAAATCCGTTTACTTCTACTTGATTTATTGTAAATATCAGTGACAGGGTGTTATTTTTATAACATTGTTATTATACACTAAGTTGAGAAAATAAATATTATTGAAGCTAACTCAAAAACTTCCTAAGCAACGTTAATAAAATTTAAAAGGGAACACCAGTAAGCTTCATCTACCAAATTAAATAATATTTATGTAAATCGGTCCAGTAATCGTGGAAAAATCGATGAACATACATAAAAAATACATACAGACAAACAAACATAGAACCTCCTCGATTTTTGTAGTCGGTAAAAAATGAGGACGATTGGTAGAAGCGGTAAGTCGTACAACATAACATAACATCACGCCTGTAAACTCCGATGGGTTAGGCAGAGGCGTATCTATATTACATCCACATTTCGCCAGTTATGTTTAAGTCGTGAAAGGATAACAAACATACATCATAGTCAAGATGTCAAAGAACATTTTGTAAGCCTGAAATAAATATCTTTATTGCAAGTGTAAACTTACCTGAGAAGGGAGTCATAGAATATAAAAGAAATCATTAAATCAACGCAATAAAAATATTTATTATTTATTGAAATTTACAGCTTAGTACAATTTACAATTTACATTTATTGAAATTTACAGCTTAGTACAATTTACAATTTACATTCATTGAAATTTACAGCTCAGTACAATTTACAATTTACATTTATTGAAATTTACAGCTCAGTACAATTTACAATTTACATTTATTGAAATTTACAGTTCAGTACAATTTACATGTTTACCAATCTTAAAACTTTTCACTCCGGTACCTCGTTCAAGACTCAATAATGTTGGGAACATATTAAACTAACAATTCACTTCATATCAAATGTCTTGATAACTGACAGTGACTTTTAAAGGGTTCAAAATGACACAAAAGAAACTTTACCATAACAAGACTTATCCATAGACTGTTCTCTATAATGGTACTAATACAGATCTACCCTCAAATAGATAAGTCTTGTTACACAAGGTTCAGAATTATCGATCAGCGAGACCAACTAACTTTTCCCAGCGACGAAGTAAAAAAAAAAGATTTTTAATCACTCCACAAAAAATGTAATCATTCGCACTATCGCAACAGTGTCCCATAAGTCGCTGTACCCATGTCACCGTTCAGTTAATATTTAAGGGCCGCGATACGATGTAAATCTTACTTATACCCTCGTCGGCCCTGATTACTTGCTAACTGTCGTGTTCTCATATACGCTGCTGTTTTATTTATAAAGAATGTATTTTTTTAGTTTTTATTTGTTTTTTTTTTGGAATGAAGTTCCTCATCGCACGTTATAAGACTACTCTACACTTTTGTTACGTAACTAAAGTGTCGTGACGGTCAAAATGTTACACTGTTTTCTGTGCAAAAGCGTTTTTTTTTTTTTAGTGAAGCAAGCTTTTTTTTAGATTATGCATACCTTCGTTTTTAAAAATTACTTACTCTTCACGAGCCTAATTGCATAGTCGACTTCGTAATTTTTTTACCACTTTTGACAACATTTTCACAGTAAATTGAAACTTACCTAACCGTCACATAAACACCACATAGACGAGCAAATGACATTCAACCTTCAGGTGATAAAACAATTACGAGGTCGCCTGTACGACAGCATGCCTGACACATTCTTGTCACACGTTCTTGTCGCAACTATAATGGCGTTTGTCCACTGTATCCGACACTGATCCGTATCTGAGAACGAAATATCGTTCCCAAAGTTGCGATACACACATTTCTCTCGGATATCGGACGTGCGCTCGGCCATAGCAACATATGTATGGATACGTAACAAATATTATTTTATTCTCAAATTCAGATCCGTACAAGGTATTTTTCTTCCAAACTTCTCTATTAGCATGCTCTTTTTAACCGACTTCCAAAAAGGAGGAGGTTATATGTTCGTAGCGTATGTTTTTTTTTTTCAAAGATTAAAGTTGTAATCTTGTTTTATCATTACGGTAAAAACCTGCCCAAGTTTAATAATTGGTATTTTTCATATTGTCAACGCAATCTTACTGCTGTTCATTTTTTAAATAGTAAAGTTGTTTGAATCAGCCAGCCTATTGTTAAGAAACAACTTAAATATGTGAATTGCCACGGTATTATTCAGTTCGAAAATTCCCTGCCCGAATTTGGTAAAGTCAACAAGCAAAGCCTGCTTGTATCTCTAGTCAATATGCCTTGCAAAGTCTCACAAAAGGCGCACCAACCTTACTTCATTTACTTAAGCCTGGTGGTGCCATAAAAAACTTGGTTTTCATAAACATGATCCGCTTCGGTAAAATTGTTTCAGCATAATTCATGACTAGCTGATATATTTGCAGGAGCCGCGAAAAATGTAACGCTATATATGAAGGAAGTATTAAAAGTTTGTGTATTTGTATATTCTGCGTATTGCTTACTTGATTTATGTTGGTCATTATTTCGTTTACCTTTGCTTTTTTAATTTATTTCAACAATATAACACCTTTAACGCTCGGAAAATTAAAATAGCCTTCACTAGTGGTATTTTTAAATAAAGGTACTTTTTGCACAACCAGGGCATTGAATCTTGCTATGTGTCGTTCACCTTGCTGACTCATTAGTCTTGCTAACTTTGTATATTATGTCGCAGGATAATTGGAACAATCTTTATATAATATAACATACAATATATAATTTTCATATAAATGTTATTTGATTTAAAACAAAAAACTAAATTTCACAGCGACCATCTTGGATTTTCATTTTGACTTAACTATCGGCTTTAGCACCCTCGAAAACCATGAAAACGACAACCACGACGGAAAATTTGAAAAATTTCACAGCCGTCATCTTGGATTTTCATTTAATAACGCTTTTTCGTTACGTGACGATTTTTACCAGTTTAGTCCTACCGCAAGCCGTGTTATAAGACTTCGTTCCAATAATATCAACACAACTTAGAATAGGTTTTAACCAATCATTATGCCAAACCCTTTTGGTTACCCCAAACACGATATTTACTATTTAGCCCCAACGACCCCAATTTCAACTTGTCAGTTTAATCTTATCAGCCTACGTAGCGTGCCTAACAAAATAATGTAATATAATGTTAGATTTTCATCTTAAAATCCCTGTTTGATAAATTTACATGTATTTGAATATATATTACGCTTGTAACTAAGGCTTAATGTATATTAATTGTAGTAAAAGCTAAGAAACGAACCTGAAAACCTTTAATTCTGAAACTAAGATAAAATTTTCTTAGTAAAATTTATTAGAAGAGATCCGTGATATTAAAGGGGTCAACAAATTAAGTAATTTAGTGATTATAGCACATTTATGTCATAATATCTTTTTTTTTTTTTCGTTAGTGCATATCAGTATATAGTAGTATAATATCAGTTACGCGGACGACATGGTACTGCTGAGTGCGTCAGTCTGCGGCTTGAGAAAATTGGTTGCTCAATGTGAGGCGTATGCTAAAGTTCATGGCTTGGCATACAACACTAAGAAGTCGGAGGTCATGGTCTTTGAGGGTGGGGGTAAAAGCCCTGATGCGGTACCGCCTGTATTGCTTTATAGTATACCTTTGCAGAGAGTCTACAGGTTTAAGTATCTTGGTCATATATTGACTCCCAACCTCAAAGACGATGATGACATTGAACGGGAGCGGAGGGCGTTGTCGGTTAGAGCTAACATGCTGGCTCGCAGGTTTGCACGATGCTCACTTCCTGTAAAAATCACGCTCTTTCGAGCCTACTGTACTAGTTTTTACACGTGCAGCCTGTGGGCTAGATATACGCAAAGATCGTATAGCGCTCTCCGCGTTCAATATAACAACGCGTTTAGGATACTGGTGGGGCTGCTCCGTTTCTGTAGTGCGTCAGGGATGTTTGCAGATGCGCATGTAGATTGCTTTTACGCAACAATGCGTAAAAGGTGCGCTTCCCTGGTGCGTTGTGGGACAGCTCCAACAGTGTATTAAGCATGGTTGCGAGTCGCCTGGACTGTAAATACGTGGGTCACTGCTGTGCCCTCTCTCATGGGATGTCGCAGCGGTGACCAACCGTTATTGATTGTATTGTTTTCCATGTTTTTGTGTGTCACTTACTAACATAGTCGTAAGTTTTACTAACAATCTTGTTGAGTCTTGGTTACTCGAATAAAGAAAATTCTAATTTATTCTATATCATAGCTGACCTCTGAGGTCATGACTATTTAACCGGTCTAATACCTGTCTGCGTTACTTGATAGTCAAGGAAAACTTTCTGTTTTGTCTGTAGTAGAGTTTTTCAAGCAAAAGTAAATCGAAACCAAAGGCTGTTTTTCTCAGAAAATAATTTGTTTACCAAGACAAGCCTAACATCTATTCTAAATAAGAAAATCTAGGTCAGCCTCAAGTATCAAGATATCTCTTGGGAACCAAATCAGAAATCCGATTATTCATGCTAGGTTGATTCCAAATATTACTCTTTAAATACAGGATGTTTTAGGGAAATCTGAATAGATTTAGAACAATGATAAACTGAGGTTTGTAAACGAATTAAAAGATTAGTTCACTGAGAGCAGGCTTGTAGTTATCATGCGAAACAAAGCTTCTTAAAATCTTTCGTAGGCATAAAGGCTACGCGGTTGTAGCACAATGCTACGCTGCGTAGCTTGCGGCGGAGTTACCACTAGGAGATACCTACAGGTTTTACCTTTTGTAACCTGCTGTGGTTTTTTTTTTGTTGATTATAATGATATTTTATTGATTACCTAGTGTTCGCAAACGCGACTGGTGTGAGTGAGGTCCAGGCTTCGATTTCTAAAGAAAATGGAATTAAAAAAAAAGACCACGAAAGTGTTGTTTGGTTTTTCCATTAAGAAATTATGCAAAAAAAAGGCTCGCCTCTTATTACATGAAAATTGAAACATAACACCTACAAAAATTTCGCTGTACCATACCATACATTTCTTTTGTCTTCTCCTTCAGAAGTACAGACACGATTGAAAATTTTGTTTACAGTCATTGAACTTTAGCATAGATCTCTCAATCTTCTTTGAAACTGTACGAAAGATCAAAGAAACATCCTGTAGAGATAGCTGATATATAAAAATATCCGCCCACTTGTTGGACCATCATCTGACGCACTAACTCGATGGAGGTAGGAGATTGAAGTCTGATTCGATTGAGGCACCGACACAATAAGAACGCTTGGATTCAACGTTTTTCACTTTCCTTTGCACCACAAAGAAAGGTTATATCTATTGGATTTTAAGGTTGAATTCACATAGAATTAAAAGAAGAAAGTTGTTGAACCTTTTCCCGAGTTTAGTTTTCTTTTTAATAGTTAATGAATTGGAGTTATATTAAGTAATGTAGGTACCTCAAAAATCTAAACTCTCAAGCCATACAAGTCATTCATGAATAAAACACAATGCCACCTTCTATTATAGGCTTGATTTAAAAAAGGGGAAGTTTCTGAATATTCCATCATATAAGATAGATTAAGAGCATTTTTACTCTAGGTGCATCGTCTTCACATATAATTATTTAACTAATGTACGTACTTATACAAACTATTGTAAAACATTTTAAAAGAGTAACGGTGGAGTTTCTTGCCCATTCTTCTCCATACGAAAACTACCTTTTGGAAAGGGCGACTAGAATCAATTATATTATATTGTAAATTTTGACGTTCAAAACTGCCATACATGAGCCTATTTGAAATAAATGGTTTGACTCTGACTTTTGACTTTGACTTTGAGCAGTGGTGGTTCAGTGGTAACGGGCGCGACTAACGATATGTACCCGGACAGGCGCTTTACTTCGTGTAAATTATTTCATTACCACTTCTCCAAAACGATGAAGAAGACATAGTCACGCAACCGGCAAGCCCTAGAACAAAAAAAAATCGAATACATGTGAACACGGACTGCCAGCGTAGTGGACTACGGCCCACTCCCTCTCACAGAGAGGAGGCCAGTGTCCCAGCAGGGGGAACACTATAGGCTGATTATGATATGGTAAAAGATAGATTGAATCTACCTGAAGACAATAACTTAATGGTAGGTGCGAACAAACAAACGAAGTTGAAGGCAAACACAGTTGACACTTTAATTCAAGTGATAAATATGAGCTACTGATCCCCAATAAAAATGCTGCTGTGACACCATACGCCTCTTCACCCACCACATCTGTCCAGCTTAAAAACACAACACCGTGCCAGCAAAAATTAAATTCCGCGATGTCGTCCTAAGTGCCTTTTTAAGCTTCGTAATTAAGAATTTCTCTTAGTTACCTCGCTTCTGATTTACGACATGAATTATGGCGTTTAAAAAAAAACTCGAAAAAAAACGAGACGACCAAATTATTTCGCTGTTCAGTTAATTTAAAAAGGGACTCTTATCACTTAGCCCTTTTGAAGAATAATTTGAGTTCGCACTAACTTTTTTTAGGCCTAAGGCCTAGCGAATAGGGCTTTAATTTAGATAGATAGGAAGTGTATTTTTAGAGAGAAATTAATAGATTGGTCTTTTGTGAAAAGTTGAGAAGATGACCTAGTTTTTCCTATGTTTTGGATTGGGGAATAAGCAAATACTTTACATGTATCTTGCGAACATTGAAGTGAAGGAATCTCAAAAAAAAGGAATCTTAAAAAAAATAGAATACCGTAAAGGCTCGTACAGACCAGTGCAATATCGCGGGCGCGACAGGCAGCGCGACCCGTGTCGCGCCCGCGACATCGCGCTGGTCTGTACGAGCCTTTAAAAAGGAATCTTAAAAAAAAAGGAATACCTTTCATCTAATTGGCATTACTAATTGTTTCATCAATTTCAAAATTTATATTATAATTGGAGAGGTAACTTATTTGTTATGGGATTTTTAGTCCATTAGGGAATTTATTTTGCCCGTTTGTCTACCTACAGTAAGCTTTATGTCCAGCTGGATGGATTTCACCCTATGGATATCATTGTCTATCGGTCATTGAATTGATGTTTCCTAGAATTAATGTCTACGTATGACCGTCAATCGCTAGGTATCGCAGCAGTAGCACACATTTCCACTCAATCATAGATGTCAACTTGACGTGAATCGATGTCGTCTCCGCATCGTTATGCCATCACACGTCATGTTGTACAGTCAACAAAAATGTTGGGAATACAGGCAGAAAATAAACATCTCTACTATGCTGTCAATATTCATAGTTGTTGCTTGAGTAGTAAGTTATGAACTTAAGACAAACTTCTATGAGCGGTATCAAGCTGCTGAGCTCTCGCTAAACATGGATTAAAAGTAGTTGTAGTTGTTTTAATACTTCTTTGTTTACCTAGGCTTTACCCAACACACCCTTATGGGTCGAATTTCAGATCAACTGGATGCATAATCATACTATAATGTTTCCACTGCTGGGATATAGGCCTCCTCTACGTGACAGGAAGTGGGCCGTAATTAACCACACGGACCCAATGCGGGTTGGTAGATGTCTCATGTCTTTGAAATTTTGGTTCAAGGACATGCCAGTTTCCTCACGATGTTTCCCTTCACCGTCTTGAGAATAGTGGCAATAAATGATTTACACAAAGTAAAGCGCCTGTCAGGGTTCGAACCTATGACCTACAAGTCGTAAGTCGTGGTTGTTACCACTGGGCTACCACTGCTTTGCACTGGGCCCCCATTGCTCTCCATTGGGCCATCACTGCGATCCACTGGGCCACCACGGCTCTTCTTCATAATTTTCACAAAATTTTGCTTGGAATAACTGCACACACCAATTACTACCCAAACCGTTATTTTGAGGTTGGATGCATAACTGCACACCTCGAGCATGCTTAACTATTTTCGTTTTTCAATGTAGAGTTATGTCAGTTTTTATTACCACAATATTCTGTATCCGTTCAAAATGATGCAAACTTATTTCAAACTCAAAGCTTTTTTTTATAATCAAAGAATTGGTCTGTTAGTCAGAAAGTTGAAGCAAGTTGATTTTGAACCAATATCAACTGTTTCTATTACAAAATCATCATAAAAGGTTTGTAAATGTAACTCTAAACAAAGTTATTATGGCTCTAAATACAAACTGTACATGGATAGATACCTACCTACGTGGACCTACGCGACCAAACTCATCGACTCGCTCGAGTGTGATAAATGTAATTAGCCAAAGCAAATGTTTGCTCAAATGTTGGGCGCATAATACCGGTACTTATAGTTTAAATAAATACATTTATTCTGTTAATTAGCCACAGTAATTACTACGGATAAAGTTCTACGAGGTATAATAATGTAAATAAACTAATGTTACAAAAAATATTTTGACTGAATAAGCATCGATTTTTCCACGGAATAAACAATGTCAATAGTTTAAAAATGGTGGAATTAACAATGGTTTCGATAATTTTATTAATTTACTTTATCGTCGTGGAAGTTATACAAACTTAAATGACCGTAAATACTCAAAAATAATTAAAATAAATGTGCAGTCATTTAAATTGAAAACACAAATAAATGGACATAATACGGTAGTTGCCTAGGTAAAAAAAATAAATTCTATTTAGTCCGTCTTTCAGATAATAAAAAAATATTAGACACGTATTTTTTGCTTAATCATATTAATAAAAAATAACTTAGAAAACACGCATTAAAGTTGGGGAGTGGGGGCTGGCTACGTCACAAATCAGCATAAAATCTAGCGGGCAGTGACGTCATGCCACATTTTAACTCAATGTATCGCCGTAATCTTTTGATCACGTTAAAATATAAAAAATACGTGTTCTATATTTTTTATTAATCTACCTTCCGGACTAAAAAAAATTTTTTATGAAACAAGCCTATTCTCCAAACCTACCGCACTACGATTGATTGTACACCGAAAATAAAATCACTTTGTACTGACACCAAAGACTAATATAATAAAAAGAGGCGATATTGCCACGAACTCTCATCAACATCTTGTTATCAGTCAACGAGGTCAAGTCGAGATCAGTCAGTCAGCAGTCAGTCTGATTAACTGGAGCACAGTGCTGCCGCGATCAAACTGAACGCGATCAGCATTTCTAAAACGCGTTCAAGAGTTGACAGTGTACAATATTCCATAACAATTTTGACACTGCCAACTCTTGAACGCGGTTTAGATGTGTTGAACGCGTTCAATTTCATTAGTGGAGCAGCGGTGGCCCAGAGGAACCGCTACTTAAGGGTGGACTTCACCAATCAAAGTGAACGCGATCAGCACATCTAAACCGCATTTAAAAGCTGTCAGTATCATCATTGTTGTGAAATATTGTCGCTGACAGCTCTTGAACGCAGTTTAGATGTGCTGTTCTTGTTCAATTTCATTTGTGAAGTTGTAGGTCGACCCCAGACTTGACAGAGCAGCACTTTGTGTAAATTATTTTATCACTACTGCTCTCGAAAAATGTTGTTGGTTTTAGATGCTCCTTTTTAGTTGTTATAACTGTTTTTATTTCCTGTGCGTGTCCCAAAAAAAATATTTTTCTTTCTTTCTCTCTTTCAAAACGCTGAAAGAATTCAAATTCAAAATATTTTATTTCACATAAACCTACACGGGCACTTATGAAACGTCAGAAGCTAGGTGCACGGTTCCAATTGGTCGCTTCCTATGGAGAAGAGCCGGCAAGAAACTCCACGGTTACTCTTTTAAAAATAAATGGTTTCTACAATGTATTCAAATTACAGTGTTAATAGGTATGAGAGGACAGTGTAGGCCTATCAACAAGTACCAGGTACTTAATAAAATAAGAAATGATCCACAAGTCTACAAGGTTCACAAAGAAAATATCGCCGGCATGTCCCAGAACCGAAAATTTAAAGACATGTGACAGCCACCAACCCGCACTGGTGGAATTGATTGGTGGTGGATTACAGCCCACTTCTTCTAACAGAGAGGACGCCAGTGTCCCAGCAGTGGGAACATTATAGGCTGATCGTGCTATGCTTCGCTAAGATACCCAAGTTTTCGTTTGAGTTTGAAATTAGGTAACTGAGATAACTAGGTTCTTACTGGACGAAAGCCATCATATTAATTATTAATTTATTCTGTTGCAAAACACGAGTAACTCATTCAACCACCTCATTTTTTTCTCTTTTAATTTGACACAAAAAACGAACTTACCACCCAGTTCTTTATTGTAAATTCCTTTTCCTACACAGCTCTATTACCAAATTCTCAACACGCCCAAAATACTCAAAACAAAGAAAATCAGAGCTAAAGCATCTCATCAAAAATCAAGACATTCTCTCAGCTTTGCTTTTTAATCCGCGAATTTAGTACATTTATTTAGTATCCCAAGAGAAATAGTCTTGGAGATAACAGGCGAATCCCTTCAGCAATTTACAAGATTAGCTGTATTATGTACGTGAAGACAGACCGAGGCCAAATAGCTAGGTTTTTTTTCTTGTATAAATCAAATAAATTGCTTCGTTGAATCTAAAATAAAGTGGGATTTTGTTTTCGTCGAGTGTTTCTTGTTTTGAGAAATTGTTTATATTTTTGAGTAATACTTTAAGATTTCTGACGGCTGGCTGATAACCGAGTGTGCCCTTTAAAGAGATTGACAAGCACGTATTTTTAATATATGCCTAATTCTATCCATCGCTGTTACTAAATCATTGTTGATATACTTACATTGTTGTGAGCAACTGAACACAAAAAAAGTCTCAAGAGAGTAAGTTAAATCTGAAATACTGGCCACTCTCGCCTCTCCAAATATTTAAAAATATCTTAACAACGCGAAAAAGGAACCCCGTATTTAATTTGATTAAGAGGACGATGGAAATATCTGACGCATTCATAATATTACTTTTACTTCCATTTTTAAATTAGGTTAGAAGATTCATATCTTTTCCTGAAAATTCTCAATGAAAACGTAACTCATAACATGAAGGAATGAAAAATATTTTTCAAGGTAAAACTTCAAAGTGGTTAGAATGGTTGTTGAATTTTAAAACCTACTACTGGTAGTTTCATAGGTACTTAGTATTCGTGCCGTGAACGACCCAAGCTGCTTGACCAACTTTGTCAATTTTTATACTTCGCACGTGGATGGAATGGTACTAGTCAACTAGTGTACTGGATATTATAAAATTGTAAAAGTCCCCGTACTTTGCAGACGGTTTAAAAGTGGTTACTGTTGTCTCTCGCGAGATTCACGTATTCTTAATTTATGGTTTTTATTCTGATCAAGAAGGATTCATCAAGTTATTATGCATGTTAAGCAATTATATTGGTATCACCATTATGATTGCCAGAATAGATAATTAATGAAATACAGTGTCTAGTTACAAGCTTGTGATTGTCGGTCATGTAAACTCTAATTTAATATCAATAGCTATATTATTTTTATTCTTAAACCGTAACATATGGGCCAGCTCGAGCTTCTTAGAAACACATTAAACCTCTATTTTAAGGTCCGACAGTTCTACACATTATCCTAATTAATAACAAAAGATCCTATTTCTTTGAAATTGTAAAACATGGTTGAACCACCTACAAACCCATTCAATTTATATTTTATGGGAAACAAGCCCTGCAAGTTCTAAAGACTTAAACCAAAGCAGGGATAAACAACATGCGGCTCTCGAAATACGTGCGATAAAGTCTATTTTTTTTTATATTGCCATGTGGATATCAAATGAGAGGGCTTAATGAGAACATTTCAAACATATTTATATTATAACACCAAAATAATTAAAAAAAAAAAAAACCTAAAACCCAACTACGACAAAAAAGTCAACCAAAAAGGTATAAAAGAGACATCACAGACAGATAAAATAAAAAGCCGGAGTCACACGTAATTAGTTCGATTTATGCCCTAAAACGTGTGACGTGGCAACAGACTCACCCTCTATTGCATGAGACTTACATAACTGGCGAAATGTGGGTCTACTATAAGGGTCACCTCTGCCTAAACCTTCGAGGAAACAAGGCGGCGTGATTTTATGTTATAAAATACAATTATTCGAAAGGTCAATACACTGACCTATCTGCTAAAACATGATTTAATTATTCATTGTCCGTCCGCCCCACCCGATTTATGGGCGAGTTTCGATTAATTAAATTCAATTAGTAGATACAAATCAAACAGACCACTCCGTTTGCATATCATTCAATGATACGGTTAAATGTTATTTTAAATTGTTCATTTCCGTTTCCCCTTTAAAATTAAAATTAAAGGTTTAGTCTCAGTTCATTTCAAATTGGAAGACGGGAAATGTCAAATTATATATTTGATTAAAGAATTAACTTTGATCAAGTAGGTACTCATTTTATAATGGTGTACCTACTATTTGAAACAGAATTATTATTTATTTTAATCATGGCGGGGTTGCTACGACTGCTAGAAATAATGGGGGAAATAAAGAGAAATAGGGTAGTGTTAGAATTTATAAAGTGATGTAAATCGTACGATTATGTGCAACGTAATGATATGGACCATTTCACACAGAAAACATAAAGAAAGCGATAGTTAAATAAACGATTACTTAAATTACGACTTTGTAACATGTTGACAATTAAAAATAATGAATTGACCAACGTAAATATTTTAAATTAAATTCATTTCCGGGTAATTTATTAATAAATTTATTAATAATTAGTAATAAATTATTTTCATTCATCCCCAGAAGATTTTTGAACTTCATTGTTCTCAAAATAAATTATTTCTCATCTCATAACAATTGGAGCCTATCAGAGTTCTTGCGCCGACCAGTAAACATGGTAATTTTCGACCCAAAGTCGGGTTGTCTGGAGGTCGCCTATCAAATGATAACACATGTCTGGAACACTCGACTCCATCGTTAGATAAGCTTACATTGAAAGGAGAGAACGTTGAACTAAGGCTTATTGAGTAAAGTTTAAGAGTAAGAAAGGGCCTTGTGAAACATTTTGTCCTCAGTCGGTCGAAATCTCCATCAAACACCATTAACACTGCCAATCAAACGGCATTTCCTTTCTTTTTCGTGTAGTTGGTGCATAACCTGCTGTCAGAGTTTTTATGCCACCCATGGGCCTCTTGACTTAGCTTCACATGCCATCGAGAAATATCTCTCAGGCATGCCGGTTTCCTCAAGATTTCCCCTCACCGTTTTTGAAGCAAGTGATAATTATATAACACTAAGCACAGCACACAACTAAGGTGTTTCGAAATTACTATCACATAAGACTTTAAAATTTTAATTTCAAAATTGGCATGCATGGACGCAATAAACTATTATAGGCTACTGCAATATCTACATAACCGTACTTGTTAATATAAAAAGTGAATAAAACAAAATACGTTTAAAAAAAATTGTCTCAATAGGACCAGCTAAACGTTTCATAGCCACAATTTCAATTTGTCACGGCATCCATACCTTGGTAAGCAATTTAGTGAATCTCTAGAACCAATTGTTTTTGGGTCCTTAACTCTGAATTTCGAAATACTTGTAGGACCGATTATTCGCATTATTAGTTCCCAGAACGCATCCTCTAATTAAAATTGACGCCACTGCTCCATGTACACATTAGAACAGGCTTACACAATACATTATTTCTGACTATTGTTGCATGATAAAATAGCTGTTATATCACAAAATCCACTAAATTATTTATTTAACTCTCATAAAAAGCCGAGAAGAAACTGAAAAAACATTTTTATCCCGTCACAGATCAACATAAATTCTAACTACGACCACAATAATAAGTAAATACAAATCCGGAATGGAATTTGCGATAGGCTGGCGGCACACTCCGCTATGTTTATGCAAATACATCAGAAGTAGCAGGTGCTTCGACGAACTAGTGTAAAACCGTCCTACGGATCTGCATAAGTTTGTCGAAACGGAATCGTATTATGATTTTGAATAGTGATTTAGTTGTTACTATTAATTTGAACACAGGTTTCTTGCTTGTATGAATTATTTAGAATGTGTTAGCTCAGTTTGCGAATGAGTGAACATTTGTAATTTAAGGAAGTGGTTTCGAGAACGGAGAGAAGGAAAATGTAGGACATACTGACGGTAAAATGTATTCTTTCTAGAAAGGTAATAAACAAAGAATAGAAATACTAAGCTGGAAAGCTAATGGTAGGTAGGAAAATAATGATGTATCATCATTTCCTATACCTATTGATAAAATTCTTCACGCTCTTTAGAATTCAGGTCGTTTTTAAATAAAGCAAATACCACGAGACTTGTTACCACGATTACAATAAAAGTACCAACACGAGTGTATCTTTTATATATATTATTATCTATAGCTATACATAGTATAAAACAAAATAAATTTACGTGTCTGTCTGTGATGTTGATGCGGGTTTCACCATCATTTAGCGCGTTTGTTCCGGAAGGTTTACTATTATTTCCTATTGTACATTATAGTCCGGCCGTCAAGATAACGCGTTCCTGACACCTGTCAGTTGGAAAATTTCTAGTAGTAAAAAGGATCTAATTCGCAAAACAAATATTCGTTAGTATGAAACTGACAGGTGTCAAGAAGGCATTCTCTCAACGGCCGGACTGTAGTACAAGTCACATTAAGCACAGCAATTTCGATTTTTTTATATGTCGTCATTACACCCGAGCGAAGCAGGGCCTGGTCGCTAGTAGTTAAACAAACAAAATAACGGTAACTTTCTAAAACTAAGGCCTACACGTGGCCTACACGAATTTCACATGTCCTTCAACGTAATTTATGACTAAGGTAGTCCCTCATGTAATCCTAGCACAAGTAACTACAATATAGGGACGGGCAGAAGGTCCGCGTTATTTCTAAATTAGGTACAGTGTTATCTAGTGATCTATAAGGTAGACAGATCACTATTTACGCGAACGGCTAGAATAAGAAATGAGTATATAAGAGGAAATCTGAAAGTGGCACTGGTGACTGAAAAGTGGTGTGGAAATCGTCATGATATGGGCATATAATGTGAAGGAATGCGGAAAATGTAGTGAGGAAAGTTTTGAGTATAAATTTAAGAGTAGGGGAAGACCAAAGAAACAATGGATGGACTGTGTGAAAGATGATAGGGATAGAAAGGGAGTGACTACCGAGATAACTCCCGAGTCCTTTACTGTCCAGGCCGCTCGTTTGTGGAATGCATTGCCAGTTCAAATTAAACGCGCGCAATCGTTACCTGTATTTAAGAGACTCGTGAAGGAACATTACTTGTCGTTGTGATCTTGTTCTCGTAACTGTAATTATCTTTAGTTTTCATTTATTTTTGTTGCTTATATATTTTGTAAGTATGTATTTATTTATGTATCTATTATTTAGGATATGTATATATCCGTGTATTTATTCTAGTTTAATTGTATACTTATTTGCACCGACGGCAGCCCCATTTTATGTCCAGGCAAATCACTGTCCATTCCAAGGTTGCCTGGAAGAGATCGCGGAAAGCCGCCCATTGTATATTTTGTAGTGTTTGATTATTTTTTGTTATGTATTTTTGTGGTGTACAATAAAGTGTATATAAATAAATAAATAAATAAATAACGATGAATGATGGAAAATGATGATGAGACAGATCATTATTTGTTGCACACTGAAGAAAGGAAATTACATTCATGTTATATAATTAGCGTCGTATTTACAATAGGCGATCTTATCGCAATCTCTGTCAGGCACCTAGCTTCATCTTTCTGACTGACCGACTCCTTGACAGTTCAAAAGTGCCTGTAATTGGTTAAAGTGAAATAAATGC
The DNA here is from genome assembly GCA_916610215.1 of Omphaloscelis lunosa. NCBI lineage: Eukaryota > Metazoa > Arthropoda > Insecta > Lepidoptera > Noctuidae > Omphaloscelis > Omphaloscelis lunosa. The sequence goes on along the minus strand of OU744248.1, from coordinate 21,522,200 downwards.
TTTAAGTTTGAGTTTGATTACCCTAGGAACAAAGCATATGCCTTGGTCAAATGTGGAATTTCTTATCATGTGCCGTTTCCCTGCAGTAACACATACCAGTGGTATGTTTTACTGCAGGGAAACGGCCACAATCCTAATGCCAACTTTTATTAAAATAAAAGTGCGTTTGTTTGTTACGCTTTCACGCTAAAACGGCTAAACAGATTTGGATTAAATTTGACACATGGGTAGACCATGACCTGGATTAGAACATAGGATACGTTTTATCCCGATATTCCCACGAGATCGAGACTAATGTGGGTGAAACTGCGGGGCACAGCTAGTAATCAATAAAATCTAAATATTTTATTTCCCATAATAGCATCGCTTGTAAAACGTCAGAAGCTAGGTGCACGGTTCCAATAGGTCGTTTTCTATGGAGATGAGCTGGCAAAAAACTCTACGGTCACTCTTTTATTTGACGTACAAAACTTCCTTTCAATGGCCTACTTGAAATAAATTATTTGACTTTAAAAAATAATAATTTTTATAGGTATATTCCAATGAGCGGTTCTTTTGCTTTACATCTTACTGTGGTTACTAACTCCTAGTAACAGTGATACATTATTTAAATTATAATTTACCTTTTGTTAATTCTTGCTAATGTTATTTATTATGAAGTCTAAATGTAAATGAGTTTCATAAAGTTAATTGTTTTGATGGAAAACAATAAATTATTTAAAAATACCAACTAATTTTCTTTTATTTATTTTTCACTCATACATTTGAATTATAAACTCTAATCTAAACAGATAAAAACCCAAAATAAAATTGTGATTAATTTAATTTAAATATTCAACTCATTAATAAACCAAAAATAAATAAAATATGAAAACGTCGGAACGGAAAAAATAAAACAAAATATCAAATATAAAATTAAAAATGACAAAATTCTAATAAAAAAAAAAACCGGCCAATAGCGTGTCGGACTACGCACAATAAAGTATTTCGTAATTGGAAATTCAGAAATTCGTAGTTGGGATGAATTTATCCCAAATACAAATTTAATATTGTAATTGAAGTAGGTACATGTTCTTCCATACATTCCAACTGCAAATGTAAATTTGTATGCATAATATTGAGAGATTTAACATGTTATTTTAAGACCATAGACGTCTTATAGGTTTTCCTGTAATCTATGAATAAAGAGCCATACTAAGTTTTTATTTTTATTTTAGGTCCAGTAGTTTCGGAGATAAGCGTGGGGGAATGGTAAATTTTCATCGAATTTCTTAAATATCTTTAAAAGTATTTATTTTAAAATTATATAAAAAAGATATTTTTAAGATCCTCGCAACAAGCTTTCATTTGATATGTGTCACACTGTACTGTTAGAAAACCTATTTCAACTTAATCGGTCCATTAAATTCGGAGCAAATTGGCTATGACAGACGGACAGACGGACAGACGACAGACAGAAAGACAGACACACGAGTGACCCTATAAGGGTTCCGTTTTTTTTCTTTTGAGGTACGGAACCCTAAAAATTTAAATTATGTCATTATTTTGCATTTTTACCTGCCCCAAGCTCGTTATATACGGGTAACAACAACGGTAAGAAGACTATTGCCGCTGCCTCGAACTCTACTTGGTATCGAGGTCGCCCTTTTTATTTTATTTTATTTATTATGGAACAAACACCTACAATATAAAATGATTACAGAAAACAATAACATGGACTCATAAGTAGCATTAACAATATTGCAGCACACTACATTATCCGCATGTTAACAAAATTAAGATAAGGTAAAATGTGCCTGCCGGGGGTGCGAAGAAAAATCAAAAGGGAGATCGTGGCCCCGGCAGCAGGGCAACCGAAGGAACGCGGGTGGGTTTTAGTCAGTAAGAGTCTGACAGGCCCTCCCGCTCCGCCCAGAGCGGGAGAAGTTATTTGATAATTTCCCACGCAAAAAAAAAGGTAAAAAGTGCCACTAGATTAGCATTAGTCAGATATATAAAATAAAAAAAATTGATTACGAAAATAAAATACAATTAAAAAATTACCAAAAAAAAATTAAAACATTAATTTTTGGACAAAATAAAAAAAATGGGATTAATCCTTATCATCACAAATAAGAATTAAGATTATAAAAAAAAAGAAATTGACAGTACCATACAATTAATTAATAAAAATAATTAAAACGGTTTAAATAAATTAAATTTAGAATACTAACACTCACACTATTTCTTAACCGCTATCATTAGATACATTTTTAAAACATTGGACTTAAATTTCGATTTGGAACATACAAAAATATCAATGAAAATTAAGTTACGATTATAAGATTCCACTATACGACGAACATGGCAACGCAAAACTGAATTAGTCCGACAGGTATACAATGTACCTGCACGGACACTACGCTTATTTACAGTGCAGGGACCACATAACATAACTTACTTGTAAGATTAATGGAATCGAAGTGATTATGAACAATACCATGTAGTAAGTTGGCTTCTAGAAACTTACGTCTAGATTCTAGAGTTAACATTATTATATTTGCTTAGTAATTGTGAATATGACAAACATCTTTTATAGCACCTTTTATAGTACATGGCGCTAAGAAATGTATGCTGCACTTTCTCGATTATATCTATATATTTCTTATAAAACGGGTTTCAGATTGTACGCAGGCAGCGCGAATATGCGGTATATTCGCGCTGCCTGCGTACAAGCGTTTTGTTTAAGAAAAGATAGGTGGAGGGCCGTTTGAATTCGGAAAATGATCTCATGACAAAATCATACATCTTAAATGAATTATTAACAATTCTTTATACGTGTTGATGAAGCGATAGCTTATTGTTTAGAAGAACACCAAGATCTCTTACAATAGAGGTGATACTTAGCAAGGCATCATTTAGCCTATATTTAAAATTTGTGAAAAATCAGTTTTTTGTGAAATTTATATAATGACATATGGAAACGCTTAAGTGTAGTTTGTTGTCAAGACAATATGCTGAGGGTTTATCTAACTCTTTTTGAAACCTTAAACAGTCTTCTATAATAGTAATCGTTTTAAAGGCTTTCAAATCATCAGCATACATAAGAAATTTAGTACTTAAGAAGCATTTCTCAATGCCATTTATATATATATTTAATAGAAGTGGTCCCAGGATTGAGCCCTGTGGAACACCAGAAGTTGGAGACACTGTATCAGACTGATGACCACTCACAACAACCTTCTGTGTTTTATTTTTTATGTAGGATGAAAACCACCGGAGCAAATGACTCCGTATGCAATTAAATGCTATTTTATTAAGAAATTTTTTGTGATCGACCTTGTCAAAGGCCTTTTTGAAATCTGTGTAAACAGCGTCCACTTGCAAGCGTCTATCCATGTTTTTAAAAAGATAGTTGGTGAAGATTAATAAATAGGAAACAGTAGATTGGTATTTAACAAAACCATGTTGTTCAGGAATTAATACGTTATGCAGGATTGGGTAGATTTCGTTATGTAAGAGTCTTTCAAATAGCTTTAGCCAGGTCGATAGAATTGAAATTGGTCGATATTGCTCAACATCATGTTTCGAGCCTTCTTTGTCTACGGGCGTTATATTGAACCGTTTTTAAATTTCAGGAAACACTCCTTCACATAGGCCTTTATTGTAAATTATATGAAGCAGTCTATAGATACTATTAGCAGTAACCTTAAAAAACAGAGCTGTGTATCCATCAGGGCCAGCCCCTTTGAACGGGTCGAGGTTTTTTAACTCTAGAAGCAATTTAGATTCCTCGATACATAGGTTGTCGATTAAGATGTTAGCGACACAGTGGGTTGGCGGGGTCCACGTTAACAACGTGGGCGATGTGGGTTCGAATACTGATAGAAAGTAATTGGAGAACATATTGCAATTTGCGCATGCTGGCATAAAAACAGTCAATGCGGACGCTCGAACGAATATTAATAAATTAAAGATAATTTACGGGTGAACATGCTTGAAATAATTTCATGAGAAAAGAGGACTCCCAACACATAGTATAGAGCTAGAATAATTATTAGTATCCATGTGCTAAATTTCATCGAAATTTGTTCAGCCATTTTAGTGTGAATGCGAAACAAACAAACTCACTTTCGCATTTATAGTATTATTATACTTAGGATTAGGATTATGGATTGTTGACAATTATAATTTCTTATGACTATACTACCAGTAGAGCTGAGCAATGAATCATAATTTATGCTGAAAGTAATTAATTATTAAAATAAATTGTTAATTTTAAGATCTTTCTGGTCTTATAGAAGGCATATTGAATAAAGCTAAAACAAACAATTGCTATAGTAAACATATTTTATCGAGCTATCTAAATTCTCACAGGTCAATTCATAATCTGAAGCATCATCCATTTAATAGATTAAAATGGTCGGTTTCAAAGTAATCTTCTAAACGGTTTATTTTTATTAAATTGACGTAGTCAATCAAACTTTCTTGGAATTGTAAGCAATAAATACTGAAATGCAAGGAATTTATTCAAAAAACTTAATCCTCTTAAGTTATTAGATACTATAAAATGAGATGAGTCGTAATCTTCGTCAATCAAGGTTATACATTTGTATAGTTGACCTTGTAACCACTACCCTAGGGTTGAACGTCACTTGACACTTGACATAAAATGACATGATCTATTTAATTTTGTCTATCCGACAGTTTTAACCTTAGTCAAGATTCAATTTACTGGGAATTGTTTTCAAAATGGTAACGCAATTACAACATCGACTATACTTATTTATAAACATACATTTTAAACATTAATTTTATACCAATATAAATACATTCATTAGTTTTGCCGTGCACCAAAATTATCGACTACATAAATTTAAAGAATTTAAACAACTTAACAAGCACAGAACCGGTCGTAGTGGCGATTGCTACGACTTTCGGCTGAAATTATGAAACAACTTAAGTAGGTTCTTGGTAAAGAAAAAACAAATGAAATCACAACGGGGTGTAAGCGAAATAGTTATCTATTATCTACTAACGAGCAAACATCGGTGACTTACTGGATACGCACTATCATTACGATTTTTCTTAATCATCATTAAAGATAATCGCCTGCGCTATCTAAGATCAATATTTTCCAAATGACATCTGAAATATCGAGTCAGACGCTTTCAGTAGCTTCATTTTGTGAGTGAATATTTTTCTTTGTGATCGACAAATTCTTTCTTGATATCTCGAAGCTACTTATTTTTGCAGCGACAAATATTTTGGAATCTTAAACAATTTTCACGAAATTATTTTCCGCGAAATTGTAAAACTTGTTTCGAAATTCCAGTTTACATGATAATGGAAACTTGAAGGAAATGGAATTACTGAACGTGAAATGTACATTAAGAAGAAAGGGTTAAAAACTAATTTCTTACATTATTTCATTGAAGACACGCCATACTGAAACACAAAGCACAATGACTTGTACTACAATAAGTCAAAGAAATACCATCAGAAGGGATGAAGGCCAAGAGCTTCCGCGTTGTGGTTAAAAAAAAGTCAATTTAACCTTTTATTTTTTGATCGACTTGTCCCATTACTGGACAAAAGTCTCCCCATAACTTTCCACTGTATCTTGCGTGTTGCATTCTCCGGCCAAACGCCACTTTCACATACTGCTGTCAAATATATACATACATAATTTACAGCTATTCTTTTATAGCTCAAAGTGAATAACTAAATCCCTTAATTAAATTTCTTAAACCACATTTAAAAAGGTAAGGTCATGTAGGTATCATTTAAAAATCTAGTACAATCCTACCCCAAGCAAATAATATTGGCGCTTTACCTAAAAATTAGTCAATTTCGCTGGCTTAAAGCACAGCTCGCGTTTCAGTCTGCTTAGCTTTGGCCAATTTTCATAAAGACTGTAGACGGTTTTCTCTCAAATTAAGTCCGTACAGACACCTGAACACCAAGGCCTAGCTTTCTCGGCCTAATTTTAGAATTTTTATTAAATACCCCTCGGGTTGTCTTAACGCCTTTTATGAGATATTTTGCGGCAAATATTGCTCATTTTATTTTATCACAGCGGTCAATAGTTTCGTTCTATATTTTTCAAATATTTTTTAGTGGTGCAATGATAGCCTAGTAGTGTCACCGTCGGACTACCAAGTATAAAGGTCTCGAGTTCGAACCCAAGGCACGCACCTCAGAATTTTCGGATTCATGTGCTTATTTTAAAATAGGGATGACGACTAGAATTTTTTTTTGAGCGTCTTGTAGATTATTAAAAAAATATTGAACGCGTATCTTTTCTTTTTATTTACGTAATCAAAAGATTACGGCGATACATTAAGTTAAAATATGTTAAAATATGTCTTCACGAGTATGTAGATTCGACCCCCACTCCCCAACTGTAATGCCTTTTACGTAATTTTTATTAATAATATAATAAAGCAAAAAATTCTTGTCAGATATTTTATTTATTATCTGACTGACGGACTAAATATAATGTCTTTTTTTACCCAAGCATCGTCCTTATTATCACTTGCTTCGAAAACGGTGAAGGAAACGGTGCCTGAGAGATATTTCTCGACGTCATGTAAAGCCACACCAGGTTAGTCACGGTGGTTAGTCATGAAAAAAAATATCCTACGTAAATTCTTGAATCTAGTTTTATCGTAGGTCGAAAGGCGGTCATTATGCGGGTAACTAGAAATTCCTTATGCCGTAAATTATAGAACTTTACCAGCACTTTGGAACGCGCAGCTTCTAGTGTTCAACACTTTGGTCTTAACTGAAGAATTTGTCGTAAGTTAAACGCTTATCGTACTTAAAACAACGATTATCACTTCCCTCAAAAAAGCAATTCCTTTTCATCTTCGTCTACCAATTTTATGTTTTTATCCGGAACACAAAAATCCCTTATGTAAATCGAAATCCATAGAACAAATCCGCATCATTCCTATAAACCATTGTATGAAAACCTCTCTGATACCATTTGAATAATATATTGGATGTCAAAAGAGAGTTTCGTTAACTGAAACAAAATATTTTTTCTCAGCAAATTATACTTCACATCCCTCTGTATATCTGTGTGCTTTTATGATATACCTGATCGTAGATTTTTTATAACGCAAGCGAGCGCCTGAAACGTATAGGAAAATTAAATTTGCATACTGCTGTAAAGGTCGACCGAAAATGAGGAAGTATAAAAATATCGTTACTGTCCGTCTGTCGAATTAATTTGTTTGAGTTAACAAATTGGATATTAGAAATGTTTAAATTCATTAGACGAGATATTATTACTTTTTTCGTTGGGCATAGCAGCAATGAAAATATACCTATGCTTATACCAGTTCATAGATTCTTTAATATTAATCAGATGCATTCACATGTATTTCATACATCTATTTTTTTTATTTAGTATTTATTTCTGTATCTTCATATCTATCCGTGACATCACTGTGAGCCCTATCAGAATACCAGCACTGCGACATTATTTTTTTAAATGTCGCAGCATATGCTGAGATAGGAGCCTTTTGGCCTCGTACAGGACTTTCTGCTTTTATTTTAATTTTACTTTTTTTTTTTTTTTGTTTTTTGTTAATGTTTTAATGACTGTGTTTTAGTTTACTTTGTGATTTCCTGTCCTGTGCGAGTCTCAATAAATACTTTTTCTTTTTTCTTTCATTCACATGTATATAATTCGACCCTGAGAGGCTTTGGCAATCATAAGATATGTTTAATTCCATTAAATTAAGAAGGAACATAAAATATATGTAAATCATTTCATCCTCCTACAGTCTCACAAAGTATCTTCACCACATGTAAACCAACCTTTTCTAGTGAATTTCATCTCCAATTTACATAAAAATAAATCACGAAACATTCAAGGCAGCACGGCTGCGGTACGGAGGGTTACGATGACGACACGACACCGCCACGATGCCGACACGACTTACCTTATCTCATCACTTTATTTCGTCCCCCTTCACAGTGGGAGTCGTACTCAATTGTTTTTTTATTGCGTCGCTCTCTTTTGTATAGATATGTGTTCCATCAGTAGATTAAATTAATTTTATGTTTTTTTATCCTTTATTAAACAGGACCAGGTTCTTAATAATTAAATACAATCTAGCCTATAAGACTAATAAGCAATTTTAATCTAACAAAATTTATTACGTAATGATTATTTAAAAAATTAGAATAGTGTTGATTGTACTTTACACAAATTCGTTCCACTTTCTTAGAGTCTGATATTATAATATAAACGCTTTGTTCATGTGTTACATGTGTGTCATTGTCACTATTATTTCTACACTTTTTACACTACACTAACTCAAAAGGTTTTGTTCTTTTTAGTCTTTGCACTATATTTGTTTGGTCTAGCAGCTGAATTGCCTCGATGTTCACATGTCGGTGGAGTCGGTGTTCATGGGCCTCAGCAAATTTAAGGATTATTCTGGTGACGGGTTCCATTTCTAGGTCACGATAGAGGTCGTCATTTTTTACGTACCAGTGCGGATTAACAATACTCCTGAGTACCTTATTCTGGAATGTTTGTTTAATTTTTATGTTGGTCGGTTTAGTACAGCCCCACAGTTGGATGCCATATGTCCATATCGGCATGAGAATATACTTATAATAAAATTTTGTTGTGTATCGATAGGCAAGAACCCCGTCCAATCAACCAATATATGTTTTTAAAACGCATGTCTAGCTCCTATCTTTTCTTTTCAATGTTCGCTTTCCAGCGCAGTTTCGCGTCAAGCGCTATGCCAAGATATTTGGCTGTATTTGCGTATGGCACTTGTTGGCCATTTATGAAGATTAGATGGTAATCTAATTCTTGTTAGTGAAATCAATGTGAAGTGACTTCGATTCATTCAATTCAATTCTCCATTTTTGTGCCCAGTCACGAACTTCATTTACAGCGATTTGTACCTTTTTGATTGCTTCCGTATGGCATAACCCTGTGGCCATAATGGCAGTGTCGTCCGCAAAGGTTGCAATAGTATTAATTTCCAGCTCAGGTATGTCATACGTGTACGTGTGGATAGAGGACTGGATTCAGCACACTACCTTGAGGCACGCCAGCTTTAATAATTTTTAACCCGGAAAAGGTCCTCGTGCCTTAGTTGAAACATCTGTAATGTATGATTACAAGATATGTTCAAAATCACTGGGCAGCAATATTCTTAGCTTGTATATCAAACCCTTACGCCAAACTCTATCAAAAGCTTGTGGCACACCTAAAAATATGGTGGAGCAGACTTTCTATCTTCAAGCGTTCTTTCAATAATGTTGGTAATTCTATGTAGTTGGTCTATTGTTGAGTGTTTCTCTCTGAAACCAAATTGATGGTCAGGGATCAGGTTTTTCTCGTTTATTATAGGTTAGAAACAATTTTTCAAACAGCTTTGATAGTATAGGCAACAGGGAAATGGGATGCTTCGTGAGGTGAATTATCAGGCTTTGCAATCATAATCACTTCAGCAACTTCCATGGCTCAGGAATATGTTTTAGCAGGAATGCAGCATTGATGAGTCTAGTAAGCTTAACGATGGCTTTTCGTGGGAGATGTTTTAGTATTTCTCCCGTAATAACGTCATACCCTGGGGATTATTTTAGGCTCATGATTTGAATTTCCTTTGCAACTTCTTTCGGGGTCACAAACTTAATTTTTTGCTCTTGCAAAATGTTGGTAAACTGTAGGTTGTCTACAGACACGTCATTTGACTGAAAGGTTTCTTCTAAGTGTTGTGCAAATCTTAGAGCTTTTTGTTCATTGCTTATGGCCCACTTTCCATTATCATTTCTGATGGGGGAATTGGAGTAATTTGCCTTTTGAGTGACGCTGTATTGGTTAGTATTAAAAGCCTCTTCTTGAAACGTTTGTATTTCTCTCTTCAGTCTTTTCGTAAGGTTATTCAATAGAGTTTTATCTTGCGGGAATCTAGTTTGCTGCCATCTTTGTCTTTGAGTCCTTTTTTCATATAATAAGTTTATTATTTCTTTTGGGTAGGTATTGCCTTTTTTTATAAGCTGTGGTGTGTTGTTCCATATACATTGTTGGATATTGGTGCTAACGTTGTTTACTTCAGAATCGAGCTGATTTTTGCTTTTAAATGAAGTATTTAGGTCAATTATATTTTGTAGGTCTAAGCTAAAACTTTCCCAATCTGTAAAGTTGTTAACTAATGTTTTCTCTTTATAATATTTTGTGGCTTAATTTTAAGAATATCAGAGAGTGATCGGAGTTCAAGTGGTACCCCTTTTCTACACTCAGATAATTGGTTGATATATTTTCGATTATGAAAAAGTCGTAAGGTCTGATAATTTCTGGAGGTCAGGCGGCCAGTATGTAAGTTTTCCAGTACTTATAACCTCAGGTTGATTGTCAGCTGATGAGGGGACATGAAAATCTGTCAAATTTTCATCCAATTACTGGAGTGTTATGGATAACTGCGTAAGTGCGTATTATTATTATTATGTCGTTTATTCATTTTCTATGTTATACACACAACTAAATATAAATTAATGTTTAAAATTTAAGTTATTATTTTATTATGTGTGATCCCTTGTGGGAAAAGCCTCCTCCATCTGTTTCTATTTGCATTTGTCTATGGCAATATTGATTCGATGCTTTCCCGCGTATTATCATCGGTTAAAATATTTAATTTGGGATTTCTACTCATGATGTCAGTCATAAAATAAATATGTTGGAACCTCTATTTTAATACCCCAGACTTATTTGAAACCACAGTAACCATCAGCTTACTCCTAAATGGTATTTAAAATGAGTTTATTAAAACTTAATAAATATACATTATTTTTTAAGCTCTCAAGTAACTACGTGATCAGTGCGAGCGTAGAGGGCATTTATTTTATTCAGAACTAATTTTAAAGAAACTTAATTAATTTTCTGGAAAAATTAACTGTACTTTTAAATTAACTAACTCATTTGCAAAAATCAAATCAAGAGTCTTAACAAAGAGCATATAAATAAGTAAAGAGTCCATTTATTTGGAACGGTAAATTGGTAGAAAAATGAAGGGCTCCCAGCGACTCGTTAAGGACCACGTTTTCGCCGGGAGACTTATAGGCTGAATAAATTACCATTTTATTAGAAGAAGGCGACTCCACTCGGACAGACGCGTTTATTAATATACATTTTATACGATGAAATAGGAGAGCAGTGCACGGTTGAAAAATTAAGCTCTGGCTAAACTGAAACGAGCGAGCGAGCGGGATGCGGGACGCAACGGTGCGCGTCGCAACTGTGCGCTTCGCTTGTTTTAAAGGTTAAGTAGTCACGCGACTATTCTCGCCAGTTTGAACACTTCCATTCAAATTTTGTCAGAGAATTTTGACTCGCATCCCGCTCGCTTCAGTTTTACCAGGGCTTTAAGATGGTATTGTGTATCTACAACAAAAGTGTTTCCAAAAGCTAACTCGGATGATGACGTACAAATGACAATCCGACAATCTGACAATTTTGTAAGTTTTTTTTTTCATAGTATTTGTTTTATTAAACTGCAGCTGTCGTGAAAATGTGACATTTGTGTAATTTTTTGATAAATACTTGAGGGAGAGGGTAAGTGTCTCTGTCGTTATTATCAGCCATATTTTAACTACTGTTGCCATATTGTGGGTAGTATAGGTTATTGTGCAATAGAAAAACCGTTTACAGTTCTAAACCTGTTCACTGCTTAACTGCCACCGATGAACTCTGCTCATCTCCGGCTGGTCCGAGCGTTATATTGTTGACTCATTCGAGCACCGCTAGGCAGCGCTGGCGTCCCGATTAGTCAACTCAGCAACGTATTTCCGACATACTTATGTGGCATTGTCAGTTTAAATATGGCTCAAGAGACTGGCACAGGCCAGGAAAGCATGGCTCCAAAGAGAGGACACTTATAACTAAATGAGTAGAAGAAGGCATCGAGGTACCTAGGTATATTATCTTCATGCTACAATTAGATGAGTTCTTAATAGAGATTGTGAAGTGAGAATGTGAAGTTTACTGACAGAATAGTTACAGTAGTTCTAACTAAATAGCCAGTCTCATGACGCTTTTAACCACATTCGTATACATTTCATAGTTTCAGTTCCTTGCACTTTACTGTTGCAATCCATTGCACCTCTTAGAGCCCGAAGCTCACCGTTAACGGATGCGATCACTCGAATACATTCGGTTAAAATGGAAATGCGCCGGGATAGTGGCACTATACAACTGTGTAATGCGAGTGATTCCTCTTAGTAAACTGCACTTATAAAATATGGAAATTTATATATGAACGGACTTTTCGGAACAAATGTTCGAAAGTTGGTTTTTAATATAAGGTACCTATTTAACACAAAATTAAAACCATTAACCTATCACCCAGCAAAATGTTTCCAGTTGCAGAGTTGCAAGACAAAGTTGGAAACCAACTACAGTTTTGTCGTAAACAAACATTTTCAGGAGTTTTAATAAATATTTATTTCAGGAAATAACTGCCACAGTCAAGCCCGAGTAGCCGTCGCGTAAATAATAAAAAAAAACTCGAAACTTAGTCTCTGACCGACGAAACACGTTAAATCTTAATTTTAATTTACAAACTTTACGAGAATTCAACAAAAGGTACTTTTTGATGCAAATTACTTTTAACTTTTGGCGTTTTCATTAAGGAATTGTGGATTAATGTTGTATTAGTCTACTGCTTTTTCTTTGATTAGAATTGGGGAAGTTGGTAAAAGTTTGGAGGGTCGCTCTCTTAATTTGAAACTAGCTTTCGCCTGTGTGATAATTACTCGTGCGGAAAGAATAGGCGACCTCTCTTTGGTGACGCGCGAATGTCGTAAAAGTGGCTAGCAAAAATATATCTGTAGGTACAAATTTTTGTCGACTGGCACAGCTTTATTTTTCTATGCATTAAGAACATTAGTTATTCACAATGAGATAGTCCTTGGGACGTTCAAACTGACAGTCTGAAATTCAACTTCTGAAAACTGGTCGTTACATATGACACTAACTTAAAAGAAGGCTTACAAATAAGACCATTCTCAAAACACACCTAAATCTTATATCTAAGCGAATTGAAACACATATTAAACCGAATGCACACAAAACCGCTTCGGCTATAAATTTATTTGGCATAAAACGGCGTCAGCTGAGCTAGCTAACCGCATGCAGCGCCGTGTGCAGCCCGCCTAACTACGTAATAAAATTCGAAGCCTTAGGCCACGACGGAGGCCGCACACGTTTGTCAAGTAAGCGAATTTTGCAAAAGTGAATTCGTATTGTTCTGTATTTTGAATTTAAAATAATGCTGTATTGTAAATTTAAAAGCATTATTTCGTTTATTTATTGCTGTGGGAGAAAGGGCAATAAAGTCATGAAAAGATTCTTTGATGTCCTTTGTCAAGTACAGCTGCTCGCAATGAGTTTTTGAGATTTGTTTTGATGTTAACGTTAGTGTATAGGCATTATTTTAAATAAAATTAACAGAATTTTGGGGACTTTGTGGACTAGATCAACTATTACTGACCATAGGTCATATATAAGCTTCGAATAAACATAGAACCTTGGCTGGTTTATCGCATGTCCCCAGAAAGATAAAGATTTCCATACGAACAAAAAAAGTAATGACCAACTGAATGCAGGTATGGTTGACAACGTAGTAATTTCAATATTTTTCCAATTAAAATCCCCTCAATCAATTACCTGATCTTTATTTCTCCACAAATTGTACCGTTACCAGTTAATTAACTATATTAAGTACTTTATCAGTGAAAATAGTGCCTATAAAGCTTTCAATTTGGAGCGAGCCCGCATCGCGTAGCATTAAATATTCATCGCGAAGCTCTTTGTACCTGAACGATTTTAGTGAATTGCGTTTCTCTGAGCAAATCATCAATTAATTTGTTTTGTGTAAGAAATTTTGTTGTGGAAGAAGCTGGGTTTACTTGTGTTCTTTGATTTGAATAGTAGAAGCAATTATTTGTTGTTAAATAAGTAAATTTTGTAAACTAACTTTTTGGTGTGAACTTCTGAGGTGATTTCGTTTGAGGTACACATAAAGTGGTGTCTGAAAGAAAATAGCGTATTCAGTGTTTTGGCCAGGTGAAACTTGAACATGACAATCCTGCAAATTAATGCAGTTGCAAAACTGCATTAATTTGCAGGATTGTCTTCATTTTATAAAATACAGTAAGTGCTTTAAAAATAATAAAGAAGGAAAAAAGGGAAACGAAATGAGACAATAGTTTTCTTAACAAATAATAAAATAATCATAGCCATAAATGTACCACAATTGTAAGGTTATTTGCAGTAAATAAGTAAGGGTCTAAAAGGCTGTAAAAGCTAATGGGAAACCTATTGGTAATGGTCACTGCGAAATCCAAAGGTCATTATTTTTGATTTACTCTCTCTAAGCCAACATTTATTATGCAGTCATTTGTTTAGTTTGCTTTTTATGATTTCATTATGAATTTCAATAGCCTTTGTAAATTTTCACAAACAATAGGGTGTAACAATGTAAAGGCTTCATAAAAGCTACTAACTAGTAACTAATTACATAATTAAATGGTTTGACAGCTCAGCAGCAGCCTAATAATGTGTGTAAATCATAAGTTGAGATACTTAATAGTTAGCCGCAAGTCTATCTATTAGTGTCCATGGAGTTTCTTGCCCTTTTTCTCCATCTTTGGAATGGACAACTAGCCTCATCTTCTAACTGTACCACCAGCACCAACGCTGGGGTTCTGTCTCGCATGGAGTCGCAGTATTATGCCAAGCGATGGCCGTTTTGCGTGGATGTGACGCATATTATCCCCCTATTTGCTATTTACGTGTTTTTTTTAAATCTTTCTTTGCGTCATGCTAACCGCAAATAAACGATTTTTTTTTCTTACTTTCTAACAGACCGAGTCCTTATCAATTCAAAATATTTTTTTCTTTTTTCTTTTTTTATCTGCTTTTCATATGGTGTACAAAATTAAGAGTGTTCTATAAATATTGTATACAAAAATGGTTTAATTGAAATAAATGCTTTGAGTTTGAATTGAGGTTTTGTATAAATAATTAAGCTTCAACACAACAGTTGAAGTTTAATGGGCTCAAACAAAGATTGCGGGTTGGTGCTGTGTAAGTATTTAGTTGGCAAGCTTTTATATAAATAAATAAGCAAACAAATAGTATCTGTTGATGTAGATGTAGGTACATTGTATAGATTAGGTACCTACTTGGCAAAACTAGGCCGGATCGGTAAGTAGGCCGATACGTAGTTTGTAAATGAATGGAGACACTAATTGAACAAGGAAAATTGGGTATCGCGTTGGGTGGTAACTTGATATATATCACACCCTTCGACATAAGGGATGAACAGGGCACCTAGTCTATATCCAGCATGTTAATGTATGTGTTTGTTTTTGATGATTAGTGGTAAATTTTTGTGTAAAATATTAGTTCATATTGCTGAAAACCACAACCAATCAGTCTTATCGTCTGAAAATAAAGTTTGATCTAATTTGCATTTTCGGTGCAAAACCGAAAACGAAAACAATTTGTTTGTTTGTCTATACGTTTTTTTTTCTTTGGTACAAAAACATGCATATTTTAATCATTATTATTTAGCAGTTTAAACCTAAACCACACGAAACTATACTTTTCTCAATTACATAATTATTACGCCAGTGATCCCCAAAGGGAGGTGTAGGTACAGTGCGTGCCATTAAAGATGAGACTTGACACACCACGTGGTTTAAATTATGCAGTAGACGATTTGTAGGTCTCTTTAGTGGTATGACGTCTGCGCTGGGTCGTCATCGGGGCGGCGGGAGGAGCGCGGGGGCGCGGTCAACTCTCATCTTTCGTGGCGCGTATTGTACCCAAACCTTTCAGGGATACAATGCGTGATGTTGTGTTTATATAGGTACTTATCTATACATATAATAAATAATAACGAAGTCAAAACTGTACATTGAATATTTAAAAAAAAAACGTTATTGCTACGAAGTGTGGGAACGAGTCTGATGCCGAAAATATAATTTTTAGAATTTTCGTCCGCTTGCGCTTGTCTGTCTGGATGTATGTTCCGGATGGTGCAAAAACGGCTAAACGGATTTGGTACACAGATAGCTTAGAACCTGGATTAACACATAGAGTACTTTTAATCCCGGTAGTACGATCCTGTGGGATATTTTCCGACACCCACGCGGGTGAAACCGCGTGCAAAAGCTAAAAAGTTTTAAAACACTTTTCACAAAAGATTTTCATTTTAAGTATACGAAACCGCCCGTGGTTTTCATTTCGCATAAGTAATGAGATTAAAGTTATATAAAAAGCATCTGCAATTCATTTAAAATAATTGTGTTTTGTAATTTCCATTAGTGCTGAAATCTTATTAAATGTTAATCCAATAAAAATTCCAATCAGATTGAGAAAATGCTGAAAATTAATTTGAGATAAACTGATAAACAGAATTCATATTTCATTGACTGAGCCTTATTAACTATCCATAGCTTTTGTGAATAAACCAGCCAGAATCATGTCCGACGCATAAAGTAGGGTTCTGGAGGAAAAAATAAAGGTTGATTTATTGTATTTTCGGAAAAATATGAGACTGTATTCAAACTATTTGGTCAAGTCAAGTTATCTCGTGATTAAGGCGAAATAAAACACACCAATCCATAATAATAGGTGATGTTAGTTTAAGAAGGTAATAATTAACTAATATTTTGTTGATAAGATCTTTTCTACAACTCAATAAGAAACTGGATTATTACACTTATCAAAATTCCTAAAACGTACTCATATGTATGTCCGATAATAAAAAAAAAAAAAAATTACAACAGGGGGAACGGCGGCGGCGGTGCCTCCGCCAAGACGAGAAAAATAAATGCAAAGGCACAGCCGTACCATCTTTTCTCGAAGCCACAACATTTTTAACCCCCTGTAACTTCATTGTAGATAAAGTTAGAAGCCTGAATTTTCAGTGATCAAGAGGGCTTAGTATAAGTAGGTATATTCCCGAATTACATTCAATTTGAACCAGTAGTTTGAGAACTATTACAAATCAAAGTTTCTTAATTTTGTCACTGACATACTGACTCGCTCACTCACCTATGAAAATTCTGAGGAACTTCTAGCAGACACACAAACTTCAAGTTTTGAACACAATTAGTGTTTTGCCTATAAAGCAAAGAAAAATTAAACTATACCGCGATTTCAGTCCCCTATTCTCGATAATATGAACTGCATAAGTAACTTGGTAATCGCATATTATTTATATAGGATTACAAAGTTACTCATGCAGTTATCAAAATTAAAGTAACAACCTTTACGACCTACCCACCTACGATGCCGCAGATAGACACACAAATCCACACGTTTTATAAAACTGATGTAGGTTCAGTATCAGTATCGGGGTATACAAAAATAAATAAAATCCCATCAAAAACATAACGTAAAAAAATGCAAGTCTTGCAACGCAGTTCTTCTACCGCAAAAGATGTGAGATCTAATGTAAAACCAAGTCTGTTAATTTATTCAGTACCTATCTATTTGTCATCCTTATTTCTTTAATAAATAGAATGACTTAGCCATTGCACGGCAACCTATAAAATCTACATTCTACATGCAACAAAATCTACCCAATATTAGCACTTTATTTAATTAGGACTATTTAAAATAGTAGATTGTTCTTATGGGGTTTTGTTGCCGTGTGATGGCGAAGTCATTCGTTGAGAGATTTGCATTTTTTACACGTTATATTATTGATGGGATATATATATATAAATATAAATCAATTGCCATGCATTATTCTCGCAAAAACTCGAAAATGGCTCGACAGATTTTAATAATCGAGTAAAAAAATTACTAGATTACTTTTTTGTTTTTTTCGCCTCAATAAAGAAAAAAAAAATATCTAAAGGAACGGCTGAAAAACCGAAATTGAATTTTTGACAGGACAATGTCTGATGGGTCAGCTAGTTTTTAATAAAAATAGATAATTCTATTTCTGTTTACCTACGTTCAGCTAACCGGGGGACAGGATATAAATTAAGTTACAAGGGAGGCAAAACTATTCTATGACTGACAGACAGATGTAGGTACGTGTCAACGTGTTGATAAAATACGGGCATTTATTGTTCCCTGTGGAACCCTAAAACGCTTTGAAATTCAAGAATGCAAAGATAAAATTTCATTCAGCGTAGACCTATTTTTATAAGCTGGCGGTGATTTTGTTAAGAAAAAAATTCATTAAATTATACCTGAATGAAATATGGGTAATATGAAATTCCAATAAAATTGATGGGGTATAGCAATAGCCATTATAGGGGTTAGGCTCTGCTGCATCTAGGAGCATAAGTACCTACTTATATTGAATATGTGAGCTGACTGAATAGCGATGCTTTACAAAATGATCTCTGATAAATATAAAATCGGGGATACCAGCGTTTTGTGTTCAAGTGAGGAATATGGTTAATTAGCGTCCGATTTATCGAATAAAAGGTTTTTCAAATCAAGAGCTTTATACCTGAATAGACTAGACTCTTGTAAGTGCTTGTGCGTTAAATAGCAAATAAAAGGTTAACTGATGGGCTGGCGATCAAGAGGATTAGAGGTTCGATTCTCGCCCATTGCACATGGACGTATTTATTCATTACCACAGACGTTTTTTTTTGTCTTTTTTCGCATTATTTATTTAGCAAAAATCCGTACATTATTTCATGTATGTTAGTTTCTTTGGTATGATAAGAGTGAATTTTTTAAAGAAGACTTTGTCGTTTAATGACATTCATGTCATGAGTAGTGTGGCTCAGTGATAACGGCCCCGACTTATGATTTGTAGGCCGTGGGTTTGAACCCAGGCAGGCGCTTTACTTTGTGTAACCACTCCCTCTCGAAGAGAGGAGGCCTGTGTCCCAGCAGTGGGAACATTATAGTATGATTATGTCAGTGGTAACAAATCCAGCGTAAGCAGGCCTCTTGTTCTATTGAGTAGTTGTTTATTTAAAGGTCCATAAATACCTTTTTATGAGAATAATATCTTATTTTAAGCACGAACTAGCATTATCCGAGCAATGATAAATAGGCTAAATCACCTCTTAATATACAACATGTCTGATTGTTTGTATAAATACTAATTATTTGATAGATACATAAATATTGTTTTGTTATGTAGGGTTTGCAGACCAACATTTTATTTAAGTCTTATTCGAAGCTGTACTATTGAAACTCCTTTCTACGCTGGGCCAGATCAAGGTCAATGTGTTACCGACGAGAGGTGGCTGCCTTTTTCTACGAGTGTCAATGGGAATCTATATAGAGACAGCCCAGAATTTGGCTACGAATTTGGCGTTCAGTAACGTCCATCAGCGCATCGTGTAACAGGACACGCTGTACTACCATATATATACTACCTCGAACTGCTTAGCTCGATCCTCCACTGTATCGAAAATACTGCAACATTAATTTTGAAATAAATTAATGTTAAAGATGAGGATTAATGTTAAGTAGGTAATTACTATGTTTGACAAAAACACGATTCCATAAAATTTTCTTTAAAGAATAAAAATACAAAATTACCTCGAACAATAAACCGCTGGTATTAAAAAAATACTTCAAACTAGATCATGAAACTTTGCATAATAACTGAACTAACGTTTTTTAATTATTTAAATTCCGATACTGTTTTTTAACTATCGCCATTTAAAGAAATTGCCTAATCCATTGGCGCCTTGGAGCCGTGAGCTCCCCACTCTGTCTCACTCTCACTCACAGCGCGAGCAGTATGGTGCGAGCGAGATAAAAAGTGAATTTAAGCTGTGGTACTATGGGCTCTTAAGTGCCCCATTGTTTGTGGGACAGCTGCACCACATTAACTCTACAGGGCGAAGACATCTGTAAATCTCCACCTGTTTAAAGACTTCCAGGTAAGCTAAGTGGCCAGTGGTGGTCATGTCCAAGTTGGGAGATTTTCAGCAGGTGGAAAAAATGGGTTGGGTAGAAAAGCACTGTCTCGCCACAGCTTTATCCTTTCCGTTCACCAGTGAGTAGGAGGATATACTTCAAGGTGCCTGTTGTACTTTACCATATTTAATAGTTATGATTATTCTCTAGTAATACGTTGTTCACTTACGCCTGATCCAATAATACGAACAATCTCTCCAATACCAATCCATGATGTCACGGCTATTGCACACAACGTTAGGCAGGCATCACACATGAACGCTTAATCAGAACTAGCTCTTAGTGGCTATCGATTCACTTGTCTGACTGCATTGACGATTCTGAATCAGAGTTCAGTTATAAAAGTAAATTTTCCTGTGGCCTATTTGATAAAACCGACAAGTGTCAGGCGACAATCTGACAATTTTGTAAGTATTTTTCATAGTTCTGCGCTTTCCTTTGTGTAAATAATTTGATTACCACAGCTGCTCTCAAAACAGTGAAGGAAAACATCATGAGGAAACCGGCATGTCTTAGAACCAATAATTCGAAGACATGTGACATCAGCCCCTCTCATAGAGAGGAGGCCTGTGTCCCAGCAGGCAGCACCTGTCGTGAAAATGTGATAATTACGAAAATTTTTGACAAATGCGTTACATTATCTGATAAATTGGGTGCGGACTTGTAGTCAGACCAGATAGGGCCCTGGTAATAGCTTGGTAATAGTTGATAGCCGTGAATAATAATTAATAATGAATGCGTTATTAATCGTGTGTTCGACCACCATCGGTCGTATGTCACCATAGCCGGATGCATACCGCTGAATGTACGACCCCGTGCCCGTCCGCTGTGGTATCCGATTTACTCAGTAGATGTATAAAGGACGTACCAATAATTATGTTTGAACTGTAATCAAAATTATCATACAATCATTTTGTTGTAGCATTTTAAAGAGTTAATTTAATTTTGTTAGTATTAAAAGGTAAGGAAAATACTGTTCTGAGTACAAAGCAGCAAACCTGTACTGAGTATTTCTTCACTGATCGAAAGCTACACTATTTCTGAGTGACATGGAATATTTTTTATGCCAGAAAATAGGTTCCTGTGGGAATCTCAATGCGGATGAAAGTGGGGGGCTAGTTTTCTATAAAGCTGTTTCAATATGATCTATCAAGTCTGAATCATAATAACAGTTTGAAAAATCACTCAAAAATAGAGACGTTTTGGCCTTTCAAACAGACAACTAAAGTTGTAAAACACGATGAAACATCACCCCACGTCACACCCTAATCACCAGGAACAACCTCTTCATTAAAATAAATGGGTTTATACATAATAAATATTCATTCATCACCTTCGCAGAGATAATGAGAAAATTTAATTATTCCGTGAAAAATAAACACTTTTCTCGTAAATTTTTAGACTTAATTAACTAAAAGGACCGCCTGATAACATCAATCTTCGGTGTTTTTTAATCATTTATCTTTTAAGATTATTCTTTTGATAGTGTCTGTACAAAGTTCTAGATGAAGGTGATCTTAAGAGGGTACTCAGAATTGAAATGGATACAACGTAAAAACCGAATTAACTTAAGAGTTAGTACCACTACTCACCTTTTCTAGACGAGAAGATGATTTCGCCCTGCAGTAAGTCAATAAATTGACAGAATATTTTTTCTTATTCGTGAATTGACTGGGTATAGGTACACACAACATAACATCACGCCTGTAATCCCCGAAGGGTTAGGCAGAGGTGTACCAATAGTACACCCACATTTCGCCAGTTATGTCTAAGTCCCATGTAATAAGGAGCGAGCCTGTTGCCACCAACCGGGCACAAATCCAGACTCCGGGCTGCTACTGAGAAATTCCAGATGGAAAAACCCAATAACACTTTGCCCGACCCTGGAAATCGAACCCAGGACCTCATACTAGACCAACAAGGTAGTCATTATAGGCGGGGGTTTAAGAACATTTTGTTATAAATTATCATCGCTTTTTGTGTCTGAGTGTTCTCCTAAACTACGCAACGGATTTTGTTGCGCAGCGGTTTTTATCATCATTTAGAAAATTTATTCGGAATGATTCTTATAACAAATTAATATATAATAAAGAAATCTCGATGTTTAGTAAAGTCGTAAAAACCATGTGAAATAGGGGCGGGTCGCTCGTTCATAATAATTGACTGAAAATTTCAGAAAAACACAGTTTTTTTATATTTCAGTGCCCGATGGTCGACCGAGCTCTGGTCGGGTGAAAATAGATAAACATATCGTCCAGGTATACCAATGTTGTATCACATTCCCGAGGCTGTGATAATAGAGGAAGCAAATTTTCCCAGAAATGAGACCTAGCTAAATCGATTTTGCGCCCCTCAAATCCCTAAATTGCAACTTTCATCGAAATCGTTAGACCCGTTTTCGAGATCGTGATTACAAATATATTTAAAAATATAGAAACAAATATTGCTCATTTAATATTATAGGATTAACAAATAAATTCAAAGCAGACCAATGAACAGTTTCAAACAAGTTTTGTCAATATCAATTCAGAATCGCAACTCAACTATACACGAAGCCAATTGGATCCACAGTTCAAATAGACCTCTTAAAACAATACGAAAACCAATAGTTTTGTGCCGGAATTTGTATAAACAAAGCATTATTACTATCCCTACATCCGAGATCCGTATGATCCCAATAGCTAGTTAATCCCGATAGTCAAATATCGCAGTGGTTACTGTAACGGATCCGGGACCCGGAAGATCCTCGGTACTTTCAAAAGTACTTGGGATTTTATATGTAATAAGGTAGTGTTTGTTGGTGCCCGCGTTCTAGTTTTATTGCGGTTACCGTTTCAAAGTGGTGGTTTTGTGAATATATAATTTAAACAGGAATTTAATAATTTTTTTAATACTATTATAAATAAAATTGTACGGAACTATTATTTATATTTGAATATCAGTGGATGAGAATGGAGGATGGAGTGGTGGATGTTGGACGGTGTAGGAGTTACTTATTTAATTAAAATCTGCTGGAAAAACTGCTGAATTAAAAGCTGCTAGAAATCCGTAGCAAGTCTTTATTAACATTATCACACAGCATTATCATTCAAAAATCCTGCTTCAAAATACGCCTCATAATTAAATTTCAGAGTCGTCATAAAAAATATCTTCGTATCTTTCTGGTTTCATTTTACATTTCCGAAATTCATTTTCTAAACGAGATTATTTACAATCCCTCCGTAAATAATTTCTTAAATCGTCGTCAAACATGACGTTCAAATGGATCACAAATGACGTTAAAAATACGAAGTGATACCGCCAGGCAGAAAATGTCTTCAAGATATGAATGTATAATGTTAGGAAGGCGTCGCCCACGCAAGTCTCTTAATGGAAATATTGCTATAATGGACATTTTACTACCCTTTAAAGTAAGGGAGGACTCAGTGGAGAGTGCAATTTATTTTAGTAGTTCCTTATGTTACCCTCTTTTAGTGAGGAAAGTGCACTAATTGAAGGTAACGGAGCTACTTATGAAAGAGCACACCTTTCTCACACATACCTACACAAACCTACATGTGAATATAACATTGAGTGATCTCATAAAAATGATTGCCATTCGTAAAAATAGTGGCGCTTGTAGATATCTGCAGTTAACAAAGTCAAAAAGCGTCCTAAAGTATTTTACACATTGTATAAAAACTGGAGGAACTTCTTAGGAAATTTGGGAATTAAAATAAACTCAAGATGTAGCACGCAGTGAACCCTTTAATGGTGACTGGTCTGACATTCAAACGAAAACCAAGGACAGCAAGGTTAACGCCTGATAAAATACTTATAGCTAAAATCTTACTGACTACAAATTGCTCCGGGTGTCTTGAGCTAACGGTGGAATTGATGCTTTAACATGCCCCCGGCCGTTGAAAGCTCGCCTTTCAACAGTTATCTTCCAATAACGGGCAAATCTTGGAGAACGCTCGCCTGATAGTTCCAGTTGACGTCCTGATGTCGACAACTCTGCTTATGCCATCGGTGCCAGGATGAAGACCAACAACGCGGCCCAACTTCCACTTCAGCGGTGGCTGGTTATCCTCCTTTATGACAACGAGGGAGTCCAAGTTCAGGCTGTCGTTGCCGGTACGCCACTTTACTCGTTGCTGAAGCTCGGAGACATATTCCTTGCTCCATCTTGACCAGAAATGCTGCCGCAGCTGCTCAATACGTTGATGGCGCGTTAAGTGGTGAGTGGAATAATCCCGGATATCCTTTACAGGAAGAGACGTGAGAGGTCGTCCAATTAAGAAATGACCAGGAGTGAGAGGCAACAGGTCTTCTGGATTTGACGATAACGGTGTGAGCGGCCGAGAATTTAAAATGCCTTCAATTTGAATTAAAACGGAGTTAAGCTCCTCGTATGTCAGATTACAATTGCCCAACACTCGGTACAAATGAAATTTGGTCGATTTGACACCCGCCTCCCAAAGACCACCAAAATGTGGAGCGTAAGCAGGAATAAAATGGAACTGAATACCATCTTGAGCCGCACTATCAGTTATGGAGTCACAATTGCGTTTCAAGAAATCAGCTATCTCATTGTAGGCTCCTACAAACGAAGTTCCGTTATCGGAGTAGATATTGAGAGGTTTTCCTCTTCGAGACATAAACCGACGTAAAGCCTGTAAATAATTACTGCTCGTCATGTCACCAACCAACTCTAAATGAATGGCTTTTGTAGTGAAGCATACGAAAATAACGATGTATACCTTCACCAATCTACATCCACGACCTTGACGACTAGCCGAGGTTATAGGACCTGCGTAGTCAACTCCTACGCTTTGAAAAGGAAAGTCGGCTGGTGAGAGTCTGCTCAATGGGAGATTACCCATCTGAGGGACAACTGCACGTGGCTTTAGACGCTGACATCGAACACACTGACGATAACAGGCTCTGGCTAAATTGCGACCACCAAGTGGCCAGTAAGTCTCTCTAATTGTACTTAGTAATAACTGAGGACCTGCGTGCATTAATCTGATATGCTCAAATCTAAATAAAAGTTTCACAAAGTGATGAGTGGACTGTAATAAAATTGGATGTTTCTTTTCAAATGAATATTCGGAATTGTGTAATCTACCACCTATACGGATAATTTTATTTTCATCTAGAAACACATTTAAGCTTAATAATGGGTTTTTATGTGGTAGTTTTTTATTATTTAATAGTAAGCTGTATTCAGGAAAAGACTCCTTTTGAGACTGAATAACAATAACGTTTAACGAATTTTGTAGTTCTTGAGCATTCAAATAGGACGTATTTGCTGAACGCCTTTTACATGCATTAATAAAACGAAAAACGTAACAAATAGAACGCTGTAATCTAATAAAATTGGAAAAACGATTAAACTCGATGAATGCTTGAAATAAATCTTCGTTAGCATGATCTTGGGCTAAATTAACTAAAATACTAGATTTAATGTCTGGTAAAATTCCTGGATTCATAGCAGGAGATGGCCATGTAGTACTGTCATACTTTAAGAAGCATGGACCGAACCACCACAAATCCAGTGATTGCATAGCGGTAGGTTCCGCTCCGCGGGTTATTAAATCAGCTGGATTGTCGTGTGTCGACACATGTCTCCAGGTGCTTGCACCGGATAATTCCAGAACTTCGGCAACACGGTTGCGAACAAAAGTATTTAGTTTAATAGGTAACATTTTTAACCAACCCAGCACTATCATGGAGTCAGTCCAAAAGACTACACTAATTGGTTTAATGCGAAGGGAACTAGCAACCTTTTGATATAAACGTACACCAAGCACAGCAGCACAGAGCTCAAGTCGCGGTATTGTTAATGGTTTAATAGGAGTTACGCGACTTTTTGCCATTAATAATCGCACGTCGACGTCACCTTGCTCATTGATACTGCGAATATACAAACAAGCGCCGTAAGCTCGCTCCGAAGCGTCACAAAAAATATGAAATTCAACCTGTTTGTATGCGTCACAGACCACACGACGTGAAACACGTAAGTTATTAAGGCAAGGCAAGGCTTTAATTATGTTCGCCCATATCGATCTAATTTCAGGTGATAACTGGTCATCCCACTTTAACCCGTCCAGCCAAAGTTTCTGAAGCAACATCTTCATGCTCACGACACACGGTGCTAACAACCCTAGAGGATCAAATATTCGCGCGATTACTGCTAACATGCCACGCTTAGTATTTTCAATACATTCAGGAACATTTATAGGAAAACACAGATCATCTGTGTCAGTTTGCCAACTAAGACCTAGCGTTTCATTGACGACATCACTTTCCTTGTGGAAATCTAAATTAGAATCACCAGATGGTTCTGAAATTAAACTGGGTTCATTAGATTTCCACTTCCTTAAAGGCATGCAAGCAGAAGCAAGAGCATGAGTCACCTCATGACGCAACATTCGAGCCTCCTCAAACACGTCTGCACCGGTCAAAAGGTCATCCACGTAAAAATCATGAAGAATAACTTCTGCGGCCTTTTGATCCTGACATTCATGACCGACCTGTTTGAGGCACCTAGTAGCGAGAAATGGTGCACTAGCCGTACCGTAAGTTACTGTGTGCAGTTGGTAGGCTTTAAGAGGACTAGAAGCATCATCACGCCAAATAATTTGCTGCAGGTGCCTATCTGATGGATGTACAGACACCTGCCTGTACATTTTCTCTACGTCAGCAGAGAGGACGTACTTATGCATTCTAAATCTGAGAAGGATTGCAGCCAAATCGTCCTGGACGGTAGGCCCCACCATCTGTATTGTATTTAAAGAAAGACCAGAGGTGGTGAGTGCACTGGCATTAAAAACTACCCGTAATTTGGTTGTACTACTACTCTCGCGCAGTACTCCGTGATGAGGAATAAAATATGACCGCTGATCTTCATGAATAGTACACTCGAACATATGGCCTAAAGAAATGTACTCAGTCATGAAATCTTTGTACATTTTATCGAGTGAGGGTTGGCTGATATTTCTGCGCTCCAGTGACAGAAAACATCGTTTGGCACGATGATAAGAATCGCCTAAACTATTCGAAGATTCCTTCAACGGTATTTTAACGCTAAACCGGCCATCTGCCAAGCGCGTTGTGTTTTTTATAAAGTGTTCTTCGCACATCTTCTCCTCAGCTGAATAAGTAGATGACTCATGACAAACTTCCTCGAGCTGCCAGAAACGCGACAATTGGTTTCGGATGTCATCTAACTCAATCGAACTGGAAGAACTTTCATAATAATCGTTAATGTTAGTAAAATTACATTTGATTGATGAATTATTAGTACAGCCGCCGTTAATTGGGCCGCAAACTAGCCAACCAAGCCTAGTTTGATAAAGTGTTGGTTTCCCATCACCTAGTAAAATTTTATCAGATCCTAATAAACTCCAGAATACATCTGCTCCTATAATAATATCAATAGAAGCCGGTGTGTGGAAATACGGATCAGCTAAGTGAATGTTTGACGGTATATTCACATGTACCTGTCTAGCGGGAACGTTATCAGTTATCGTAGGCAAAACAAAACATATTAAATCATTAGCGTACGATTCTTGCAACGATTTAATGTGTACACGACACATTTTTTCCACATGCGACAGAGAATTATTTATGCCTTGTATAGATTTGTTTGTGTTTAAATGGGGCAGATTAAGCTTATTAAATAAATTCTCTGTCATTAAACATGACGAACTACCAGAATCAAGAAGAGCTCGAGCGATGTGTTCTTTATTATCGACATCGTAGCACCTAACTAACGCAGTTGACAACAGGATGTCGCCTGTGCTGCTCGTATGTGAATGCGCAGAGATATTAGCTGAGAGTGCAACGTGACTATTGTTTGCGTCGGCAGTCGAGGATGACTCAACCTTAGCCTTATCGGTCGTGCCGTGAGCTGATTTGCTTGAAACAGGTTGTGATTTGAAATCTGTGTTATGAATAAGCGTGTGGTGCTTGCGTTTACATATTTTACACCCTGGCTTCTTGCAATTATTGGAATAGTGACCGTGACGAAAACAATTATAACATACCTTATAGCTAGGTAGTAAAGACATTCTGTCGTTGACACTTAATGATAGGAACTGTGGACATGAATTGAGGTTATGATCGGTTTTGCATTTTGGACAACTATGTGATGAATCTGATGAAGAACTATTAGTGTTTTTTGTTGTAACAAAGGCTTTTATTTTAGTGTTGTGTTTTATGTTAGTTGTAGAATGACGTGACTTTTCCAGTGTTTCTATTAAATCAGCGCGATTGCGCATAAATTCAATGAACTGATCAAAAGTGATTCGTTTAGATTTATCGATACGCCCTTTGTATTCCTCCCATTCTCGGAATGTTGTAGTGTCAAGTTTTTGTCGAATTAAATGAACAAGTAATGTGTCCCAATTATGAACAGGTTCGCCTAATGTTTTTAACGCTCTGATATTTTTGTTTACATTGTCTACAATACTTTTTAATGCAGTTGAGGACTCCTTAGTAATTGTTTCGATATTAAACAACGCCGTAACGTGATTCTCAATCAATAATCTTTCATTATCGAATCGCTCACAAAGAAGCTCCCATGCCACCTCGTAGTTTTTAGCAGAAAACTCAATTGACTGGATCACAACAGCAGCAGATTCTGCTAATGATGACCTTAGGTAGTGGAATTTATTAATCTCGTCTATATCGTCACTGCCATGAATGAGACTTGCGAAGGTATCACGAAATTCAAGCCAGTTATCATATGATCCTGTGAATTTGGGTAATTGTATTGTAGGCAACTTGACGAACTGACGCTTACCACTACTGCAATTTGATTTTAGTTCATCTTGCTCAAGTTTTGAAAAGTTACCTAACATAATTTTAGCTTGAGCTACCAACCCATAATATTGAGATTCAATTGTAGTTCTCTCGATTGTCTCAGTATCAATATTATCACACATGCATTCTAATTTCAATTGAACTTCGTTAAATTCATTAAAAAGTTCATCCAATTTAGTGACTCGCAATTGCAACTCCATTACCTGAAAGGGGTTTATCTCAGCATCTTTTAGGTTACTTAAATAGGTTCCAAATACAGTAAATCTTCCTTTATAACTGCTTCGCTTCCTTTTAAGTTCTTTAATCTCAGTCATTTCGAAAGGATAGTGTCGTAGACCTGTAATTATACAATTATAATGCTAAACAACGAAACTTTTTGTAACATAAATAACTATCTTGTAGTTTAATGAGACTGTAAGCAATAACTAGCCTAAGTTATTAATTGTACAACTTCTTTTAAGTTGTATCTCTGAACCGAAGGAAAGTATGGAAGGTTTATTCCAAAGAAATAATGTAACAAACAAATTAATTATCTACCTGTTAAATAGTTTACAAAGCAACAATTAATGTTTAATGGTTTAAATGAGAAATAACATTTGTATATTGAAATATAAATAGCTAACTAATGTAGGTTAACAATAACACTACTGTACTGTATTTTAAGCACACGTTAACTATGTTAATTTACAACTGTGATTTAACCTAATGCTCTGTAAATAATTTCTTGTAAATATGTCATACAAAATAATAAAAACAAGTAAATAAAATTAAACTTTGTAAATGTGATATAAAAATATGTTACTAACCTTATTTAAGTTCTTATTATCTATACCTACTTAATTCCTGTATTTTATTTTACCTGATTTAACAATAATGAGTGCTGGGTGAATTTAATTAATATTATAATGCCTAAACGCTTCTTGTTTTATTTCACTTAATGTCCGATCCACTTTTCTTCCAAAAACGTGTTCGTCACCTCGTCACTCCGGTACTCATTTAATCCAATTTCCAGAATATCCAATTCCAGCTTATTCCACTTTGCTAATGTGTAGATAATAATATCCGGTTCGTATGGACCATGTATAAAAACTGGAGGAACTTCTTAGGAAATTTGGGAATTAAAATAAACTCAAGATGTAGCACGCAGTGAACCCTTTAATGGTGACTGGTCTGACATTCAAACGAAAACCAAGGACAGCAAGGTTAACGCCTGATAAAATACTTATAGCTAAAATCTTACTGACTACAAATTGCTCCGGGTTTCTTGAGCTAACGGTGGAATTGATGCTTTAACACACATGAATGCACTTATACCAAGTACACTTATTATAGTGATTGATCGATACACTGTCCGTCTATCTTCATTTGACTTATCAGCCAAATAATCCAGTGTTATGACTGTAATTGGCAGTGCAATATATAAAAACAGTGGAAGCAAGAATATATTTCTCTTTTCATAAATACCATTAAAACAGTTTCATTAGTAAGCGTCATTTGAAGAGTCTTTCAACTCAAAATAACACGAATACACAAAGTGCAATAAAAATTACTTAAGTACACCCCACCAAAGTGCTCGCCAAAACCCTCTATGAACCTACACCCCTAACAGTAACTTATGTAATGTAATACATCCTGCTGCTAAATGGCACCCAAAAGTCGCTCAAGCTAAGGACTGGAGGCAATTAACTTAATTGTCTTTATTACACGATGAGCGCTTTGACAAAATGCGAAATATTAAGCGCTCGTAATTGTTGAGCTGGAGGAGTCAAATTGTTTTTAAGATTTTCGCCGTGGTGGGTGGGAGATTTTTGGCTGGAGTTATGCTTTTGAGTTTTGGATAACAATAACAAATACGTTTTAACGAAAACTCCAAGCGTTCAGTATTGAGGTCATACAACACTGGCCGCGCACAATGCTCGTCTGCTCGAATCGCGATACTCACACGCACACACTATCTAACTGAAAGAGAGAGAGAGAGAGAGAAAGTAGTGTAACGCTTTTTATTTACGTGACGATTTCTACCAGTCAACTGCTACAGCAAGAAACTTCGTTCAAAAAATTAATCGAACGAAGCACACGAACGCGCGAGCAGGAAAACGGAACAAAGGGATTATGTGAAGATCGTGTCAACTGGCGTTCTGTAGTTTCTGCCCTCATGGGGAAAAACCGAGAGTATGTGCACGTTACTAACGTATGTGTAAGGCGTACCTAATTTGTGAAGAAGTAGAAGTCGTTGCTCATGTAGTTTTCTTAAACTGAATTTGAGATAGATTTAACTTGAAACTACATAGTTTTCGATAAAAAGTTTATGGCCAATGAGCAACAACTTTCTTTTTACTGCTAACATTTCAGATTTTACGATTGCAGAACTTAAATATCTCCATAAAAAAATGGACCTATGATAAACAACTGACGTCAGAGACCGTAAAAATTAAAATTGTGCAATGAACCGCGGTCGCAAGGTACGTAATCGGACTTAATGTGTCGACGTCAGAGTGGGGTCTCTCTATAAAAAATGGACTGGACAAGTGGGAGTTGGGTTATGAGGTCTGCTTAAACATACGAATGTATCCTTGTTACTTATTCTGCTTCGTTTTCTTTTGGCATAATTACATGAACTTTTTGTAAATATTGTGTAAGTTGGCGGTTGAATTTTGTCATAAAAGCTTGCTTAAAAGTAGAAAATTCAAAACCAGGTTTGGCTTAAATGGGTATTTCTATGATTTAGTGCAATTCTGACAGAAATGTGAGAAAATTTTCAATTCCTTATTTTCAACTTTCACGAGAATTGGTATCAAGAATATAAACTATTTATGTAATTTATACAACATTATACGCATTATATAAGTAGATATTGACCGATGAAATTCCTTACTGCTGATGGTAATGAAAACAGTGGAGTTGGTAATGAAATTGGGGACTAAGGTAATGAAAAAAAATTACTGGTAATGAAACTGGAGACTAAGGTAATGAAAAAAATGGCTGGTTATGAAATGAGTCTAAGATAAATAAATAAAAAATGCTGGATTATATAATTAGATGAAGTAAATAAAATCTCGTAAGTTTTACACAATCAGAGTTTATTCTTTAAAACATAACAGAAAAAATATTCAGTCTCTTATCGCAAATCAATTAAGTTTCGTTATCTAATCAGTCATGTCTTTCTTAAGAAGCTACGAGTTAAATTAAATATAAAATTATAATTACTTAATGTAACGTAATTATATCAATTATGAAACATAACTATCCTGCCTAATAATATCTGCTTAAAAAAATACTTATTCAAAATCACTAAAGTTATAGCAAGCTCTTGTTTCTTGTCGAAACATATTAAAAAACAGTCATATTCTTTTTTTATTGCAGTTATGTCATATCGCCAAAAATATTATTTTTAAAACAGGGCAGATAATCGCTCTTATGAATACAAAATAAAAATAAAAAAAAAATAAAAAAAAAGCCACAAGTATGCTCAAAAAAAAAAAAACTTCTTAGTTCTACATTCCTAACAATGTCAATTCTTTGGGTTTGGTAAATTAAAAAATATTTTCATCATCAGAATCATCAAAAAATGAGGTAATGCGTGATTTTTTCTTTACAATTCTGACTTCTTCACTTATTTTTCCTCCACTGCTACTATCATCTGACAGGTCAAAAAAAATTGTCTTCACTTTTCTATCCTTTTTGAATATTTTTCTTGCATTGTCACTTTCTCAAATATCATCGGGATTATTTTGTTCTTTTCCTTGTTCTTTTACCGTGACTTTTCCAGAAACAAACTTTTGAAAATCAAGTTGAAAATTGGTATTATCTGTTTTCTTCATTTCATTGCCAATAAAAGAAGTGTTGGTCCAATGTACTTTTACGTCAGATAGTATGGTGATTTTGTTATTATTTTGGGCTCTATTTGATGATTTTTTCATATTTTGTGGTGCTTCAGTGGTTAATCTATTCAGGAATTGATTAGTAGGGGTAGGTGTTCGAGAATTTGTCACTTCTCGAAGGACTTCGTTCGTCGTGTTTTCGTTTAAGAAATCTTGTATATGTTCAGAATCGACATTTTCATAAAGACAAGGTAAGTTCATAAATCCAAGATGGTAGTTATGTGAACATATTTCACCGTTTTCACACAAGAAACAACTTAGTTTTCGGAAGGTTATTTGAAGCCTGTTAGATGACCAAAGCACTTGATGCACAGACATCGTTCCACGAAATCCTTGAACCGACGAGGGAAATTTTCTGTCTTCAATATCTTGCTCTGAGACGGATAGAAGTTTGACATTCTTTACCTTGACTTGAATGTGCTCCCAAAAGTCTTTCATTGTGCCAATGTCATTACCAAATTGTACGATTTTATCTGCGGTTCTCTTCAAGACAGCACCAACTCCATCTGGTGCTCCTTTGCCGTGTCCAGCCTCTAAATAGTTCCAGGTTATAAAGTTCAACTCTGGAAAATCCTGTTGCAGTTGACTAATAACGAAGAAAATGTAGCGATTCCTATATTGACTTGAAGGGCTGTCAGATACGAAATGTACTGTATCTATCAGAGGTGATATTTCTCTTACATAACCTAATAGTGGTATGAGATGTGCCCATATAGCACTTGCGTCATGTCTATTACATTCGCTGATACTGCAAACGCTGTATGACTTCATGATTCCAGTTTCTGGATCAATTAAGTATGCAACCGCAGTATGCAACGTTATTTGCAATCGACTGCCACCGAAATGATAGCTTTGTATCTCCTCATTAAATTTGACAGAGTAATTTTCGGAAAAATCAATGTGTAACATTACTTCCTTGGTAGTCATTGTCGCTTTCAGAGATTTAATGCTCTTGTACTGGACAACGATGTTAGTACAATGTTTAAAGTATGATTTTAGAGAATCTTCCAATTTTTTGATAACGTTTCGTGGGTAATCTTGTAATCGAGTTTTTACGGTAACAATTTTTGTTTTATCTTGTCCTTTGACATTGTAGGTTGCTTTTTTTGCGCACCACTGATAATAGTTTATTTTCTCTTCATTGCTGAATTCTTCATAATTAATTACTCTGTTTCGACATACCTCACATGTTCGATTTAAGCATTCTTCATTGTGTATGTCACAGCACAAGCTTTCCAATATAGCAGTTCCATTTGCCTCTTTAGTGATTTTTTTCTTGTTAAGACTTTTGACTAACAAATCAAAATTTACGTGTATTTTACAAGCACATGTATTACAATCAGATTCTTTAGGGTAGAGAACCCAAAATGGTCGATATTTACAGAACGTAGAATATCCAATATTACTGTTTTGAACGTGCATAAACTTTTTGTGGAGGTTGGTTAATGTGTCCGATAAATATCGTTTTTGTTTTTTTTGTCCATTACGTGTGATAAATTCTTTTTTATCAGGAGAAATTTTAGTATTGCTGTCATCTTCGAAAAAATCTTCTACGTCTTGTTTAATTTTACTCTCTGTATCCATGTTTGATTCATTGCTGTGACATATTTTATTTTTGTCTCGCACTGTAAATTTCGACGCTTTACCTAAAACCTTGTGCTTCTTGAAACGGTCTTTGTCCCTCATGACTATATCGCTAAACTCTCGTTTTTCTTTCTTTCTTAAAACTTTAAATCCATCTCTTAAATTGTTCGATATGATTTCTCCAAATAATATTTTTTTCTTTACTTCTTCTCGTTTGTCTTCGTCTATTGATTTTATCAAATTATCCACTTTCTCGCCTGTTGATGGCTGTTGTTGGTTTGCTTGTATTCTTCGTTGTTTATTTATTTGCCTTATAAACATTTTTCTCATTGCATCCTTTTCTTTAATAACTTTTTCCTTTTCCTGTTTTAGTTTACCAATCTCTTTCTTGTAACTATAACGAAGTCTTCTTATTAACTTATCCTTCTTTTGACACTGTTTGCAGTTCATGTTAGACACCTCTACTGATTGGTGTGATGGCCCTTCTAATGGGTCTTGTTCAGCTACATTTTCTTCTCTATCACTTGTTGGAGGTGAATTATCAATCAGCATCTGTTGTATTACCCTTTCCTTTTTCTTTTTCTCTAAATAACGCTTACTATTTTCGTTCCATTTTTTTCTTTGAAATCTTTTTTCCCTTGGTGTCATTTTAGCAACAGATTTTATTTTATTTTGTTCTTTTCGTTTCAAGTATCTCTGTCTCTATTTTCCTTCTGAATTGCATATTTCTCGGGATCGCTTTTAATTTCCTCGTACTTTTTCCGTTTATGCAATCTTGCTTGAGCAAGCTTTTCTTCGCGAGTTTTTTTAGTTTTAGTTTTAGCCATACTTGTTTCCTGAAAAGGATAATATTTGTTAGAAACCTTATAATGAAATCTTATATCAAACTACACCGACACCGCTCCGCTCCGCTCCGCTTCCGGTGTCCGCTTAGAATTTGACATTACCTTCATTTTAGTCTCATTACCCTCACCTTCAAAACTGAAGGTAATCGATGGTAATGAAAGTGAGGGTAATGAATTTTTCAAGCTGTTTTTTATTTTACTCTGCAATTAATCGATTACGGTACATAATGATAATAATAAACATGAAAATACATTATAACAATTGCCTTAAGACTAAAAGTATGAAAAAAACACAACTACTTACGTCAAAAATCCGCTGAATGTAATGAAACCGAAATTGGTTGAAGCGCGTAGTTGTCGAACTTTTTTAACGGTTGCGAAAAAAATGGCGCACGTCCTGCTCCGTTTGTTGTTGCTGGCCGACTGACCGGCAAATGCGGAAGCGGGAGGGGGTGCTCGATCCAGGGACGATGTAATATACAGCACGATGTTTGATATTTCAAGATAGGCCGAAGGTAATGTAATATTTTTTACGACAAATTGTTTTTATCACAATGTATTAAAATAATAAAAATATTATATCTTGCAAAATCATAATTCATTTCCTTATGATGTACTTGAGGTTCCTCAAGTAACAATTCGCATCATAAACCTCTACGTATAATTAAATAAAAATGTTTTTCTAACTCATCGCATCAAAGACACTGAGGGTAATGAAATTTAAGCAACTAAAATATTATTTTGAGTCATTAACTCGTCATGATTAATTTTAATTCTTCTTGGCATTAAAAGTTAGGCTACCCAATTATAGACAAAAAATATTGTTGGGCTTTTAGGATGTTTAGATTCGCCAAAATATTCACGGACATGTGATTTGCACAAAATCAGAGAAGTACCCAAATATGACTTTTACTGATTGAAGTTCTCCACTGAGATATTTAAATATTTTTATGCCACTAAAGTCAAACATGACTGATGTATTGATATAGGTACAAAATCAACCTGCATGATTTGTATTCTCCTTATGGTAGCCCTATTGCTATTGTACAAAAAAAAAACTGGCGATTAACGATTGTGTGTCTACTACTATCAA
The DNA here is from genome assembly GCA_916610215.1 of Omphaloscelis lunosa. Taxonomy (NCBI): domain Eukaryota; kingdom Metazoa; phylum Arthropoda; class Insecta; order Lepidoptera; family Noctuidae; genus Omphaloscelis; species Omphaloscelis lunosa. The sequence continues at coordinate 21,486,053 of OU744248.1, read as the reverse complement.
TCTCTCAATAAAAAAATAAATAAAGAGATCACTATTCACTCCCTTTGATCAATGATCTTCTGGATTTATTATCATGTCACTCTTTTTTCTCCATTCTCGACCTCGTTTCAGTCTACCACCAAATACAGTGCGTTCATTATAACTTGTCTCGTGCGCGATTGTTGACACAGTTCTGTCAGTCGCCATTTTGAACTCTATTTGTATTGAAAGTAAGCTTGACGAGCAATGGTGCCAATATGAGAACAAGTTATGGTGAACGGTTTGTATACTCTTAATTCTACAAATAAATTATCTTGTAGGTACAATATCCCTTCTAAGTATATCTTAGAAAGCCCTGACTTCACAGCTTTGGTGATATTGGGAATAAACCTTAAGTTATTGATCTAAAATCGACAAAGCATAGTGAACATTGTGAGCATTTCTCGCTTCTCAATTGTATAAGTGTTACCCTGCCGTGCGACGAAATTATTCACATTAAATACTTTCCTAAATTCAAAATTTTGATTCCGTCAAAACGAAAAAGGGAACTGCTAAAGTTTCCCTTTCTCCAAATGTCCGAGGCACCCAAAAATCATCAAAATTCTTGTCCTTAACTTGGTTTGTTACAGCCCTTACAGTTGAAAGCTTAATTCAGACGTTGCTTCAAATTCAGTCTTGCAATTGATTTAATTTTGCATTTCTTAGACAGGTGCAGAGGAAGCTGTGAATAAATTTTATTCTTATAGAGTAGGCATTTTGAAATAGCTTTATCAAATTATGTTTAGAGAAAATAGCAGAGTATATGAAGGCAGAGTAGATTAATTTTAAAAAAATGTTAAAATTATTCGTTATGCTATATTCGAACTGATCTGGGAATTATTATTACTGCCATTTATTTTGTAAATGTAAAAAAAAAAATAAGATTTTTTTTTATAGTAGGTATGATAGATGACAATAATAGAGAGGCAAAAGGATAGAGGGGAGGGATTACGTTGGTTTGAGCAGTAGCAACTGAATATATGAAAGTCCATGTAACCAAGAGCTGTAAAAAAAAAACTATAATGGTTTTAATATTATTCCAAAAGTATAAAGAACAGAATAATGATTTCTTTCTTAGCTCTAAGTTTCCAGAGATATTCAATTCTGCCAAGTTTTTGCATTTGAATTTCAGATCGAAGAGATTCAGTGTTTATTTTAGCATTCAATTGAGATTTGTAATCGAGAATTGGTTTAAACTTTGTCATTGGACCAGCGATCGGTCCAGACTGCTAAGTGTGACGTTCAAGTTTGATTTAAAGGTCGTAAAGAAGTATAAAGATAAGCAAAATGGCTAGAAGTGAACCTCATAGCTAAAAACTCTGCCTAAATTTCACAATATCTATCATTCGGTTGCCGATTCGTGCAAATCGGCCATGGCTCAATATATTTGTTTAGCACTATATGGTACATGCTTCAAATAGAATTATTTGAACATATTACGATTTTTTTCTAATAAGAAATCAAAAACAACCGAATTTGGGATGGTGGTTCTTAACCCCCGAAATCAACTAGTTAAGTAGCATAATTTCAATTTTATTTCCAAGTACGGATACATAACAGCTCGGACGGTGAACTAGACGTTTTCCTGTATCTTGGGGACCAGAGTTACACATTTTCACGAAATTTAATTAAGTACTCAATGATTATTAAAGAAACGATGGATGGACTGTAAGAAATACGATATGGCTGGAAAGGTGACGACTATGAAGAAGTATGGAAGACAAACCTAAATAAATTGGGATGAGCGCAGGAGAAACATGACGATGACTAAAAAAAAGTTGGCAACAAAAACAATACACATAAAAACAGAAACTTAGACATAATTATAATAAAGATCAGCCAAAACAATAATAAAATCAACAAAACACAAAATAATCAGATCTATTGTCAAAGAGAAAGTCACGTATCAGACACAATGTCACTGGACTAAATACTTTATTTACCTTTGAACATTGTGTAGATTGAATTCTATGATACTTTTAATTAAAATATTAATAAGTTTTATTTCCGCAATCCAGCGGATTAGGGATCTTGATCTGAGGACAAGTTATTTGGTAATGGATTAAAAGTTTCGAGACCGAAGTTATTGGAAAAGGATTTGGTCCCGATTGAAGATTTAATTTTGTGCAAAAGAGATATTTGAAAATTAAAGCTGCGTGTATTTTTATTAATGTTCTTTTAGCCGTGGATTTCAATTTGTTAAATTTATAATTTGTTTTTTTTTTCGATTATTTGTAGTCGCATGGGTCGATCCATCAGGTTAAGCTACGCTTGCCGGGGTCGGTCCTTGGATGGGTGACCATCTTTACATAGCCTTGGAAAACACGTTAAGCCGTTGGTCTCGGCTGACATTTATGTATCTTTGACAGTCGTTACGGGCCGTCAGAAGCCTGAAAGTCTGACAAGCAGTCTTGCCAAGGGGTATTGTATTACCCAGTAACTGGGTTGTGGAGGTCAGATAGGCAGTCGCTTCATGTAAAATACTGGTATTCAGCTGCAATTGTATTCTGCAGCTATATTCAACATAATTGGGAAAATGCTAACAGAAAAAAAAATCTCTTTGGTGTATGAACTGTATAAGAGATGATATTATCATGAATGAGAAAGATGTGAATTATAGTGTGAAAGTCATAGAGATAATGAAAGAGAAAAACATTTGGTGCCGAGCCCAAGTGTCCGAGCTCAGAGCTCCTTAAGTTCTGAGTTGAGCTCCACGATTACTGACAAATGCTTACACTGATTGGACAGGTCCACTCAAATCTGTGTGGTTCTTTCCTCAAAAGACCATTTCAGACACTAATCTACATGGTCCTCATATGGCCTGACCAAGATTATATCTGGACTTTAAAAGAGACTGCGGCCTCTGAGTTTGTTTCGGCCTTTCTTCTCAGAGTAGTTAGATAGGAAACGCTGAACTCGTCTAGCTTATTTTTAATATGACGTGTAAAAGTTATTCCGATATCCTATTTACAGAATAAACAATTTAATTTAATTTCATTTCATTTAACATGAGACAAGCGCCAGCAGAAGAAAATTTTCCAATCGTGACAAAATCTATTAATATATAACGAGAAATCTCACCTACTGCAGAATGCATTGTATCCTAAATGTATCTACTAACTCAGTCTATCCACTATAGAGGTTACGCTCTCAATAACCTAGATTAATAGCCAATTATTGATTCATAGGTAGGTGCTTCGACTAACGCTTAGTTCTCAGGTAATGGAATAATCCTAGTGTTAATGCGTATTAAGGCATATCTCAGAAGCGATGCACGCGATGGGTTGATCCGCGGTTGATCCATTGCATTCAGGTTAGATACCTGTATATGACCGCAAGCCGATATTAGGGCCGTACCTACTAATACATATTATGTTATGTTATGGGTTTAACAGAGGCAAGGTAAGCAAATAGTAGTTTAAGATGAGTACCTATAACTAAAACTACTACTATATTATATTACTGTCGTGGCCTGCAACAGGGGCATTGATGGACGATCATGAAAAACATACGTACAGTACTTTTCTTAAATAATTCGCGAAATATCAAACTAAGTAAATTAATTATAAATTCCAGATACAATGACGAACGAGCCAATATGTTCATTTTTTTCTTTTTTACTTTATACAGCTTTATTTGCAAGCCAAATTGAAATTTATATAAAACCTTTGATGTGTTACCTCCTTGGTTACCATGTGTTGAAGTAAAAAGTTCGATCCAATTTTAAATTAGGTACACGACAGTTACAAAAGTTTTCATATTAATTTATTAAATAATAATATAAAAATACCTATCCATAGAGTTAGAGTAACATACATTTATTAGCTTACATTATTTATTTTATTTGGCCGCTAAACTTCATAGTAACATTGCCTCCCGCCTACTCACAATGTATTTGACCAGTACAGCATTTTCGATTCATCTCGAAGATGGTTGTCAAAGTAATGTTCGAATTTCCAAGCATGTTTTAGAAAAGTAAGTAGTTTTAGTTCAAATAGTTCAGTTAGTTAGTTCTTGGCAAGGATAGACTTAAAAAAATGATATTTTTTAGATATTTTGTTTATTTTAACTAATATTATTATCATAGCCACATAGTAGGTACGCATTAGACAAATAATTGATTTTAAATTCTGAGGCGTAGAAGTAGTTTAGACTTATATTTATCTAGACCACGAAGTATTCCAAACCTGATCCCTAAGACCGTGATGTAGCCTACGAAACAAATCTAACGGGTATTTCATGACATCGTTCCAAGTGGAACTCGGCGTGTTAAATTAGAAGGAAAACCAATAAAGATAACCCCCATACCGCTGCGTGAAAAAATACAATCCCCTTCGTAACTCGGGCTAGGGGCGATAGAAAATTGAAATTCAAGTAATATTGGAATGTGGGTCTGTATATAAAACGGGCTTTTGTTTTATCTAAAAGTTTCCCATGGGTATTTGTTTTGAGGTTATATTTAGTACTTTTTTGTGGTTAACCTTTTGAAAAGATTCCAATAATTGAATAAGTTAAATCGTTTTTACCACCTTTTCTGATTGTGTCCTTCCAAGAAATCGTTCTTGTGTCCCTATAAAACACATTGTCACGAGTATAGTTTGTTTTAAACCGATTTTTTTTTGACTGCCTCTTTGGTCTAGTGGTCACAAGCGCTATTGCTGAGCATGAGGTCTTGGGTTCGATTCCCAGGTCTGGCATTGTGTTATTGGGTTTGTCTATATGACATTTCTCAGTAGCAGCCCGGAGTCTGGATTTGTGCCCGGTTGATGGCAGTAGGCTCGCCCCCTGTTACATGGGACTTAAAACATAACTGGCGAAATGTGGGTGAACCTGCTACAGGGACACCTCTGCCCAACCCTTCGGGGAAACAAGGCGTGATGTTATGTTATGTATATACATTATGTTTCAAATATATTTTCATCGATATTTTCGTCAATTGCGAACCGATTTTTTTTTTAATGTGGTAGAGTAAGTTTGCGCGCTGGTCCTATGTATATTTTATTTATTTTGCTTGGGTAGTTTTTGAGTTTGCTAAGTAGTACGTATTTTTTCCACTTGGTGTCTGTTAGTGATGTTATAATTGACTTCCTGTCATTGTTATTTAGAGAGTAAGTAGTGGTATACGAATTTGTGCGGTAAAAATTAAAAAAAAACAACTGATTTCCAAAAAAAACACTACAAAGTGAAAAATGACTTTAATTTCGGAAGTCGGTGACAAAAAAACAAAAATACAAAGCCAAGGACACCGAATTTCGAAATTAAAGTAATTTTTACTTAGTGTTTTTTTTGGGAGTCGGTTGATCTTTTCATAAAAAAGTTTTTTAAAGCCTTCATTTTGCAACTTGTGTATAGACATAAAAATAATTTTTCCATAGAAAACTCACCAAATCACATAACCACGCTTCTCTACAAAAACTTCTGCACTAATCACTGTCAACTTTGACAAAACTTCCAACAGCTGTCACGTCATTTTTCCACCATCACCACACACAAAAACAAAGCCAAAACACGCGTTAAACCTTCCATAACATTAACCCCAACTTTACTGCTAACACGCTGAAATCCGGCGTGACAAAAACTTCGTCACTTAAACCACCTTACAATATTTTACAGCGTGCTTCTCTCGCAATAAGCAGAACTCATTTCGTCACAGGAATAAAGAAAGAGAGTCTTTATTCGAATAGAATGGAACTTTGGCTCCTGATAACGAATATATGCAGGCAGAGCCAGGAGACAACGCAAATCCGTTATGACACGACGTAATACCGTCATCGGTTCAGTAAGGTGCCTGCCCATTGTAGCGTAACAGATTATGCGAATAGCTTACGAAGTTCGCAACTAGGGTGAGATGATTTTGATTTGTTGCCATGTTGATTAGGGGATGAAGGGATAATAGAATTTGTTGGGAGCTTGTCTTTGTCTTTATTATTGGTTGTAATTAATTTATTATTATGTGAATTGATTCATGTACCGACTAAGTTTGGTATAAACTTAATAAATTGGTTTTTATTCAAATTCTAACTAATATTATGAGTGTAAAAGTGAAATACAATAGACGTGGATATAATTAGTGACCTATTCCGCTAAGCTATTTCTAAAGAGCCATAAAAACCCTGAAAAAAATCGACACGTGTTTTACCTATCAACGAGGCGTCCTCAGGATGACGATTGACTTTTCACGAACCCGAACACGGTGTGTTGCCACACCAAGCGCTGAACGCAGATAATGGATTTCCGTAAGGTCACGCCTGAATTAATTAACTATGTGAAAGTCAGTTTGTTTATTTATTTGTTTGTTTGTTACGCTTTCACGCTGAAACCGCTGAACGGATTTGAATGAAATTTGGCACATGGGTAGACAATCACCTATAAAAAAACAGAGGTTACTTTCATCCTTGTCCGCAGACGAAGTTGCAGACAACAGCTAGTATTCTATATTCCTTCTAGAAATTCAGAATCAACTAAATTTAGATTAAGAAAACATTGGTTAGATTATACCTAACCTTTAAAATGGTTTTGCAAAAAATAGTAGGTACAATTACTGTAGCTCTGTAATACAAAGTAAATAGATACTATGATATCTGAACATTTTGACCTTCTCCCAGCTTTCCAAACAACGGAGCAGTGTGCAAATACCTTCGAAAGTAAGAGATCACGTCTCATAGTTGAATACGACCTTTATTACGGCCGCCCGCGGGGCGAGGCTTTGTGAGCGTGTTTAAATAAACTCGCCTAAAATACTGACAATCTCCGAAAAAAATACTGAGCAAATTCATAATGCTTCGAATTGTGCTGTTGAATACGAACTGCCACTTTTCTAATTTTATAAAACATATATTCATGTCGTTTTTCGTCTAGGTGATTTTGGTTAAGATTGCATGGGGCTAGTTCGTGGGTTAAGAACTAGAGTAGCGTAAGGGTAAAATGACAACTTCACTGGAGAGCCAAAAACAACTCAAATTTGCCTACCGTTATCTTATAGATCTTTTATGGCAAATCTATAGTATTTAGACATCTGATTTTTACTAATAATAAAGCTTTATTGATCGGCTACAGGATAGTGTAACTTTTTGGTCAATCAAAAAACGTTACAATACTGCTATAACGCAGATAAGGGGACGAGGAAGACTAACTAGCCCGTGATGCGGTTTTTACTAGCACGGTTTTTACTAGCACCCTGTTCCTGATGCCAATCGGCATCAGGAACAGGGTCCAAGATGCCGGTGGTCAGGGCTCTAGAGAGAGTAACCTCCTCACTATACGTGCCGTGTCTAGAAGTACTGCTTTCTGAATCAGGCCCTTGATCCAGCCACGCAATGAGAGCCTCCTGAGGTGTTGGTCGAGGCTCTTCGCTATCAGGCCATTAACGGTAACGATTATCGGTACAATGATTGCAGAGTCCACATCCCACATGTGGACAACCTCGTGTGCTAAGTCAAGATACTTGATTTTGGGACTAAATAAATAAAATTAATAATTATTAATTTTATTTATTATTAACTTTTTTTAGAGTTCCGTACCCAAAGGGTAAAACGGGACCCTATTACTAAGACTCCGCTGTCAATCCGTTTGTCTGTCTGTCCGTCTGTCTCCAGGCTGTATCACATGAACCGTGATAGTTAGACAGTTGAACTTTTTCACAGATGATGTATTTCTGTTGCCGCTATAACAACAAATACTAAAAAAATACACAATCTGCGAAAATTTTAACTGTCTAGTGTCCGACAGACAACGGAGCCTGTAATAGGGTCCAATTTGACACCCTTCGGATACGCAACCCTTAAAAGAAACTACATTTATCAGACTAAAATGCACACAACGTATTCTATATAAATAGGCATACAGCTAAAAGGTTGAAGGATATTTTTTTTCACCTTTTTTTATATCGTGACTATTTCGATTTCTCACTTCTGAATATAAATCTTTTTTAACGTACGTAGTCAGATTTTCCACAGGGTATTATTTTTCGGTCACTTTTACGGCTGTCCATTTTTATACAAAACCACATCCAATATCAACAGAAATGACAAAACAAACACAAAACCTATTATCCCTTTGCACATATTCTTTCAATCAAACGGTAGTTTCCATTTTTTTCTGTTGGTAGGTACATTTACATAGTGTGGATCCAGACTCCAATATTCTTTGAAATCCAATTTTCTATCGAACGAGTTGTTTCATAAAACCAATATGTTTCGTTGATCTAGAAAAGAATACATGGTAAAATGTGACAAAGTGTTTGAGAGTTAATTATATTATTGTTATTTCGAAAATATAATTTAAAAAGCAGTTACACTCAGGGAGTGCAGACAGAAGCGAAAACTTGAACAATTTTACTGTGCAAGAAATAATGTATCGCGCGTTGGTGTCATAGTTTCACCATGTCTATCTGATTGTCCGTCTGTCTGTCTGTCTGTCTGTCCGCGGTCTAGCTCCGAGACTCTTAATACTATAAAGCTGTAATTTGGCATGGGTATACATATTCTAAACGTCGACAAAGTGGTAAAATAAAATTATGAAACAAATTTTTTTTAGGGTCCCTCCCCCTGTACGTAAAGTGATGAAATTTTTTTTTCTGTCCCATGGTGTGGAGTATCGTTGGAAAGGTCCTTCAAAAATATTGTGAGTGTGTAAAACCATTTTTGGATTCAGGGATCCATTTGCGAAATATTAAGCTTTAAAGTGCTAATTTTTGTTAGAGTCAAGTGTGTGTCCCCCTGCAAGCTAAATGGTTAGTTTTGGGTCTGTGAAAAAAATCACAGCAGTAGTTTATATAACGAAGTTAAAAGGAAAACTATCACAGCTAAGTAGGCTCTACAAGTTAACGAGTAATAATCGACCAACTTATATTTGCAGTTGCAAAAACATGTATTGCCATACATTCCGTACGGGAGAACATGTTTTTCGACTACAAAGTTACGTTTGTTTTTTGTATAAATTCATCACAACTACGGAACCCTTCATTGTGCGTCGTCCAACACGCACTTGGTCGGTTTTAAAGCTGATGTCGGTAACAGTGTCGCGAAATCAATGGTTTAGTCCCATCTCAAAAATGCCCAACGCACCTTAAGAAGTTTTCACTTCAAAAAATATAGTTTTATAGTTAGTAAAATTGTGCTCTTATGCCTAATTACCTGCGCCCCGCGTTTTCACTCGCATAAGTCTCGATCCCGTGGGAATATCGGGATAAAAAGTATCCTATGTCCTAATCCAGGTCATGGTCTACCCAACTGCCAAAATTCACCCAAATCTGTTTAGCCGTTTTAGCGTGGAAGCGTAACAAATGAACAAACAAACTCACTTTCGCATTTATAATATTATTATAGTTAGGATTATTTCAGGTGTGTGTACTTTTACACACACCTGGTATAATGCTAACTATCACAAGATTTATATTGTTAAATAAAGGAGCAATATTAAAGAATACCTAATTTAATACTGACTTAAAGAATATAATTATTTAAGAATTTGTAAAGTCTTGTAATATTATTTTAGTTAATTGATTCAGTTGTGACCTTGCGGAAATCCATTATAAAATGATCATGAGGATGCCTCGTTGCGAGGTGAAACACGTGTCAATTTCTTTCAGGGTCTTTTTAAGACTCTTTAGAAATAGCTAAGCGGAACAGGTTACTAAATATATCCACATCATCAGTTAATATTATTTTAATTAATAATATTGTGCAAACAGTTATTAGGACAGGAGGAATAAACTCTCACTGTTTTGATACAAAAAATAATTTAATCGAATCAAAATAACACATCAAATGTCCAAACTTATCATATTATTATATTACGTCTGAATTCTCTTATTATTCATAGAGCATACACTGGACCCTCGTCAAGTAAACGTATAAATATGGGACATATGTAAGGTTTTCATACGAAAACAAATATTGGCGTAGGATCTGTATTGAAAACAGGAATTTCATTTTCACCTGTAGTGACATGCGAGCAAAATGTTTGGCCAGCTTCAAAACAATGTGAATGCTCCTGAAAATTTACATTGTGAATAAAGATTTTGTGTGGTGTGTATTTTTCTCCATATACATAGCTCTAACGTTTGACTGCGTAGTAAGATAATATTAAATCGGTGTAGAGAGAATTTAAAGTTTATGAAAAAAAATTGCGAAGCAACTCAGTAATCTCTTCTATTCATAATTTCGTGTTGTTGATAAGTGAATTACCAAAAACAACAATATTTTCTATTTATTTTACTCATGCTCATTCTGAAAACAATAAAGGGTTTACTCTTAGCTTACAAGTTAAGAAATGATTAACGTCTACTTTAGAGTCCATAATACCTCAGCTCAAATTTGCTCCTTAACTCGCTCGCACTGATACTGGTCGCGGACTGAGTGAGAACGAGACTGAGCGGCGCGGCGGCGGGAGAAGGCTCCAAGGCGCCAGGCGGATATGTTAGGTGATTTGTACTGATAGCGAAAATAAAATTACTTAAAAAAAAACCTAGTCTCTGCTTTGTAGTTATTATACAAAGTTTCATGATCTAATTTGAAGTACTTTTTTAATACCAGCGGTATTTTGTTCGGTTTTGAGGTAACTTTGAAAAAAAAATCTATCCAGAATATTTTACAGAATCGTGTTTTCGTCAAATATAGTACCTAATAACATTAATCCTCAACTTTACCATATATTTATTTCAAAATTAATACTGCAGTATTTTCGATAATTATAACGGAGGATTATGGTAAGCAATTTGAGGTATCACCATATTTTTTTTCATTGCAGTTCTTAGTTTTAACAAATACATATATTTGTCAAAACTGAGTACATGACTGAAAAAAAAATCATCATATTTAGTTTATGCATGCTAATTTGTCACAAAATAAAGATGATTTAGATAATATACAATAGAAGTGGATATATTTAGTAACCTGTTCCGCTTAGCTATTTCTAAAGAGTCTTAAAAAAAAACCCTGAAAGAAATCGACACGTATTTCACCTCTCAACGAGGCATCCTCAGGATGACGATTGACTTGTCGCAAACTCGAACACGGCGTGTTGCCATACCAAGTGCTGAGCGCTGCGGTCAGCGCTTGGTATGGCAACACGCTGTGTCGTTTTCTTTCAGGTTTTATTTAAGACTCTTTAGAAATAGCGAAGCGGAACAGGTTACTAAATATATCCACTTCTATTGTATTTTATAATGGATTTCCGCAAGGTCACGCCTGAATCAACTAACTATGATTTAGATAGTTTGGACACAATTAAAAAACCATTCGTTACTTCGATTATTATATCAATTTACCATAGACTACATTCACCTCTTCTGTATTAACTCCCCCGTACGTAATACGCACAAGGAAAAATACGGTAACCTTGTAGGGAAAAAATAGGCGTTGAGTAAACAAGAGTACTCCGAAATTCCATGCTGGTGTAACGGACGAAAACATGGAATATTTGGTTCTCATCTCTAGATATGGAACGATTTGACTGAGAGAGAAGTTGATCAGTTCGAATCTATTACGTGACGGTACCTACATATTGTGTGACTATTACCTACAAACACTAATTATCTATAACAGACAGTTCGCACTCATTCAGGTTTTTTTTTGTTGTATTTTGTTGACTACTATCTATTTATTTCAGGGTTCTTCAGTGTGACCTCGTTTATTATTTTCCTATCTACCCTACCTACTAACCTACCTAATTGACTTTTTGAAGAGTCTGTGCTTTACAACAATTTAGTTTACACAAAAAAATCAAGTAAAAATTTGCCTTTCAATTTTGTCCTCACTTTGAATAATAAATTATGTTATGAAAAATTTTATTATATTAAAATAGGAGAAAATGAGTTTGATTTATCTAAAAAATATTTTTATATTCGTTGAAAATAATAAAACCGGCTTTTCAATTATGTTTTCAGTAGCAATGGATCCCGCAGACATTTCTAATTTCCCTAGAGGACCAACGTAAAACCGAGTACACAATAATATATCGTAGTAGTATGTAGATTCTTCACAACAATTTGTTGTTATTAGGCTGTCTTTGGGACTTTATCTTGAGTTCACTTTGAGCTAAAAGTCTAGCCGTTTAGGGAAATGAGGGCAAATGTACGATCGAATATTCAGCCATTTTACTGAGTGAAATTACCCAAAGCATTTCCATAAAGGCTGAAATGAATCTGCCGTTTTGATAAAGTAGGTACTAGTTTATGATATTCGTGTTGTTTTTTTTGCCTTATTTAGTTTCTACCTATTAAACTGTCTAAGTAAATTCGCTAAATAAGTTAACAAACGTTTATCTAAGTCAGGTTTTCATTTTAAGGGTTCCGTACCTCAAATGGAAAAAACGGAGCTCTTATAGGACACTCGGGCTCTTACTTCGTTGTCCGTCTGTCTATCTGTCTGTCTGTCAAGACCCTTTTTTTCGAACGCGTGGAGGTATCAAGTTGAAATTAATATCAAATACGTACGTCTACGGTCCCTTGGAGCTCTAAAAACATCAAGCCTCAAATTCAGCATAATAAAAAAAAAATGCCAATTTAAGCGACATATTTTGATATTCGCAAATAAATCAAAACCTACAGAGTACTTCCAGTTGACCTAAAATAATTAAATTTGGCAGGAAGCAAGGTCTTACAGCACATGTGAATGAAATTCATTAATTTGTAGTTTCAGTTTTATTAGTGATAACGTATTTTACTAACAAATTGGACCATATTCTTGTCCGAACTGAATAAATAAAAAAAAAATATCGATTATCAAATGTATGTTCATTTGCAGTTGGAGAATTAACCGTGACGTATAACGATATATGGGAGAACATGTTTTTCAACTACAATGTTAGTTTGTTTTTGGAATAAATTCATCAGAACTACGGAACCCTTCATTGTGCGACACGCACTTGACTTGTTTTTGTTTTTACTTTTAGTTAACATGATTTTTACTTATTAATTATATATGTTCTTTTTTTCATGTTGTAAAATTTTTCCCTTACATCCACTTTATCGTCTTCGTAAGCGTATAAGCATAATTCCAAGCGACTTCACAAATCATCCTATATAGAACGTGCTGTCGTAAAAGATAAGAATTTAAACACACTGCAAAAATTACACAAGCGATGTTTTATAACTTTATGCATACAGATGTATTAAAGTCTTCGTGTTTCCTGTCTCAAAATAAGCAATTCTGTTTATTTTCCTAGACTTTGTAAGTTTACTGTTACGAAGACAAATATTATTTGCTACAGAAGGTCTATAAATTACAGCACAAAATAGTAGCAGAACATCTTGAAATAGGAGAGTGCCTCATGATTTTTGACGACTTAAGGCTCGTGCAAACTAGCGCTATATCGCGGGCGCTACAGGCAGCGCGATCCTTGTCGTGCTGGTCTGCACGAGCCTTTACGCACTTTCGTACTGGCTAATCTTTTCAGAATCCATGGATGATATGATTTACTGTCATGCAAAGGTACCTGCTGTATCCGATATGAGAGTAATGAAAAAGTAGTACATACAAAGTAGATACATATTGCAGATTTTGATGTCAACCCACCTGTATAGCATGCAATTTTTCACATTTTTTATAAAAAATCTCATCATATATTTAGATAAAGGTAGACAGCACTAGCAGAGAAAAGATCTAAAAGTCAATAGTTAAATCTATGATAAAGCTTGAGGTACAAATATATATTATGCTAACATCGTCAAATTGTTTATAAATATTTTATAACAACAGTGTGAACCGCATTTTCTGGTATATTTCATTTTTCCTAACCTTTTGGCAAGTAAATACAGTATTCAGCTTATCTTAAAGTTAATACAAATATGAAAGCCGTGAATATTTCGCGACAAAACAAGATATTTTCTGCTGAAGTCGACTCGGCGTTAAATGAAGCGTGGGATGTATTCATAGGCTACTTAGGTACTGTGGACTTGCCGACGAAATGTACTGAGTGCTTGCGTAACACTCACGATTTAAGCTCACTTAGGGCTCAGTAGAGTAAAATGTGGCGTAATTGATAAGGCAATGGAATGTGGTAAAGGCAATAAGTGCCTTAAATTGATAAGAACAAAATACCCGGATTGTATTGTAACTGGAACTTCAACTAAAAGTGTCTGTCTGTTGAGAAGTAGCATCTATTTCTGGTTGGCTTCCAATGAACTTCCAGCTAAATTATTTCACCATTACTTTTGGACATTTATTAAACTCTTACGCACTCTTACGTATACTGAACTTCGAAACAAGCACTTCAAAAGGTCTGCTTTTGAAGTGCTTGGTTACTCACTAACGTAATCAGTAACCTCATCACAAAAACAAACGAAAGCGCTAACCGACACCCCTTATTGATGAACGAGAGAATTTGAGCCAACCCTAATATATCCAACGAGCGGTCGGCCCGAGATAGGCCCAAAGAATTAGCCCAACGATCATAAGTACGGACAAAAAACAAGCCTAAACTTGCCCATTTAAAGCGGTACAAAGCCAAAGAAACGGCCCAACAAGAACGCAAAACGTCAAAATAGTCCATTCAACTTTCGGACCATTTAATATTAGCCCAGTTTGGGTAGGGTTGGGGTGGCAACATTGCAATGGTGATAGATTATGTTTTTAGTCGTTTATCGAGTGTGGGGGATACTAGAAAACGGATAACAACATCTTAATACGAGTAATATAATTTTTAGTACCATTCAAAACCTTTAAATTTAAAGTAAAGTGATCTTTAGATATCCATAAAACAATGATAACGTCAAGCATGAATGTTCATTCATTCTTAAGGCGAAAGCGTCAGGGTAGCCTGCGAAATTCAAATAAAATAACATCACGCCTTTAAACCCCGAAGGGTTAGGCAGAGGTGTACCTATAGCACACCCATATTTCGACAGTTATGTTTAAGTCCCATAGGGGGCGAGCCTATTGCCATTCATGCCATTTGACATTCAAATATTCTGAAGTTTTTTGCCATTTGCAGGTATTTACTTATCAGGTTGTAAGTTGATCTAAATTTTGATACTCGGCCGTATAAAGTATTTATTTATAGAGAAACTAGCTGACCCGGCGAACTTCATCCCGCCTAACAGTCAATGAATGTGCACAAGTTTAGGATTTTAAAATTAATACATAATTCCTATCCTACCTACCTAAATAACGACCGATTCTCAGACCTACCGAATATACATATAAAATTTCATAGAAATCGATCAAACCGTTTCGGAGGAGTATGGTAACTAACATTGTGACACGAGAATTATATATACATATAATATTTTTATGATTATTATATATTATATATATATAGATAGATAGATAGATAGAAGATAGACGATAATCATAAAAATCATCAATATATATTTTCTCTTTCATTCTATTTTAATCAACATACAACCGGACACTGACCTGCAAATTGCAAGAAAACGTAAGAAAAATTGAATTCTGTGGGCTACCATTGCGCATCCCCCTTAACAAATCGAAATCCCTCGTTGCCTCTAAAACAAACCCCAATTGTTGGTCACTTTTCCCATGCTGCACCAATTTATTTTAGTGTACCTAATTATACAGGAAGACTTCGGACCCAACCAGGGCTATGATTATTTAAACAAAGACGGAAAAAGCTAAACAATTATAATCTCCCCTCTAGTCATTAGTCTGAACATACAAACACCCAACATCCTCATTTAACCCTAAAACGGTAATGAATGAACTAATTACATTACCCCACATTTTCATAACACCCATAGCTTATACGCCATTACAAAGAATGCCACATTCAGCCATCTCATCCCATGCATGTAGCAGCCGACCAATCAGTGGGCTTGAATACGTGAATTATTATAAGGCGTTAACCGCTAAATCGATGACCTACTTAGGCGGTGGTCGATGTGGAAGCGTTCACTGGGTATGGATGTAAATGTACCTGCTAGACGAATGATTCCTTTATGATGACTAATCTCTCTGATTGGTTTTGGTATTAAGTTTTGTCTGCTGAAGAAATAGTTACAAGAGAAACAAAAAAACGTCTGCGTAGGAACGCTTTTTCCTTACGTGACGATTTCTACCGTCAACTTCTACCGCAAGCCGTTTGCTACAGCTAGTTGGAAACCTTTTGTTGCAAAGATAAGGATTTGTTTTTTTGTTTGCAGTCCGATCTGCATTTCTAATTGATTCAGATTTTGTGGTCTATTAAGAAAATATCTTTTCAAAATCCTCGAAATAAATTCAAATGTTTTTGTGTAGATAGACGTTTTGCTAGTGTCGTTTTGATCCTCGGTCCTTTTGCTATTAGGGCCTTTTGATACGGAGGGATTGTGGCGTTTTTTGGAAATCACGTATGTCTAACAGTGGCCATCTATCCGCTAAAAGACGATGATGATGATGACACTTCTTCTTCATGAAAAGTCAACTGTCATTTTGTGTAAATTGCCAAATATTTTTAAACCGGCTTCAAAAAAAAGAGGAGGTTCTCAGTTCGTCGGAATCTTTTTTATTTATGTTCCTCGATTACTCAAAGACTGAACCGATTTGAAAAAATATTTTTTTGTTTTAAAGACAATGAAATATCTCGAATGCTGGTTAGACACTGCGTATATTTAGTCCATTTAATGATAATATAAACACACAACCTTACTAATATATGCTGACATACTACAACACAACATTACGTCTATAATCCCCGAAGGGTTAGGCAGCGGTGTACCTACAATATATACATTTCACGGGGGGCAAGCCTATTGCTATTAACCGCAAATCCAGATTCCTTTCAAGTTGGTTCCATATGGGTATGATCTGATGATGGAATCTTGGAGAAATCGAGGAAACTCTTCAAATGTTATAGGCACACCTATAGCGATTTGGGTATTTTTTATAGTAAAGCGCAAATGACACAAAAGAGCAAATGAACGAGATTTGCTCTTGGAAAGCACCATTAGGTCAAGTGGAACTCTGCCGGGGTTGCGAAGAAAACCGAAAGGGAGATCGTGGCCCCCGGCAACAGGGCAGCCGAAGGAACACGGGTGGGTTTTAGTCAGTAAGAGTCTGACACGCCCTCCCGCTCCGCCCAGAGGTTATTTGATGATTTCCCACCCTCAAAAAAAAAAAAAAAGGTCATGTGGAACTGATGATGAAGAACACAGATGGCCACCGGAACTACTCAATAATACGGGTTGCGATTCGATTTCTTTAATATGGTTGGTAAGCAATTGATGCTCGTCACAATTCATATGATGCAGTGGAGCTAATGGTGAACTACGTGGAGAACTTTTCAACAATTGAAGTCCCCGCATCGGGCAAAGCAATATTTTGCAAAAGGTGATGAGCAGTTGACATTAGGTTGTTGTAACTTAGATAAATTACAAACCAACCCACTAAAAAGTGAAAAAAAAAAACTTTATTACAAAAATACAACCGACTTCCAAACTACAAAGTGAAAATAACTTCAAATTTCGGAAGTCGGTGGCAAAAAACTAAAATACCGATCCAAAGACACCGCCTTCCGAAATTTAAGTTACTTTTTACTTTGTAGTTTGGAAGTCGGTTGTATTTTTTGTAAAAAAGTTTTTCCCGCTGCCTGTGCGACCTGTTCCCATAGTTCATACATAGCGAAGCGCGGCTCACGTGCGTACGGCGTTTTATGATAAATCGCCCCAAGTTTCATGTTCTGATCTAACGTTAACTGTACACATAATATACGTAAGGTTGGCCGCGAGTGTATGTAAGTCACCGTATCAGCGGTTTGTGGTTTACAACTTTACTTTGTATTGTAGCTATTAAGATATATTAATTCCTTGGTGTTTGATGTAATCATCAGTTTGTATAATTGTGTCATATCAGAGTCAGAGAAATTAATATAATTGTTTTTCAAATTGACTACCAAATGATTAAAACGTCAGTAGGTATATATTCAAACTAGCTTCCGTCCGCGGTTGTGTCGATAAAAAAAAAATATCCCCATACCAGATTTCATCAAAATCGGTTCAGCCGTGAAAGTGTAAGAAACAAACAAACGTACAAAAATCAAATCTTTTCTCTTTATAACATTAGTTTAGATTTAGAAGACTACTTTTGTTCCTAAATAGTTGTATGAAATGGCTATAACACGGCAAATTGGCTTTGGTTGCGCTGATTCGACTGTAATTATAATATTGTCATTTCCTTTCTTTGGTATGTTGGCATACGAATTTATATTATAGTGTTAGTTTGCAACTTCCTATCCCCTATCCCATTCTGCACATTGCTTTTGTTCGCGTGGGAACAAGACGGTTACACCAAGTGGCGCCACCCCGCGCAATCTCGTCACAACATTTTTTTTAATTAGAGAAAAAACAAAATATGGAGCGGTCTGTGTTCGAAACGCATCGCTTGTGCAACTCATGCGTTCATACTCAAAGAACCAAGTGAAAATTCGTGACAATTGACATACGTATCGTCACTCCAGGCTTCCATCGCATGGAGGCGATCGGCGGCGGTGATCTCTCGCGTCCAACCTTGGTTCAGGCCATGGTACGGAGCGAGAGGAAATGGGAGGCCATCACTTCGTTCTGCGAAGCGGTAATGCTCGTGAAGGAGGAGGAGGAACGCGTGAAAGAGAGGCAAATTTCGCGCCCTCACGCCCCTAACCGCCGCAGGAGGAGATGCCCTGGGCGTCGGGAATCGTAGGCCGATTTCCGGCCACCGTAGGCGCGGACTTGCGGATGGTGAGCAATGGGTAGCTCGCCGTCCTATAAGGACCAGGCCTGGGTCGACGGTGCGTTGTGTTCCTCAAAGCGCGCCTCAAAGAGATGTGAGCAGAATTGATGGGGTCCGTTAGGGCCGATGCCTGCCGGGGATGCGAAGAAAACCGAAAAAGGGATCGTGGCCCCCGGCAACAGGGCAACCGAAGGAACACGGGTGGGTTTTAGTCAGTAAGAGTCTGACACGCCCTCCCGCTCCGCCGGCAGAAGTTATTTGATAATATCCCACCCAAAAAAAAGGCCTCCATCGCATCAATTAAGGTATTGTGCTCCTAAGTCCTTGTACAAACTATCGCATAACGTCTAATTTCTCTCCAAACAGTGTTGTATACCGCTCATTGTTTTGCAAACCAACTTTTCAAAATCTATCGTTAAAATCTATCGTCAAACAGGCTTAGTGTATCAATTTGATTAGCAATAAATTTTCCTAACTGTACAATGCGTTTCGGGATGTTATTGTAGAACATGATAATTCGCTAAATGTTAAATATTGACCGTTCCTGGTACAATCGTATTTACATGGTTATATAAGTTACATAAGTTTATATTCACTAGTAAATATGCAACATGAAAATAACCTTTATGCTTATCGAAGCAGAATACAATAACCAACAACACAACACACACAACATTACATTTCAACATAACATTATGTCTCGTTTAAGCGATTGCTCGAAACGCCTTGATGCCTGATATCAATTCGTCAGTTATGAACCTCAGTCTTATATTGGACTTACCTGTCTAGGTAGCGATTTGTAGCTACATACATCACACTAGTTTAGAAGTTTAGTAGTCACACAGTCAATCAATCTGCCTAGCCTTTTCCTTTTCTTCTTGCCGTTGGGATTGGCTTCCAGATGCAGTTGGACACCAGTATTTTACAAGGAGCGACTACCTATCTGACCTCCATAATCCAGTTACTTTACTTACTATTCCTCTGATAAAGCATCAAAATGGCAATAACAGAAGTTGTGAGGACAATCTCCATATTCTCATCAATTGCCTAATTGTTGAACTTGCAGATTGGATGTTATACTAGCAGTTTGAAATGAAACAAGGGTACGAACTGATTTTAATTTAAGATTCCAAATTCAGGGTAATGGTATTTACCTTCGAACAGATCCTGATAATGGCAGCAAAGATTGATTGAACAGATCAGTTGGATGTATTGATCGATTTGTAGATGTACAAGTTATTTATTTGAGTAGTCAGTAAATTATTTTCAAGTCTGATCATTGAATAGTAAAAATTATGGATAGAAAGATAAAATACTTTTTATTGTGTACACCATATAAATTATAGATATAAGTGTGCGCGTGTTGGGGTGTGTATGTGTGCCGTGTATGTGTGACGATAGTAGTTATAATGTACCTATCTACTAAGTACAGTAAGTACTTACCTATGTGTCAGTATGAGATGGTCATAACCCTTCTCAGCAGCGGACTAAGATATTTTCATTAAGATAGATTATATTCGATTACTCCCTGCAGCTTACCCTAAAACCTAAATTAGCCATCAAAATACAAAAACAATAACAGCTGACAGTCGCCATTTTGTGGCACAATATACAATTTGAGCAGCTGCGGTCGTTTGCAACCCTTTCAAGGTGTCGTAAAAATTGATTAGCTCGTTCCAAATTCCTTCCGAGTGCAATGAAAATTAACATTTATTTACATTTTTATATGTGTCCCGGTGGCATAAAACATTAATGAAGGTAGAGTTTCAGCCTTCAGTGGCATATTGTTGTAAGTTTGATTATAGAATTGTGATATTTTTTATCGGGAACGTCTTCATAGTTCTTTGTCGTGACAGCTAAAAGTAAGTTAATTCTTTCCAAGATATTTTTAAAATTGACGAGGGAATTCCAACAAGAGAATTAATAGGTAAACATACCAGCAACCAAAAATAACAAACTATTAGCATCAATCCGTCTGCTAAGCAAATTGATCGGAGTCATGTTTAGCTGTAGTAACGTTGACCGAATCAAATAGTCACGGCTTTGGATTACCTAGGGACAACTGCATGTAAGCATACAACACGGCATTCTATTGATGACATTATTCTGCTTTAACCGACTCTTTTATGTGCATATTATAAACTAGCTGTGCCCCGCGGTTTCACTCACATAAGTCTCGATCCCATAAGAATATTGGGATAAAAATATTCTTTAACCTAACCCAAGTTATGGTCTACTCGTGTGCCAAATTTTCTCCAAATCCGTTCAGCCGTTTTAGCGTGAAAGCGTAACAAACTTACAAAAAATCAAATCTTTTCTCTTTATTTATAAAAAAAAATATTAGTTTAGATAAAAGTTGTTTTTCAAGTCTGTTTGTGTGACCGCGTTGTTCTTCTAAACTACGCAACTGATTTTGATGCGGTTTCACCATCATTTATATAATTTATTCCGGTAGGTTTATGTGTATAATACATTCATATTAAACTTACATATAATAAAGAAATCTCGATGTTTTGTCAAGTCGCAAAAACCGTGCGGAGCAGGCGGGTTGCTAGCCCCTACTAGTACCCCGATACATTTTTTAACAAAAATTCAACGTCAGACCAACTCTTCCCATCACACATCAACATATTCAAATACGCCCAAAATCAGATAGCACAGCCCTAAAATCCCTTTACGTCGTTCAATTTCAGCGCAGCCCTAACCGGGAGCCAGGCTCGGCGTACTAACTAAACTCATTTGTTTCCGATATCGTCGATACAGAGGAGACTACGTACATTTTCTTCACTTCATTCCCGTCACGGGAAATGGCTTTCGTTCGATACGGCACGTCATAGATTAAGGTGTGAAAGATCAGTTATTTGCCAAAAAAAGTAACCGTCTTTTCTTCTATGGACACTCAGTTATTTTACATCGCCGTGTTCAGTCCTACTCATATTGAAATTCTATTAGAACTTTTCATACCTTTTAAAAGCCGTTATTTTGCTCTTATAAGTAGGCATAAAACCTTTCAATTTATGATGTCGAATAATAAAAGATTTCTTTAGAAGACTCACTTTCGATGAACGAGGCTTTTAATTTTGATTTTTCGAGCACTCAGACATTTAAAAAACTGACATGTTGCATTAAGCAATAACCCCCTGTTAATTATATTGTTTGTGAAAATAAATAATATTGAACATAAAATAAAGGAGACGGAAACGATTACCTACATACACTCTTGGGCCTGAATGTAACGAGTTGAATATGGTGTGATTTCATAGATTCAAACATATACATATTAGTGTATTGCAGTGACTAGTTGCTGTCCCACAATTCACACAGCGATTAGTATCAACAATATCCAAACCACAAAGCAGCGGTAAAATCCGTGTGAGCGATCTTCGGTGTCCAGTGTAAAAGCAAGGGTCGTACAAGGTAGGCAGGGTCAGAATCCGTAAAAATCAAAGCAGTCGTCGTTGAAAATGAAAAATAATCGGGAAAGCACTCAAAACGCAAACAAAAAACATGTGGCAACAGTCTAGTAGGGGTGGGCGTTGCGACAATGAACCGTTTACAAAGACCGTTTTCTGTTTTGCGACGATGAAACCGTTTTACGTCCTCAGTTCAAGCTTCCTTCAATTGCACAAACCAGTCTTTGAATTACATGGCGCGATTTTTTTATTTTACACCTAAGAAAATACAGTCGACAACACAATAATTCAACTGTCTAGCACACTCGCGTTCGTATATAAAACAGTCCTTACAATAAAAGTGAACTCTTTGTCAATGAAATACAGTCAATAATGTATTACGTATACAATAGTTGTCAATGCAGTCGTTCGTGATGCGATAAACCATTTCGTACATTGCAAATCGTTGTAAGAAACTGCACTCGACGAAAACGCAATTCTATTCCATGTTGCATAAGTTTTGTCCTGTTCTGACTGTTTTCTGCAACCGTATTCGTCGTCAGGAAAACGGTTTTGTCCGTGAATAATTCGACAACGACCCATCACTACTATCTAGTGTCAATGTCAGTCAACTCATGCCAGTGCAAAACATGCACTGCCAGTGACATAGACTAAAGATATAACACTGATTTTAATCGATTTGACATCGATAATCATTATTTTGTTTTTTTCAGTAATTAATCTATGTTTTATTTATTGATATGACTGTAATTAAATGCGCTATATTCATAATTATATAATTATAGTGCCTTTAATTACTTTGAGTTAATTCCCTAGTGCTACCTAGTGCGAAGGTTTCTTTACTCAATTAATTGATGATCTCACGAAAACTATCTTTATCATATTTCTCCGCTTTCAGATTGAGTATTGAGCAGATTTTAGATATTCAAGGATAAAAAAATACGATATTTTTTTTTAGATCATATCTCAACCTATTACATTTGGGCCCACCGTTTCTCATCTCCTTTGTCTAAAGAAGAACATGGACACGCAAAATCGTGTCTGTCACCATAATCTTTGGGTAGGCGCTTGGTATTACCGAAATTTCGCTGTGTGAAGTTATAGAGAGACGTAATGGGGAGTTCCGCGAAATGCGGGAAGAAACATAACAAGTGATGATAACTGGGTTTTGTGTTTATGGGGTGAGCAGAGGCGGTGATATATGCTGTTGACTGCAGAAGAAAAAGAATAATGGAAGTTTAAATAATTGTGGCCCCGTAAATAATAATTTGATTTTAAGTGCTTGTGTCACGGTTAGCGAGATTGATAGCCAGAGTAGCTGCCCAGAATGATATGAACAGGTAACCAAATAATAATAAATCTTGAGTAGCGAGCCACTCCAATTCAGGAAGCTGCGTCATCCATCTTAATACTCTCGTAACGCCTATCTCTGGTCACAATCACTTCAAGCAAAGGCATGAAAATGCAAGCAAGCCTTGCCGATATTCTTCTATTAAGGTGACCATCGATTTTGACCATTCCATATTGTAAGCCTGAAAACATAATCTTTGGTCGATCGATAAACGTATTAATTCGGCTGCTATGAAAATAGATGGATCTGAACGATCCATGTCATCAATCGACGACTATCGACCGCCATGCACACACTTGGGACGACACCTTTGCATTTTCGGTGATCTTAGCACTCCAAGATCAACGCGTAACCAAAAATCATAAAAGTACCTACTTAGAAAACTCCAAATTAACACATAACTGCCCTATGTCTCTAGTCAAACAATTCGCACATAGTTTTGTCCATTACTGTTATAGAACAATCGGGCTAACAAGCAACAAGTGGACAAATATTTTTTCAACGTTAACACAATTTATTAACTCTGTGACTACCCCACCTTTCACACGAGGTATTTTGAGATAGAGCGTTACCCTGCAGACAACATTTTGTATGAGAAAATCGATGGTATTTTGTCATGGTATGAGTATACCAATATACATGTATGGACATCATCGATGATGGAAAACATCGTGATGGAAACCTTTTTTTTTGGGTCGGAAATTAACAAATAACTTCTTCCGCTCTGGGCGGAGCGAGAGGGTGTGTCAGATTCTTACTGACTAAAACCCACCCGTGTTCCTTCGGTTGCTCTGTTACCGGGGGCCACGATCTCCCTTTCGGTTTTCTTCGCACCCCCGGCAGGCATCGGCCCTAACGGACCCCGTCAATTCTGCTTATATCTCTTTGAGGCGCGCGTGGAACACAACGCACCGTCGACCCGGGCCTGGTCCTTATCGGACGGCGAGCTACCCATTGCTCACCGTCCGCAAGCCCGCGCCTACGGTCATCATTGATGATGGAAAACATGGTGATGTAAACCTGGACTTTATAGTAAACATAAATCTCTATAGCCAATCCGCCTTGCGCAAGCGTGGTGACCAATGCCCATGCCTTCTCTGTACCTAAATATGAGAAGACACCTTTGTCCTGCTATGTGACAATGATAGGCTGGTATTATTTTTTCCTTTATTTAAATAAATACATATAAATTACATTTTTGAATATTAGAATATAAAAACATTAAGAAAAAAATATATTATAATTATACCTTAACATTATGCTATACATTGGTATGTATAACACAATGTTGCTGATGCAGAAAAACATATTTATAAGGAGCTGCATTTTTGGCAGTTTATGGCCAAGAATAGATTAGGAAGATAAAAGTTACAGTTGACTTGTATTTTAAAATACCCAACCAATGATTTGACTTTTATATAACAGGTACAAGATAGTCGTCTATTTAGGATTAAATGATGACTATATAGGCGTTATCTAAAGAAATAATGTTTAAGACGGTAGGAAATATAGTAGGTAAAATCTATGTTACGAGCTATTTTCTGTTCAACTTTTACCAAATGCGACAAAGATTCGTCAATATTGACATACTATTAGTCCATTAAATGAGTTGATTTATTATTTAATACAATGAGCCTCCGCCAGCATGTGGCAGCAATAAACCCATGTAATAAACAGTGCAGGGCACAGCTGATAACCATTTAATAGATATCGGCTCAATTTGATGCTAATTCGTTTCCGATATGCAATGGTGTTAATTAAACGGTAAATTGCAATGTGATCAATTGAAGCGGTGCTAGTATTCTAGTTTGAGAGTTAAGCTAACGGGCATGTTTCGTATGAAACATAATAAATTATTATATAATAAATTATTATATAATTATTATAAATTATTATTGAGAGAAATAAATTATTATTATTATTATCCTTTATTTCACTTAAATACACATAATTTATATTTTTAAATATTAAAACATATAAATATAAAAACATTTAAAAATATAAAAAATAGTAGCCCACCGGTATCGGGAACAGGATCCAAGTTACCGGCGGTCAGGGCTCCAAGGAGAGGAACCTTCTGACAATGCGAGCCGTGTCCAGGAGTACCGCTCTTTGGATCAAGCCCTTGATCCAGCTGCCCAACGAGAGCCTCCTTAGGTGTTGGTCGAGGCTCTTGGCGATTAAGCCATTGGCTGTCACGACTATCGGCACAATGATTGCTGAATCTACATCCCACATGTCGACAACCTCGCGAGCCAAGTCAAGATACTTGATTTGTTTATCTTTCTCAGCTTTCACGAGGTTCTCGTCATGCGGGACCGTTATGTCAATAATCATTGTGCGCCGCTCTCCTCGATCCACCACCACTATATCAGGCTTATTGGCAACAATAGTCCTGTCAGTGATGATGGATCGATCCCAATACAATGTGATATTTCCATTTTCGAGAACTGGGTCGGGCACATACCTGTAGTACGGCACTTCCGATTCCACAAGGCTGTACTTCAGAGCAAGTTGCTGGTGGATAATCCTGGCTACAAGGTTGTGTCTATGCAAGTACTCTTCATTAGCTAGACGAGAACACCCGGAGATAATATGTCGGATTGATTCTCCCGGACGGTGGCATGCCCGACAGATGTCAACCGTGCCGTCCTTCACAATAAATCTCCGGTAATTGTTCGTCATCATAACTTCGTCCATAATTGCACAGACAAAACCTTCGGTTT
This sequence comes from Omphaloscelis lunosa, assembly GCA_916610215.1. Lineage (NCBI taxonomy): Eukaryota > Metazoa > Arthropoda > Insecta > Lepidoptera > Noctuidae > Omphaloscelis > Omphaloscelis lunosa. Next base: position 21,459,901 of record OU744248.1, on the reverse strand, counting down.
CCCCAAAGAGGTCACCAAAACGCAGCCAGGTTACGGACGCTGGTAAATCTACATCGGGCCCATGCAGGGCCCGGAAGTAGCGTCCGTGAAGCTCCTTACTCTGCCATACCTCCATGCGATCCTTAGTGTCAAGCACTACAGGCTTGCGCCAGTTCTCTTCAGCCAAGGAGAGCGGGGTAAGGCCCTTGTCCACCACGACCACATCTCGATGCATCCCCACGTCGACTCCAAGGAAATATTCCCTGAGACTGCATATCTCGCGATTGTGGAGGGTCTTAGCGTATAAAAAGCCTCGACCTCCACACTTTCGCGGGATATACAGTCTCATTACTGATGACCGTGGGTGATGCATTCGATATGCAGTCAGCAACGTACGGACCCTCCTATCCAAGGCGTCGAGTTCGGTCTGAGTCCATTTGAGTATGCCGAAAGAGTATATCAAAACCGGCATAACCCAACCGTTGAAGGCGCGCACCTTGTGTCCGCCTGATAGAAGACTATTTAATACTTTTTTCAGGCGGCCAAAGAAGCGCTCCTTCAACGATTGTTTCATGTCAGTAACATTGATGCCCAACGCTTCCGACATACCCAAATACTTATAGGTTTCGGATGCGGAGAGGGCTCTAAGGTTTATGGAATCCGAGAGTTGGGTTCCCACGGATTCCACAATCTCCCCTCGCTTTACATGCATGACCGCACATTTGTCCACACCAAATTCCATCCTGATGGCGTTACTGAAAGTTTCAGTTACTTTCAGTAGCTCCATCAGTTGCAAATTGTTGGGGGCAAAGAGTTTTAGGTCATCCATATAGAGGAGGTGAGATATAACCTGACCACCTCTCCTCAACCGATAGCCAAGACCTGAAGCCTCCAGCAGTGTGCTTAGAGGATTCAGGGCTAAGCAGAACCAGAGCGGACTCAAACTGTCGCCTTGAAATATGCCTCGCTCGATCCTTATCGGCTCGCTATTCCTCTGGATATTTCGACATCCTGGATAGCGAAGGACCGTCCTCCATTGCCCCATACACGACATCAGGAAAGTGCGCAGAGTTGTATCTACTTTATACAACTCCAGCACCCTCATGAGCCATGTATGTGGCACCGAGTCATAGGCCTTCTTATAATCTATCCAGCATGTCGACAGATCCTTTCGGGAACGGCGAACCTGTTGGTTAATGGCCATATCAATGAGGAGTAGCTCCTTAGTACCGCGGGACCCGTTCCTACATCCATTTTGAGAGGCAGACATGATGGAGTTGGTGTCAATTTATTATTATGTCCTTTATTTCATATACATACTTATAAATTATATTTTTAAATATTAGAACATATAAAAAATATAAAAACATTTAAAAATATAAAAAATAGTAGCCCACCGGTATCGGGAACAGGGTCCAAGCTACCGGCGGTCAGGGCTCCAGAGAGAGGAACCTTCTGACAATGCGAGCCGTGTCCAGGAGTACCGCTCTCTGAACCAAGCCCTTGATCCAGCTGCCCAACGAGAGCCTCCTTAGGTGTTGGTCGAGGCTCTTGGCGATTAAGCCATTGGCTGTCACGACTATCGGCACAATGATTGCTGAATCCACATCCCACATGTCGACAACCTCGCGAGCCAAGTCAAGATACTTGATTTGTTTATCTTTCTCAGCTTTCACGAGGTTCTCGTCATGCGGGACCGTTATGTCAATAATCATTGCGCTCCGCTCTCCTCGATCCACCACCACTATATCAGGCTTATTGGCAACAATAGTTCTGTCAGTGATGATGGATCGATCCCAGTACAATGTGATATTTCCATTTTCGAGAACTGGGTCGGGCACATACCTGTAGTACGGCACTTCCGATTCCACAAGGCTGTACTTCAGAGCAAGTTGCTGGTGGATAATCCTGGCTACAAGGTTGTGTCTATGCAAGTACTCTTCATAAGCTAGACGAGAACACCCGGAGATAATATGTCGGATTGATTCTCCCGGACGGTGGCATGCCCGACAGATGTCAACCGTGCCGTCCTTCACAATGAATCTCCGGTAATTGTTCGTCATCATAACTTCGTCCATAATTGCACAGACAAAACCTTCGGTTTCCCCAAAGAGGTCACCACAACGCAGCCAGGCTACGGACGCTGGTAAATCTACATCGGGCCCATGCAGGGCCCGGAAGTAGCGTCCGTGAAGCTCCTTACTCTGCCATATCTCCATGCGGTTCTTAGTGTCAAGCACTACAGGCTTGCGCCAGTTCTCTTTAGCCAAGGAGAGCGGGGTGAGGCCCTTGTCCACCACGACCACATCTCGATGCATCCCCACGTCGGCTTCTAGGAAATATTCCCTGAGACTGCATATCTCGCGATTGTGGAGGGTCTTAGCGTTTAAAAAGCCTCGACCACCACACTTTCGCGGGATATACAATCTCATTACTGATGACCGTGGGTGATGCATTCGATATGCAGTCAGCAACGTACGGACCCTCCTATCCAAGGCGTCGAGTTCGGTCTGACTCCATTTGAGTATGCCGAAAGAGTACATCAAAACCGGCATAACCCAACCGTTGAAGGCGCGCACCTTGTTTCCGCCTGATAGAAGACTATTTAATACTTTTTTCAGGCGGCCAAAGAAGCGCTCCTTCAACGATTGCTTCATGTCAGTAACATTGATGCCCAACGCTTCCGACATACCCAAATACTTATAGGTTTCGGATGCGGAGAGGGCTCTAAGGTTTATGGAATCCGAGAGTTGGGTTCCCACGGATTCCATAATCTTCCCTCGCTTTACATGCATGACCGCACATTTGTCCACACCAAATTCCATCCTGATGGCGCTACTAAAAGTTTCAGTTACTTTCAGTAGCTCCATCAGTTGCAAGTTGTTGGGGGCAAAGAGTTTTAGGTCGTCCATGTAGAGGAGGTGAGATATAACCTGACCACCTCTCCTCAACCGATAGCCAAGACCTGAATCCTCCAGCAGTGTGCTTAGAGGATTCAGGGCTAAGCAGAACCAGAGCGGACTCAAACTGTCGCCTTGAAATATGCCTCGCTCGATCCTTATCGGCTCGCTATTCCTCTGGATATTTCGACATCCTGGATAGCGAAGGACCGTCCTCCATTGCCCCATACACGACATCAGGAAAGTGCGCAGAGTTATATCTACTTTATACAACTCCAGCACCCTCATGAGCCATGTATGTGGCACCGAGTCATAGGCCTTCTTATAATCTATCCAGCATGTCGACAGATCCTTTCGGGAACGGCGAACCTGTTGGCTAATGGCCATATCAATGAGGAGTAGCTCCTTAGTACCGCGGGACCCGTTCCTACATCCATTTTGAGAGGCAGACATGATGGAGTTGGTGTCAATATGTTTGTTAATTTTAGCTCTCAAAACGGATGTAAGAACTTTATAGACCGTCGGTAAACACGTGATCGGTCTATAATTTTTGGGTTCCGCGGTGCTACCAGATTTATGGAGCAGGTGGGTAACTCCTGTCGTTAGGAACTGGGGTAGCGAACCAGACTCCAAAGCAGTCTGGTACTGAGCCGCCAAGCGAGCATGCGATCTTACGAACCATTTGATCCAGAAGTTGTGCAGCCCGTCCGGCCCTGGAGACTTCCAGTTAGGTAACGGACGGACTGCACGAGCTACATCTTGGGGGCAGATAGTAATAGCCCCCATTTCTGGTATTGAATCGCAGGCTCGCTCGACTTCCCGAGTCCAATCACCTTCGGTGTGACTGACAGGTACCGACCAGATGCTGCGCCAGAAAGAGCACATGGCATCTTCATCCGGTAGATGCGTGTCAGTCACACCTTGGTTTGGTCGCTCCCAAGCCCTATAAACCCACCTTTCATCGCTCTGGAAGGTGCGATTCTGAGTGTATCGTTCTACTCGCCGCTTATACCTACGAATACGGTTCGCCCATGCATACACTTTCTGCTTCAGGAAGTCGATGCGCTCTGTGACACGGGTCATATAGTCCTGAGGGCTGATATCAGTCCCTAAGAACGCCCGCCTCACAAAGCGCATCACTCTAGGGCGAGTATTGCCCTCCCTGAAGCAGATTAGTTTGCCAATGAGCGTTCTGGCCCCACAAATACGGCGCTCAATTCTGCACTGCCAAGCTGGTACGGCTGGTTTTGGTCGTGTAGCTCTAGAGTCATTAGAAAATTTGACGTGAGCTACACGACATACCACTACAGCCGCGCAGTACAGAATTGAATGTGTATCAGTGAGGTCTTCGCAGTCATCAAAATAGTTTGACAACTGCGAATCCAGAGCCGCCACCAGCGCCCTATTTTTGTTATGCATGGGCAAACGAGGTAAACGTGGTCTAAGTTCGGGCGACATAAACCGATATTCGTGAATCGCACCCTCTAAAGCACTCCTCAATTCTTCATTGCACTGGGTACTTACATTTGTAGCCCTGTCATCAATCCTCTCGTCAGCTTGACTTGTAATAATCTGTGATGGTACTATAACACTCCGCACCGGGGGGGCGATGACATGGCTACTTTGCATTTCACTTCGCAGGCGATCAAGTACAGTGTCATCCAACATATGATTACGCTGGATGACCCGCACCTGATCCGACAGTCGTTGTGCCGAAACGTTGACAGCTGGCTCAAGCACCTGGAAAAGAGAGAGCATCCGAACACGGTACGCGGTCAGATTGTTTCCCCCCTCTGTAGCCCCATAGTATGAGCGCATGACGTTTTCGTTAATGGATCGTGTCCATCTCATGCGCTGCACACTTCCGCCGGGAGCTGGGACCCTATCAGAGGCCGGTGGGCCTCGAGGTCCTAAACCGTCCGGCGGCCGGCGTCTTCCCCGTCGGCGAGCAGGTGGCGGCGTCGTGGGCGGGGAAAAATACTCGTCGCTCGAGCTCGACGCAACTGCCGCGGCCGGTGTCATCACAGCATTCACAGTGGGGCTGAGTACCGGCGGCGACGAGGCGGAGCTGAGCGGTGAGTCCGGAGGTGGTAGGCGTGCACGTCGAGCTGCTGATCGTGTCAACATTAATTCTTCATTTTCCCGTTCATTGTTTTATCGGAGGTGACATCTGTCATGTCACCTCCGATTCGGCAGTTTTTAGAATAATTCTATTTCATTTTGGTCAGTTTGAACTCTTTACTAGTTTTTTGTGTAGTTTTCAGGATCCAGGTTCGGTTTGTACGGAAAAACTATTGTAAAAGTGAGTGAAAATTTATTATTGTTAAAATTACGAGATATTAAGAGGTTTTGTTGACACGGTGTTGCCAGTTATTATTATTATTATTTTGTCCTTTATTTCATATACATACTTATAAATTATATTTTTAAATATTAGAACATATAAAAAATATAAAAACATTTAAAAATATAAAAAATAGTAGCCCACCGGTATCGGGAACAGGGTCCAAGCTACCGGCGGTCAGGGCTCCAGAGAGAGGAACCTTCTGACAATGCGAGCCGTGTCCAGGAGTACCGCTCTCTGAACCAAGCCCTTGATCCAGCTGCCCAACGAGAGCCTCCTTAGGTGTTGGTCGAGGCTCTTGGCGATTAAGCCATTGGCTGTCACGACTATCGGCACAATGATTGCTGAATCCACATCCCACATGTCGACAACCTCGCGAGCCAAGTCAAGATACTTGATTTGTTTATCTTTCTCAGCTTTCACGAGGTTCTCGTCATGCGGGACCGTTATGTCAATAATCATTGCGCTCCGCTCTCCTCGATCCACCACCACTATATCAGGCTTATTGGCAACAATAGTTCTGTCAGTGATGATGGATCGATCCCAGTACAATGTGATATTTCCATTTTCGAGAACTGGGTCGGGCACATACCTGTAGTACGGCACTTCCGATTCCACAAGGCTGTACTTCAGAGCAAGTTGCTGGTGGATAATCCTGGCTACAAGGTTGTGTCTATGCAAGTACTCTTCATTAGCTAGACGAGAACACCCGGAGATAATATGTCGGATTGATTCTCCCGGACGGTGGCATGCCCGACAGATGTCAACCGTGCCGTCCTTCACAATGAATCTCCGGTAATTGTTCGTCATCATAACTTCGTCCATAATTGCACAGACAAAACCTTCGGTTTCCCCAAAGAGGTCACCACAACGCAGCCAGGCTACGGACGCTGGTAAATCTACATCGGGCCCATGCAGGGCCCGGAAGTAGCGTCCGTGAAGCTCCTTACTCTGCCATATCTCCATGCGGTTCTTAGTGTCAAGCACTACAGGCTTGCGCCAGTTTTCTTTAGCCAAGGAGAGCGGGGTGAGGCCCTTGTCCACCACGACCACATCTCGATGCATCCCCACGTCGGCTTCTAGGAAATATTCCCTGAGACTGCATATCTCGCGATTGTGGAGGGTCTTAGCGTTTAAAAAGCCTCGACCACCACACTTTCGCGGGATATACAATCTCATTACTGATGACCGTGGGTGATGCATTCGATATGCAGTCAGCAACGTACGGACCCTCCTATCCAAGGCGTCGAGTTCGGTCTGACTCCATTTGAGTATGCCGAAAGAGTACATCAAAACCGGCATAACCCAACCGTTGAAGGCGCGCACCTTGTTTCCGCCTGATAGAAGACTATTTAATACTTTTTTCAGGCGGCCAAAGAAGCGCTCCTTCAACGATTGCTTCATGTCAGTAACATTGATGCCCAACGCTTCCGACATACCCAAATACTTATAGGTTTCGGATGCGGAGAGGGCTCTAAGGTTTATGGAATCCGAGAGTTGGGTTCCCACGGATTCCATAATCTTCCCTCGCTTTACATGCATGACCGCACATTTGTCCACACCAAATTCCATCCTGATGGCGCTACTAAAAGTTTCAGTTACTTTCAGTAGCTCCATCAGTTGCAAGTTGTTGGGGGCAAAGAGTTTTAGGTCGTCCATGTAGAGGAGGTGAGATATAACCTGACCACCTCTCCTCAACCGATAGCCAAGACCTGAATCCTCCAGCAGTGTGCTTAGAGGATTCAGGGCTAAGCAGAACCAGAGCGGACTCAAACTGTCGCCTTGAAATATGCCTCGCTCGATCCTTATCGGCTCGCTATTCCTCTGGATATTTCGACATCCTGGATAGCGAAGGACCGTCCTCCATTGCCCCATACACGACATCAGGAAAGTGCGCAGAGTTATATCTACTTTATACAACTCCAGCACCCTCATGAGCCATGTATGTGGCACCGAGTCATAGGCCTTCTTATAATCTATCCAGCATGTCGACAGATCCTTTCGGGAACGGCGAACCTGTTGGCTAATGGCCATATCAATGAGGAGTAGCTCCTTAGTACCGCGGGACCCGTTCCTACATCCATTTTGAGAGGCAGACATGATGGAGTTGGTGTCAATATGTTTGTTAATTTTAGCTCTCAAAACGGATGTAAGAACTTTATAGACCGTCGGTAAACACGTGATCGGTCTATAATTTTTGGGTTCCGCGGTGCTACCAGATTTATGGAGCAGGTGGGTAACTCCTGTCGTTAGGAAATGGGGTAGCGAACCAGACTCCAAAGCAGTCTGGTACTGAGCCGCCAAGCGAGCATGCGATCTTACGAACCATTTTATTATTATTATTATTATTATTATTTCCTTTATTTAATTTTTTAACATATTAATTACATTTTTAAATATTCATATAAAAACAACAAAAAAAATATAAACATTTAAAAATATAAAAAATAGTATCCCACCGGTGTCGGGAACAGGGTCCAAGCTACCGGTGGTCAGGGCTCCTGAGAGAGGAACCTCCTGACAATACGCGCCGTGTCCAGGAGTACCGCTTTCTGGATCAAGCCCTTGATCCAGCTGCCTAACGAGAGCCTCTTCAGGTGTTGGTCGAGGCTCTTGGCTATTATGCCATTAGCCGTCACGACTATCGGCACAATGATTGCTGTATCCACATCCCACATGTCGACAACCTCGCGAGCCAGGTCAAGATACTTAATCTGTTTATCTTTTTCAGCTTTCACGAGGTTCTCGTCATGCGGGACCGCTATATCAATAATCATTGTGCGACGCTCTAATCGATCTATCACCACTATGTCTGGCTTATTGGCAACAATAGTCCTGTCAGTGATGATAGATCGATCCCAATACAACGTGATATTGCCATTTTCGAGGACTGGGTCGGGTACATATCTGTAGTACGGTACTTCCGATTCCACAAGACTGTATTTCAGAGCAAGTTGCTGGTGGATAATCCTGGCTACAAGGTTGTGCCTATGCAAGTAGTCTCCGTTAGCCAGACGAGAACAGCCAGAGATAATGTGTCGGATTGATTCCCCGGGACGGTGGCATGCCCGACAGATGTCAACCGTGCCGTCCTTCACAATATATTTCCGGTAGTTGTTCGTCATCATAACTTCGTCCATAATCGCAAAGACAAAACCTTCGGTTTCCCCAAATAGGTCACCGAATCGCAGCCAGGATACGGACGCTAACAGGTCTACATCCGGCCCATGTAAGGCCCGGTAAAAGCGCCCGTGAAGCTCTTTGCTCTGCCATACCTCCCTGCGGTCATTAGTATCTAATACTATAGGTTTGCGCCAGTTCTCGTTAGCTAAGGAAAGCGGGGTGAGGCCTTTGTCCACTGTGACCACATCTCGGTGCATCCCCACGTCGGCTTCTAGGAAGTATTCCCTGAGACTGCATACCTCACGGTTGTGCAGGGTCTTAGCATTTAAGAAGCCTCGACCTCCGCACTTCCGCGGGATATACAGTCTCATCACCGATGAACGTGGGTGATGCATGCGATTTGCGGTCAGCAGTGTGCGGACCCTCCTATCCAGGGCGTCAAGTTCCGTCTGAGTCCATTTGAGTATGCCGAAAGAGTACATCAAAACCGGCATGACCCAACCGTTGAAGGCGCGCACCTTGTTTCCACCTGATAAAAGACTATTTAATACTTTATTCAGGCGGTTAAAGAAGCGCTCCTTCAGCGATTGCTTCATGTCAGCAGCGTTGACACCTAACGCTTCCGACATACCCAAATACTTGTAGGTTTCGATTGAGGAGAGGGATCTTAGTTGTATGGAATCCGAGAGTTGGGTTCCCACGGATTCCACGATCTCCCCTCGTTTTACATGCATGACTGCACATTTGTCCACACCAAATTCCATCCTGATGGCGCTACTGAAAGTTTCGGCTTTGTTATTATTATTTGTGTAGAGTGTTTTTTCTTCTCAGCTCTTTGGCTGGTATTTGCAACATTTACGGACCGAAGCCAAGTAAATGCAGCGTGTGGTGTGTTATGTTGAGGATGTGTTATGAGGTCCTATTTCGTTTTCATCTATTTGCATGAACTTTCTGACAATTCGACATGTATTTAAAATTGCAGCTTTTTGTAGGGTGATATAGAGAGTTTCTTTTAGGTTTAGCAATTTTAGGCTATGGAGAAGGTGATTCGGGATAATGCCGGTTGTGGAAAGGACTATAGGGACCACGTACACTTTTTGTTGGCGCCATATTCTAGTTACTTCATCTTTGAGTTCTGCGTATTTACTAATTTTTTCAGATATTGTCTTCTGAATGTTATGTGTGTTGGGAACGGCAATATCTATTAGGTAAGTAACTTTATTTATTTTATCCTGTAGTGTTATATCCGGTCTATTGTAGTGGATTGTCTTGTCGGTGAGAATAGCGCGGTCGAAGTAAAGTTTATGTGTGTCATTTTCTAGAATAATTTGTGGTGCGTAATTATAGTAAGGAGTGTTTGTGTCTTGTATGAGTGTATATTTGACTGCTAATTTTTGATGAATAACATTTGCCACCTGATTGTGCCTGTGTGTGTAGTCTGTCTGCGTGAGAGTTGTGCAAGCTCCTGTTATATGCTGAATTGTTTCTGGTTGGATGTGGCACTTGCGACATTTATCATTTATTACAGAAGGATCTTTGATAATAAATTATTATTATTATTATTATTATTATAATATTAGCAATAGAGTTTGTTAAGTGCAATATAAGATGGTTGAACCAAATTGATTAGAACATAATGCTTGGACTTTAGAAGAGACCATGACCTCTGAGTTTCGTTGCGGTATTTATACTCAGGGATAAGTCAGCTAAGCTGACGCCATCTATTTAAAAAAAAAATACCAAAAAGGGTCTTAAAAGATCTAATCACAGAAATAAACATCATTTCATTTCGATCCACTTTGCCATCCATCCATTCATTGAAAAATTCACGTTTAGGTTGACACGATTCGGTTTTTTCATCTAAATTGAATCCTGACTTTTTAGATAAAGTAACTTTGTAATTTCGCCATTACCTCTATAATAGAGCCTCATCATTAAACGTTAATGGCATTTGGACAGCAAATCAATGGAAGCCAGAGAATGTCAAGCCTCAATGATCATTTTAATATACACTAGTTTTTGCCTGCAGCTTCGCCCAAGTGTAGGTCGGAAAATATCCCACGAAAACGTACTACCATAGCGTGCAGGCCAGTAAAGCTAGCAGTTGGCATGATTTTTTTCGACTTCTTGAACAATCATCGTCATATTTTTCATCAATTATACACCTAAGCCTTCCTCGTGAATCACTCTGTCGATGTGTGAAAACCGTATGAAAATCCGTTCAGTAGTTTTTGTATTCACGTTTAGATAGACAGATTGACGTGGGGACGAGGGACGGGGGGGGGGCGTGGGGGGGACTTTGCTTTTTTATAAATGTAGTGATAAAGACCTCATGGGTACTTGAAAAAAAAAAAAACGTAATAAATTCGAGTTTATAAGTGACGAGCACTTTGCATGTATGCAAAGTGCTTGTCACTTATACGTAAACACGAATTTTGCATTGAGATGCCATTATTTTACCATTTTCGCTATTATTAATTTTTTACACCCCTTTACAGTTGTCACTTTAAATAAAGTTTTAAAAGCTCGGATCATAATTAAAACACAATATTTTTGTTTAAAATATATTTTGTTTGCATACATAGAGGCGTAAAAATGTTACTTGATAAAATCTGATCAATTTGGCAACAGTAATATTATATTCATTGTGAACAGTAAATTACTGGGGGAATGTTTTAATTTAATTCTTTATGAATATCATAAATATGCGCTACATATCAATGTATATGAAAAACGTGAACGTAGAATTATTTATAGTTTCAGAACAAGCATTCGGACACTACACAAAGAGGTGAATATGACTTGAATAGGATCCGTGTCTAAACGATGCGATGAATTAAACTTAATTATATTTACGTAGATACATTAAATGTAAAATGTTTGTTTGGTTTTCAACATTATTTAAAAGAAAAACAGTGCTAACGTAGAACATTTTGTAGGCAAGTACCTACCTACTAAAAAGTAATATTTTTGAAGTGAAAACTTCTTTAGGCGCGTTGCGCATTTTTAAGATTCGAAACCATTGATTTCGCGACACCTAACGACACCTCATTTTTGTGAACGCGATTGTGCTCTTTATTTATATTAAGTTTCGGATCAATGTTCTATGCAAGTATTTTTACTTTAAAGTTTATGTAAACGCGATTGTGCTCTTTATTTAGATAAGGATACGGACCAATGTTTTATACAAGTATTTTTCTTCCACCAAGGCGATCTTGTTCAAGTTTTCACTTCTGTCGGCACTCCGGGAGTGCCACCAATTTTTATTTTATTTAAAAGCGCCGTGATTTAATAGCAACACTAAAAACAATTGTCCATCTTTTATAGTCTGTTTCATGGCAGTACACAATACAAGTTACTCTTTCAAAGACATCTCGAAAATCTTTCCTTTGTTTTATTGCAGCAACTATGTTGATGTTACTTTAGTTTTCTTTAGTGAAAGGTTTTGTCACTGAAGTCTTTTGCCAAGTCAAGTTTTTATTTTCTCGCCACATTTTAACTCTAATTGGGTAACAATTTGACTCATTTGAGATTATTTTATGTAAAAATCATTCGATGGAAAGTAGGTACCTTCCTACTTACTCTTGAACTCGGTCTTTGTGACCTAGAATCCTTTTCAGTAACTTGCTTTGTGAAAACAATGAAAAGAACGATGACTGAGCGACAAGTCCTAGTGGCAACAAACGGTTTTAGGATTAAAAAATCTATCGTTCCCAAAGGAAATTATTGAAAAATTATGACCAAAAAGCACTTAACATCATCCTTTTAATGATAAACTAAAATGCTTAGTTAAATCGTACTTAAAAACAGAAGAATTAATTTTGCAGACACTCACAATCGGCAAGCAACCGGCAGAAAGTCTTCTGAACAGGCCTAAAAGACAATTAATTCCCAATCCCGGCCTACTTTGGCAAAGTTACAAATCAGGGTTCCTCCGGCACTCGCCTAATGTCGTTTGCCGGGATTCCACGGAAAGTTTGCCCGTTCCAACGTCCCCACGACAGATATAAGGTATTTGATGAATATTTAAACTTCGATAGTTAGCTTCCATTGTTTCTTGGAAATTATTATTGTGAATGACCTTCCTGCTCTAGTTTTAGAAGGCGTTTTTTGGGAGAATTGTCCTAGGTCAGCTTGGAACAATCAAAGTGTGTTTGGTCCTGAATAGTTGAAGATTGTTCGGATCTTTGATGTTCCGGAACAGCTTTTGTTGGAAGTTTCAGTAGATTTCTCCGAAGAACTTCGCAGAATTGTGTACGCTAACAAAATTAAGCATGTCGGATGTCGGAACTGGTTTCTTTCAGTAAATCAGTACTATCTTTATTATACAAATGCGTTGTTTTCTTCGCTGATACGCGTACTGATAAGCTTCTATTTTGTTTGCTGTGTTCGTATATTTTCTAACAAATATTAGGAAAACATGTTTTTTTTTATTCGAAGTAGGTAGGTATTCCTATTATCTTTTGTAATCTACTTTGTAATAAAAAGCATTTTTCATCGAGTAACACCAGTTTATTTTCGGAAACTTCACGACCCGTAGCACAACGCCACAGCAGTACTTTGAGGCTAAGGTGACTATAGACGTCCCAATTTCACGCTCAATCAGAGCGATTGATTCAGTAATTGATTGGACCCAAGTTCCCGGTGTATTTATGGAATTGTCTTTCCCACGTAGATTAGTATGCAGATTACGATTTCTGTTTATACAAATGTGAGATAAAAAAATTCTGAGCGTATAAACTATACTCATTTTCTTTCAGAAAACTGAAAATATATCTCCTCTCTTGAGTATTTAAATCTAGGTTAATTGTTACTAAACCCAAGTCATCATCCATCATTCTACTGCCCTTATCCAGATTTTTTGGGCACAGTACGGCAAGTCTTCATCTTCAAAACCTCTTTATAGCCATCATTTTAGTAGTCACCTCTTTTGTTTTGTAGTCAGCCATATTTTAATTTTTCATATATTCCAGCTATCGTTTCTTTGGTCTCCCTCACACACGTGCTAGTCTCAAACATCTAGTATCAATACGATAGCACAGAAGAAAGAAATTGCCTCTAAACTTAACTGGTATGTTTTTTAAGTCTCAGAGTAACCATTTAAGTAGTGACGGTAATAAATAGAAATATACCGTCGTTTTGAACGCTGAAGAGCACATTAAGACAGCTCTCGTCTCGGCGGCCTCAGTGGATGTGTGTCAATGGCTCGTCTGCCTCAACGTATGTTTGCGTACAAGCCTGCATTTTTCAACGGATCTGTTTTGTTTTCCTTGTCCGTAACATGGCTCATGTTTTATAGAGAGGAGATTGAAGTATTTTATAAACGATGACATTTAAAAACAAAACTGTATTTTGTTAAATAGCAGGTACTTATTTAATGCTTTGCGTAAAACATCAATTATTTTGTAAAGTGATCAACAATCATCTATTTTGCTCAAATATTAGCTAAGTATATTTAGTCAACCGACGTATAATACAAAAAAAAACGGAAAATCAAGCTTGTTTTTTCAAATTGTTGTACCTACTAATAGGACCAAGGAAAATTAGGCAAAGGAGTAAAAGAACAAGTAAATATTACAACTTTCTCTGCACAATAAGTTCTAAAGTACCTAATAAGCAACAAACTGAAAACTTTGGACCACATTATATTCAGAAATTGGGTACGATTGTTATGGCTCTAGTTTTCGTTAATATTTGTTCAGACTTTTCTCTACAATTTAGCGGTTTTAGTACCTCCCAACTTTTGCGCGAAAATAAGGGTAAGTATCTTAATTTCATAGACATAATTAGGACTTTCTCTAAGAGTGGTAATCAATAATAATAAATTGTGTTACAGTATCTAGAGATGAAACTCTATCTCTTACTAGATTGATTATGATAAATTTGATTTCGGGAAAGTTCCATGATATCTGAAAGTTATGATTCTACCTGCGTATTTTGTTACCACGCAAAATGTGAGGATAAAAGGAAGTTTTAGGTGCTTCTAATAATCTCATAAAAGTCGTAGACATGTATCCGGAAATTGTGAGTGATCATGTAGTGTACTGTACTTTGCAATCAGTATTTTGTTTGAGTTTTGTTATTAAATTATTATTGTTTGTTTATAAGCTGTCAATGGCCAGTGTTGTAACACTCGTCGGTAATATTACGCAATATAAATTGTCTATGGCTCTGACATTCAAGTAATAGACAATCTTGACATATTTCTACTACTTGGCTACGAGGCTTTTGGCTAATTAATTCAAACAGAGCAATAGTATAATAAAAGCACTGGTATGTATGCCAATCTATTATAGGTATACATAGCATTCACAACAAAACAACATCGTAATTAACTAAAATAAACTTATGAAAACATAAAATACAGTCAATCTGCCTGCATTTTCTCAACTATGTTGGGGTCGGCTTCCAGTCTAACCGGATGCAGCTGAATACCAGTATTTTACATGGATAGACTGCCTATGACCTGACCTCCACAACTCAGTAACTGGGTAATACAATACCCCTTAGTAAGACTGGTTGTCAGACTTTCGGGTTTCTGATGACCCGTAACGACTGTCAAAGATCCACGAATGACAGCCGGGACCATCGGCTTAACGTGCTTTCCGAGGCACAGACGAGTTCTTAGTATGTAAAGATGGTCACCCATCCACAGACCAACCCCGGCCAGCGTAGATTTATCGAATGAATCGATCCGTGCGACTGTTATTACTTAGCCACAAACTCCTCATACAAAAAAAAAAAAACAGTGGCACTCCGGGAGTGCTGACAGAAGTGAAAACTTGAACAAGAAAATACTTGCATAGAACATTGATCTGTAATGTGATATAAATAAAATCCACAATCGCGTTTACAAAAATGAGGTATTGGTAACGGTGTCGCAAGTTCAATTGTTTTTTCCCATCTCAAAAATGCCCAACGCGCCTAAACAATTTTTCACTTCAAAAATCCTCCTCATAAAACATAAAATACGGTAAGAAAACAAAATTCCAAATAAAGGGGTACCTACTAAATAAAATTATGTAAAAGGTTACCACGAAAGGTGGGATTATTCTCCTTATCTCAATTTATTCGAAGTCAGCGCTGCATGTCTTCTTGCATACATCACTGTTTTTCAATATTTAGTTTCTTTTCATTTCATGAAAATCATTTTTCACAGAATCCATCCATATCGTTCCTTTGGGTTTCTCCTACTCACTTCTAAGTTATTATCTTCGCATTTTGCATTACAATAGCCAGAGCGAAAGGTACTGAAGATAAAACAAGTAATACAAACATTATACGTTCGAGACACAACTTAATTCTCGACTCGGTCACATTCTAGACTTGTAGGTAAAAAGCGCTGACTCGGATAGTTCAGTCAGTTTGTATGCACAGCACATACTTATCCCCGCTTCAGCGAGCTTGCTAGTTGCGAAAAATCTACGTTAAAATCTTCTTTTAGTAGGTGTCTTCGTTTTATTTGTGTAGGGAACAGTTACACACACAGTTAGTAGGTACTTGTATGTGTGAGATAACGTTTGTCATCCTTGAGTGTGTGTGTATTTGAGATGCAGTTTTCTGGTTGATTTAAGGTTGAATTGTATGTTTAAAAATGATATAACTTAATAATTCGTTTTCCACTTAACTTGCAGTTTTAAATCTGAATGTGAACTACAAACATTTGACAAGCTAAGAGGTTCATGTTTACCACAAGTGGGCTGGTTCACATATTACATTTTAACAGTAACTGTATTAACTTGTACGTAAAATGAGCGCCTTGACGTTAAATGGTGGGCGCTTCAAGTTAACGCCTTAAAGTTATAGTGGGAGGTATAGGGAGAAACCGAACAGCTCTGGACACATTCGTTCGACAGCGGTCCAACTGAAAGGTTATCTCGAGTAACCTAATATTGTTCAGTGTAATTTAATGTATACAGTTTTAGAATTTATGTGTATCGAACTGAAATAAACTAAATTGTGAAAGCTATAATAGACATGATTTTTGTTATTAGCTGTGGTTTTCCTGAACGTCTCTTCACATATGCATATACCTTTTAGCAATTTGTAGCAATTTGAGCATGGTCAATTTATTTTCTGTTTTATTCGCTTCAGCCATCGTGGCCAGGGAAGTTAAGGACCACTCGATACGAATACTCTCAGACAGCATGGCTGTTCTGCAGGCGCTAAACAGTCACACTGTTGACTCTGGGCTGATATACGAGTGCCACCAGCGCCTTTACCAGATGGGTAGCCTCAATAATATAACCATTCAATGGATCAAAGGACACAGCGGTTCGAGGGGCAACGACGCAGTCAATGAACTTGCCAGAAGGGGGTCGAGCATGGCACCAGTGGGGCCTGAACTCATTGCGCCACTCCCCTTCGGAAACCTACGCACTCTGGTAAGGAAACGAACCAGGGACCAACATCAGAAACTATGGTTGGACCACGGTAAATGCAGGCAGGCCAAGGAGGCACTCCCTATAATCGATGGCCGCCTCACGAAACAGGTTCTCCGACTATCGAAACAGCAGCTGCGTAGTTACAGCTGCTGTAACTGGCCATGGGTCATTTAATAAACACCTCTTTGTCATAGGAGTCACAGACAGTCCGCTGTGCAGAGCCTGCATGGAGGATGACGAAAGAGCAGTGATGTGCTGTTAAACTGCCCGGTGGTCGCCACATACAGGAGCAAGTACTTCGGTAACCCAGGTACCCTACGTGAGATTGTCAGTGTCACCAAAGAGTTGCTGGCCTTGTTTGAGGAGCTGGGGCAGATCGAATAACCGATTGCCCACCCGCACGCAAATACACGCTTTTATGCGGAGTTCCGCAACTCCACATTAAAGCGCGTATCTTGCATACCAGCCCGTATTACCTATTTCTGTTTTATTATCTTGCGTTTATTTTGCTTCAACAGCATTTCTTTATATTCGTACTAATGTTTCAACTGAATTTCAAAGCGTTATTTTTCTCCTATCGACGCGTTATATTGATTCTCGTTGATATTTCATTTGGTAACAAACCACGAAAGTTTTTAAATCATGTAGCCACAGTTTGTTTTCTCAATTGTGTGTTCGAACAAACATAGGGGAAACAATGTTTTAAAGATACATAAAGTCGAACCAAGGAAACGATGAAGTACGGAAACATGAACGATATAATGTTTGTTTAAAACTATCACATCACGTTTCAAACTATATTAGGCAATAGGTATGGGCCCAAAAGGAGCGAATACGTAGAAACTGAAATTATTCTTACATCCTTACATATTATAAAACAAAAGTCCTCCGCCGCGTCTGTCGGTCTGACTGTCTGTCTGAACGCGATAAACTCAAAAACTGCCGAACGGATTTGCAAACGGTTTTCAGCAATAGACGGAGTGATTCATGCGAAAGGTTTGAGTGTATAATTCATTAAGGTTTTGTGTAAATTGTTTGAAATTTGACGATTATTGTTGAAGATGTCGGAAAAAATTATGCAGACTGGGAGCTTTATTGGCATGCGCCGCGGAATTCGTAGAAGTTACATAAAAATTATGTTCTACAGTATTGTTTATCTTAAAAAGTTCAACAAAAAATATTTGCAATGGCATTTGTCTATCTTCTGAGGATGACCCACAATAACCATGTTTATCTTTCAGAATTTCATAAAAATTAAATTGTTATTTTCGAAGCTATTTTGACTGGTATTACATTAATCCTTATCTAATAAACTATGTTACTTAAATTGAGCATTTAATTTAGATTAAAATATGCCTGAGCATCATTTGATTTAAACGAATGGCTTAAAAGATATCACAGATTCAAAAGTACGCGAAAAAAAATTATTATGTCATGTGTATGAGTCAATGACCTTTTCCTCGGCTATTAGGTATGTAATCCCGGTATCGGTAGTACGTTCCCGTGGGATATTTTCCGACATCCACGCAGGCGAAGCCGCGGGCAAAAGCTAGTTGTAGATATTAGTAAAGAGTTGATATATATAATACTAGCTTCGCCCGCGACTTCACCCGCGTGGCTGTCGGAAATAAAATTATTTCACGGGAACGTACAACCGGGTTAAAAGGTTTTGCGTGATTATTTTACAAACATCCAAACACACAAAACACACACACACACAAACTCACACATTTATAATATTATATATTTAAGTAGGATAATTAGACACGTGTATCTATTTAGAAGCATATTGACGAGAACGTTAGGTATGTAGATTTTTTTTTTAAATCTTGTGACCCCATATCCCGGTACTTTGGAAGGCGTACGAGGGGCCGAAGCCAACTCGCAGATGCCCCTTAGACAAATTTAAATGGAATGAGGCACCACCCGACTATTATCCCAGTTCGCACTAATGCAACCCAAGGACAACCCTTCTTGGTTGGTGTAGGACTATTGCAGGATATGGAAACAAAGATATTGAATTATAAGGTTTGGGTAGTTAAAGTGGCCTGATTACCTAGAACTATGGAATGACTATGACACCCTTGAGTCACCAATGTTTTATATACAATGTATGTATGTAGAATTATTTTTAAAATTTTCATGGTAAACTTTGCTGTATAAATTTTACCAGCCGTTAAAAAAAAAATGACACAGTTTTACCGTAACAAGGGATCGAGTTCAAAATTTCGCGAACCAAAACCCTGTAGCAACACAAGCTACAAATACATTTATCCAGAATTTTAACTAAAAAAACAGTCCAAATTAACCAAAAGAGGCCACACAAATGAAAAACATCAATTTGATTTTAAAATAGAAAAAAAAAATAACAATGAAAATGTTAACAACATTTTGCTTTTAAAACATTCACATAAGTAAAGACGCTCGTTTACTGGCTTTTACTCTAACAATGTAGAGCCAACAGGACGACTAATTAGTTGACTCTATCCACGAAAGAGCGGACAAATTATATCGGTTAACTGAAACAACACAATTACTGTGATTTTATGTATTGACAATGTGGTTTAATATTATTTGTGTCTGATGTCTGAAAGTGATAAAAGACTTAAAGAAAAAAAAGATTAGAATCTCATTTCATCTGTATGCATTTCAAGACAATTTTACATGTTATTGTATAATTAAGTACGACTTAGACATCTAATGAGAAAACATCTAATAAAAAAACCCCTAAAACACACATAATGCGTTGCACTTGCAACCTTTGTCTTTTCAAATGTAACTATTGACCAACACATTTGACAAATATGTTTTTGTTTTAATTGATTGTTGTCAATTTTCGTTCTTTGGAAATCTACATTTGTGAAAATCACTAACATTCATATATTTGAACAAGGTTTCAACCTTTCTAGCAGCACTTGGCCAAATAAATCTTAGTTACTGCAGTTAGCAAGTTGCTCCTTGCAGGACGAAACTACTGCTAATTAACTGTCGTCTGATATTAGGTGATTTACGGCAAAGTTACTAATACCCATTAGTAGCCGGCGGCCTAGTTGCTGAGGTCATGTAAAGTACTTATATGACACTGCAGCCTGTAGTTATACTAGGAATCTGACATGAAAATATCTACGAAAAAGAGTAACATCTAATTTAGAATCAAAGTGGTTGACGGGGTTCAAAATAATGTCATTATTATAGAATTTACCACTCAGGTATTATCTTTTCAGAAACCGAGTGATACACAAAGTAGAATCGTTTACCTAATGATTGAATATTTCCACTCAAGTACAAGACCTAAGTGTTCCTTTTTTTTTTCGGTGTGAGATTATTAAATAACTTCTCCCGCTCTGGGCGGAGCGGGAGGATGTGTCAGACACTCTTACTGACTAAAACCCACCCGTGTTCCTTCAGTTACCCTGTTGCCGGGGGCCACGATCGCCTTTCGGTTTTCTTCGCACCCCCGGCAGGCATCGGCCCTAACGGACTCCGTCAATTCTACAGACATTTTTTTGAGGCACGCGTGGAACACAACGCGCCGTTGACCCGGGCCTGGTCCTTATCGGACGGCGAGCTACCCAATGCTCACCGTCCGCAAGCCCGCGCCTAGGGTGGTCGGAAATCGACCTGCGATTCCCGACGCCCTGGGCGTCTCCTCCTACGGCGGTTAGGAGCGTGAGGCCGCGAAATTTGCCTGTCCCTCACGCGTTCCGCCTCCTCCTTCGCGAGCATTACAGCTTCGCAGAAGGAGGTGACGGTCTCCCATTTCCTCTCGCTCCGTACCATGGCCTGAATCAGGGTCGGACGCGACAGATCACCGCCGCCGATCGCCTCCACGAGGACACGGCGATGCTCCGCCCAAGCCGGGCAGACCTTCACCGTTTGCTCCACCGTATCCTCCGGGCGATCCACACAATGGTGACACCCGGGTGTTTCCTTCCGCTTTATCCTGTACAGGAATCTCCCGAAACAGCCGTGTCCGGTGAGGACCTGCGTCAGGTGGATGGTGAGGACGCCGTTGCGCCTCTCTAGCCACTCCTCAAAGAGGGGTCTTATCGCCGCAATTGTGGTGGGTCCAGCGCTGGGTTGCGACAATCGCACTCTCCATGACGCCATGAGATCCCGTTGGAGCTCTGTCCGCTGTGCCGTGATTTCTCGCGGCACTCCCAAATGTGCGCTAAGACCATTGCCTCCAGATCCCATGGCGGTAATCCGGCAAGGAGGCGCGCCGCCTCACAGGAGACGGTAAGATAACTCAACGGTAGATATAAACTGTCTTGTAAATTAATAAACTTTGTATTTCTCAGTGGAAAGTTGCAGTTGCCAATGCTGAGAACCCGATGTTGAGTAGTCGATATATTTTGCGAAATCCTAAACGTTTGGAATACTTTAGAGCCGAGTGTAAATCAGCAGTAAGTACTGTGACAAACGGTCACGATATTAGGTCGGAGCTACCAGCGATGCATCCGCGATGTACTGCCAAGAATTCACACCTAGACCAACGGTTGAATTTATCTTGTCGTAAACAAAATAGACTTAAGCCGATAAATATTGCACTTTAGAAATTAATGGATTTTAATCAATTGCTAGAAATCACAGAATTAGCAGTGGTGGCCCAGTGGTAACGGCTCCAACCTACGTATCGTAGGTCGTGGATTCAAACCCAGGCTGGCTCATTACTTTGAAATCCACCAACCCGCATTGGGCCCGCGTGGTGAATTAATCCTTGTCACAAAGAGGAGACCTGTTTCGCAGCAGTGAGAGTATAGGCTGATTATCTTATTTTTTTGATAGATTGACGATATCTCGCTACTAATATCTGAATTTGTTGAAGTTGGCTGTGAGATTCAGTATTGTTGTGGAGGCTGATTACAGGCGTCTGAATAATAAAACATTAAATTGGGGATCGAGTCTGAAGACAAAAACATATCTTTTTTTTTAAATTCTAGATTAACTGACGCGTGTGTGAGATTACTCATTATGTATATGAGATTTAAGGAGAATATCTAATTGTAGTGATCACATTATTGATTATTTTACTACAATTTATCGCAGTATGAACGTCAGCTGTTAGAATAATAGATGACATTGACTTATGGAAACGTTCCATTTCAACAATATTTTAATAAACGTAAATTAATTAATGTTTTGTGAATAGAAAGGTTTTAATATTTGATTTGCATTTCTTTAATTGATATTTCATATACAGATGTATTATAAACAAAAGGTTTTTAGTTTGATTTAAAAGGCTGTTTCTCAAACAACGATTCTTGAGTTTTCGAACAAGTCATGATTTGTGGTATAGATAGATTTAAAAAAAAAAATTATTATCTTAGCAGTACAATAAATGATTATAGTTAATAAGCTAATTATAATATTTATCATTATTTTATATTGCAATTTAAAGTAACATGGTGTTAAATTGGTGTTTCAAACGACTTTCGGAACATCCAGTTGATATTATTATATTATGATATTTTACTTAGAGATTACAAATAAATACATACTAAATTGCTATGTAATCATATTAAGTTTTAAGATAGTTCCACTTCATAAGATTTATTTAATTAACAAATCTTATCTCCTTCTGCGAAGCAGTAATGCTCGCGAAGGAGGAGGCAGAACGCGTGAGGGAGCGGCAAATTTCGCGCCCACACGCCCCTAACCGCCGCAGGAGGAGACGCCTGTGTGAAAGATGGACTACGTATAAGGTTCATGTAAGTCAATTGTTCATATTTATTTATTATTGCTGATACCTATATTTTCCTATATGTGTTAGAATATTATGTGTTAAATAGAATTAGGGAATATTCATGTTTTGTTTCGTTCCATTGATACGTTGTGAGAGACCATTTCTCAAATGTCCAAGAGATTAATGTGACATCAATTATTTGCTAATGTAAAACTGTGATGGTAAAATACTTTAAAACAAGCTACCATGGAGTTTCTAATCTTTCTTTTCCATGAAGACCTGGACTGGAAGATTTGGACTGGATAAATAGCATTCTCATTAACGATACCTACTTATTTATTGACAAGCCTAATTGAAATAAATGCCTAGTCTTGTCTTTATGTGCTTTTCTTCATAAGATCCTTTCCCTACACGCAATATTCAAAGACACTTTACATACATAATAATTAACTAGTAACAATTCTGACAGTCAAAGCTCGGTAATTAAGTGGATATCAACGCCTATAAAGATAGTTTTCATCCACTTACTAACACGCGCAGCTGTACTTTGTAAGTAAGAATAAGTTTGATGTAGGAAACAAGCTAACAGAATTGACTATAAATATATGGCAAAACAACCTCATACGAAATCTCTTTGAACGCTAACTTACAAGGAATAATTAATGTACGATCTGTATGTAGGTATTAACCTGTAACGTCTGAGTATCAAAAGGTATCCTCTTATCAAGTATGATAAGCGGATTATCCTCTATCATCATCTAAAAATTTAGGCCATTAAAAATGTCCATATAAAATGTAATATTATTTCCGATATGAAATAATTCGTAATAATAATTATTATGAACTAGCTGCGCCCCGCGGTTTCACCCGCATAAGTCTCGATCCCGTGGAAATATCGGGATAAAAAGTATCCTATGTCCTTCTCCGGGTCAAGGTCTATCCATATCCCAAATTTCATCCAAATCCGTTTAGCCGTTTTAGCGTGATGCCGTGACCAAGGGAAATAGGGATTAATTTTTATATATTACTAGCTGCGCCCCGCGGTTTCACCCGCATAAGTCTCAATCCCGTAAAAATATCGGGATAAAAAGTATCCTATGTCCTTCTCCGGGTCAAGGTCTATCCATATCCCAAATTTCATCTAAATCCGTTCAGCCGTTTTAGCGTGATGTCGTGACCAAGGGAAATAGGGATTCATTTTTATATATATAGATGAATTATGTTTCTAAATATTGTACATTCACGATAAAAAAAAAAACGTGCGGTAGTCAAATTGCGCAGCAGTGAGACATACAAGTTAATAAAAAAAATAATAAAAAAAAAAATACAAAAAAAATATATAGAGGTGGCCAATGATATACGACTGCCAGCTACAAAGGTTCGATTCAGATGTAGCATTAGTAGCAGTCCTGGAGGTATTTTGATGTATAGGACGGAAAGTAATTTAATAAAATTGGTTAAAAGCCTTTTATTCAAAATTGCAGATTGACCGGGGTTTAAACAGATTTAAAAGTCTATACTGAATAAGTGGACAGTATATACACACTGTGATAATCTGGGGGCACGGTAGTGATTGCAAGGATGAGCCAAAAACAAAGAGCAGCATTTTGTCTACATTATGTTAATTTTCTCCTCTTCATATCGATTCCTAAAAATAATATGCAGGTAATTAAATCACTAGAAATTTCACTTATATCTACTGATAATCACGGGCCTATAAATGCTTTAAAGAGAATAGTTATAGAACTATTCTTAATGATCGCAGTTTACCGCAGTATGCTGTTTTAGTTCAATATAAAACCGATTTTTCAACACAAAATTCTCTTGTGTATTACTACGAGTACCATTTAACTAAGTAAGTACCTAAAACAAAAATAATATAAAACGAAAACACTGGCTTAGCTTCCCATGCTGACTTACAATCTCTAAGTGGTTCAGGGCTATGAACAGAACCGCGTTATCAGCTCCCATGGGGGTCGTAACAGACTAAAGGATTACACCTAAGGGATGCCTGTTTCCCCACAATGTACGATGCTGCTTAGCAGTGTCTTTCAATTAAATATTTAAGACATCGCTTAAGAGTACTCATGTCTTTGTAAACAGTTCATGCCTGCTAAACATCTAGTCAGATTTTTAGAATATATTCATTTGATCCGGCTCGAAGGACCAAAAACTATTTAAAATATGGCAATCATGTAGTAAACAAATAGTCTACTTTATTAACTTTTATGTGTAAAATTAAATATTTTATCAGTATCAAACGACAATCATAACTAAAAGTAAATAAAACAGTTTTCAGAATGTAATACAGATAGCATTAATTATTTTTTGTCAGCGCACACCAATTAAATATGTTCGTACGAAAAGTATTTACTTTCAAAAAGTAATTTATGTTTAAGGACCAAACACAAAAAGTTTCAAAGCAACTATTTAATATTTGAGTACTTCACTTCTCCAAAAAATATTCCACATCTCGCAGAGTTTGTAGTGAAAATGTTTAATATTTAAGCTGAATTTAGCTTTGCTTAACATTAGCGGGAACGGTCAAGCTTACACTGCTAAATTTGAAAGTTGCTGCACATTCATACATTTCCACCGCAGTAGTTACCTTTTAACCCGTTTCAGTTTGTTTTAAATTAAAGCTCATTGGTTTAGTTACTTCTCTTTAGAATTCTTGGTTACATTACTAATTTACTTTCGGTGATTTTGGAGTTGAAATTATTAATTCCAGATATCCTGTGGTTACAAGTGTATTTCTTTATCACTATAACCAAATCGAGTAATCCAACTGTATACTTACCAGGAATTATATAAAAAGTATTTGTATAATTTCTACGTTCATCATTAAATTATTATTGGTTGCCATGACAACGGTAGTACCCATACCTACCTATCTACCTAATAAATCTTTTATGTGCGTGTTATACACTTACCTATATTGCGGGGCAAAATAATTAGTTTCAATTGTTTTGAAATAACAATGGCTGGCAAAAAGCTTTTTATTTATTTCGATAAAATTAAAAGTCCCAGGAGTAGAAAGTTACGCCTTTTTCTGTTAAGTTTTTCAACAATGTTTTTGCATTTAAAAGTGATAAATGGATAGACCTCACCCGCAAGGCATTCGTTTAAATTGAATTAAAAAAAGCCTAGAATTTGCAAGAATTAGTCTGAAGAGATATTAAATTCTAAAATATCTCTACATTTACAATATGATGTTTAACGCCATAATATATCATGTGACAAAATGTGTGTTTGTGTTAAAAAAATCTGTCATATTAACTGCTTATTTTACTATCGCTAGTTACAGATAGACAAATAACTTAATAAAATGGTTGACTAAATTAATGTTGAAAATCCAACCTATTGTTATGACAGTCCATTTACCCTACGAAAAATATTGTTATAACTAAAACAATGGTCTGCCTCTAAAACATCTTCCTTTGCAAATATAATTTACCCTTTATTTATTTCTATATTTACCTTTGCCGTTTTGGTAATTACATAAAAAGATAAATGAAACGCTTCATAATATCGTATAACATCTACACAATAACTCCATTTAAGTAAAGTTAAAAGGATTGTGATGTTAATTTTTGACGCTTAAGTATACAAAATACAGTATTTTTAATACGCTATCATTTTGCCTAAGGAGAGTCAAGGCGCTTAACAGTCAAGAATTTAATCTTTGTAAAATTTTTGAAAGTTTTTATAAAAGAAATGGATACACCTTTCATTCCATTTATTTTCAAAGAGAAAAGAAGGATTGTGAAGAACTCATTGATGCATAAAAACCTTAGTAGTATGTGTGTAATGCCTTGTAAAAACCTTTGAAGAAATATCTGGTACATTAGCTATACAAGAATAAGTAAAAAATTAAGTTAATATTGAACGACAATGATTAACGACCACAATATTTATTAATTTTTGTCAGTGATCGAAGGTTTGTTTATTCAAACAAATTATCAATTCATTTGTTTTCTTTCCCCTTCATCTTTACATTGACCATATCCCTGAGTCACGCCTTACATTAACAAACAACTTGATATATTGAGACAGAAATACTCTCTCAAAAACTCGACTCAGAACACAGAAGGTTGCAATTTGTTATTAAAAATTGCAACCTTGTTTTCCGAGTCGCGGTTCATTAGTAAAAACGACGGAGTCTATATTAAGGAGAGCATCTTAACAAGCCGACGTGTACTGTTATTATTCAACTTCATTCATAACATAATTTTCTTAGAAAGATTTTCTCAAGATAACAGAAACATTTTCCGATCTTCTCAGAAACCGCAAGAAAACTATCCCGTCTTTCTGCAACATCAACAAAGTCATGATAGTAGCGAAAACAAGTATTAAAGCGGAAAATGTGTACAATTTAGAGCGAAAACGACATAGTACATTGAAAATAATAAGAAGCAGACATATAAACATGGCCCGTAATAAAAGTCCTCGGGACAGTAGCAGAGCACAACAACAGACAGTTTTAAATTGTGTCAAAGTATAGATGAACGGGAAATGGAAACAGAAGCGACATAACTTATTTCTGTTGGTTATTTTTCGGGACATGTTTTTTTGGTTATAGGGACTAGAAAGTTAGAAAGCACGTTTTGTAACTGCCTAATTTTCAGAGGAAACATAAGAAAATTTGATTAGTTTTACGCAAAACCTTACACAATAAAGCAATATTTTCCAATCGTATATCGTCTATATTACTCACAGACACACACGAGAACTACATGGCCCTCTTACAATAATCTATTACTAGATAACTAACAACTCCTACTTTAATTTCTTCCAAAATTATGACTGTGTCCTCTACTAAAAATTAATCTATGGCAGACGGAAGGAATGCACAATTATAGTGTATGCTATTAAAGGAAATATTTCACTTCGGTCCAGCTAGGGTTTTAGAGCTGTTGGATAATTGCCAATTCTGTGTGATTGTTGTAAAACTACATTTATTTATTTGATGGAGCAGTGAATATGGAATAGTAATATTTGTTTAGCTTTGATGAATATTTGCTGCGCTGTCATGGTAAGTCAAACATTTCAAGTAGATTCTTGATGAGATAAATCTTCTGAATAACGGCTGAAAGTTGCTAACTACCCACAACAGCTCATAAGTCGCAACTGTCAAATTATTTTCGAAAATAATTTCTACACCACTGCTCTGAAAACGGTGAAGGAAAACATCGTGAGGAAACCGGCATGTCCCTAGAACTGAAAATTCAAAGAGATATGACATCCGCCAACCCGCACTGGGAACGCATGGTGGACCCTCTCCCTCTTACAGAGAGGAGACCTATGTCCCTGCATTGGGAAGATTATATGCTGATTATGTTTAGAGACAGTGCCATAATACACATGGGAAAGGGGGATAGCATCAATTAATAGTGGACTAACATAGAGGTTGAGTGTAATAAACGATAAAGCGGAGAACATTTAAAATGTTTTATATATTCACGTAAAAAGCATTTTCATACGTACTGCACTAATCTATGTCCACAATATTTCTTACATCCTTACTACTCTGTGACATAGATATACACTCTTTAAAAATGCCACCTGCCGTTTGGCGATAAGTATTTAGAAAAAAAAGTAGACTACGCAGATTATTAAAAACGAAGACTAAAATATCACCTGACAAGTTAAGTATTTTACTTATATTTTTATAATCGGACTGCTAAAAGACAACTATACACCATTTTGTATTTTGCATGAAAAAAATAAAAGAAAAACGTAAGTATTCCGAGCTTATCTCGTGCAAATAGCTGAAGTTGAGACAAACAGAGATGTTAATGTTAGTTCTGCATGCAAAAGGATAGGAAGATAATATTACTACACGGCTAAACTATCTTGTACCTATATTAGCATAGATGCTACGAGTATAAAAGCTGCTAAATTATGTAACAATAAAACCGTTTTGATATTCCTAAACTATTAAAGAAGCAATATTTGTAGCCTAAAATTTAGAACAAGCTACTTTAGAATAATTACAACGCAGCATGGAATTAGTATGAACTTACCTATATTATTAAATGAGCATTCTCTATTTTAATTTGAGCAGAGCTCGGTTGCCCAGGTACTATAAGTAATGTGAGATCATAAAGGAAGCAATATTTTTCATAAAGTACTAGCTGACCTGACTGACGTTGTTCTGTTCATACAATAAAAATGCACTTTAAGTTTTCCGGAATATTCCAATTTTTCCACCAACTTTACAAATTCTTCTTAGAACCTGATTCGGACTATGACGAACATTTTAAAACAAACAATAGCCAAATCGGTCCAGCCGTTAAACTAAAGTGATGCGCTTACCAACGAACAGCATTTCATTTACATACAGGTTTGTCAGGGACATCGACGCAAAAACTGTTACCATGGATTCAGTACATGATTTTGAAATCCCTGCGTTGAAATTTTTCGTTAGTTATTAAAAAATATCTGCTGTTTCATAGAAAACTGCAATACCTACGTGGTTAAAATGTATGCAACAGCTGATTTCAACGCAGGGGCATTCAGAATCATGTACTGAATCCGTGATAACAGATTTCGCGTCGAAGTCCCTGCCACCCTGAATATATATAGATAATTGAACATAACAAATTAAAGAAAGAAAACTGTAGGTACTTACATCTATAACACTGAATGTTTATTATTCGGAATTTTGATGCACTTTCCACCAACGTTTCTTAAAGGTACTTCATTATCGATATTTTAACGGTTGGGTTCAAACTCATAACTAGTCTTGTTAGTCCGCCTCTGAAGGCTTCTCCAATTTTAGCGTCACTTTGAAGTCTGAAATTGCCAGTCCGTCTTGAGCGGGCGTGGTGATCAATGCTCCTGCCTTCTCTATGTAAAAAGAAGCCTTACTCTGCAGTGGGTCAGTAATAGTTTTGTATCATTATAATTTTTGCAACCAAGAATAAAACTTCATAAACTATCCATGCTGGTATCTGGTATTCGATATTTTACTTCCAATGCCATTATTAGCATGCAAATGTATGGAAAAAGCAATTTATTAGATCGGCCGCTTCTTGGCAATATCCAAACGGGTCGGAAAACTATATCATCCTGATACCATTATTATTCGCTTTTACTATTTTCGCTATTTTGATATGAACATTCTATTCTCAATCTTCAAAAGGATAAGATAGGATAGGATAGGATATAATATAGGTTCTATTGAAAACAAACTTTCTGACACTGAAAGTTGAAACTACGTAAGCTATCTTTGGACTCCTGACAAATCTTATGCCAACAGACAATCATACAATAATGTGAATTCAAAATTGATGACACTGTTTTTTCCGAATACTTGTACATATAAGAGCTCGTGGCTAAGTAATAAGAGCCGCAAGGGTCGATCCATCAGGTTATGCTACGCTTGCCGGAGTTGGCCCGTAGATGGGAGACCATCTTTACAGACTCTCGACTCTTTCGTGCCTCCGAAAGCACGTTAAGCACAATAAAATAAAAAAGTTCATTATATTAGTAGGTATTTACCTCCGTTTTTTAGGAGTAACATTCGTTACTTATTACTAGACCCAAGCGGTAGAATTAAGTATAATTTACTATCATTTAGTTGTGCCTACTAACGGATGAAACGGAACAATTCATATTTTATAAGTTTGCAAACTGGCGGCTTGGTGAAAAGCTGTCGGACACTTGTCATCTCACTCGGATGCTGGAATCCCGAAGTATCTATCTCTCTGAAACTGTTTGAAGTAATTCTTGAAGTTCATTACTGTTAGCATGGTTGAATTACTTTGCTTAGAAGATTAAATGAATTAAAAAAAGATTAAAGATTAAATTATAAGATAAAATAAATTTATTAATTGAGTTTTAGTTGAATTGTTGTTGTTTCTCTTCTGCTCAAATTGTTCAAAGGATTGGTTATAGAAGACGAAATTAAAATTCTGCTTGCAATTTTACATTTATCATCTCAAATAATAAAAAAAAATATTCCGACGAACTGAGAACCTCCTCTTTATTTTTGAAGTCAGTTAATAAAATAATAATTAAAAAAAAACAAATAACAATAAATATGAGAATATTCTAAAACAAATGCAAAAAAAAACAAAAATCTGCTGCAAGATGTAATAATGTATTTAGAAAGACTACCATTTATTTTTAAGGGTCGAATAATTTTACACTCGATGTTCTACTATCGAAAAGGCAAAAGCTGCCACAAAACATCAGGATTTATTGTCACTTTAGATTTCGTTCTGCATTTTTCTGATAAAGTTACTTCAATAGTGGGAAGGCTCTCGTGTTTTTACCAAAAAACAAAATAATATTTCAACAAAACCTTAAGCATTTTTTTCCAAACAACAGCATATTTATATGTCCCCAAAAAAAACTGCATAATTTCAATTCTTTCAGCTGAAATAGACGTAAGCAGATCTATAAAATGTAATAGATAGGTCGTCGACCTTTCTTAGGAGTTGGCAGTGAACCCGTGAGATCGGTCGTATCTTTACCGTCATGGATTAAGGAAAAAAGTATTTTCTTTCAATGTAAACAGTTTTGTTTCTGTTTTATTAAATTACTAGCTGCGCCTCGCGGTTTCCGCATAAGTCTTGATCTCGTGAAAAGTATCCTAAATCGTCGCTCGGCATCCAATACCGCGAATGTGACATTTTTAACGAAACTCATTTTCAAATTCTGGATCACGTATTTGAACGTGTAGAATGAAATAAAATAAAACTCTGATTTTCGTCAAAAATGTCACATTCGCGGTATTGGATGCCGAGCGACGATATCCTAACTCGTGTGCGACGGATTTGGATGAAATTTATCATCCAAATCCGTTCTGCTGTTTTAGCGTGAAAGCGAAACAAACAAACAAACGAACTCACTTTCGCATTTATAATATTACTTAAGATTATTTTAATAAAGGTTAAGGTTTTGTCCAGATATATTTCTGCACAAATGTTTAAAGATACCTTCAACATAAAACAAACACATGAACAACATTGTCAAACTTTTATTGGTTAAATACGAGGCTTTTGGCTACTTTTGCATGGGTGTATTTTATGTCTTTTTTAATGTTCGTTTTGTTTGTGCAGAATAAACAAGTTTTCTTTCTTTTTCTTTGTAACTTACAGATAACCATGCCATTTCAAATGCATAGGTACTCTACTACTAGACACTAGCATGATATACACAAGCCTCCTAAATCTAAAAACACCATTAAAACTGCCATAAATTCAGAGATCGGTAACGAAGCGTAAATCGCTCCGTTGTTCTACTGATTTATAAATCATACCTCGATTTTGAAAATGAAAACGACTTACAAAGATAACGGTGTGATTCGTTTCCTAGCTTTTCAGATTTTCGCTTCAAATTTGGGGGTTTCATTCGATGGTTTTGTATAGTGGATTATTTGAAAACCCAGTTTTAATAGAAGCAGAATATGAATGGTAACAATTTTTAGCTTTGAACCCACGAGTGTGACGCAAAAAATAGTTTCTATAGTGTACATCAATAAGATCTATTTCAAAGCTTGTCAATGGCTTAGTAATGAATCGTTTATATTTTTTCAATTTATAAAGAACTACATTTTGCCCGCGGCTTCAACGCGTGGATGTCGGAAAATATCCCACGGGAACGTACTACCGGGATTAAAATTACCTCACCCTTTTAATCCAGATGAACAATGCATTAATTCCGTAATTCATTGTTTTCATGATCAACTCTATTGGTTTACGCGGCACACGCCAGTAGCTCCAAGTCGACATGATTTTTTCCGACATCTTCAACAATCATCTTCATATTTCAGCCAATTTACCCAAAACCTTAATGAATTATACACTAAAACCTTCCTCAGGAATCACTCCGTGCATTGGTGAAAACCGTATGAAAATCCGTCCGGTTTTTTATTTTATTTTATCGTGTACAGACAGACAGACAGACAGACAGACGTGGCGGAGGGACTTTGTTTTATATAATGTTGTGATTAAAATTCGCTGTAACAATACAATGAGTATTGTGCTAACACAGAAACTTTAATCTGCGAACTATTTAACTTAAAAAGAATGAGTGAAACAAAATGTTGAATGAATCCTTTATGTCTTCGTTCGGATGAATGAACACGCCCGAAATCCGAATGCGTTCGAAAATTGAACATTTTAAAATATAAATGCAAGAACGTTTCGATAATAGCGTTGGCGTTTCAGGCAGTTGCAGTTGGCTGCCAACGTTTGGCATACACCGCCAATGTTGGCAACGGATTTATTTTTGTTGAAAAAAAAAGCGTGCTATATTTTATAGAGGGACTAAAGTAAATTATGTTTTGTGATTTTGGTTCAAAGCTCTGTGAAAGGAGAGAAAACTGAGAATAAGTAAACGTTTGGCGCAATAAACTACCAAATAGTTCAATGGTTTAAAAAGACATTGGTAAAATAAAGATAAGCTTTCATGAGTTGGCTAATCCAACTATAACTGACAATAATTTACTAAAGGGACAAGGGACATTGAATAAATTGTCATTTTACATCTAAACTGACTCAATAGTATATAATACCTTCTATGATATGTTGATAACTAAATTGGCCAGTAACGTTTAATTTAATTTATGCGCACCAAAAACAGACAGTTTCATAGCCAAAGTTATTCGATACTGTAGCTTAATTTTGAAATAATTCCAGAAAATTTACCTTTATTCATCAGTTGTCATTAAAATTTCATCATATTTACGATATTACGGAATCTTGCCGAATTATAATTATCGTCCAACAGATTTTCCTGTCGTTTCTCCGAAAATATACAAAAATAAATACACAAATACATAAATTAACGGCTCCTTCCCATGGGGCAGAAACTACAGAACGCCACCATCCCACCCCACCTGCTGTTAAATTTAATATAGATATGGGAAATTTAAATCCTCGCTTTCTAACTTAATGTTGTGTTAATAATATTATTCCGGTGTTTGCGAGTACTTTGTTTGAATTTTAAGTACGTAAGGAAGAATATTTTTTATAATTCGTGGACCATCAGACGATTGGTGTAGGTACCAATCCGCTGATGGCTCGCAAACTACAATGAAAATTGATGTTTTTCATATTAAGATTTTTTCGTATCAAAATGTAACTATCCTATAATTTTCTGATTTAAAGAAAGCGAGCATGTCTGGATTTGTAATGCCCGTTACAGATACAAATAGTTGTCATTCCACTGTTCCAAAATAGATGGCAATACAAATTGAAAATCTAAAAGACATCTTAACGACTCACAAAGAATTAGGTGAAAGCAAACTATTGGAATTAAACTTCAAAGGAAACTAATACCCCTTTACATCTCGAAAGAATCCGAAAATGTTTCACGAGAATCCACCTCGACACATTTAAATTGATTAGTATTTTTATCACGTTTCGCTAAATCCCCTCGCGACAATCCTTTTAATTAAACATTAAAACATTCCTTGTCGCCTATTCCTGACTCCGAACGGATTTCAAACGTAAAACGGGCTTAATTACGCCTATTTCTCTCATAATTTACAACTGTGTAACTTTAGACGGGGAAAGCTGCCTTAGCATATTTGTAACAACA
Organism: Omphaloscelis lunosa; assembly: GCA_916610215.1. Classification (NCBI taxonomy): domain Eukaryota; kingdom Metazoa; phylum Arthropoda; class Insecta; order Lepidoptera; family Noctuidae; genus Omphaloscelis; species Omphaloscelis lunosa. The sequence goes on along the minus strand of OU744248.1, from coordinate 21,425,929 downwards.
AAAGAAAAAAACGTGTTTATTTTTTCGTTTGTTGAGATTAATGCATTGCGCAATACGGTCGCGAAATATTTTTATGGTGGTGGACCGGCTAAAAATTATGGTATGTAGGTGGGGGGAGGGTCGGTCCACGCAAACTCGCTGCCATAACCTCTTCGGATGCCGTGACGGGCGACCGCGCGTCGTATCGCTGAGAACTCCGCATTCGAAATTCGAAAAAAATCGTTTTAAAATTTTATGTTGGTGTTGTGTGCGTGTTGGTGACTTGTATGTGGATTTTGAAAATGGCGTTGTGTGTTGTGTTATTTTAAAGGAATCGCCGGTTCCTTCCATGGTAAGTTGTATTTTATTTTCCACGTTTTCATTTCATATTAATTATTTTAATAAAATTTAAATGGAACCTTACTTATATGTGTTAAAAATTTTTTTTATTTTTTATCACCGTATGTATAAATATCATTCTTTATTTTCAACAGGAAAATAAATTTTCTTTACGTCTGTAGTCAAGTGTGAAACCAGTACGAACAGCGAAATTGTTGTCACATTTCAAAATTTTGGTAATTATTTGAATAAATCTTTTACAAGCTTTATTCAGTAATAATTTTGTAGGTATTTGACGACTCAAAGATAATTTTATTGCTCTCATAAATATATTTATGGGTGATAACATAAAAATTTCAATGAAATATTTGAACTGTATACATTTGTTCTTTCGAAATTTCGTCCGTAAATATCTCTGATAAAATAATTTGAAGAGGGAACCATTTATTACGTATCTCTATAGTAGGTAGGTACCTATACCTACTTGGGTAGGTGTAATCTTAAATAAGGTTTACGGAAAAAATATTTATACAAGAGGACGTTATTTCTCTTCACTGTGAAAATATTCGTCTCGTTCCAAAATCTAGAAGGAATATTTATTCAAATTACGTTTTCCCTCGCTGCTGAAATCGTCGACTTTGCGGGTGATAAATTGTATTTTTGAATTAAATTATTATACTACTGAAAAGGCGAGTATTTTTGCTAAAACATTTTGGTTTTTGGTGATTATGACTAGGATATTACTTCATTTGTAACCATCCAATCTATCGGTCGAAGGTACACATACCTACTTGCTACGCCGTAGCGGCTACGAGCCTACAAGTTTCGTAGCCACAATTAATGCTTAGATGACCTCTACGGATTGCTACGACCACATTTACGGCAATTGATCTTGGGAGAATAATGTCGTAATCACCGCTTCTAGCATTAGTGGCTGCAATATAATATTGTTAATGACGCGGAATGAATAATTCTTTGTATGATGTTGTATTAGGTATTTAGTAGAATACACATATTAAATCATGCCTTTATTCCTCGAAGGTTTAGGCATAGGTCCTACCCCCACATTTTGCCAGTTACGTGGCCACTTGGAATAATTGTCAGATACTAAGGATTGGTCTAACAGCTTCTCTATTTGGCATGTCGTCACGGTCTAACTATTGATCCGATTTAAAGGGCAGAGAGGTAGTTTGATACCTGAAAAGAGACACTACTTGAAGACGATAACAATTTAGAAGGTGTAATTCCAGTTAGGTACTGCTAGTTCCTATTAATCATTTCAAAATGCATTTTTCTTGCTGGTCCATGTAATTAGTTCTCCCGAAGCTGGGGTTTTATAATAATTTACACTTAAATTAATTATTTAAAAGTAGAAAAAATAAAAGTAAATTTTACTGTTTGAAACCAAACAGACAGACGTTTTTCCAAAAATATCCAAGCAGAGAAGGATCACATGGCTCGTTCTTTTTATTAATGATGTTAACGAATCTAATTAATTTGGGCGCCATTTATTACAAAGTCGACACACGTCAGTAACTCACGTGTTTTACGACGCGACGACGTCTAACAGCTATAAATAGTTAAACTCACGGTTATAATATACCTATTGAACACATATATCTATACATTTTATAAATTAAAGTCACTTCTTTTTGTGTCCGTCTGTGTGACCGCTTTGTTCTTCTAAACTTCACAACGGATTTTGATAAGGGTTTCACGATAGTTCAGAAAATTTATTCCGGAAAAACTAGTTATACATATTAACTATATATAGTATATCCATTTACGCGGGCAAAAACTAGATAAACATAAAACCATACGTATAACTAGTTTTTTCCCGTGGCTTCACCCGCATGGATGTCGAAACATATCCCATGAGAACGTACTACCGGGATTAGAAGTACCCTATGTATTAATCCAAGTTATAAACTATCTGTGTGCCAAATTTCATCCAAATCCGTTCAGCCGTTTTTGCGCAGATCCGGAACATACATCTGGACAACTGGACAAATTCTAAAAGCTATACTTTTGGCATCAGACTCGTTGCCACACCTCGAAGCAATTACTTTTTTCTAAAATATTTTTGATGTGCAGTTTTGACTTCCTTACTATTTTATTATACAGTGTGGTCTAAAAAATTGATGTCATTAAAAAAATATTAGGTTCCTCATGCTCAGTGGTATTCGATTTATATGTTCCGCACTTCTGAATAGCTTTCGAGTAATAATACTTTTTTTTATATCTTGAATTTTTTCTGGGAACCGCGTTGAAAAAACACTACACTACACGGCTTTTTCACATTATTTTTTTGGCAATTTTCATTGATATGCATTCAATATTCTTTCACACATAACTAGTTTAGGAATTCTTTTCGGACTTTGTCATATTTTTGATTAATTTCTCTCGTCTCAACACAAATATATAATTATTTAGAAAAGAGCTGAAACAAATCTTAATATATGTCGAGGATCCCTATACTTACTGTTACTGGTTATGAAATAAAACCGACCGCTTTAAATGTTCGTTAAACACTGATTTATTGAAATATATTTTTAAACTTTATTTGCAATAATAGGTACAAGTTCTGTGAGTGCTAAATGCACGCGCGTATTTAATGTATTCAACAATAATGTGCGGCACATACTCAATACATTACTTTAATTCCACATCATACAAAATAATGTATGTACCAATGTAATTTATTCAGTAGTTAAAAGATTGCTCCCTCTGCTAGTCGTGTGGTTTCACCTCTTAGTTTAGTAAACATATTTAATTACAAACTCTGTAGGTCTTTAACTATATCGAAATTGTAAATACCAATGTCAAACTTTGTAACAGGGCTTTCAGAGGTCTTTTCGTTGGTATTACAATCAAACCATTAGTTTTCAAATAAGGCCCGATACGTACCGATTGAAATTTCAAAAACTTTATTTATTTATGTACCTACACATAGTAAAATATATAGAGAAACGACATAATTAACGTAACATAACTTTGTTTTATATTTAAATATAAAACCGAAGAATATTCCTAAATAACTACTTAGCCATATTAATAACAAAACGCATAATCAGCTTATAATGTTCCACTGCTGGGACACAGGCCTCCTCTCTGTAAGAGGGAGTGGGCTATAATCTACCACGCGGGCCCAGTACAGGTTGGTAGATGTCACATGTCTTGGAATTTTTGGTTCTAGAAAATGCCGGTTTCCTCACGATGTTTTGCTTCACCGTTTTGAAAGCAGTGGTTATGAAAAAAATTACACAAAGTAAAGTACATGTCAGGTTCAAACCTACGACCTACAACTCGTAAGTCACGGCCGTTACCACTGGGCTACCACTGCTCATAACAGAACATGATCATGCAATAACCAAAAATACGCCGTTTTTAGTCTTCGTGCGTTTTTCGCGCATCTTCGAAACATTAACACCAAGGAGTCTTCCTCATTTCTCTTCTTGATCCCGCGGTTCATTTACATATTTTCTTATCTTTTTCCTTAGAGGGTAAGCAGGCACACCGGTCTTAGTGAAATTCGCTGACAGACATTTTGCATAACATTTATTTTACGCTTTTAATTAAATATTTTTCCTCCCTATTTTCGAGAGAATCTAGTTAAGACGAATTGGTTATAACAGTCATTTTAAAGCTTGGGGTAAATGCTGGTCTTTTATTTCAAGTAAATATAAATACCTACTGCCAGGCATAATGTCATTTATAAATAACATTTTTTTAAATATTTATACAAACAACAGCATACTTAATTAAAAATGAAATTTTTAATATTTTATCCTTATCCACTTATCTACAATCGAAGTCACGGTATTATTAAATTTCTCAAGAGTATAAAAAAATATCATTTACTTATTTATAGCCTTCTTACAACGCAATTTAAATCTACTTATCAAAAATAATATCCGTAAAGCCAAAGTACCAAAAACATCGGATCAATTTAAAACGATTCGAAGAGAAATGATTTACTGATTCAGATAATCGGTTTAGATATAAAAATCGCGCTTTAATTTAGTTTGGAGAGCTTTCAGGTGAATCGTGCTTCAGCTGAAGTTCGAGCTTTGGAAGCCGAAGCACCCATTCCTTATGGGCTATCCGCTCACGGCTCCACAAATGGTCCTATTAGCCGCGCTCTCCCAAATATTTGGTGGCGAGTTTTTGCGATCGGTGTCAGGGTTTGGCCACATAATGGGTAGGTGTGTTTGCTCAAACATTTGACGACAGGTTTCAGGATTATATTTTGAACAAATCGGCGCTGTTTTTTCGGTACAAAGCGGTAGAGGTTCTGAATTATCAACGTGGGAAAGCTGGCCTTTGTTGGGATCTACATACATTTTTGTAATTAATGAGCCACATAAATATTGTTTTATTTGTATTGTTCTCTATTTCGGTGAACAGTTATAGGTAGTGCCGCATAGTTTTATTAAACTCTATTTATAATAGTTATAAAGTTTACAATAAAAGTTGTCTAATAATACTAAAGCCCAATCTGAAAAAGATATTATAACTACGCTTGGCAACAGAGATAACCAGTACCAACCGAAATTAGTATTACCTAGGTATCTCCAAAAAGCTTATATTTAATTATAAAACAAAATCCCAACTTTACTTCATTATTAATGGACGTGCGATGTTTTTTCAGTAACACTAACGAATCGACAACGCGTTAATAGATAATAAAATTTACCAATTATTAATTCAGTTTCAGGATATCAGATTAACCAGCGTTTCGATTGAACCCCGATTACTTCGTTAAGGTTGGTGGTTCGGTCTAGCGGTTCGCGAATGCCCCTATTATTGAGGATTTACGAAAATGATCCCTTCGTTTCTTAAAAGTTTAAAGATGAGAATAATAACTGTGGCAAGGTAATATTTTTATTTAAATCTTTGGGTAGTGCACGGAAAAAATGCGGCAATTCGGTCTGAAATATTAAGTTTTGGAAACTAGAATATTAGTAAACTGCGGACATTTATAGCCAATAAAATCCAAATTATGACCTCATGCAATATTCTATGCCAACAAAACTTGGTATAATAATTCTTCAGTAGCAAAATTTGAAATAAAATAACTTTATCCTGCACTGACTCAATATTACGACCATGTAAGTCACCTTTATCCTGTCTTAAGAAAATATTAAATATTATTCTGAAAAAAAAAAACTAAGTGCATTAAGTTTACCCTACCTCATGTTAGGCAGGTGAAAACTAAATTGTTGATAAAGGACGAAGAATTGAATCCTGAAGATAGCACAGTATTCTTGGGCTTAACTTTGGATGCTAAGCTTCAGTGGGCCCCACATATAGATAAATTGTCAAAAAAGCTAAGCTCCGCAGCATATGCTGTTAGAAAAATTCGTAATTTAACTAACATAGAGACAGCCCGTTTAGTGTACTTTAGTTATTTTCATAGTGTAATGTCGTACGGTATTCTGTTGTGGGGAAATGCCGCCGACATTCAAACTATCTTTGTTTTGCAGAAAAGAGCTGTTCGATCTATTTATAAATTAAGTCCTAGACACTCTCTCAGAGATAAATTTAAGGAGATAAATATAATGACTGTGCCTTCTCAGTATATTTTTGATAATCTTTTATATGCCCATAAAAACAAAAAATTGTTTAAAAAATACAGTGATATCCATAACATAAATACTAGGAACAAACACAAATTTGTTGTACCTACAACAAGGCTCAAGAAAATAGGTAGCTCCTTTAGATGTCAATGTATACGCTTTTATAATAAACTTCCAAGCCACGTACAAGATCTAAGCCTTAATAAATTCAAATCATTTACTAAACGCAAGTTGTGCCAGAAGGCTTTTTATGCCGTTAAAGATTACATTGAGGACAAAAAGGCATGGGATTGAGCTGCTCCAATTTTATAATTTTTTATGTTTTACTTTCGGAACTTTTTTTTTGCTAACTTTAAAATTATATACACAATGACATGAATATTTACTTTGTGAAGTATAATATTTTTTTTATTATTTTTTATTATTGTGAATGTGAGGACTATGTGGGTCATATATATATATTTATTTTTCTCAGTTACTTTTAATGATCATCTGGCAGTTGTGAATACTTTATGCGGCCTACCCAAATGTCCTTTCTTTGGTATTGTTCGTCGAATCATTGAGCTCCTTTTAAGTTCTGAGTTGAGCTACACGATTACTGACAAATGCGTGCGTGGAATGGACAGGTCCACTCACATCTGTATGGTTCTTTCCTCAAAAGACCATTTCAGACACAAATCTACATGGTCCTCAAATAAAATGCTCTGACCAAGATTATTTCCTGGTTTTTATATACACATTGACATTAATGAATTTTATATACTTTTAAAGTATTATATTATTTAAATTATTGTGAATGTGAAGACTATGTGGGTCATTCCTTTTTCTTTTTGTTTTTAATTTTTTCTCACTTAGTTCTAATTATAGTCTGACAGTTTTGAGTAATTTATGCGGCCTACCCAAATGTCCTTTCTTTGGTATTGTTCGTCGAATCGTTGAGCTCCTTAATTCTGAGTTGAGCTGCACGATAACTGACAAATGCGTGCACTGACTGGACAGGCCCTCTCAATCTGTGTGATGCTTTCCTCAAAAGACCACTCCAGACACCAATCTACATGGTCTTCACATGATCTGACCAAGATTATGTCTGGACTTTAAAAGAGACTGTGACCTCTGAGTTTGTTTCGGCCTTTCTTCTCAGAGTAGTCAGTTAGGAAACGCCGACCTCATCTAGTTTTTAAAATATGATTGACGTGTAAAAGTGTTTGTACAAACCTATTTACAGAAATAAAATCATTTATCATTTATCATTTATCAATAAAATTATTCATTATGTAGATACCCCGGTGCACCCAATAACCGTGTTAGCTTCTACTGAATAGTATGGGCATACCTTGTCAATTTCGATTTTATACGCCGTGCAGGTGTTCTCTTTAAACGAAATTAAGCAATTCCACCATTTTTACGATTCCCACGCTTTCAGTTCGTGTATGTAAATTGGTGAGCAAATATTTTTTCAGTTTAAATTTTGTGGTGGGATGACAAGCAATTAATGCACTCGTATTTTTATTCTTATTATTTTTTATACGGTATTTTATACAGTCTGTAGTGTTTTTCTATGTATTTTGCTTTATGCATTTATGATTTTTAAAAGTCGTATTGATATATGTCATAATACTCCGCTATTATAAGTATAATTTTAAATACTTATTAAACTTTCTCTATAGGTTCTATCAAGAATAACGTTACATGTCGAGCCACATGTATTTTTTTCATTCCAAATTGAATACAGAATATCATTATTTTTTCGCAACTCATTATTTTTCGAATATGGAATGGAATAAAGAATAACGGATTAATCTCACCTGCCTGATATAATCTGACTTTTCCATTAAGCTCATCTTATTTTTAACTGACTTAAAAAAAGGACAATTTGTATTCGACGAATATTTTTTTGCGACGTTTTGATATGAATACTATAATAATGTTACTAAACCATGCCTCGTCAAATGTCTAATGTTTTCTGGTGCGACAACTGAGCATAGCGTCCTGGGCTCGATTCAAGTTCGGGAAGTGTTTTTTTCACCTATTGGGTTTTTTTCATAAGGATTCTCAGTTTAAGCCCGGATATGACCATATGCTCGCCCCCTATTACATGGGACTTGAACATAACATGTGTGGTAACTACACCTCTGCCGGATAAGCAGAGGTGTAGTTCGAGCATAGCTGTAATGTTATGTTATAATGTTATGTTACGAGAAACGTTAATCCTCTACAATCTACATGTAGGTAGTGTCGGTAACTTGTGTGAACAAACAGACTTCTGACAACAAAGTTGTTAACTAACATGCGTGGTGACTTGACTGACGCCATGTTCATAGTTTCAAGGCCTACCCACCGCATATGATTTGGCGAAAAGGCACAATCTACGATATGTGTCACAGAATAGAATATCTTTATTTTGCATAAAATATGCTACATAAAAGATCTTGAATATAAATGGTTCCACATATTTTGCTAATTTACTTCAGCATGCAAAAATACCTACTATAAACCTATTATAACAGTTGCTAGTGTGATCATTAGATTTAAAAAATCATTCAAATTAATTACAATTATTATTACTCGCATTATGTGATAAAAAAAAAAACTTTAATTACTGACTCTTATTCATTTGAAGTCCAGCCCTTAAATAAAAATAGCTCACGATTGAGTAACCCAATTTTTCAAATGAAATAATAACTCAAATTTGTTAAAAATGCCTGAATATGTAAACGAAGCATTTGCAACAATACATAAATTCACATTTTATTATTATCTAAGTGCTCTTAATTTCAGTCGTCTCAGGCCTCGATAAACTCTCCATCTAAAAATGTTCTATCATCACAAAAAACGTTGTTAACACCCAAATTATGTCGATCATTCTTCTACGTTCATTTTTGTCGATTTTTCATTTTTATGGTTGCGAACCAAACAATAACTTGATTATGGGGTAGAACATCGTAATTGTGGGATGTATTAAGCAAAGTTTAACCTTCTCACGAATACTTTGGAAAAATTTCTTTTATAAAAGCATGGGTTTTCATCGTTTAAGATTTAATAAGGTTACCATTTTGTTCGTTTACGAGTTTTTTTATATAATTTTACGTGGGTTTATGCTTGTGGATATAGTCTCTAGAGTTTAAGAGTAATTTTTTTTTTGTTCGACACTCGTCATTACTGAACACTTCTGTTTAGCGTGATGTCCAATTTAATTAAAAGCTAGTTTTAAAACAAGCTTGTTTCTAAAGTAACAAGCAAAATAAATTATGTTCATAATGGATCATTTTATCTCTTAGTTCTACGCTCATTACCATTGCTATTTTTTTTAACGTTTTTTTCTTTTGATTACATTATCATATTTTACTTTTCAAGCTCGCGGAACGTAGTCAGTCTTTATATTTCTTTTTTCTTCTAAGGTCTAAGTGACCGAAAACCGAATGACTGAATGGTCTATGTTCGATTTAATCATGCTGGTGTCACCGTAGCATTCAAGCACCTTACGATAATGTTGTTCATTTTTAATTTTGTCACGTAACCTGTATTAATGTTACTGTCTTTATCACTTCGATACGTCATTTTTCACGTCTGAATTTTCATCGTATACTGTGACAATGTGGTCAAGATTTTCACCGGTCGACTATACCTACACTTTTGTTTTTTACTACATAGTTACATATCCCTTGCTCTTGCGACTAACGAAAACTGGCAAGCATCGCTGACGGCGACCCGCTTCAATTTAAACAGAGTGAAGCCAAAACGAACTTTGTTCAAATCACAAAGGGAAGCCGCCTTTCAATAACAGATACTTTTTGTTCTTTTGTAGTTAATTACAGGGTGGTTGCAGTGATTTAGAGAACTGGTAGTTACGGATTCTTCTATGAATACAAATAAGATATTTACAAAAAAAAAAAAAACAAAATTGTGGTAGGTATAGATTCATATAAACTTTACCTATCTACTGCCTCGTGGGCGCAAGCGTAACTGCTGATCATGAGGTCCTGGGTTCGATTCCCTGGTCGGGCAAGGTACTATTGGGTTTTACATCTGGAATTTCTCAGTAGCAGCCAGGAGTCTGGATTTGTGCCCGGTTGATGGCAATAGGCTCGCCCCCTAATACATAGGACTTAAACATAACTGGCGAAATGTGGGTTTACTATAGGTGCACCTCCTAACCCTTCGGGGAAACAAGGCGTGATGTTATATCTGTTTACCTATCTCCAAAAATATGAGATTGAACTTTAGAACTTTTTAATACAATTATGTAGTTAGCGTGATAATTATCAAAGTACTAACTGCGAGATGCAACGTTTCACTAAATCAATCACAATAAAGCATAAAACACTAACAAACAAAAATGATTCTTTTACTGACAGATTATCAAGTTAGCCGCAGATGGCCTGTAGTTTCCGGGTAACTGCGAGCGCAGATGGCACTCAGCTGGGCTATAAATATACTAAGCAACAGCAGCTAAAGGCGCTACATAATACAACTTGAGTCTCTGGAACAAAGTCGCCTGAAGCGCTGAAACGGACTTGAAAATATAAGGAAATGTTTGTAGATGAATGCAAAGCAATTTTTTTAATAAAAAAAATGATCTGTAATTTTCGTTTTATGTAAAAATAAAAAAATAACACAAACAACATAACATAACATCACGCCTTGTTTCCCCGAAAAGTTGGGCAGAGGTGTCCCTGTAGCAGGTTCACCCACTTTTCGCCAGTTATGTTTTAAGTCCCATATTAGGGGGCGAGCTCTATTGTCATCAACCGGGCACAAATCTAGATTCCAGGCTGCTACTGAGAAATTTCAGCTAGATAAACCCAATAACACATTGCCCTATCTGGGAATCGAACCCAGGACCTCATGCTCTGCGGCGATAAGACCCCTCTTTGAGGAGTGGCTAGAGAGGCGCCACGGCGTCCTCACCTTCCGCCTGACGCAGGTCCTCACCGGACACGGCTGTTTCGGGAGGTTCCTGCACAGGATAAGGCGGGAGGAAACGCCCGGGTGTCATCATTGTGTGGATCGCCCGGAGGACACGGTGGAGCATACGGTGGAGGTCTGCCCAGCTTGGGCGGAGCATCGCCGTGTCCTCGTGGAGGCGATCGGCGGCGGTGATCTCTCGCGTCCGGCACTGGTTCAGGCCATGGTACGGAGCGAGAGGAAATGGGAGGCCGTCACCTCCTTCTCCGAAGCGGTAATGCTCGCGAAGGAGGAGGCGGAACGCGTGAGGGAGAGGCAAATTTCGCGCCCTCACGCCCCTAACCGCCGCAGGAGGAGACGCCCAGGGCGTCGGGAGTCGCAAGCCGATTTCCGGCCACCGTAGGCGCGGGCTTGCGGACTGTGAGCAATGGGTAGCTCACCGTCCGATAAGGACCAGGCCCGGGTCGACGGCGCGTTGTGTTCCACGCGCGCCTCAAAGAGATGTCAGCAGATTTGAAGGGGTCCACTAGGGCCGATGCCTGCCGGGGTTGCGAAGAAAACCGAAAGGGAGATCGTGGCCCCCGGCAACAGGGCAACCGAAGGAACACGGGTGGGTTTTAGTCAGTAAGAGTCTGACACGCCTTCCCGCTCCGCCCAGAGCGGGAGAAGTTATTTGATGATTTCCCACCCACAAAAAAAAAGGACCTCATGCTCAGCAGTAGCGCTTGCGACCACAAGACCAACGAAGCAGTCAACCAGCACACACACACACACACACAAAAAATTAAACCTTATAAAATAAAGTTAATTGCCAAAGTTTCAGGCAGAAAACAAATCTTTCAATTATCTATTACTATGTACAAACCTACTTATTTTTTTAAAATAAATTATTCTTCATAGCCGTTTTGAAACCGCATTTCGACGGTCGACGCCCTTAGACACACATTTTCCACGACAATCATCGTACGGCAAGGAAACCTACTAGAATCAAGTTTCCGAGAACTCTAGTTTACTAGAATCGAATATCGCAGAATTTGCATAATAATAATATTCAAATTATTACAGAATCTTGAACAGCAGGAAACCTAGGTAATTGCCATTTTAGTTCCCGCGTATCTGTTGCTTCAATTTAAATTACAGACGAGAAATTGAAAGTTTAAATCAATTTCGTATCGTTTTCAGATGTAAAGAAATTCGAATGGGTTTTTAATTAAGGTGAATAATAAAAACCGAGATACGACGATAAAAGAAATAGGTCAAGTACGTCCCCCACGCTACAGTTCCGTGGCCAGTATAATTGTCAACCAGAGCCAATAAAAAACAATAATTAAAAAACTTTTTGTAGGGTTGAAACGCACTGTCGATGTCGACAGCCGTTTTTTTTACCATGGAAAACTGACAATCTTATTTTTTAAGACGGTTTTTTTATTTGTTAATTATGTGCGATGTTCTTTCTCTCCAGGCGTGTCGAAAATGTAACGATATATTTGTCAAAATGTGCCAACACAATCTTCTATCAGCGCATAAAAACATCGCATCCGTTTTTAATAAAAATCTTTAAACTAACGCTTGAATCAACCTCTTTCAAAGATGGTTTATGTATCGCTTTGCAATGAAATTAAGGCCAAAATCTTTTAGTTAAATAAAATACTGTCAACGTGTGGAAAAGGAGTTTTCCGCTCGAATAAAGTGATGTGAAATAAAAGCTCACATACCGGGGGTTCCGCAATGATTAATTACCGAACTTTATGAGCGTTGACACTGCCAACCTTGTGACATTGCCGCCTAATTATTTTTTGGGGTTTTCGAAACTTCCTTGAGATTGTAAACTGGTTTTGAGACCACCCTTATTAAAAAGTTTTGATCACCTTTTTATGTAAATATTTTAGAAGCTCGTAAAACACTGTTGGGAGCCCCTTGTCAAATATTTGATGTTGGATGAAATATGATGAGCCGTATGTTGTTAGGTTATAAATGAGCGTTTTGTCTGATACATTGCTTCTAGAACAAATCGGTCCTTTTAAAGAGTGTGAGACCTTACAGTAAACTTTTTGAAACAATGTTTTTCACGATTACTGATATAAAGGATATAAAAAATTTCTTTCCTGGTAAATGACACAACATTAGTCTAAAAACGACGGAATAACTGCAGTCTAAATAAGCCAAGAAACAAATGAATGCTTTTTATTTCAAGCTTGCTGTTTCCATTGTTTTAAACAAGCTATTTTCGTGAGCGGTGCAAAACTTTCAAAGCTAGTTTATTTTGGGGATCAGTAGCAGTATCTACTTAAGGTTCATGAACACACGTCAGTCACGTCAACGTCAAGTCACCGATCAGTCATATCAATTTCAGGGACGTGTGTGAACAGATAGTCAGTCAGTCAGTCATAGCAACGCTTGTTTCGTTCGTAAAAATACAAGTATTCACTTGCCGGTGACGCGACGTCGACTGAGAGGCGCCTGTAGTGACGTTACTGACGTGTGTAGCCAACGTCCTACGACTTTTATGTAACTTTATTTTTTGATGTGACAGATCGGCGACTTGACGTTGACGTGACTGACGTGTGTGCATGAATCTACATTGAAATTACTAGGTATTCAACCTAATAAGTAGTAATATACTACCACTGATCACCTATGTACCACCGTACATCAATGATATCATTTGCATTACGATAATCGTTCTTATTGACACGATATAAAGGCGGTATCAATTTCAAATTGTTAGCACTGATCTGCGGTTGACTTTTTCCAACTATATGGATTTTGCCAATGTCACTAAGTCTTTTTGCAACTTACTAAAATATCTATTTCTGCTGAGAATATTAACGTTGAAACTTTAAGTTTCGATGCTTTATCGTTTCCAACTTGGATTCAATAAAGTTAAAAGGTATAAACTATCAGTTTTTAACGGAAACTTAGTCGCAAAAGTTCGTCGACCAAAATGGGGTCATTCGAGTATTTGTAGATGTAATGCTCTGCTAAATGTTTTAATCCGATATTACTCGTACTGTTTACGACTTTGCTAGTTACAGATATCCTTTTAATCAACGCGTTATTGAAGTGAAAACTTCTTTAGGCGCGTTGGGCATTTTTGAGATGGGACTAAACCATTGATTTCGCGACACCGTGATGACACCACCTTTTGACCATTTAAAAAGACAGACATCAACGCGTTGATTGCCGCGGTGCGTGGAGTAAAAGACATCAAAGTTTTCACTTCTGTCGGCATTCCCGGAGAACCACTGTTTTTGACTTGTGTGAGCTCAAATTCAACGAAAATTAAAGATATCTTATTTCATATATCAAAGGAATCGCGCCAGAAAGCATAATTTATCATCAAAATTAGAGTAATGTAAAGCATTAGTAGTAATTAATGCATTCGTTAGGCAATTAACAAGTATTATTGGATTAAAAACTCGAGATTTTGTTCTTTCTTTATTAGAATCGAAATCTGAGATGTCTGTTTAATTAATGTTGTAAAGTACCTAAGTGAGATATTAATTAGATAATCAGCGTTGATCTAATCTGTACGCCTTTGCAATCCATTATGTATTATTTTACAAAGAGTATTTACATGTTTTCGATAATTAAATTTATGTAACAAATTAATACATTCGATATTTCATCGTCCACATTTAGGACAGAACTTGTTCCTCGACAGTTTTCTATTGTAATAATATCCTTTTTACCTTCCACGAGCATTGTAACTGAATATCTCTGTTCTCTCGTATCTAATGATATGAATGAACACACGGTACCTTCTCATTTTAATTCAAATTCATGTTTATTTTATAGCATACTCCGTTTTCTTCAGAAGAATGAGAAGATATTTTATCAGAGCAGATTTATTTAGTTATCAACTTTTAACACTTCTAATGCTAAAAAGTAAATACGGAGACTTTCCAATTGTAGCCTGTTTTTAATGTTACTTAGGTAAACTGATTTTCCCAAGATAATTCTTCAACTACATTGACGGAATAAACATCGTTGAACTGTCAAGATGTAAATTATTACAATTTTAACTGTTAGGTACCAATTGAGTTGTGAAAAAGCGATTAAAGATTTTGTTCTTATTCAATTAATTAATTACTCAGGATTTATAAAGGGTGGATTACAAGTTTTGACAGGTTTATTATCTCAAGGAAACACGACTAAGTCATTAAAGAGATACCATTTGTATAGAAACTTTTTTATTGGCTAAAGCTACGTGAAGATCCCTAATCTTACCCATTTTGACAATTATAATGGCGCTGGCTTTTTATATACACATCTTCAATTCAACTAATAATATTAATAAAGGATAAAACTTAATGGTTTGTAAGTATTAAGTCATTTAGCTCCGCAGTAATCGAAGAAAACGGATGTGAATCGTTATCATAGAACATGAAAACTAGAGCACTAAAGACCCATGCACCCAAACGAAATTTCTCGTAAAACATAACTTGAAGAGCAACATAAAAGACAAAAATAAAATTAAAATCCTTAACTAAACAGCCGACAACGGGTGTACCCTACCTACAACCTTTAATCTATTTTAAAACTACGAATTATTGTACTTTTTAATTAGATAGTAAAAACAAGAGCTTTGTTAATTTAATTCTTACACAAAGGTAGAATTTCGGAACAGGCTCTTAGTGTAAAATATTTTTAAATTAGAGAAGAGAAACTATTTAATTACGACATAAAGTTGTTACAGGAATTTCTTGCATGCTTGTTTTTTCAAAACAAGCATTTCTAAATTAGACATAGCTTAACGTGGCAACGCTGCCAGCTTTTTGGGCAGTTTTCTTACTGACAGCAATGCGGACGAATTTTTTGATACCCAGTGAGCTCTTCCGTTTATTTTTTATTTTTTTCTTTACATACTTGTACATAATATATATATATATATATATATATATATATATATATATTTATATATATAAATTTATTAAAAAAAAAAAAAAAAAAAAAAAAAAAAAAAAAAAAAAAAAAATTATATAAATTTATTTATATATATATTTTTATATATTTATATATATATTTGTATTAAATGGTGTAACATATTTAAGATTTGTCATAATTAATTAAATAATAGGTTTACATCATAAATAAAGTAATTTCATTGCAGAAATATTTTAAATGAGAAGTTTACCTAAATAAATATTACAGACTTACAGACATTTTTATTTACCGAATAAATATTTTTGTAATATATATAATTATATGTCATAAATTAGTTATTTCCATATTATGACGTGAAGACTAATGGATCAATGCTTACAACATATGCAAATTCAGCCGGAATTCAAATTATTACTCTAGCTATTTTTTTTCATTTAAAACAATATTCACCTTTGTACAAAACTAGCTGCTTCCCGCGGTTTCACCCGCATAAGTCTCAATCCCGTGCGAATATCGTCTTATCGAATATGATCTACCCATGTGCCAAATTTCATCAAAATCTGTTCAGCCATTTGAGCGTAAAAGTGTAACAAACCAACAAACAAACTCACTTTCGCATTTATAATGTGAATTAAAAAATAATTAAAAAACGCATTTATAATATATATAAGCTAGGATAGGTTCTCACGTTAAAGAAATCTATAGTAAGGGCTTACTCCTCTTTCATTCTGCTCGAAAAATCTTCTTTATATAACCCTCTTCTGGAGATAAAGCAAGCAGAAACACAGACAGAATCAGCTGAATCTGTTTCAGTTGACCGATTTTTAAAGCAGTCCAAATGTTTCGCTCCGTCTAGCGTAACTTAACAACTAAAAAATGACAACACCGACTATTTTGACGGCTACCAAACTTGGATCATTGCCAACGCTGTATGCGGATCAGCGATTGTACTGTTAAACTAGTAGTAAATCTTTATTAAATCAATCCGGTCCTGTGTTAAAAATAGAGGGATTACTCAATGATATATTTAGAGCAATAGGTCATGGTTCTTCTCTATGATTTATTGTCTGTGGTTTGGATATATTCGGGTGAATCTATTTCAATTGAGTGATCAGTGGGTTCTAAAGAAGTTTAATGATGAAATGATCTTACAGTTATCTTCATTTCGAAGAAATAGTTTCAATGAGTTACAAATCCGTACCGTATCTTCATTAATTTATTATTTAAATCCTGAACAGTGAAATAATCTGCATATTTTATTTCAAATGTCAACTTATTCACATGTTTATTATATTAGAGTCTGTGCACACGATGCGTTGCGGCGCCGCACCGAAAACATTTCGCCGCACTCGCTGCGGCGCTGTAACGTTGTTATGCCACAGTGGCGCCGCGCCACAAAGTGCGTAAATTGTCATCAGTTAAGCATCTGTGTTTTTGACAACGCACAAACAACTGAGCAGTGCAACTCCGGTCGCGGGCCGCAAGTACGATGTACGTGCGTTGCGACGCCGGAACGCACCGTGTGGCATACCACGGATATTTGTATGTAGGACGCCGCAGTGACACGGCTTTGGTGCGCCGCCGCAACGCATCGTATGCACAGGCTCTTACTGTCTTATTCTTCTTGTACCTAACTACTTCAACATAATTAGAAGACCCTATTTTGGTGTAGGTACTTACTAAGTTTATTCTATTTTAATTCAATGACCGTTCATCACATCATCATAATATCACGCCTGTAAGCCCCGAAGGGTTAGACAGAGGTGCATCTACACATAGTAGACCCACATCTCATTAGTTATGTTTAAGTCCCATATTGTAGGCGGCATGCCTATTGCCTATTTCTGGTGTTATCGGTTAATGATCTTAGAGTTAGTATTTTAAACTCCAGGTATACTATCTACAACACTTTTAGAATTTTTGTCTGTTTGTCTGTATCTCTGTTTGTTCTAGCATCACGCAAATACAACTAGCTAGATTCTGTTCAAATTTTGCATAGATATTCCCTAATTTACACGCGATTTGCCATGGGAGATAAGCAATAATGCAATAAGTTTGTATTCTTCTATAGTTTACCGCAAGTTGTAAAAAGACGAGCTAAAAGTTATAAGTTTATGTTATGAGTCCAATACTACGAATTTAGTTTACAGGGAAGTTTTATAAAAATGTGGCTGTTCAATTATTTCAGTATAATATACTAAAATAATTAAACATCTACATTTTTTACACATTTCGTTTCGATTCACGATTTCCAATCGTGGGCAGAGGCTAGTTCATTAATAAATTGACGCATACGCAGACCATGACCTGGCTTAGGACATAGGATACTTTTTATCCCGATATTCCCACGGGACCGAGTCTCATGCAGGTGATACCACGGGGCGCAGCCAGTATTATTATAAAATCATCTTGGTTATACCTGTAGTTACCTACAATCTTTCCATGTTAGTTAAAATAGTTTATTAAACTCATATTTCAAACGAACCAACAAATATCCGGTAGCTCGTAGTTGCCGGCTATTTATAATATTACGAAGGGAAGTTGATACCATCAAGATCATAATAATGTTTTCGTTTCGTTCGACAGTTCATTTTAAAGCATATATGCCCATATGAAGTGTGAATATAATGATACAGAGTGGCAGGGACATTGGCGGTTATAAAAAAAAAAACATCTGTTCCATACATTTTTACCGCGTCAGTATTGCACTTTTGTATGATACAGCAGATTTTTTTAAAAATAACCGACGAAAAGTTTCCATGCAGAAGCGTTGAGAATCATGTACTGAATCCATGGTAACAGTTTTCGCGTCGATGTCCCTGACACCCTGTATACTTTTTTGTCTTGTTAAGTGCTTACCTTTATATTATACTACAAATAACGTTATTATTTAAGAACAAGAGAACATCTCAAAGTAAATATTTGAGAAAATACCAGAAAGATGTAGTCAAATTTAACGGTGTGATTACAGATCATCAAACTGAACAAGTTTCTCCATGGGAACAACATTTGATAACCCTATATAATAAATACAGATTCCATGTAAAAGGATTACATTTTCTGACTGAAGAAAAACAAATGCAGTCTCAGTTACTTGAGTTATTTCTGCTATCTACTTGCTAATCTAATTTACAGGTGGTGAGGTTAGGTAAAATGGACAATAAATATTTTCTTTACACTTTCAAAGATGTTTTTTATTCGTTTGATATAAGGTGGCTAACTTGGGTAGCTTAGGTAGTACTTGACACAAAAAGTACTCCAAAGTAAATAGCTCAACTAACTCACCATATATTCATCAACTAAGTACGGTTTCCAATAACAAATAGCATAAACCCGAACTAAAACATTTTTATAACAGTACTATAATCCGAAAATAACTAATGCATAAAAATAAATTGACTGCTGTTTGTCCGAAAAACTTTCACAATTCAACAGATTAACGGATTTGTTTGAAAGTTTTCGACTATATTTTGAGGGTTCGGGGAAAAGTGTAAAGTTTTACTGCAAAGTTTCCGCAGACAGACGCGACGCGACACCGGTAGAACAACTTCCGTGACTTCTTCATAGAAATTGTTCCACCAGAGTCGCGTCGCGCCTATCTGCAGGAGTCTTAATGGTTTTGTTTTATAAAAAAAAATAGCTTTTGCTCGCGATTTCGCCTGCGTGGACGTCGGAAATTATCCCACCTGATAACTACTACAACCGGGATTAATGATATCCAATGTCCTGACCCAGTTCAAAGTCTATCCATGTGCCCACCCAAAACCGTTCAGCCGTTAAGGGGTGAAAAGGTAACAGACAGACAAACAGACAGAATTACTTTCGCATTTATAATAAATGTATGGATTTCTCTTAAGGAAAACCACGAAAAATGTATAAGTTTATAATATTCGTTTATTTCAAGTAAATATTACAGATTTCAGGGTAAGAATACATTTGTGAGATATCGATTTTAGTGTTAGATCCAGTATGCAAACGATTGTACAACAATCCACTAATACGCATATTTTTAACATCAACAACTAAAAAGTAAAAAGTACCTAATCTCCTTCATTAAAAAAGACCCAAGTCTCAGTGGTCAAATAAAAGCCACAAACTTGAAATAAACTTCTGTCAAAGCCCAGACCCAGAAATAAAAGCCCAACACTTCGAAAGCTCAATTTAAGACCTGCAAAAATAGTGTGTTAAAGCTCAAAGCGGTTGAGCCAAAGTCAATTAGTGCTGTAGATTTATACAGTCAATAAAAGATTAACCCGTTAGCTGGCGGGCCCTAATTGGGTAAAACGCGGCGCACGTGTATGGCAAAAAGACCGCAGTAGTAATGGGTTAGCACCCACTAAGGGTGGTTTCTTAAATGACTGAAGTTGTTTTTGATAGGTGATCATTATACGTAAATAAACTGGTATAGACTTGTTAAGAAAAAAACGTTTGTTATGTAAATATGACTCATTTTAGACGTCACTTACAATAAGGCATCTATGTAGTTAAATGCCTTAATAATTTGTATCTTTTAAAATTACATATTTTTATGTGCCACAGAAGCAGCTCTGTTTGAAACTCTGTTAACAATTATTCTGCACAATATAATTAATAAAAACAGTGCCAAAATGCATAAACTGTACCTAATTCTCATTGTTAATCCCGAATATGAAAACCGAATGAAGCACAATTTTAGAAAAAGATCTAAAAGTACAGGAAACATGCTCGTTGGCTAGATATCGAGGCCGCTAGCATCTAATTGGGAGAATGTGGAGTAAAGCTCGTGTCCGGAGCTAGATCAATAGTTGAGGGTTAAGTTATAAGCATTAGAAGGGCATTAAAAAATAATGGTGAATTAAATAACTCTGTTAAATGTACGCCAAATGCCATGCTTCGGAAAGCACCTTAAGCTATTGGTCCAAAGCAGTTAGAAGACCTCAAGTGTGTCAACCATTCTAGCCAAGGAGTTTCGTGTTAGCCAGTACACGTTTTTGAGTTGCGAACACCAGCCCCACAATACAATACAAGTTAAAAGAAAAAGATTAAATGAATTGTAGTTTTTTAATTTTTTAATTGTTTATTTATAATTATTTATATACACAATCATTTTTATTACAATTGTTAAAGATTTCACAGCAAATAATATACTGAAAATAATAGGCATAAAAAAGCATTAATAATTTTTTGTAGTATTAATGGATGGAAAAACAAACATGAAAAAAATTATATATAATTGTTCTGAGACGGAAGTATATTAATAGCTCGGTCCGTTATTATATATCTCATGAATTTACACAACATTTATGACATGGTAAAATAAACAATATTTGGGCCCACCTGCTATAAACACAGCTTTTTATAAACGTTAAATATCATCAACCTGTTGAATTATGTATTATGTAGTATGTGTGTTGAATTTATTAAAAATCCTGACCTCATAGATAATGTAGTTATATAGATAGATAGAATATTCTTTATTATATACACCATAAAAATTACAGGCATAAATTTAGAAATTTTACTTTGGGTGACACAATGGGCGGTCTTATCACTAAGAGCGATCTTTTACAGACAACCTTTGGATTGATTTAAATGGAAAAGGAGAGACAATAGTGCAGGTAGTCAGTGGTGTACCATTTACATTTATAACAGATACATTAATCATACACTGACTATATCTGAGGAATTAACTGTAATTTGACTTATAATACCAGTCTTTTGATTACTAGGTACTCTGAAAATAATCCTTACTCATAACTAGACGCTTACAAACGGTTCGTTATTTAGTTTTTAATATCGTTTAAGCTTGTTTCTTGTACCGAATTGATACAGATGCCTGCGGCGTAGATTGGGTGAATAAAATTAGCCTGCTCTTTTGAATGTACCACACGACCATTAGCATTTTTTTTGTGCAAAACACACATAAATTTACTATTCGATCCCTGCTAAAACCAAATGGCAGATAATATTTATACTATTCTTTGAGAATTTACATGGTTGACTGTAATGGTTGTTAAACTTTTGAACCAGTCTTGTTCACTTAGAATTATTCTTCTAGTGTTATTTTCAAAAGCTTTCAATATTGCCTACACCTACTGCTGCCTTTTTTTTTGTTGTGCCAGTCTCCACGGTCTTTTGCCGGTCTCTTTGACATTATGGCTACAATGATGTCCGCCATGTTGCTTTAGGACGACCGACATTCTTGCCTCCAGTTATTGGCAGCCTCTCAATTACAGCCCTTCTCCACTTCCTCAATATAACTACTGAAGATCGATTAATTAAAGACATATTAATTAACTAACATTTTATAATTATTATTTACTAATTTACCTTTAACTAATTAAAATATTAAAGAAAACATGAGTTTACATTATTAAAACAATACTTCATCAAGCAAACGATAATAAATCTATTTAGGATGTACAAAGGGCCTCTCTTTTGTTTTAGGATAAATTTTAATCCTATTGTCGAAATAAGAATTAGTAGGATCCACTTTGTCTGCCTGTGATTAGTGAAGCGTAGTCAACTAAAGTAAGAAGTGCCTATATTAAGTTATAAGAAAGCTTTATTGTTGGTTTACCTTTAGTTTTGTACAATTTACAGCATCTAATTTCATTTGAATTTCATCTTTAAGAGTATGATCTTTTACTGGAAATGCTGTATAAGTTTTCTTGTTAGGCGGTTTTCTTTTAACTCGTTTACTGAAATTGAAAACAATTTCTGTTTAAAAAGTACTATTAGCAATATTTCGTACAAATCCCTACCATTTCTTGCATTTTTTTTTTCAAAAGATTCAAGTATAAGGATTATAATATCTTTGATCTTTTAAAAATCTTGTTGAAAATTACCGAGGTAAGTCACGCCGCGCAGTAATAATGTATTTAAAAAGGTTGCATCCCGATTTTAAAGTTAAAGTGACCTATTTTCCTCGGCTGACTCTCGGAAATATCCACCGCTTAATTATTATACATTCCTCCGCTTCTTTGGAATTAAACTCACAGGGTATTCATAAAATATTAGTTTTTAGCTTTGCCTTAAATAATCAGGATATTGAACCGTTTTTACACATAATTTTTTTTTGAAGATATTTAGCCTTTCCATGTTTGTTTTTAAGTCCTTGGCTGATAAATCAGAATTTTCTGAAAATAAATTAATGGCTTAAAATACAGTTATAAAACTAACTAAAATGTTCAAAAATTTTTTTTTGTTAAAACTTAGGCTCACAGCCCTAATCCAGCTTTAAAAAATTTCATTGACAACAAACTTAATTAAAATTTATTTACATACCCTGAAAGACAGCAATACTACCTTTCTCTTTTCATCTTAAATCCCTAGCTCGTATAATCCTAACATCCATAAAAAACCTAAAGGGTTTTGTAATTAAAAACTTAAGGGCTTTTTACTTCTAGGTCTAATTACTAGAGTTTTTACAAAGACACTAGTTTGGCGAAATAATATTTGAAACCCTTTTTTACTGGAGTCTTAATTTAAGAATCAATATTGTCTCTTAAGGAAAGATTTCTCGAGGTAATTTTAATCTTTAAGGATTAGAGGAAAATCCTATTCATCATTTTATATTGAAGTATGTGCATTTAATATAAAATCCAGAATAGTGTGTTTGGTAGTGGGTTTAATGAATACAATTTTTGGTAGTCCACATAATATTAAAATAATATGAAACTGAATAAAGTGAACTCATATTCACTTTGTAATTACCTAATGAGTAAAATTTGATTTTATGTGTAGGTAATATTCATACTGAGAAAATAAAAAGAAAAGTACCTAATTATTAAGGAAAAACCTCTTCATGAAGAACACCGTTTATGGCAGGAGATCGTCACTTTTCTCGTTTCATCGTTTCAAACAAATGGCTCCCCTTTTACAAATGTTCGTGATCCACTCAAATTGTGGGGGCCAAATTAATTGGTAAATTGGAACACGTACGATCCTAAGAATGTTGGCAGAACGCGCCCTATAAGGATGTTCCACTTGAACTTGAAAAGGATAATATCTGTGGTGACAAAGCGGTTTTGAGCAATGAAAGATACGAGATGAAGTTGCATTGGTTAAATAATTGTCTTGAATGATAATTAGATTAAAAGTTTTTGAATTTTTGTGGAGCATTTTTCCGAAAAGAAGTACAATTCCCTCATATAAAAACATAAAAATTTTAGTCACAATCGGCGACAATCTATTTTAAAAACTTGTCAATTTAGATTAAATTTGACAGATTGAGATTAGAATGACAACGTTTCTAAAAATACAGGAACTGCCCCCTCTGTTCATTTGTTTATCGTTGCAAATAGGGTAGAGGCCACAAATTAACTCCACTAAGTACATTCCAGCAGTTTAAAAAAGATCTTTCTTCTATAACAAAGTTCATGTTCAGCGAAATACATTCAAATCTTTTATAGCACGCCATTAACTCAATTTAACAATTTAAACAGCTAAAGCAAATACAACAGACAAAATTTTCTTAAATTTCCGACAATTTTAGAAATGTTAAACCAGAATGCTTACTAAGAACAATAACAAAACAAAGTTCTGTATGTACTTAAGCTTATTTGTGTCAAGGTCAGGACTTCAGAGCACGATTTTCTTGCAATAGGGAGCTCTCCGTGAGTACAGACCGTCTCTACCTCCGCGCACGATTACAGCATTAAATTAGTCTTTGTTCTGATTTCTTTGTCACATGAAAGGATCTAGACTTGAGAGGTTTGGAGTGACCTAATAAAAAAGAGTTTGTGTAACGAAAATTTTATGAAAGAATTGAGAAAATGTTAGCAAGGTCTTGGGTTTAGTTTTGTTTTGTTTTATCTCTAAGCTTTTTAAGACCAATGCACACTTATTTACCGATAGATAGCATATTAATATGAAGTTTTTAAGTCACAGTTGGATAGAAAATTTCGTAATAATTGGTCATTCAGTAACCAATTTTTATGTCATTTATATTTTTGACAACTTTGTCCCTGGTTGCATCAGTAGAATTTCTATAAATCAATGAAGATTACGTTAAATATCCTAACCGGCATTATAAATTAATGCACAAGTGAGTTTGTTTGTTTATTTGTTACGCTTTCGCTCTAAAACAGCTGAACAGATATCGATGAAATTTGGCACATGGGTAGACCATGAACTGGGTTAGGACATGGATAATAGTAGACATAGGATTTTTATCCCAATATTCCCACGGGATCGATACTTATGTGGGTGAAACCGCGGGGCACAGCTAGTTGCTTATAATTTATAAGTGCACAGTTCTAAGTAAACATTCAACAGAAAGTAAATCTACCCTACCACGCGAAGGAGGGCACAAAGGGAAAACTATAAAGGCAAAAGGACCGCGCCGCGAAGGACCGGGTCTATAAACAATAAGTTTCGAAAAACTGAACAAAAAGTTCTTAAGGTAGCGTGTATTTTGTTTCCCTATCTCCCGACGTGACCGGTCTTTTCTTTACGAAGTGAGAAATGATCCCAATTTGTGCGCCTGTTAAACATCTGATACAATATATTTTTCTTTCTTTTGCCGCCAAGTTTTGTTTTATTTTCTTTTAGTATGAGAGCTAGAGGATAATATGTGATTAGTATATATTCCATCCATTTCATTTGTCATCATTAGAAAGAAGATGTTTCCTGGTCCTCATCTCAGTCGTTTGACGGTTCCCTTTTGACTTCTTTTTTGACCCTGAATATTTTCGTTCGACATTGGCCTTGGCAGTATACATAATAAAAACCTATCGCACACTTCTTGGTATTCTCATATCTACCAATATAAACGAGTCTCTAAAGAAAAGTTCAAGAAAAAATTCTCAGTACTTCTGTTTATTCGGTTTTTTTACGAGCGCAGTAAGTGTCCAATTTCATTCAGAGTGAAAAAAATGTTCCGTTCTACCGTTCCGAGGTTAGCAAAGTATGAAGCAGGAAGTTTTGGATATTTTATGAAGCTTCACGCTTTTCCTTGTTACGGTGTAAGTTGATCTAGAAGCCCAGACGAACTCTACCAACTAATTTTTGAGTTATAAAGAGTAACAATCTTTAAGGTTCCACTAGTCGACGGTTCGCACTCGTTGGTGGGCTTGGCTAATATGCATGCTATTTAGTTTTATTTATTAAATATTTATTTATTTACTTTTTATTTATTTATGTATTTATTTATTTAGTGAAATAGAAGATGATTTATGACAAAAACGAGCGCGTTAAATTTCATGAAAAGACCTTTGGGCGTATAGATATTAATATTATGAAAAAATTGCTGGATACTACATAAAACAAAATAAAGTTATTTGAATTTTTGAGTAAATTATCTATCGCTGTACGATAGGTAACAATTTTTCAATTTTCATGATCCGGGAGTTATTTATTTAGCCCAAGATGCGTTAAAATTGGTGTTGTAATATGGAAGTTTCGACGCTCATAGTCATAACTTTCAAACAATTTTTTTTTTATTCGGTTTCCGTACAGGGCAAGATAATGACGAGACAAGTAGATATAATTTTAATTCATAATTTATGCATTATCAAATAGCAGAGTAGACTGTATACGACGATAGTATGGACTAATAACTGATTAGGGTACCCTAAGTGTCTTTATTATACTTAGAAACAATAGTACCAACTGTCAGTCCCTTGATTAATGTGACAGCTTAATTGTATTATGGATAACAATAAATTCAATTAACAGCAGAGATTAGCCTTTATGTAGAGGGCATGACCCTTTTAGTTAACCTGTAACTCCAGACGTTATCGTCATCGATCATTTATAGTAGGTTAATGGCAAATGAACTTTGACCTCATTAAGGGTTTAATTAGTTCAAATTAAAGTACCTAGTAAAATTACTTAGGCCTCATTAAATGCGATCTTTATCTTATCCTGTTGTGTCCACTTGAACGTTGAAAATCGTAACAACATCGGTCTTCTGTAGTGATTTTGTGGATCACAAAACACTAACTACTGTATCAGTACGGTAGGTAGTGTTTACCTGCGATTCCCGACGCCCAGGGCGTCTCCTCCTGCGGCGGCGCGTTGTGTGCTATGCGCACCTCAAATAGATGTCAGCAGAATTGATGGGGTCCGCTAGGGCCGATGCCTGCTGGGGTTGCAAAGAAGGCCGAAAGGGAAATCCTGGTCGCCGGCAACACGGCAGCTGAAGGAACGCGGTTGGGTTTCAGTAAGAGTCCGACATGCCTTCTCGCTCCACCCAGAACGGGAGAAGTTATTTGATAATATCCAACCCAAAAAAAAGGTAGTGTTTACTTTAAGTAAAAATAAAAGCTTCAATATTGCATTGTTCATTCTTGTACCTATGTGGTCCTAGTAATTTTATTCCAGGTACATTGACTTCACATAATAATATAATTTAATGTATGCAAAATATTTTAAAAGAGTAAATATGGAATTTCTTGCCCATTCTTCTCCATACGAAACTACCTTTTGGAACTAAAACTAGAATCAATAGGGATGTTGCCTGGGACAAAAAAAAAAAACTATTTAGTCCGTCGGTCAGATAATAAAAAAAACATTAGACACGTATTTTTTGCTTTATCATTTATAATTTAAAAATATTTAGATAAAACGCATTAAAGTTGGGGAGTGGGCGCTGGCTACGTCACAATTCAGTATAAAATCTACCGAAGAGTGACGTCATGCCACATTTCAACTCAATGTATTGCCGTAATCTTTTGATTACGTAAAAAAAGAATTATGGAAATACGTGTCCAATATTTTTTATCCATCTGACGGGCAAAACAATACTTTTTCGTCATTATTCCTATTGTATTTTCTTTTTCTTCAAAATATTGACGTTCAAAGTTGCCTTTTATGTGCCTATTTGAAATAATTAATTTGATTTAGACTTTAACTTTGAAACCTTTTTTACTATTTCTAAGCACAATCTGGATCTAGTTAATGTATAAAATAAAACTATAGACAAAGAAAATATGAATTCTATAAACAATTACAGAAACTTCCAACAATTGCAGAAACAAACAAAACTTTCCTCTCAACATCAGTGGACGTACGACAAAAGATGACAACGCTTAGATAGTCTGAGTAATAATGTACCAAATATTTGTTCCACATTCGCTTCTGGAATAACTTGTTCTCAGAAAATACGAGGGAGTGCGATGATCGTTGTGTATCGTGAACGAAACATGTAGGTAAATGTGAAGTGACGTACCGAATTTATGAGCTAAGGGGATTTCCAGCCGCGCGTTTTAGCGCTCGAACTTCATATTTAACGGAATAATGATTATTTGGGCGGTGATGGTTTTAAAGTCAAAACCTTGTGCGTTCTTATCTAATATAGGTACTTCCCAAGTAGGTATGCCCTTGTATTTGTTTAGTGTATATTATATCAAACGTACGCTTCATAGACCGTAATTGAATACTCGAAATGCTAAGTTATTCATGGTTTCATTAGTATCTAGAATGTATTTAGCTATACTGATGCTGATCCTTGGGAGGAAATCTAAGAGCACAGATTACGTAATAACTCTTAGACTACTATAACAGGGTTGGCTCTTAGCTCAGTCATAATCTAGCTAGGACATTGCTATGTACGCAACGCTGTTGCTGGGTTACCGACGTGTAAGTTCTCCTAGATTGTATTTGTCATATTATCTTAGATACTAAGATGGTTTATTTCTAAGCCTGACCATGTGCAGCTGCAGCCTAATTTTATCCAAATATTGTATTTCTGTCTGTAAATTTCCCAAAGATATTAGAGATAGAATTCTACTCAATATGAGAAGCACATGCGAAACCGGTCGAAATGAATACTTGGTCTCACAGAACATATATTTATATGTTCTGTGCTTGGTCTAGCAGTGGACGCCTTTCGGCTGAAATGATGATTGGTGATAGCCTGCTATGCGAAAATTTCCTTGAAAAGATAAATTATCAAGGGCACAACGCGGTGTTATATTACTTATTTATGTGAATGCACTTAGTCATTAAAATAAGAATGAAAGTGACCTACCTATTTCATAAAATACGCGTTCTAACAAACAATAAAAACGCGACATCTGAAAACGTTCCTTATCTAATTTACGTACGCTAACGTTGTCACCAATTTGCTTGTAATATCTAACTTCGTAAGGCTCGTGAATCGTGAGTATATTACAGTAGGTACTTTACTACAAGTACAATTTAATTCTGTCTGAAACAAAAAGTTTATCATAAAAAAGACCTTAAGCACAGTTCTCACAGTGTCTTGACGACAGTTGTCCGGTTCAAAGTTTTGTGCTTGTCCGAAGTAGTTAGAAGCCCGAAAGTCTGACAACCAGTCTAACCAAGGAGTATCGTTTTACCCAGTAACTGGTTTGCGGAGGTTAGATAGGCAGTCGCTCCGTGTAAAATACTGATATTTAGCTGCATTCGGACTGGAAGCCGACCCGAATATAGTTGGGAAAGGCTAGGCAGATGGTGATGAACTGTTTACAGAGGCTACGACAAATATAGTCCGCCATAATTGTACAGTGTCATATCGATTTATCATTTATAATAATTTCTGACGTTCAACGAGAAATAACATTGAGCTAATGATATACAAATCGTTACGACACAATGGAAAAGGTGCCTTAATTTGAATAACTTTAGTCGTTTCCCGAAGCGAGCATTCTCAAGGAATTGATTCGAGAAATGTTAATAAATTTACTCGGAATTCCAAAAATGGAGAAAAGTCGGAATAATATTTTACGGATTTAAAATTAGTTATTGTTTTATTTTAGTAGGTATGGATCCTTACTTTATATATTTTTTTACTGTAAGCAAAAAATTTTATATAATACTGAAAAATACTGGTATTCAGGTGCATCCGGTTAGATTGGAAGCCGACCCCCACATCCGCCGATTCCCAACAAGTTGGGAAAAGGTTAGGTAGTTTTTTTTTAAATTTAAATACCAACAAAAACATTTTTTTTTTTCATTTTGTTATTAACAAACCAGCTTACAGCGAAACAAATAAATAGTTCACGAAAGTCAAAGAGAGAGTGCACACACTGAGCGACTCCTATGAATAAGTTTCAAGCAATTCTGGAATTCGAATGCCGAAGACAAACAGAGTTAAAATATTGAAATATCTGTTGTGCGGAGAAATATTCCTGAAACGTGTTATGCATTTTCTGTATGCGTTTTATCCGTTACAATATAGAGCAAGGTTTATAAGTTACATTGCATGTGCTAAAATTGGGATCACTACTGCTATTGCGACGAATGAAAACCAAATTTTCAAAATATTTCTTTATACACAGTGATCTTTTAGTCGTGTTACAAAACTACCCCACTTGTATCCAATGAATACTAAACATTCATTAAAAAAATATATACACCGTGACATTTTACTAGTCTTGCAAAGGGCCACTCAATGTACCGAACATAAAATACCTCTAGGAGATTAAAAATTGTTACAATATATAATTGTTTTTTTATGAGAATTTAGAAGTCATTAGATACACGAAGTGGGCTGCTTTTGAAAGGCGATTAAAATGTTACAGTGTATTTATGAAAAACCCACGTTTCGTCAGTTATGGTAAGGGTCTTCTAGTAGGTACACCTCTGCCTAACTCTTAGGGGAATATAGGCATGATGCTATATATGAAACAATTTAACTATACATGGTTAACCATTAAGATTTGTTCTTTCTTGAGCTTACTGTTTACTGACTTGACTTTTGATTCGTTGAGTCGTTGGTAAAATTAGCTAAACTTGACTAACTGTTGGAAGTCGAACCCAACATAATACCTTGCACGCCATCTGCACGCGCAGGCATAGTGATCAGCGTGTCATCAGTATAGCTGATGTGCCGCGCGACACGACTCGGCCCGATGACCACTCTCGTCCACGGACTCCACCGCGGCGAACGATATTCCTCTCTAAATAAAACCCTTAATTGTTTATCCTGGTCATTTTATAATTTGTAAATAAGTACGGCATTAAACTGTTGCCTATTTCATAGAGTCCACTCTTTCATTGCTCTCCGCGCTAATATTGGTCCTTCGAGCCGGATACAATACAAATATATTTTTTTTAGCTAATTATAGTCCAAGAAAAAGCCGCTAATCCGAAATAATTGACACACCTATTGTGCAGAGATACACAACTCTATAATTCAAGGCTACCGAATACTCAAGGGTAAAACATAGATTAATTCTAACCGATTGCTATACAATTTGGCGGGAGCTGTAAATCCCGACCTATCCTATACTAGCCCCCTTGGGCCTGGGGCCATGATATCGCTACTCGATACCTACCTACCGGAGTATGCCCACGGGGTGAAAAGGGGTTGTTTTATAGTGTAATCATTATGGTCGTGTTTGGATAACCGTGTAATTAAAATTCGGGGGAGATAATACCGTTTATGATGTAGCAGACTGGTGTTTATTAAGCTGTAGAGCTCACGTATGTATGTCATAAATATAAAATTATACTACCATGAAATAAGATCATAAAATATTCAGAATCTTAGAATTTAAATGATTTATCCCTCAAAAATATATATAAGGATCCTTAGCAACAGAACATTTATGAATTTCGAGACGAGGGAAACCTACAACCATATCAATATCTTCCAGAATAAATGTACTCTCTCCAAAAACTGTTTCTGACTTCGCAATTGGAAGCAATACCCAGAATTCGTAAATAAACCAGGCTCGGTTCGATCTCCAAGCTTGGGGAAAACCTTTACTAATGGTATCGTAACAACCGAATACTGAAACTACTCGTCCAAGAAAAGTTCGTTTTCACTAAACAAAGCGATGTATCATCTTAATAAATAATTTGCTAAACAAACTAAACCAATATACTCGTAAAAATAATATCGGAAACGCAACTTATCACTTAGCCGTAGTGGGTCTGATGAAAACTTATTATCCCGAGACAAACAATGGATGAATAGAAAGCATAAAAAACAGGCAAAAGGAGGAACGAAAATACCCGCAATAACGATAAATAATCTTCCCTTCTGTCGGCATAGCAATGACTTGGACAGACGAAAAGGTCTGCGACTACGATTCTGTACAAAGAGAGCAAATAAATCGCAGCACATGATGGAATTTTGATGTCCAAGAGGGCCTAGCCAATATGTCACTGTTTCTGGGGAAAAAGCTTATGAGACAGAATTTTTAGGATTGATATAACTTATCTTCGTCATCTGAAACTACACCGATTTCGTATAAATCATAAGTCTGCTGGTTCCAAACTTTTCTCTTAAAAGTCACCCTCGCAATCCTTACCAATTTATTATTATTTGTTAAATGAACTTTACAAAAAAATGAAATTGAACATCTGGCGTATTAATATTATGCTAAAAGCAATCTTTGAAAGCCCTTTAAACTAAGCTCTGTAACATTTTCCATCACATTACGTACATAATAAACTCTCAGTTCCATTCTACATTTCTGTGGTAAAATATAACAGGGCACATACAATAGCCATGCATTAAAAAAAACTTTTTCGTGTCGTGCATTAAAATAAAGGTGTAACTGTAAAAGAATATTTAAATGATTCCACATACGCGCGGTATTTTCACGCAGAGGCTGAGTTACACTGACGGGTTTATGAAAAAACTTATCCGGGATAAGTCCGTTAAAGAAAATACTCGCCAACTTTTTGTATCTAGTAACTGTACTTACATACGTTTTCATTATTCCCTTTGTTTGTAACGCAATGTCATTAAAACAGTGCTGCTGTGAATTCAGTACTAAATTGAAGTGTCTTCTTTGATCTTGACAATGTCCAGAATATTATAAAATTTACTTCAAAATTCATAAGGAATGTATTAGCTGGTCCACCCATTTAAATAACACCAAAGAACGTATGTAATTGACTCAAAAAAATAACATACTGATAATATTCTTCTGTAATATTACGTTATTTTTTCTTAGAAGTCTTATCTCAATAATAACTCAAAAAAAATTGCATGAACAGATTTACGCAGTTTCTACTTACAGCATAATATTCAGTAAACAATTTTCCTTATAAAGAAAAGCTAAAAGCCAATGTTCCAGGGATTACAATGATAGGGGCGAAAATGAAAATCTGTTTGTTTTTACTATGAGGCAGCTTTGAGGGAATTTTGCTACTTATGAAAGTAATGGAAAAATGTTTTGTTTTTTCCTTTTCACTTTGACCGGGAAAAGTCGAAGGGCTTAATCGTTGAGTTGCGATCAAGTGGTTGTTAGTTTGACTGCGTCGATTTTGTTGGGAGCTCGTTATCATTGAAGAGTACATCCTTGAGCGTATAAGGAAACTTTGCTTAACGGTAGCTACTATTCTATATTTTCTCAAAAGGAAAATGTGAGCCTTAAGCGAAGTGGCATTTATTAGCTTCTCTCTTGTTACTTCTAAAACTTTTCCTTTATTAGAAATATAAATAATATTTATTTGCATAAGACATGGCGCATAGTGGTTTTAAAAATACATTATAGAACATACACGTTTTGCTTATATCATAGCATGCAAATATTACATATGGTAAATTATTTTATGCTGTAAAAATTATTAGTATACCATTTAAGTAGATCAACAATAGGTCTAAAGTTTTAAATCACTTGGAATTTTATTATAAATATCCCAATGCACAGCTTTACTGTAATTATTCTAAAATCTTGGTAAGTCATTTAATATAAGCCTGTGAAGATTTCATCGGTTTCGAGAATATACATCCTCTGCCTCTTTAAATAAGTCTTTATGCTTCTTAACAAACATGATATACCTAGACAGAGATAGAGATATAAATACCTATTTGTACTTAAGCCCTACATAATACAATGCCTATTTACATGTTTCCATCGTGTCATTTATGTAACATCCATATTGTTTCTCACCTTTCTCAGTAAACCCATAATAAAATCATAACACACAGCTTCCTCTGCAAGCATTTCACACGAGGTTTTATCTCAAAAATACGGGATTTTTCTATTCCCCACTCTGCAGCGCCATTTGTATCTCTCATAGTACCCATGACATTTAAAGGCTCGTTCACACTTAACGTCTTTTATAACTCTCTTTGAAGTTGCAGAAAAGATGATTGTGTTCAAATTCTAGAAGATTATATCTGGCTTTTAGATTTGGTATATAACATGGCTTTGATCACTAGATATTGGTAGTCCAAAACAGCCGTAAGGATATACGTTCAGCTATTTTCAAATAGTTCGTGCTAATATGAGAAAAGGCGATTGGAACAATGGTGCCAGAGCAAGAAGACTTCCAAAAAGAGGAGGTTCTAAATTCGACAATGTTTTTTTTTATGTTTGTTACGCGATTACTCCGCCAATTATGAATTGATTTTGACGATTCCTTTTCGTTTGGTAGGTCGTACTTCAGAGGTGGTCCCATATAAATTTTATTACCTTTGCTTGGGTAGTTTTTGAGTTAGCTACAATAATACGTATTTTTTCCCACTTAGTATGTGGATCATAAGTTCCTGTCACTGTTATTTACATAGTAGGTAGTGGTATTCGAATTTGTGTGGTACCACAACTAAACTAAGTGAAAAATAAAAACTTTTTACAAAAAAACAAAACGACTTCCAAAAAAAAAAAGATTGCAAAGTAAAAAATAACTTTAATTTTGGAAGTCGGTGGCAAAAAACGAAAATTCAAAACCAAAGTCACCGACTTCCAAAATTAAAGTGTTTTTTTTTTTGGAAGTCGGTTGTTTCTTTTTTGTAAAAAGTTTTTATTGGCATTACATATTTACTGCATTGGATTGCAGGTGATTTTGTTGCTTTTAGTTCCAAAGGTAAAAGACGTACCATATAACCGGGGTTTTATTTCACTTTTCGTAGAGTCAGTATGTCGGGAGTCAGCAATATATTATGTAAGGAGGCGGGCTCCTCGACTAGGCTGAATATTCTGCGACCTTTGCCTCACTTCCGCGTTCGTGATAACTAAATTATTAGGTCAGGGGTCGGCAAATGACGGAAACAAAAAAAATAAGGCATTACCAAGCATGATATAATATTTTTGTTAAAAATATTGTCCGAAATATTTTTGTATGTTCGTTATTACGTATTTATTCAGGGTACGGTAATTATTTAATATTCTGGAAATATGGCTCTTCTTGAATATAATTTTACCTGATACCAACCATGATTAATTTAATTTACATAATAACAATTTGATAATTACTGTAAAAGTGCAGATATTAATCACATAAGCTAGCAATAGTCAATTATAATTAAGTGAGTTCTTTTTAAGAGTCAATAGACATCGATAGTCGTCGAGAAATTGGTCAGCCAATTGCAATGTCATCAACAGTTGAGAGGCTGTCGGTCTGTACCAACTTTTCTTTATTATAACCTACAGTTTCAGATTCACGGCAAAAAAATTGCCCAGTAATTAACACAGTCTGTATTCTATCTTAGACTCGATTATTTATTTAGACCCTACAAATTGACCCCAATTACTGTAATATTAGCCTCCCAAATGTGCTCTATTTTGAACTTTATAAATATTAGATGTACGCAGCTGTAGGTACCTAATCGTATAAACTAGTTATCCCACAGGAAAGTCCCTGGGTAGCCATAACTTAGACGCCTCCGCGTATTCTGCGCTGAATTTTAGAAAGAACTAGGTACCTGTATACACGTTAGTATTTTCAAGCTGGTTTTGAGTTATGGAGTAGACAGAATATTAACGTCCATAATATTTTGCCTTAATGAAAGTTATCATTTATAATATTTTTGTAATACAATATAAGAGAGGTAAACTTTGCAGGCTCTTTTTTTTAATAAAACCAAGCTCAAAAGTACACGCAGTTGGCCACATCCCACAAAGCTATTCTTCAGTTACCCGCTTACATAACTCTTTGGCCTGTACATCCAAGTTAACACATCCACGCGTACGTATGCTTTGCCAAAAAACCCGCACTATTTTCAACTTCACACATAAAACATTCAAAGCAAACATTCTATTCATCAGGCTTTCAAGCTATGTCAAAGCCCGTTACATCAACAGCGTTTGAAGTCGTTTGATGAAGTCTAGATACCGAAGCCGGCAGCTGAAGCCTACGGCTTTTGCTAGATTACCTCTCAACACTATAATTGTGTTTTTATATTTGATAGAGTTTTTGTAATATTGTTTCATTCTTGGAAAATCCTATCTATGCTTAGATGACTACAGTTCGTTGCAGCAAAACATGGCATTGTTCTGCTTAACCCCATCTCTTAAAGGCGTTATGTCCTATACCAAGGTACAAAGTTGCGGCAACATGCGTTGCCTATATAGCGGTTAGGGTCATAAATTAATAAGCCTGTCACATAATATTATGATCTAGTAATCGTGCATCCGGGTTTCGCCGACGGTATTAGACAGGAATTACCGGCCGCAGACATTGTGTACTGTTCGTAACTAGTTATTACATAGGTACCTAGGTATTAGGTATAGCCCCCGAAGGGTTGGGCAGAGGTGTACCTGTAGGTAGTACACCCACATTTCGCCAGTTATTTTTAAGTCCCATGTAACAGGGGGCGAGCCTATTGTTATCAACCCGGCACAAATCCAGACTCCGGGCTACTACTGAGAAATAACAGATGGAAAAACCCAATAACACTTTGTCCGACCTTGGAATTGAACCCAGGACCTCGTGCTCAGCAGTGGCGACTTGCGACTACTAGACCAACGAGGCAGTTACTTACAGTCATGTACGATTAAAACACAAGGGAAACACTATACCTGCCGTTTATGATAGTTGATTGATTCAGGCGTGACCTTGCGGAAATCCATTATAAAATACAATAGACGTGGATATATTTAGTAACCTGTTCCTTTTAGCTATTTATAAAGAGCCATAAAAACTCCTGAAAGAAATTGACACGTGTTTCACCTCTCAACGAGGCATCTTCAGGATGACGATTGACTTGTCGCGAACCTGAACACGGTTGCCACACCGAGTGCTGAACGCAGAGTGAGCTTTATCGCCCGTCAAGCCGCCGTCACCGTCGTCGCTGTCTGCTGTTTATATAAACCGCGATCTAAGTGCGGATTTCACCAATGAAACTGAACACAATCAGCACTTCTAATGTTCCAGAGCTGTCAGTGTCAATATTTCATAACAATTTTAACACTGAAAGCTCCTGAGCGCAGTTTAGATGTGCTGAACGCGTTCAAGTTCATTGGTAAAGTTCGCTCTAACTCTAAATGTTCATTAACGTGCGTCAGAACTCTTTGACCATATCACTGGAAACTAGTATTTAATCTAGTGCTAGTATTAACATTTCCTTTCATATAATAAATGTAAACCCACTTACCACAATTTTGATTATGAGCGTCTCTTTCATAAAACCATATTAAATTGACGCAGAATGATACTAATACTACTCTGAAATTGTTTCAGGAGAACCGCTTTGACCGTTACCAGCAGGATTACTTTTACAGCTTACCCGAGATTGTAAGTTACACTCTATTTTATTTATTTTACTCCCTATATCATGCATCTGTCAATAATTGAGCAGTGATAGCCTAGTGGTGTGACCGTCAGACTGTCTAGTCATAGGTCTCGAGTTCGAACCCAAGGCACGCTCCGACTTTTCGGATTTATGTGCGTAATGTTTAATTATCACTTGCTTCAAAAACGGTGAAGGAAAACATCGTGAGGAAACCGGCCTGAGAGATATTTCTCGACGGCATGTGAACCCAAGTCAGAGGCCCATGGGCGGCTTTAAAACTCTGTCACCAGGTTAGTCACTAACCACACAAAAAGAAGGAGTCCATATTTTGGTACTGCAGGATATAACTTACATATTCATACACCTAGGTTATGTGTTTCGTAACATACAGATACTTTGCTAAATAGTTGTAAGTGAAAAATTCAATCCTCAGCTCATATAAACACACCTATAGGTCTGTACCTAAATTGTATTAAAAACATCATGACATCGTCTCAGACAAGAAAAATATTCTGTATATTCATCGTTTCACTGTAGCAAATCTCTCATATACAGACAACTTTCTTGCATATCATACTTATAAACCGGTCTTGATTTTGCACAAAATCCTAACGGGTCATCGATTTACATAAACCAAATATATATTATTTATCTATGTAATAAAAAGGTAGCTGTATCTTCGATATTCCTTCGGAATACTGTAGGAAAACTAGTAACTCAGAAAAACGAACTACTCCTAAGCAGCTATATCTAGGTACTGACTTATTCATGTCAATATTTAGGTACTTTACGTAGACCCAGAAAATAGTTACTTCGAAAGAAATAAGAAGTTCCATTGAACTTCAATCAGCGTTGTATCGAGAAACTCAGTCGTGTCGAACTTTCAGCTATATTTAACTGTTTGACGTAATATTGTAACAGAAACTATTTTTAGCTCCGCAACGCAGTTTATTTGCAAACTCGACTACGAGAGATGAATGAGAAAATTAGGAACCTTGTTTTCGTAAGGAAAGAGAATAATATAACTTCATACATAATTACCTACATTCTGTGAAGTCGGGTGAAGTGTAGTAAGTTATTTTCATTTGAAGGTTCCATAAATATCAAAAAACGGATAATTCCAATGTGTGCGGTTCAACGGATCACAATCACTTCAGGCTTGGTGATTGTAGCAATCATTTCTGACTGCGCTGGTGTGCCCTCTTTCAACCGTAGAAATTAGCAGCTAATAAATCCTTAAAATCCATCCGATCGGGCCCTAACAGAATACCAGCGCTGCGTTATTTATTCATTTTTAAATATTGCAGCATAATGCTGAGACAGAAGCCTTTTTGACCTCGCACAGGTTGTTATTATTTTTGTTGTTAGTTAATTTTTAACTCTCGCTCCTTTAATATTTTTGGTTTTATTTTTAATTACTGTTTGTATTTCCTGTGCGTATCCCAAATAAAATATTTTTCTTTCTTTCTTTCTAGAATGATAACATAATTAAATGAATACGGCATGAAAGCATTATGCATCGATATGTATCAGGGATCAACATTGATAAATAGCACTGTAGGGAATTATTAGTTTTAGACACATTGCCTGCCTATTAGTAATTTTTAACTGACCGAGGAAGTTCGATGTTCGTCTGTATGTACGTTTATTTTTATTATGTTTGTTTATCGATATTTTTTCTATAGTAGACCGATTTTAAAACTTGCGTGGTAGTCCCTTATTTTCTTGTGTAATTTTTTAGTTAGCTACAATAATACACATTTGTCCCAATTAGTCTATCTGGATGATGTTATAATAACTTCCTGTCTCTGTTATTTACATAGCAGGTACATACCACAACTATAAAGTGAAAAATAAAAACTTAAAAAAAAAACAATTGACTTCTATAAAAAACACTACAAAGTGAAAATTTACTTTAATTTCGGAAGTCGGTGGCAGAAAACGAAAACTTTTTTTACTATGTAGTATTTTTATACAATAATAATCACTAATGAACTAAAAATGGCTAACGGATAAACGCGCAAAAAACATCACGGTAGATCAGTGTTGCCAACTGCACTATAATTACGGTAAAAACACCGTAATCAGCATAGATCTACCACCTACCGTAATAATGTAATTACGGTGTCAAAAAACACCGTAATAGCGTATATAATACAGTACTCCAATTTCATACAAACGGACAAAACGCGAGCTATACCTACGCGCCTCGATCTCGTGGTGCGCTTGGGGCGCAGACAGTCACGGCTGTACCGCAGTGTCGAACGGACGGTGTGTTGTTTTTTTAACGATAACCGCGCGATTTTTTCTCTAAAAATCAGTTAATATGACGAGTAGGAAATATTGTGCTGTTTTTGGTTGTATGAATTCGTCAATAACGCATCCAGACATAAGTTTTTTTAAATTACCTGGAAACTCTGAAAGGTAAGACTATAAAATAAATTTACTTACTAGTAGGTAGGTACATAATGTGTGTCTTTATGGATAAGTATTTTCTTTTATCCCACGAAAAAAAAGGTGTTTGGATTAATAAATAAAGCGAATAGAGTAACAGAAAATTATTGAGACGAGTGAAATAGGTAGCGGTTCTGAATGAACCATGATACGATAGGTACCTACCTACTTACGCTTGTGTTAAAACTTCGGTGCATGTGTGTTTTGTTAGTTTGCATAATTCAAAGTAAAGACGTGGTATTTTATTATTAATAATATTTGTTCATTATCTGTGTGTATGAATAATACTATACTATGTTTCCCAAAACAATTTTTATTTAAGCTTTATATAAGAATGCGGATTTATTATACTTTAAAATTTAACAATAAAGCATTTCGTACGACTCAGTCGAGGTGCAAATATTTTTCGGTCGCAAATTTATAAGCCGGATTTATTTTTCAAACAAAAACATGTTTTTTTAATTAAATCTACCAATCAAAAAACAACAAGCATTTTTATTGAACACTTCCTATTCAATATACAAAGTATTTCATTTATTTATATAAAAAGGATATTTACAATCACGAAACTAAATAGAAGCAGAAAGTCAGGCAAATGTAATTAAAATGCTGGAGATGGGCATCCCTAACGCATGTTTACGTACCGCGCGGCTGTAGGCATTTATTTTTTATCA
The DNA here is from genome assembly GCA_916610215.1 of Omphaloscelis lunosa. Classification (NCBI taxonomy): domain Eukaryota; kingdom Metazoa; phylum Arthropoda; class Insecta; order Lepidoptera; family Noctuidae; genus Omphaloscelis; species Omphaloscelis lunosa. The sequence goes on along the minus strand of OU744248.1, from coordinate 21,385,748 downwards.
TGCGGCCGAGTTACACTACTGTATAATAATATTACCGTGGTAATAGGGCAGATGGATTTGATCGTATTTTTATTTCATAACAACAGTGGACTAGGGGGAATTCCCCAACCATAGATACAAGTTTGGACCAATATAATACGTATGTATTATATTGGTCCAAACTTGTATCTTGTATTGGTCCTATCTTGTCTTGTATAAACTACAGAGTTGCTTAATTTGATTTCTTAACCTTTTTAGGGTTCCGTATTTATTACCAGATTTTTTCATTGCGTAATTACGTTGTAATAAATCTGCGTTGAAAGACCAAGTCGTCCGTTTCTCTGGCAGTTGAGCTGATGTTTAGGAGACATAATACTGAAATGTATTAAAATGATCATGATCAGTTGATCACACAGTTATTTTGTCAAATTCACACTAATTAAAATAAGGAATAAGCATATTTTTTTTTTCAAACAACAATTTAATTTATACCACTTTTTAAAATCTACCGTATTTTTTTTTAAAGCTACCGTATTTATAAACTGGGAACACCGTAATCCATTATTTGAAGTTGGCAAAGCTGCTGTAGATCTTTAATGTTTCCATTACATAACAATAATAACTCCTAAAATTCCCGAACAATGTAAACGTTCCAAAACGAAGATAATATGATATTTTTACGATAAACTCGAAATAATCTGAAACATTAATTAAGTTCAATGGAAAGGAAAACGCTCGAGCATGCGATAAAAGGAAGATAAATAATACAGAATAATTTATCAAAGGAATGAATAATAATTATGAAATCGACTGTGGTCCTTACCAAATTTCTGTTCATTACAATATAAGTTGTAAAACAAAAATGCCGCAGGTAATAAATTATAATTTCAAAAAAAATCTGAATCGTGTTTGGTTTTAGGTGAAAGGTTTGCTTTTACATAATCTTGCTGTCCTTTCTTTGACAACAATGACTAAAAATTAAATATTTCTGAAAAGCGAAAATATACTAAACCCTATAATTATGACAAAAGCTAAGCTATTGATTAAGGTTATACTGAAATCAGCAGTTAGAGAATTTAACTCTCTTACAACTTTCTCTAGTCGCTAACATAAAGCTATATCTCTCACCAAACCTTAAGGAAACAATTTGAACTCAACAAGAACATAAACACCAACACTATATAAATCCACAAGATTTCAACCAAAACTTTTATAGCGTAGCCGAAAGAAATATCCATTTCTAAATAGTCCAGCGTTTTCATAGTCAAACATACATACATAATTCATGTAACGGGAACGTTTCAAGACGATTAACCATGTTATTAACAGCTGTATTAATGCTAAAATGGCCGCCACGATCCCGAATAGAACATCAAAAGAAACGTTATTAGCAACGTAGGAGATCAAACGGACGAACGAACTTCGAAATAAATATGTATGGGAGAAATAGATATAGACTTCACCTCTCCATATGTTTTTGTAGGATTTTATTAGTATTGACAAGAAGTCAATAAAAGTTTTGGGACAGTTGTTTCATGAAGTTAGCTTATTTTTTGCCGACGTCTTAAAAAAGGAGTAGGTTCTGAATTCGTCTGAATATTATTTTATTTTTTATACGTTTGATATATAGATAGAATATTCTTTATTATGTACACCATAAATACAGACATAAATTTAGAAATTACGTTCATCATCGATATTTTCGTCAATTGTGGACCGATTTTAAAATTTTCTGAATTTAATTTTCTGATTTGGTAGACGAAGCTTGCGCGGTGGTCCCATATAAATTTTATGAACTTTGCTGCTAGATACAGTCAATTTGATAATTATAGGAATAGCAGGAGTTTCAAGTTCAGTTCGTTGGTCTTTGGGATCTCTAGTTTTTACTAGAGAATACGTTAGGCTGAAAAAATATATCATACCTAAGAAATAAATTAGTTGGATGAAAATCCTTACCGAGTCATAGCCCGATTTTTTTATTAATTTTATCGTTATAGGTTCTAAGAAGATGAACATTCATACTACCTGATATCTACTATCAAATGAATATAATTCAAGCCATGTATTCAAGCGTAGAGTAATATTTTACGAGTGTTCGTCTGATTTATTGCATTAGTAAGGAAATTTATTTTAAGTTTCTTAATGCTTGTATTGACTTACAAATAGTAATGGGAACTTTGCTCTTACATATTTATTATTTACACTGTAAACTTTACAGGATACAGGAAGTATCCCACAAATTACGAATATTGTAAATTATTTAACAGAGGCCTACTCAAAATCACTGATATGAACAACTTTGAGCAAAATTGTTCCTATTTTATAGGGTCAACCATACCAAAAAATATTGACAGCCTTGATAAATTCGAGCTGTCAAATCGGTTGAATTAAAACTTCACAACAAGTTTAGACGGTAGCTCAAAATAAACCGCCTGTAAACACGCTGACGTTTAAAATGTAAATTAATTCGTCAGTTCTTCACATCTTTGGTCCCTTTTTTGCTGTACTGATTTGAGAAGGATAGCAAAACATTTATAGTGAGAATGGCAAAACGAGTTTTAGAAGAACTCCGGCTTTGTAGAGCGTCGTCTCACAATTATATAAAAGAGGTATGAGGAACAGGGTGTAAAGTTCAGTCAGAGAATGACTATAGGAAAGGGAAGATCCTCCGACCAGACGGGTGTTGTGTGTGACGGGTGGGGTGTTGTGACCGGGACTTTGTATATAATTATGCCAGTCGCGCGGTAAACTCTGCTTGCGCGATTCAGGATTTTGCGTGACGTGTCAGTGCGATGCGTAGTTTGCATGTGGTGATATTGATTTGTTAGTCTCTTCCCAAAGCTCAATACATTCTAAGATTATAAATTAGTTATTGCCCGCGGCTTCACCCGCGTGGATATCGGAAAATATCCCACGGCAACATACTACCGGGATTAAAAGTACCCTACGTGTTAATCCAGGTTATAAACTATTTGTGTGCCAAACATCCAAATCCGTTCAGCCATTTAGCGCGATCCCGAAACAAACATTCAAACAAACAGACAAACGGTCAAAAATTCTCATCATCAGACTCGTCCCCACACCTCGTAACCTCGTAGCCTCGTAGCAATTACTTCTTTTCAAAACTATTCAATGTACAGTTTTGACTTTGTTACTTTTTATTATTATGTATAGATATAGATGCGAACAGTACTAACTATCTGTCTGTCTGTCACCTTTTCACGCTTTAATGGCAGAACGGATATGAATGAAAGGCAGCTAAACCATGATCTGGATTAGGACATGGAATACTTTTTATCCCGATAGTATGTTCCCATAAAATAATCTCCAACCCCTGCTCCGGCGAAGCCGCGGGCAAAAGATAGTGTGTCAATTGGGATTCGTGGTCCCGTAAGTTTAAACATTTCTTTACGAAAAATGTTGTTTCTTCCGCTCCATAAAACCTTAAGTTTTTCTTCAAAATAAGCTGGCCTATTTTTACCCAGTATGAAGAGATATTATGTCACAATTGTTATAAAACCCCATTGTTTTGAACGCACGTAAAGAGGTCGACGCCCGGAATAGTCGACAAGATGGCGGCGTGCCAATATGGACGATATACTATTCACATCTTACGCAATACGCAATTGTGGTATGCGGAATTGGTAAGCTTCAGACGATCTAAGGTATACGCAAATATTAAAAGCGTTTTGAAAAGGATTTGAATACATTTTTTGAAAATTTATTGCATATGTCATCTCTTAAAACTCGAACACATTGCAACGAAGATAAAATGGAAGCGAAATGAAAAATCACTAGCGAGATGCTGGAAAATCGAATCAAAATATTAAACAAAAATGTTCAAGCATCTAACATAATGATAAGTAACTTTCGAACCAGAATCTTAACAGTTGTCGAAACTACGCATTTGGCAACAAAACATCTAAAATAGTCGACTAAATTGTATTAAAGTCTACCTCTTCCATGCAATACATGGACGTGGACGTGCCTAAGTGCGTTCTCGCTTCGATACATTTTGGATTAGCTGTGGCCCTTCGGTTTTTAAACCATTTGAGCTTTCAACGTTGTGCTTCCTCCCTTTTAGGGCACGCCTTTGTCCAGCAAAATATTGGGATGATAGCAATTTGAATTGCATCGGAGGGGTGAATGCTTTTGGTTCCGGAGTAAGAGAGGTTCGATTTTAACTGAATAACATACCATAATATCACGCCCGTATAAGGGAAGAAGGGGTGTGACTGGTGAGTTGGGTGTGTGGAGATGGTTTGACTGCTAGTATGAAATTAATAAACTTGTGCACTGGTTGTGCAGAAAATAAAATAACAATTATAATAATATGTTTACTCAAGGGGCAAGGCCGCCAATCTCTTGCGGGTACATTACCAGTCGACAGCACGGCAGCGATGTGGATGAACTTTTCTTAAAATTGCGAGAGCAATCAATCGGTCATCTTGTGCTGAAGTGCACCTAATTCTGCCACTTCCTGATCTCCTCGTGTACAAACCAGTCTGATCGTACCTGGTCAATGCGTACCTTAGAGTTTTACGCGGTACATTTAAAATTGCAGCGATTTCTCTGCGCTTGCCCTTGATTCCGATGCAATACAGCTTGAGCGACTTAAGCTGAAATTAGAGGCATTATTTTTTATTCTGGAAGCAAAAGTGAGTGCAGATTAACTTAAAAATAAAACAAAAGACTTTAAATGCACGCCCATTTTAAATAAAATCAAATTTTAAAATACCCGTCTTCTACGCGCAGCGAATCGAAGCAAAGTGTCAAAAACGTTAAAGAAACGAACATTTATTTACAATTAAATTAATATTAATAAACATTGTAACAAACCGCCACTTCAAGTAGCCGTACGCGACACTAAAATTCAGCTGTTATCGGGTTGTTTATTTTTGGGCCACATTCTGTGCCGCTGAGTGTATATTGTTAACTTCCATAATGTTAATGAACAGGTAATAACGGTTTTCCACATAATCAATTTAGATTTCCTGTTTCGCTATGAGAAGTTAAGCAGCTTATGATAAACGATTCCATTTGAATACGAAACTACTTGGAGTATTTCGATAAACACATGAATTAGGCCGCCGGTATATGCTAACTACTTATTTAGCATTGTGGCTTGGGAGCATTAGATGCCAGTAGTATAACCTTACATGAACGCGTGTAGATTTTACATATTAGGATGCCCTTCTTCAGGAATATAATAATGCAAATGAAAATGATTATTAGTAAATATGTATTGCAGTAACTGTGCGCAGCTCAGCTCTTTTGAACTATTATAAGTACCTACTATTAACTAAAACTTACTAGAGAAGCTATTATGATTTCTAGGAATTTCAATTGATAGCCGAACTGACATGGAAAATTCAAGTAGCTAACGTATGCAAAAAACTAAGTTCAGCTGCTTATGTTTTATATAATTTATTTAAAAAAAAACAACTTTCAGACAGTATTGATAGCATACCACAATCTAGTTGTTTCAGTATTAAGGTTTGGTATAATATTCTGAGGAAACTGAAGCGAGAGAGAAAATATTTTAAAGGCGGAAAAGCGCTGTATTAGATGTATTTTTAAACTCAAAGTAACTGACAGCTGCATGCCTGTCTTTAAAAAATATAATCTATTTATTTTTGCATGCCTATATATACTAGAAATAGCCTTTTTTGTTAAAACAAATAATCGATTATTCCCGACTTTGAAAAACAGTAGAACCAGGACTACAAGTTTAAGAACTCAATATGAAGACAAGATATGCATAGCTGGATATAAAACTGCATTATTGAGAAATATATTTGCATGGCTCCTCTTATTTATAACCATATACCGAAAATGATTAAAGAGCAACCTCTAAGAAGATTTAAAAAGTGCCTTAAAAAAATGTTATTAATCTGCATCAGATTTTTTAAATGACTAGACTGTTTAATGTACAATGTTCATATATTAAGTAATTAAACAGCTTTAAATAACTAGAATAATTTGTATTATAAGTTAATTAAAAATTTTGCATGCCACGGGGCAGAATGTATAAGGATTCAAAAATACTGAAACACCTAATTGTATTAATTACCTACATTCTATGAAAATAAATAAATCTACCTATCTATCTAATAAAAATCATTTATAAGCGCACAATGGACAGAGAGAGCATTTTATAATTATGTAAGAGTGACATGAGCTTTGGAAAACATGAAAGAAGGCCGACGTGGGTCTCTTTCTTTACGCATGTATTGTCAAGCGTACAAGGCCGCGCTAAAATAAGGGCGATTCCAATTTCCGGGACTAAACAAAGGGACAAGGAAAGCTGAGTCGAAAGGAAGATCACGTTGAAGTTAGAAACTATCGCTATCTGCTTAGGTACGAAGTCACATTAATAGTTGGTACAGTACAGTTACTATGAAAACTGTTACAACATACATACGTGTTGATGATTCTCTAAGTTTCCGCACATACTGATAATAACTATGTAAGCTTAGAACTTGTGTACTGAATTTCCAAGCCAAGTTCAGATACAAGTTATTCTAGCCCTATATTAATATCACGGTGTACCTAGACGCTAATTGTTTGACAGTTTCAACCAACATAGTTGTATTGTGGGGAGTTTCTAGAAGGGTGAATCTGCAAATATGTAATAAATCAATAACGAAAACAGACCACGACGAAATTCGCAATTCACGCAAATTGAGTAATTTTACCTTGTTCTATACCACAGCGTCTAATCGATCTAATTATTAAGTAATGTAATATGTAGGTATTCAAACAACATAATATTCAACGCTGAATAAACTGCTGCTGAGCAAACTGGCAAATCTCAAGATGGCGTCTAAAACCAAACCTCAAACAAAATCTGTCAATATGTAAACGAAATCGAAATCAATACTAGCTTATTAAAGCTGAAGAGTTCGTCTTTTTTTTTTGATCGCTAGTCTTTGAGACTACCGTCGGATGTTTGCATTTGATAGCTCAATTCTTGACTAAGGTTATAGGCTTTTTACTATCTCGCTACGACTCTTAGGAGCTCAGCAAAACGAACGGTAAGCGAAAACGAAGTAACAACGCGAGCGGGCGATGCAATGCGACGCGGTGGGTCGGGAGCCTACGGACTTTTATGAAAAAACTAGCTTTTGCCCGCGGCTTCGCACGCGTAAAGGCCTGAAAATATCCGTACTACCGGGATTCAGAGTAATCATTATATATCTTAACCCAGGTCATGGTCTATCTGTATGCCATTCATCCAAATCTGTTCAGCCGTTACGGCATGAAAAGGTAACAGACAGATTAAATCTGTTTTAGGATTCTGTATCTCAAAATGAAAAATGGCAACCCTTAAAGGATGACTTCGTTGTCTGTCAAGACCTTTTTTCTGAAGAACGCGTGGAGGCATCAAGTTGAAATAGATATCAAAAATTTTGACTAAGCGTGCACTACGAATTTTGTTTTTTATATTTTTTTGTTTTTATTTTGGGTAGTTTAGAACAATTAAAAAATAATACACAGAAATTATAATTTATACAGGAATTCTTTTTAACTAGTACGCAAACTTAAACACGTGACTTTACTCATCATTATGAACAACTTTTGACCAAACCTGAAATCGCAAAAAAATCACCTGTTGCCTACATTTTGACGAGTTATGCAAATATAAATGTAGGGAACAGCTGATGTTTTTTCGTGCCAAGTTTTAGTTTATTAACTCAAGGAATAAGATTTAGGATTTTTCATACGACCAAAATATCCCAATTTCACCCCCTTAAACGTCGAATTTCCAAAAAATCTTTCTTTGTGGATGCCTACGTCATAATAACTGTCTGTATGCCAAATTTCAGCCCAATCCGTCTAGTGGTTTTAGCTGTGCGTTGATAGATCAGTCAGTCAGTCACCCTTTCCTTTTATAGATATTTAAAAATAAGATTAGTACTCGTATATTGTGTATCATACGACTTCCAAACGAAGTCGCGGGCAGAAGCTCGTACAGCATAACTTCGAATGTCTCTTTTATATCAGTATCTCAAGATGTCTCCTATCAATTGAACACTCACGTGGCGGCTGTTTAGTTAGATATTCACTTGCATTCCTGACGACAATAATAGTCTAAGTCATGATTGGCTTGCTAGCTATTAGTTCAATCAATAATACAATTATTGAAAGCCAATGGGGTGACATAGCAACTTGATAGTATCTAATTGACTGGTATTATGTATCGGTTTCGATAGTTTAGCAATACGAAGGCATAGACACTAGAGATTCACTAACTCCGAGCTATGGCTTGGACTATACTTAATTAACATTGCCACAGACTAACTTTATGGGATAGCATTCGGATTTCCCTTTTCTAACACGGCGTGTTGCCACACCACACCACACCGTGTGGCAACACGCCGTGTTCAAGTTCACGACAAGTTAATCGTCATCCTGAGGATGCCTCGTTGAGAGGTGAAACACGTGTCGATTTCTTCCAGGGTCTTTTCAAGACTCTTTAGAAATAGCTAAGCGGAAAAGGTTACTAAATATATCCACATCATCATTTTATAATGGATTTCCGCAAGGTCACGCGAATCAATTAACTATCTTTCCCTTTTCTGTTTTTCAGAATCGTAACCTAATATCCAATATAGAATGGTGTACGTAAGTCAATTAGCAAAACAAAATTAGTGACAAAATTTACAAATTCCATCGTTGAATTTTATCTTCCTGAAACAAGTATTTTCTGCATGATAGGCATAAAACGCTACAAAACCGTTATCATAATACACCAAAATAAGGTTAAAAGATAACATCTCAGATACTACCCTCAAAGACGTACATCTTAAAAGATCACGTTTTCAATACCTCTTCTTAAACCAATTTTCATTAATCCTCTAAGAAAATTGGACAAAATTCTTTTCACAAAAAACGGGACACCTGGGTTTTACTGAAGCAAAAAAATATTACGAGTAAAAAAACGAAGTTCTAGTCTTTTCTAAGTTTACAAGCGGGTCATATAAAAGTCAGGAGGAGAGTTTATTTTGGGCTCTGCGGTGTACCGCCTAAATAAACATGATTCAGTTGCCCCTAAGCAACGCTTCGCAGTATTTTGATAGAGGGCAACACTGAACTACGCTTGAAGACTCGCTAGAGGCTACGCCAGAGAAATTTTCTTAGAAAATCCTTGTGATTTTATGACAATGTTACCGCATTCCTATGTTGATCTGGTTTAAAGTGTACCTTATATTCCTGCGTTGGAATAGCGACTGGGAATTATTGCGGGCTTGGGATTGAAAAAGGCTTGAATAATATTTATATCAGCTATACTTTTTTTGTAAGGAATTTAATGGTCACTGACTTGCTATTTGTCTACTCTCAATCAATAGATAGATGGTTTATGCCACGTGAATATAGTGGTAGAATGTAAATCTTATTGTTATCTCCACCCATTGTGCGCTTTCATAATTTCTAACGTGGCGATATTGTCGTGGACGTCCACGTCCATATATGTCACGGTATCACGATAACACAGGGAAACAAAATGTATGGAAATATAATATGAAGACGTTTAAAAATTCTTGTTCACGATAACATTATAATGTGCACATATTTCCAGACATATTATGGACGTGAACGTGGACTTCGACGATGATAATGTCACGTTGGAAATTATAAAAGCGCACTGGTATTTGTTATTTTGGTGTTACCGTTTATTTGTACCTACTCAACGACATCAAAGTAGCATAATCTAATCCTTACTTAATTGACATGAATAGGTATTACCTATTATTAGCTCAGACATCGATCGGATCTCTATATTAAAATGTAGGTACATGTTATACTTTTTGAAAAAAAGTTGGTAACAAACTACTTTTTATTTTTTTCACGAAAGCGACTCTGCGGGCAGTAACTAGCACAATTTTGGATAAAGCAGATCAATTGCTATTCTTAAAGAAAACGCAATTTAGTTTGATTCGTTTTACAGTCTTCAAAATGATTTAACAAATCGAGTTAGAATTTTTCTTTCGAGTTAATTGCATTTTCTGATATTCTCTCTGATGTCGCAGTTATTTAATTAGGGAGTTTTCGGGATTTTTCTGTGAAAGGAGCCTATCAGTCTTGCCTTCTGTTTTTTATGTTTTTTTTTTCACATTCGCTTAATAAAATGACCAGCCAATGGATGAAAGTATAAGATGGGGAGCGTCTTACTTGGTAAAAAGTAAGTGACTCTGGTCGCCAATCTTTCTGTATGGTAATTATAATAATAATTTCTATATACGGGTAACCACGACTCACAGGCCGCGTTCTAACCAAAGCCATCGTCGCGCGAACACGCGACGTTCGCTTTCATGTTTTTTGGTGAACCCGACCGCATGGTCTTACCGACAGAGGACGCTTTCCGGTTTTCTGAACAAATGCGTGACTTATGAAAGTGAGGATTGCGTATTCGCACGAATGATCATTATGGTTAGGACGCGGGGAGAGAGTGATAGGGGGGTTCCCTATTTGAAATCGTATGATGTGAGATTAAATAATACTTGCTCGAAAACGTTAACTCGAAAATACTTGAAACGATAAATGATGAGCGCTATAGTTCACTGGCTCGATGCATTATTTCGTACATAGATAAGTTTACTTCCTATCTATTTGGTAAAATAACTAGGTATTTATAAAGTTATATTTTGATTATGATGATGGTAATTATTATAATTATAGTTGATTTCTATTCTACGCATATATTGTTTCAACTATTCTGTAAATCGATTAGATGATCGCTCGAGAAATGATGTTTCAAGATAATAGGCCTTCGCGCTGCCGATGTTTCAAGCTTATAGTTATTCGAGATTTTGTTGAATCGAGGTAGTGAACTGTGGCGGTAATAATTTATCGATTTCTAGTACTATCGAGTTAACGTTTTCGAGCAAGTATTATTCGATCTCACGTCATACGATTTCAAGTAGGGCACCCGACTGATAGTAATTACTTAAACTTATTATGAACAATTTCCTGCCTACCGTTTTATGATGTTGAAGAAATATTTAAAGAATATACGGAAAGAAGAAGAAGAAAATCTAATAAAAATATATCATTTCAATTAATAAAAAACACATTACAAAATAATACTATCATCCTAAATATTGACCTCCTTAGACTGTTACTATGGTGATAATAAATAGTTATCATCTCTATAGTAACCAAGCAAAATCAAGCATGAATATAGATTCATGCTTGATCTTCCAACACATCCTTTCAAAAGCTTCTTGGAACATATCAGTATCATTATTTGAGATTCTGAGAAATATCATCGATATTGGTAGAACTATTCATTGTCTGTGTTATAAAGGTGCTTCAATACATTTAACTCGTGTTAGGAACATATTCCGTAGTTAACGGGCTTTAGAATTGTGTTTCAGATTACTCACAAATTAGATATATGCAAAATACATAGCAGTTTGTGTAAACCGTTATTCACATAATATTGAGTATTATTATAGAGCTTCTAATAAGTAAATCATAAAGGTTTAGCATTCCTATTTTATTTCTGCTACTTGAAATGGCAAGCCCTGCTTTAACTTAATTTAAATTGTACCTATATCGATGTTGACTACGAAAAGTCAAGATTATTTGTAACTCCTAAGAAACTTACTTAACTTAATCAAGATAGTGTCAAAGGGTTTTGATTTATTAGGGAACGCTTATAACACTGGTATAGGCATTAGAAATTGGAACAGACAGTGGTCTAATACCTACAGGCCTTTGTTATGTATTGTTAATATCCGGATCAGATTCAACACAACCATTAGGAATTGATCATGCCAATATTAGTTCGAAACGACGATTTTTTTTGTATGAGTAAAAAATTAAACCGACAAAAGAAAAACTGAAAAATTTTGAGTTGATGCCAAACAAACAAATTAATTCCTTAATAAAGCGTAAAATGGTAGCTAGATGGATCTTCGTTAAATGTGTGTTGGTGCCTCCTCGTTTATTTTGCGTGGTTTAAAAAAAAAATACACATCCTAGTTAATGCTCATGAAGACAGCTTTATTAAGCAGATTTCCTGCAAAAAGCCTACCTATCGTATTTTTATAAAACCAACAAGTACGTAGATAAGTATCACCGGCAACCACGTAGGTCTTGAGTTATCGCGCAATCTGACAACATGTAGTGCGACCTCCGATGTTGGCACTTGATTGATTGCCTCGGCTTACCCGGTAAGATGGAGGAAAAAATGTTGGTGTTGTGAATGTGCCTACATTTACAATAAATATTATCAAAAGAAGGATATTTTTAGACTGAGGCCTGTCATAAAGCCACTTTTTATAAGTAATTTGGAGTCACTTGTTTTCAGCACGGATTTTTATCATGAAAGACCGCATGAGGACTGGTATCACCAACACGCGAAGAGTCCGATCAATGCTTACCTATTCTTTTTCTGAACGCAAAAGTGTTCGTTTTTATTGACCCAAATAATCGATTTTTCTCCTTACAGAACTTACTGAATGCAATCAATGTGGGTAAGAAGCTCTCGAATGGTATTTAAAAAAAATTAAAACATGTCATTGCTCGTTTACATAACTCGATATCAAAGCGAATGGTAAAAACGGTTTCTTTCTTGGTAATAGTTAAATTACTAGCAAACATTTGCATACATTTCACAGTAAGTAATGCACCGTTGATTTAACAATGCAAATAAATTTTTATTTCCATTTTCAGCACTTTCCACCAACGAATCATTCGATCATTAATAATAAAAGTAATAAGCCCTTAACAGAACGTTGATTGGCAGCAAACCTTTATGAAATGTCCAATACATCAGTTTTCAGCTGAAAACAGTTTTACGAATTGCGACAGCGTACAGAAATTTTAATTGCCATCAATCTAGGAGTTTCATTACAGTTGACAACGGGCTGATGGTATTTCTGTTATTAAATGATATTTGTGTTAAACTTTTTTTTTGCTTTTATGAATTGTTTTTATTTTAGTTAGTGAATTCCAAATGGTTGCGACGTCCATACTTAATATTATACTAGCTTTTGTCCGCGGTTTCGCCCGCGTGGATATCGAAAAATATCCCACAGGAACGTATCTAGTACCAGGATTAAAAGTACCCTATGTGTTAGTCCAGGTTAACAATGTATTGATTGCGTAATACATTGTTTTCATCTAAGTCTGTTAGTTTACGCGGCGCACGCCAGTACTGGTCCCCAGTCAGCATGATTTTTTTGCAACATCTTCAACAATCATCGTCATGTCAGCCAATTAACACAAATTTTATTCAATTATACATTTAAATCTTCCTCATGAAACACTCTGTCCACTGGTGAAAACCGTATGAAAATCAGTTTGGTAATTTTTGAGTTTATCGCGTTCAGACGGACAGAGGCGGCGGGGAGACTGTTTTATAATATGTTGCAAAATGCGAAAGTAACACTGTGTGTCTGTCGGTCTTTCTGTCTACCTTTTCACGCCTAAACAGCTAAACAGATTTTTACGTTTGGCACACCGATGGACCATGACCTGGGTTAGGTCATGAGATACTTTTTATCCCAATACGTTTCCGTGGTATAGTTTTCGATTTCCACGCGTACGAGGACGCGGGCAAAAGCTAGTTTACTTATTATAAATGGAGGGTTGACTGTCAAGCACTTAGCTGGCCTATCATTAGGTACCTCACACAGCATTGACTAGAATTTCTACGAGTGATTACTAGCTCGAGTAGCTAAACTGATCTTACACCACCTCTGTACACCTTTGTTGACAAGCTAGACTTCCGTAGGAGAGCCGCTCTATGTGAAATTAGTCTCTTTGATGAGGGACTTCAGTTTTCAGGATCTACACCTGGTTCGTAAATATGAACACAAAAAATATGACGTTTTTTTTTTATTAACGAATCATTATTCATACAACAATCAAGAGGGTTACTTCTAAACACAACTCAATTTCCTCAAGGCCAACCCATCACTGCTTCGTTTCTTTTACTCTTAGCATTTACTATTTCATTCAACACTCCCATTCGCGATTTTAAGGTAAACATACACCACAGTTGTTTATTCAACCGAGTTCCGAAGCTGAAGGTCGGGTCGTGAACCTACTTCTTACCCGATCAAGGCGAAGCCGAGTGCTATAATATATTTATGTAATAAATGTTGCCGATATTGCCAGTAGTGTGGATGTTTCCGTATGTATTTTAATATCGAGTGATCTCTAGTTCACAGGAAATTTGCCATCTTGATCGTCTATTCATTGATAGATGTGGCTAAGAGTTATTTTATGTGAGTGAATGAAACTACTACTACCTGATTTATTATATGCAATCACTTCCTTAAAATAAAAGTAACAAGATGCTGATGATGAGCAGTGGTGGCCCAGTGGCAACGGGCACGACTTACGGGCCGTGGGTTCAAAACCAGGTAGGTTTCTTTATGTAATTTATATCATCACCACTGCTCTCAAAACATCGTGAGGAAACCGGCATGTCCGAAAAACATAAATTTGAAGACAATCATGTGACATTTACAAACCGGTACTGGGCCCGCGTGATGGATTACGGGCTACTCCCTCTCACAGAGAGGAGGCCTGCATCCCATCAGTGGAAACGTTAGAAAGTTAATTATACTATGAAAAGAAAACGCTTATAATAAAGGCAGAATCTCTAAAAGTCGGTGTTTTGTAAAGTTAGCAGCTTGGACACTGTCCCGCGCAACACGAATAGGCTCGAGATACTCGCCCCCGCGCTTGTTTTTTTACATACAAACTTATTCAAAACGCGCGTCTACCGCGCACATCTTGACGGGCCACACTGCATAGCAAAAATCGGGGCGACTGGTCTCCATGCTTCCACACGGAAGCGCGTTTTATTGAGTCTTAATTTGAGATAACTTATAAATCAGTTTCGACTCAGAGCAAGAAAGCAGGTTAAATAAGTTAGAAAATATTTAAATAATCATTATTTATATCGTGATATGTCCGTTTGGGAATCTTTGTGACATATAAACCAATATAAGCAAAAACAACACAGATTACAAAAACACTATTCACAATGTTTGCAAACTTCATCCAATCTTTACTGCTTGGCTTGATATCAACTGTAACATCATTAAAATCCCACCGAGGAAACACTAAATATGTTTCATACTTATTTTTATACACAAAATCATTGATTAGTTTTATATAATTGTGTGGTATGGATTTCAACTTACACATTGCAGCCAAAAAGAATGTCAAAAGAATGATGATAACAGACAAAACGACTGAGCCACGATAGTACAACAATAAGGTCGGTGGGAAGTCACATTCCTTCGGTATATTGTAAGACAACTCCGTCAAGAAATAATAATGACCCAGTAAACTGAAGCAGATGATTGCTAGCCGTACTTTACGCCGCACATCCAAACACAACGATAAAATACTGAGAACGGTTAAAACGAAGGCAGGACAAATGACAATCGCAGACAAGCCCACTGCTTCCCGCATCAGGAAAAAGGTAAACTTTCTCTGCCTCTTGGTACTGTTGTCTTGCGCGTGCTTAATATAATCGTATATGTACCATTCAGCACCATTAGGTTGCGTGACTATAAAATCAAAGTTGATTTTATAATTTTCTGTTTGGCGAGAATATTCTATTGCTTCGAATTCGTAGCTGCATTCTTGCACGTCGTACGGCCAGTCTGTGAGTTTGATGCTACACCAAGCCTGTCGCGTCATCAAATGTTGGGAGTGGACATCTCCAGTACTCTTCAAGTTATAGCGATAGAAGGGTATGTTAACTTCTAGGATTTTTGGACTATCCTCGGAATTGGATTGTCCAATGATTGGAGTCCACAAATAGAAGTTCGATACATCAGACTCGTTGATGCCGTGATGCTTTTCAGGATCCCATTTCAGTCTTTCGTCTTTCCACTCGGCGATCTTCCATGTCTGTATTGTCATCACTTCCTCTTTGCTATCGAAGCTGAAGGCTTTCATTAAGTAAGTGACATTCACTATTGTGCTCTCACTTGGTGCGTGGATTGCACTGTAGCATAACCGTAGATATTTCAAGAGTTCTTTTTCCCAGGTGATATATTCTGGTGTATTATCACTATCACAGTTTTTGGCCAGAGTATAGTTCAAGAAGTATATCAGCAACATATAAGTTAGCAGGGCCATGGTTTCCTCGATACTGCGCAATGTATGAGTCGTTAGATTGTTTTGAAACATTATACGGAAACGCCCACTGCGAATGTTTCGATAGAGGGACTAATTGTTATCAATTGTGGCAAAATATATACTATATTATATTCATATTTAATCTAGACTAATAATAAAGCGAAAGAGTTTGTTTGTTTGAATGTGCTAATCTCAGGAACCACCGGTCGGTGCATTTTATAGCCCAATCTTGAGGAAGGTTAAATCACGCCATTTAATATCACGCTATGATCTTTGGGAGCAGAGTAAAATGGAAAAGAAAAACTGAAATAACCCTAAGCGAAAACAAAATAAAAGCGCGAGTTCATGTGATGCAACGCGGCGTGTCGAGGGCCAAAAGGAGAATGCTCGGGCTCCATATAAAAAAACCCAGCTCCGGAGAAAAAGAGATGTATCTCAAATCATCAGTTACAATCCTTACATATTATAAAACAAAGTCCCCCGCCGCGTCTGTCTGTTTGTCTGAATGCGATAAACTCAAAAACTCCCAAACGGATTTTCAAACGGTTTTCATCCATAAACAGATTGATTCATG